>CM061145.1:30817334-32157334 GCA_030710495.1 Labroides dimidiatus
GTAGCAACAATGGCAAAACAGGAAAAAGATGGTGATGATGTCCAGCATCGGAATGGAGCTGTGTGTAAGCCTGAGTGTATGAATGTAGCATTTCTGTTGTGTGTTTGCATGCTGTGTCTCTTCCACGGTGCTGTATTGTGATGGGATACCAGGACACTGATATTACAGCGTTTCAGGGTGCAACATGTAAGTATGACGATATGGAAGAACTCTGTATAAAGACATGAGTCAGAAGAGAGACCAAAGGTTTTTCAGTTCCCATGGAAAGGGGTACGCAGGTTGATTACTTGTCACAACTGTATGAAAACAAACACTCAGGATAAAAATAACTTTCAACTCTTTGAAAAGCAATAGCTCTTTCTTTCAAATTGACATAATCCCTGTCCCTGTATTAAAAGACAAATCCTCAGAGCAGACCACTCCTGTGTTTATGTCTCTGATATTAAAAAGAGCAGTGTTATAACAAAGACATCATCTCTGCAGTGCTTTGGGGCATCTTTCTGTTTTGTATGTTCTCCCACTGGTGGGCCCTGGAACCCTTCACAATGATGAGAATAACAGAGGCGATAATAGCATGAAAAAAGGAAGGTGGGAAACAGTCGAGAGGGACACTTGATTTGGAAATAAAGGATGTTGTATTCAGTATCCCTAAAAAAAAAGGTTAAATATTTCCAACTTCATAAAAAAATAAATTCTTCTGCCTTCATGAAGTTTTATATTCAATCATATGACCACATAACAATAAAATCCCCATTCTAACAAACCAGGAGAGCACAAACTCTCCACACTTCATTTTATTAGAGAGGTAATTTTAGAAACTAAGCTCCCGTTTCTCTTGTGTCTTAAGAGTCGGAGAGAAAATTGTGGCCAGTCAACTGTGCTGTGTTGGACGGACAAAGCATGTATGATAAATGACAGCGTGCTCCTAAAGCTGTTGTTCTGATGCAGGTGATGAGTCTGTGCTAATCAGTGCTGTTGTCAGGTCGTCAAACCTCGAGTACAAATTGTGTTTTACGTCTCCAGTGCTCAAGTCTGAGTCATCAAAGAAAAGCCTGAAAGAAGCAAGTGTTGAGTCTCTGTTGTCTGAGGATTTATGAAAAGACTGCTGGACTGAGTCTGTGCAACCTCTTAGACCTCTTGTTGGGCAGACATCCTTAAATCTATGGAGGCAAAATGAATGACTCGAGACATTTCTTTAGCGTCGCAGTCACTGTAACAGAACAAGACGACACATGAACGCACATGCAGGCGAGCACACATGCCAGACTTTACTCTGAAATGAAAAATTTACACAGAAAATATATATATATATATATATATATATATATATATATATATATATATATGTATATATATATATATATATATATATATATATATATATATCATCAAAATCTTGTTGCATTTCTGTGCTCACAGCACTACACTAAAATTATTTGTCAATAATGGTATATCACTTAGTTTTTGGCATCATATCACGGTGTAAAACTGAACTTCTTAGACAAATAAAGATTTGGAAAATAAATCAGCACACAAAACTAACTACATTTACAGAAAACACCTTAAAAGAAAAAGACGTCTTTGATGTGAGTACCGAGTTCACAGTTCAGCCCACGGAGAAGGTGGCCCTCTGACCTGTACTGCGGTTAGAGAGTAGAAGAAGCTTCAGATCTTTTGGCTTCTCTTTTTAAGGAGCTGTGATCATGTTCATATTTCATACAGGCCTTTTTTTCTGTTTTTTTTTGTGATGGATTGAACAAAGGAATGTCAGGGGTAGGTCTTTGATCACATTTTGTATTGTGTTGTATTCTATGGCTGCCTCTGTGCTGACACTGGAACACACTAATTGTATTAATCTTGTCCTTGTCCCCGTTCTCCCCAGTAATCAAACTGCCACTCCAAAAAGTTCCTACTTTTCCATTACAACACTTGCTGTTCTTTCTCTGTATGCACATCAGTTTTCATCCTATTAGTACACATTTCTCATCAACTTGTAACAGTTGAGTTTGTGAAATGTACCTTTAACAAGGTGTATACTGTGTTGCAGCGTCATCAAGCAGCACTTATGCCTTTTTGATTTGTTGAGAGACACACTGCGCTGGTCAGACGTATAAACTTTGCTCCTGTTTTCTTTTGCTCCTCTAAACAACAGTAATGGTTAAGTGGTGGCCACTATTTCGTTCATGTATGATAGAGAAGTAGTCGTACATCCAGGCTTGATAAGGTTGGAGTGATTAATAAAGGACGAGCAGTTTGTGAAATCCCAGTATTTTTGTGGACCTGAGTTTCTGCCTTCTGTTTTTCCTTCACTCTCCACGGCCTCAGCCGAGCTACACGGACTTCAAAAACCATTGCAATCTGCACTTGTGTCCTTCTTTCTGTCTGCGGCATACTTGAAAGATAGAAGGAATAATGACAAAAACAGCTGTCTGCCTAAAGAAACAAAAAGGAAAGTGTCGTTGTTAGATCAGAGGTGTAAAGTTGGACTTAAAATGGACTATTATACAGAAGTACCTAAAGAGAACTAAGATGAAAGAATTGATTTCATTAAATTGAGGAAGAAAAAATGTGATTTGTGATCAGATTGTGGGAAAGGAAGACATGAGCAGGTCTTTATTCGGAGGCTTGAGAAACAGGGTGTAAGATCTGATACAAAGATACAAAAAAAGTGAAAAATCTGTTCAGTGGGTGTTAAGAATTCTGGTGAGTGAGATATGGATCAATGGTTTGATGTGAATATGAGAAACAGCCAAAATGGCAAAATTTATTGGAGGTTGGAGAGCTGAAGCAAGAATCAGTGTTGATTTAAAGGAACAATCAAGAGCAGAACTGAGTTTTGGTATGGAAACAATAACAAAAGTAAAGAAAGGTGGAAAAGGCTGAGCACCATCACAGAGGATGTAAAAAGAAAAGTAATTTACCTAAAAAAAACAAACGAAAAAACACTGATGCAACTTAACTATTTATGAACCTACAAACAAGGGAAAAGGTGGAGCTTTGATGAGCCCTGAGCCTCCATCGGCTACAACGCTTCCAGCTGTCAGTCAATTTGGTTATGAAGAAATATTTGTCGCTAAAAAAAACTTGGCAAAACCACCCAGGTTCTCCTGATGCCAGCTGTCATCTGAGCTTGTTTACATCATGGTAATACAAGAGCATTATGGTAGCAGCTTTTAACTGTTTTTACAGCTCCTATTTATGTCTGTGCTACAGCTGAAATAAAAACATGTTACCAGTCATTTCAGGCTATTACTATTTAAAAGCATTAACAACTCATTTCACTTACTTATAATGCTGGTATAAGAAAGTGAGGGTGAAAATGTGTTATTGTTTAGGATCTTTTCAACACAGCAGAAAAACCCTGACATGAGGGGAAAGTCTGAAAATGATGAAATTCATAAAGGAAGTAGAAGAAGGGAATGTGAATTGAAAAATGACGCATAAGCTTCCTGTAAAGATCATGGCCATACCGTCTGCAAAGATATGGATGGTTTGTCAGAAGGAAGATGGGAAGGAACAATAAGTCAACACAAAAAGGTGTTACACAAGTAAGAATATAGGAGTCATAAATAGTTATGATAACCAATGTTATTTGAGAAAGGTGGTGAGGGCAATAAAAAAAGATAAGTCCAAGCAATGATATGCTCTTCCCTCAATGGGTTAAACTGAGGTCAAAAAGGCAAACAGATGAGTGAGTATTGAAACAGAGGCATGTGCAGTTTGATGGGACATTGCTGAAGTGTTAGCTCTAGTTTTGGAGTGTGCCTGCTGTAAAATTTTTATTTCTGGTAAGTTTTCCTGGTATGTTGCAACCATAGGCAGTAAAATAAGACATGGGAACAGTGATGCCACCTATTTTTGATACAGAGTTTGAAAGTCTTTTGCTATCAGGAGTTGTGTTGGAAATGCTGAACTGAAACTAGCCTCTGTCGAGGAAGCGTGAGGTGAAGAGGCAGACTTTGAGCCCTCCTCGGGCTGCTTATCTCTTAGTCAGCTGAGCTGTGCCTCTGTGCTGGTGAACTCATGAACGATATCTTCTAAACTGCCAAGTAATAAAAAAGAAAAAAAAGGAATTCATCCCTTGCACAGTGTGTGCCCATAAAATTAACGGATCAGACAGAGGTCACTTTAAGTACCAGGCTGTAAACATGTTTATTTTAGCTTTAAAAACTGTCTCTTATGAATTGGTCTGTACATGATTTCTGGAACTTCTTGACCCAGTCAACTAAGTTGACCCTAAAAGGATTGTTTTCAACTAACTTAATACATTTACTTGGAACCTGTTGACATAATAATGGTTTTTGTTTTTTGAGCGTATGTTAGGAAGAGTTTATTTATTTCTGGTTCAATGCTAAAGAGATATCTTTATTATTTTGCTGCCAAATGAAACAGGTTATGAGTTGGTTTCCTGTCAAGTGACCGCCCTCCACCTTATTTTGGTAACCGTTCTCATCAAAGCTCAAGGTTTAAAATATATGACATATTGAATCTTTTCCCAAAAGTCATATAAGTAAACCTGGCAAACACGCCCAACTGGGTGGATTTCAGATGAGTGCAGTTTAATGCAGACTTTAAGTCCAAAGTCCCTCACTTTTTGATTAGATAATAGATGAAAACTTTGTTGTGGAGATCTTAAAGTACAGTGTTTGTAAGGCAGCAGGTTAATGGGTTAAAGTATGTCTGTATATGGAATACAGGGCAAACAGCCGGTACAGAAGTAATCAAAGGGATCTGCTTTATTGCTTTATAATAATATAAACTATCACTCATTCTCTTTACTTGGCTGACCTAGAAATTATTTCCACTTCCTGGTGAATGAATTTCTGTTTCCTTAAATGCATCTGGAGGAGACAAGGGATGAGGAGGAATGAGGTTAACAGGTGCTTAAAATGACACTGAATTTTTAACCAAAGGGGCATATATATATATATATATATATATATATATATATATATATATATGTATATATACACTGATCTGCTGAAGATATTTTTACCATCCCTTTTTAAAACAATGTGACATTTTCAAGTTACTCATTAAATTTTTTTTTTTACATTTTTTTATTTCAAAAAGCTGGGGGATAAAACAGCAGTTTCCTTTTTATTTCTTCTCAAGTTGTACAGGTCTGTTTTAGTAATGAAACTAAAATTTAAAATAAAAACAAAACACCACAATCACAGTGATCTTTCAAACACTGGAGGATTTTATCAGGAAACTTCCATCTAATCCAGACTAAAAACTTCGGAGATGTTTTATAATGAGCGATTCTCTGGTGTTTGACAGGTAAGACGGCTGTGCAGCTTATTATCAGTACCTGATGAAGAGAACAGTGAATGTAAGAGATCTTTCAGAACCATGCTGTGAAATAAAGGATTTGTGCTTTCTCTCTTCCTCAAGTCTCTCTTTTCTCACCAGGGGAGCCAACACGTGAGGAAATGACTAAAATTCTGACGACTTGAACATGGCAACTGGACTGTAAAGAGTTTGGAAGAGGTTTCGCCTCTCATCCAAGAAGCTTCTTCAGTTCCAAGACGATGACGGCAACAGCGATGGCGACAATACTTGTTCCTGTGTGGACTTACAGCCTGCAGGCCAGACAAGGCCCACCACTTGGTACCAATTTCTGGTGAAATCTACCCTGTCGCTTTGTTCATGGCCTGGTCTGCTGCCAAGGACCAAGGAAGACATATCTGATTCTCAATTTGACCCTGAATGCAACATAATAAACAAGGGACAAAAACAGTGGGGGTGGGGGGAGACACACGAACGTTGTTATAGCAAGATGCCTCTTTTAAAGACCAAATTAAGGGTTGATTACACCTGTCTCACATCCAAAGAGAAGGTTACTGTTCTTAAGGAGCATAACCTCACAACCAACCAAACATGCAGAGCAGTATGCAAAGTACCAGAAAGATGAGCAGACACAACAAGCTGCACAGCTAAAGAAAGAGCTGTCAACTCAAAGACCAGAGAGCAAGAAACGAGGCATATCAAAGAACAGGTCCAGACTTAGTGATGTCCATCTTCTAACCATACTGAGGGTTTCAACTGACACCTCCTTAAGAGCAATTGTGGCCCACCTGTCTGAGAAGAAGCGCTCTCAGGTGTCTGGCAGCAAGCATTTGGTAAGAAAAGCCAAATATGACGGTAACAATTGTTCATGGTCTTGTTCACATCAAAAAGCACAGTTGTTCGAATTGGACCCTGGTTGTACCTGCTGCCATGATTTGAACATTAACATTTCACACCTCACCAGTAGTGTCCTGAGCTGCAAATGACTTGGATTTAATCAGTTCTCTTTTTCATTAAAACACAAATAGATCCCTGTTCCAGAGCCATTCCTGAACTGGGAGTACAGTCGGTTCTAAATCACCACCTCGTCTAGCCAAATTTCTTTTGTCATGCTGCCAGCGATGCCATCTACCGACAAGATGTAACTTCTTCTCATCCATAGCGAGGAGGCAAAGATGGAGGTCATACAAAGTGCAGTTTAAACATCTGTCATGTCCATTGGAGCAAAGTGTTGCTAAAATGATCTTCCATCAGCTTGAGTGGATGAAAGCATTGCCTGTGAGAGTGCCAGGGTGGAGTCAACCATCTCGGCACAAAGTGAAGATAATGAAGATATTCTAACCAAATTACCTGAGTACTTTAATTTTGTAAAGTGGTTCTCCTCATTTTTCAATGACAATAAAGTGCTGTGGCTGTTTTTTTAACTGTCATGAAATAAAAAAAGACAGTACATCTGTCCATAGTTTAAACTTCTGTATGATAACATCAAATCTTCTAAAAGCCAGGATCTGTCAGTTCAGAACTTTTGAAGGATTGCATTTGTGAATGATGCTGATGTAATTT
The DNA here is from genome assembly GCA_030710495.1 of Labroides dimidiatus. Classification (NCBI taxonomy): domain Eukaryota; kingdom Metazoa; phylum Chordata; class Actinopteri; order Labriformes; family Labridae; genus Labroides; species Labroides dimidiatus. The sequence goes on from CM061145.1 coordinate 30,824,190, forward strand.
GAGCACAATTTTTTTCTAGATGAGAGGAGAGCTCTTACTTTTAAAGTTGATTAATTATTTTTCTTTTAAGTCAGTCAATCAGTCTTTATTTCTGTAGGGCCAAATCAGTACAAATGTTATCTCAAGAAGTTTTCCAAAACACTTGCAAGTTTAGACTGGTTAATTAACTTAACTTCTTTATTTACCTCTCCTATGCCATCCAGCTATGGCGTAGCTGACGCAGCTATCAGCATCAGGCCTACACGCTGCCTACCAAGAAGGGCACGTATGGCTGTGTTTCCCACTTTGCATCAGTCCATCTCAGATGAGCTCGGGCCCAGAGAAGCTGGCTGTGTTTCTGGGTGTTGTTGAAATATGTCTTTGGCTTTGCATGGTAGAGTTTCAACTTGCTCTTGTAAATGTAGTGATGAACTGTGTTAACTGACAATGGTTCTTTGAAGCGTTCCTGAGAAGCTTGAAAGACTCTCTTGCTTGTAAACGACTGAGCCTTACAGGGATGCTCCTTTTATACCCAATCATGACACTCACCTGTTTCAATCTCACTTTCATTTCTTACTAATTGGATGAGTCATTGTATTAATAGAGGACTGGTACTTTGTCTTTGCAGATAATGAGGTAAAGAAAGATGAAAATGAGAAGCAGCTTGATGCTGAGTACAACAGAAAGAGAGCCGTGAATAGAGAAGAGAGAGAAAGGGACTTGGGTGCTATGGAGATTCAACAAATGTAGACCCCTGACTGTGCGGCCTTTCACATTTCGTTCCCCTGCAGACCTTAATCTCTGGCCCAAAAGTGTCAGAGTCCCACAGTGGGGGTCTTTATTAAAGAAAAAAAAAATCTGAGCGAACACACGTCAGGATTTCTCCTTTTGACAGCAGAGCCAGCTCACATTGTGTAACATTATGCTAACAGTCCACAGGTAGAAGATGCCATTACTTTTGGTTATACATCCAAAACTCAGCTGCCTGATTGCTTACCCACTCTCTCTCCCGCAAACACATCACAACCATCCTACAGCACCTCCACTAGCTCCCTGTCCAGCAACAAATCAACTTCAGATCTCACTCATCTCTTACAAAGCCCTTAATAACCTTGCTCCCCCATACCTTACAGACTTCCTCCAACGTCGCTCCCTCAACTGCCATATCAGATCTTCGGACACCAACCTCCGGACCCCCATCAACTGGACCAAGCACCACACTGATGGCTTTTCCACTGCTGCCCAAAACCCTCTGGAGCTTCCCCTCTCCAAACAGCTGCAATTCAGACTCACTCCTCTCATTCAAAAATCAACTCAAAACCCACATTTTCAAGACAGCTTACAAGACCTGACCATCATAATCTCTCTTTTCTGTTTTATCTGTTACATATCTATCTTTGTTTTAATGTCTTTTATTGACTGTCTTTAAGTACCTTTAAACGTGCTATATAGATCTGATTTGTTGTTTATTGTAATTATTATTATTTAATCTCAAAGTTGCTTTATCTACCCTCTTTTTTTGGCATCTTTCACTTATCTACGTTTCCCCCGGCCTTTATTATCGAGTTTCCTCAACGTCTCTTTAGGTTTGAACCAGCACATTCACGTCTTTTGTTGCTTGGAGACACACAGCCTTAAAGGGAGTGTTTTGTCCTTTTTTTAAAGGTCGAACACCTAAAATATATCAGCACATCCCCACAAATTAATTGGAGCTAGAAGTCTGGTGAGAAAGAGAAACTTGCAGGTCTTTGGTCCACTTTACTTTACATTTTATTGAGCTAAGGAGCATGAAAGACTGTCTTGCTTGTGAACAACAGAAATAACTGATAAGACTCTCTTACAGGTGAAGTCTTTCCTCTGCCAGTGTTTTGATGGAGCAGGGAGGAATGAATTGTTATACTGATTGATCAGGTCGTGCTTCCCTGCCTGCCTTTTCGTTTATGCAAACTAATGAATATTTCTGGAGCCACTGGAGAGATGTTGGTGAAGCTTGAAGAATAAAAGAGCCAACAATGCAGCTAAGTAGAATCACAATTTCACTGACTGGCTGAATCTCAATAGGTCACAAACTAAGTGATACGTTATTGATTGTCAGGAAGGAGTGGCTGTAGAGGATTGCTATTCTCAGCTCGAGCTGTCCAATCAGGACAAAGTAAATTGAACACATCTCGCAGTGTGTCCCTTATGTCTCCTTTTTTAGCCCCCCTCTGCTGTTTTGTCTCTATTTTATGGTTGCACTTTGATTGACAAGAGAACTGCATGAACAAGTGGAAAAGGGGTGGACAGCATAGGGAGCAGAGAGGGGGAAAGCCCAGGGTAAAGGGGGGTTGAAAAATGTTTTGTCTTTAAATTGAAAGATGGAAGTGGGAAAAGGGGTGTTGGTTATGGTTTCTATAAGATGACAGCACAAAGCATGACAAGCAGCAACATATGACACGTTAATATTAGGAGGAAAGATGGAACAAATATTGACTAGAAGAGAAGTTAAATGTGCTTGGTCTTTCTTTCGTGCATCTTTTTTATTTTTTCATTTATTATTTTGCACAAGGATTGCAGTCAGGAAATGTTGCAGTCATTGGTTTATCATCAAGTGATAAACAAAGGACTTGTGGTCATTGCATTGGGTTGTTTTCACAGTCTGTAGTTGGATCCACTATGTCTCACCATCAACCCTCTTTGTTTTCATCTTTGCAGCCTGTTTATCTCTCAGATGCCCTGTCTCTCTCTCTCTCTTTCTGTCTCTCTCTCTCTCTACACACACATCTTAATGTTTTGTGGTTCTCTTTGATGCTCCAAAGAAAGCAAATGTTCAACAAAGCTGTGAACATCATCTCTTCACAGAGAAATTTGCCAGGAACAATGCCACAGAACTTGTTGTATAAGTTCACACCAAAAAAAAAAAAAAAAAAAAAAAAAAAAAAAAAAGTTCATGTTCATTTTTAAGCTACAACTAAATTCATTTTAACTGGGGTCAATACCGAAAAATACAAAAAGCTGGTATTCAGTAAGTCATTCCCACTTTATCATTCAAGCAGCCAAATCCCCAAAATGAACCAAACAAACAGCTGAGTCATTTTATTAACCAGGTTCAGGTTTTTGTCTTCAGATTAGATAAGATAACACACACCTTAATTTGTTCCACAACAGCGACATTTACAGTTAAAGCAACAAACCAATTGTTTAATGAAAAACATGACAATAAGAATACATTAAATAGAATAATATACTAAGAGTAATTAGAAAAAAAAACATGTTCACATAAAAAAACCCTCTTTAAGTATACAAGCCTGTTTGCCTGACTTTTGCTCAGTCACCTTTTTGTTTTTCTGTGTTAGAATGTCAAAGCTAGATGCCTGTACTTGAACCGATCTGTTGTGTTTGCTCTTTTTCTCCATGAATGAGCCACAGTCCTAGTCGACCCTCGCCTGAGAGTGGTATGATCAGAGAAGAAAGTTGCTCTGCTGACAGGAAATTATGAACGATGTTATAGACAATTAGAGCTCTATTGTTCTCTTAATTGGGAAAATGGGTTCAGTCATGTAGCATGTTTCCTGCTCACACACACAAACCTGTCACTTTGAGCCTGTGCTGAACACAAATGATGGCGTGTGTTGTAGACACAGTGTTAAATCATGACATTGGCATAACTGGCATTAATATGAAATAAAACAGGTTGTAACTGTGGATTTTAGCTGAATACATACAGAAATTTCAGGTAAACATTTCAAATAGAAATCAGATCATGTTTAAACTCCAGTATTTCTTGAGCTTAGGTCTGATTGTGGCATCCTTGCTGCTGGAAATCATGAATTCTACTGATTTGTGTAAAACTTGGCGCTCAGAAAGTACTAGTGTTTAGCTGAAGCTGTAAATTTCACAGCTTGGGAATATGTGCACACTGCTTGTCTGTAGAAAAGAAGAGTTTTTAAAAACAAAACACACGTGACAACAACAATCATATTGACTGTATTTAATACAGGATTTTATTCCAAAGAAGTCCAACAAACAACAAGCAATGACACTGAACAACTGCAACAACCTGCTAAATTATACAGCACTGTCAGTGAGAAGAAACATTTTAACCCTTTTTTTAAATTCATTTTTATATCTTTTTTTTTTAGCTTCACAACAAGCGTTCCTGACATCATCATCTTGCCACAAAGACTTTTTGTGTCTTTTTGCACAGATGAAAAGAGGCAGAAAAAGAACAACCATCCACCACAATGTGAATTAAAATGACCCTCACAGTGATGTGTGGTCATTTTAATTTTTCATTCTTTTTTTTTTTTTAAATAACACCCATGAAACACTTATCTCAAAGTGATAAAACCACACTGACAGATACAATAAAGCCTATTTTTGCTCTAAGACCACTTCTTGTTCAAATGGTAAACCCAACAAAGGAGAAGCTGTTTCAAGCATGTTAAGGTCACATTTCTTATCGAGTCCTGGTTCTTCACTTAGTATTCAGCATTGGCACAAAAGAACACACAAGCTTGCACCAGCCAATCAGAAACCTGTGTTGTAGATGTTTGATTGTCTTTGAACTGTCCTGAGAGCTTAAGAGTAGATAATAAAAGTGTTTCCCAGGGTTAAAGGCATTCCCAGCTGTAACAGCTGAGACACGGAGCTGCCAGACTGATCCAAAAACAAGACGGTGAGCAAATCATGTCACAAAACAACAACAGTTGTGCGATGCTGCTTTAAAGCCTGGATTTATCAGCATCACAGCCACTGCTGAGAAGAGCTGTACAAACAGAAACAAAACATGCATGCATGCATGCATACACTCATGTACACATGACATGCCGAGACAGTATATGCACAAATTAAGAGGCATCGATACAAAGAGGCTACATGTTTGTGATCACTGCTGGCCGTGTTTGTAGAAAGACACTGGGCAGGCGAAGTGAGATGCTGAAACGGAAAGCAATTCTTTTTTTTCTTCTTGACTAGAAATATCACTGTAACTATTCAGCAAAAACAAACAGATTTCAACATTCATCACAATATATCCATCACACCGAATAATATATAATACATTTAGACTTAGTGTAGCTTTCTGAGTAAGGCTGAATTACAATCGCCTTCATTTCTGATAATCTTTGCAGCTTAAATCACAGTGTTTTGTTTGAAAATGACCCTGTAACGCCAGCTTAAATGCCCAATATTACAAACCTTTAGAAAATCCCCACCAGTCTGAATTTTGGGGATCTAAAGGTGAACACCAGCTCATCAGAGCGGCTGTGGCTCAGTAGTAGACTCTGAGTTGAGTAAGTAAATGGAGTGATGTCCTACTATAGCATCTTCTGCTGCCAGTGCATGAATGGATGAATGTGACAAGCAGCATTAAAGCGCTTTGAATGATTAGAAAGGGTAGAAGCACGCTACATAAATACTAAACCTTTACTTTTCCTTATGTGCTACACAAGAGACATGGGGTGTGAGAGAAGAAAAGAGTAGATGTAAATATGTGTGTTCATTTAGAGGTCTGTGATGGTTGCTGTGAGGCACTGAAAGGCACTTATGTCAGAGAGCTGAATGGAGAGAAGCTCGGTGGTTCAAAGGGTACAAATACACAGAGAGCAGGGAAGCGGTACATAAGTTGTTGATTTTTACTGATGGGGCGTTGAAATACCTTTGGAGGGAGTGAACATGATCGTGTGTAAAAGAAACGAGTCAATCTTCAGAAACAGCAGAAAAGTCAGCATATTCAACACTCACTACAACACCTAGTGTTCGCTGGCTACTCTCGCAGCGGGGCTAAAGATAAAGACGAGGGGGGAGTTGTCAGGGCAGTAGTGGTGGGGAGTTCAGTCGGCGTTACCATGGAGGTAACCATGGATGCTGCTGCTGGGGTTACTGCGGCAGTGGTTGGTCTGATCCCTGGGAAGGCAGATAGAGAAGCGGCTGTGTAAGAGGTAGGTGAGCCAGGAGGCTGAGGAGAGATCTTCAGAGAGAATAAGGAAGACGAGAGTCAGTCATGGAAGAGAGGACATGGCTGAAAAGCAAACCATTATAGCTTTATCATTTATCATCACTCTGAATAGTGAGAAATATGCCACGGTTAAAGGTCAACACTGTGGTGGACTGTAACACTTCTCTTCTGGATGTCACGTATAAGGCTGCAGAATCAGTTTCATCTTTTAAATCCCTTCTTAAAACACACTTTTACCATCTTGCTTTTATGTGACATTGTCTTTTTATCATGTTTTATTTTGTTGTTGTTCTTTTATATTCTCACCGCCTTTTCCTTTTATTCCATTTCTACTTTGAAATTTATTTTTAATTGTATTATTTACTTCAAGTTCATTCTCTTGTACATTAAATGACCATCAGATCTTACTGTTGTAATTTTATTTATTTATCATAGCACTATTGCTATTTTAACTTTTGACTCTCACTGCTATTATCATAACTTTAATCTCCTTTTACTTATTTATCTGCTTCATTATTTATGGTTCTATCTCTCATACTGTTTCCATCTCCCTCTTACCTCCTTCTTCTAATCTCTGGTCCTCATGGCCTCCGTCTACATAATGGTTCTCCCCTCCTGCCGTTGGGTTTTTAATGAGCTTACCATATATTTTAAGGTTTACCCATTGAATAGGTTTTATTATTTCTGTCTGTTTGCTGACTTTTATTTTTATCTTGCTTTGTTTTGCTTTTCCTTTTTGGGACTTAAGCTGTAAGAGCACTTTGTAAACTTATTGATTGATTGATTGATTGATTGATTGATTGATTGATTGATTGATTGATTGATTGATTGATTGATTGATTGATCGATCGATTGATTGATTGATGAAGGTACTAATAAAGTTATTATGATTATTATAATTCAGTTCCGTTACCATTATGACAGGTTTACAGAAATGAATGGGGGATGGAATCTACCTTTAGCTTTATTCATTTCTAAATTGAATTTAGTTTTTTTTTTTTTTTTTTTAGTTTAGTTTTGTTTTGTTTAATTTACCAGTGTTCCCAACTCTAAAGGTATTGGAGGATTTCATACTTGATCTACTGGCTTTTTGTGTTTCAAAATCCATCCGTTCACCTGGGCTGTACCTGCCTATCAATATGTCAGAAAATTAAAATGTAATGCATATCTGCTCTCTCTCCTCTCTCTTTCTCTATGAACAGTCAAAGTGTAGAACAGTGTGTGAAACTATGTATTTAATAAGATACAATAATCCTTTATTTGTCCCACAACATGGAAATTTACAGTTTATAGCGCCATCAAAATTACATTAGGAATATATGGATAGAATATCAGTGTAACTCAAAGAAATTATGTACACAGCAATTTAACTACACAAATGTGTACAATCAGAATACAAGTATGAAATGTGTACGACTGATAACAACAGACGTAAAAACTATATATAGAACAATTTGAGATGGCACCAGTTCCTAAATTGCATTAATTAACTCTGAGTGCCCTCATTTACTGGTTACACAGAGAATGTGTATTTCTAATATTACTATTTTTATTATATTTACAGATGTAAAACAGCACTGAAGGGTAATAATGTCAAGCTGTTGAGTTATTGGTTATGTAAGCACTAAATTAAACAGAATGGTGGTTGATTGGTAACATGTGCTCAGAGGCACACATTGCTCTTGGCAACAATAACCAAGAAGCAACCGCCAGCAGTGTCACACAGTTTGACGGTTTTCCACCCAGTTGGGCAGTTCTGGCTTGAAGTGTGAGGGTTAAAATGAAGTTGGGCAGGTAGACATAATTCAGGCTGTTTTTTCATAAACTGGGTGGGTTTGAAATTGTATCTCAAATTAGGTGTGTGAAAGCTCTGAAAATCTAATTCACTAAATGTTACATCCAGTCTCTTAGCTCAACATTCTAGTGCGCAAAATTTGTTAGTATTGCAAAAAAAAAAAATACAAATAATGACATGTCTGTCAAGGATTAGCATCTTGGAAAAAATGATAATAATTAAGTGCACTAAATGTGCTTTGAGAGCGTTTGGTGCATGTGCAGAGTGATAAATATGTGACTGTAATAAAATTTTGCAGCATTGACATAAAAAGATCATCAGTGCCTTTAGCATTGTCAAGCTTGCCACGTTCTTAAAGAGGACGTATTAAAAATTCCTTGATTTTCAAACACTGATATAAAGTAACAAATCTGGATGCTCAAACTGAATGGGTGCTGGTTTTCAAACAGCTACATGTGTTGTAGAAATCCCTGAATCTGTCTGAAAACTGCATAAAACAGGTTTGCAGTTTTCAAAAAAAATAAGAAAGTCTTTATGAGACTTGCTGAAATGATGAAGTCATTGCATAAGGATCCCCTGACTGGTTTATGACATTTTGGGGTGGGCCTTAAACACCAAGGTCTTTGCATTGCTTTGCCTTTGACAGGCTTCCAGTTGGGTCCTTTATAGTGATGTCAGTTTCTGTGTTTGTATTGCTATAACCTACTACAACAACAAGATCAAGGATGTTTCTGCAAGGTAAGCACAACAAAGGATTAAACTAAACAGATAACTGAGACCAGGGTTTAAGAGTTTAAACAATGTGGATGATGGCATGGCTCTGTCCACTCGTTTGCATACAAGAGCTCACCACAACTTAATTGGAAGTTTCATTACAGGTGATCGGCAGGACAAAGTCAGCACATGGTTGTGAAGCGATTTGGGCCATTAATAGAATGTCAGCAAAGTGCAGAAGGGGCTTTAGATTCTACACTTTTTGGGTCATACACAATCAGAGAGACTTACACAAGGTTGAGACTACAAGACCACTCGGCAAATTTTAGTCCTGATTCATCATGTCTGATTTGAGTCAGCAAAGACTCATTTTTGATGGTTGTAAAAATTATTTTGCTGGGTTTTTTTTGTTTCCTGTGGTGTGATTTATATTCGGGGTAATCTACTTACGGGGTCTACTTAGAGCACATCCTCATGTATGGTGGCAAAAGTAATCACGAAGCATTAAGTTTGACAGAAGTCAGAAATTGAGGACTTACACACACACACACACACACACACACACACACACACACACACACACACACACACACACATTACCTCATTATCTCCCCTTCCTGCTTCAAGCTGTCCCTCATCATAACTCCCTCAGTAGAATTAATTTGCCATCCTTCTTTCAATTAACTGCGCTCCTTCTCTCTCTCTCTCTCTCTCTCTCTCTCTCTCTCTCTCTCTCTCTCTCTCTCTCTCACACACACTCACACACATGCAAACGCATAATAAGGTTTGATCAGCTCTGATGCATCAGGTTTGGCAGGTTCCGTAATTAAGAGGAGTCCAGCACTTCCGTATTTGTTGATAGGCAAATGTTTGTGTGTGTGTGTGTGTGTGTGTGTGTGTGTGTGTGTGTGTGTGTGTGTGTGTGTGTGTGTGTGTGAGTTTGTGTAGAGTCCCGTCAGTGTGAACTACCGACACATCTCGTCATAGCTCTTAATATAGCAGAGAGAATTGTGAAGTTAGGGATATATAATCCTAACACTTTCTGTCCTTGTTTCTACAGAGTTTCTCTGGTGACAGTTGAGAAGAGAATCATTCGTGGCACTAAATTTTTTTTTATTGTGGATCATCCTCATAAAGAGACTGTTTATAGATTCTTAAATTGTTTTTAACTCATGTGTGGACCGCTCCAGAGGTATCAACATGTAGAGTGCCATTAAGCGATTCTACCTCAGAGGTCTTTGACTTGTTAACAATACATCCTGCAGTGACCTGGCTCCAAAGCTATAAATATCATAATCCTTCGACATTTCCACCAGTGCCATAGATCAAATGTCTTAACGAGGCTCCAATGTGTAAACTCAGATACTGTTTGAAACATGTTTTGATATTTCTCTTAGTGAGAGAGCTCAGACAGATAAGCAAGAGTGAGGGTGTGTGTGATTACGCACAGAGGTGGAGAGAAAAGAAATAAAAACTACATCAGGACATTTCCCCCCAGATTAAAACATGTCCTGAGTTTTTGTAGCACCAGTTTGTCCTCATCCACATCAGCATCTATAAACCTTGGCCATGTGGTAAGTGTCAACTTGGCGGGATGATTGTCGACAACAGAAGTGTTGTGGATTGATACCGAGGGTGCAGGACAGGCTGGCCTACAGAGAGAGGATAACCAGGCCGTGGGTTAAGGGGGCGCAGAATTTACCTAATTTTACATGACACGGTGGTCAAAAACAGTCCTTTACTTGACACAAACTGGCTTTCCCTTCTCTCTCTCTTGCATTTTTTTTTGTACAGGTGACATGCAGACATCAGTGCTCAACTAAAACAGCTTCTTTCATTGAAAAAACACTTCAGCTTGCAACAGTATTCACACTCTTCACTGGTATACTGAGTGTCACTGGATAGGTGTCCAAATTAATGACTGTTTTTTTTTTTCCATCTGTCTTCACCTCTTCGTCTAAGGGCACTCTCCTTTACTCTCAGTCTCACTCTTCCATCTGAGCTCCTTCATACTTAGTTTCTTTTTTTCCAGTTTTTAAAAGAAAAATTCAAAACTAGGGCCCGTTTTTAGAGTCCTCTCAGAGAGCTTCTAACATAGCCTAAAAGGTTCTTGGACAGGAATCTTAGCTTAAGAGTGATTCAGGAAGTTTCTGAGAGCAACTCTGAGCGAGGAAGGGACAGAAACTTTTACCTTAGTGAGGAGGTGTGGTTGACCCCGTCGCTCTGTATGACGCAGTCTTCTAAAAGCTACGATTGGTTGTTACAAAAAGGGAAAAATAAAAAATAAGAAAGTGCTCTGTGCTCCTTGTAATAAATAGACTGTAAAATCAAGCCATCATAAAACTTGGACTGCAAGCAACAAAGTACACACACTAGCCAAAATGTTCTCAAACAGGTGAGTGTTGTAAGTGACCATTTAGACTATGGCTGCTGACATCGCTTACTTTGATATTAATAATTCTATGAATGTTATAAGATTTCACATGCTCATTTACTAGACTGATTAGGAGATGGATCAGCAGCTGTCACAAGTGGCAGACTCTGTGTTTAGCGTGTTGGGAAAGTCCAACACCAGTATCACCAGCCACTCTTTCATTCATTCATTCATCTTCTATACCGCTTATCCTATGCAGGGTCGCGACCCCGGGTGGCTGGAGTCTATCCCAGCTGGCTTAGGGCGAGAGGCGGGGTACACCCTGGTCTGGTCTCCAGTCAATCACAGGGTTGACACATAGAGACAGACAACCTTTCACACTCACACTCACACCTACGGGCAATTTAGAATCACCAATTCACCCAGTGAGCATGTTTTTGGACTGTGGGAGGAAGCCGGAGAACCCAGAGAGAACCCATGCATGCACGGGGAGAACATGCAGACTCCACACAGAAAGGCACACCGTGCCCGAACCAGGTTTTGAACCTTCTTGCTGTGAAGCAACAGCGCTAACAGCTGCGCTACCGTGCAGCCCCCAGCCACTCTTTGTCTTCTTAAAATTCCTCCTCCCTCTGTCTAACAGTTTTTCATCCTAGGAGCTCTCTTAAGGCCTGAGACGCTTTGTGAATAACTTTTATTTTACCAAGATTACCAAAATTTAAAAAAAAAACTTCAACCAATTCTAAGATTTTTCTAAGAATGACATCACTAAGAGCTACTTTTAGCCTTATGGGGGGTACATACATAATGATTTATTTAATCTGAAGAGATTTTTTATCTGTTAGAGACTCCACATATATAAAAATCCAGCATTGCACAGTTTTGATCGTACTGTATGTGGTGTGCTTTGATAATCTCAGCACAGCTTCCCACACACATAAAATTTCTGTCCCACCATCGATCTAGAATCTAAGACAGAAATTTCGCTTGACCAAATGCGATCTAATAAAAAGGTAGAAGAAGCAACATAACATGGAAGAGGACATAGAAGAGAGAATGATGGTGGTCTTGAGACTATTTTTAATGGAAAATTCCCAAACCAAAAAGAAGAAAAGACTGTGGAAAAAAATCCTGGAGACGCTGGGAACACGGACTTTCCTCACAAACTTTCCGTGTCAGGTCAGCCATGCTTGATTTGTTTACATCTGCTTCCTCGTTCCTCAGTCAGCTTGCCTCCTGATTGGCTACACTCCATTCTACATCACAACTCACCGAGTCATGCCTTGGGAGTCGTCAGCTTTCCCCTCACACATGAAGATTTTTGATCATAAATATTGAACAAGTTTAATATTTGCGATTGTCAGCCCCGACCCCTTTCGAAGCTGGTTATTGAGACAAATTCACTCTTAGAGAATTCACTCTCCCACCTCAGACCACAGGATAATCTGATAGGATAATCTTATAAAACATAAAAGGAGGAAGGAGGAAAGTCAGGACAAAAACAGCACGGTAATCGTTATGTGTGTACCCGCTTTAGGATGCTTTGTGAATACAGGCCCTGGTTTCTTAGAGGATGTCCTAATGTTCATTAAGCCTGAACTCAGAGAAATCTAGGCTGGAGGTAAATTTATTTACTTTATGGCCTTTTCTGGAACGCTCAGTGACTCATTGTTAAGGAATAAAAAATGGGACTATCAGTGAATACCTGTGATCGATGGCACTGGTGATAATGTTGGAGGATTAAGAAAAACTCTCAGTTGTTACGATGGTGGAGAAAGCTGGAGTTGCTTTATTGTGGGGTGTCATGTAACAAGTCACAGATTTCTACAGTAAATGGGGAAATCTATCATCTATCAGTGTTCTACATCCAAGTAACCCATAAAAAGAAGTCGTCTACACCTACGTTTACAGGTTTTGGAATTAAATTTCTCAGCAAGAAAAAAATTCAGTCACACATACACAGTGTACCTGGCTGCTCTGTGGGTCCTGGTAAACCTGGTTTCGAGGGGAAAGCACAACACAGTCCTGAGCTGTGGTTCTCTCTGTACGAGGAGCACCGTTTCCATCATCTACATCGCTGGCTTTGCAACGCAAACTCCTTATACACAGAACCTGCAACACACAATGAGAACACAACAGCAGTCATGAGGGGATGATTTGAAACCCATCTGAAACAGATGACTGGAATGAGACTACACACATTAAGGGGTCGACAATGTATTCTGATTTAATTTACAGCCAGTGACAGTGGATGTTAATTCATGCATATTCACATCATTCTAATGATTTGTACTGAACTACAGTCTGTTTCGAATTACTGGTCTGTGTGTTCGCTCACTTATTTATTCCATGGTCACATGTGTGAGGTGTAGTGCCGCCTGGTGCTGCTATTTCTGATAAAAACACAAAACGGTGCCTAGCTTCAAATTATAGCCTCAGTAACACAGACGAGGCTTGACGAGTTGGCTTCTAATTAATGAGACTTAAAGAGAGGATCTTTTGGAGGGGGCGGGCCTTAAACACCAAAGTCTGTCCATAGCTCTGCCCCCAACAGGTGTCCAGAGGGCTGGCCAATGAAAAGAAAAGGGTTTGGAGAGCAGAGAGCATTAAAGAGACAGCAGCTGAAATGAAGGGTTCCAGAAGTTTTTCCTAAACAACAGTGTGAGAAAAATAGGGAATTTTTTTTAGCTGTTTAGTCAGTCAACCTCTTTCAGGGGTATCAGAGGGACAGTATAAAGCCCCTAAAAAAAGTATTCATTTTCAAAATGTGGAATACAATATTGTGCCTTTACCATAAAGGGACGGTTCATCTTGAAGGAGTGTTGTACGAGATACTTTTCACTTAGTTTATGATTCATTCTGGATCCTTGTGGGTCAGCTTCTTTGATAAGAAACTGGTGCGAGAACCAGCGCTAATCCTTGCTGCTGAGAGCCCACTTGAAAATCAATATATGTGTAAGTAAATTTCCCAAAGGCTTTATTTATTTTTTGGCAGAGGTTGCTGCTTGGTTGACTCCAAGTTTGATCTAGAGATGGTTTTATGGTTTTAAAAGTGTTTCATTCAAACACCTTTTAAAAAAGTAACTCAGGTTTGATTGGTTTATTTATGTGTTTCTATGGCATCGGTATTCTTATCGGACAACATTCAACATAACACTCTCATCCATGTTGGAGTCCTTTACGGTGTTTGATCACACTAAATATTTTCACCCATTGGAAAAAAAATATTCAATTTCTGCAGACATTCTTATCAGATGCAGAACTTTACAGCAGAACCTGTATAAGTTCTCCTTCCTTGTCATCCTTAAGGACTATTTGTGATTTATTCTCACTCATACCGTTCTGTCACAAAGCCAAACTTTAACCGTTTTCTTCAGTTGGGTAGACATCTTTTTCACTCCAGTTTCTTCTATGATTTCCCATCCCTCTGTCATTTCTGAGCATTGCCTTTGTTTAGAATCAGTAACTGCTGTCAAGGAGTTTCGTTCAATCAGAATGAAGTATTCGACACTGTTGAGTAATTTATTAGAAAGCCAGGAAAAAGGATAGATTAAAAGGATGCTTTTGCTTCCTCGGTTGCATTCCTAGTGGTGTCAAATCAAATCAAGATTATGACCTTTGAAGTGTGGGAACTTGAATAGTCCAAGTCAGGTTAACGGTATCCAAGGTTTCAATAAATGCTGTGATTAAAATCTGAGTTCAGCAGACATGAACTGTAAAATAACCTAAAATAAGAACTTCAGAAAGTCTGAAATTTACTGGATGAAGGAACTCTATTTTGCTTGGGAAGATAAAAAAAATAATATGAAGCTTCAGAGGGAAAAAAATAAATAAAATGATTCCAAAGATATTCAGCATAAATAAAGCAAACAATAAATATTCCAAAATAAGTTGTGTCTTAAACATTTTCTGTTTATGCCCAGAAGAAGTTATGCCTACTTTTGTAAAGCTCTGTTTGAAGTTCTCAGAAAGGAACCCATAGAGCACCGGGTTGGCACAGGAGTTGGCATAGGACAGGATGACGGCGAAGAAGTAGATGCCTGCAGAGGCGCTCGACTCCGGGATGATGACGACCAGGTTGACCATGTTGATGATGAAGAACGGCAACCAGCACAGCACAAACACCACCACGATCACCACCACCATCTTCGTCACCTTACGCTCTGAACGACGACGCTTAGTGAAGCCTGCCCGCACCCCTGAAGATTTCACCTGCAGAGAGAAAAACACCAAAGGCAGTCTGATTATGATGACTGTGAAGGGGGTGAAACCAAGAACGAAGTAATGAGGCTGATCAGAGGGAAAGACGGTGGCAGAGTCGAGGCTGATGGAAATTATCATAATGTATATGTAGATGTTGGTATGAATTTAAACATGAGTTTTTTTAATCAGCCTCATTTGCACTCATAAACCCACCTTGATAACAATAAGTAGGTAGCAGAGGGAGATGATGAGCACAGGCCCAAAGAAGCCGACTGTAGCAGTGTAGAGAATAAAGGCTGTCGACCAAACGTTCTTTGGCTCAGGCCAGATCATGTTGCAGGAGTTAAATGTCTCCTAAAAGAAGGAAAATAAAGTGAATAGTTTATGTCATTCAGTGCTTTACTTGGGCTGGCATGTTCTAAAACACACGGGACAGAGACGCCTTATCAACCCCTCCAAAAACATTAGCATTATGTTCTTCACTTATTCATCAAAGCACAATAAATACATTACCGAAGAGCGGTTCTCATGCTCGATGCTAGGGTTGCAAAGGGGTGGAAATTTCCAGGAAATTTCAGGAAAGTTTCCTGCTTTCCTTCCTTGTTTCCTTGCTTTGTTTGCTTTGTTTGGTTTGGTTTGGTTTGGTTTGGTTTTCATCCCTGCCCCTCAGACAGCCTCAGTAAGCCCCTGCTATTGCATACTGAACTGACTGTGAATTCATTATCTGCAGTTTTAAGAAAAGAGAACATTTGTCAAATTACACAACTGTCTCATAAATTACATTTTCTGCCTTCATGAGTTTATGGGTGCACATTTTGGACACACCGGCCTTCAGCCTCTTTTAAAAAAACATTAGCAATATGCTCTCTCTCGCTCTCTCTCTCTCTCTCTCTCTCTCTCTCTCTCTCTCTCTCTCTCTCTCTCTCTCTCTCTCTTCTTTTTCTAAGAGCCTTTGTGGTGGTGTCTTGACTTTTGTTAACTTTCTGAACAGATCAGAGTGAGTGGTCTATGATTCACATGTTGTAGCAGTTCAAGGTGAATATGTGTGATATTTCTGACCCTGTCTTTTGTGTCTCTTTCTATACATATAATAATGCAGGGACATTGTGCCATCATGTTGTGATTCTGAAGGTCATGGGAACCAGATACTAACAAAAAAACAACATCAATTCATAAACTGTGAGGTCAGTGTGGTATTTTTGTGTACAAAATGTGTATGTATAAACATCCAGAAGGTATGGCCACAGATAGTCACATTTTTTATCTCCTTCAAGCTCATTTTTTCTCTCCTTTAACTCTGAAAACTGGAACTCAGACTGAATTGATTTGTCCTAAATGAGACGCTCCTTCCTCTGTACACTGAAGTTACTTTCCTATAATCACAAGCCAAGAAGTTGGTCTG
Organism: Labroides dimidiatus; assembly: GCA_030710495.1. Classification (NCBI taxonomy): domain Eukaryota; kingdom Metazoa; phylum Chordata; class Actinopteri; order Labriformes; family Labridae; genus Labroides; species Labroides dimidiatus. The sequence goes on from CM061145.1 coordinate 30,840,595, forward strand.
TGGTTTTAGGGTCAGCCTGATTTCAATTTCTGTTCTGCTTTAACTTTACACCTGGTTACTTCTAATCAGGTACTGCTGAATTTTAATCATCTTTGTAGTAAAGAATGGGTGTTGTATACAGTATTTTAGAGGCTTTAAAGTACATCTGTCTGGAGCACAGATGGCCTAGTGGTCTGAGTCACACTCCATATGGTGAAAGCCCTTGAGTGGGCAGTCTGGGTTCAAGTCTGGCCTATGATGACTTTCCTGCATGTCACTCTCACCCTGTTTCCTACTCTATCCACTGTCCTGTCTTCTTTTTATTTTCATCTTTCATTCTTTATAAAGGCATAAAAAGTCTGAAAAAAATAGCTTTAAATAAAGTTCATCTGTCTGTGTATTTATGTATCTATCTATACATATAGATGTACATTTCTCTACTCCTGCTGTAGGAAACATGACTTGCCACACTCAACTCTTTCTTCACTCTGCTTTCTTTGTTCCTGACACCTACAACTCTGTCACCTTGGGGAGGACAAACAGATTTGTTTCGAGCTCCTGTCAATTACAACAGCAGCACGACTGATAGGAGCTCTCAGACATACTGTATCATTGCCTGGTGTCATTCAACAGCAAATGTGTGATCACAGCTATGTGGGAGAATAGAAAAAAAGATGAGCTTTCAAATGATCTTTGTGGGGAGGAAATTGAAAGGGTCAGCTGTACTCTGTGTGCACAGCTGTTTCTTTCAAGATGGAATTCGTCATCACTCTGTGGCCAATTAACCTGCAGAACTAAGGGGCTGCAATTTTAAGATTTCATATTATGTCTTTAAAAATGACACAATATTTCTTGATTGCCATTAATGTGTTCCAGGTAGATATGAGCACATGTGGTGAGCAGGCTGATACGTCTTTTTTTGCCTTCTGGTAGAAAATGAGGAATGATGTTCTTTCTCAGATTGGAAGAAAAAATCAATTTCAAACTCTGTCTCATTTATGTAAGTATGTAATATAATGCCAAGTACTGACCCTTGATATAACACTTAAAGGTACAATGTGTAGAAGTGGAAATATTTTGCAATATCTAGCTGTCGGAATGTGAAATGCTCCTTCACACCTCTTGTTGGTGAAGCTTTCAAGGACAAGAAGCTCACATGATGCATGATACCAATAGTCCTTTTGTTTCATATTTGATATTTTTCTGTCAAAGATGTATTTGGCTTATATTATATAGTTATCTTATTGTATACAAAAGGAGCACGTACATTTATATGTTATTTTATGAAAGGGCTGTGAGGACAATCCAGAGAATCTACACTGTAAAAATGAACACTTAAGTTTTTTCGCATAAATAAAAGGAGTGTGCAGAGTGCTGCGTAAGCAAGTGAGGAGTGCGGCGTGAGTGCATATTAGTGACATAATGTTAGACTAGTTTTTGATATGTCATTTCTCCAGGTTAACGGTTTCATTTCCTTCCCTCAAGTTTCATGTCTTTTATCCATCCATCCAACTCTTATCCTGTTCAGGGTCACAGGTGGCTGGAGTCTAATCTAGCTTTCGTAGGGGGAGAGGTGGACTGGTCACCAGTCAATTGCAGGGCTGACACAAAGAGAGAGACAACCATTCACACACAGTCACAATGTCAATGTGAAATGACTACCTCACCCTCTGTTTTCTCCTTCCTTGAATACCCTAACATGCTTCATCTGTGTCTTTTTGTCTCTCTCTGTGTTTTGTATTTCCCCATCAACGTTCCAGCCTTTGTGGTTTTAGACCTGTTTTATGACGTAGTCTTTGCCTCACGTTTTTTCAGGGGGGGGGGGGCACTATGGCGTGTTCTTTGTACTTTTTATCTTTGTACTAAACCTTGGTTTTGTGACTAAACAGACTTTGATCTTTTTCCTGCCTCCTGAGTCCTACCTTTGGGTCATGTTCTTTAAAACAATGTCACATGATATTTATGCTATGCTATACATACTAAGTTTCATTTATTGGTATCCTGACCAAGCAGTAACCTCCTGTCTGAGAATATGAGACAATGTGGAAGTGCTAAAATCCGCAGTTCGTCGAGTGTCCGTTTGAGGCTGGCTCCAGATAAGCATAATTACAGCCTGATTCTCCCATCTGAATCACTAATTTCACTAACAGCACGCACTGTACAGGAGGGTGATTTTTTTGATCGCCAGTTCGTCCAATTAAAGGCACAGCTTGGCTGTTACTGTAGAGACTCAAAGCCAGCCTCATTTCCAATATGCCTCATACAATATTTTTGATCAAAAATCCTTTCTGAAACAAACGGGTTACGTCACAGAGACTATGTCCATTATATACAGTCAATGATCTTGACTGATATATTATGTGTAGTGGTGCATAGGTAAGTGGGGGTTGTGTATGCTTAAAGTGAGGGAAAGGTCCACTGTCAATATTAGTGTTACTCCATTCAAAAACATCACTCAAGTTGGAAATGATTCAGTAGGTTTATTTCGATTGCATGACACTTGTAGAACTGTCTTATGATGTCATCATTGCATGAGAAGTGAACAGACAATCAGTAATCAGCAGAGCTGTCCTTACAGGTACCTCTTAACCACCATTATGGCCAGTTGGTCGGCAATCAACATTGACTCCAGGAAGTACTTAATAGAAAAACTAAAAGAGTTTAGCATTTGCTAACCCCCCCCCCCCCCCCGTTAAAGGGAAGTTTTTCCTTGCCATTGAAACTTGCTAAATATGGCAAAGTGCTGTACTCATGGTGGGTTAAGATGAGATAAGACTTCTTATCTTGTCTTGATGTTGGGTCTCTGTTAATAAAATTTATTATCACTTACAGTTCTAGACCTGTTAACGCTTGGAAAGCGTCTTGAGATAACATTTGTTATGAATTGGCGCTATATAAAGATTGATAGATTGACTGATTGATTTGCCAGCTACATGGGTAAATTATTATTTAAATACTATATTGTTGTCATTTCAGGGTGATTCAATTTCCCGTTGAAAGAGAGAGAGAGCGACCCAATATCCATCATTGGTAAAAGCATAGACGGCATAGTAACATGGGCAGTGCAACCTCACATCCCCCTAAAGTAAAGCCAAAACTTTTAGAGTGCCCATAATGACTAGCAGGCAAAAAGATGTTTGACGTGAACTCTGTTTAAAATTATTTAAAATAAGGGGGGAAAAAAAGCTTTAATCTCATGTAAGGTTTCTTTAGCTTCTGATAAGCTTTTGATAAATAAGACTACAAATGAAAAACCAAGCACAGTTGAAAACGGTTGGGCTCCTTCCACTTACACCAAGTTTCAATCAATTACCACAAACTTAAAACACATGTGGCCACCTTCAGCCTCCACCAAATGTTGCTTCACTGACCTCTGGTGGCTTGGGGAAAAATAATAATCAAAGTAAAAGTGAAAACACGGCTCTAACACCCCTCACAACACAACAAAGCAACTAATATTGGCGCAAAGAGTCAGTAAACTTCCAGCCGCTTTGGTTGTGGTGAGTGCCTTCATTTTTGTACAGCCTAGGCTGGCAGGATGAGTTCAAGCCTATACCAGCCCCTTGTTCTGGCTGTGCATTCTTACTAGCATCTTGAAACAGATGCTTCCTCTTTAGGTGGATGGAGTGTCAAAAGGCCATGTGGTATGTGCCCACTTGATAACCCTGGGGATGTACTGGCTTTTGCTGCCCAAGTGTGTTCAGGTTTTTGGGATTTGGGGGACTTAGGACGCCATATAGTAGGTGAATTATCATTAAACACATTTGTAAGGTGTTTTTTTACTGAGCTCCCATCCGTTCTTAAAGCATGAGAACCTTAGAGGCTTCCTAATATGCATACTTCAGGATACCTCTGGACTTACGGACTTGTGATACGTCATCAATCAAAGCCAAAGTTCTGTTCCAATTCAAAGACAACATCGGAACAAGTTTGGTCTAAGTACCCAGAGGTGGACTCGCCCCACACCTTTTACCAAGTCTGCTGCTGCATGTAACTTGTAACCGACTTTTTACAGTTACAATCACACAATGCAATTTTCACCATCCAGCGAGAAACTCAAATAACGGCAGAGGAGAAGACGCACATGTGTAAGTAACCATTGCTCCAGTGTAAAAATATGAAAAAGATACTTAGTTGTGACAGAATTTTGTTTGAAACCCAGAAACATTGGATGAGTTGGGTAAAATTAAATGTCAACAAACTGCCAGCAATGCAACCAGATGTGATGTGTAGGTACATAGAAGGGGACACTAGCAAAGTCTCCTGCTGTTACAAAAGCAGGATCGTTCTGCAGACTCCCAAACCTGTGAAGTACGAACTCTGGAATGAACTTGCCAAGTCTTAACTTTGAGAAGTTTGAACTTGTGAACTTTGAATTTAGAAGCAGCTCTTGTATTTAGTTTAAAAACTTTGTTTCACCAAGCTAGCTGTTAGCTAGCTGTAGCTTCATGTCAACTATACAGACATGGAAAAAGAAGTAATCTTGTTTCTTCAGATAAACGTGATAAATCATGCAAACTATACATTTGGATTAGACTGCGGGAGAGATGTCACTGTTAAAGGGGGTCTTCAATAAAGTTTATCTAGTATTTACAGCTGGTTAATACCGAATGAGGAGGGGGCAACCAAGGTTTCACTTGAGAACCTACCTGAACATCAGAGAAGATGACTACAGGCAGGACCACCACGAAGGACACAGCCCAAACAGCTGCACTCACCACCTTGGCCACCCTGGGATGTCTCCACTTGGTACTGCGAATTGGATGAACCACAGCCAGGTAACGGTCAATTGACATGACTGTCAAGCAGAAAATAGATGTAAACTGGTTCATAGAGTCTGCTGTCATGACCACGCGGCACAAGAAGGAACCAAATGGCCAATAAGACAGCACATTCTGCGTCGTGAGGAATGGCAGGCCGAGGATGTAGAGTTCATCAGCCACAGCCAAGTTCAGGATGTAGATGTTGGTGACTGTCTTCATTTTAGCGTAGCGCAGCACCACATAGATGGCCAGAGTGTTGCCGATCAGACCCACCATGAAGACTGTGAGGGAAATGATGGCTGTCATGAGCGTGCTGCTGCCCTGGAAGGGAACACTCTGCATGGATGTGTTGTAGGAGATGTTGAAGGGGCGAGGGTAGGAGTAGAAGAAGGAGGATGGTGAGGCTAAAAAGGTGGAGTTAAGGTCTGAAAGAAACCAGTGGTCTTGGTCCAAGGGCTCCATGGTGGGTTCGGGACAGCAACAGAGTCCAGAATATATTTTCTTTTTTTTTCTTTTTTTTTTTCTTTTTACACAATTAGAGAACAGAGCTCACCTCTGTCATGTTTGGTAGAAGAAGAAAAAAAGGCACCACAAACTGAAAACTTAAAGCAAAACTGTGTTTTTCTTTTCCTGATCTGAGGTCCTTTCTGATGTCTTTTCAAGAACTGTCCATCAGTTTGTGTTTCTGCGCTCGATTGAGGAAAAATTCAAGGAGTCAATTTTTCTCACTCATACTTCACTTTCCCGTTGAAAACACCCCAGGCGTCTTTTTTTCATCCATCATGTATCAAACGGCTGCTCCAGCGAGAAAAGGGCCGAATTATTTTTTTTCTACGTTTTCCTTCAAACAAGTGGTATCCGTCACACACAGTGTGCTGCTACTAATCATTAAGAACTCCCATCACTGACCTTTCACAGTAGATTCACTGTCGACCGCTGCACCGTGCGTAAAGCAGGGGTCCCGCTGGCACCGCTGCGGATTCGTGAACGTTCAACGGAAATAAAGTTTCAGGAGAGAATAAGACCGGTGAGCAGAGTATAAGTTCAAATCCTGGTGTGTTCAAAGTAGGAATCTTGAATATCTCAGACCAAAGTCGGCGGATTCCTGAGCAGTTTTCTCAGATCGATGGATAGCTGCTGCCCCCGCTCGCAGTCCTTCACTGTGCTCTGTCCGTGGTGCTGAGCAGCATGTCTGTGAAGCAGCGAGACGCGTTTCCCTCCTTTCCAACTTTCTTCCCACGCGGCTCCTCTGGTGAGGAGAGAGAGAGAGAGAGAGAGAGAGAGAGAGAGAGAGAGAGAGAGAGAGAGAGATGAGCAATTTGAAAGCTCAGTGTTATGCACGCCTGATCAAAATCTTACGACCAGTTGAGAAATTGCACAAATTTACATTTTACACTGTTGGATCTTTAAAAAGTTCTAAGTAGACTTTCAAAATGCAAAAAGAAGAAATGGTAGTGAGACAATAAAAATATTTGAAGACGCAAGAATTAAACTGAACAAACAACAATTAAACTGAAATAGTCTGTTAATCAGCAGATCAAAAGTTTAAGACCACAGCTAACAGAAAAAACACCCACCCTCAAAGTAGAAATAAAAGTTTTGAAAAAGGACTCAGAAACGATGAGCTTCATTGTTCTTGGTGATCACTTTAAAAAATTGGTTTGGGCATGCTTGATGCAAGTGTTTCCAAGAGGCTAGTGGGAATGTTGCTCCAAGTTGTGAAGATGGTTTAATGGAGGACACCCACTGTCTGGAACTGACGTCCATTTTTGTAAACTTCCCTTGCCATCCATCCCCAAATGTTTTCATCGTGATTTAGATCAGGGGAAGATGCCGGATGGTCCAAAAGAGTGAGCTTACTCTTCCGAAAGAAGTACTTTGTCAGGCAGGTAGTGTGAACTGTAGCACTGTCCTGTTGAAAAACCCAGTCATTAGCACACAGATCAGGGCCCTCAATCATGAAGGATGCCCCCTGCAGGATCTCCACATAGCCAGCCACTGTTTGACACATCCCTGCACAAGCTGACACTCCACTGTTCCATTGGAGGAAAAAATAGTGTCCCATGTTTGGTGCTCTCTTGCAAAGTCCAAACAGGCGATTTTGTGGCAGTGAAGGAGACGAGGCCTTTGAAGGCGTTTTTGCTTCTCTCAGACCCCGTCTGATGGTTATTGGGCTGCATTTGGCACCAGTTATGGCCTTAATTTAGATGAAATATTGTCTTGTGTCTTGATCTTCTGGCTCAGTGCAGGTGAATTTTGGGGGGATCTGCTACTTTATCCAACAGTGCAAAACTGTAAATTTGTGCAATTTTATCACTGGTCTTAGGATTGTGATCATTGCTCAGGTTATATTCCTCATTTTTCTAGCTCATGCAGCTCAGGCATGTTGCCCTTGAGTGTGACTGTACAGCCTCATGGTTTATACTCATTATCATTGTTATGGCGAGCAGATAGCTTCTGTCTCCAGCTTCTGTCTGTGAGTTCTTCTCCTCGAGTTCTCACCAAATCCCATACCCTCAGCAAACAGATACACTTTTCTAATACATTTCTGAATTCTGGAAATAGTTATAGTTGGGACAGCTGTCAATCAGTAGTAGATGAGCAATAATTCATCATAAAACGGATTCTTCAGAGCTCAGTTTTTTTCTATGGATGTCATGGGACTCATGCTTATGGTTGAATTCAACGTTTACGGCATCTAAGCATTTACGTTTGATACTCTTTAGCCGTGGGGTTTTATCAAACCTCTACTGTCTTATATGGTGATGGTAAGATTTTTCACCACAAGCAGTACCAGATATCCTGTTTGTTATGCTTCATGATAAATTACAATGTGAATCATACAGTAATAATGCTCAAGATTCTGCAGTGGGTTGGTTGATCTGACAGTAAAAAACAGGCCAACCTCATGTTAATGTGAGACTCTTCTCCTCTGTTGCTCCAAAATGGTGGAATGAATCACCCAACTCCATATGATCCGCAGAGTCTGTTTCTACTTTAAGAGACGTCTGAAGACTCACCTGTTCAGGGAACACTTTGGCACTTAATCTGACCCTTCTCCTCTTTGTCCTCAGGGGTCGAATCAGAATGTCTCAGACTGAGCTCTTAACAAATGAAACCACTGAATATTGAATGCTGCTGAATGTTGCATGATATTGCACGAATGATATTGAATTCTAGTTGTAGCTACTATTTGTATAAAATTCTAATAAAAAAAGCAAAAAAAAAAAAAAAAAAAAAAAAAGGGCTTCAGCAAACCGAATGAGGATGAAATAAAAAGATGAAGCTCTTTTGTGTGCTGAATCATCTTATTTCCTGTTGAAGAAGATGTGCTTTTAGAAAAAGTGAGAAGCTTGGAGGAACAAAACTAAATAAAAGAAGATGTCGCACACAGTAGAGTCCCTTCATTGAATCAAATTTCATGTCTTTCCCTTGGATGGAAAGTCACGGATAACATTCATCAGATAAACTCCCAGATGATAACCAGCTATGCAACCATAAGAATGGATGAAGTACAGGAATCAAATAAACAATCTATTTTGATTCATGTGTGATCATTCATTTTTGCTCTTCTGCATGAATATGGCCAAAGGAGGTCTTTCAAAGGATAGAGAATGCTTCAAGTAAGAGTCAAGAGCTTCGCGCTCTCTCTCCCTCTGAAGTCAAGGTCTGCTTAAAAGCACACGTTGTCACACAGGAAAGAGCTCATATACAAACAGAGGAAACAGAAAGATGAAAGAAGACAAGAAGAAAATGAAAACTGATCAAAAATGGGAGTATTGTGTTGGTGTGAAGCCTAACAAAAGGCTACGGTAAAGCAGCATGACAAAGGTTTTTGCTATTATTCAAGAATTCTGTTTGTGCTCTTTCCTTTCAGTCAGACTAAAAAACTAAAAAAAATATTAAACACTTCTTAAAAAATACAAATCAGCATATATGATAAAAAAATAAAATAAAATATTTTCCTAGTCAAAAAGCATACTTAAGGGGCTTCAGCTGTTGAAAAGAATATTAATGTTACTATTTCACATTTATGATCAGAACTTGTTGTGGAAAGGTGAATATTAAATATCTTAACAGTGACAGAAAAACAAACTTGGTAGACAAAACGAGTGGACTACCATGTGATATCAGCAGGTTAGAGAGTGGAAACTGGAGTTATCAGTTTGCTTGGTCTCTTTGAACCAAACTAAATGGCCATGTCGTATAAGTCTGCTCACCTAACCTGTTCTGGAGGTAGAAATGTTCAAGATGTTCTGTTCATCAAGAGTAAATAAAGAGTAAAAATAGTCCTTTTCCGTTTACATCTGCAGTTACGGTAGGTTCTATATACATACTATACTTCACAGGTCTTTAAAGTCCCTGAGTTCAAATCCTGCTATCTAAAACCTTGTTTAAGAACAAGTAAGCTTTGGCCTCTTCAGTCTCATTTAGGAGGACAGTTTTCAGAATCAGAATCAGAAATACTTCATTAATCCCAGAGGGAAATTCAGTGTAACCGTTGCTCTTACATAGTACAGAAGTTGGAAGTAATAAGGAGTAGGAAAATAAAAGAAGTGATAAGATAAAAAATAAGATAAGCAATAAAATAAATAAAATAAAAATAAGTGGCAAGTACCAGGAGTGATCGATAAGTAATTAGTCCTAAACAAGATAAACAAGATAGATAGAAGAAACTATGACTTATGACCAATGCTGCAGTCAGTCAACAGTTTGGTCTCAAAACGAAATCACTCATATGACGTCCATTTCAATAAACAATCTATGTACAAAACCAACAACAACAAAAAAAATCGTTAAATAAATCAATCATCTGACAAATTAACATGATGAGATATTTTCTGCCACCATTCCTCTTTTACTGTGACCATTCAGCTTTTGTGACTGTTGAAGGCCACCAGCACACAGCAATACCAAATATAAGATAGTTTTGTTGGATAGAAATATTGATGGTTCATTTGTATGCTCTGTAGAGCTTTCTATGAAGAAAAAAAATCATGTTTACATCAGTGCCACATATATAATTCTGCACAGTACATTACCCACTCAATCATACATTGCTCCTCAATGCGCTTACAGTCAGCGACTAGTCTCTTGTCCTTTGACTAGTCCCTTTTTATAGTCCTCTACTTGAATTAAAATCACTCTGCGAGGTGATTAGTGGGTGAGATGCTACACAAGGTACAAGGCATGATGTCAAAGCATCACAATCAAATGGAATTACACTTATTGTTAGAAAGAGCTGTGATTGGTTGAGTGGGGTTGGAAGCAATAATTCAAACATCAGCCTGTCAGATGATGACAGCTGGGTGAATACTTCCATGTCCTTCATGAACTTATACAAGCTTTATTTATTCAGATGGAGATTTGTCATTACCAACCAAACAAACCAACAAAATATGTATGAATTTACTCTACAGACTGGGGGGGGGGGGCATTCACTAAGAAAAGATTGTGGCACCAAATAGCTCCAAGAATTGTGCAACATTTCCCACTGCGCTCTGATTCACAAAGCAATTTGCTCCAATGATATTTAAGCACAAACCAGCACACAACAGTCTTCAGCTCTGTTTGGTTTCCTCCGGTTTTGCAGAAAATTGTGACGCTATTACAGCTCCACTCTACCCTGCAGGTTCTCGCCCTGACAACACTAGATCTTACCCTGATGCAGTGCTTGTGAGTCGAATAAAGGAGAGAATTTCATACCAGTTTCTTTGGGAGTCCATTTGTGTTTTATAGTTTATAACCAGTTAACTTCACAAAGAGAGCTAGCTTAAAGCAGCTTGTTCAATATATATTTATTTAAAACACTGATATGTGGAATGACACAGGTTACTCCTCAAGGAACTTTTACTGCGTGTTTGTTTACAGCCTAAACAGCCTTTTGTCTGCCCGCTGTGTCTTTCTGTCACACTTGCAGCGGCAACACATCCACAACACCACTAATTGTTCTATTGTCAGGAGTTAGCTTATAAAGATGCTTTCCCAAGGTCTTCTGGCCTCTGACAAAGACAGCAGCGGAGAGAGATTGCAATGTCAACTGGCACCTACATGTTTTCAATTAAGGAATGTCAAAATAAAGAAAACAAAGAGCACGTATATACACACAGCACCACACATTTCTTTTGTACTATAAATTATGATTACATAAATATATTTCCACTTTCTATAATATTCAGAAAATACAACTTACAATGATCAAACATATATTGAATGCATATATTCCGGCAGTGACTTTTTTGTACCAGCACTATGTTCAGGGAAGACATCAAAAACAAAAATATCACCTAATTTAGAGAGACCAGAATTTCAGTTTATGTTGTTATTAAATCTGTGATAAATTTGAGCTTAATAAATACTTCTGCTTTTAGACATGATGAGAAATCACTTAAGAAACTCATTCCACGGATAAGTCACCGTCAACCCAGTGCCTCAAATCCTAACACCCAAAGCCTGAAGACAGATGGGTAGCAGGAGCAAGAATATCACAGGGATTATGAAGTGGGCACCTCCTCACCTCACTGGTTTTCATTAAGTTACTCTCAGTACTCAAACTCCTCTTTATTTTTAAGGCACCTTTCATATATTCAAATATGTAGCTGAAAAGGGTTTCATAAAAGAACAGAGACAATAAACTACTCCGAAAGGTGAGAAAAGTAATAAAACATACTCAAAAATATAAATATTTGTCATCTAATCAGTAAAAAAAAAGATTTAAGAAATACCATAAAATAAATAACATCTTGGGCTTCCATACAAATCAATTCAACTCAAATTAAATAAGTTAAAAATAATTAAATCAGCACTGATAATAGTTATCCACCTTGACCTTGTAAGTCTACCCATGACTGTCATATTTGCTCTAATAACCGGCTTTTAACAGCAAGAAAGCAACAAAATGAAAAAAAAATCGCAAGTGGATTCATAGTACAGATGTTTTAAAAAGTCGTGAGGACAGCTCTGTAACAGTGCCTCATCTGTCAGTTCTCACAGAGTGGGTAGATGACATGAAGCTTTAGCTCGACATTAGCTACATCGTCATCCTGGTAATTATCATGTATTTTCTGAAGGTGTTGACGATGAAGAATTACGCATTTATAAAAGCACAGAAGCATAAAACTACCCACACAGTAACAAAATAGGGACAGGACTATTAAAAAACACTGCGAGTTACGTAGTTGCAAGGCAACCAGAAACAGCCAATGGAAGTAGTTATCTGTTACCCATAGGCTTCTGTAGAAATGGGTGGATAGTCTTGAAACAAAACATGCTCCATACTTTTGCTGCCATAGTTCAAGTTTAATATTGAACTGTTTGATAAAGCAGTTCAATACAGGCTTATGAATAATGGATTTTGAATTTGTCTGTGTGTGTGTTTGTTTTATTATAACTTATTTCCAGCATAGAGTCCACCAAAGACCATTCAATATATGAGCGCTGTGTCTGTGACGTTACCCTTTGCTTTTGGAAAAAGAGTTTAGCTAATCGTCAGCAGTATTTAAATTGCTAACTTAACTTTGGGTTAACCTACTTACAGGAAAATACGTCCAACCGAGCCAATAGCCTTCTTGCAAAAACTACGGTGTGCCCACTTGTCAACCATGCACTTTATGATGTAAACGGTGAAACCTCAATGTCTTCAATATAATATCTTGTATTAATAAAAGAGACTTGCCCCTCATTCAGGGTGTGCAGAGAGTTGGTGTAGATAAGCTAAAGAAAATATTTTATGAACCAGGCAAGAAATATGTTAACTGTTTCTTTGTATGGCTGTGCATATGGTCTCCTGTGCCTCCAGAGTCATGGTGGGTAGTTGACGAACGATACAACAGTTTGTTTTACCTTAAGCTTCATTCTTGGGTATATTCAGGTGGATCTCAATAAATTAAATTATCGTAGAAGAGTGAGTTTACTTCAATAGCTCAATTAAATTAAAAAAATAAGTGACTAATAAGAGGTGAGGTAAAAAAAAATGGATTTTTAATTACAGATATGTTGGCCTTCGTTTGAAATGTGCACTCAACACTTGGTTGGGGTTCCTTTTGCATGAATTACTGCATCAGTGCAGTGTGGCATGGAGAAGATCAGCGTGTGGCTCAGATGAAGTGCTACTGAATACGTGTGTGTGTGTGTGTGTGTGTGTGTGTGTGTGTGTGTGTGTGTGTGTGTGTGTGTGTGTGTGTGTGTGTGTGTGTGTGTGTGTATGTATGTAATATAAATCCAAAAACCAAACTCATGGGTTTTATAATATTTATTTGTTTGTTTGTTCAATTAATTCAAATTATTGAATATCCCATTTATGTGATAACACTGTGCTTTACCTTTCATGCCTCTGGTATTTTTTTCCCACTGGTCCTTTTGACGCTTTGATTTACAATGGGTTTTTTATGTTTTTAAGTCTTCTTTAAATGTATTTTTTCTGACCTTTGATTCTTTAATCATCTTTGATTTGTTATGTTGCTGAAATGTGCTCTATAAATAGACTCACTTTGCCTAACCGTGTTAATACATCCCTGGTAAGGTGCATGTTTCCTTTTTTTGTTTCGAAAAGTCAGTCATCTGAAAATGTGTTATTTGTATTTGTTTCTATTTGTACCTGTTACTCTCACTCTGCCAGCACACACACACACACACACACACACACACACACACACACACACACACACACACACACACACACACACACACACACACACACACACATGAGTAGAGCAGAGAAACGACAGACAAACTAGATACATCATGAAGCTTACACGCTTCCATGACCGTAACATTTATACCTGACTTCCACTGCTCTGTAGCCTCACATGTAACCTCTTCATCCTCCCACCCACCCACCATTCAAGGAATGTGATTGCAGGAAGAGGAAGCCGCTCACTAACTAACTGTGCCACTACAATTTGCACACGCACACACACTCACTGACACCAACATACACGATCATACAGGATTCAGACACAGAGTGAGTTTCTGAGTGTCAGGTGTGTTAAGAGGGAAAGTTTACGTCCATCTCCACGACAACCCCCGGGGGTGAAGCTCTCACACATCCTCAGGGTTGACCTTAGCGGACTGTCAAACATCATAACAGTCATGTTGTCTGTGAGTATGTGTGAGGGATGAAGAAACACAGCGAAGATGTTGTATTTAGAAAAAACAACATAGCCAACGTCTCTCAGAACAAGCTAAGCGGCTTCATATTCTTCTGCTCAAATGTAAACAAATAGGTCACTGTCAGTGCTGTTTGCCTCAACTGTACTATTAGACAACCAAGTTGCAAATTTCTACTACAAAATATGGACTGATTTAATAATATCTTGAAAGTCTTTTTTTTCCAAGTATTTGAAAAACAGATTTTTGAGCAGTCCTCTGTAATGATCCCTGTTGTGATGTGATTTCATCATGTGTCAGCAGCACTCAATAGCACCTCTAAGAAAACCTGCCACCATGGTTATCTCTCAAAAGCATTTGAATTTGCTGTACTGATTCATCCCAGTATGCCATTACATCAAAAAGCTCTGAAATGTAACCAGAGAAGAGAGACTTCCTGGTGGTGTTTGGACAGTATGCTTCAGGCGTTACCTCTTAGTTGCTGCATGATGGGCGCTCAGGTCGTGCAGACGCATGCCACAGGAGCCTGCAGATTGTGCACACATGGGGAATGATTCTGGCACTGCTTTGCTTCTTTCATTTCTTCTTACTGCTGTTTTTTGCTGCATGATGTATAACAAAATCAGTCAGTATGAGAGATAATACTGATTTTTTAAAAAAAGTGAAACATAAATCTCCAATGAAAAACAGTTACAGTATATAAGTAAGACCATCAATTCCTTTTTTTCCCTCAGGAAGTCTTGCTTCCTTGCTACTTGGGCTGTGACATTCAGCGTCGCTATTGATGAAATATATATACCACAGTGTCTATTTATAGAGCCTACATATATTACATGACTTTATTTGTGTTGTGAAACATGAAAAATGCATTGAGTGTAAGCAGCATTGTCTGCTAGAGTTATTGAACAATAACTCTGCTCCAAACCGTGTCTCTAAACGGGTTTCTGCTTGCAAGTTCAGCTCAAGAACTTGTGTTTAAGCACTTTATCAAATTATAAACAAAACAGCAACGTGAACAACATTGCAAAAATATGACATTAACATAAGATTTATAGGAAGGATAGAAACCAGAGAAAGTAAGAAAGAAAGAAAGAAAGAAAGAAAGAAAGAAAGAAAGAAAGAAAGAAAGAAAGAAAGAAAGAAAGAAAAAGAAAATAAAAACAGACACAGACAGACACAGACACCTGCTGGTCTTTCTTTAATTGAAATGGGTTCTGTGTAACAATTCTGTGTAACAATTCTGTTCAAAAAATCTTCTATAATATCTATAATATCCAAAATACCGCTCACAGCCTGTTCGGTCTGTGTTGGGCCAGGCCTTAAGCTGCCCCATGAAACCCCACAAAAGGGGTCATGCATGTAAACAAACTGGAGTTTGAGAACTGGAAGCAACAGCTGCAAAGAGCAAAACCTTTTACAGACTTTGCGACCTGTTTAAAGAAATGTGACCTCTTCAGATGATACTTTAAGGTTGTGCTGTTTAAGAAATCATTAGAAATATGTAACCCCAATTCCAAAGAAGTTGGGACGTTGTGTTAAACATAAATAAAAACCGAACACAATGATTTACAAAACCTATCTTAACCTTTATTCGGTTGTATACACTACAAAGACAAAATATTTATTGTTCAAACTGATAAACTTGAATGTTTTTTCGCAAATATTCACTCATTTTGAATTTGATGCCCGCAACACATTCCAAAAAAGCTGGGACAAGGATGTGCTCCAAAAACACCTGTTTGGAACATTACACAGGTGAACGGGTTCAATGGAAACAGAGCCTGAAAAGCTCAGTTGTTCACAAGCAAGGATGGGGTGAGGTTCACCACTTTGTGAATAACTGCGTGAGCAAATAGTCCAACAGTTTAAGAACGATGTTTCAACAAATACACATCATTCTAAATGTAACTGATGACCCTATGAGTCTCAGGAATGGGAAAACCAAAGCTCTACAAGAGGTGCACACTCACTAGTGACACATTCACACACACACACACACACACACACACACCTCTTTTCTCTAAAAGAGTTAAAGGATAGTCAGCGAACCAAACAAAAAAAATGAATTCACATTTTGGATCCAGGTGCAGGTCGATTATTTTCAGTTGGACAGCACGTTAAGATAGCTGTGCAGTCCGAGCAAAGGTGCTTCTCAGTGCTGTCTGGCTCAGTTTACATGCAGCTTCCATTGTGTCCAAGGTGAATTTGTTGTAGCTTAGAATTGAAGTAAATGAACTTACCTCTGGTAAACCACAATGTATCCATTGTTTGGCCTTGAAGCATTCACTGGATTGTTATACCTCTAAGTTCTTTTAAAGCTCAGTGACTGATTTTCCTCTTTATTTTTTTATCTCTTCACTTTTGTTAAGCAGTTACTTGCCTTGTTTTCAATGACAAATCAATGAAAATGTCCTTAAGATTTTGTCCTCTGTTGATTTTTTTTCAGGGGGAACATTTTTTTTTTATTTTCTGTCTCTTTTCAGAGACTTGACACTATCATACTTTAACTGCTGTAAGCCTCAGCAGCTGTAAGTGGTCAAAGTTTTATGTCAAGGAAAAGGTAGCTGGGTTATAAAAACACCTTTATATAGTGTTATCTGCCACAGCCCTCGAAACAACAGCTGGCACTGTGCAAAACTGATTCGTTCTGTGTCATCTGATGTGGAACTCAGTCAACAAATTAGGATGACCAGGAGATTCTGATCCTGGAGCCTGTGACAGTACTGGATCTGTTCAGGGCTGTTTTTGGTGCTGTGTAGCTTCCCTCCAGGAAGATTTAGAATGACTATGTTTGTGCTTTTGATTACTCTGAACATTTCTCGGAAAAGAACAAAACTGTCATTTGATTCAATAACTAAGTACATGTCGGTCACAATGACTCATAAAAAACTACCTGCTGGATAATAATGAGAACTAGCTTCTTGTGGTCATCTCTGTATTCCATGTCTCCTCCCTCTGAGGCTCTGCTGGTTTCTTTCACTGTCATCTGTTTCTCTTTCTTTTATCACAACCTCATTACTCCCTCTTATACTTGTTCACAGTAACTTGTCCATTACTCTCCACTGTCCCTCCATTTCCCTCACCCTCTGTAGACCCTCCTCACCCTCCACCTACCCCCCCTTCCTGTAGCCCTACAATAACACAGACGGAGGCCTCATAAGTGCTGCTTTCCTGGCCAGGCTGGAGGACCCTCCCCATAACCAAACAGGGGCCATGCTCATTTTACCTTGACCCGGCCTAGACCGGCCCCATCCAGGCCAGACAAACATGGATTACTACATTTTATAAGTTTGGAAGAATTATTTCAGCAGCTCTGCTAGTCTGTAACATCAGCTGAAATTCACAGTGTGTGTAATCAGATCAGGATGAGCCAACAATTAGGGAAGGGTGGAAGTCTAAAATTAAGAAATGCAAAGAGTATTTTCTGGAGTCTCTGTATATAATGGAAAAAAAAAACTGCATGGCTCCAAAACCAACTGTCATATTTGCTTCGTGGTCTATGGGTGGAAAAAAAAAATCATTCAAATTGACACTGGAATGTTTTTATGGATGCTTAACGTTTGATTCAGACATGTAAGGTCTTCAGAGACTACACTCCAAAAAAGGAAACATTGACTTTAATTAAATTCATTATGTCAGCTGGTTCCTTGTAAATGTATTAGGTCATTTGAAAACATTAATTCAAAGTTCAACTAAGTTAAACACAAAATGATTGCTTTCAACTAACATAATACGTCTACATGGAACTAGTTGACATAATAAATTTAATAAAAGTCAATGTTTCATTTTTTGTGTAGGTTTATTTTTTTTTTTTAGAATCTGGTATCACAGTGAAGCTTATATTTGAAGTTTAAAGAGATTTGTCAACATTTTAGACAATGACCATCAAAATTTGTGAGCTAATATAAAGATAAAAACAGCACTACTCTGGAAAACCTTTCTCCTCTGTCGGAAAAGCTGAATTTTAACAACTAAACTTATTAAGAAATTCTTTTTTTAGAGGGCTACATTGTGTTCCTACTTGGGTACTTCTGTGAACTTATGAGTTCTAACTGAGGAAAAAAACAAACAAACAAACAAACAAAAAAAACAATTGCTATGAGTTTCTATACTTAAATAAATAAATAAATAAACGTTGACTTTAATTGATTTTATTATGTCAATGTAAATGTATAGGGTCTGTTACAAACAATAATTCTAGGGTTAACTATGGAAAGTTGAACTGTAAATTGTTGCTTTCAATTAACCTGATACGTTTACATGGAACTGGTTGACATAATAAATTTGATTAAAGTCAATGTTTCATTTTTTTGAGTGTAATGATACATTTACGCTGAGTGAATTTGGTGCGCATGCAAGCTTTTCCAATTATACCGGCAAATTTTCTAGGAAATAAACTCATGTGTATTCCACATTCTTACAACATGTTTTCATCCCAAACTATTAATGTCAAATTCAGAATTATAGAATATTAGAATACTAGATTCTTTTTTTTATTATATTTTATCACACCAGTGACACACTGTTCACCAACAGTGCTTTTCATTTTAATTTTATTTAGTTAGAATTATAATAAATAAACCTCATCTGTAAAAGATGAAATACAGTGTTCTACTTGGTTCTCAGATCTCTTTTCATGGAAGTTGAGTTGGAAGAGATTTTTTTTAGCTCGTATAATCCGGTTGTTCTTTTTTTCTATAATAAGATGAGCAGCGGTTTTGTATCATGCAGTCAAAGCTGACACTAAGTGTTTAAATACCAGTCACTTCCCTCCTTCCTTTTAGAGTCCCCAGGGGAAAGATACATGATTGCATGAGAAGCTTCATTTAGCCTCAGAAAGGCTGCAGATTATCTCATCATGGTAAAGATTTCATTTAAAAACCATCCAATGGGATTGATGCCAACAGCCCCAAAGGACAGCAAAGCATTTACTGTTACTATAACAGTAATACTTTACATTTTTAGACAGTAGAAACTGATCCAGACTGTACTTCTCTATTATTTGACTGTAATTCAATGTACATCCCTTCTTATACTCATGTGTTCTGCTCAGCGATGAAATGCAGCTAATAGGAATCACAGGGCACAGGTGAGTGACACTTCTCTTTGCTGGAGCACCAGACCTGTGCTGAGAGAACATCAAGATCTCGTCCGTCTCAGATACCCGGTTAACACTTGGAACACTTGCCAAGTGCTGCTTTAACTGTATACTGATATTTTACACAACATGCAATTGATAACTTGGATAATAACAATTATAGATATCATGAATTATAGAAAACTGCTACATTGTTCATAGTTAGGTTTTAAGATGGGTTTATTTATTGTTATTATTTATAAACAATTCATATTTTATTTCATTTTTTATTCCTGTCCAATTTATAACAAACATTTTGAAACATTTTAGTTTGGGAATAGGGAAAAAATATCAGACTATGAGAATAACTTTAAAAAAAAAAAAAATCTGGTGAGGTTTCAACTAAAGCTTAAGTTCTCAGAAGGTAAAAGATAGTCCAGCTCTAGATGAAAAGAGATGAGGAAAACATTAATTACAATCTGTTTACACCATCGTGTGTACTTTGGCCCATGAACAAAGTCAGCTCCGGACTCATCACTTCTCTTTCTACAGCATTGTTTTTTAAGTGACGCTGATAAAAGAGGATAGAACGCAGTGTTTACAGTTCAGGTGTCATTGTCATATTAGGATTTGTACAGGGAAGTTACGCTTTTTCGCTTAAATAAAGTAAAACTTTACCAAACCTTCTAGATTTAGATTTGATATCATCTTTAAAAAAGATCAATTGTAAAAAAATTTAATCATTAGATTTTTGAATGAATGAACAAAATATGAACTGAAAAGGCTGCTTTTGGATCTCAGCCCTGCTGTGCAAACAGTGCAGGCTGCACGAATTTATTTCCTTTTAAAACAACAAAAACAAGGACTTCTGTGCTTAAGAACTGTTAAATGTTATTGACTGACATCCAGGCTTCAGAGGACAGACAACCACAGGCTGCTCTTCTCTAACTACTGTATTTTATTGGGCTATGTCCACCATATAATTACGATACAGTCATGCTTCTGCATATGTAAGCACAGTCCATAATGTATACATTTACCATATTCTATATTTCACACTTAATCTCTTGTCTCTTGCTGTAACTAAAGAATTTTCCCCAGTAGGATATCGATAAAGAATATCTTATTTTGTTTTTGTCAGTACACTCTAAAGTTATGCAAGTGATAAAAGCAGTTAGGGCAGTGATTGTACAGTAAAATGTGCAAAGTTTTGCAGCCATAGAAAGGGAATATGGTTAAACGTTGTTTTAGGATGGTTAAAAAAGTCTTTGAAACATCAGTGAAGTGTCAAATTATTTTTCAGATAGCTAGAAATGCTAAATATTAGTTTAAGAGGAGAGTTAGAAGTTTATCTGATACAGCCTTTAATTTTCTGGTTAATTATTAACACTCATGGACAAGACCAACCTTTCTTAAAGAGACCCTGGGGCATAATGTTGACCTTTCCTTGAAGGCCACCACAACTTCTGGGAGCTATCTGCAGAAGAAATGGAGCTTTTAAATCTCAAAGCTGACTGCCCATTAATTACTCTCATTACTAATTACTAAACACTAAAAAAGTGACAATAAACAACAAAAACATGACAAAGTATTGAATATGGAGTCTATACTATCATAATTATCAGGTATGAAGCCATAATGGTGCTGTTACAGTGTAGCACGGAAAATAAGAAACTTGGTGCAGTGTTGGTTTGTATCTGATGAGTCCAGGCTAAGAGGTGCTGACATAGTTAGTGCAGCTGAGGCTTACCCAGAAGTCAAGAATTCAAATAACAAATTAAAAATAAACTCATTAGAAAAATGAGCACTTTACGTGGGTGAACATTGTCACAAGGTAACACTGTTCCCTGTAGAGTTCGGTGCACACACGATGCTGTCAGGTCTCTCTAATTTGGACACAAAGTCGGCTGTGAGGTCTGTGTTAATGTTAGCTTAGCATGCTACCACAGAGAAAATGAACAGACTACAAAGGCCATATCTGGAATTAAAGGAAACATCATTATACATTACAAGATTATTTCTTCTATAAATCAAATATTGTACAGGCAGAACTTGTTTGTGTTTGACACCTGTCCGCACAGCTGCCTGCTGCCTGGCCTCCACCTCCAAAACCAGGAACTTACAAACAGATCTACAGCCTGTCATTGGTTTATGAGGAGGTAAGCCAAGTGGAAGGCACCATGTAAGAATAAGGGGGTAAAGGGGTCAGAAATAAGAAATGCTCCTTTAAGTTCAGTGGTTTAAACATGAACTTTATGTAAATGTATCTTGATAATGATTTTATGGACCCAGTACATATGTTTACTGCATTTGTAGACCAGATAAGAGTTATAGATAAGTTAATTGATTATATAACTCCCTCACTATTGGTTGGAGCCAGCAGCTACATAAAAGGAGGCTGAAAGTCTGTGGGGTGACCACAGAACTGGTGAAATTAGAGTGAACTAAGCTGCAAGGACCAATGTGATAGCATGTTTGGCACTCTGCTATTTTCCTTTATTTATTTATTTATTTATTTATTTATTTATTTGACTGTGCATAAAGCTGCACATGGGATTTTCTTGAATTGGAAATAAATACACTTGATGTTTGTTTTTTGTTTTTTTGTAAGCCGTTATATCTGTTATTAGGAGACAGGGTTTACGACCCCATTCAGGCTGAGGAGCTCTTTTGACTTACACTTGGCGCGTGTCTATTTTAACAGACAGTTGATGGTTATGCTGAAATCTTTTCTTTTCTTTTAATCGATTTTGTTTGGAAATTTGTAACCTTGAGGCACCACGAAAGCATAATATCTCCATTACAAGGCAGTCTGCATCCTCAAATTCAATACAATACATATTTGTCAGATCAGATATAGATGCAGGTTTTAGAATAGAAACTTTTCGAAAAATATATCTAAATGTTGTTTTTTTTCTTTTACACAAGATAAATCCAAGATACATTTATTTTATTAGTCTCTTTTATTATGGGATAGTAAGGGAAATACACCTGTCCACCTAGCGGCGGCTCCAGAGTCTGCATGAAGCAAAAGGAGGAGGAGAGAGGAGAGAGGAAGTTCTCCAAAAACTTTTTTTCCCTTCAAAGGACTCTTGAGACGCTCCGTTAGATTTTCTCAGGATTGGGATCGGAGTCGAGGAAAGACGACGCAAAAGTGGATAACGGTTCTAAAAAGTTCGTCCCTGCCTCCAACTTTGCCACTTCACATGAAATCCGCGAAAAAGGGACGCGTGTGTTTGTCTTTGTGTATGTTGTCCCTTCCAGACTGAGAGGACTTACACCATCAGAGGCGATGAGATGTGAGTGAGCTATGCCTTGTGGAAATGGACAGACTTTATCTAAGCGAAAACATGGCGTCTGCGTCCCGAGGTTCACCATTTTTTCAAGTCTGTTTTTGGCCCTGTGCTGCCTGGAGGTCTGGGGCTCCGAGCCGCAGGGTGACGGCGGCACGAGCTGCAGCCCCTGTCCCGTTAACTGCAGCTGCGCTCTCGCGGGGCCCCTGCAGTCCTGCGTCGTCAACTGCTCTAACATCGGGCTGGAGAGGGCCCCAGCAGCGGCCGACATCCCGCAGGCCACCAACGTGCTGTAAGTACAGAGGAGGACCAGCATGCAGAGGGTCCTAGCCACAACATTTTGTTCATTTAAGAAAGTTTGTTACGGAAAGTAATTCTTTACTTCTCACAAAACAACCCAAACTTTAATGAAATACTCTCACTGGGGTTAGTAAAGGAGGAAAGCAAGATTAAGCTGCTCTGACAAACCTGGATCTGAACTTTGTGGGGATTTGAGGAATCGATTGATTTGATTGCATTTTGCTGTCCGAAACGTTTTGACCTTTAACTGTGAGCCACGGACTGTTTACAGTGTTTTTATTTACACTGCATTACTCACTTCCTGCAACACCCTGAGCTGGAGAGGCTGAAATGCTACCCTTTATTTCCTATCTATGCCTCTTTTGTAACTTTCATGCACAGAAACAGTTCATTTTACATTTACATAAAATTAATTGATCAAAATATTAGACTAATTGATTCGTTTGTTTTTTTTAAAGTAAAGCAGTGGCTTTCCAAATAAGTTGTGAAATTTGCAAATGGAATCAATAAGTTACTGGGAAAGTACACAGGATACACATTTTGCTTGTCATAGCTACAGTTTTTTTTCCTTTTTTAAGTTGGATGAAATTATTGGGAAAGTAATAAGACAAGTATGAAAAGACTTGTTATTTTTAGTCTTAGCTGCAGGGATGAGAATCATGAGGCCCTTTTGACTGTAGACCTACAGAAACGATTAAACAATATATTGGTTGGATTAACATAACAGAAACATGGCAAATTAAGTTTGTATGCAGCACAACTTTCTAAACCCTGAAGGGACTTTTCCTGTTTAATGCAGGTGTTAGTCAGTGTGGCATTGTGCGCAAGCTCGTGTACATTGTTGTGTATGTATGTCTCAGTTGTTGGGAAGTTTCATGGAGCTGGTCACCAGAGAAGTGAAGCTGGTGTTTGTGTGCAGATCAGTCTTTAGCCAGTGGAGCTGCTGCAGTGAGAACATTCTGTTCTGTGCCGACGGACGGCATATGTTATCAATTATTTATTTCCCCTCACGCTGCCGTCTTTCATTTTACCTAAAGTCACACTCTATACACTAGACTTTTGGCCGACTTATATTTTTCTGGAGACTTGTCTCAAGTATTCAAACATTCGTCTTAATAGAAGTGATTATTCTGTCCTTTCTGGTGATAATTCTTCAAGATATCCCGCTCGTTGCCACATGTATCAAGTATATAAATCTCCATCTCGTCTAAATAGGTTTCCTCAATGTCACCTGATATTTACTGGTGGAATTTACACCAGAGAGAAAGAGTGCTCTGTTAGGCGTCCAGTTAATCAGCAACAGACCCTGCATCAGGATTTGTTTCTAATAACACTAAGGCTCCATTGGAGAGATAATTACAACAATGTTTATCTCCTCCTTTACCGGCATCCATGTGTGGATGTGTCTAACTGGGAACATTACCATCCTCCTCACTTAATTGGCCTTCTCTTTGCTGCTCTCATCAAAGCAAGCAAAAGAAGGGAAAAAAGAAAAACGTATTATCAGTATGAATAACTCTGATTTCGTGACAGGTATTCATTCTGCCATGTTCTATCAGAGTGTTAATTAAACTTTTCTACCACTGTCAAAAGAAAATCAAAGTTGAAGTTTTGAAGACTTAACTTCCCTCTTACTGAATGTGTTGCTTGTATGATAGCCACCTTTTGTTTACATGGTGCTCTGAGAGTCTTAAGCTCATCATACATCCATGTTTCTGTGATGGAATGAGTAAAGTATATCAGGTTCTCCATAGGGCTGGGCAATATATCAATTAAAACAGTTAATTCAAATTATTTTCCACATAGGTTTAAAAAAAATTAAAAATCAAGATTTTTTTCTTGCCTTTTTATTGGGGGGGGGGGGGGGTATATGTTCAATGTAAACAAAAAAAAATATCATGACAGTACTGATGCTATGAGTGCTATTCAAAACAATGAACAAGGACAAAAACAGGTACACTGTTACTTAAAAAAGAAAGAAAAGAAAACGCATTGAGACTGTAATGTCTATCAAAGCTAATATAATATCAGATTAGTTCTGATCACTTGATTTTATGTTTTTTGTAACTGTCATACAGTTTCCCTCTTAGTTAAATTCAGCACATTTTGTCAGATGAATTAAAAGGTCAGCCAAAATTCACAAACAAACAAAAAAACACAGAAACAAGAATAAGTCATCTAATAAGACTGAACCTAGGGTAAAAGTGGAAGCTGTGCTGTAACATCTCCTCTCCTCTGTGCCTCAAATAAAACTGTTTCAGACACGCCCCAGATAAACAGAAACAGCCAGTGGTAGGGAAGTATTTTAACATACTGCAGAGTGCAGCTGCAGAAAGGCATTCCCGTCACACACCAGTCCATCTGTTCCAACCCACACACATAATAAAATCTCTTAGCACTTTATGCAGACAGTTTATGCAACTCTGAAGTCACTTCTGGGAAAGACTGAAGGAGTGACCTCTAGTTTTTAAAATCTCAAGTCTTTGTATAGTTTGGAGATAGATGTGGCATAGATTATCCCTGTACTCTGTCCTGAAAGAATACACAGCGATGAGAAATTCGTTCAACTACTGTCTGCACTGATAACAGTTCACAGCACAGCAGTATGCGGCACAAGATGACTGTTGGGTTCCACTTCTCTGATCAATTTTGAGAGACTGGAGTGGGAAACAGATGATTCAGTTTATATATTTACTGAGCTGTTTGACCTTGCAGCAGTTTCAGTGTGAAAGTTTATCTTCAGCCAGGTCATAGTTCAGATGGGCTTTCATTCAACACCGTACAAACAGTTCCAAATGAAAGTGAAGGCAACAAGCGTTTTGAGACAGGAAAGAGATGTCCATAGGTATCTATGGTGGAGTTCTTAAGAGCCTAGCTGTTGTTTGGACCAGGCTGTAAATATGTTAATTAATGCTGTAGAAATTAATGCTTTTTTGACTTGATGTGTTTGTGTGTGTGTGGTGCGTGTATGGTGTTTCAGAAGCCAGCCGCAAGTGGCTTCTTTTTTTATCACTTTTGCATAGGCTTCATATTTTTAAACCAAAAGTTACTGCCTGGGTATGACAGATGAATAGCATGTGAATCTTAGCTTTCTTTAAGCTAACACTAAATCTGTGTGTTGGTTACAATAAATTGATAAAAGTGCCTATGATGAGTGTATTCCCATGACCCCCCTGCTGTGGGAATACATCAGTAGGCCAATCTTAAAACAGACAAAAACATTGAGGAAAAAAAAGCTTTGGATACGTAATATAGCTTATTGGTAGAAAAAAAGACCAACTTTGTGCACATATTGATGTGTTTACTGCCACCACTGATACTTTTGTTGTCCTGGTTTAGTCACTGGGGTCTTGTGGCAACAAAGAAATGCAGAAAACAGATCAAACATTTTCTATTTTCATGGTTTCATATAAAGCTAAGCCCCTATTTTTTGTTTATATTTCTACAGTAATGGATTAAAGGTTTTGATTTTGGATGGCATTTTGCAACATCCCCGATCAGCTTTTTTTCTACCCCTACTTTGGGAACTACTGGGATAAGTTCCGAACTTCAACAGAATGTTTGACAAGGGTCACGAACTGCATCGCCACTGCTGTTTCAGATTCACCAGAGTAGTGTAAAACCTTAAATTGTAAATGTGATTTTTTGTTTTATTGTAGCTGTATTGTAAGGAAGCTGTACTCCTGATTTTGATACAACCAATCGTTCTCAAAAAGGATTTTATCCATCCATTTAAGTTTTGTCCTTCTTTAAAAGTTTTTTTTATTGAATGATGAACTTGAAGTAAATTTGAAGCACATGAGGGGACAAAGTTTTCAAGGCTCATGCAACCTTTACCTGAATTGGAACATGTCTTAGACTCTGTCGTTATGTCCGTCCTGCTCAGGAGAAATCTGCTTCGTTTCCATAGCAGCGGGATGCAAACACACAGACACAGTGCAGGCACGGCGATGTTTTTTTTTTTTTCAGGGAGCACTTTTGGCTCTTCATTGGGTCATGAGGCTTCACAGCTGTCAGACTCACATTCTTTCTCCACCTCTCATCTCATTTCTGTCTCTGCTCTCCTCCTCCAGGGGTCGAGACATACATACATATACATACATACAAACACTTATGCCCCCCACCTCAGCCTGTACTGACTTTAACGAAGTGGAAAAGGGAAGATTAGACGTACAATCGATATGCAAAGGAGATTTTGTTGTGTTACCATGGTGATTCTATCTAATGACATCACTGACAGAAGTACAAACATTCCACACAGTCATGAATACGAGAAGGAGGAAGAAACAAGGAGGACACGGCTTCACTGCTCTCCTCCTGTGTTTGAGTGTGTGTGTGTAATTTTTTAACTGCAGGGAGCAGAAATGTTTCAGTTCATTATTAACTCACCTTAGTTAAGTCAGTAGAGTCTGCCTTGTATTCTGCAAGGAGGCCTGAGTGCTGGTTTGTGTGTCTGTCCACTGTGTGAGGTGATCCTTGTCTCCAACCTGTATAAAACTGTGTTTGAAGCAATGCGGCTTCTTCTCTCTCGCACCTTCAAACTCCAACAAATACTTCTCCAGATATTAGCTCAATTTAAATTTTTTGGCCCAAGCTGTGACTTAAACCAGCATCTCTCTGCTTGCTGAGCCAAGTCCAAATGGACTGAGCTACTGCTGCCTGCCGCTCTGCCAGATGTGTTGCAAAAAATCTTCAGATATCTTATAATGCTTTGTCTTTATTTTGTTTGTTTGTTCTTCTGAGATGATGAGTTGTAGTCATTCCTATGGACAGTTATTTGTTGTCTGTCTATTTAAGTCACTAATTACAAAAATGTTCTAAATAATTGTAGACTGCCTTAGTAGACATTTAAAAATTAATGAGCTTTATCTGAATAATCATAATCATAATTTATTACGTCAGTTTATGGTTGTTTTAAATATTGTTTTGTACTGGAGAAATTTTACACCCTTGTTAGCACACAAACTCTGATACCCAACTGTTTTGTGAGCTTTATACTGCTGACTATTTTCTCATTTATCTTACCAAACTTCAAAAACAGATAAGGAGCTGAAAGTTACGGAAACCATGTCCCATTCAGACTGTTAAAACACTCTCTCACAGACTTTTATCAGGTTGTATTTATCTCTGTGGTTAATACTACTGCAATACAAAAATAAAGTTACATTTTTTATTCAACATCATTAAGTTACTTGCCTTACTAATCCAATGCTCAGGTAGCTGTTCAGTATCAAGAAGCCCTCGTGAAAATAAAATTACTTATTCTCGTAGTAAACAGCAGAAAAATACAATTTTAGCACAGAGGTATGAGAGCTGTTCTTAAATAAGGAAGATAAACTGACACTGACCCAAACGATGCTCTCAGATACTCTGGACATGGAATCCATTAAAGCACCTGTGAGGGACTTAATACATATGCTGATTTTAGTGCTGTGCTGCAACGGTTAGCACTGCTGCCTCACAGCAAGAAGGTCACCAGTTCAAACCCTTGTTTGGGTACTGTGTGCCTTTCTGTGTGGAGTTTCCATGTTCTTCCTGTGCATGCTTGGGTTCTCTGCGGGTACATTGTCTTCCTCCTACAGTCCAAAAACTTGTTCATCAGGTTAACTGGTGATTCTGTAAGGATGAAAACGTTGTCCGTCTCTGTGTGATTGACTGGCAACCCGTCCAGGGTGTACCCCGCCTCTCGCCCTGAGACAGCTGGGATAGGCACCAGACATCCGCAACCCTGATGAGGGTGTCTGGATCAATTATTAATCGATTACTAAATTAATCATCAAATATTTTGTCAATCGATTAATCATTTTAAGTCATTGTTTAAGAAAAAGAAGTACAACTTCTCTAATTGCAGCTTCATAAATTTGAATATTTTCTGATTTCTTTGCTTCTTTGTGACAGTCCTGAGTATCTTTGGTTTGTAAACAAGACATTTGATGATGTCATCTTGGACTCACAGAAACAATGACATTTTTCAAAATTTTCTGGCATTTTATGGACCAAACAACTACTGGGTTAATCGAGAGAATAATCGATAGATTAATCGATCATGAAAATAATCGTTAGTTGCAGCCCTAGATAAGAGGTACAGAAGATGAATGAATGAATGATTTTAGTGCCCCCTGTGGATAAAGCTGTCCTCGCAGATTTCAGGTCTACATTTAAGTTAAACAAATTCATCCTTTTTTTAGTCACTAATATTTCATTCATCTAGAAATGTGAAAGCAGCTGTGTGCAGTTGATCACTTGGTCTGATACTTACCTTGAAAAAAAATAACTCTGTAAATCAGCACTCTGCTTGTTCATGGTCTTATTGGCTTTTTAGGTTGTAGATGAAACTGCAATATTAATTTCACTTGGTTTCACAATCAGCTAAGAAGTCCTCACAGGAGCACAGTTTTAATAAGAGTGATTTATCATGGCAGCTCTGGATTATGCAGCTGTGCTCAGTACGACTAATGCATGTCTCCTGACCTCAAGGCTTCATAGTAATGACATGGATATATATCCAGGGTGTTCTACGAAGAAATTACAATTAGCATAGTGCACATAAGCAGGGCAGGCTGATTGCAGAATACTTATGAGGAGGAAACAAGCAAGTACACTTGCAACCCACAAAACTGTCTGGGCTGAAGCTGACAGTCTGCTTGTTCCTGAGGTTTGATGAAAACACCAGGGTCACCCTACTGACTGCTGTCAGTCAGATAACAGCCCAAAGCTCACCTCTTCTCTCTAAGAAACTTTGAGTTACTCTTGTGTTCTGCAGATAGATGATGCTCTGTCCTCATGTAGAGAATGATATTAAAGCATATCCATGTAGATTCTCATTCATCCAGGTCATGGTTATTCTGACAACTCCAACAAGGCAACTGGACTGTGTAGAGTCTGGAAGACGTTTCACCTCTCCTCCAAGAAGCTTCTTCATTTCCAAGGAAGATAAGAAGAAGAATGAAGATACTTGTTCCTGGTTGGACTTTTTGCCCTTTTCTGCCCATCTTTGGGGGGAGGGTAGAGACATGCGAGGTGTTGTGGTCACATGATCTCAGGTGTGGCTGCTTAGAGAAATTCCGAGGTACAGAGGGTGTCCAGGACACCCTGGATATATATCAACCTCACATGACAGTGGGAGTTAACAGCCCATTCAGGACATAAATGACCTGTAGGGTTTTTTTTTTTTCTGTGATGAGTTTCTACGACCAACTCATTAATTCCAACTCCTCCCAGTGGTTGTTGTCTCTTCTCTAACAACATATATACCTGCTTCCCTAACCAGCTTTCTTGGAACTGAAGAAGCTTCTTGGGTGAGAGGTGAAACATCTTCCCAACTCGACACAGTCCAGTTGACTTGTTCGAGTCGTCAGAATGATATTTATTAAAGCAGTGATTAATTTAAAGGAGCATTTTGTAATTTTGCCCTTTAAGCGTATCTGTAGTAAAAAGTAAAATGGTAAAAATCCAAGTCCATTTCTCATCACAAAGTTTCCTGTTCGTAATCCGTTTCTGATGTCCATTCACAGAGACAGCAAGAATTTAGATGCTGTGAAAAGAAAAAGTCAGTTTCTTGACAGCAAAATTAAGTTTTAATGCAAGTCAGCAATGTGTTTTATCTTTACACAGCATTATTATATAACCCGGAGAGTCTGTTTTGCATTTTGCTTTCAAGAAAAGGAATTCACATAATTTGCCAAGACTCAGAAGTAAAAGTCCATGCAGTCTACGATCTGCATTGTTTTCTGAGCAACTTGACCAGTGTCTAAAGAAAAATGCAACCAGATTACAGTAGAAAATGGAGTAATCATAAAAATTCAGGAGGATGGATAGGCTGGATGTTGAGAAAATGGCATTTTGGTCTCCTGCAATTCATGGCAGTGAGCTGGGTCAGTCAGTGCAGCAGAGATAGCAGAGCGCAGCATGAAGAGGGAGATGATGAACAGATCACAGATGTCATTGTGTAGAGGATGACTCATCATTTTCCCCACAGATTTCAGCCTCCCCCTTTATTATGGGGGTGGATGATCTGTGCCCTTTCTAATAGTGCAAAACCTTTTTTCAACCAATGAGAAAACGACATTTTATTGCCCTCAGTTCTCTTTGCTGTTAGCTTTTTTTTCCAATGCGTTCTCTCTTGGCTCCCATCACTTGTTGCATCATTTCATGGATGGCTTCCTCCTTTGACTGACATACGATCAATTATGCTGCCTTGCTGCTAACACAGGGCTTAGCTTCCAAAGGCAGTATGCTTAGATCACATGTTGAGGATGAGAAATCTACTTCTGGTGACATATTTACCCAGCAGATCTCACATATGATAATGTTTGAGGAATTTAAAAAAAATGTTACACCCAGTCAGTGCACAAGGTTCAGGAATTTTCTTTGCCTGCTGTTTGCACAACACCTGGCTTTGAGCAGCTTTAGAGCTGTTGATGAAAAGAAAACCATTTGGGATCTCTTAGCATTTTATCCAGCAGCTCATAGTGTCATAGTTTCACTTCTTCAGTTACATAACGAAACAAAAAAAATAAAGTAGATGTAACATGAAGCACCAAATGCCTTCCTGCGAACAATTAGCATAAAAAGCATTTCATCTGATTTTATTAATACTGTGGACAGCATAATTTTTTTGTGTCACTTCATGTTAACTTTACACTCAGAAAACACAATAGTGACTCTCAAGAGTATGACATTTAAACTTAATGCTTACTTAAGTGTAAATTATTGAGTGTCATGGTCCTTCAGTGTCTGAGGACTCAGCTGTGGTAAGGCGACTTTAGTATTAGCATGTTAGCACTAGCGTTGTCCGTTTGTTAGCATGCTGACATTGCTTATCACATAACTCCAACAGAGTAATGCTCGGTGACACCGTCACAATATACATTCGCTTAAACTGTTTAGTCCCATCATACTAGCATTGTCCATGCAAGTCTGCTAGCATGCTTCCCATTCAAATAAAACTTCTGCTTGTTGCTTGTTTAGATCTTGAGACCCAAATTTGGAGCTGTATGATTTTATTACTCATGAAGGACCCTCAGGAGATGAAAAAGAGGAAAGACTTTTATTAGGCAAACAAAGTTTTGAAGCGACATGTTAATGTCTCACTTTAGTTTTTTCCTGGAGATCTTTTTATTGTTTATCTCGTGTCTCATCTTTGCTGTGTCTTTGACGGTCCTCAGGGTGGGAGCTCCTATTGTTCCAGCTGAGAACTGAACCTCTGACTCTGTGTCTTGGGGCAGCAGTGCTAACCAGTGTGCTACACACTTCAAAGCTGACTTTGAGTCAAAATATTGCTATAAATAGATGATAGCAGGAAACGTGATGAAAGATTAAAGTTTGCCTTTGTTTAAATAGAGCCAAGGGCAAACTTAACCAAGGATTCACTCCACTGTCAGGCAAAAAACATTAAATTAAAAAAAAGGGCAAAAGTGAAAAAAAATCAGCGTTTCCTTCAGATTAAGAGCTATTAGAAAAAGTGGTTACCTTCTTGTTATTCAACTGGTCTTAAAATTTTGATCAGATGTGTATTAAAGGTAACGTTTTGTGAGTGAAATTAGATTATTAGTAATAACCTTTAGGTTTTTCTCACACAAGACTTGTATAAGACATAGCTTCTGTTTTCAATTTTTAGGTTAAAATTGAGATATTGTTATCAGGGATACAGATGTGTGTATCCGTACTGCTTAAAGGACTCAGACTTTGATATTAAGACAAATCTGAGAAGTCACTCAGTCTTATGATTGTTCTAAACTGAGATGAGACGGAGAAGAAAACTGCAAGAAATATAAGAGAACGCAGTGACTTGATAAAGCTACAGAAGTTTAGACAGGAGTGGCATTAAGACATGGAACAAAAGGCTGATTGATGAAACTACATTAGCCTGACAGTTACTTGTCAGCTCGTGCTATTGTTACTCAATGTGATTTTAAGACAACAGGTTAATTTTAACCTCTTCACATGTATAACCATTTCATATTCAAACATATAAGCCTCTAAATACCATTCACAAAATTAAAAAAATGAAATAATAATTATGTAAGTTAGAGGTTCTAAATATTGGGTTTCATTGATTTTTGATTCATTGTCCAGCCTGTAATTTCAGTTAAGTCTTGATCAACCTAAACAAACATCCTCGTCTTAAGAGAAGAGACTGGATAAGGTTGTGTCTTTGTGCCTACTCCAATAGCATTAGCTGCTAAAACACTCAAATTCATATTGTAGCCAATAATTTGTCCAATCAGTTTAAACAGAAGGCTGTAATTTTATTATTCATTTGATGTGTAACATAAAACACGACAATTGCTTTCCATTACCGTAATTAGTATGTCTTCATGGTACATGGTTGATATCAGGCAAATGCAGAGGAAGCGGCTCTGTTCTGCTGTATTATTTTGCAGATGGACACACACACACACATATTCAGCCAAAGTTCAAATGCAATTTCAGTTTGCTGTCCTTTGCATTTCCCTTTTTTAACTTCAAAAGACCAGGAGGTTAATAAATATGTACAATACACACTGACAGTAAACATCGGCCATTTTTCCCACAGAAGCGGTATTAGCGAAAACAAGTATGGTCACACGCTGCACGGCAGAAGTGTGTGTTGGTTGTCACATTATAGATGATGACAAAAGAAGCTGATTTCCATCATTAGTCTTTTATGTCAGTCTGTTTCAATAAACATGTATAATCTTAACAAATCTTTCTTCAAAATGCCTTTTAATTTGTATTTTACTTTCATTAGCCGCTTTTGTGCGTTTAATTTTCTTCTCCTTATTATGTAAGTGAACTTCAGCATCAGTGATCGTGTTATTTTCATTAAGAGATATTGTGTGACCTCTGTCTTATAAATGTTATTATTCCTGATTGATTGCTGGCAAATTACATCCTAATGCAGGTTCCTGCATTAAATAAGGGACAAGTTTGATTACTTTTTTTTTTTCTCTTATTACTGTCAAAGATTTATTTCTATTTCCCTCAATCCTGGCATTGCACTTTTTTGGTTTGCACAACTTCCTCAAAAAAAGGAAAGAAAGAAAAATACCTGAAGTGATCAGTGGTCAGTTATTTTCACAGTCTTGAAGTCAATCTCTGTAAAACATACTCACACTCATGGCTTTATTTAAAATGAGGCAAAATGAAAAGGTAACAGCAATGAAAATGCTTCTTTTCTTATCATCACATCAGACAAACACTCAAAGTCTGAGATCTTTGCTAATGACACGATCCTCTTAACTTGTAGCAGAAAAAGAAGACACAATGAGCTTCACGAGTGGAACTGAGTTTCTGTTTTTCCTGCATGCATTGACAACATGTAAAAGAGTGTGTGTGTGCATGTGTGTGTGTGTGTTAAGCTTTGTGTGAGTGTGTTAAACCGCTGCACACAGCTTCCTTTCGATTGCCAGCTGGACACCAGACGACCCAGGCAGCAGCAGCTGGAAAAATGGACAGAATGTTCTAAAGAGGAGCGGAAAGGAGAGTGTTTGTGACCCAGCAAGACTGAAGAGCAAAAAAGTTTGACTTTTTTACACCAAACCTCTTCAATCAACGCCCCATTCTCCATCCTCCCGTCTGCACCCCATACCCTGATTTAATGTGCTTTCTCTCCGTGCAGCAAGTTGACGTTGTGCAGCTACTTCCAGAGACCGCCTGAACTGGGAGCAGACCTGGCTTCTGTCGCTCTTTGATACCTTTTCTTCTAACTCCATCATTATGAGCCAGTCTTTACTTCTGTCCTACTTAGAGACTTGTAGGGTTTGCCCAGCCTGGGAATATAAACAAAACTGCAGAGCTAGAAAGAGAAAAAAAGAGGGCAGAAGTTGGGAGAAGTGACTTGAGGAGGGAGGGCGCAGCAAAGAGCTCGGTCAGGGAGGCTGAGGGGGATGAAAGCGACCACAAGCGATCTGTGTTTAGTGGGTTAGTGTAGCGCCGGCCTTCACTTATGGGGACTTGAACCACTTTGCCACCATGATGCTACAGATATCAGCGTGTCTTCATACGAGACCTACATCACAGCTTTTATCCCTAGACTACACGCTCCTTTCTTTTTGAGGAAATCAATCAGATATGAATCTTTTTTAGTGGTTTTTCTTTTTATTCTGTCTCTCCAGAAGTAGTAATTCACTTCCAAAGCCCCCCCCCCCCCCCCCCCCCACACACACACACACACACTCCCTGCTCCAGTAGAGTAGTCAATGAGGACTGTGTGTGTTTGTGTGTGTGTGTGTGTGTGTTCTCATCCTCTGGCTCAGAATAAGTGGCACCAGACAGGCCTTATAAGGAGTGGTTAGATCATTGGCCACACTGTTAGTAAAACAGAACCATATGTGTGCAGTGTGTATGTGTGTCCGTGTGTGTGTGTGTGTATGCGTTGTGAACAGGCCTATACCCAAAGTGTGCTCCTCTGTGTGTTTATGTGTGTGTAAGTAAAACCATGTGTGTCCAGAGGTAGCTGAGAGAACAGGAGCGCGTTACTAATAGACATGCTGAAGGTCACATTATATGGTCATGTTAAACACACTCTCACACTCTCTCTTCTCTTATCTGTGTCGTCCATTAGGTCAGAAAGAAAGTTAGCACACACACACACACACACCTGGTATCAATATCGAGAGTGTTGCATGAGGTAAGGTGTCGGTATTGTGAGCGGATGATCAGCTTCTTCTTCTCGATCTGTTTCATCTCCTGATGGTTTTAGCAGAGGAGAACGTTTCCTTCGCTCTCTCTCTCCCTCTCCTCCTCTCTCTCTCTCTCAAACTCCATCTTCCTTACACAGCTTGTCTGGAATGTACAGATGTTTCCTTTTGGGAATGGGCGTCCTGCTCTGTTCACACACACACACACACACACACACACTGGAGAAAAATGAGTGAGAGAGGGGAGAAAGGGGAGCACGTTCTCATACACATCTCTCTGTCTTAGCTCTGTAGTTAAATTAGCTTCTGCCTTACACACTCCAGGCTTGCAGTATCTGTAAATAAAAATCACACACACAAAGAGATTTTTTTTTGTCCTCCAACAACCTCTGGCTTTTTGATTCCTTGCTCCTTGTTTTCCTTTTACTCCCCAACCCTTTTGTTCTCACGTGCAGCCGAGGCTTTGAAGACTCACGAAGGAGTGTAGCTTTTCTTTCCCGCCTCCTTCTCCTTATTTTCCCTTCTCACCTCCTCAGCTCAAACACTTCAGTTTTCTCACTCTCTGACTCAGGCCATCGGTTTGTAAATAACAGCATTTTCTGCTCAGTGACACAGACCTGTACGTAAAGTAAACGCGTTATACAGATCTGGAAAAAATTAGTAGACCACTGAAAAATCCTGTTTCTCTCATATCATTATTTATAGATAACATTTCTTCCAAATTTCAGATAAAAATATTGTTATTTAGAGCATTTATATATAGAAAGTTAAAGAAAACAAGTTCATAAATCTTTGCTACTGTGTGACGTCTGTTTGTTATTAAATGTTTGTCTCTGTCTTCAGCTTTGTTTGGCAACCTGTTTGAAACATTTAGTGAGACGTTTCGAAGTATTGATCAACTCTTAAGCATCAAAGATAAAGAGGCAGGTCAAAGTGCAGTAAACTGTCCAATGTGCGCCTGTCACTGCATTGTGTGACAGCGAGGACAGCACAGCAGCTTTACATCAGCAAGAGGGTCGAGGCTGAATTATTCATTGAAGATATTACACAAGCACAAGTGTTAAGAGAGGGAAATTTTGCATGATTTAACTCTTAGTACAACTCCAATGAATCTAGATTGCTATATGAATAAATTTAAAGGCCCTGGGTCTCACTTTAATAAATATATGTCTGTTTGCAATCTACGACTTAAAATGAAAGCGCCAAAATAAGTTATTTCAAAATGCTTTCTCTCAGTTTTCCGCTCAGGTCGTCCAGGCCTGGATTGATTTACGGCACGTCAAAGTCGCATGTTGTGTTTTATATCTGAGTCATCTTTGCCTTAATATAGAATCAGAGTGTATTTGTCCTTGAAAAACACAAATACTTACATCATGTATGTTCAGCCTGGTGAGGTTGTAGTTGGTAGATGAGCACCTGTAGGACATAAACAAGATTCACTAACATTAAACATAACAGACACATCTTAGAGCACCAGGCTCTGAATATCACTAAATATAGCCGGTTACTAAACTAACAAACAGAGTTTACAAAGTTTGCTCGTTATCACGTTACTAACAAAAGCACCACGTAACTATTAATAAACACATTACCTCGTCACTTTGTACCCAGTAAAAAGTTGTCTGGAACAAAGAAAAGCAGTGTTAAAAAGAAGATCTGCTCTCCCTCAAAAGTCCCTAGAAAGTCTGTTGACGTCCATGCTACTTGCATCTGTTTCCAGCAGCGCACTTCAAAGCAGTCCCACAGAGCCTCACCAGCCTCAGGTGTTTATCCCCTGACTGTGAGGGTAGTTCCAGGCTGCCTCAATACACAGGGTCCACAACAGGTTGGCAGGAAAACCAGGCCACAATCAGACCCACCGAGAGGTGGCAAGACAGCAGCTCTGAAGAAGCTCCTCTTTTGAATAAATTCTTATCCCCACAGACATATCTATTAAAAATAAGATAAAAATATACAGAAAAACAGAGAAATCATTGATAGCTGCTGGAATTTCAATTTTCAATTCTATTACTACAATTCTATTTTCTTGCCACTTTTGTATTTTACTGTTGTCAGTATTCTTTGATAAAACTAAAAATTATAATTGAAAAATTATTTTCAAAAAAGTAGAGGAAAATTTTACAAGCATTTTAACTGTGGTCTGTAGCAAATGTGTAAGAAACAGTTTTCCCAAAATATAATTTTCACATTAGCCTCTTTTACAGCTCTGATTTTACAGTATGATGATAAGAAAAGTGATGAGAAAAACATTTGGGCATTTTCCGTCAAGTATGGAGTGACAACTGAATCCTGTCTGTTCTTCTCATCTGTCATCCCCTTTTTTTTACTGATGTGTAATTATTGTGATTCTACCTGGAAAGCCAAGAGGCAAAAAAGGACAAATTCAGCCATCACTGTACATGTTTTGTTGTACTACAAGCCACAATGTTCTCTTTGATTTCCTCTGTCACCTTCACCTGACAGCTTTCCTTATTTCTAGATGCTTCTGACTGACAAACTGCCAACAGCTCTGAAGCTGCTGCATTATAATATGTTATTCCTGCTTTCAAAAAAGCAAGCAGATCTTGACTCACCAAATTTAATTTCAGCACAGCTCACAACTAATGAGCACTTCACCATTTTATAACGTAACAGGTGGTGATGAGGAGTAACAGCTGGTCTGTGAAAAGGATCTGTGACAGTAAATAGACTTCAAAAATATAACCATGAACACTTCTGAAAATGCATTCAGAGCTGATTATAATAATTTAATAAAGATTTTCTGTCTCCATTCGAACACACACCTGATCACATATGCTCCAATTAGGATTAACTATCTGCGATCTGAGCACATTTCACTTGGGGGAAATCTGTCTTGTCTTTGACACACAGTCAAGCAGATAAAAGGTAACAAAAACCAAGAGTACAAGCTGTCTTCCAACCCACTACAGCCTTGATGGAGGCTCTCTCTCTCTCTAATCACAGTCAGCCAGCCCCCCCCCCAGCATTTGCTTTTCGTTAGACATCAATTAACCACGTCACCAACCGGGAGTCTTTCTGCCTCCTTAGAGAGTTACACAACCTAAGTGCACATAGGCAGTCCTTTTTTTCCTCTGTGATCAATGTTCAATACTGCTCACTTCATGATGTCTCTTTACCCTCTTTCTGACATCACAGCTCATGAAGCACAGGAAAATACAACGATGTTACATCCTGGCATAAACATGATTTCAAATACTGTACGGAAAAATGTGTAAATACCATCACTGTAATAAATTTTGTTCACCTTTAACCCCTGAAGTAACAGACTGCTATAACATGTTAACCTTAATTTACCTAGTTGACAAATGGTTAAAAAAAAGGTATTGGATGCTCAGACATTTTCAAACTGATGTCGGTGTTTAAATCCTGTATGATGGTATGTATGGTATCCTGTGTGAAACTTATCGTCATGAATGAATAGATAGTTGTATCGCTCTGGGGTTCATCACATACATGCTCCTTGTAATTATTTTGACCTTTTGGCTGATTAAAACATGAACCACATGAACTGAAACAGAACACAACTTTTTATTTAAGCTCCTGAAATGTTGATACTTTCGATACATTTTATTTTTGCTGAGTCATCATTAAGAAAATATTACCAACCTTTATTTCTCTGAGTATTGTTTTTTTTTTGGCACATCTACATCATATTTATTATGTCTGGTTTTATTTATCTCCACATGTGTTTGTATGAGCTGACTGTTTCCCTCTTGTTTTATCATCCAAATCACTTTCCAGAACACTTTTGCAGTAATATGATGCAGGAAATACTTTTATCAGATGATGCAGAGTGTGTGTTTGCATGCATGTAACCATTTTTCCCCAACGTGTATCTCAAATTAGGATGTGTCGTTCCTTTTCCCTGCAGAGATCTCTCCAAGAACCACATCTCTTCTCTTGATACCAGCCTGCTCAACCATCTCACCGGCCTCCGAGAGCTGTGAGTCCATGGGATGTAATGTTTTCTGTGTGTTCATATCATTTTCCCACCAGTACACACAATCTATATACATCCACATCCAAAGCTCTATGCATCTCTCATTTTCTTTCAGTCGTCTTCAAGGGAACAGGATCAATATTCTTCCCAGAGGTGTATTCTGCTGCGGACCAATCTCTGTGCTGTGAGTACAAAGTCAAGAGAAGACAAGGCGCTGAAAACCCAAAGGTCGAATCGAAGTGGGGGGAAATCAAAGGCAGGGTTTAGTTTGGGTTTTAGAAGGCAGAAATCCCAGGAGTATGCTTACAGGGCCAGGAGCATTAGGAAGAAAACACACACACATTGTATGCTGAACAAGCGTATACACACACATGCATGCACACACACTAATCAGAGGACGATTAAGTTCAATTACAGCCTACTGCTCCAGTCCTCCACCACCTCCCTCCATCCTTCTCTCCATTTCTCTCCCTCCCTCCACCCATTACCTTATTTCTTCCACACAGTGTGTGCGTTAGTGTGTGTGTGTGTGTGTGCGCGTGTGTGTGTGCAACGAGAGAGCTCTGGTGGTTTCCATCAGTTCCTTCCAAAACCACCACACAACAGCTCCATTATGTAGCAGACTGGATGGAGGAGAGAGGGAGGGAAGGAGGAGATTATAAGAGATGGAAAAAGGAGTAAAGAAAAGAAAAAGAGGCATGGAAACAAAACAGATGAATGGAAACAGGGACAAAGAAAGAAAGAAAGAAAGAAAGAAAGAAAGAAAGAAAGACAGAAAGACAGAAAGAAAAGTATGAATGCTGTTTGTTTCTTAGCTTCAGTTGTTTCAGATCAGTCCGCTCTGTGTTGTGTTAAATATCTCAGTAATGTGAGTCATCTTTGTTTTAATGTGGAAACAGAGAGTATTTGTCAAATACAAATACTAACATCCTTTTTGAAACAGAATCAATTTATATTTAGACAAAAGTGTGGGAGAAGCAGATGCACTTTTCTTTCACTCATTCAGAGACTCCGTTTTTGGCTTCCACATCCGTACAACCCTTCTGCCAGTTTGGCAGACTAAATAGCCACAAATCAATTCTGGCACTGAGTGAAGGACAAAGTCACTCTTGTTTAATGTCAGCACTGATTTGTCTTCTTACTCCCATCAGTGATTTGAGCAACAACCTCATCACCACCATCGAAGAGAGTACATGTGACAACCTCTGCAATTTGACTCAGCTGTAAGTAAAGACATTTAATTGCTTTTTTCCTGTTGTTTTTTTTCTTATTCTTTTTTTTTTTTTTTTTGCTTTACTCTACATGAACCAGTTCTCCACCTCCAGAAGCATATGCACGCGTGAACACACGCATCTGATCACATATGCTTAAATAGGCGTCAGGTTTCTCGTTTCCTCGCCTACACATGAGATAAAGGTCTGGAGCTCTATTTCAGGCGTGAGTGGGAGGTAGTGAGTGGTAGTTATTCCTCACTCTCTCTTTACCTTCCAAAAGCTGTCTGAGTAAAACAAATGGTCCCTGATAATCTTTGTCAGATCATTTAAAAAAAAAAAATATCCAAAGTTTATTTAAGCTCCGACATTAAAATCGGTCTTTAAATATCAAAAAAAGAATCGTGAACAGAAGTTGAATTAGTGTTGGAAAAGTTGAAAAAGAAAAACTGAGTTTTGAAAAAAATCAGAGACAAGATTCTGGATTATTTCTCAGCTGTGCCTTACTGGTGCGAAAAAAACACATTTTTAACTTTTTTTTTTTTGAAAAAGGTGAAAGAAGTATTAAATTCATTTTTTAATATACGGTATACTTGATATATGTGATATGTGAATTGAAATATGTATTGTATATTTGATTTAAAGTTATTGAAAGGTGTGAAATCACTTCAAATGGTGTTTAAAACAGGTACACACATAATTGACTACAGGTGAACTCAGTCCAACTGGTCTGTGGAGTGTAACTAACATTAGCACAGATGGAGACGCAAACTCTCAGTCCTTGTCGCATGTTACATTTTTAAATGTTTTTAAATCATTCTCTAAGTGCTTCAGATTTTAGGTATTTATTACTTATGTATTGTTGTTTATTCTAAGTTAAATATAGTCTATAGTTTTATATATTATAAGATTTAGCTTCTATATATGCTGCTGATCTTGAGGAACATTTTTGTCATATGTCGCATGTTATGACGATAAAGAGTCTTGAACCTTGAACATCCACATGCTGGATGCACATCACTGCAGCTGAGTGCCTGTTAAACTCAACAAAACTCTGTCAAACCATGCAGCGCTATGAGATGAGTCCTCTGTGCTGGTTTTAGCGTTATTGCATTTTAACCCAAGCCATCAGCTGCAGCTCGGGCTAGTCCTTTAATTAAAACAGTTTTTTTTTAACTGACAAGTAATCCTCATGCTGGCCTTTGATTGTTTAGTTGACTTATCTTGCCCTTCTCTAATATAAGCTTTTATTTTCAGATTTTTCTGAGGTTAAAGAACATGAAAAGACAAAACCGACAATAAAAAGAAGAAACACTAACTAAGTTTTGTACCGTCTGTATAGTTTTGAAATTTTTACCTTTTACTGGAGTAAAATTAATTCAGTTAAAACACTTCTGCACCAAACTCCTTACAGTGTTTCAGTGTAACTAACTCCCTCACTTCTCCCCACTCCTTCCTCTCTCCAGCGATCTGAGCGATAACCCCTTTGAGTGTAACTGTGAGCTGTTCCGGCTTGTCAGCTGGCTGCAGGAGAAGGTGGTACAAGTTCGACGCCCGGATGCCATGCTTTGTAACCAACCTGCTGAGCTCCGCCATCAGCCTCTGCTAAATGTCAGCCTGCGCACCTGTGGTATGGAAAAAAAAACAAACCTGAATGCAGACACTGCCGACTGTTAAAGGAAAAAAGAAAAAAAACACTTTTATACTTTTAATAAAAATGCTTGAGATTAAACACAAGTAGGTTCAGCCCAAACTCATCATACATACTGACCCAATGTGAATTCGCCGCAATCAAGAGCATCCCAGCAGTGGAAAGGAAACCTTTAGTAAAACCAGACTGATTGGTGAAAAGCTGTGAAACAGCTGCCGTTTTGCACTTTGGTACCATATGGATAGAAGTAAACAGACTTTATTAAGATAATTATTTCTCTTTGTCAAATAAAACATACAAGACATATCTTATGTCCATATAAGGGCCTGTGTCCACTAACGGCATTTTTGGTGTTGGCGAAAAAAAAAAAAACCTTATCACAATGCCTCTTACCTTTCACCTGCCTGTATTGAACACTTAATTCTGACTGGTCGAAACACCTTGACAGAGGATACTGATTCAGAATAGCAAAAGGAAGCAATAAGGAGCAAACTCTTAACACTTCGTCTGCTGAATTCAAATTCTTACACCTTTCCCCCAGTGTTGAATTTGTTTAAGAAAATACCGCTTCTGAAATCATTCAACAAGAGATGAGATCTTCACAGAGACGACCTGGGAGTGCTTTAAAAAGACAGATTTTTTTTTCTGCATCTCTTGTGATGGTTGTGAGGTTTTTTTTCTGGACTCTCTGTCCTACACATAGTGTGTGTCTGGGTGTGTGTGCATGTGCATGCGCATGCGCTCACTTGCTCATCGGGCGGAACTGCTGTGCGCAATACAGAGAGCCGAGGAGAGCTGTGAACACTCAACCATTCCATCATTTTTAATAAGATAAATAACATGAGTCTGTTTAGTCTGTTAAATAAAGAACAGGGTATAGATCTGATCTATAAGAGAGGTATGTCCCTCATCTGGTCCTTTTTCCTGCACTCTGCTCTCCCTCTCCTGCGCTCTGTGCGTGTCCCTCTCCAAGTGGGTTTGGGGTTTGTCATCTCAGCCTGGATATCACACGCTTCACAAATCATTATCCGTGCATCTTTTTCAGATATATTGAAATACGTCTGCCCTTATCCAGACAAGAGCGTGTTGGTTGTGGTTTTAGCTTGCGCCATCACAACGTGCTGTTTCAGCTGTGTTGTTTTGGTGATAAAAGTCATTTGGCTGAAAACTTTCGGTGGACGAAATTTCCTTGCATACCTAACAAAAACTGAACATTCTTGGTCTCAGCACTGGTGGAAACAAGAGGGCTGACGATTATACTCGTTCGTAGCAGGCTAAGGGTTAATCTTCCCTTTCATTTATTGAGAGAGCGTAAAACTTTAGAGTGGTGCTTATTAATGGCCTCTCACCAGCACACCTTTTGGTATTTTTTTCTGACATGGAAGGAAATTGTCTTGCTGTTTTATGCTTTTTTGAGTGCAAGATGAGTTTACTGTGTTACAATATCCCATCTTCTTCTTCAGGTCCCAACTACGCAGCCTGTCTGGATGACAGCAGCAGTGGAGGAGGTGGACGAAGCGAGCTCGTTATCTTTTCCTCCTCCACACCAGGAAACTTCACCCGGGAACAATGTAACAGTGTGTGTTTTGCTGCATCGCATCGCTACGGGGGCCTGGGGACGAAGCACGAGTGTCTCTGCAGCATAAACTCAGAGCCAAACTTCATCAGCGAGTCTCGATGTTCTGCTGCCTGCACAAACCCTCGTGTTATGAAGGTACGCACTGACAGGAGTCCTGGATGGTGTTTCTGGTGATGTTAGTTGTTGGAGTGTCAAGGTTTTTCCCATTAGGAGCAGCTTCTCTTCAAGATCCTCTTTAGTGTAGCTTTGTTCTCTTTGTTTCCTCTGTTGTAATCACACATTCAGGATTTCCTTTACACCTTCCTATGTCCTTCCAACAACTTCCCTCTGTGGCTTGAATGACTTCCCTTCATACTCGGAGTCTGTTTCCTGCAGGATGAAGGCTCAAAGCCATTAGAAAATTATACCCATCTCCAATCAAAAATTAAGGGTGGTTTATTTTGAAAACAGAGCAAATGAAAAGTA
Source organism: Labroides dimidiatus (assembly GCA_030710495.1). Classification (NCBI taxonomy): domain Eukaryota; kingdom Metazoa; phylum Chordata; class Actinopteri; order Labriformes; family Labridae; genus Labroides; species Labroides dimidiatus. The sequence goes on from CM061145.1 coordinate 30,884,605, forward strand.
GTTTCAAAAACCTCCTTCTGTGTGCAGAAATGTGGCTGGACCCTGGCTGATGACGTGTTTGCGGTGGACTTCTCAGTCTCGCTGAAGCCTCTTCTGCAGCAAAGTGTTCACAACTGCATCAGCTTTTCTGCCGTCCCCTCTGTCACGCCGGTGACGCTGTCCTGGGATTTTGGTGACCTCTCCTCCCGGGTTAATACGACAGGGACAGGGCTTACCACTACAACCCACAAGTATGGACTTCCAGGACGTTATGCAGTCAGTCTGACAGCCTGGGCTGGACATAAGGAGGCAAGAAAAATAAAGAATATCTAAAAAAAAAAAAAAAAAAAAAAAGCTTGATATTTAAATACTTTTTTTACATGACTTCATCATTCTTTTATTTCATGTTTGAAGGTTTCAGCACGTGGAGAAGTGAGCGTGGCTCTCCCTCCCAAATTGGAACTGCGCTGCCCAGCTCTTGTTGTTGCAAATAAGAGTCTAGAGCTCACACTTGTCAGCTGGGGTGCTCTGGGCTTGGATGTCGACTGGAAGATCACAAAGAATGGTGTCCAAATCGCTAAAGGTAAGACACACCAGCACACAAGAGACTTTTCGGCAGCTTGTGCTTTTTCTGACTGGTGCTCTGTTTCCTGTAAACTGAAAAACGGTTAAGAGTTGTATTGGGTGATAAGCTAGAGGAGTTGTTGGTTTCGCGGTTGGAGTCGAGTTTTCTCTGACAGGATTTGTCACTAATGATAAAGATATTATCCATAAAGGACCACAAGTTTAAGTTCAGCATTATTTAGTTTCTTGAAGATTTATCCAACGAAGCGTGTCTATCTATTTTTGAAAAAAAACAAAACAAAACTTGTCTGTTTCCGATATAAAGTGTAATTTCACTTGTGTCTTAGGATGAATTTATTTCTATTGCACTAAGGTACTTCCATACCAAAGGGGACCTTTGCATCATGACTTGATGTCAAAAGTCGCTAACCCTCCCTACTATAAAGTAGAGCTGCGACTAACGATTATTGTCATAATCGATTAATCTTTCGATTTTTCTCTCGATTAATCGAGTAGTTGTTTGGTCCATAAAATTTCAGAAAATGGTGAAAAATGTCGATGTTTTTTGGGGATTCCAAGATGACATCATCAAACGTCTGGTTTGCAAACCAAAGATATTCAGGAGTGCCATAGAGAAGCAAAGAAATAAGAAAATATTCACATTTATGAAGCTGAAATTAGAAAATGTGGACTTTTTTTCTAAAATAATTACCTAAATGACTTAATCGATTATCAAAATAGTTGACGATTAATTTAGTAATCGATTAATAATCGATTATTCGATTAATTGTTGCAGCTCTAATATAAAGCCCGTAGACCCAAACATATGGTCAGTGCACTGCAGGCAACTTGTTGTCTGCCAAAAGTTCCCAAAACAATGTCGCTCTCTGACAGCAAAGTTAGGCACAGGAAATTCTCTCTATTTTGAGTACACACCCAACAATATTGACGTTTGGGTCCAACTTTCTCAAAATTGGCTGAAATAATACAAATGGTCTCATCTGCAGCGGTGTACAGCCGAGCATCCATGCTAGTCCTCCAGCTGGTCTCTCACCAAACGGGCTAAGTTAATTGTGATCCCCTGTGGGTAAAGTGCTCTCTATTGACAAGTACTTCATACCACTATTTTTTCATATCAGAAAAGATCCCTAAAGCCTTTGTAGCTGCCTTTCTAAAAAATCTTATTCTCTCACACTTAGCAAGACAAGATTGATCCATAATCAAGTCACAGTATGACTGCTCTTAGAGTGCATGCCAGTTGCCCTTTCTTACACCTACACAGTAACAGCACAAACGTTCAACCTACTTTACCTCCGTGTTCCCATTTACTCAAAATAACACCTTGAAACACCTTCCGCTGACAGATTTCTTGGGTTGAGGAAAAATGTTCTTTTGATATAATCTTTTTACCAGATTTCTTTAGATACAGTCTGCATGGGGCCCATCAAGTGGTAGATGTAAGTTTAAAAATAGCCAGATAGCCAGTACAAGGTGTGAAAGTCTAACAATCACTGAAGGACAAAGGTGTTTAATGAAAGTCCAGGAATGTAACAGTCCAAACATTCTGGCCGTTCTAACCTGATGGCGTGGGTGTTTTTGTCCTTGTAATCCGTTGTCTTGTATTGCGTCTTCTTTTCATTTCTCTTTGTCTCAGCCTCCAGACCATTAAGCCTTTGAAAGAACATATGAGCCATGCACATTTGTATCGATTGATTGCGGTGGCTGATGGTTTTTTTTCCCCTCCATCACTGAGCAGAATCAAGCCTTTATGTCAGGATTACAGAAAACAAGCCAAGCTGTAGAAACACAAAGCGAACCACTGACTGAAAGAGTGACACATTACCACATTTGTCGTCAAAGGGTGCGAGGTGGCTGTTGTTTTTCCATCATTAAGCACAGAAGCTGTACCTTTGTGCAGTTTGTACCTTACATTCTTCTATGGCTATATGTGCCATTTTCTGTTGGTATGACTGATAGTTGCATTTCCTGCTTTACTTCATATAGTTTTGAGCTCGATAGAAAATAAAGAGCACATGAACAAGGCGATAGAAAGCAGTAAATGTCTGAGCACATATATTTTTCTTTAAAAAAGAAAGACCGTTCGTGAATTATATTTGAGCTGTTTTTAATTCAATATGACTTGCCTCTGATTTTCTAACATTTGATACATTGTCTCGCCCTTTTTTGTAATTGTGTAAGTTTAAAAGAATAAGTGCAGATACATTAAGAAAAGGAATAACACCCACCTAAAAAAACAGAATACTTGAGTTTATATTCGAAAATGAGAGATGTATCCAAAATGTTTATTTAGGTTCCTTTATTTAGGTCAAGCTTTCTAACTGGACGTGATTTGTCCTCCCAAATATTTCAGTCACTGCACCAAAGGAATTAGCATGGCACAGAGACAGTACAATACCAGATACTGATCATGATGAGAAGAAACCGGAAAACAGGAAAAAGTGCTCTTTGAAAGTCTGAAATGTGTGCGCTCTGTTAAGTACGGTGCAGAGTACACCGAGGAGGCAGCTTTTGTTCCACACCTCAGTGAGAGATGGGAGAGAGTGAAAACGCAAAGTCAGAGCACTCAGTCTCACACTGATCAAACACTCGGCACAGTGAGTCACAGACACACAGATGAAGGAGCACAGCGGCTGAATCAATAATAAGGAGAGTCAGAAAAAGTGCTGTTTCAAAGCCGAAATATAAGCTGAACTAAAGAAGACTTTATTAATGACTCCTTCTCAGCATCTGAGATTTCATATTGAAGACAGAGCCTCATTTTCAAATATCTGGCTGTTTTTTTTTTATATTAGTTCTGAGTGAGTCTTGAGTCTGCTGTATTGTTCACTTGGATTGCTCTTGGATTGGTGCATGTCATGCATTTGTAAGTTGTAAGTTCCTCCAAGGCTGGATTTCATTAAGATTAATGCCGCTCAAATGAGACTCAGTGCTGGGTGCACAACCTCAGTCAGGAGTTGGTAATGCTCATATCAAAATCTGAAGACGATTCAAGACTTGAATTGAAATGTAATGACATGGGAAAGTCACCACAGGCCGGACTTGAAGCTGGGCTACTCGCAAAAGGGCTTTTTTGCCATATAAAGTGTGACCTGGACCACAAGGCCATCTTTGCTCCATATTTCAGGATATTAAAGAGGCTTTTTGGAAAAGCTAGTGTTTACCGAGGATTAAGACTCGCTTCCCATAAGTGCTTGTGCACACTTCACAAGGCGTGTTTGTTTTGAAAAAATGAATGGAGACCAGATCTTTTTAACACTTTGTTCAAGAAAACTTTATACAATGTAACAAGGTAAAGGATTAATCTGTAGTTATGTAGCGCAGTTGTTTAGAACGTGTCAAAAAGCAAACTTTGTAAATCTCAATATTTGCCGTAGTTTAGTAGTCGGCTATATTTAGTGTTACTCACAACCCTGTGCTCTGAGATGTGTCTGTAACATGTATCGTTAGTGAATCCTGGTTATGTCCGATCAGTACTGATCTACTAACTCCAACCTCACCAAGCTAACGTAACCTCACTCTTTATGTTATTGACAGACTCTCAAGTTTGAACAGATCACTGCAGTATAACTGCAGCATGTGGACTGGAAAGAACATTAACACAAACAGCTTAACCTTTAGCCTTTAGCTCGTGTTTACGCTTTAGCCTGTGTTTTAGCCTTTAGCCCGTGTTGTAGCCTTTAGCTCGTGTTTTAGCCTTTAGCTCGTGTTTTAGCCTTTAGCTCGTGTTTTAGCCTTTAGCCAGTGCTCTATCACTCTCCTATTTAGCTTTCTTCTGGTCTTCTGTCCTTTTTCTTTCTGACAGTTCAGCTCCAGTGTCCACCAACACTATTTAGAAAAAAACTAAGAGAAATAAGGCAAAGCAAGTTTATTTATATAGCACATTTTGGCAACAAGGCAATTCAAAGTGCTTCACATAGAAAAGGTCAACAAAACATATTAAAAGGAACCATTTAAAAAGTAATTAAAAGAGCAAAAAGAAATAAAAGAAAGTAAAATGGCAAGGAAAGAAGGTTTTAAACAGATTTTAAGATATAAGAATAAAAGTCACAGTGCAGAGTGCAGAGGTGTGCAAGAAAATTGATATTAAAATGATTTGTTTAAATATTCAAATGAAAAGCAGCTGTAAAAAGGTGAGTCTTTAACCAAGATTTAAAGGACCTGAGAGTTTTGGCAGACTGGATATTTTCTGGACATTTGTTCCAGATATTTGGAGCATAAAAGCTGAATACTGCTTCTCCATGCTTACTTCTAACTCTTGGGACTGAAAGTAGACCTGATCCTTGAAATAACCCTTCAAGATCATTTAGGAAGTCCTCGAAGTCCCTTTAAGACAAAAATGAGGCCTGAAATGCTTGAAAAATCTGCTTGACAAGTTTCTTGAAATTAAAATTATGTGTTAACACAAGAAACTCAACAAACACATTTTTCTTACCACATTGGAAGATGTTTTTTTACTGTTAATGATTTATGTTATTTTATCTTTTAATACCTAGATAGATATTTTTCTGGTGAATTTGGCTAATATTTTTTTATATTTTATTATTTGGCTTATTGTCAAATAAGAAAATTTTAATGAACAATAAGACATAAACACTGGCTAAGATTTTTGTCTTGCAATGTACTTATTTAGAGCCATTATTCCAAATAATTTCATCTGATTTTAATTGTGTTAGAATTAATGAAAACACATTTCACATCTGCATATCAGCCAAAATACCTGTTCCTAAATATTCTAGCAACAAATACCTAACAAGGAAATGTTGGTGAATTCCAGCATAATCTTAAAAACTTTGTAAATAAGAACCGGAGTCACATTTTGACAGTTTCTAAATTGCTTTTTGTTAAACCCTTAAAAAGGTTTTTTCTTCTTTTTTTCCACAGCTTTAAGGTTTCATCAAAGCTTCCTGAATATTTTTAAACACAGAGTGAAAGTGTGCTTTAAAATAGAAATACAACTTCTGTTTGGGAAGTAAATACTTACCGGTACTCAGCACCTTGATGAATTCACAACTTTTGATAGATAGAAAAGAAAAACATGACCACATTCAAAGCCTTTAGAAGTTTGCTTTTCTCTAAAACACTTCAGTGTGTTTTAAAAGGAACCTTTATAAAAAAAAAAAAAAAAGTTATGAAGTGTCTGTTGGATTTAGTGGGACAAACTTTCAGTGTAAATGAGGGTTTGTGTAGAGCTCAATGATTTTTCAAGTCTAAATAAAAAAAAACATTAATATGTGCTGTTTCTATCCACTTCCAGCCTCCCCTTACTGTCCAAAGGATGATTTGTACCACACCGAGTCCTCGAGCTGTTTCCAGATCGTCCAAGGAGAGCTGAGCTGGACGGACGCTCGACAGCAGTGCTCAGAGCATGGTGGAGATTTGGCCGTAGTCAGGACTGATGCGCTTCGTAACCTGTTGGCACCCAAAGTCACAAAGTGAGTGTTTTAGTGTGGGTGAGGTGCAGAAATGAGTCCTGAGTGTTTCTCTCTCTCTCTCTCTCTTGAAATTATACCAACAAATTTGATGTCTGTTTTAACTGAAACTGGGGTGCGTCCTTTCATTTTCTTTGTGTCTTCTCTTGTTGACCCTATACAACCCTTGCTGACCTCATACAAAGCCCTTTATTCACTCACTGTTTACACTTCAATAAAGAATAAAGCAATGTGAATTGGTCATGACGTCAGCCCAACCATGGCAACAGTATGCGCTCTGTTTTTTACAAAAAAGTTGTACCTTCATTGAATGTATCTTCTTTGTGCTTCTCAGTTAATAGTAATCATGTGCAGTGAAGTGTTATGAAGAAGTCTTTGGAGTTGTGCAGCTCTGAAGGACACAAGTGTTTGGATTTTAGGTCATTGAGGGTCGCAAAAAAACACATCTGTAAAAGCACAGCTGCATTGTAACACCCGGGGAGGAGGAGTCCATAGTGTGTGTGTGTGTGTGTGTGTGTGTGTGAGTCTGTAGAGGCCTTGCCCTTTCAGACCAGAGTAGATGAGAGAAAGACTGCTTCTCCACCCCTTGCTTACATAAGAAGCCCATTTTTTTTCACTCCATGCATATTTTTGCCCTTTTTTCTTGTTCTCACCTCGTATATTTAATGCCTTTCACTCTTTCACACGCACTATTCTTGAAGAACCAATAAGTCCACCCTTATTACAAGTTAAAAACTGCTTTTTCAGCTTAAATTTTTGACATACCACAAAGCGCCCAAGTGAAATGCTTGAAATGTTTGGTCCATGCCTCATTCATCCCATCGATCAGAAGATTAGAGTGAGACACGCTTCGACTTTAATTTGGGAAGGGTGATCATTTTGTTTTCAGTAAACCGTGTCCAACAGAAAGACAAATGAGAGCACGGGAAAATGTGCAGTTTATTAGAAGCATCACAGGGTGAAAATCCAACCCATCAATCGTAATCACAGGAATCTACTAGTTAGCCTCTCTAGCATCCCAGTGGGGTTCAATCATAGCGCATTTTCATGCTCACTCTGCTCTGCAATCATTGATCATTCCAGGCAGACCACACACACACATGCCAGAGACTTCAATGCCACTTTATGAGACACTCATTGATCTGAGTCTGGATGTTTTAAAAGAACATTGCTGTGCTGCACTTTGTCAGCTCCATCTGACAGTATGAAAAGTACAAATACACGTGTTTTTCCTTTTACTTTCTTCCTTGAACCCTAAAAGTGTCTCATAATCATTTCACATGGAGCTTAATTTGTGTCACATTTGCATTTGTTTGTGAGTGCCTTTCTGTGTTAGAGCCAATTTTTCAAGTGTGTACGGTCAGATAGCTAAATGTCAAGCAGGCGCTGTGTTAATCTTTGTCTCACCTTTCTATTCCAGCCCAAGGGAGCAAGGTGTGTGGCTCGGCTTGAGTGATGTTTATGCTCCTGGCAAGCTGCGCTGGGTAAACGGCTCAGACGCTGAGGAGGGAGAGGAGGGCCAGCCGTCTCGTTCTGCAATCTCCCGTGGTAACGTGTGCGTTTCCCTTGATCAGCGGGGGATAACCAGCTCACATTCATGTAACGCCAAGCGGGCCTACATCTGCCAATACAGAGCCCAAGGTACGCTCCGTACATTCACACAGACACAGCAGTGCATGAAAAACTTATATAAATCAACTTCATCTCAAATTAACAGTGGCATAAATGTATGTAAAAAAAAAAAACATCCCGAAACACAAGCAGAGAATTTGCTTTTTGTCATACCATAGATTTTTAAGGTAGTAACTACGGTGGCCCCGAGAGTTCACAGCGCTGCAACTTAAGAAAGCACATGCAAAAAACAAAACACAAGCAAATCAAGGAAACATCTTCTTCAATCTGACAACACCTGCACAGCATTTAGAAAACGTGCTGCAAAGATCACGACACAAAACAATAGAAGAACGGGCTGTAAATAGACCACAACACAACGGAAGAGTTTCCAGAGGACACTTAAAAGTGATGCACATGCCCCAACATATTTGTCGAAGAAGGGTCTAGCTGCAGCCGCTACAAAACACGCTCCAAGCGCTTGTACTGTTCCCACGGCTGCAGTTGGGTATTATTGTGTTGTTGACCTGGCTTCTGAGTCACCCTGTTAAGGTTCTCTTTCTGTCAGTGGTGTTGGAAAATGAGACAAAAGTAAGTGCTTTTGATTTATTTTAACATTGTGATCGCATGATTCAGATATTAGCGTTTTGGCTAATAATGCATCTGTTCATCCCTTTTAAGTGTCCTCTAGAAACTCTAGAATCTCTTGCGTTGTGTTCAAGTAGCAACATCCAGTCTAAAATTATGAGACAATGTGGAAGGGCTAAAATCTGCTGTTCCTTGAGTGTCTGCTTGAGGCTGGCTCCGAAAGTACCGGAAGTCACATACACAAAAAGCCAAAAAAAAGCTGTTTTCATAGCCAAAATTATGCATATTTACAGCCTGGTACAAAGAATGTCTCCCATCTGAATCACTAATTTCACTAACGAGACTCACTGTATGGGGGGTTAATTTTTTTCTATCTCTGCAGTTTAGACAATATTAAGATCACCACTTCGTCCAATCAGAGCCACAGCTCAGCTCACATGACTACCAGTGCCCTATGGCTGTTACTGTGGAGACTCAAAACCCGCCTCATTTCCAATATGGCCACACTGGCCGTTTTGCTTCAAAAATCTGTTTCAGAAACAGACGAGTGACGTCACGAAGGCTACGTTCATTAATTATACATTCTGTGGTTGTGTCGTGGTCTTTGCAGCACGTTTTCTAAATGCTACACATGTTTTGTCAAATTAATGAAGATGTTTTCTTGATTTGCTCGTGTTTTTAAATTTTTTTTTGCATGTGTTCTCTTAAGTTGCCGTGCTGTGAGCTCTCAGGGCCACAGTAAGTAACATATCCCAGCCCAAGAAGCATCTTAACATCTGACTGTCCAAAATCAAATGTAAATGACTAGAAGTCAAGGGATGCGATAAAATAGACAAGTCAGTCATAATCTTCGTTTTGCCATCACATAAATGAGGATAAAAAAATGACTTCTACATGTAACAACGCAACCAGAAAATGGAAAAGTCAATTTAATTTTTTGACTTGTGTCCCACCATCTGCTGTCAGTGTTTATACCCTAGAGTAACATATGAGTAAACATTTCACTTGTTGCAGTCATAGCATTGACTGATTCCTCTGAAGAAATTTGCCCAAGAGAAAAGACTTTAAAGCAAAAAGCAAAGTCTGAAAACTTCTTTAGAGCTTCATTGTCCCTGTGTTAAACAAGCCCGTCTTTGTGTGGTTATTTTCGGTACAATCTGTCTTTTATCCTGTCTCTTTTAGAGACATTCAGAAGATAAATGATGTGCCAAAGACCTTTTTTTGTGTCTTTACCAAAGTTGTTTTCTTTGCTGAGAGTTTTTTTTTTTTTCAAATTCCCCTTCACCATCTCTTTCTTATTGTCCTGTTTTTGAAAGCTCTCACATCATCTTGATTTTATTGCTTTGCTTCCTCTGCAGTGCCTGTTCCAGATGCAGGGATCTACATCTCGGGTCTGACTGTGTTCCCCTCCCATAATCCTTTGCTCCATGTTCCATCATCTGAGCCCTCTACTCCACAGCCTCCCAGCAGAGTCATAGAGGTGAGTCCAAACCTCATGTTGTTACTTTAATCATCACACTGTTGTCGTTGTTGTATTTTCATTCAGCATTTAATCTGTTTGCTCACTTTTTAAATCCTCTTTTTTTCCCCACGCAGGTGCTTTTATTTCCGGCTCTGAGCTTTAAGCTGGCAGGTCGTCTGTCCTCCCTGGAATTTGTCACACAGGAGCTAAGCTCACAAATCCACGTTCGATTTCAGATCTACAGACCTCACTGTCCTTACCCCGAACTTCAGCTGCTGCTACCCAGTGAGTCAAACACAGAAACACATCGAATGACACAGAACGTGTAAAAACCATCAGCTCACTCCTGATGAGAATCAGCAGGCGTGAAAAAACATGTAAGCCACCTGTGCACTCACCTGCAAATAGAAAGATCCACACAAACACACTGCACACTGACCAGGCTTGTCTGAAGCTAACAGTTGTATCCTCATTGTCCGTATAATGCAGCTCCAAAATTCTTTATTTCTAGAAGTGTAAAAAATCTCTTTTACTCTTGTTAACTTTCAAAATAAAACACAAAATACTGTAACTTGACACATATAATTATAAATAAATATATTTCAGGGGGACTTACGCCTATAATTGTGAGCGTTGATGGACGTGTTTTAATAACGCACTGGTGTGACGTTATTTTAAACCTTGTGTCTCCCGCTTTATGTCCCGTAACGTTGGTAAAGGATTGTTGGCAGACTGCGCTACGACTCCACACAGCACATTATCCTAATTTCACCCTGAAATCGTGAAAATCTAAAGGCCAGCAGTGCGATACTGATGTGCCTGCATCAGTCTGTCTCGGCTCAGGGAAATCACAGCACTTCTAGAAACTACTCGAAACTTTGTTACAGAAAACGATGCATTCGTGTGTTTTCCTTTAAAAACTGTTACATTGAGAAGCTTACCTGACAAAATATCCCCTCGTACTTGGAAGAGACAGTAAGATGAGAGAGGTGTTATATATATATAGATCATGTAATAAAATGCCTTTCCATTGGTCATTTGGGTGCCCAACGCTGACGGTGGCCCGAGGGAGACTGTGTCTATTTATTAGGGTGGGAGAAAAAATCATTTCCAAGAAGTATTAAGTTTTTTTTGTTTTACAATTTTAAAATTGATTTTTTTTTTGTTAAACAAAGGTTGTTTTTTTTCCAAATTGAAATCCTTCATTTTAGTCTTTTTTTATAGGCTGGGTTGAAAAAACATTACTGCTTTTCTCCAGCAGAGAAAAGCAGTAATGATAGTTACTAGATAGACTTTGAATACGTCTTAAAAACTGACTCACATGTGATGTTCATTTTTGGGGTAATATGGCTCCTGATATAGTCTGTAGACAGAATCATCATGCAACTTTACACAGGCTGGTGTTAAATAAGGAGAGTAAAATCACAAAAATAGCCAATATTGAAGAATCGCAATTAAAATCGAACTGGCACTCCAAAAATGGTAAGAGAAAGGGGAGAAAAGAAGAATTGTCCCTGTCCTACTATATACCGTAGAAAGTCAAATTTGTCAAAAGTGGAGATTGACATTTTTTATTCGACAGCAATGATATAAAGGTTTGAAGGGAGACATCATCAGGCCTGAACCTGTTTCCACATTGTTGAACAAACAGAGGGGAAAAAAAAGCTTTAACTGCTTTTCGTTTATGGCAAAACTGTTAGATAGATCAAGCAGAAGTGAGAAAAGAAAAATTGTGAGAAAGCAAAATCCCCAGAGGGATAAGCAACCGGAGAAAGCTTAAGGATCATGTTTTTGTGAAACTTTCATCTGGAATTGTGCATGAAGCCACAGGAGAGGAGACAGTGGAAAGTAAAACTGGATTATTGATTACACAGAGAGCTGAAGTGCATTTCAGTTCAGCTGTGTCAATACTTCAAATGACACACAAAAGACATCTTTTAGTTCAGGTTTCACAGGCTTGTGGACCAAGTTATTTCTTTTTACTGCACTTTTGCTCGTTGAATTTATCAGATTTGTGGTGACCACAACCAGCTTTATGTTCAAACTTGCATCAGTCTTTTGCTCCATGTTTCTGTTTTTTCAATAAAATTCCTAAACGTATCTGATTTCTATGACATGTTTAAGACACTTTTCTAACAGAAAGAACAAAATCAACTGGTGTCTGTGGAGCAAAGCATGCAGCAAAGGCGAACCTACAAATTTTTATAAGGCAGTGGGTCACATGCTGTAACTACTTGGTGAAAATGCTTCCTTTATGTCTACTTGTGTATATGTAGTGGTCTAGGATGTGCTCCATAAGGCAAAAAGCTCTTGAGCTGGTTCAAATCCGGCCTGTGGCGACTTTCCCACGTTACTCCCCACTCTCACCCTGTTTTCTACTCTGTCCACTGTCTCATCCTCTCATATTAAAGCGTAAAAAGCCCCAAAAAATAACTTTAAAAGAAGGAAAAAAAATGTATAGATACATAATGGTTGTTTTTAGTGGGTACGGTAAGTGAAAATTCAAAGCAGCACTAACTCAACTTTCTGCTACCAATTACCTACCTTCAGTGTAGAGTGTTAAAACTAGCTGCTCTGTGTGTCTCAGGTTGTGGCGGTCCAGCGTGTGCCCCGGTAGCTGTCTGTGTTCCTAATAACACCAACAGTGCTGATCCTCCATCTTGCCCTCGACTCGAGCAGTGGTGCCCCTTCCAGCTCCGCTGCCTGCCTCTCTCAAGCCCCTGCCACCCATCCTCCTGTCCTAACTGCACCCAGGCTCACCGGCTGCCCCCTGGAGCGCTGAGGCCCAGATACACCCTGCAGAACGAGGTGGTGTTCCAGATACCAGCAGGACCAGCTGCACACATACAGGTGAGGAGAATTCCTGTTTATACTTTACACATAAAAATAAATAAATTTATTCTGTTGGAAAAGACATTTCAAATCATGGTGTCATTTTATTTTGACAAAAAAGACAGAATAAGCATTTTACCACACAGCACAGCTACTTCAGTCAATGCTTAACTTTCTCTCTCGTGATCCTTTTTCTCACAGGTGCAAGAGGACGTTGAGGATCTCCTTGTTTCTCCTGGTGATGTCATCGCCCTGCAGCACGATGCTGGCCCCTCCTCTCTCCTGCAATGCCAAACCTCCACAAACTCGCTTTGGAGACAACCTGTCTTAGCTCTCAACCAATCAGAATGGTTCTGGATCAACACCACCAGACACCAGGCCGATGCTTCTCCGGATCACGGCACTGATCGAATTCCTGACCCTGAGCTTGATGTGAAGGCTCTTGTGGAGGATGGTGAGGGAGGCTGGTTGGAGGACGTTGTTTGTCCTGTCAGGGTTCTCTATGTGGGACACAGTGAGACTCAGCTGAAGGGCGGACAGCTGTCTGCTGGTCTCCCTCAGCCAGGACTCTACAGCCTGCTGGTAAGATATCAAAGCTGGATGGTCTGTCCCAGCATGCATCTGAAAGATTTCAACATGTTAAAATACTTGTGTATTACTCTTGTTTTGATTAATGACTAGTATCAACATCAGCCTTTAAAACAGCCTAAGATGCAGTTCCCATTGTCAGCAGGTCCATCAGTTTTTGCACTGATCATATACCATAATTAAGCATTTTCAAAAAAAGTAAGCTAGTTCCTGTTGAATTTAAAATTGAGGAATGAGTGTACTTTAGTTGGAAGACTTTCATTAGAAGTGAAATATTTATATTTTTATAATTGAGAGAAGACTTTACGTAATTCATTTCCAGGTGACCTCAGCAGAACCTTCATTCCCTGCTTCTGCATCATGCCCACTGCGGGTTGTGCCTCCTCTGGGCTTGACAGTCCTCCACCCTCCCTCCAGGAATGGCACCCTCTACCTGCAGCCCAACGACACCCGTCTGCTGCTCCGTGTCCAGTCTGGCTACATAACAACCGTCTCTAGGCTTGGCAGTAATCACAGTGCGATCTTCAAGCCTGACTGTCCTACTGTGTTCCCCTCCAGCACAACTCTCTGTTGGCCCGGCTCAAACTCAGGGTCTGGGGGGGAAGTGGCAGAGCCCAGCCTGTACGCTGTGCTGGATCTAAACATGGGGACAGAGGAGCAGAGGGGTCCGTTGCAGGTGCAGCTGGAGGCCCACAATAATGTTACAGAAGCAAGCCTGACTGTGGTGGTCCAGCTGGAGGAGCCTCTCAGAGGACTAGTGGTGCAGCCCCACCCTGCACACAGAGTGTTGATGGAGTCAGTTGTGGTGAGGGTTAAATTTTCTTATTAGTATCTGATAAAGATATAACGCATTAACTTTTACTTCATGTTTTCAAACCTATTTGTGTACTTTAGAGCTACACAGCTTCAGTGCTTGGAGGCTCCAGTCCCACTTTTAAATGGACGGTGGATGACAAACCCTACTTCACCTATTACAACACTGTCCTTAACGTCATCTATCAGCATGCTGCCATCTACAAGCTCACGGTAAAGAAAAAAAATGGCATATGTGTTGGTACCCTGCTTAGTTTCATTTTGAATCCACAAAAATGACAATTTTTTTCATTAAATATGCAAATACAAGTCAAACAAACAGAGCGACAGTTCCTGGAAGCGAAGTTCATGCAGACAACTCAAGCAGCATAACTTTTTTTTTTTTAACATTTGCAGCAAAAGTAGTTTGACATCTTTGTCACAATCACCTGACAAAGTGTATTTAAGCTGCAGGATTACATATCCCTGCCACCGCTGCCCTCCTCCGTAAAACTCTTTATTTCCTGCATGTGAAGTTAATCCACAACTGATATGGTTTAAAAACTAGATTCCAAAAAAGAAAATAAAAAAATTCCAGAATAGGTTTTGATCAATACAATACATGAATTTACTGACTGAACTGTGACTGACTCAACTTTCGTTTTGTGTTTAGCCTTGAGATTCAGCTGAAAAGTATTTCAATTGTAAGCCGAAAGTTTCACAGACGACATCATTGTGCTAAAAAATCACTTTCTGACCAGATTATTATGAGATCAATTCTCATTAAGTATTAGCTTAATTAGTAGCTATGATTTTATGAGTACTAAAGTGGGACATGATTTATTTAATGCCTTTACAACATCTTGTTGATTACAAATCAGTTACATTACAAATTATACTAATGATTTTGTTGATCATTTTTCATTTTGTTTTATTCATTAAATGCCAGGAAGATCAAAACTTGCACAGTTTCCAAAGCTTTAACTTGACCGCTGTAAGTTTCATGTATTACCCCTGTTGTTGAAAAGAGGATAAAAAGAACATCATGGTCCAAACAGCAGAACGCTCCAGCTGAGAGGTTCATTTAGCAAAGAGTAACATGTTAGTCTGATGAGGAGCACGCACGCTAGCTCAAAACATCACTCTGCTTGAATGTTGTGGATCCAACACCCACTGGGGGGATGTGTGTGTCTGAATTTGATCTTCTTATTAACGAAAGAAGAAGCCTATAGAAGTTGCATTAAGTGTTTAGAATTATAATCATGCAGGATAATGGATAATGCACCGTGTGTTTAACTGCTGACCAGCTGTGACTAATCTCTTACTGGATCTGTGGTTTCCCTTCCAGGTGACAGCTATGAACCATGTGAGCTCTCTCACGGAGCATTTCAACGTGACTGTGGATCGACTGCAGCCGATGGCCAACCTCACAGTCAGGGGTGTGCCTGATGTTGTTCCTCAGGGCTCCATGCAGACCCTCACCACCTCCGTGCTCTTGGACATGTCTGTGGCTGCCACCTTCAGGTATAAACAGACATGATGAGGGAATTGGACGGATGAATTAATGAATGGATATACAGACAGATATAAGGATGGCTTCAGTGATTTGTGAATTTTCTTTTTTTATATGTCTAAGGCTGATTGAAAACAGATTGTTTGTGTTTTTTTTCTCCTCTATCTTTCTCTTTTATTGCTCTGTTCTCTTCTCTCTGTTTTCATCCTCTTGTGCACCATAATAGCACTGCAGCAGTCATACCATACAGAGCCTTGGATTTATAACTGTGTGGTTAGAGCAGATTGCTGACAAGAATTTTCCCTTCAGCTCTTTCCCCTAAACTTTTTTCCCTTTTTCTTCTGCTCGCTCTCTTTTACTCTTTTCTTTCCTTCCCTCTTTCACATTCCCACCCTCAAAGCTGCGGCGCACTCTTTCACTCAGTTTCCCTCCACTCTCACCATTCTTGGTCCAGTGAGGCTTCCTGAGTTTTAAGTTTCCACTGCTTCACATCCAAACCCTGTACTGCCTCGTCAGAGAAGATTCCCACTTTCCAGCATGTGAATCTGAGTGTGTGTGTGTGTGTGTGTGTGTTGACAGTATATGGTTTATCTTTCACTCCATCTTCTTGAAGAAGCCTGTGGGTCTTCTTTTAAAGGCTGAAAATTTGATTTGTTCTGTTGCAGATGGTCCTTTGGTGATGGTGGCTATAAGGAGTTTGAATACAAGCCTCCCTACACCTCCTCCCTCCTCTGCTCAGAGTCGCCCAATCAGGTTCTCCTAAGCAACAATGTCACCTATATCTACTCTCAGCCAGGTAACCCCTCATTACCCCTCTTTCATCTAACCAATTGTACCTGTGAATCAGAAGCTAACGTTCTCCTCCTTCTCCTTTTTCTTTCTTTCTTACCTTTTATTGCCACAGGAATATACACTGCGTTGGTGTCAGTGTCCAATCGTTATGAGAACATCAGTCAGAGCATCAATATGAGCGTCTACAGCATCCTCACTCGAGTTGATATCCAGACAGAGCCACCGCTCCTCCTCACCGGCAAATCAGCTGATTTCGAGGCTCACCCTCTTCCCTCACCCTACGGCATTCACTACGACTGGCATTTTGGAGATGGCTCTGCCCCGCTGCAAGGTCGGCGTGTGGCACACACCTTCACCCAGAGCGGCGCCTTTAATGTCTGCGTGTCAGTGAACAACACCATCAGCTCTAGGAAGGAATGTGTAGTGATGTTCGTATATGAGGAGATTGAAAGTTTAACAGCTGAAAGCTCGTCTCCGACAGAGCTTCACAGCTCGACTTCAGTGTGGGCACACATTGCATCTGGGAATAACATCACCTGGACTTTCTCCATGGGGGATGGGAGTATTTACACATCATCAAAACCTCACGTGACACACAGCTACATGAAAGATGGAAACTATACAGTGAATGTGACCGCGATGAACACCGTGAGCTCTGGATGGATGCTCCTACCAGTGCAAGTGTTTGTCTTCCAAGTTGTGAGGATAGAGCCATCTGGGTGTGTCCAAGAAGGGACTCCTGTTGACTTCCAAGCCTGGGTGTCTGGCAATGCATCAGCTCATCTGTACGAATGGAGCTTTGGGGATGGAAGTCCCAATGAGACACACCATGGTAACCCTAAAGTCTCCCATACCTACTCAGCAAGCAGGAACTATCGCCTCCATCTGCTTCTCTCCAGTGGGGTGAACAAGGACACCAAGGCCCACTTCTTCAACTGGGTGTGTGTGCAGCCATCTTTGACCAACCTCAGCCTTACCATTGAGAAAACACACTACGCGGTCGGAGAGGAAATCCGCTTCCTTGCTAAGCCTGAGCCAGAATTTACCTATAGCTTTGAGTGGGACTTTGGTAAAGAGGGGGAGTTTGTGTCAAACCATGGTTCTCAGAATATGGTGACGACTTATCAAATCCCTGGAAGTTACATGGTTACGGTCATTGTCTACAACAACATTTCCTCCATTAATGCCAGTGTTGTGTTTGATGTTTTGACACCATTAGGACCCATTCTTATTCAACACAATGGCACAACTTCTAACAACCTGACTCTGAAAGCCCCATACTATTTTACAACCTCTTCCAGAGCAACCAACGTCACTTACATCTGGAACTTTGGCGATGGAAACATACTCACAGGCCAGAATATCCTCCACACCTACAACATTTCAGGAAACTATAACATCACACTGACAGCAGCCAACACTGTTAGCAAAAATCAAACAAATTTACTTGTCACTGTTCTTGCACCAATCCTCGGGCTGACCGTCAATGCCAGTTTGATCAACGTTCCCCTCAATGCCTCAGTCCATTTTGAGGCCCAAATGGCAGCGGGAGATGAGGTCCGATTCTCTTGGATCTTGTGTGATCGCTGCACAGCAATAATAGGGACCCACACCATGTTTTACACCTTTCGCTCCGTTGGGACATTCAACATCATAGTGACAGCTGAAAACGATGTTGGAACTGCACAAGCAAGCATCTTCCTGTTCGTTCAACGTGAGCTGGAGGGCCTGCAGATCATGGCAGAGGAGGACACTGTAGGGGATGGAGGCAAGGCGCTGGAGGGTTGCTGCTTTTCTACCGACCGTGTACTCCACCTTCATGCTGGATTAAAGGAGGGAACCAACATGACATTTACCTGGAACCTCATCAGAGACCCTGCCAGCTCCATCTTTAACATAAGTGGGAAGACGGTAGAAGTGAACTTCTCCACACCAGGCCCATGTAGCATCTTCCTCCAGGCAGCCAACCTCCTGGGTCAGCTGTCTGTCAACAGAACCATCTACTTCCTGAAACCCGTTGGGCAGCCACTCCTAGAAATAAGCAACAAAGAGATTGCAGTTAATGCCTCAACCAATCTGACAGTGTTGACGTCTGAAGGCTCAGACCTGCAGTACCGCTGGTCTGTAAATGGGGATGTTCTGGAGTGGAACAAGCCAAAGAAGACCCAGAGCTTCTTTAGTCCTGGGCTAAAGCACATAACTGTGGAAGTCTTCAATGAAGTTAGCACTAGGAATGTGTCAGATGTCATCAGTGTCCAGGAAGTCATTTCAGGGTTAAGTTTCACATCTACAAATGTCACTGAGCAAGGCTACGTCGCAACAGGGGTCAATGTCACACTCCAGGGGGAGGTTCTCACTGGAACCAATGTGACATGGAATTGGCTGATCGAGGGAAGAACTGAAACAGGAGATAAAACTTCCCTTATTTTCCAAGAGCCAAAGACAGCTATCATAACCCTGAATGCCACCAATGATGTCAGTGGACAGTCAGTTCCCAGAGAGTTCTTTGTTCAGGACAAAATTCAAGGGTTGGAGCTGAGGGCAAGTAAGAACATTGTAGCTGTGGATGAGAAAGTGGAATTCACTATTTCAATGGAAGCAGGTTCAGATGTCAGTCTCATCCTCCGAATCAGCGGTGACGCCACTGTCTTTCCTCAACCCAACCAAACCTACGTCCACACATTCAGCAGAGTGGATACGTATATGGTGAATCTGACGGCTCACAACCAGGTGAGGACAAAGACATGAGTATCACATGTAATCAGAGTGAATAATATAAGAATGTTCAGGTATGTTTTCAGTAACTTTTGTTGTAAACTAGTGTTGGAACATTCAACAACAACAACCACACACAAACAAAATACTGTCATTTAAACTTTACCACTTTGTTTCACAAGTTTTCTGAAAGTGCACAGGTTTGTCCAGCTCATCTC
The DNA here is from genome assembly GCA_030710495.1 of Labroides dimidiatus. Lineage (NCBI taxonomy): Eukaryota > Metazoa > Chordata > Actinopteri > Labriformes > Labridae > Labroides > Labroides dimidiatus. The sequence goes on from CM061145.1 coordinate 30,903,709, forward strand.
AAAGTTCATCAGTCTTTGTCCACATTAATCCTTCATTACACACACTTAATTTGAACTGTCCCACCACCCCAACCAAGCTCTGGTATCTCTTACATTTTAAGACAGGAGTACAAGTCTTAAATAACCACATGACAACGGTTTACTTCCTCAGATTAGGCTCTGATAGGCCTTCCGTTGTTGACACAGAAATGCTGTTAAGTTAAATAATATACATTTTATCTTCATTACATATTTTCTTTTGATTTTTCATGTTCCCTCTGGCATTCACTCATGACTTGTTGTTCAGATTTGTTGCACACTTTGCATCTTTTAACACTTTTCTGGAAGGAGTGAACTTGTGGGCTGGGCCAGAGTGACTTATTTTACATGACAGTAAAGCACAAACAGTGCTGTTGTCTAATGACATCCTGTTCTCTGTGACAACCTTTCTCACTGTACTAAACACCCTTTTGGAACTGGCAACGCTGTGGGGAATCCATAGTAAAGCCTTCATGATTAAGGTGTGCTCGGAAGCAGCGTTTAGCTCAATTCAGACGAGTTAGTGTGCTTTAAATTCTGAAGTAAAACTGAAAGCAGCGTGAAAAAATTTGGTTGTTCGGTAGTTGGTTGTCAGAAACGATTTAATGCTGGTTCGACAGGATTACGACCGTTACAGAGCAGCAGGTGTTTTGAAGTTCAGAGTGATTATGCTATCTGGCAACTTCAGCCAAACGCACAAGTGATAGTCTCCTGACAGTCTCAAGTTAGGGGTCACACTTTACACTGTAACATCCGTGACATCAAGGTTGTGACCAAATATGACTTTTAGTACTCAATATGGAGATTAAATAATTAGGAGGAGTTTCAATTCTGAACAACAGAAATAGATTTTATGTTCACACTAAAAGCATGATGAGCAGCAGTGCTCCTAATCAAAACACATTTGTTTTGTAGCAGATACAGCCAAATTGAGCTGATCTAGGGGACAGAAGACAAGTAAACCCTCACCCCTATCCCCTCATGCCCACTTCACCTCAGTTCTGTGGGGGTCCAAAAACTCCAGACCACAACTCCATTATGTGTGCATGATGAAACAGACATGTACACTCACATAGGCTCACACATACCTTAGTTTATTTTTCATATATATACTTTTTAACCCTGAAATATAACTCTAGGTGCAGCTTAACATTGTGTTCGCAGTTATTAATGAAGATTGAATTATCCTGTCCTAAAGAGTCCAAATAACCCCCATGTGGTCCAGCTGTCTAGCTGTCACTGATATTAAATAGCTTCAATCATCATTAGATTCTATCCAAAACTCTCGAGTTTTAAATAATAAAGTTTTACTGCTGTGCCGATGCATTAATATACACACGCCCGTTGATCTTGAAAGCCTGTGATCATGTCGGACGTACAGAGGCATTTTTCAGTGGATTCAACATCAATCAGTGTTTCCAGTGTTTTTATGGGCACAATGGAAAACACAGAAGTTCAATGTGGGCTAGTTCTCAGTGTATTTAAAAGGAAAGGCTGAAATCAGCTGTGTAAATAGCAACGTGCCTGTCTTAAGGTGCACTTTGTGCTAAAAAGGACTAAAACAGAATTATCGAACTACAGATTGCTTTGATATGATACCTTTGATCAATAAAAAGACATAATCCAACATTTTAATTGATGCCTTTTTCTCAAGCAGCTCCTTTTATCTCCTAATAAGCCTTGTAGTCACTGCACAGTTTCTCCTCTCTCATCCTTCCCTTTTTTTTCTGGTAGGCCATTAACCACAAATTTAATGTATCGTGTTCTATCGATTGAGAACACTTGCAGAAATGTTTTCGCCAGTGTTGACAGGCAGGGGTGAAATGTGCCTGAGATTTATTTGGTTTGACATGTGGGCTCAGATTGTTCTCGGCAACACTCTGCAGTTGAAAAGTAACACTGCTCCATTGAGAGTTGACCTGTCAAGTATCTAAAGCAGCCAGGTAATAAAGCATGTGTAAACTGAATACAGATGTTTCCCAATCTGTATAGTCGAACTCGCAAAATTAAGACAATTTAACTGCTGCCTTTAACCTCGCACTTCAAAATAGAGTTACTTGCAATTAACTGTGTGGACAAGTTTTTTTTTTTCCTTTATTTAGAGATAGGACGTGTTGTGGGAGCAGAAAGTCAGGGATGACATGCAACACAGGGGCAAAGCAGGATCCTTTCTCGTCAAGGTTTTTTTTTTTTAGAGGTGTACAGATATTTTAGACTTTTTCCACCAGCCAGGCTGACCTACTCAAGGATCTGAGAAAATTATGACAACAGCACCACACACAGCAGAGTGCACTTAAACCAAAACTTTGCCATAAAACTAAATACCATGGGAACAGTTTCAAATAATGATGTAAACTTTTGCCCAAAGGATTTGGTCAGGCGGGTGTAAAAAAGGTCTGATTGTGTAATTTCTTTATCCTTGTTTAACAGTCCAGGACACAATTTTTGTATTACAGCTTCATAAGTTTCACTTTTTTACCCAGGTGAGTTCCAAGAGGCGACACCTCCAGGTGGAAGTGATGGAGCCTGTGCGTGGACTCACCATGGTGGGAAGCTGTGCAGCAATCCCTGTGGGTGAAAAGAGATTCTTTGAAGCCAACATCGACAAAGGCAAACCCGTTCATTTCCTGTGGACTTTTGATATACACCAGCTCCACCATAAAACATCACATATGGGCAAAAAGGTCAGAAGATTTTAAATGCTTTGCTTCAGTAACTTTGATATTAAAATCTCTGTAACCATAATGACTGTTGACTCACACAACTCCAGGTGTCCTACACGCCAGAGGTGGCAGGTGTATTGACAGTCTTCCTGAAGGCCATCAATGCTCTGCATGATCAGAACATCACCAAGCACATCCTGGTGCAGAACACTCTGACGTCAGTAGTTTTATATGCTACACCCCGGGACACTTTCATCAACAAGACCGTCACGTTTACGGCCTACGTTGCACCCAGCTCCAACTCTGTGGAGTGTTTGTGGGACTTTGGTGATGGTTCTTCTTCAGTTCGTACCAACAACACAACTGTGGGTTACAACTACAAACATCAAGGACACTTCCTGGTCCAAGTATGGTTCTTTGGCTTTGTTATTTTATTGTTTTGGGCATGTGTTTTTTCTTCTCTTTGCAGCTCTGCATCTTTCTGTTTTTTTTTTAACTTGGTTTCCTCTCTGGCAGGTGAACTGCAGTAACCTTGTGAGCTGGAAGTTGGCTCATGTGGAGGTAAACATCAGCGTATTGGAGTGTGAGGAGCCAGAGGTGCATGTGGTTCAAGCCCCCCGCCTTCCCATCTGGCGCTACCAACCCACTTTGGTTGAGGCCAATGTGGACCTGAAAGGCTGCCTGCGCTATGGAGCTCAGTACCGCTGGCAGATACTCTCAACACCGTCATGTGATGATGACAAAGACCAGCATATCCCCTCAGGGCCGGGGTCTCAGCCATCCAAGTCTTTAAAGGAAACAGTGGTTCGCCTGCCAGCTGAGGTTGATGTGCAGCGACTGCAGCTGTCTTTGCCTAAGATGGCTCTGCCAGCGGGGAACTACACTGTGGTGTTTTCTCTGTCGTATAGAGGTGTGCCTTTAAGGAAGGCTGCCTGTCTACAGCTGAGTGTCATGGCTGCCAGGTCAGTGGAAGGACTCTGTGTTTAATCATTAGGATTATGATTTAAAGAAGTCTTAAACGTTCATCATTTCATCTCTGGGACTTGTGCCTTTTAAGTCGTGTTGAATGCAGTCATGTTCCTTTGGGCTGCACATGATCTAATGAGTCTAAACAGCTTTTGTTGTCATTGTCACACTTGTTTATTTTGTACATGTTTTGGTGTGTTGTATGGCATACTTCTTTACCTGGACTCCTTGTCTTATTTAGCGAGCCCAATTTCAAAGAAACCAAGGAAAATGGCTTCAGTTTAATTTAAACGACAGTGTATATATACCACTTTGTCCATATAGAAAAAACAGAAACAAGCCATAAACTACTTTGGCAAGATATGGCACAATACAGAAAACTAAATACACACTTGTTGCAGCACTATAATTAAACTTTTCTTTAAGCTGTCTGAAAAGATGTTGGATGAACCCGTTAATTTCCTGGTTCAGTTTGCAGTCTTATGTCCAGATTTTAACCAAAATTTAGTTCCTTAAAAACTCAGTTGGTAATAAATTGTGAACACTCTTAAGATTTAGATTGGATTCTCATCTTTTAATTCTCAACTCTACAACTTTTCTTTTCAGGCTTATGCCCATTATAGAGGGGGGCACCTACAGGGTGTGGTCCAGGACACAAGATCTGCAGCTCAGTGCTGAGCAGTCCTACGACCCCAACATGGACCCTGACAGCCAGTCACTTCTCCACTACTACTGGGAGTGCCAAAGCACATCCAAGGTAAGGGCAGGCATGATTCAAAGTTATGTTTTGGCAATATAACCAAAGAAGAGATTCAGATAAGTCTTCTTTTTTAAAGTTAAATTTTAGCTTTTGTTCTGTGCTAACCCAACTCCATTTACATGACACTACTCCAAATACAAAAATAGATACATTTATTCAAGCTCTCACCAGGATCATGGTATAGTTAATTTTTTCTATACATTTATGGTCATATTTTTTTTAGCCTCTAAAAACATGTCAGATTTGTCATCTGTAAGCACTGCATTGTCACTCCAGTGTTCACTCAAAAATACTGAAAGAGAAGACAGAACAATGTGGAAGAACTGCTGCCGGTACTAGAAACAGAAATGAATAACGATGTTTTTCAGTTTTTTTTTAAATTATCAATTATCAAGAGAAATAAAATTGAACAAAAAAGGAATTTAACTTTATCTTATAAAGAAAAAAAATGAATCCATATTTATCTGGGGCTGCGTCAGTTGGTGATTCTAAATTGCCTGTAGGTGTGAGTGTGAGTTTGAAAGGTTGTCTGTCTCTATGTGTCAGCCCTGTGATTGGCTGGAGACAAGTCCAGGTTGTACCCCTCCTCTCACCCTGAGACAGCTGGGATAGGCTCCATCCACCTGTGACTCTGAACAGGATAAGGGGTATAGAAGATGAATGAATGAATATTTATCTGGTCAGAAGTTGAATGATTCATAAAATGATCTTACTCTGTACTTCAAAGTTCTCCACTTTGTGACTTGCTGAGGTTACATAGGACTCTCTATTCTCTGTGCTGAGCCTACAAGTGAGACGAAAAGGAGAGGAAAAAGTTAGTGTTTCATTGTTTGTCTGTTATGTGACTTGTGAATTCATAAGATGAGATCTGATTCTGTGAAGGAGACTGGAAGTTACATAATGGTCATCTGGTCCTTAGTGCTGTGACTGCCATCAGAGGCTTGGCAGCTGTTATGTGGGGAGGAAAATCAGTTCAGGACAGTTTTCCTGTGTGTCTCCTGAATATTGAATGTGTACAATGTGCATGCATGTTTGAGTGTGAGTGATAAAATCATGAAGATAAAATCTCATCGCTTCCTTGAATGGGTAGGAGCACGTTCTGCCTCTGTGTATCTTACAGACAGGCGTTTAAAGGGTTATGTAACTGTTTAGGGATCATGTCAACATTCCACATCTTGTGTTTTGCTCCCCACCCTGAAAATGACACACTGGAACGTACAGTTAACAACATGCAGCCATGCATGCACAGATAGATACACTCACAGCTAGGTGACCCTGCATAGAAACGCAAAGACTGACGCTGAGTCAGACCACAAAGGGTTGAACTCTGTTAAATGTCTTACGCTAATCTGACCGGAAGTATAAAAGCAGTGGATGATAAAAATGGGTCTAGTAGTTGCTAAAAAAAAAACTTTTCTGCCCACCCAAAACAAGACCACAGCAAAATTCATGTGGGATGTTTATTTCCTGTTATTTCCTTAAACAAACTGATTTCTGGGGGCTTATGGCTTCATATACCTGATACCACATCATACGTAGTCTCAGTCACAGTATCAGAATAATTTATGTGTAGCTCTTCTATTCAGAACAGAAATACTGTTTAAGTTTTGCTCATTTTTTTCTGCTTGCAGGGGGCCGAACACTGCTCCAGTCTGAATTTCGGCCTAGGCTCCGTTGGTCCGATGCTGGGGATCTCTGGCTCTGAGCTGGAGGCTGGTGTTGAGTACACTTTCAGGCTGACTGTCAGCAAAGACGGTATGGCACCAGAGTCCACCACACAGACAGTAAGTGCGCTTCTAACCTTGTCTTTGAAATGCTGCTTCGTGGGCGGTTAACATCTTATATTAGTGTTGTGTGGTTTGTCTTTTTGTACAGTTAAATGAACGCTTTGCGTATCAGCTGTGATTTACCTCTGCTTTCAGTCCTCAGTTACCGAAAGAAAATCTTCAGGTCTGTCTTTGCTGCCAGAAGTGAAGCTTTGTCTGTCATTTGTGACACATAGCAATCATATGAGGTTACAGTAAAGAGCGAGCAGTTCCGGAAGGAAAACACTGGAACATGCCATTTTTACATTGTTAGCAACCCATTAAGTCTCTTCCAGTGTAAAATGTTGTGACATTTGCTTGGTTCATTTTTAAAGTGCGTCAGCTGCTGTGTTCAGAGGAGAAGGAGAGCTGAATGAGGAGCGTTTCATGTAAATGGACTGCATCAGGCAGATAAGAATCCATTGCCATTGAAAGCTAAAATCTGTAGAGATAAATCATTTATTTTATCCCTCACAGAGAGCTCCTAATGACGCCATGAGTCATTGAGCCATGAGTTATTTATACATGTACGTGTGTGCGTGTGTTTGTGTACCACAGGTGCTTGTTCAGAGTGGCCATATCCCCATGGTGTACCTGGAGTGTGTGTCGTGTAAAGCTCAGTCCATCTACGAGGTCAGCCAGAACTCCTACGTGTACCTCAGAGGAACCTGCACCAACTGCCAGGGCTTTCAACAAGGGGTAAACACACACACACACAAACACACACACACACACCAGATCGGTCATAGTCCTTTTTCCAAGCAAAAAACTTTACTGCCTCTGTCCAACGTACCTGCCTGAGAAGCTGATGTGTGAAGATCTTTGCTTTCTCTCTGAAGTTGTCCTGAGTAGCTTGTTGTCACTCATTTCCTCTCTCTCTCTCTCTCTCTCTGTCTCAGCGTTGGAGTGCCATGACGCTTCAGAACGAGACTCTGGTCCTGGACTCCTCCTCCACCACCACAGGAAGTGATGGCATGAACCTGGTGCTGCGGCAGGGCGTCCTACGACATGAAGACTCCTATATCTTCACCCTGCATGTGACTGACGGCAGTCTGGATGGCGAGGGCGCTGCCTCCATCACCCTGCACCACAACATGCCTCCAGCTGGTGGAAAGTGTCACCTGAGAGGAGGAGGGGAAACAGGAACGGAGTATGGGGATGTAGATGGTGAAGGTTTTAGGGTTCGTACACTGCTGGACCGGGTTCACTTCAACTGTTCAGGTAGAGAACAGAACATTGTTTGACTTTTTTTGTTAATTAAAGACCTCAACAAATTTTTCTTTGTTATTAATGAGACTGTTTCCTCCTCTCTCCCCTCGTCATGTTCTTGCCTCCAGGCTACAGTGATTTCGGGGTCTCAGACACCCCTTTGCTCTACAGTCTTCTGGTGACACGCTGCAGAGAGGACTACTGTGAGGACTTCTGTGTGTACAAAGGCAGCAGCCCGGAGCACTCTGCATTCCTGCCCCCAGGCTTCAGCTCTGCACAAAACCACGTAGCCGTCTCCATCACAGTGGAGGACCACCAGGGTGCTGCCGCCATTGCGCTCAACAAGTAACAACATTTGACTTAGTCGTCATGTTTTGGATATGAAGCGTTGAGGTCATTAGATCACAGTCTGTTTCTGTTCTCCTACAGGACCATAAAGGTGGGGCTTCCAGATCCGCCCCCTCAGTACGACAGCCTTCCCCACTGGTTGTCTGAGTTGACTGACAGCACGCTCAAAAAGCTGTTAGAGCAGGGAGACTCCCAGAGGGTCAGAGAGTTGTCATTGGCATTTATCACAGTCCTGAATGAGGTAGGAGGGGTCAATCCATCCACCAGTGATTGATAAACTTATGGATCCAGTCATTCATGACCTGATGTGAAGCATTTTTAATCCTTTTTTTTTGTTCATTTCTTCAGTATGAGCAGACCAGGCCGTCTGTGCGTGTGTCCCGAGATGAGCGTAGTTACAGAGTCAGAGTCCGAAGCAACATCACCAGAGCTCTGACCGCCCTCGACCTGATCACGGTGAACGACATCCAGCAGACCTCTGCTGCTTTGGCGCAGTGCACGGTGAGCAGGCAGCGAGAGGGGTGTGAAACTTTAAAGAGTTGGAAACAAGCTCGAAAGCAACAAATGACCTGTCGTCTGACTGTGTTTTGTGTGCGTGTTTTCCAGGCCCAGAGCCGTGAGTTCATCTGTGAGGAGTGTCAAAACAGCACGCTGAGCAAGCTGGAGTCCATGCTGGAGATACTGCAAACTGACACCAAGCAGGGCACGGTCACTCCTACCGAGATCGCTGACAACATCCTCAACATCATGGGTAAGAAAGAGCATTTTCTGTTACCTGGTTATTATATGACGGTTTTCTTCTTCAAGAAAAAACCTGAGCAAGCGCAACTTTTATCAACCAGAAAGCAGCAAGTTAATATTAAATCAAACAGTTCATTACAAACGGGAGTAATGGAAGAAGTAATGATGTTGATGTAACAAAGAAACGACACAGTTTCTACACTTTAAGCTGTATTTTCAGTGAAGAAAAATGAGAACATTTTTCCTTATTCATCTCTGAATGACAAAATCTCTTCAAGGAAATCTTACAGAGTGAAACACCCGTCTTATTCAGAAAACGTAGCAGAATAAAAGAAGTATTGAAAAATTATATAAAGTCAGATAAAGTGTAAAGACTCCCTGAAAAAGCTTTTGTATATGAAGTTTATACACTTGGTTACATCACACCTCTCTGCCCTTTAGTACCAGTGAAAACCATGAATTCAAATGAAAGCTTTGGTGGAGATTGTTTTTACTCATTTGAGTATTTAAGAAGTGATGAGACAAATTAAAAAAAAGAAAAAATATAAAAAGAGTTTTATTCTGATTTTTTTTAGTACAAAGAAATCATGTCATTTTGTGTAGTCCTGCAGATGACATGAGCTGAAAAACACTGATAGCATCATTTGACAGCTTATCTTTTTTTAGTCTAGCTTTTAAATGAATTTAATTTCATGTCATGTCAATTAAAATATTTTTTTTTATCTATTTATGGTCTGATCCTGCTTTCCTTTTATGTCTTTTTATCTCATTTATTTCTTGTTTTTGCTTTCTTAAATTTTAACAAGTGTATCCAACCTTCCTGTGTTTCCTCATGACAAATTCATGAGACTATTTCCTCAGTTTGCCAGTTCTTATTTTCACTGACTCCCTTACAGGTGAAATACTTTTTGATCTTGTGTCAGGAGCTTTTATGGTTTCATTGATTTACTGTTCGAATAAAGCACTTTGTGTTACATTATTAGTGGGAAACAAAGTTGGATTGATGGATTGAGTGAGGATAATATTTTTAGATTTTACAAGTGTTAACGCTCCATATCTTAAAGCTACTGTAAGGAGTTTTTAACCTGTTCTAAAACAAAGAGTTATATTTATGCAGATGTAATTTATTAAAGCAAGGGAGCCCTCAAACATCAAGACTGATCAGGTGCACTGAAAAAAATGAAACACTGACTTTAATTAAATTTATTTTGTCAACCACTGTCATGTAAATGTATTACATTATTTGAAAGCAATTAATTCAAGTTCAACCTAATTAAGCCTAAAATTATTGTTTTCAACTAACTTAATACATTAACATGGAACCAGTTTACATAATACATTCAATTTAACTCAATCTTGCTTTTTTTTGAGTGTAACAGATTTCTTTCGACATTTTCCAAACAAAAACAGGATGATTTTTTTTTTATTATTATTATAATTATTATTATTTTTAAACAAACATTCTTTACTCATGTTCAGGATATCACAGCAGGTAGTTAAGTTGGACTGCGATGTCCACAAGGGGTGCTGTCGTCAACCCACACTCAGAGTCTCTAACTGGAGCTTTAAGTGTTATGTTGCGTATTTACCAGTTGTTACACAAATAGCATCTTATTGTCCAGTAAATAAAGATTTATATTTTGTAACCTGATTAAACAAACATCAAATGAACCAGACAACTTTAATTCTTCCCCCATCTTTCTTTCTTTTTTTTTTTTTAAATCTCTCTAAGAATCAATCTAACCCTGTGAACCTCTCTACCTGTACTTTCAGGTGATCTGATCCATCAGGTCAGCCAGTCAGCCTCTCAGTCCTACTTCCAGCCTCCTTATGTGGACTCCCCCTCGTCCCACTTCACCTCCTCCATTTCTTCTGTCAGCGAGGATCAGGGGGGGCCCCTGTTAGACCCCTCCCCCTCCTCACTTGAACCGCACCCTCTACGAGTGGCAGCCAAAGCCTACAGCCTGTCCTCGGTCCTCATGTTGATCCTCATGCATGCCCGTGTGCTCAATGAGGAGCCGCTTGTGCTGAGGGGAGCAGAGATCGCTGCCACAGGAAAACTGGCTGACCCCCAGAGCCTACTCTGTTACCATGGCAACAACAGTCCAGGTGGGCTTGTGTAATAAGAGTGGGAAGAGCTGGTAAAAGTATTGACAGTTTATGAGTTCTGGTATGAGAGAGTGTCTCATCACCATATGTCTGACGATAGTTAGTTACGCTCCTCTCACTTCCATCTGTTTTTCAGAGTGCCAGCGGTTCTCCATCCCTCGAGCTTTTAACAGCAGCCTCGGCAAAGCTGCAGCCGGAAACAGCATCATGCAGCTGATGTTTCAGGTAATAATAGCAAACATCAGAAACTGTCAAAAAGCTTAATGTTTTAAGTCCTGTTGCTTTTTTTAGCTCTCACATCTTCTCATCTAATCCTCTCTGCTTCTTATTTTTCTCATCAGGTGGAGTCAAACCCCTTCCCCTTCAACTATGTGCCCAACTACACCGTCTCCACAGAGGTAGCCTCCATGGAGTTCCGCACTGAGAACGGCACTCAGATCCCCATCTCCGGACTGGACGACAGTCTGGCAATCACTGTTGCTGTAAACAACGGAACAAGTGGAGTAGAAGCAGATCCTGAAGTGGCTGGAACCGGAGGGATCCCCACAGCCGGAGCAGTGAACATCAGCCACTGTAGCTCAGTGATCGTCAGGGTCAGCACCGGAAACACCAACCGGCAGGCGGGGCTGTTTGTGCAGCTCAACTTCACCTCTCTTCAAGGTGTGCTCTCATGTTTACAATCAATCAGACTTCATTTGTGTAGTGACAACACTCAAAAAATGAAACAGTGACTTTAATTAAATTTATTATGTCAACCTGTCCCATGGAAATACATTAAACGTATTTGGTTAGTTGAAAACAATGATTTTAGGGTCAACTTAGTTAAACCGGAAATTATTGCTTTCAACTGACCACAAACGTTTTCATGGAACCGGTTTACGTAATAAACTTAATTAATATCAATGTTTCATTTTTTTGAGTGAAATCACAGCAAATGTTATCCAAAGATGCTTTATGAAAAGAGCAAGGCTAGATCCGACAGTGTCACATCTCTATGCATGTGAGCAGCGCTGCTCCTCAGCTGGCCACTACGGCTCACGGTCACACTACTCTAACATGAACCAGAATTTAGGCACACGCGCAGGCCGCCTACGTCAACATGAAGCGTCTGTTTACAGGATTACAACTTTAATGACTTTTTGGCTCATGTCAGGTTGTTTTGGTCTGACGCAGCTCTTTAACACCAGCATTATATTGCTTAAAATAGATGTTGAGAGAAGCGGTCGCGGCGATGGTGTCCGCTTAGTCGTTCTCGTGCATGAAGTGTTCCGGGCTGAAGCACACCTCTCCAAAGTGTGCCAAAGCCAGAGAATTGTGCCTCGCCCAAGCACGGATCGCTTGCAGTCACACTAGCCAAACGAACTGTGCTTGGGCACAGAACACTTGGCCAGTGTGACCACGCTTTAAGACTTCAATTCATTTTTTGTGTTGTTGTAATGTGTTCAAATGCAGTAATGGTTCAGTTTTTTTTCCCAGAGATCAACAAAGACCTACACATAGTTGTCACGTCTCTTATTGATTCAGGGTTACATTCTGCCAGAAGTGAAATGAAATAAAGTTTTACATTTATTAGATTGTATCACAGTAGATTAAAATGTGACTGAGCTTTCCATTATGTTGCCCGAAAGAGAAAATTGGATGCGGGTTTAGAGCAGTCCATTGTACAGATTCATTAACAGGTTTGGTACCAAGACATTAAACATGACTCACTGAGGATAACATGACTCACTCAGCTCATTAAGTGCTCTGGATTTTTTTTTTACTTATAGAACAAAGCAAAAGAAGAGCCTTACTGATTCGTAATCTTAACATTCCTTTCCTTCCTTCTTACTAGATGCTTCAGAGAATGAAATAGAAAAAGAGGAGCCGTACATCACAGCCTATCTCCATTCACACGACAGACCCAACGAGTTCAACTGCACGGACAAAAAACGCATCACCCTCAGTATGACGAGGGGCCAAGGTCTGGACCACAAGGGATACACCTTCTTCCTGTCACCCGAGTAAGAGCACATGTTGATCTCCTTCACCAAAGAGCACCAAAATAGATTCAAGAAAGCTTTATTGGCATAAAAGGAAAATCATTGTTGACAAAACAACAATAAATAGTTATATTTAACAGTATTTACATAAATTGATGTGATTGGGCATTGGAATCAATATATTCACATTTATTCACATACAATTTGAATGTGTAAATTTTGGATCTTCTCGACTTTTAGCAGTTGATTGCATGTTTTTCTCCGATATGTTGAGTCTGCTGCTGTAACCTGCTGGAGGAAAGTCTCTCTCACAGTTTGGTACAGAGGACGGGAGGAGAAAATGGAGCTTGCTTTCTGTTTCCCCTGAAGAACAGAGTTCACATTGTTACTGTGCGTCTCTGTTTGGGGTTCCTTACGCTGATCAGATATTGTGCTAGTGAATACTCTCTTTTTAATATGTCATAGCATTCCAATTTATTGATGGATTTAATTTCATTTTTTCCAACTGTTAATGTAAACAGCTTTGTTCTCTTTGTCTATAGATGCCAGGTGAGTTCTGGAGGTCTTGTATTTTGAGGTTCTTAAATGTATCTGTGGCTTTGTGGTGATAGGAATCAGGATCAGCTCGTGCCAAGTGAACCTGGAACTTAACAGACCTTTCGATCATGTGTAGAGAGAGAGAGGGAAGTGTCCCAGCTCAGCTCTATGAAATATTCTACTCAAGTAAAAGTAGAAGATAGAGAGAAAAGTGCCAGTCTGCAAATCTACTCAAGTAAAAGAAAAAAGTTCCTCCTTGAAATTTACTAAAAGTAATAATAATAATAACTTTATTTGTAGAGCACTTTTCAAAAATCAAATTACAACGCGCTTTACATGGGCAGCAAAATAAAACAGGCAGATCATAAAAAGACGCAAGGAATAAAGAAATAAAACATATTTTAAAAGACATTAAATTCCCCCAGAAGAGCTAAAGGAATAAAATTCTTCTAAAATATATTTCTTAAAAACAAGGTTAAAACAAGATAAAGTGAAATAAAATGTAGATAAAATCCGGGAAGTCTCTGCAATAGAAGTATATTTTAAGAAGACTCTGACTCTGCAGACTGTTCCAGAGTGTCAGACCTCTCACTGCAAACGCCCCGTCCCCTTTCGTTTTCATTTTTGTGGTTGGAATGCTCTCTCCTCTGCACAAGGATCTCAATGCACGGGTCGGCTCATAAGGTGAAAAGTAATCAGTAAAATCTTAAAATAAATTCTAAAACATAAAGGGAGCCAGTGCAAGGAAGCTAAAACCAGAGAGATGGTTGAATTTTTTGGTTCTGGTTAAAACTCTGGCAGCTAAGTTCTGTTCAGTTTGGAGATGATCAAAAGAGCTTAAAAGGCTGTTACAGTAGTCCAGGCGTGATGAGATAAGAGCATTTAAAATCATCTGTGTATTTAAAAGTTAAAATGGACTGAATTTTTGAAATATTTCTGAGGTGGTTAAAAACAAAACTGTACAAGTTTTGTGGTATGGTGCTCAAATAAATGATAAATCAGACGGCAAGATTCTTTGCAACCTGAAGCAGTGAGTTCTTCTTTTTATATCAGGGTGAAAAAATTGTTGGCAACACTTGGAATGGCTTGGAATGATTTATGTTTGTCGCAGAGATTGAGGCCCTGTCCTGTCTCACACAGGTCCTACGACACCACTCTGGACTACTTCATCAACGTGAGCACGGCCTGCAGCCCTAACTCGCACCCTGTGGGTGTTCACCTGGAAGTCGGGGTGTTTGTCTCTCTGTGTCAATACTTCAGTGAGACTGAGAAGCAGTGGCGTACTGATGGCATGGTGCCCCTTGCAGAAACCAACGCCAGCAGAGCAGTTTGTCGCACCAGGCACCTCACATCCTTCGCTGCGAGCCTGTTTGTCACGATACACGCAGTCAGCTTTAAAATGCCAGTCAGTATTACAAAAAACAAACATTTTCATACCCCTTCATCAGATTGACACACACTGAAACTGTTGTTTTCCCTCTCCTGTAGGAACCCTCTGGTGCTCCAAGCCTGGTCGTTCTGTTAGTGTGTGTGTTGGGCTTAATAAGTTATGTCGTGGCAGCAGCCATCTTGCATAAGCTGGACCAGCTGGATCTGCGGCGAGCTGCTGTGGTCCCACTCTGTGGGGTAGACGGACTCTTTAAGTATGAGATCCAAGTGAAGACTGGCTGGAGCCAAGGGGCAGGTGAGTTAGTATCAGGTGTTGGGATGGTAGTAAGCTGGCTGGTATGGGGTACTGCTGTTATTTTGAATTCAAAAGCCTCTTTTAAACAACTAACAAAAGAAGGTCTGAGTTTCTCGGTACGAGCTAAATCGCATTGTAAAAATCATAAAAGTTGCTCTTTTTTATGAGTCTCTCTCCCTGTTCCTTCAGGCACCACGGCTCATGTGGGGATCAGTTTGTATGGACGTGAAAGTCGCAGCGGACATCGACACCTGGACAGCAGAGGAGCCTTCACACGCAACGCTCTGGACATCTTTCATATTGCCACAGACACCAATCTGGGCAACGTCTGGAAGATCAGAATCTGGCATGATAACAAAGGTACTGACTTAACGTGTTCAAACATACATAGAGTTCATACTTAGACAGAAATTCTGCAACAATATGTCCCTGCCTTAGGTCTGTCCCCAGCATGGTTGCTACAGTACGTCCTGATCAAAGACTTGCAAACAGGAAGCAGCTACTACTTCCTGGTTGAGGAGTGGCTCTCGGTGGATAACGATAAAACAGAAGGGCGTGTAGAGATAGACGTGGAGGCTTCAGGTAAAGAAGAATCGAATCCTTATTCATTATCATCCTCACTCTGCCTGCTCCACTCAACTCTCTTAACCCCTGACTCCTTTCAGAGGAAGCTGTGCTTCTGCAGATGCCCCGCCTCCTGCGCTGTGAGCTGCAGAGGGCGCTGTGTGAGACTCACCTGTGGCTGTCTCTGTGGGAGCGACCTCCCCGCAGCCCCTTCACT
The DNA here is from genome assembly GCA_030710495.1 of Labroides dimidiatus. Classification (NCBI taxonomy): domain Eukaryota; kingdom Metazoa; phylum Chordata; class Actinopteri; order Labriformes; family Labridae; genus Labroides; species Labroides dimidiatus. Next base: position 30,919,312 of record CM061145.1, read on the forward strand.
CGCCTACAGAGAGCCACCTGCTGTGCTGTGCTGCTGCAGCTCTTTCTCTTGGTCAACACTCTGTGGTACAGCATCGTGGTGGACAAGAGATACAGGTGAAGGATTGTTCTGTTTTTAAGCCAATCACCTGTCTGATCAGCTGTCTTTCTGCACTCGTCACAACAACCTGACATTTATTCCTAAACTTCATTCCTCCAGCCCAAGGGCCGTGTCTACGATATCGTCTTTGAACGGCGAGACAGTAGCAGCCGGTGTGGTGACGTGCCTGATAGCATACCCTCTCTACCTGCTCGTCTTCACGCTCTTCAGAATGAGCCGCAGCAAGGTAACGCAAACCTGCTTGCAACATGCAACCACAAGCCATAACTAGTTCCAACAGACATGTAACGTAATATTTCATGTGTGTGTGTGAATATTAGTGTGTGACTGTAGAGCAGGTGCAACCTCAGTCAGACCAGGAGTCGGTGGAGATTGATGACTTCCTGGATAACTCCATGGCGGGAAGCTCCTTCCTCTTTTTCAATGGCGAGGTAGAATCCAGTGACAAATGGCACGGATGTTCAATGCAGTTATTTTTTTACATTAAATAAAAAAAGGCCATGTTATTTTTTGTCCAGAGAGTTTGTTTTAGGAAGAAAAAACCTTTCAGATAAAAAGAGAAAAACATTTGTCTCTTTTGGAACCTGTATCATCCTTTTGTCTCCATCTCTCTCTCTGTATGAATCATTCCTCTCCTTCTGTTTCTGTTTCTTAGACCAACTCAGAGGAAACCAATCTGGATTTTCCCACTCCGTCAACTAAAAGGTGAGACATTTTGTTGCCATGACGGCAATTTCAGTGTACTATGCCTCTACTTATGCGAGATTTGGTGCCAATTAACCTGTGATAGCCTGTTGTTAGACACACTGAAAAGAAAACACATGAAGCATATAACAGGAGACAGAATGGTTCCCTAATGAGGGCATGCTGCACTAAAACAGACCTTAAAGCTACCTCTCTTTGTCTCAAATCACGCATATATTTAAAACCATTATAGTTTCAGGGTTGTTCTTGTTGTTGTTTATTTTTTGAACCCTAAGCTGATTTTTCAGGTCTCTGCTTAAAAATTGGCATGATAAAATGGGTATATCTGTGCCACCATGAGGTGTATTTCAATAGTTTTGGTGGATATATATATATATATATATATATATATATATATATATATATATATATATATATATATATATATATATATATATAATTTAACCTTTATTTAACCAAATAGAAAAACCCATTGAAATCTTGATCTCTTTTGCAAGGGTGACCTGGCCAAGAGGTCAGCAGCACACGTCATGATAAATAGTTTGTTACAAGAATAAGTTAAAAACAAACAATAAATTGGGAATAAATTACAGATAAAGTGCTAAAAGTGAATTACACTACATGTTCATAAGCACCGACACTGGTCCATAGTCTCACGCCTTTCATATAGGAACAAAAGGCTCTAAAGGAAATGAGTTCTGTCAGATTAAGATCCATCTGGAGAGCATTTCATGCAGGAAGGGCTGCAAAACTGAACGGTTTTGCAAATGAATAATGTTTCTAGAACACAAGGCGTAAATTCTTTCAGTTCTTAGAAATTGAGTGCATAGGTAAGAGAGAAGCAAGCGAAGAACAGTCTTATAAATAAAAGTTCGCCCTTGAGTGTGCCTATGAGAGCACTCAGAGAAGGCCACCCAGATTAAGCATAGTATGAGTATATGTGATGCTGGTAAAGAGTAGATAAAGATGGCAAACGGCAAATTTTTTTTAAAAAAAAGTAGGTTCGCGTGAAAAAAAAAAAAAAGAAATTTCAGGATGAATTTCTCTGAAAATGATGCAGCTGTAGCTCCAAACCTTTATTAGACTATAGAACAACATCTGAACATTATCTCTGTAAAGGTTGACTCTGGTAAAGTGAAGGAGAACAAATTTAGAGAAGTTTTAGGGCAGAGAGTTCAGGCGAGCTCTCTTTTGGCAGTTTGGCTCCGTCTGTGTCATTTGAATGTTCTCATTTACAAAACATTAAAAACAGCCTCTTTTTTGTATTTGTGATTCTGTCCTCTGTCTCTCTAACACTTTGCTGTAGAGAGCTTTGTCTTTTATCATTGGAATCTGTGGAGTCACTCTTTTGTTTAGCATGTAGCGGCGCGGTGGTAGAGCTGGAAATGTCCCGAGTGGTTTGACACCAGAGCTGTATGGAGTTTGACTTGTTCTTTAAGTTGTGTTTGTGGTGTGTAAAAAAGGTTTATAAAGTCACGTAGCCCAGGTTCTGCTGTTAAATTTGATGTGCAACATCATTATATTCCTTCATGATTGGTGCGTTATTTCATGCTGTTTGCAGAGTGACATCAAAGTCCCCCAAGTGGGGGACCCTTGGCTTCACAGGCTTAATGTTATTAATTTTTTCTGCATTGTTATTGTTATTGTTTTCTTTCCAGGAAACACTTGCTGTAAGCTGCATAACAAACCTCTCATGTTTTTTTTTCAGTGTGGAGAGTTGGGCCATGGCAGAGGAGGAGATGGAGGACAGAGATTGGCCGGAGTGGTTGAGTGACGGATCTGTGGTGGGAGGCGCGGGACACAGGGCAGGTCTTCCCCGGCTGAAGAGGGGTCAGGGGAGCAGGCACCTGGGTGTCGACATGAATTTTAACCCTGATGACGAGGATGGGACTCAACAACGCAACAAATTCTTCACCTCCTCAGGTAAAAATAAACAAAACATCAACACTAACAAGGATCTTGCAGTTTTGGGTGTATTTGTACACTCTGTGCCAAATGAAGGTCCATCAAAGTCCAAATTGTAACTTCTGACTCACAGATGAAGACCTGATCAAACACATCCTCACAGACGGACAGAACTTTTTCCCTCAAGCAGACGAAAGTGAAATGGCTGATCTGTAAGTCAAACACTCGTAAACTTGATACTTACCTCGAAACGTCAAGTTTTATGTTTTTTATTTATTCTTTTGTTTGTTTGTTTTTCTATGATTGTGCATCAGGTCAAGCATTTTGGATGACAAGACCGAAGTGATTCTCCTCCAGAAGCCGAATGAACCTTTCCCTCAAGAATCTTTGAGAAGAGACCCACCAAAAACTGCTTTCACCTCGAATACAGGTGTGTGTTTTGTCTTTGTATGTGTGTGTGTGTTAAGGGTTTCAAGGATGTCTGTAAACAATACAGTTATTAATACAGGGTTTTTTATTCTTGATTTGACGGCCTAAGTTGGAGCTTTTTTAAGTATTCCATTCTTGGGTATTTTGCTTAAATTTATCAGATATAGAAAGAGATACACATTCCTCGTGTTTAATTTGACATAAAATAATTAAATGAACATATGCATTTCTTTGATGTTTATAGTAATGAAATGCATCTGCTCTGAGATGTTAATATACATTATTTGTGTTACTGACTTTGTTTTGTGGCTCTGTTGTTGTAAAATTGCAGTTTCAAATGTTTTTAAACCTCCCAGAAAGAATATCGTAACGTCTTCATTACTTTAAATCAGAACAACAACCTGGTCCAACCAGGTAAACTTGCTAAGAAAGTAAGCATGGTGATCTAGTCTGGTTTAAAAGAGAGCCAGCTTTGTGACACTGAAACGTCCGACTTTATAATAAACGGGTCATACTGCTCCTCCAAATGCAGCTTCATGTTGCACTCCTCTTTAAGTTTTTATTTGCATTTTTCAATTTAGGCTGAGTGCTAATGCTGCTGTTCAGTGCTCCATGCCAAGTCCTGCCATTCACTTATATGCAGCTGCGGTGACTCTTTTGACAAGATCTCATGAATAATCCAGAATACAGTAGATTGTTCTCTAAGATCAACATGGGCTGAGTAAAAAATACAAGATTTATAAGGAGAAATAGTTTCCTACTTACTGTGAAGAATTAATAATGGCGGCTGTGGTCCAGTGGTAGAGTTGTCGTCTCTTAATCGGAAGGTCGAGGGTTCGATTCCCAGCTCCTGCAGTAACATGTCGAAGTGTCCTTGAGCCAGACACTGAACCCCAAAATTGCTCCCACTGTTGTTCAGTGGTGTGTGTGGTTTGTACGTTGCTTTGGAAAAAAGCATCTGCTAAATGAAATTGTAGAATTGTAGAATTGTAATAAGAATTAAAAAAAAATGTTTGAAGTAACTTCAAAATGAGATTGCAGTTAAACAAAGGGAGGAAAAAGTGACTGAAAAAGAACAACTTTTTACATAATCATATCAAATGATCTGTTGATAATAAATAATTCTGTAGATTATGATCGGTTACCACAACCATTATAATATTTTTAATTACAAAAAAAGTGCAAGCTCTGCTTCTCCTCGGATTTGAAGAGATTTAAAGTCATGGACACAAATTAGCCTGACAAGAACTTACTATAAGGACACAGAAAATGCCAAAGAAAAAATAATTTGACATCTTTGTTTCTGGTTTGAACCCTGTTTCTGCTGCTATAATATACATGCTTTTGTTTCTTTTCTTTAAAATCAATTAGCTGCAAACTCTTGTCCTGTTTCTTGGAGTGTTAGACTCTTTGTGTTACGGATCCGAGCTAGCTGGACCACTAAAATAGGAGACAAAACATCAAAGTACAGTCCAAAGTTCTTTTAATCAGCCGAGAGGCAAAATTGGTCAAAAGGCAAACTGAAAAGCAGCCACTCGCTGACCGACGAGCAGAAAACAGGTGGGCTGGCGTGGCAGCAGGATTAAACACCCTAAAAAAAACAAAGAGAAAAAGCTCTGTTAGCAAAAGCAAAAGCGCAGGCATCAAAACTGGGCTAACTCAAGAAAAGTAACTGAGACAAATCACTCTACTGGAATGCAAGTGCAAAAAAAACAAGTAGAAGCACTACCAAACGGAAGGACGGAATTATCTGGCAGAGTGTTGGAGTCTTGACTAGAGTCTTATTGAGGGAGTTGATATAGGTGGATTAGAGACAGGTGTGTCTCCACTTCAACCAGAGAGAGGGAGAACCCGCCAAGCCTACTGCCCCTTAACCTGAGAAGTGGGAGAGAGAGAAAAGGAAAAAAACAACACAAGGGAGAAAAAAAACCCAACAAAATTCCAGACCATGACACTCTGCTTAGACTATTTATGCAAACGTATCAACTATTTTCTGATTTTAGATACTATAAGGAGAGTTTTCAGAGAATATAAAGTAGAATTATTTCAGTACAAAAATACAGATGATAAGTGGGTGGGTGGGTAACTGGCGCTCATTTTTCAGACCGAGTAATGATAGGTGCCTATTGAGACTACGACAGTCATCTTCTCTGTTAAAAGCAAAATGTATAAATTGTGCGCTCTTTTGCTGCCTGAATATTTAACAAGCAAAGAGAAAAGCACATAAAAAGCTGCATTTGTCTCTGCTTTGGGTCCAAAGAGCTCTCATGAATTAGTCTTTGAGCGTATCTTTAATAACGTTCTTCACAAAGGGATGTCGAAGTCCAGGTGGATCAATTATTAAAATGTAATCATGAAAGAACAAGATAATTGGATTATAAATGTATTTTATTTCAAGCAGTGTGTTTTCACAGATCATTTTCCCCTCTTCTCTGCAGTTGTGACAGACGTGTGTCGTCCACGGCGGTTTCCTCCATGGTGCGGTCGTGCTGCCCTGTGGGGCAGTTGGGCCGGGATCGCTGTGGCCAGTAGTATCTGTATTTGGGCCGGTCACGGCTTCAGTCAGAACACGGCCATGATGTGGCTCATCTCCTGCTTCTTCAGCTTCCTGAGCTCCTGTCTAGTGCTGGAGCCAATAAAGGTGCAAACAGCTTGATCCCAAAAGACACTCACACTTACTCCTTTCTTGATATTTGGTCACAGGATTTGTTTAAAGCTGTACTTATCCATTTCCTTGAATTCAAAAAATGATTTTTAATTAGGAAATTATTTCTTGTAGCACCTTCCCCTCGACACAGATCAGAGATAAAAGATGTAAAAAAAAAAAACACTTTAGCCCCCCTGTCTCATGTAAACAGCAGACAGAGTGAGCAACAAGTTTGTGTTCACACAGGAGTAATTAGGACCCGAGGAGACATTCATTCCTGAGCGGAGCCGATTAAAACCACTAAAAAAGATTAAAAAAGAGCTAATGTCTGACCAGACGTCACTCTAAATACACATCAGTGTTGTTTTGTTTTTGTAAGAAGCCTGAAAAAGCTGAAGCTCCTTAAGGGTTCACTTGAGGCTGGCTCAAAGTCTCCCAAAGGTCCCATTAAGAGGTAATTATTTTGGCAGAAAATATAAAAAAAGTTTGTAGCCTGGTTTAGGAAAAACATTTTTTTAGATTGAATCGGCCTCTTTGTATCAAAAACCAAAAGTTGAGACATCATTTCCAATTTAGTGTAAGAGGATAACAGCCGTAAGACTAGGCCTCTGAAACCACCGTGTCGTCACTGAGACCACTCCCGTGTTTTTATAGTCTTCACTCAAAACACTCTAAGCATCCTTCCAACATTTTCATGAAACTTACTCACATCATATAAAAAAGACTTACAGAAGATACTTAAGGTGTTCTACTGGAAATGTTTATACAGCTCCTTCAAAATAAAAGCCCAAATAACAAACATAAAATGCCCAAAACTACATAAACCTCTTTCAAACGAATGAGTAACACTCATTTGTTTGTCTTTGAAACTTGACTGCTCCACATTTATGTCTTGTTTCCTTCTTTGTAAAAGCCTCTTGTCTGCTGTCCATCAGGTGTTGTGTGAGGCTGTTTACTACGCCGTGTGTGTGCGACGCCTGCGTCCAGAGGACCAGGATGTGCTGGTGGAGTTCCCCCGGGTGGAGAGAGTAGTCCAGCGTGTCCCCAGGGTTAGACCCCCACAGGGCTTTGCTCTGTCTCAGGCGCGGCATCAAGCCCGAAAGGTCCACATGCTGCACAGTATGCTGAAGGTGAGTCAGGCAGAGAAGCACATACAACCAGATATAACTGACTCGTCTCTGTGAAGTTTCAGAGCTTTATTTCCTCTTAGTTAACAAAATTGTTGGTTTTCGTTTTCAGAATTTCCTGGTTTACATGTTCTTCCTGTTGGTGGTTTTGCTTCTCAACTATTCTGACTCGGCTAAAGACACACATGGTCTGAGACTGCGCACCCAGCTGCAGAGAGCGCTTCACACACCTGAATACCACAGCATCAGCAGGTACACACACAAACACACATACTCACTCACTCACTGGTGCTTTAAGCCTTATCTTCAGATGTTGACAAAACTACAGTTCAATGAATGTTTGTGTCATTTGTAGTCACGGTTCTCCATGTTCTGTATTATCTTGACACCTGGGCATCATCTGGATGAATTTTGGTATTCTATGTGATACAGAACAAGAAAATATTCACCCAAGCAAAGTTCTTTCAAAGAAAGCTTTCATTCAGGAAAAAGCTTTGAAGCCATGCAGGTGTTTTTTTTTAGCAGAGATGACAATTCAGTTTTTTTTTATCCTTTTATCAATCAATCATTCAATCAATCTTTATTTATATAGCGTTAACAGATCTAGACCTGTAAATGAAAATAAATTTTATTCACAGAGACCCAACATCAAGACAAGATAAGAAGTCTTATCTCATCTTAACCCACCATGAGTACAGCACTTTGCAACATTTAGCAAGTTACAATGGAGAGGAAAAACTTCCCTTTAACGGACAGAAACCTCGGACAGAACCAGACTCATGTTAGACAGACTTCTGAGGAGACTGTGTTGGGATTAGAGAACCACTAGTACAATAGTACATACTCATTCAGTGTGTGCTTCATGTTTATTTGATTCCATTTTAATTCAGTTTAAATTCATCCAACACTGAAATATAAAAGATATCAAAAACTAAGTTTTATTTAAAAAGATTAGAGTGAATTGACCTTGTTTTATCTAATCTGTCTTTCATAAAGTTTTTCAGTTTTGATAGTTCTTTATCTTGGTGAGAACTTGTTTTCTTCGATGATCATCTTAACAACAATCAAAATAACAGTAATTATGATTTCAACCATAATCAAGCCGCCCTACCATCGACTTCTGTTTTTACTCCAGTGCACCTCTGTGTAGTAAAGGTGTTTTTACTCTGATACTTAGACCCAGAGTCCGTGTCAATCCTCTTTTCTTCTCTTAAGTCGAGATGACGTTCTCTCGTGGCTGAACGAGTTCCTGTTGCCACGGCTACTTGATGACTCCGCCCTCTTGAAAGACACAGGAAGTGTGTTACTGGGAACACTGAGGCTCCGACAAGTCCGAGACAAGCCGGGTGAGATTGACTTATATTCAATAAACACAAGCTCCTCTGAGCTGAGCTTAAAACTTCACCAGATAACTGATTGAGTCGAGCTCATTACAGAAGTTTTTCTTCGTTTCTCTGTTTACCGTTCTTTCACTGCATAAACCAACTGTATCGATCTTTTCTTGTAGTATTGTTATAAAGATTTCTTAGTATCAACTCAAGTCGACTGAAATTAAATTTGGTTTTTTTTTAAACTTTTTCTTTCACAGTTGTCACTCTGGCAGGAGAAAGTATCTGGGGAAAGGTGGCAGCAGAAAAGGTTTCTGCTTTTAGAGTGAATGATACAAACTGGTAAGGACTGGATTGAGTTCCCAGTGTGTTTTGTAAACTTTCAGTCAGTTTCGGCCTCTATTCAGCATCTGGTTGTCGTCAAAGTGTCAGTTTTCTTCTCCCCCTCTTGTGCCTCTTTGCCTTTTCAGGGTGCGGCGTTTGGACAGGATCGGGGTGGATAACAGCGGAGATACGGTCCACCAGCTGAACAGAAGCCTGGCAGAGGCTTTCTCCTCCTTACAGCAGCTGCAACAGCTGCACTGGCTTGACCACAGGTACTTCATCACCAGACATTTTATACATCATCAAGGAAATAAGGTCATAAATCAAAGCTCTTATGTAAAGTTAATTTATTTTATGTTTGAAGAAAGGAGCTTGCTCACTGGCCAGGTTCTTGCAAACCCAGAGGCCAGATGTGAGGGAGTAGAAATGAAGACTGTGCATGGAATTCAGCAATGATGACATAAAACAGCCGTACGCACATGCTTGTGGCCTCAAAAAAATCTGCAGTTGATTTCACTGCGTGCTCTCATTGATAGGCTGCACATGGAAGGATTTAATATTAGAATAAAACACTGAGACCAGTCCAGCAGAGAACCTGAAAAGCATGTTGGCAGTCCGCTATTGTGGTTTGATAACCCATTCCATGAACTAAACTTGATCCTGTAAATACAACATAAAGAAAAAATGTAGGGGGCAACTACGATGTAAAACAATGAGTGGTGGAGGTCTCTTACATAACTGTCTTTTGCACAACAATAAAGCCGGACCTTTTTTTATATCAGAGACCATTAAGTATGTGTCTTTGTTTGTGTTTCCACAGGACCCGCGCTCTCTTTGTGGAGTTCTCGCTCTTCAACATTAACACAAACCTCTTGGCCGTCTTCTCCTTCCTCTTTGAGTTTCCAGTTTCTGAGCGTGCTCAGTCCAGCCTTGATCTCCTTGTCATCAGTCTGTGGCCAATCACAGGCCTGGACCTGCAGCTCCTTCTCATGGTATCCTCTTGAGAAACACGTGCAAAAAAAACACATATCAAACACAGCACAGCTCGTTGCTCTTTTTTTTTCCTCTGTGTTTTGTTTCCAATTTAATCCTCTGGTTTCTGGTTTTATAGATTGTCCTTCTGGTCCTGGTCTTGTATTTCTTGGTTCGGGGGATCTTGGGCTTCCTCAGAGAGGGTCATGTGTACCTGCTCTCAGCTTGGAGACTGTTAGGCATCTGCAAACTGACTCTAGCAGCATCTGTGTGCGGGCTACACCTGAGCCGCTGCACCATGGCCACCCAGCAGTGGGCGTCATACTTAAAGCACCCACGGGACGCCTTCACAGACTTCTACCCCGTGGCCAAACAGAGCCAGCTGTACACCGTCATGTCTGCACTGCTGTTGTTCATCCTGGTGCTGAAGGTGAGAGAGTTTAAAGACAGCCCAACAACTTTCTCCAAAAGCATTTATTGTTTACTAAAACCTTCTTTTCATTCTTTCAGTCAAAAGCGTCCTCTGAAGTTTTCATACAGACAAACGAAAGCCATTGTAACCCACCAATGTATTGCTTGTCCTTAGCTGCTTTTATTTTATTTCTCTCCTCCTAAAGCTAGAGCAAGGTTTTCTTTTGAGACTGAAAACTTGTTTGGCTGAATGCTGATGCCAAAACTGATAAACACAGATATCTTTTCTGCCTGACTCCAAAACCCCTAAAGTCTCTCCTCCAGTGTCTTCAAAAGTTTTATTTTCTCATTCTTATGACATGGCCTCCTTGAAGCCGATGACAACATACTGAGTTTTGGTTTTCAAAAAGTACAAACTTCTATGAGGAAAACATAAAAGAAACTTAAAGTTAGGTAAAATGAAAACAGGGCATATTCCTAAATGTTTTAAAGCAATTTTATCCACCTGTTTCCTCAGAAGCCTATGGGTGTTGACTTCCTCCAGCGGTGATCAGCTTCCAGTAATCTGTGTTCAACCGATACTGCACTTAATGAACAGTAATAAAGGGATATTGCACATAATGAACAATATTAAACTGATATTACACTTAGTGATATGTGTTAAACAAATATCGCACTAAACAGGTAATGCACTTGAACCATCGACTGTAAAAAATAATGGATGTCATCTTGCTCGGCTCAAACTGAGGTTGCCACAAAAACTGCTCCCCCTGGTGGCTGGCTGCAGTACAAGACAAAAACTCCGCCTCTCTATTCATTCCAGATAGGATGCGGTCAATCGTTAAAAAAATTATTACACCTCGTAGAAATGTTTCTCACATCAGTAGTATGCTGTGGTGATATTTAGATAATATTGGGCCGCATTGTGTTCAACTCCTCTTTTTTCTGAAATGTTTCTTTTTTTTATTAGTTATTAGAGGTTAAAAACGGGGTTTTACGTCTCTATTCACGATGATCGACAGCTGCTGTTCTTGTGTAGTTTTTTCGGGAATAATAAAATACATCAGGAAGGACAGTTAAGAAGAGATTAGACTGTCGAAAGAAAAAAAATGAATTATTTTTGTCACCCGCTTCCACTCAGATTTTCCCAGAGTTCCTCGTAAGTCTCTTGTGCGCAGACTGGCTGCACAATGGCGGCTTCCGTGAGAGAGGTTTTTTGGCTTCAAAACTGTACAATGGTAAAAGGCAGAGCCACTCTGTCCATTCTATATACAGTCTATGACTTGAACAGATATATCAATCAGGTATTTTAAAGTGTATTAACGGATATTTCAAAGTGCTACAAAAGTGTATTAACTGTCATGCCACGTTTTCTGGAAAAGGTCCCAAAGATGGAACATCAGAAAGTTTAGGACATTTGTAATAGCATGGCAGAAGCCTGCTTTCAACGGTCGCCTCATTGGATGGAGATCTGTCTTTATCTTAGCCAAGCTCTCCTTGGAGCTTTTAACTGAATTACATTGTCGAAGGCGTACTGAGGAGGGATAAATCCTCTGATTAAGCATGTTCCAGATTGCATCTGAAGTTATTTCCCCTCGGTCTGTTTCTCATTTATCCCTCAGGCAGTTCAAACCAGTGGTATTATGTGAGTTAAGCAAGGCATAAATCTTACTTATTGATTGCTTAGTGTCTTGTTGGTTATTATAATGCCAAAAGTGTGAGTTTATATCAAGAGAAATTCACCTCATCTCTCTTTCTCTCTCTCATCGTCCAGGCATCCCATCAGCTGCGTTTCCTCAGAGAGTGGGCCGTGTTTGGCAGAGCTCTGCGCTGCTCGGTCTGGGAGCTGTTGGGACTTGCCCTGGCCCTGCTGCTGCTGGTGCTGGCTTATTCACACACAGGACACCTGGTCAGGATGTTTTCTAGTCTTTTTTTTCTCCTTGCTGATCCTCTCCCACACAGACAGAGAAAACCTTAATTTAAACCTTAACTTCATACTAAATGTACACTGACAATGACAAACCATGTGCTGAATATACAGTATTTATTCAACTTTTTTACCATATTGTTGCTGTAATTAAATGTTTCAACCTCTTCCTCCTCTTCTTCAGCTCTTCCACTCAGTGTTGGACGGCTACGGCAGTGTGAGCGCTGTCTGTCGGTCTCTGTTGGGCGCTGGTGGACACAGTCTTCTGTCCTGGCATCCCACCTGGATGACTACCGGTCCCTCTCACACTGTCTCCTCATTGGTGTACCACGTGAGCTTTGCCATCCTTCGGCTGATGTTGCTATGGTTGCTCACATCTGTGTTGCTGAGGAACTATCGGCGTGCACGAGCTGAGCTGTACCGTCCAGCTGTGGACCTGCAGGACTACGAGATGGTTGAGCTGTTCCTGCGACGGCTCAAAATGTGGATGGGGCTTAGCAGGGCCAAGGAGGTACGTGTCCTGTTCACATCTAAAGCTGCTCTGGCAGATAAATTTCAATATTCATCATTCTCTCAAACAGTCTTTATTACATTTTGTCAGCTTTCTCTTTGTTTAATTCTCTCTTCTGTCCCTCATCTCCTTCTCAGTTTCGTCATAAGGTGCGTTTTGAGGGCATGGAGCTACCGCCATCTCGTTCCTCTTCTACGAGTGACTGTAAATCCCTGTGCCTGCCACCACTGGACCGTCCTGACTCGCCTCCCACCCCGGACAGCGTTGATGGAGGCTCTGAGGCCTCGTGGCGCCCGACTTCCTCCAGCCCCTGCAGCCTGACAGAGGCTCCAGGAATGACCCTGGGACTCGGGTTGGGCCTTGGTTTGGGGCCTGCTCCAGGAGTGGTGATGGGAGGTTTCAGCTGGAGGGAGAGAGCCGAAACCGAAGCCTCTCTGAGGAGGCTCCTCCCAACCCTGGACGCCCTGGTGCAACAGCTTGACCGTGTCACTATGGCAACGGAAGATCTGTACCACGTTGAGTGCAAACTGGAGCGGTCCCAGAGAAAGAAGAGAAGCAGACGGAGAGAGAGGGGAGGCAGTGGTCAGGGAGGGAGGGGTGAGTCTGGACAAAGAGCAAAGGGGGAGGAGAAAGATGCTGCTGGGTGGAGGGATCACAAGAGTGGCAAAGAAAAACAAAAAGGGAGTAAAAAGGGAAAGAAGGTGGACAAAAGTGAACTTCAAAAGGACTATGGAAGCACTTCAGCCAAACCTAGAAAGACTCCAGAAGCCACACATGTCCCCTTTTTAAAGCCCAGACCATCCTCTGCTACTGTACACACCTCTGCTTTTCAGTCATCGGCTAAACCGCCAGTGACTGCACCTCCACCTACACCAGTCAAAGATAAATCTGCCACAGACTCTCCATCTGTTTCATCAGCTAATACTCCCTCTTCATATCTCCCACTGCCAAAAACACCCACCGCACCTTCACGTACTCCTGCACCCACGCCGTCTTTGCCTTCTACCCCTGCCCCTACGCCCATGAACCGGGATTGGGACCAGCCCACAGAGAGAGAGAGCCTCCCTGCTTCCAGCCTGTTTAACCACCCAGCTCACACGACCACCATACCGACACGCAAGAGAAAACGCAAACCCCCACCCCTTAAAAACAAAGTGCACCCCAATCTAGACAGGCAGGGCCCTGGACACCCCAAATCTTAAGGGGGAAAAAAGTGAAGAAGATTAAAAATGTATTTGAGTGTAAATGCTGGTTTAAGGACAAAGGGAGGATGGGGGCAGCAGGTTTTGTTCCCTATTTCCTGGAATGAAAAACAGCTTTTAACAGAGTTCTGCAGGTTTATAAGAAGTAATACGACAGAATCCCAGCTCAGTTCTCTCTGGTGCGGGTCATCAGATGATAACTCAGCTGGTTTTGGTCAGCCAAGTTAGGGCCAACAATGAAGCCTAGAAACACTCCAAGTCTTTCTTTTCCTGAGACTAAACTTTACCCTGATCCCATGTGACCCTGGAGGTCCTGTGGGGTCACTGACAGGAGCACACGTACGTGCTCACCAGAGGACTTAACCAGCTGAAATGCAGACAATGCAATCAGTGTATTTTTTTGTATCTTGTGTCAGTAACTCAGTTATGTTGTCAGTCTACATAGTTTTATATTTTATATATCGGTCACCATGGGTACTTGTGGCCTGTTTGAGAAGAGTCATGTTTTTTTGAACCCACAAATAAACGCACACGCAGGTGTTCACATGCATAGAAATAACACTGTAGGCACAATAGGTTAATTGTGTTGTACCTGCTGAGGTGCAAGAGCAAATTAAAGTAAAGTAGATAAATAATCACACACGGTTGTCTGGATCCCAGCAGCCGGTTATTCAGGGGTGCATGTGTAACCACCTTCAAATGGGAACGAAAACACAAAGAAAGGGAAGAAATGGATAATAAGATGAGCGAGATGATGCAAGTAGAGAAAAAGAGATGCAGGAGTGTTACCAAGGGAAAGAAGGGGAAAAAAAGGATAGTCTGGAGAAGTTTGGTTGGTTAAAAAAAAGAAGCAGGAAGTAACTGCTTTTATTTGTTTGAAATGAACATGTCTGCAAGTGTTGCCACCATAAAGCTATAAATGACTCAAAGGCTGATTATCTTTTCCAAATACATTTTTCTTGTGTATTATGATTGTGATGTAAAAGCACTTTTTTGTGAGGTATGGTGCAAAGTAATAAGCTTGGTGTCCAAACAATAAAGAAAGCTTCACTCATACTGTATCTTAACTATAAACATTGCCAAAGCTTCTGCATCGTTTATACATTCTGAGTTTAACTGTGCCGAGAAGTTTATTCATTCATTTTGTACTTAGCACTTTATTTCCTAATGGAACTGATACCTAATGCCATATTTAACTCTCATGTGCCAAGTTGTTTTTCAGATCATTTGTTCACAGCTCATTTTAGAAAGGTCTTCAAAGTATTAGCAGAGTGTCAAAGCCATAGCTAGCAGTTGTGTCTGTTCTCCGTCTGCTCTTGGTAGATTTGATCTTAACTGTACTGTTTTTTTGTCTGCATTTGATCAACATTGTGTACTTTCTGCATCCAGTGGGCAGATCTCAGGGAACTTACCCCCTCTTACCCCCCAAAACACCCTTTTCATACAACCAGGATCGTCATAACTGTGGGCGAAGCAGGTGTAGTCAGTAATCTACCTTGTGTTCAAACCATTCCAGACTTCAGTTCTCCCTCCTCCCAGAGAGGAGCAGATGTTACAGCTACTAACAGACCCGCCAAAGTGTTTCTTCCGTGTCTTTAAGTCCTTTAAAAAATATTCTGTGAAATTCCTACTCCTGAAATTTTTTATTATCAAAAGCTTGACTGTTTTTTCCTGCCCTGTAAGTTGCATAGGTTTTCACAAGTTTCAGGATATAATGCAAATGAATGAAAGAAGGACCCATATTTTATCCGTATGTGTGACTTTCTGTATATGTTGGTGCTTTATGGTGTAAATATTCTTGCTTTTCACAATCAGTATTGTTTATGTGCTGCAGAGGCATACAGTTTGCATAGGTCAAGCACTAATGGTGCCAACCCCAAAGATTTACATTTCTTCACTCTTACTGAAGCACTACAGCCAAAGCTACTCATTTATTTAATATAAAGCAACTCTAAGCTACAGGAAGCTTAGCGGTTAGCGGCCTCTACAGGCCTTCATAATCCTGCTCTTTGTATAGTGTGTAATGACTTCGTGCCAAAGCTCAGCTTCTTGTCTTTTCTTCTATTTGATGTATTTTGTTTTTATGTTGTGTTACGAGTGTATCTTCGAAAGCATTTGTCTTTGCTCTTCTTTGTATCTCATATCTGTATTTTTTGCGGTTGTAGCACTTCTCCTGCTTTTGCACTTGACAAAGTCGAATAAAGAGTTTGACAGCTGAACTGTGCATGATAAAATGGTTCTGGTGTCCACTTCAAATGAAATACTGTGTAACACAATAATACAAATGAAGGGTCGACTGATCATTGGCCTGGCCAACTATCAGGGGCTGATTTTCTACATTTATCTGATTATCTGTATCTGCATTTAATTTTGAGAATTGGCAATAAAATGAATTCATTGAAAAGTGCGCCACAGCGACTCTGCTGCAGGTTTGTCTCTCCCTCTCGGTCTGTTTTCGCTCACCACTTTGTCGTGTGACTTGTTTGATTGGTTAATACAAACTTGAACTGTAAAATGTGTCATTTTTATAGCTAGAAACACATTCAGTGCTTAAAACATTAAGTAATTTGACTTACTGGCCACTTTATTAGGTACACCTTGCTAGAATCGGGTTGGACCCCCTTTCGCCTTCAGAACTGCCTTAATCCTTTGTGGCATAGATTCAACAAGGTACTGGAAACATTCCTCAGAGAGTTTGGTCCATATTGACATGATAGCATGTGTCAGCTGCACATCCATGATGCGAATCTCCCATTCCACCACATCCCAAAGGTGCTCTATTGGATTGAGATCTGGTGACTGTGGAGGCCATTTGAGTACAGTGAACTCATTGTCATGTTCAAGAAACCAGTCTGAGATGATTCCAGCTTTATGACATGGTGCGTTATCCTGCTGGAATTAGCCATCAGAAGATGGGTACACTGTGGTCATAAAGGGATGGACATGGTCAGCAACAATACTTAGGTAGGCTGTGGCGTTGGAACGATGCTCAGTTGGTACTAAGGGGCCCAAAGTGTGCCAAGAAAATATCTCCTACACCATTACACCACCACCAGCCTGAACTGTTGATACAAGGCAGGATGGATCCATGCGTTCATGTTGTTGACGCCAAATTCTGACCCTACCATCCGAATGTCGCAGCAGGAATCGAGACTCATCAGACCAGGCAACATTTTTCCAATCTTCTATTGTGCACTTTTGGCGAGCCTGTGAGAACTGTAGCCTCAGTTTCCTGTTCTTATCTGACAGGAGTGGCACCTGGTGTGGTCTTCTGCTGCTGTTGCCCATCTGCCTCAAGGTTCGACGTGTTGTGCGTTCAGAGATGCTCTTCTGCATACCTTGGTTGTAACGAGTGGTTATTTGAGTTGCT
Source organism: Labroides dimidiatus (assembly GCA_030710495.1). NCBI lineage: Eukaryota > Metazoa > Chordata > Actinopteri > Labriformes > Labridae > Labroides > Labroides dimidiatus. The sequence goes on from CM061145.1 coordinate 30,936,269, forward strand.
GTTGCCTTTCTATCAGCTCGAACCAGTCTGGCCATTCTCCTCTGACCTCTGGCATCAACAAGGCATTTTCACCCACAGAACTTCCACTCTCTGTAAACCCTAGAGATGGTTGTGTGTGAAAATCCCAGTAGATCAGCAGTTTCTGAAATACTCAGACCAGCCTGTCTGACATCAACAACCACGCCACGTTCAAAGTCACTTAAATCACCTTTTTTTCCCATTCTGATGCTCGGATTGAACTGCAGCAGATCGTCTTGACCATGTCTACATGCCTAAATGCATTAAGTTGCTGCCATGTGATTGGCTGATTAGAAATCTGCGTTAACGAGCAGTTGGACAGGTGTGCTTAATAAAGTGGCTGGTGAGTGTAGGTCCAAATTATAACAGAAAGTTTTACATTCATTGTGAGTATCAGTCTGATCAACTGAAAAATCAGGTTCCCCCCTATAAATACAACACACATGTTTCTGAGTTACTTTTGTTACCAATCAGTGTCTCCAAAGGCTGAATAAAAAAACATTAATCCTTTCAAATTGACTTTTTATTCCACACATATATTTACATACAAACACACCCTGCTCCTAAATGTTGTGTCTGTACAACTCAACTCCTCTCAGGTTGTACATCAGGAGTATTATCGTTAGTCCTACAAAGTGCAAGGCATTAGCTTTTCAAAGTTTCTGAAAAATATGCAGAAATTACCGTCTTCACATATCAATACTTCATCACAAAATAAGCCGTGAAACTCCAGATTTTTCTGATGCAAAGTCCGAAACGGTTGAGGCCAAAATCAGTGAGTCCTTCTGAATTCCTCCACACAGGTGAAAATAAACTCCCCTCAGCTCTAAGGCGGGTGTGTGCATGTCTATGGTCGCACGTGTGTCTGCCAGAAAAAGAAATGTAATCAAACAAAATCTGTGAAATCATCCACTGTTGATACAAGTCTTTTCCTCTGCCCCGAGGCTTCTGTGTTTGCAGTTTGGGTGCTCTGCTGAAAAGACTTGCTCTGCTGATTATGACCCTGGGTCAGGGAGATGCCGGGTGTCGAACGAGACTGAATGTCTTCCTGAGCCTGAGCCAGAGCAGAGAGACGCCAAGAAGGATTAGATTCATGAGAGGAAATTGATGTTACTTGTAGGAAATGCAGTAGGAGTAAAGATTAAGAGGAACAAATGTTATTCTTTATGTCTTTCTCTTACCCTGGTCCTGATCCTCTTAATGTGTCGTAACCGTGCCAACCACTTAGACGCATAAGCATCAGAGGGGTTGGCTCTGTACTGGTGCACCAAGGAAGCCATCTGCAATAGGATAAGGATAAGTTTAAAATTTGTGTGTGTATCTGTGTGTGTGTGTGTGTGTGTGTGTGAGACAAGGTGTGAGAGGGAAGCAAAAGAAAAAGACTTACATTTGCATGCAGAGCCATTTGTCTGACTAAGAAAGGGAGGTTGCGGTCTGACACAATTTTTGCCACGGTTGTGTCCACTAAACCCTCCAGGTCTGCAAAGAAAAGCACGAGAAAAGGTTAAATGGAGGTCAAGAGCACGTTTCTCAATCTGAGTCCTCTTTGCTAGATAACTAGACAGAGCACACATTTCCCTCCTTTTTACTGTAATACTACCTGACTTTTAATTTATATATGAAGCAGTATTATTATGTAAAGACAACAAGTAAGAAATGTTTACATATTATTACACTGAATGTTATGTGAACTTTGATTATCTCTAAAAGGAGATGTTATTGTAGATGTTGGTATATAAAAAAGGAAGCTGACTGTATCATTATTTATTCATTAATAAAGAAACATTAAGATTTAATAAGTGTTATTTCACCCACTCCTTTTTGGATATGTAAATAGAAGTTAAGAAGTTATCCCCACTTGAGTGAAGTAAAACTTAAAAGATGACTGTATATGGCTTGATCAATCATTAATCAATGTTTCAACACCGTGCTTTACATCTCTTCAGAACAATCTTGCGTTGTTATTGTACAGAAACAGATCAAACTTTTCGCCTGAGGCACCTCACAGGATCTTTAAACCTCAGGATCCCAATCCTGCTGGTGGGATCAAAATACCACTTATTTTTAAATGACTGGCATTCACAAACCATTAGACCAATCCAAAAACTGGAAAAAAAACCTGGAGTAATCATCAGATTCACAAGTTTCTGAAGGTACCTGAATGTATCACAAGTGATGTTAGCAACATGTCTAAACAGAGCAGATAAGACGGAAGAATTTCATCAACATCGCTTTGATTCTCATGACTTCTTTTAAAATTTGCAGAAAATAAACCGTTTGCTGTAGATGAATTCTGTAGACAGAATTGCCTCTGCAGTGTTGACTGTAAACTGTGTAAACAGTAGTGACAGCACTGACTGTAAATAGTTTATAAAGAGTAAATAGCTTGTAATAATGTTATAATAATTATTGCATTATGATGATGTTGTACTGCTCAGGAGACATTGTTGAGTTATCCTGAACCCACAGAGGTGCAGGACTTCATATTGCAGTGAAAAATAAGACCATAGTGAGAAAAAAACATTTGAAACATCAAAATTTATAGATTCTTAAATGTAGAGCCACCACCAATATTTTTCCTATGTTCCTTCAGCGTGAGGCTGCCTGAAAATGTGTTGAATACACTAATTCCTTATTATTTTCAATTTTCAATCAAAGGAATTTGTAATGATTTATAGCTTTTACATTTTTGTTACACTGCATAAGGACATAATTGAGTTACATTGGTCTATAGCCATGGTTGTCCTGAATCTATAGGGGAGCAGGAGTTCACTTGCAGAGAAAAATGAGACCACAGTGAGTAAAAAATGAGACAGAAGCAAAACTGCTTAGGAACGTAGTGATGAGCTCACCTTTGCGGCACTGAAGGGTGACCAGGTTACATTCATAATCCAGGGGTTTAATCACCACCTCAACAAAGTTAAACTGACCCTACCAGGAGGAAAAAACATCAAAGTATTGCGTTAAAACAAATGTACACTTCAAATTTATGAAAGCTATTTAATGTGTGTGTGTGTGTGTGTGTGTGTGTGTGTGTGTATACCTTAATGGTGCCCAGTTTGTAGTCTTCACCTGAGTCGTTATACACAACCATCACAAAGTCATTGCCAATGTGACGCTTCTTGTTGCAGCAGCCTTTGTCACTCTCTCGGTTTGGCATCAGAGTCGCTATGTGGAAGATCGCTGCAGAGACCGGATCATATTAAACATTAACAGACTGGCACTGAGACTCAAATGACAATAAATGTCACTGTCTGCCAGGTCTCACCCTGCATGATGTCGTCATGCCAGCAGTAGGTGAACTCTCCATCATCACCGTACTGGTCAAGCCCTCCGAGGAAGATCTGATCAGGGTCGCAGTCTTTCAGGTGGATTAATTTGCCCAGGCCTGTTAAAAAGGCAGCGTAGCGGTTTGACCCATATTCATTTGACAGAATGGCGACTTCATTGCTGACCTGAGGAGGGAGAAGGAAATATTAGTGTGAAGGTCCAGTAAAGGCTTAACAAGACTTTTAATATTCACTTAAGAAAGCAATTGGTCTTTTTTTATCACCTGACTGGCTCCAACAAACACCACTCCGATCTTGTGGGTGTCGTATGGAGGCATCTGGTCCAGAACCTTCACAGCACGGTCAATCACCTACAACACAGAATAAACGCCGTGAACATCAATTAGAAAGGCACTGTGACGGAGTCCCAGTCCAACAAAGGTGGACTCACCTGAGTTTTGGGAAGCAGCAGCGGTTTGTTGGCTTCATTTCCAAAAAAAGGAGAGTGGTAGAGCTGGAGGAAGACAAAGCTAGAGGAGAGAGGACGGAGAAAAGGAAAACTTTGACCAAACCTTTACTTAACCAAATCATTGTAGCTTATACCCTACTGACACAAATATAAGTTGTTGTATTTTTTTTTAAATGTGGAAAAGTGGGATAGTCTGGGTCCAACCACTGACACGTGCTGACAGTTGTCTAGGTTCGCTACACGGCCACAACAGCAGATGCAACAGGCGTCATGATGTTAATTTAAAGATAATGATGGTCAATGCAGCAGAGACGTTAAACAACCATCAGACAGCCAAAAAATATGGAGTTACAGAGTGAAATGTCTGAATTTACATCTGAATAATATTAAGTGTAAAAAAAGCTTATCATGGTCCTCAACAAAAGGTATGCCCATTATCAGAGCCCTCATGTGTATTACATATGAAATACAAATCTTAGTGGTCGTATTTACAGCCAAAAATGAAAGCAGTCTCTATTTTTTCACTGATTTTTGCAGAATTTCAATAAAAAATAGTTTCTTTAAACAAAGTAAATTTTCATTCTCAGTCTTTTTCTGAAGATTGATCTTGAAAAGAGGAGGGGTCGTCTTATATTTGGGTCAACGTGGTAATAAACACGATTTGTGATTCACGGATGCTGTGGTCAAAAATTCTACACAAAACACAATAAAAACAGTTATTATTAATACTTAAATGGAAAGGTATACTTCGAAGGTTTTAGGAGGCAGCATTAAATCTTATCTCCTTTATTTTTTTATTATTTTTGTATATAACATAACCTATTTCTTATTTTTGCCAAGTCATGTTATCACTATTCTCTCCCAAACACATTTGCTGCTGCCGAGATGACTCGGCTGCTACCAGACTGTCTTTATTTGGCAGAGAAAAGTTAGAGAGGAATTTTAATGCCAGATATGTAACAACAACCCAAAATGTAACAACTCCTAACGTTTTGGTTCAGTTATTACATTTTTGGTTTTATTCCCTTTTTTGAAATTACGCTTCAGGCCTTTGTTACAAATCGGGCTCTAACGAGGCAGTAATAAGTTTTACAGTGTTAACTCTGGAGTACCTGGGGCTCAGTCCAGAGATCTTCTCTGTGTTGTTTGGTCCAGGTCGAGTGTGGTACGAGTCCCTCTCCGTCCTTCTTTCCCTCCTGGAGGAGGGAGCAGATACTGAGATGGTGTGACCCCGAGGACGGTGGCCTCCGCTGGGAGAGATCGGTCCAGGTTGTGCCGCTGCTGCTGGAAACTCCAACTTCATCCTTGCACTTCCTCCACTTTGAGATGACACAACCCCTGTGGCTTCCCCCCCTTGACCCTGACCTGCTAGGCCATTAACATCCCCTCCTGGGCTTCCCTCCACCTTTTCTTTCTCCACATGAGGCTGCTGGGGCTGAGGCTTGCCTTCCAAAGGAGCTTTTGGCCACAATGCATCTCCTGAGGCAGTCTCAGACTCCATAGCCGCCTTGGAAAAGGCTTCAGGCAAGGTTTGGAGCTCAGGAGAGGAGCTGGACTTGTTAAGTCCGTGGCCCTGGGACTGAGGGTGTGTCTGGAAGGGAAGCTCAGGCCCCTGGCTACCTGGGGTGGAGGGTCCTGCAGCGGGCTGATCAATAGGAATTGCTCCTTCGCTCACTTCTTCCAGTGTCGACTTCTCATCATCTTGACTGGAGGTTGAGGAGGACTGAAAGAATTGATTTAAAAAAGTTTGAAAAAGGTTGTACTGTCTGGATGGCACTTATTTCAGCAGAGAAGTTTTCTGTTAAATCAACTGAGATGGTTCAACAGATGAGCAGAAACTATACAACACGGTGTGAGATCCACTGGCTGTCATGGAATGCCGCTCATTAAGCTGGAGGTTCATCTTTATCAGCTGGTAAACACACAATAACAGCTGGTTGAGATGCTGTAAACACACAATTTTCTCACACCTTGAAGGTTTTAGCAGAGAAAGCATAATCACTGCAAGCCTTGCCACTTCTTCTGTACTGGTGTGTATTTTTAACATCATGCAGCAAAGAAACAAAGATATACAAGGTATTCTTGTATACCTGCTGAAGACCAAAACAACAACAAAAAAAAAAAATACATGCACTTTCATCACCAACCCTGCTGAGCGTTCCTGGAGGCGGGATCTTCGTGAACTTGTCCGTAGACATGAAGATTGGGTCAGACGTCATCGGCTCAAACTCTTCACTTTCTAACCAGTCAGACGGGGTGTGTGCCGTGGTGACCCCCGTGCTCTCTTCCATCACAACAACAGAGTCTAAAGCAGGATAGAGAAGCGAGCGTGTGGGTGAAACTTGGACACACAAACAGCTCTACCTTCCCTCACACACACACACACACACACTGACCACAGTGTGGTCCACTATTAGTATTCACAAGTGAAAGACACACACCAAACAAACATCAAAGCTGTCAGTGGACGTCCAAACTTCACACACATTCTCTCTGAAACTTAAAGAACAATAAGACTAATTAATCACAGTAACAGAAAACACAAGTTTGATTACTTATTGATCAAAAAAAACTCAAGAGGGGACCAGGTACACACACATTTACGCACAGACTTACACACATGAACACACATCAAGATCAAGACCTTAAGAACGTTCAGTCTGCAAACACTGAGATCAAAGACAAAGATAGATCAATGCAGCGAGCATCTATCCGTTACCGCTTCATCTAGGTTTGATTTTTCCATCAAGACGCATGCATCTGCTTGGTTGGTTATACTGGTCAAAACAAACAACAGCAGCCCAGACCAGGCCCTGCAGAACTGAATCTCCAAAATAGAATCCCACACTGCAGCTGAAAGAGACAACGCCATCTAGTCTCCTGCATTTTTTTTTTTTTTTGCCTCGGATATCTGCAGCTTTAAATATTCTTTCATCACCGTACTCTTCAGTCAGTAAAGCAAGGAAGAGAATAAGAGCTGCATGAGGTCTGGGCTTTCCTGTTGACAACATCAAGAGGTCAAAGGTTAAAAGGTCAACCTGGGAGTATATTTCTATGAGTTAGAGCAGATGATTAGGAGGGGAAAATAATCACTTGGAAGGCCAAACAAAAATCATGAACTGTATTCAGGTGTCATTGGACTGATTGATTCGAGTGCAGGCACGTTTGCAGCACCACTAACAAGAGGACCTTCCCTCCCTCCCTCCCTCCCTCCTTCCTTCCTTCCCAGTGTTAATGGACGACTGATGGGTGAAAACAGAAATGCTGGATTCCTTCACTTGCACAATTTTCTGATTAGAAAAAAAAGCAGGTTTAACGCACCACTGAGTTAGCTCTGTGCAGAAACGGCTTTTAAATGGAGATGAAAGTTGCAGCACGGCTGCTAATATGTGATTCAAGGAACAGATCAGCATTTTGGGAAATACGGCTTCCACCTTTTCTGTCAAAACTGTTGAAGGGATTCATTCTAATCCCAAATGAGTCAATTATGAAGCTGTGGCCTGGGGAAGGTAACTGCAGCAGCCCACACAAGAACTGCACATGTGCATGCATGAAGCCACAACATGCGGTTTGAAAAATAACGTGTGAATAGGAGCAAGAAAAGTATGTGTTAAAAAGTGAGTTACCAAGAGCTTCCCTTCTCTTTTGGTGCTTATGGAAACAGTAGGGTTAGATGATTACCACTGTTTCAATGTTTCTAAGACAAGCCAGGCTGGCAGCTGCTGGCTGCAGCTTCATTTTGAACATAATCATTATCTCATTAATACAGGGAAAACTCATACTTCCCAAAATGTAAAGATACACCTTAAGACAAAAGTTATTTTAGCTGAAAGTGGCTTTAAAAAGGCACCATGAGAGGGTTTTTGATCACATATTGGTCCTAGTTGGTGTTGGCTGTCCACTGAATTGTGCAAGTAAGAAGAAATACACTACACCAGGAGTTTTCTTGGGGGGGAGGAGCAGAGGCACACATGTGGTGGATAGTACCTGCCCAGGAAATGCTCCTGTGCAGCCTGCCAGGGGCTGGAGGGCCTGGGAGGGCAGAGCCCAACCCTAGTGACCAGAGAGAGCCGCCCACTGCGGAGGAAGACAGGTTGGTGGCACATGTCGCCACATAACACAGCGTGGACCAATCACAAACCAGTATGGGGGTAAAAGATGAAAAACATGAGAACAAGATAAAAAATTATAGAAAGCAAGAAAAGAATAACACTCAATGGGAGATGGGAAAAAAAGATGAGTAGAGTGTAAAAAATGATAAAGAACTGAAAGTAGTGAGAAGACAAATGAACTGGCATCAAAAAAGAGGAGGAAAAAAAAAGCATGTAAAGTCAGCGATCTGGGACAATCACTGAGCTGAGCAAATCAAAGCTAGTCTATTGATCACCTTCAGGTTCAAACAGGATTTTCAGGCATTTTGGCTCACATCTCAGTCCATTACAAAGAATGCAAAGACTTGCAGTCAGGCAGACAGAAGAGGGGCATTCATGTGCAACAAACGCTGGGCTTGAATTATTTTATTCCTCAGTGCTCTTTGTATCTATTTCCTGTGATTGTTCAACATTCGAAGATCAAACATTTTTGAACCAACTAACACCAACAGTTAGAAATGTCTAACCGTCTTCTCTGGGACTGTAACTCACCCGTGTTGGATCGCTGGATCAGATTTGCCTTCCCGCCCATGTTGCTGTGTGTTTGGACCTGGGGTTCAGAGATGGGGGCTGGCGCAGGAGCAGCAGTGCTGGCGGGAGCGCTGGCTGTCTGGGCGGGAGGCTCTTTTACGCCCTCCATGGCCATTAGGACACTGGAGAGCTCCTGCAGTGGCATGTTGCCGAGCTCAGAGGAGAAGGGGCTGGGCGGGTTCTCCAGACACATCAGCCAGCTGGTGTTTCCTGTGATGACCAAGATGGTGAGACAGCAAATCACAGAAGATCACAGATATGTTGTAAAAAGCTAGTACCGTATTTTCCTGACTACAAGTCGCACTTTTTTTCATAGTCCAATTGGTTCTGCGACTTATAGTCAGGTGCAACTTGAATATCAAATAAATGAGGTGCTGTGTTATTGGATACTTTTATGAGAAAGATCTCTAAATTCATACATGAAGAATATTGATGAGGAAATGTCTCTGCAGCCCCTGATGGTTCTGCGTGCTGATGGAGACTCTGCATCTCCGTCTTGGACAGCCTGACGGCACCCGGTGTTTAGCATCCGATAACATGATTTAGAGAAATAAAAGTTCACTCACGTCTTCTTCGCTCCCTGTAGGCAGTTTTTCAGGATTTGAATCACAAACTAGTGTCAAAACTCCTGTAACTTTTTTAAGAGTGAGGCTGCTTATCCCTTTTTCTACTGTGAGATTCACAGTAGAAAATATTTAAAACTCTTAATATACTTAATTATCAAAGTTTTATGTAAATAGTTCTCTCTGAAAATACTGTAAACATACCAAATCATTCTAAATAAATGTGACATATATGTTTTTTTGTTTTGTTTTTTTTGTTTGTTTTGTTGTTGTTTTTTGTTTTTTTTCTCTCTCTCTTCATGATGCCTTTTTTGACTTATGGGACTTGTGCGACCTTTGCTCCGGAGTGACTTATAGTCCAGTAAAATACTGTACATGGGGACTTCATTATAAGTTTCTGAAAGTCAAGTAAAAAAACTGGCTATGAAACAGACCTAATTTGATACAGAAGCCTTGTTAAAGCCCAAAAGGTCACAACAACCCAAAATGTAATAACTGACTCAAAATGCTGAGTCAGTTATTACATTTTGGGTATTTTGTTACAAATTGGGCTCTAACAAGCCTCTATAAGATCAATAAAGTATTCACGGACCCCTCAAATCTACGTGATCACATCTGCATTATCATATTTCATGTTTGTTAAAGAGTGTGATTAACAGACCTGATGGTCTCCGTATGAAGATTTCTGCCCAGCCCTGTGTGAGCATGGGTACAAACTCAGCCAGGCTGGGGTTGTCTTTAAGAGGCTGGGGAGCAGACGGGGTAGCAGAGGCAGAGGATGGAGGACCAAGACCGTCCAGGTGGGAACTCGAGGGGGGAGAGAGAGGAGCAGCTAACTCGCCCTCAGAGGGGGACACCAGAGGACTGAGGCTCTGAGCAGGACCAGCACGTAGAGCGTGACCACCTGGGACAGCAAGGGGCAGAACGAATTATCATTTTCATAACACCGAGTCTGAAAAAAGTAAGCTTACTTCACACAGAATAATAGAATCAACAACACTTTGAGGCAGACTGACAGAGAAAAGACAGAAATCATTTAGATTCACATTTGCATAAATAAATAAATAATCATGGTATTTTGTTTTCCAGATCAACAAACAGATGCAGGTCACAAAAAGAAGAAGACATCCAGACAATTGCACTGTGGATGTCTTTATTTGCATTCCTTTTTTCCTTTAATGTAAGCCCCTATAGCGGACTGATAAATAAAGGAACAATAAATGACTGAATATGTATTAGGGGAAGACTGCCTGGACTTGGTTACAGCCCGAATGAGACAATAAGATGAAAGATGAAAGCCTCCAGGGATAAAAGCTTCCTGATTATTCCTGATTTTAAGCCAGCAGGAGCTCATTTCACCTGCCTGTCCAAGATGTTTCAAGAACAGGCGTTTGGAACTTTTACTGTCAAGACAGGAGAAAGAAGAAGGTTGCTGTCTGAACACTTGTTACCTGACATGGAGCGAACTCGTATGCGTGTGGCTCTGTTGTGCTGCTGGCTCGACTGAGACTCCAGTTTGGCTGGGGCCTCTTTGGTGATTCGTGTGTGCAGCGATGGATCAGACCTGACGAAGCACAAAAAGAATAAATGTGAGAAAGCAGCTAACGAGAGTTCGCCTCTGCAAACCAGTCAGCTGTGAGAAAGAGATACTTTCAGCTTGCATTCAAAGGTTTCAGCTATGACGTCATTTAACAACTTTTTTCTCCCAGGAGTCAAAAATATTTTGCATGATTTCTTCTAATCAATCCAATAACTGTACTGTAGATATTTTTTGTTGTTAGCTGTGAGTGGCATCACCTCGTCATCTCCCCTCCACCTCCCAGCCGCTCAGCCATGTCCAGGCCCAGCAGTGCTTGGGTTCTGACCCCTCCACTGGTTGTTATCGTCACCAGTTTGTTGCCAACCAGCCAAGTCATGCTGCGACCTCCCGCCAAAAGAAACTCTGCGATGGGAGACCTAAAAGAGCACAGAGAGATCAAAACAACGTCGTGATGAAGCGCCATCGAGAGTGAAAACAGGTGCTCGACCAACCTCTTGGGCAGAGCAGAAAAGTTGGAGAAGACATATCGCGCCATCATGTCCAAACAGGTCTCTGTGAGCTCCAGATGGACCGTCTTCAACCCCTCGTCTGCCTGTGTCACCGCGTTTTCATCGGCGGAGCCGAGACTGCAGGTGGTGGTGGAGGTGTGCATCCTACAGGGAAGAAACAGAGTTTAAAGAGCAGAGAAAAGAGTAGAGCAGGATGAGGGAAGCACTCAGGCTCCAGATGAATTAACAGCCGATTAGTGCACACAGGCATGCAAGAGCTGATACTGGGACACGAGGGAAACCTCAGAAAAAAACAAACACTTTAACACACCGATATTCATGTTCCATCTGTAGCTGTTTTACATGCAATGCAAGCACCTACACACACACACACATGCATCAACATGTGGTTGTGTATATATTAGCAAATTCTTGAAAAAGATTACTGACATTTCAGTATTTACCGGACTGACATTTCTCAAGCACACAAACACACACAAACACACACATACACACACACACACACACACACACACACTGGGACCTTGTATACGTTGTTTTAACTGTGTGACCTCATTTTTTTTTATTTTACTTCAGGTAAATTTGCACAGTGCAGGAGGTAAAATGACACTATGATGCATTAGTGTTGTGTTTTAACTGAATGAAAGGCTGAAGGAAAATCTGCAGGGTGAAAGATTTGTGTATGAAATTAACTGGGAGTTCATTCCTCTGCTGAAGTCACATCTCTTTGTTAACTTTCGCTGTTAGAAACACCTCTTTGTATCCAAAACAACCAACAGCTCCTGCTCACAGGAAAGCAGTTTAACTCTATACTGTATCATATATTTCCTTAAAAGCCTGTAAAAATTAAGGAGATGAAGATTATCATCCCACTACAGGCAGCTGAAGTTGGATTTTGGCTCTTTTAAAAATGGCTGCTTCCATGAAGTTATGCACTTTTTTTTCCAGGAAAATCTTTGCTGAAGTTGCTGCAAAAATAACATCTAAATTGTGACTTATTTTTAAAGTTAAGTATTTTTTCTGCATTGAAAGAATGCATATTAACCAAAAACAGGGTCTCTGCAGGTTTCAACAAGTCCAATCAAGACTTTTTAAGACACTTTTAAGACCGTAATGAACACAATTTAAGACCCATTTTACAACCATACTGGCAAAAAAAAGCACAGAAGCCATAAAGGAAAAACTGAGGCACAGAATTATTTGCAAAGTATCAGAATTTAATTGCAGCTCTGCCATGGCCACAGACTGTGGGCTGGTTGTGCTCGATAAATTCTGAACGGGCTGCTCAGGTACTTTAGTTCTGTTCTATAGCCACGTGATAGCACCCTCAAAAATCAACTCATTTAAAAGCAAGACTGAACTTCATGCATTTGTTTTAAACAAAAGTAAAATTAATACACTTACAAAGGTTTTTCCTTCCTGTTTAAATTCTTGCTTGTGTTGTACATCACTTTGGACAATAGTGTCTGCTAAAAGAAATTATCGAATTGTAGAACAATAAATTTTTAAGACCTTTCAAAATTGTATTAAATACTTTTTATGAGATTTTTAGATTATTTTAGACATATTAAGGTCTTAAATTCAATTTATTGGATTTTAAGACTTTTAAGACCTCACGGATAGCCTGAAAAACTACTAAAAAAGTTGCCAAATTGTGCCAAATATGATGCAAAAAATATATTATAAACAAAATGATAGAGCCATATTTTTGTGAATTTTGTTAAAAGGGTTAATAAACATCTCAGGACCAAAAAAAATTAAATTTTCTTGCTATTTTTTGATAGGTTAGGTTTTTAAGAGTTAAAAGCTCCTTTACAAATAATGACACTGGTCTTCATCAAAGCTGAAAAGCTGGAGTTTGTGGACTTCATAAAAAGAAACACAATGCTAGTAGCCTTCGAAATCAGAAACAAACACATTAAACGGAGTGATTTAGACAACCACTCTGCATGCAACTGCGATGCCTCCGTTTAGCACAGCAGGGAGTGGACAAGGCACACTCAGTGTCAGTAAGCAGTGTTCTTTCGCCTCATCCTGTGAAAATGATAAACAACTATAAAAGTTAAAGGAGGGGGAAAAAAATCAAAAGTAATGAGGCAGAAAACAAATATGGGAATGAAAAAGAACAATGAAAGAGGAGAACGAGGAAATGTCTTCTTGTGGATTTGTCGGTCAGAAGAAGGAATTCAAGAGAGGAATTTGTTCCAGCTTAAAATGAGTGTTGTCACTTTTCCTTGAAATTATGATTTCAAATAATAATTACTGTGAATTCAATTCAAATACTACACAGATGGTAACTAAATTCCTGTAAGATTTAACTCCAAATGAGCTGATAGCAGTAACAAAAGTGGTGTGAGGATTTCTGTCAGGGTGGTGCAAATCCCTCAGTTATGTTAAAAGTGATTAGGAAAAATATAAGTCTCACTTTAACAAAGTCCCAGTGTGTGTATTTGTTGAGATACTTACCATTTATTCACTGGATATGAGTCATTTTTCACCTGAATTCTATCTGAAATGAACCCCAGGCAACATGACCATGAAACCCTCTTGAATAAAGCACAGTGAGCTGCTTTCTCTGCTTTCCTATTCTTTTCTGCCTCACTGCTGCTTTTTTCAAGGTTACTTTACTGATCTACACAATTCCACCAAAAACTGAAATTTGGACAATGATAAGATTTTAACTCTAACAGCTTCTGGTTGAATTGTTTTGATTGTAAAAAAAAAAATTGGCATAAAAATAAACAAATGTAAAAAGAAAAGAAACAACAACTTGGTCATGTTGTCTGAAGCGGAACAAGTATTTACTGACATACTGTGGTGTGAGTAAGTCGCAGATTTGCAGCCATTCAGCAGATGTTAAACTGATCTACACTGCAGTTGTTTGGTCTAGTGAAGTTTTATGTGTCAAAGTTAAATAGAGAGTGTGGTGTTTTTAGACGTCTGAGCACTGGGCTCTGCTGCCATCTCTTGGGCAGAAGGTGTTTGATGGATTAATCAAACAACTGCAATGTTGGATCAAACATCTGTCATTCATTTCAGCAAATCGGCCGAGCAGGGATAAAAGCACAGAGGTGTGAAAAGCAAAAGTCAGGTGTTTGTGTGAACACAGTATGTGTGTGATGATACAAATGATTGGAGTCTGTAATTAAATCTATGAATAGTCACATCAGCCCAGCTAGTCCTGTAATCCTACACTAGGAGATTGCCATGGTCATTGCATCACAGTGTGTGTTTGTGAGTGGAGCAAAATAAAAGTATGCTGAGCAAGCAGACTGAGCAGTTGTGTTGCTGTTGTCCCTGTCACTGGGAGAGGAAGCAGAAGTGCCCTCCCCTCAGGAAAAGGGAGGCAGAGTTGGAAGTTGGGGTTGTTGACAATCAGGATGAGATCCCATCATTTTTTTAAACGCATGCTTTGCACCAGTAACCCCACTTTGCCAGTCAATTGTTGTTAGGGCAAATCAAAAACCAGTCAGCAAAAACACAAAACCAAAGATAAACTATGATCAAATAAAAGAACAACTGCAGACTTTGTGTTAGAACAAAACAGAACAGACCAAAAGGGAAATGTTTTCTGATGTTTTCTGCAAACACTGCATGCAAAAGCAAAGGATTAAAAAAATTATAACAGCAAACGTATGATCGCAGCCCAAAACAAACCAAAAGGTCAACACACAAACCTTCTTCCAGCATGCACCACCCGCTCCAGGTGTCCCAAAAACCACCCAACGCCCGCCAAACGGACCAGCATGACAATGACCCTAAACCCCATTAACTATCCCATGGAGGAAGCAACAAGTGTTTGGGTTGTTTTTTGGTTCATTACCGAAAAGGCTCTCGTCTAACCTGCGGACCGCATGTTCCGAGACACTGATGCTGCGGGATCGGAAAGCGTCCATGGCTGACAGGTCCCTCAGCTCTTTAACTGGAGAGCTGCTGCTATTGGCTACCGCTGCCGCCGCCTTCGCCACTTTAGCTGCCCGCAGACTGGGCGGTGATGAATACCCATGGCGAGGAGCGAGGGGAACAGACCCGGGTTGGCGATATGGTGGTAGTGTGCAGTAAGGGGGTGGGTCATCGAGAGGGTGGTGTGGATTGGGAATGCGGGAGGGGGGGGGGGGCGTGTGGTGTGTACAGGTATACCAGGAGACAGCAGGATTCGTCACCCAAGCACCAGAACAACACGAGCAGGTGACCAAAGGACACACGCCACGCAGGGTACAGAGGATTGGGTAACAAAGGTCAAAGGGCATGGGTCACAGGAGAAGAAAGGGGCCAGGAGCAAGGAGGGTAGTATCCAGGATGACCATGACCACCCCCCAAAAACCACAACCACAACGCAGCGCCCAATCGCAGGAGGCAGGGGAGGAGTCAAATGAAGAATTGAAAGAAAAACAAAACAAGGTGAAAATTAACAGCAGTGAACACTATGAATCAGATTACAGGAGAGCGCAAGAAGAAAAAGAGGATAAAAAAGGACAAACATCAACTTAAAGGGAAAAACAGACAAGCAGAGGGTAATACAGCTTTGCTACTCGTAAAAGAAAATACACACAGAAAGTATTCAGGAGAGCAACAAAATAAACATTTTTCACACAGCAGGTACATCTTGAAGCCAAGGACTGGTACAGGAAGAGTAAAACAGTGGGGATGGACTCAGCACAGGCCTGAAATCATGGAAGTTAAAACACACAAAAAAAGACAAACTGAAAATGAAACGCTTGGTTAAACCTTTGGGTTGGAGCATTGCAAGTCTGATGTTTAATGAATGACTTGCTTTACTAAATTGAACTTAATCAGGATTGCATTCGATGGTATTTGTGTACTACATATTTATGAGAGGAGGCTAAATACATGAAAAAATAGTTGTCATTAGTAACACTTGATCTGACTCGCAGTACTGCAACTGGACAGAGGGTAATGAGCAGCACAGGGACAGATCGCTGGATGGATTTCAACATAAGATGGAACACTGAAAATGAGTGTAAGTGGGAGATGGGAAAAAGCTGACGTAAGCAAAGATGCTGTGTGTTATTATAAAAGCTGTTAATAACAACAAAGGTGTAACCATTTCTGTTCAAAGAATGTGGGAAGGGTTGAGCTTGAAATAAAAATAAGGGGAGAAAAGATGCAGAACACACGCACCCACTATTTTCTTTCACAGAGGAGAAGGAATGGGAATCTAACCTGTATTGCAAATTAGGGTAAAGCAAAGTAGTGGATCTTTAACCGGTTGGTCGTCTTTAAAACTTTTCAGTTATAATTTTATTTCTTAAGGTACAACATTAGTTGCTTACTCTCTGTTTACAGACTCGGTGAGAAGGGTCATGTTTGAAACCTCTTCAGAAATAAAATGTGTGACAGAGTCAACATCTGAAAAGGAGTAGTACAGAGAAGACCAGTGAAGTCTGCTGAGTCCCAGCCTCTGATCATTCTCGGTTTTCTTCTTTAATTAGTGACTTTGGATGTTGCATCATTAAAAAAATTAAAACATGAACAATGAAGAACATTCACACGTGCAAAGATGATGATGAAACCTTGCTGAGAAGAGCTTCCTTACACCTCTGTGTGAAAGACGGTGTGTATTTCTCTTTTTGTATATGTAACGTCTGCAACATCTATGACTGTGAGCAGTCAGGATGGCAAAGTGTACGAGAGAGAGAGAAACCCCTACAGGTTTCCTCGTGTCAGTGCAGTTTATGTACCTTTACCTCTATGCTACAAGTTGTGGACAAAGTAACATAAACCCCTTGAACACGTAATCTACACGTTAAATCCTCATTTTCTCCCTAGCGTTAAATTTAAGACTCTTTAACCAAACAAGCAGTGGACGCTCCTGCAGGGCTCACGATGGTTGTGTGTTACGGAGGTATTTGTGTTATTTTGTCCACTTCCTGTCGGTAAAACTCAAACAAGAAACACAGTGGCAAAAATGAACAAATTCTAAATGTAAAAAAAAAAAAATCATACACAACGAATACAACAAACTAATGATCACCATGGCAACCTAAGAGGAGTCCCCACGACTACAGTACCAGTCTAGCCTTGTACCCAGTTACCTTGGTAACCCCAACCCTCCAACACAACAATGGCCACATGGTAAGTGTGCGGTGCTGGTTTATACGTCAGCACTTGTGCATGTGTACAGATTCTTTACCTCTTAGGCCTTTCGTTGAGGCTGGTGCTCCGAGCACGAAACGAGCTTTGTTCATGACCATCATCGAATGGCAGCAAGGCGTTTGAACGCAAACCCTGAAAAACGGAAGAAGGAATTAATCCGAGTACGAGCGGAACTGCAGGACAGGATTTGATTGGTTTAACAAATTGGCTGTCAAACGAAAGGATTGGTTGGTGTTTTCCCAGATTTACTCCTGCTGTAGACAGCGGATGCTTTTCACTCTATTTTAAGAACACATCATGTATTGACTGACATCAGGACATAAAGATCATTTTAACCAGAATAACAAAAAGTGTATCTAAATCTGATTACCAACACTGCCTTTAATGTACGGGTGTTGTGTGTGAATAGAGGAGGTTGTGAGTTTGTGGGTAAGATTAAACATTCAGATTCTAAGTGTTGATGTATTATGTTCAAGGTGAAAAAAAAGAAAAACAGGACAAACCTTTGTGATGTACTGAACAAAGTCTTTGCGGAAGGGAAGTCTGCAGCGTATGAACCACATGGCAATCACATGGTGGGCCAGAGACACGATGTACTGATTAAACCTAAAGGTAATGAGGTAAAAGAAAGGTCAGTGTGTCCACGCATCAGATAACACACAAGACTGTGAGTTAATGTGAGCACTTACTTGGAAGGGTTGGTGTAGGGTAGAGAGATGGCAAACACACTGACATACTGCTCAGCTACGAAGTTGGCATAGAGATGGGGCAGGCGCACCAGAGCTAGAAAAGCAGAAAACAGTGCAAACATCTGAAAGGCGCCGTATCTGACCTTGATCACTGGACAATAGAAAATTCATTTTGGAGAAAAGAATAAGTTTTTTAGAAAGTCTTTGGTGCTCACTGGAGAGGAACTCGAGCATAGGAGAAGCCATGGCAACAGTTGCAGAGATGTGGGTGAGCTTCACGATAAGAGCAGGGAGGAGCTTGATCATGATGTCCGGCATTTCCACCGTGCACATTGTAAGAGCTACCACACACTGCTTGGCACAGCGGTAAATGAGTCCGGTCTCAAGGCACTGAACCAGCTCTCTCTGTGGACAAGGAGAAAAGACGGTAACAACACTCCAGCTGTAATCGTCCTTATATGACACTCGCACTCACTTTCAAAGAAAGAACAGCTCCCACTGTGTACAGAATCTTGTCCATACCTGTCTGGACTGCTCTAAGTAGTTATGATAAGAGGTGATCGCTGTGAGGACAGGAACTACTGCCAGCTGAACATCAGTGCGAGAAAATCCTTCTGGAGTCTTCTTCAAGCGCTCTGAAATCAGCCGATCTGTCACCTTGAAACACACAGAGAAAAAAAACTTGCACAAGAGGAAATTGCTCATTTGCACACATGCAAATTCAGATTTGTTTTTACTTCTTGGTACATATTTGTGTGTAAGTGTCTGTCTTTGTTCTACCATGCAGCAGAGTGTGGAACAGAGCTGATCCAAGCTACATGGTGACGTGAGCAGCAGAACTTTGTACTGCAGCATCCACGGCAGCTTGTCGAGCACAAGCTTCAGCACCTTCCAATCGGTTTCCTGAAAGCAAAGAAATGCCTGTCTGATGACTTGTTGTCAAACTTTATCATTATCATCAGTTAAAGTGTGCCTGTGTTGTCTATGACCGAGGGAAGCTTGATTATTTAGTCCTTTAGGAACTACAGAGAAAATTTAGCGCAGCGTCTGTATTCCAGTGAAGGTAATTATGTGTTTTATTAAGTATGTACGTACCATTTTGAGGCACTGCAGCAGCACACTGAAGGCAGGGGCATAGGGCAGGTAGGCTGAGCGTATCGAGGCAGTTGAAGCAGAGGGAGCAGTGGAGGGAGCAGGGCTGCCAGCAGGAGGAGATGTCGAACCTGCAGGTTTCTTTTCACTGACGCGCTTCTCTGGCTCACTGAAACAGCAGAATTAACATCTCTGTTCACACAGCTGTCTGGATTAAAACAAGCAAAATAGAAACTGTTAAGAGCAGTGGAAATATTGTGTGTGTTTTTCCTCACCCTGTGTCACAGTAGCAATAAGGGCTGAACCTTATGGCTCGATCTTTGTTAGGGACACCGAGGCGATGAAGAGAGTCTGCTCGCATCATCAGGAAGAAGTCAAATACCTGAAGGAGGGGATAAAAGTTGGAAGAAAAAGAGGTAAACAGGCTTTTGCATGAACTCAGTGGTTGCCAATGGCGTTCATAGACGTCAACTATGTACTGAATTGACCCGAATATATGACAAGGCTGCTTTTGTTGAAAATAATGTGCAAAAGTGGGGTTGCCTTATAACCAGGGTCTAACCACTGTCACATGCTGATAGTTTTCTAGACTCGCTATACAACCGAACAGCAGAGGGCGCCAGCGTTTTGTAAAGCCGGTGACTTTACTGTGGCTGTGGTGATCTGTCAATCGCAGCAGAGACACAGCGACAGGAAATGAAAAATGGAGAGGCACGGTGATCGTCCAGGGCAAAGTGGATCAAAAGTTGGGCAAGTTAACGTACAACCGAGGTGAATCACTGTCAGGCTGCCAAATTATATGGAGTTACAGAGTGTAATGGGTGAAGATGGCGTGTCCACAAAGACCGTATGAAAATACTAACTGTAAAAGAAAAACTGATCAAAGTGGCCGTTTCCAAGAGATTGACAGGAGAGTGTGTGAGTTTGTTATTGAGAAACGTAACGAAAGGCATCGTTACCAGAGATATTTACAGCCAAAAATGAAAGCAGTCTCTATTATTTCAATGATTTCCTCACAATTTCAAATCAAAATAGTTTCTTTAAACAAAGTCAATTTTGGTTATCTGAGTCTTTTTCTGAAGCTTAATCTTGAAAAGAGGGAGGTCGTCTTATAATCAGGGTCGTCCTATATTCGGGTCAATCCACCTGTTTCTTCAGAAGCCTATGGGTGTTGACTTTCACCTGCAGTTATTGACTTCCATTTTCAGCTGCCGGCAAGCTAGCTCAAAACAACTCGTGTGAAATCATTAATGCTGAACAGGGCTCAGTTTAAACTTTTTTTAAAACATCCGCACTATGACTCCACCTCTGATTTTTGTTCATTTTGTCGCTTTCCTGCTTTTAAAAGCCGGTTATTAGAGCGAGTATGACAGCTAGCCTAACATCATCAGCTTTGCGGCTTCCACGGCAACATAAACAAAACATTCAACCGGATGGGCAAAACCGGAAATCGCGATGAACTATGGTTGGTCAGGAAAAAGGTTGATATGGTATTTCCATGGGTGGGGGTGGTGTCTGGCGGAGCTTGTCAAATAATGTCAGGCTCGTAAACTACTGTAGGTGGCAGCGGTGTTCTCTTTGGGTGAAAGATCAACATAGATAGGAGAAAAAGATGCGATATGATGCAGACATGGAGAAAAGTTGCAAGTTGGAAAATTTCAGGCAGCCCAAACTCGAAACACAGAATGTATCGCAGTAGTTCAGAGAGAGAGTGTCGCAACTGTGAGAAAAGGTGACAGAGATCATGGAAAGGATCAAAGGATGGAGCTTCAGAGACGAGCGTTGTCTAAAAGACTGTTTACTTTTTTTTAAAATTTGAAGAGAGATGAAAGAAGAGCATCTACTCATTCTTCTGGTGGATTTTGAGTTTACATTGTCATAGAACACAATATTCTGCGGGTCTGGAAGGATCGGTCAAATGCTCTGAAAATAGCAGTGAACGAGTTAAGTAAGAGATGGAGATATCTTCAGAAACAGGAAGCACTCTTACCTGTAGTCTAATGCTGGAAGCAATAGCTGAACAGTACTTGTTCTTATAGTGAAGCTGCAGGTGGCTGATCAGCAACTCATACACACGGCTAGCATGTGTGGCAGGTAGGCTGTACAGTTTGCTCTGACAGAAGAGAGAAAGATGGAAGTTTGTCAACAGGTTCACTGAAACCATGAAGAAACACATATTCAGGACATTAAGTTTTATAAAAAGCACAAAAATAACTTCTTCTCTGTAGAGTTTCCCCAACAGTATGATGATGGAAACTCTGACTCACTAGGTTAGAAGATTAAAGTCTTAACATGTTAATTAATACAATCAAAGTAATTTACACAATCAAAACTTTGTGATGTTTCCAACCATTACTGAACTTAAAAAAGGAACCAAATCATGATTTTTTTTTTGATTATACCGACTTATTTTGATGGATGTGTTTTATAACGAGCTCTTGCTAATTTTTTTATTATGGATTTGTAAAATTTTGAGGCACATGAACCTCTTTTTTGAATCTGTCGTAATTTTTAGGTGAATTTGGATCATTAAGAAAAAAATCGATTCACAATGCAATTTTTTGCTTTACACTTTTAAATTTTTTTTCCTAATTTAAATCCTTAATTTTAGCCTTTGATGGGTTGAAAAAATATGTATTGTATGTATATTGTATTTGTAGTATTTTGGGGGGAAATGTGGCTCCTGACGTCATCATCATTCAACTTAACATGGGCTGGTGTTAAATAAGGGAAGCAAAATCATAAAAATATCAAAGAATTGCAATTTAAATTCAATCAGCACCCCAAAAATCGTAAAAGTATTGAATCCACAGAAAAGCATATTGTCCCATATTCCCTAATGGATCTCACTTAGGAGAACCAGGCCCTTAATATCAGAGTGTCTACCTGCAGGATTTCCAGCAGTCCTAGAATAGCAGTCCTGACGTCCTCCATTGGAGACTCAGCTGTGGGGTCTCTCTCAGAAACCTCAAGGGGCCCTGAACACACCAGAGAGCGACTTGCAACCTGTGCAGGATAAACAAAAGCACATATTTTGTTCCATCAAGGTTGAGATGGAAAAAAAATCCCTGATTTGGTGAGTGATTTGGAGAGTCCGAGTGTATTTCTGTACCCGCTCGATGATGTCCAGCAGGCTGGTGAAGTGGTGTGTGTTGCAGCCCTCAGCCAGGTCCACCAGGAGCTGGGTGGCCTGTTTTCTGACTGCCAGGTCCCGGTCTTCAGCTATTCCACTGAGCTGGGGGATCACTACCATTTCTATCAACTCGTCCTTGGATACATCAACAAAGGGAAAAACAAGATCAGTGGTTTTATTAAACTGCATCAAAACAACACAACACGTAATGCTGTGTGTGTTTGCTGTGTGTGTGTTTGTGAAGACCTCATAAAGCTGCCGGTTGGTACTGAGGACAAAGGACAGGATATGAAGCACTTTAATCCTTATCATGCTGCGAGTCTCGTTTCTTTCAGAGTGACAGGAGCAAAGGCGGAGAGAGCAGGAGAAAAATGAGGAGATAACAGAAGAAGAGAATTTGAAATTATTACTTCCAAAGAGTGTCAGATAATGATACAGAGAGATGTTTACTGAAGGCTTTGACATAAGCGCCCTCTTTTCTGCGTGTGCTCTACCTGAAAAATTTCTCCATGAGGCGGTGAAGGCTTTGAATCCAGCCATCCTTGGCTGGCTGAATAGACTGAGCCCTGTACGAGATGAGGGTCAGCACTGAAGCATCCTGACAAACAGGAACACGAAGGATAAAAATGAGAAAAGCCAAAGTGGCAAGTCTGAAGATTAAATGGAAAGACATACTGGAAAAGACAAAGACAAGATGAAAACTGAAAAGAGCTTACAGGTCGTTTGTCAGCACATTTCTCCACTAGAATGAAAAACTTCTCCGTGGAGCCATGGTAACCGTTCTGCTCATACAGCTCCTCTACTGTAGTCAACAGCTCATAGACAATGGCCTTTAGCTCTGCACTTCCTATCATCTGTGAAGAAAGAAGACTCGTTAAAAAGACTGGTTGTGTTGTAAGAAAAGAAGTTGAATCTCAGGATATGTGTATGTGTGTGTGTGTGTGTGTGTGTGTGTACCTGGATCTGTTGCAGCAGTCGTTCTATGATCCCCAGCAGGATGTCCCAGGTGACCACCTGCAGCTCTTTGCCGTACTTCTTGATCAGTCTGGTGATGGAGAGGACGATCTCATAGGAAACCACCTCATTAGCACATGACATGGCCTGTTTATGGGGATCAGACAGCTGTGATCATTACAGCGTTTTCATTCAGAGTATCAGGCACAAACAACCTGCTGTTGAGTCACCATGTGTGTCCATCAATGTTTAGTGTTGACTCAAACTCAGTAAGAACAAGTGTATGGCTAACCTTTGGAAGTAATCACTTCAATTCCACATTTCGTCCATCATTGTAAAAATATAAACAAGAAAAGGGGCTAAACTGTATGTGAAACCATGCAACCAAAAGGTTTGATCTGCTTTCTACATCTACCTGTTGCCACGAGACCCCTGAGGTCACTAAGCCGGGATACCAACAGTATCAGCAGCAGGTTGATTTAACCTCTGAGGCCTGTACTTCAAAGTGGGTTTAATACATTCAGGATCTCTCACCGTTACTTGGACTGATTCAACAAGACATTCGCAGTCCTGATTAGTGGTACTCTGAAGCTGGATATCAACTCGCTAACTGAACCCAGGGTTTTCCAGATTTGATTAGGGTGGAGTTTGCAGTCTCTGACCAATTGCAAACATGAAGAGACAGGAGAAACCCTGGAGAGCAGCACACTTTACCACAAAGGAGCAGACAATTATTCTTTAGAAATACGAAGGATTTAAACACATCATCAGGCCTAAAGCAACACTGTTGCTGCAGCAAAAGCCAGGAAGGAATGCTGGCAGAAAATCACAGACTCTGATAATGTGTAAACTCATGAGATTATACAATATTAATTCATCTGACAATATAAACAGACAGCACTCTGATGTTCGGGGTGGACTGTTTCCTCAGTGCCTTCCTTTGGTTTATGTTTTCCATTGAGTTCTTTTGGGAACCATGCCATGTGCGACCATTATTATTAAACTCTCTCTTTCCTAAGCGCTTCTCTCATGCTCCACACACCAACGTCCAAAGAATCCTCTAAGAATGGGCAGGCCATTTTCCAAGAGAGCTGATTGGTCAGGAGGTGGTGCGTTTATACTCGATAATCTATTATCCAGAACTTTCCCTGCTCCAGAATAGGTTAGCCATTCAGGATAAGTTACCATGGTGATTTATCCCGCTAAAAAGTGAACCAGCGTGGTAGGACAGAAAATCCAGGGTTAAATATGAAGTTTAGCGTGATAAGAGAAAATCCAGCTTCATAGTACAGGCCCCTGGAGTAGAGCATGTTCTGTTGTGTAAACATGTTTAAAAACATCACAAGAATTTGAAATATTAAAATTTGTTTTTCAGAAATAATATTCAAAGGCACTGTAAAGACTATCAGGAATCAGTAGTTTCTTTTCCAAGATGGAGACTACATTTCCCATGAACATTATCACCCTATCAAGGATGTGACTCTTGCAAAGACGTGTTGTTGTTTTTGAAGCAAATAAATGGAGAGAAGATCTTCTTTTTAACACTACTTTTCTTTTTTCATGATAACTTTTTACTTCTTGTCTCTTCATGATTAAAGCGACAAGGTTATATATTTATCAACAGTTATTTGGCGCGATTGTTTGAAATATTACAACAAGTAAACTTTGTTAACTCAGTTTGTACTGTAGTTTAGTACCAGGCTATATTTAGCACTACACACAGCCCGGTGCTCTGGGATGTGTTCATGTGTGTTACCTTGTAGAATGATGGCAGAACAAGTGTAGGTGTATTTTTCAGGGCAGGCAGTCTGTGTGCACCCCAAAGTGCCATCCCCACAAAGAATACAGCTCCTCTCAACAGCGGTGCATCCTCCATGTACACCCTGGTAAAGGGTGCAAGTAGATAAAAGACATGTTAAGAAACTCACAGTAACATCGATAGAGACTTATGAGTGAACGGGGTGCAGCACCTCTCCTCCATTATACGGCACATGGTGTAAATGGCGCTGTGTCCAAGGTGAGTCCCCAAAACTTTCCTCATCAACTGGAGCAGCAGAGCCAGACAGATTGAGAAAGAGCAGACGACAGAGAGCAGGATTAGGAATTACGGCTTTTTAAAGCAAGGGCCTTCAGATGAGAGAGGGAAGTGGTGCGGGTGTGTTGGTTGTCTCACTTTCCAGCAGGATTCACAGAACTCCTTCACATTGACGGTGCGACAGAGGGTGATGATAAAAACCGTCAGAGAATCAGAGGGCAGGCAGTTGTAGCATACAACTGCATCCAGGACTTGTAACGCCACCTAAACAATTCATAGAAAAACCACACTGCCCTTTCGTTAAGTGTTTATTTATTTCTTTAAACCTTTATTTAATTTTAACAATTAAAGTGACATACAAATTAAATAAAACAGTTGCAGGTTAAAGAGGCTGTCTCAAGTGCTCTTATTCTGGATTTGAAGTCATTCAATGAAATAAGTTCTATTAGTTCCCAGTCCTTTTGCAACAGGTTCCATGTAGAAGGGGCAGAGAAGACGAAAGCCCTTTTTCCCAACTCAGTGCGGGCAAATGGAACAGTTAACAACAAAATGTTGCTGAACGCAGCCAGTAAGAATCAACATTAACCTATGTGATTAAGTCACAAATGTAAGAGGGCAGCGCCTTGTAAATAAAAGCGTACCAGTGAGGCAACCTCCTAGTGAACAAAGAAGGCCATCCCACTCGAGAATACAGATCACAATGACGGGTCAAGGCCCTGCAGTTAGTAATAAACCTCAAAGAAGCATGATACACAGAATCAATTTTTTTCAGATATTGAGCTGAAGCGTTCATGTACAACAGGTCTCCATAATCTGAAATGGACAAAAAAGTTGCAGCGACAAGGCGCTTTTTAACCTCAAGAGAAAAACAAAATTTATTTCGGAAGAAAAAACCCAGTTTCAGCTTGAGTTTCTTCAATTTGTACAAATGAACCACCACAAAGCTTCCCTAAATGAAGCTTCACAGACTGATCTTTACACTGACTTATCTCTATGACTTCCTTCTGTTTTTCTGTCATTGATTACAGAGTATACTGACTTTTCAACCTGCAAAGAATTAGTGAATGAGAAGAAGACAAGTCTTTAAAGGGAAAGTCTTGAAGCCTTTTGGATTTTGCATGTTTGAGAGTTTAAAAAAATTCATCATATATCACTAAATATCAACATCCAAGGTCAACAAGCGCGTATCAAAAACTCAAAAGAACCAAAATGAAAATAAATGAAAATGAAATTGAAATAAATTCAGGCTTCTGATTAGCTCGCTGATGTGTCTGAAAACAACAAGAGTAACTTTCAGGCTGAAGCTGTCAGCATGTTCTGCTGAATGCTAATGAGATGTTCAAACAAAAGATATTTGATTGTGCTTCACTTGACGCTTGGAATCAGGTTGTACAACAGTTTCTTTTGCCTCAGTCTAATGCAATCTGGTACTGAGTAATAACATACCTCGATGTCCGTGGATGAAGTTGTTCTGTTGCACAAAAGACAGATTTTCCTGCACACAAAAAAGAGAAAAGGTATTTTGAAATTTCCTGCAAAAAAAAAAACAAAAAAAAAAAAAACAAACGCAAAGGTGTTATTGTCTGTCTGTTTCTGACTTACTGCACCATAACGGAGACATTTTGGTCCAGGTAACAACTGTTAAACTTGACCAGGTTAACAAGGACATTCAGGAAATCTGAAGCAAGCCCAATTTCCATCCAGAGGAGAACAAATCGAGCTGAAGGAAGAAGCAAAAAAGATCCCCCGTTTGTTTTTCTGTTATAATGAACGCATCAAACTAGTTACACGATGACAAACTGTACGTTACCTATGTCCTCCTCTAGATACGTGATGTCTTTGCCATTTTCCGTTAGGGCTTTGAAGACCTCCAGCCGATCAGACAGGTCCTCATTACAAGGCTGGTAATCTCTGATCACTTTGAAAAAGTAGGCTCTCAGAGGGCCGAGTCGCTCTCCCTTCACAAGGAGAGAAACGAAGACTGCATGAGATGAATGCAACTTGATAGAAGCCTTTGCACCCATGTGTCTTTTGTGCCTTCATACCTGTCCTTGAATAATAGCTCTCAGCAGCTGCAGGACGGCATGCCTGGCCTCAGGCGGCTGCTCTGGAGCCAGCATGTCCTCCACTGCTTTCCACACCGCCTCCACTGCATGCTGAAAAGAAGAACACACATGAATACACTCACTTTGACGCCACAAATGTAC
Source organism: Labroides dimidiatus (assembly GCA_030710495.1). Lineage (NCBI taxonomy): Eukaryota > Metazoa > Chordata > Actinopteri > Labriformes > Labridae > Labroides > Labroides dimidiatus. The sequence continues at coordinate 30,963,546 of CM061145.1, forward strand.
ATATTTACTGCTGTGAACAAAACTACCAGAGCAGGGCAGGACTCACCTCCTCAAATTTCTTTGTTTTGGCCAGATCGCAGACATGATTCATTACACGCACACGGTTACTTAAGCCGTTGTCTGGATGGAGCTCCTACGAAACATCAAAGCAATTACATAACACAAATCATGATGAAAAAGCAAATAATAGGTATGGTGGGTTTAAATGTGAATGCAATGATGCTTTGTTTACACGCACCTTTAGTATGTCAGTGGTTATTATCAACTCCGACAGTTTGGTCTCACTCTGCTTGCTTGGTGGCCGAGGGGGTCCCAGTCCAAAGATAGCCTTTACTTTATCTTTCACGCTCTCTTTGGGCGGCTGTTTATTCATGGCTCAACCTGGAGGGATGAAGATAGCCCGGTCAGGAACGGATTATCGCCTCACAATTTTACAGCCCGCAGCACATCACTTGGTTTGGATTGTGACAAAGCAAAAACCAAACAGCTGGGCAGGTCAGAGAGAGTAGCAGATTTATGCAAAGTAAGACATGAGTGCTGACAATAAGTTGGACGGTGATGGTACAACACATGCATTACATTTGTATCATTTGAGCCGTAAACAGAACTTCACTTTTTCCTTCCTCAGCATGTTTGTCGCACTGATTGGTAAGATGTTCTTCTCATGGTTTCAGTAGCATTTGTTTTTCTGCAGGATTACTGGAAAACAACCGAGCTGATTTTCATGGAACTTAGTGAAAGGTGTAACATGAGCCAGAGAGGATCACATTTCACCAAATCCTGTTGACTGCTATTTTATAAACGTGAAACGGTAGTGTCGCAACTTCATGATTCCTTTCAGCACATCACTTTATAGCAGCATGTTGTATTCTCCAGCCCATCAGTCACAGTAATTTATAAATATGTGATGATCTTGCAATACACAAGTTGGCACATTTGCATTCCATAGTGATATTACTATGTGAACAGCTAGTTATCATGATTGTATTGCAGCTTTTGGTAGTGTAACTCAGTCTGTTGGTGACAGCAAAACATCACCTTTAAACTGACAGACCCAAACAAAACGATGATCACACCAGGCCTGGCTGCGTCTAGAAACAATCAGACGTTGATGATTAAACATGTCCTTCATTTAACTTCAATAATGAGCCCCACATCCGCATGTTCACACGACTATCCTTAAGTGAAATATGGAGTTCGAGCCTGTCAATGAGTAAACACGGTGTGTGTGTGTGTGGGGCGGGGGGGAATTTGCTGTCATGTGGACTTGACAGAGACGGTGGGGAGGGAGGTGAGCAGGCAGACAACGACTGTTCTGTTTGAGTTCAAAACCAACAACCAACACAACGTCCGTACGAGTTAGCATGCTATCAGACTAAATCATGTCCAAGCTTTAGAAAGCAAACATCATTTAAATCAAGAGAAATGCACACAACGGCGCAACTGAACCGTTAGCTACTCTTTTCACTGCCAACCACAAGCTAGCATTCCCCTATGGCATTCAAGGTCTGGCAGCTAAAAAAGCAACCCCATCCCCTCCTCCACCTGCTCCTCTTTCCACCTCACCTTGTCACTCTCAGTTTCAGTCACTCACAGCTTCCTCCGCAGATCGCAAACGCAGCCCTCTGCGTCTGTGCATTCATATATTGCACTACTAACTGCTGTTGTCGTCCAGGCTCAGTCCTCGACTCCTCAACCGGATGACACAGTAATGCTCTGACAAGAGCACTTCCTACAAAAACACGTTTATTATACCCGCTGATGGGAATTGTAGTCTGAAGCAAGCCGGACTTAAACTACGCTGAAGTCCGTATGGGTCTGTGTCTTAACCTAAAAGCGTGACATGTTAAGGAACTGGGTTATATTTTACTGTTAAACTTAAACGTTTAAATTCTTTCTTTCTTGATGTAGAATTTAATTTATAAACAGCGGTTTGGACTATTAGCTAGCGCAACGCGCTAACGCTGCAGAAGTTGGTTTCTTGTTGGAGTTGGAAGTTGCACTGACTCAAGGGTGCCTCTAGGTGGCGCTTCAAGCTTTTCACTTGCTTTGTTGTACAGCGCTCCACAGGCAGCAGTGGTGGGCTGTAATGAAGTTAAGTCACTTGATTATTGTACTTTGGTTAATATTTTTGAGTATCTAAACTTCATTATCATTTTTTGGGAAACGTATTACTTTCACTCCACAACATTTGAAAGACACATTGAATTTTTGACTCGGAATACATTTAATGTTCTTGCTAAAACTTATTTTACTTTGACATCAGATGACTGACTTTTATTTATTATCTAAAATCTAATTTCAAAGATAATAACCTGTGCTGTGTTGTTCTACATATGGTTTGTCTAAGTAAACCATGTTATACAGTCTAATTTATCTTAGAAGTTACCAAATCAACAATTTAAACTTAGTTGTTATCTTGAAACTGGAAGTCTTAAGCATGTTAAAATTAAAAAGAATTAACACATATTCAACAATTTTTTATTCATAAATAAAATATAGGAGCAAATATCATGTTTTGCTAACTGCATTAAATTATTGTGAAAATACAACAATGAGGGGTTTTTATATATATATATATATATATATATATATATATATATATATATATATATATATATATATATATATATATATATATATATAGTTTAGTTTTAATACCGAAGTGTTTTTTAAAGGAACTGAGTAACAACTTGACTAAGCAACTTTTACTTTTCTTGGGGTAATATTTGACCAGGAAGATAATTTGACTGAAACATTCGGGGGGGGGGTGTTACCACCTCTTATAAGCAGACATTACATTAACACATTTTTTCCTTTTTAATGAGTAATTTCTTGATTATGACTTTGTTTCAGAACTCTGAATTTATCATGGTTCTCATTTTCTAAAAACAGCCAAAGAGGTTTCCCATTATAATTTACTTCATTAAATGGAGATATCAAAGTTTGCTTTACGACAACAGGTAGATTTTTTTTTTTTTCAGAAGAGTAGGCTGAATACTATGAGGTGACTTCAACTTGGTTCAATATTTGTGAAGCGCTTGTGTATTTATACAAGCCATGATCATCTACTGTCACAGGGTTCAGGTGAATCAAAAAATTTTCTTCTCTTTATGAAACTATTATTTTGTCGATATCAATACATGAATGTTTTTATTTTCCTGTTAATTATAAATGTATTACTAAATGCCCTGTATAGTTACTAACAGGTGTTAATAACAAGCATATTTCAGCGCTTTTATATAATGTCGAGTAATCGCTTCTAACTGTAGGGGATTTAACTTTAATACATGATTAATTTAAAAATGTATAATAATTTCTGATGGGCTTTTATTAAAAATAAGAGAAAGGTATTTCGCCCTCTCGTGGCCACTGTAGCCGCTTTTTCTACGAATGAGAAACGCACTTCGTTTAGCTTTATCTAAATGCCTACCCGCTGCACCACGAGGATCTGTTATGTAGTTCGCTGTTGTACAATGTCCTCTCATTATTTCATGCAAAGATCCGTCACTACACGAAATGGGATCCATAATACCGACTGCACACCTGCGGCCTCTCTCAGATCCAAACTAAGCAGACGCAGACATGAAGACCCAGTTTGCTCTGTGGAGGTGAAAGTGGAGGAAGAGGAGGCGAGGATCCCCTTGTCAACGGGTAATGTTTACGTTAGGGTTCTTGCAGGGCATTGGCACTTGATGCAATCTTGATTCATGCATTCGTGTGTCGGTGGGCCAAGGCTGGATCAGCCAACCAGGTCACCGTTTGGACACCTCCACCTGTGAGCTAATAAACCTTACATCTGCAGATTTAAGTGTAGATGTGATCAAGGCAACCCGCCTCCAAGGCTGCTACAAGCTAGTAGCCAAATCTAAAAACTTAAGAAGACTTGCAGGCTCAAAGTTTCCAACAGTGTACAGGAAAGGCAGAGCAACAGAAGGAGGGGAAACAGGAAATAGACACTGCTTGGACGTGTTTCCTTTACTTTTAGTGTTTTCACAAACAGTGTGGGTCCCAGGTCTAATAATCTACAGTCGCTTTGATTCATGGACCTTGAATCTAATATACACAGCTTGTTGTAGAATAACAACTTACACAACCCAGTTTTCATCCCCATTAAAACACCCTGGATGGCAGCTCAATAGCCAAGACTGATTAACCATTATTGCCTTATTGAAGTGGCTGACTACGTAAGTCAAGTCACATAATGTTTATTTTTTGCTCTTCTAGTATTTATTTGCTTTGCCAAATGATCCTCATTGTCACTTTCCTGTGCTCATGCAGGAGGTTTTACAGAACTCCTCCAGGGTACACCTCATCCAAAATCAGAGACAGTCACGGTACCGCTGTCTTCACACAGCCGCAGGAGGAGACAGCTGAAGGTGGAGTACGATGAGGATGATGGTGTTAAACCAATGAAGACAGAGCACTGGGAACCTCCTGACTGGAAGAAACAATTAGGATTCATTCGTAAGATGAGAAGCAGCCGTGATGCACCGGTTGATAATATGGGAGCAGAGAAATGCTACGACACTGAGGCTCCTGAACATGTGGGTTTTAATAGTTTTGTTTTAAGTCTTTAAAATCCAGTAGGTGTTTACAATAGTTTCCTCTGTTCTCCTTTTCTTTGCACAGGCGAGACGCTTCCAGGTGTTGGTTTCTCTGATGCTGTCCAGTCAGACCAAAGACCAGGTGACAGCAGCAGCCATGCTAAAGCTCAGGGCTCACGGCTGCACTGCAGAAAATCTGCTCGCCACTGATGATGAAACACTGGGAAAACTAATCTACCCAGTCGGCTTCTGGAGGGTAAAACTGAGTCCTCTTTAAGTGTATTTTTTGACGTTTCTTTTATCAGTCTTTTGAATAGTTTTCCCATGTCCTGTTTTGTAGACCAAAGTGAAGTATCTGAAGCAGACATCGGCCATTCTGCAGAAAGAGTTTGGAGGGGACATCCCTGACAGCGTGGAGGGGCTGGTTCGCTTGCCAGGAGTCGGACCTAAGATGGCTCACTTGGCCATGGACATCGCCTGGGATCAGGTGTCTGGCATAGGTGGGTCCCTTCACCTTTGAGCATGAACAGTGAGTCTATAAAAGACTCTGATAAAATGAATAAGCAACCTATCAATTCTGTCAAACGAGGAACCACAAACTACCTCTTGGAAACTGGAAGACAAGGTGAAATCTACAGCAGGTGTGACAGTGTTTACCTCTGCTCAGACTGCTTCTTCAAGCTGCGATATTTACCTCTCAGTGTAAATGGTGGGAAAAAGTCATCCCGTCAGATCAGAGGTTATAATAAGGTGTGTGTTTGGGTGTGTCTGGGTCTGTATAAGCAATTAATGCAATTAACCAGTCGATCTGTTTGTTTGTTTTTGAAGTTATTTTTGGGTCTCTTTTTCCTTTATTTTGAGAGGACAGGACAGTGTATAGAGAGGGAACAAGATGAGAGTGGGGAGTGACATGCGAGAAAGTCGCTACAGATGGGACTTGAACCCGGGCTGCCCGCTTAAAGGGGGAAGTGCAAAAATTCCAATAATATAGAAACAGTATAGTATAATAAATGTCAACTAGAAAAAAAATGTCCATCAGAGACATCAGCTTGGCCATAATTCTCATGTCAGCCAGCACCTCGACAGGGTCCAGAGGGTCCAGAGGGTCCAGAGAGTCCAGAGGGTCCAGAGAGTCCAGGACTTAGCTAGCCTTCTTCACCAGTCTGTTCAGTTTTGTTCTCCTGTATCCTGTCCACTCACAGCAGGTGAGCGGACAGGATAGCTCCAGTGTTAGCTCAGTTAGCCATGTCTCTGTGATTAGCATGATCCAACTCTTCCAGTATTCCTTTTGGTGCTGCGTTAGCACCACTAGCTCATCCATCTTATTGTAGATAGATCTTACATTCTCCAAAACGATGGATGGGAGGACGGGTTGATATTGTCTCTTCTAAGCTCGTACCGCAGTATCAGCAAAACGTCCTTGCCTCCTTCTTCACAGCTCACAGGCAAGTTTGGACCAATTAGCATCAACATGCTAGGGTCTGCTAACAGCTGAAGTCTTAGGTGTAACAATGCCACCATGGTTACATGGATCCCCAGGCAAACAGGAACAGAAAAGTTAAAAACACCACTGCAAATGCATTGGTGTCAATCGCCAACAAATGATCCATAAAAAGTAATGAGTAAATACAAAGAGAACTAAAAGATAAGGGGAAAAATGACCAACAAAGAGAGAGCTGCTGCAACAAGCTGCCACTGTGGGGCTTAGAAACAACAACAACAAAAAAAAAAAAGATATGGAGCACAACCTTAACCACTAGGACATCTGCGCTCCTCAACCAGTCAATCTTTATTTATTTGTAGTACCAGTTTTTAACAAATGTCATCTTAAGACTTTTTCAAAAAGGTCTGGATCCTATTCTCTGTTTATGAATTTTACAAATCACAGTGAGGCACCAATATAATATATTAAATATTAAAATGAAAGTACAAACACCTGATAATGGGTGAGCTTTGTTGCAGCACTGTTGTTGCAAAATAAGGACTCTTGATAGTACAACTTCCGTTGGCTTTCCATAACTAGGAAGACCTTCCTGGCAGGTAAAAATCTATGATTCTCATCAGGAGAGCGTGCCATCCAGGCTCACACCCCCCTGATGTTGACTGTTTTAATAAACGTTTGTGTGCTTGCTTTGTACCTGCTCTCATAAATTAATGGATTTCTTTTATTTAGGTGTGGACACACATGTGCATCGTATCTCCAACAGGCTGGGCTGGCTGAGGAAACCGACAAAAAACCCAGAGGAAACGCGTAAAGCTCTTGAAGAGTGGTTACCCAGGTAACATTGTGATTAATTCACCACTGACCTGTACAGCCAGATTAGCACAGATAGACAAATCTATAAAGATCATCCTCACTAATTCTGACCCAGATAAATACAGCACGTTCATTGCACACCACTGACCATGTGTTTTTTTGAAGCACAGGGATCGACAACTTTTATATTCAAAACTTTTTTTAAGTTTATTTTTCTTCTCCCCATCCCTGTCAGGAGCAGTGTTTTCAGCCCTTTCAAAACTGAAAATGTGCATCAGAATATTTTAAAAGCGTTCTGTCTATGGCATCAACAGCAGGAAGTAAAATCTCAGTGTATAATAGGGGAGAACGGGGTTAGTTGTCACACTTTTTACTCTAGTGTGAATTGCCTGTCATCAAACCATCTTTCAAAAGTCAGTCCTACATTAAATTGAAGCTTAAGGTCTTGGCTTGAATTGTGTATCCTTCTCATTTTTAACTCATTGTAATAAAGACGTAATCAGCTATCAAAGACACTCTGACACATGGTGACAACCAGCCCCATTGCAAAGATGGTTATCAAACACCATGGGGTTGTTTGTCATGATGTTATTATAATGAGAAAAATCTTTTAAAAAAGATAAGAAGGCAAAACTAAATTTGATTAACCACTAACAACCAGTTAGCTAGCTTATAACAATCTTAACTTTAGCTTTCTCTTCACACTTTTTAAAGGTAACTGTTGTTTTGTTATAAGTTCATTGCATGAAAGGAAGAAAAATACAGAGGAGCTCAAAATTTCAATTTAACATGAAAATAAACACAAAAAGTCCTCTCATCTCAAGTTCACCTATCTCACTCCGGAGGAAACTACATAGGTGAGCTCTGATCCCAATTCAGTAGATTTCCATACCACTATTTGTGAGACAGCGCCCTCTGGTGGTGAGATATAATAAGTGTGATAACTAACCCTGTTCTCCCCTACCTGACATTATACAAAGTTGGTAATTAGCCATTAAACAGATCCTGGCTAAAGAATCAGATATTTCCAATGTCAGATGGTAAAAAGAAAATCAGAGCAAAAATGAGAATTACTTGTTCAATAATATTCATCATTTGGCTGACGTAAAACTTTCTGCTTCAGAGGTGGTTTAATGTTTACAGCTCAGCCCAAAGTGAAACCTGTCTGTCATGTTTAGATAAGCTCTCAATTCTCTTTTTGATCTTTGTTGCAGAGAGCTGTGGAGTGAAATCAACTGGCTGCTTGTGGGTTTTGGGCAGCAGGTTTGTCACCCTGTCAGCCCGCTCTGCTCCATGTGTCTGAACCAGCACAGCTGTCCCTCTGCATTCAAGAACTCTCCCACAAAGAGGCCCAAGGCTGGATCTCCTCGGTCTCCTAGTCCAACCTCTGGGTTCAAAACAAAAACTGAAGTTAAAGAAGAAGCTGCTGTAAAAGATGAGAAGACAAAGACTGAGGCTGTCTGTACACCTGTTTCCCAAACGTTACAGAGCAAGAAACCCAGAAGAAAAATGAAGCTTTAGTTAAGCTCCACTTTATAGTCCGAGCTCAGGACTCTGGATTATACGCACACACACTTTAAGCATACTAGTAAGCTCAACATTTATTAGAGTGGTTCAGATTTACTGATGTTTTTATAATCATTAACTGTTTTTTTCTAAAAAAAAAAGAAAAAAAAACATTGACAGATGTTGAAAAATTAACTTTGTAGCGTTGTCTTTTTAAATCGATTCTTTATTACCTAAATAAAGACATTGTATGTAAAACCAGTTTTATTTTTTTTTCCAGCAGAGAGTTTCCCAATACACTGGAAAAATAGCAACTCAAAAAATGAGTTATTCCAGAAAGATTAAAAGCAAGTTCATTACTGATGGCTTTATTTGATGAAAAAGGATTACTGAGCCTCTCTGTACCCCTGTTTTCCACACAACACAAAGAAAGATCCTTCATGAACAGAGTGCTCTGAAAAAGGCCACTTTTTTTTGCACACTATTAAAGGCTTCTTTCTAAAATGGGTTTTATGGTGAATATAAAGAAAGTTCACCACTTATCCATTTAGGTATGCAGGTATTATCTGTGCAATCACATACACAGATAAAAAAAAATAGGGCCCATTTTAAACTGATGAGTTGTGATAATAAAAGTATACCAGGATTTCTCAGGCCAGCATGTTTCATGTTAATTAAATTGTGCACAAATCGCTAAGTATTTTTTTTTTTTTTTACAAAAGTTGAGTTACTCTGCTGCTTCAGTTAAAAGAAACTGAAACTTTCTGTCAAGAAATTGTATAAACGTTTTAACACCATGTCAGTTCAGTGTGATGACTTCTCTTCTCCACAGAGTAGTGGGTGTGTAATCAGGAAAAACCAAGGTGCAATCAACTACAAAAACAACAGCCTCTCATTTGTGTGTGTAACCATCGGATCACATGATGTTTCATGTTGGCTGGCTGCCATAGCTTACACTTCCAGCCATGATGGCATTATAATTTGCACCAAGTGAAAGTGACTGTTCTCTCAACACTTTCTGAGTTACCTGAAATGTTTTACATTTTTCTCCTTTTTTTGCTCATTCTAAATGATGCATATATATATAATGCCTCATAAGGAGGAAATCTGAGCCCATTTCAAAATTTGTAATCATTTATTTTGCGCCCCTTGATTCAGCAGCATTTCTGATGAAGGTCCCTACTAGTTATCCCTACTCACCTAAGCTGCTTCCCTCTCTAATTTTTGTCTCTTAAATGTCTTATCTTCCCTGATCTGGTTATAAAAAGCACTTCCCTAAACGCGAGTATGTGTGTAACGCAAGCGTTTTCACATCAGACGGGCAAGTTAAATCTGTAGTTAATTAGACATTCATTTCAATTTTATGCAGTTTCCCTTTTCATTGATCTCAAGTGAAGACACTGGATGGGGAAGCAGGTATGGAAGATTTAGGTTCTTTGGTGACAGGTGGTCTGAAAGCAAACTGTGTGGCTGCAGCAGCATAAAAAAATCCCTGACTTTAAAGTTACATGTTTTTAATTCACCATACAAACAGCAGCCCCCTTTATATCCGTTTTTTGTTGCTGTCGGCAGGTCGGGGCTGCGCTGCTGTCGTCAGGTGTGCGCTGAGGAGACGTAGTGGCATCTGTTGTTGACGCCTCTTCAGTCTCGCGCCGGGTCGTGTAGGAGTACACACGCCCAGCTGGAAATAAGCATTAAGTGTTACGTACGTGGAACAGCCTCCTAATCTCTGATCTCTTGGATTACTTCTCTGATGGAGCGGACTCCGTCGCGTTCGTAGATTTTGGTCACAGTTTTACGCACACCTCAGTCAATTTTGGCGCACACTCATTTGCGCCCCAGCACCTGCATGATGGATTAAGCACTCGTTAATTTTAAACCTCTCTCAACCTGTACTCCCTGAACGATTGTGGATTATTAATGGACTCACATCATGCTGAATAATGATGGTCTTTTGGTCAGTCGAGCGCGCAGCGGCACACTGGATTAAGAACCAGGGACTTTCCATTGCCTTTGGACCAGGCACCTGTTTACTCTCCTGAGACACTTTGACCTGTTTTATCTCTGAAAGAAACAACGACCTTCTGGGATGGAGAGCGAAATGAGACCAAGGCTCTGTTTCCTGACCAAAGGCGACAGCGGCTATGGCTTTCACCTGCACGGTGAGCGGAACAGAGGCGGGCAGTACATCCGCAAAGTGGAGCCCGGCTCCTCGGCTGACATGGCCGGGTTACGGCCAGGGGACCGAGTGGTGGAGGTGAACGGGGAGAATGTGGAGAACGAAAGCCACCACCAAGTGAGTCATAGCTCAGTAAATCAATTCTGTGAATCACAAACATGCTAGACGTTAGGCCAGACTCTGGGAAGCTCCTAAACTCTGAGGTACAAACAATGACTTCCATACCTGTTAGACCACTTTTCCTTTGCCTGAGGAGAAGGAGGAGGGGGGTACTAAAATGGGTCAATGTGATCCTTGTGTAAAAGTAATCACTGAGTGTCTTTGTCACGCTGAAATTGTGTTAGGTGCAAGTCGTCACAGGATGACCAAAAAAATAACAACTCTTAATGATGCAGCTCTGATGTTTTGTTTTAACTTTTTCTTTCTGCATTCCTGTTCGCTGCAGGTGGTGAACCGTATCCGTGAGGTGCCCCACCGCACCAGGCTGCTGTTGGTGGATAAAGACACTGATGATTACCTGCGCCGCCATGGTCTGACCTGCACTGAGGACCTGGCCATTGAAATGGGAACCCTCTCCCCACGTCCCTCGCCAGGGCACACTCCTTCTGTCTCTCCCTTACCCAGAGAGAGTGCACCCCTGACTCCAAAAACTCACCACACACAGTCGTTACACCCACCAGATGCAGTCTTGACCCAAGATATGATCCAACAAGACAAAGCCAAAAGATCCCCAGTGACATCAAGCACAACAGACGCAGAGGTAAGAATTAAAAGTAACACATCACACTCACACACAGGAAATAAACTTTGAATTAGTTAATCCCTGCAGCAGGGAGCAGTGAACAGTGAACCAGTGTGTTAGTGTGTTAAGAGTATGTCACACTGAGCATCTGTTCTTTCCCAGAAATCTGTTTGGCACTAATCTAAACTTGGGCATTTGGGCCATCTTTGGCAGGGTCCAGTCCAGATTAGGATCATCGCTGCGATGTGCACAAACACACAGTTTAAAGTTTTAAAGTTTATTGTGGGCCATAAAAGATGAAAGTCCTTCTCGTTAAAAAAGGTGAAAAGTGAATGACTGAATAAAACAGAGGATGAAAACAGTGGAGTAACAAACTCAAACATTTTATCACCTGTTGCAGTATAATTTGAACTCATAGTTCCATCTGTTCTCAGAACTCTGCAGTAAGCGTTGTAAACATTTATCATGACCGCTGTATTGAAAAAAGATCCGCTTCTTTGTGCATACTGAAAGTTAACACCTCACACAATGTAGGATGTTTCACACCGTACATAAAAGACTAAACGCCACTGAAGTGACTGTAAGCTGCAAAAATTGTGGTGAAGCTTCAAATTAGGCAAAAGTTCTCCAAAATATAAAATGTGACTGTATTATTTTTTTTTTTTTTAATTCAGTTAAAAATCCAGTCAGTGGTTGAAGGCTAGCTACTGACTGGTATAGCATCTGCTGCAGTCATATTATGCAACATTTTATCTGTTCTGCTAAACTTTAATTTGGTTTTGACAAAGCAGGCTTTGAGTTCCTGCTGTGAAGAAAAGAACAAAGCAGACGAGAGCAGGATCAGATTTTAAGATAGCAGTGAGGTATAATCAAACACTTTGCATAGGTATCGTTATCCATCCTGTGTTGTCTTTTTTTAGACACACAATCTCACACCCACTTGCTTACCAACTTCTGACCTTAGCTGTAAAAGATGATCACATATAGAAAGATTTATTATGAACTGTATTTTTTTTGTTTGTTTGTTTTTTTTGTCAAGTCACACATCTTCAAATTCTCAAGTTAGCAAGTGCTACTTGAAGGGGAAAAAAATCCCACAAGTGCCATTAGGATATCACTGTGACCTGTTAATGTCAGCTTCGCTACAGGAACAACCAGGAAGTTGAAGCCAGACACTGAGCTGAGTGTTTGGGATCCAAACATGCTGAAGTACCATCTGTTTAACCGAAGGCAGGGTAAATACAGGCTGCCCCTTGGCTGGCTATCCCAGCTCACCTTCTCAGTTTGAGTCACAGGCTCCGATCAAACGGCAGTGACAACAAAACAGCAACAAAACCTGCTCATCGCTATGCCGTCCGTTACATCACTCCTAACTGTGACATCAGGTTTGGCTCGACCACCATTAAAAAAAAAAAATCAACCTGAAATCCAGGAATGATTTTTCCTACAAGATGATTTGATGTAAAAACTGAGTAACTCAAGAATTGAGTCCTTAAGAATGAGCCTTTCAATGATGTTTTTATCCATTTAGAGCCCGGCAAGACTTGGATTCAACACAGATGATAACAAGCATTTGGCCCTAATTTTTAAATATTAAAATGACATCCATATTACTTTTTAAAATCTCGTGATCAAAGAAAACAATGACTTTTAAGTTTTTGGACTTTTTACTGAGTACAAGCTTAATTTCTGTCTGCTAACCCTATTATTGCCACCATAGCTTCGACCTATTTTTTTTTCGTTAATATTATTAAAAAACAACACGTAAATTTTTCACAGAAACACTGAAACTGTCTTTCTCTCATTTCTGCACTCTCATGTCATATGTCATGCCTCTTGTGACATTCACATGGCAGGACATGTAAATACAGACACCCATTTCCTCATGGCATTATGTTATTTTGGCAGCAGGTATCTATAAACAGTAGACTTATGTAACCTGCTATTACAGACATGCAACAGCAGGACCGAGTCACACAATCTTAACACAAATGTTCGCCTTTTTTGCTTGAAAATTGACTGATTGAACAGTTTGAATGTGTTTTATTCCATTATGAATCCACTTTATCCTGACTGTGTTGAGTATTGTGACTTCATCTTAGAAAAACAGGATTTTTATTTCAGGTCAGCTTGGTGTGAAGCCTGTGAGAGTGAATTTATTCAGGCAGACATGATAAATATAGTAAACAGGCCAGTGAGATTAAAGGAGATCTTTAAAACCAGCGGGAAACTTGGTGACCTGTCAATGCAGCAACCTGACCTGTCACTATGGCGATCTGTAGCCAAGGTGTTTTTTTTTTTCCATTACGACAACTTAGAGGGATGAACCCGGCTGCACTGACTGACAAATCATCTAGAAACTTCTTCATAAAAATGTTTCTGTGTGAAAGTATTTTTTGTTGATGTATATTAAATAAGTGGCCATAATAAAGTGAACAAAACAAATGAAACAGCTCAGATCAACAGTCATACAAGAGTTAACAAAATCATCCTGGCTGTACTGATCTATTTTAGCATTTACAGTTCATGTGAGATATTCCAGTTCAAATATAACTTCATGCGATCCTTGAACAGACGGACTTTATTCTTGATCCTGTTTAATAACAAGCTTTTCTAGCAGTGAAGCTAAGTGCATTTAATAACACTTTACCAGACACGGGGGTTGTATTCTTCCTCTGGAGCGCAAAAATCAGGGACATCAGATCTATTTCTAAACTTCTGTGAATTTTTTTTTCTGTTTTGTTATCCGTATCTCAGACCAGTATTTCTGCAGATCACAACATGACCACACAGTGGGTTAGAGCAGTCACAGCAGTTTAACTGGGCCATAAGTGCAGGGTCATGTTGGGGCACACACAGGCAGACACACACACACACACAAAGTGTAGCTAATAGTACATGCACAGGTGCGGTCAGAAGGTCACTCAAACAAAGTGTACTCTTGTCGTTGGTCATTAGGCTTTTAATCTTAATGTCGCTCAGTCAGATCTCCTTAAGTCCCTTCGCTCAGCTCTGGGACGACTGTCTCATCCTGGCAGTCACTTTCTCCTCATCATCACATACACAGGGCGGTAAATTCAAAGCAATATTACAACAAGGAAAATTTACTAAAACCATCAGTTATTACAGTAAAAATGATCAAATATCCACTGATGGGAAAGTTTCCTTGAATAAGTTATTTTAAAAATACAGTTTTGTCTAAGGATAACACATACTAAGGTCTGACCAATATGGATTTTTTTTGAGGCCGATACCAATATTTGGCAGACAAAAAAAAACCTGATAACGGATTAATTGGCTGATTCATTTTAAAAATATATAATGAATAAAATAACTTTTCTTTTGTTCCCTTAATGCTGAAATAAAACAAAGATATGAATTACAGGCAGGACATTTTACTGTTTTACAATGCTTTGTCCTTTAGTATTTGTTGAACTTTACAACAGAGAGAAATTTTCAAGTATAAAAACACGCAGAGAAACATTAAAAGCACCGGCGATAATCGGTAGATAATCGGCCAACAATCGGCTGAGAATCGGCCAATAATCGGCCAATAATCAACAGATTAAAGTGGCCAGTTATTGGCAGAACTCCTGCTGATTACGATTATTTTAAAAAGGGCTATAATCGGCCCATTAAATAGGCCGGCCGATATATATGAAAACCTACACTGTTAGTCAGTCATACACAGCATCAGCACTTTTACAGACCCACCCACCTTTTTTTGAAATTATAAAAGTCCAACAGAGTTTTCATATTCGCAGACCATTTCCAATAAAAATCGAGGATCTTTTAAATATGCTCAGGTTACGTTTCCATCAAACTGAACATTAAATTAAAACTAACGTGACAAACTCTTCACAAAGATGTCAAAGATGTCTGAACTGATGCAAATTTAACAGGTTTCTCTTATGAATCAAATATATTTAAGGACGCATTATGGGCCTCAAATTATCCGGATTTTAAAAGGATCTCATCCGAGGTGTCGCTGTTGTTTTTTACCCCCTTTTCTAGCAGGAGGTGCAGCCCGTACCAGAGCAGAGAGCTGAGCTCCTACCTCGTCTGTGTCACATGGTGAAGGGAGAGCACGGCTATGGTTTCAACCTCCACAGTGATAAAACAAAGAGGGGACAGTTTGTGCGCTCGGTGGACCCCGGCTCAGCTGCTGAGAGAGCGGACTTGAGGTCTGGAGACAAACTAGTGGAGGTACGTCCAAAGTGCACACACATACACACTCACACAAAGAGATGAGAGGAGTAGGAGGGTAACCCCTGGCTAACCTTTCAGAATATTTAAATTTAGACTTGATTCATGGCCCTTTAGAAAGGTAATTGAAGGAAATAATTAACTGGAAAAAGAGAGCACCCACTCCATACATTAATCAGGTCTGTGCGCAGATTTGAGAGTGATTGGATTAGAGCGGATTAGCTGGACTCAGGCTTTGAGTGGGCTGAAGAGGAAGGTGTTGTCTAGAAGGGCAAAAGTAAAAAAGACGACATGGGATAATCTTGAATGGTGGTGCTCTTGTAGACGCCTGTGCAGCTAGGACTGAGCTGTCTGCTGCTTGCAGATGTGAGTTTCTATCCACCCTTGCGTATGATGATGGGTAAACATACCAGCTTCAACTCAAATCCCAGCTTTTAAAATATCCTTTTTAGTACTTTCCTGTCGTTTCACAGCATGTATGTCTCATAGTTTGTCTCAAATACTGCCTCCACAGTCTTATCACGTTTTAATCTTCACAGCTTCTCATCTGTTTCTTTTTCCGCTGTCTCAGGTGAATGGAGCCAACATAGAGGGCCTAAGGCACTCAGAGGTGGTGGCGCTCATAAGAGCAGGAGGCCAAGAAGTGAGCCTCCTTGTGGTCGACCAGGCTACAGATCAGCTCTTCCAAAGACTCGGGATCATACCCACCTCTAAACATGACAAAGGTTACATTGTATACTACACACAGTCACTCATTCACTCTCACACACACAAACACACACAATGTGAAGGCTCAATTTTTCAGAAAAAAATAGTCTGAATTTTCCATAACTTCTGGCCAAAACTGATTTGTTGTGCTAGCAGATGATCTTTTTAATACTTCCTCACTTTCATGCTATGTGACATGAGTAATTGTGACATTTAGACAAGGTTTATAATTTCTGGTTTGTCCCTGTAAGTTATCTTACAACAGCTGAGCAGACATAGCAGATTGTGTTAGCCATCACAGCCTTTGTGAACTAATACATGTTAGAATCGCAAAAATATGCACATGGTTTATCTGTTTTCCCTTCAAAGAGCAGTGAGGCAGACGTAAACACTAAATCCTCTTAATGGCCCCTTTTCTTCTCTGCTGAGCATAGCTCTGGTTGGAGAGGTTCTGTCTAATAGAATCCTTCAGCAGAAAATGTACATATTTTGGCTAAGACTGGTCCAGTAAAAGCAACAAGTGCAATTAATATGTAGAAAGATGATTATCGAACTCCTGCTGACTTAAGCATGACTTGATCGCGGTGTTTTCAACCTTTGAGTCAAATTCAAATGAGGTTGCCTTAAAGGCAGTGTTGGTCATCAGATTTAGATACACTTTTTGTTATTCTAGTTAAAATGATCTTTATGTCCCAATGGCAATCAATACATGATGTGTTCTTAAAATAGAGTGAAAAATATCTGCTGTCTACAGCACGAGTAACCCTGGGAAAACACCAGCCAATCCTAGCGTTTTGGCATCAATTTGTTAAACCAATAAAATCCCACCTCCTGCATGTGCATTTCGCCGGCGTGCACTAGCCCAGATTCAATACGCATAACCAAGACGGATCCAAGTACGCTGGAGAATGGCAGAAAGACTACCTATACCCCAATTACTGGTAACGTAGGGCAAACAAAAAAAAATGTGCTGAGGACCGGTTTGGTTTTGAATCAGTCATGATCGTATGGTCTCGAATCAGTGGCCCTCATACATGTCAGCAGGTTGTCGTTTTGGAGGAGCTCCGAGTGTGGCTAAACAGAGTCATGAGAAGATGCTACATTCAAATTCTTGCAAGTTTGCCGTGACTACCAACCCTGCCTTTAATGTCTAGTAATTGATAAAAAAAATACTGATTAAAATATCTTTTAACTGATTGTTATTCATTTTAAAGTCTAAACACAACCTTAAACAACTAAAACTTAAATAAAATGCAGCATATAAAAATATCTGAGCTGGCGAATCTTGATTGACAGCCACGATCACATGACTGCACAGATACTGCTATTTGAGTTCTCTCACTTCAGCCTGTATAAACAAACTCGCAGTCAGTAGTGAAAAACAGAAAACAAAACAGAAAGATTTCTTCGCCCACCTGGCACCTGGTGGAAATATTAGATATTGCCCATTACCATTGGATTGGTTAACAAACACGATCAAAAACTAATTCTAGAATAAAATGTCTCTGGGTTCGCCAGAAATGACTGATGTCAAAATGTTGTCACTGCCCAAAAAAGGTTGGGAACCACTGCTCTATTGGCTGACTTCTAAACACGAACATATCATGTGGATGCCTAATGTCACTGAAAATCTGACCTAAACACAGGTATTGAAATTTAGTGTAAAGAAATAACAAATCTTTTGTTGATAATGTCTTTTTTGCTGATTATGTCATAAGGAGGCGTCAGTACTATTTTAAAACCAGTTGAAAACTCAGCACCTTTGGTTATTTGACTAAAAGTAGGTTTAAAACACAGTGACTGACAGCTCAGTAGGCTATTTTGGTTCCTGTAGTGCTTAGCAGACTGGATGAAAGTAAACATAATACTAACACAAGCTAGTAACTCTACACAACATTGAGCATCAGCTCCAAACACACATGAGTTTCTGGGCTGCAGACTTTAATGTCAGTCATGTGTTTATGGTGAACGTGGGAAAACAGTCAGTGTCCATCGTGGGTGAAGTGATAGTACTTTGGCCTCATTTTTGGGGTAAGAGGTTGAGGGGTGTTGTCCATCTTTTTAATTAATTAATGACAGACTCTCAAACTCAGCAATAAAACTCTCTCTTTTCTCCAGACAGTTGTCTTAACTTTTTTTTTAAATAATTCTCTCACAGAGGTTTACGTGGATAAACCAGCCACAGAATGCAAACCACCCTCGCCCTCACCAATCTCTGAACCCCCTGCCGCGGATCCACCAGTCATCAACGTGACACTGACGGATCCTCCAGTCACAAATTCATCCCCAAAACCCCGGACCAACGGAAGCTCTGCATCACAGTCCTCAAGAAGCTCCACAACGCAGTCAGAGATCAGCAGCTCAGACATGAGCATCCAGGTGAAAGAAGAGACATAAGAAAAACAATAGAATCAACAAAACAGTCAGAAAAAAGTTGTTGTTTTACATACAAGAGTAAAAACATTTCAATACCACATTTCTCTAGACTCGGTTTATGTGATATCTTCTTCACGTGTCTTCATCTTGGTGTCATCTCTCTGTCCTGTTGTTGTCTTATTTAGTTCTTTGAGTCATCTTTTTTTTCTTCTTCTCATTAATTTAATTTCCTTTCCCTAATTTATTCCATAATATTTTTTTCATTTTTTTTATTTTCTTAACTGCTTCTAAAAGCTTTTACTCTTTCTCTTCTATTACCTATTCTTGTTTTAATAACCTGTGTCCTCTCAGCTAAAATTCTTGTCGTCTGTCGTCCGTGTCTTGTATCGTCTCGTTGTGTCTGGCCATGCATGAGATTTGTTTTGTTAACTGCTTAACGTTCTGTTTTGGCTTTGTTTGTTGAAGCACTTTGTAAACTCTTGTGTTAACAGTATTACATAAATAAAGGTATTATTATTATTATTACTATAAAAAGATAAGTCATTGGTAAATCTTTGCATAAAACATATACGCTTCAATGTATTTTAGGTGCCAGATGAAGATGACAGGCGTGTTTCGGATCCTTTCATGGACAATGGCCTGCGTTTGAGTCCCACGGCGGCTGAAGCTAAACAAAAAGTCCTTTCCGGCCGCAACAAAAAGAGAGCGCCTCCTATGGACTGGAACAAAAGACAAGAGATCTTCAGTAACTTCTGAACCTTGAATGTAGTGGTGCAGTTTTTCAAAGAGCAGTACTTTTTCTCTAGTACTGTGTCATGGTACCAATCTTAGGTGCCAGTACTTCACAGGGTATTTATGCAACTTTAAACTCCACTCTGTTTCTAACAGCTACTGGTCTGACACACACGTCCAGTAAAAACTGAAGCAAACTGGAAGCTGGAAACTCGTCCAGCAATGGCTACACCAAAAAAATCATAACCTTTAAGAGCATAAATCATCATCGGATGAAAAAGAAAGTTTTAAGTTCAAAACTAGTTGAAAATGAATGAAGTTAAATTCACAAACATATTAATACAACAAATAATTTTATTTTTAAAAAAAAGTTCTCACTGAACGATAGCTACATTAGAACACAGTCTGTTCCGTGCAAAACTTCCTTGTAAGATTTCAGATTTTATTCTCGTGATGCTTTCATCACAGTTCCCACAGAATAAAGACACAAAACTGTAGATATGTTAAAGACATTTCAACACACAGTACTGAACGAAGCCATCAATGACAGACAGACAGACCATGTACCCAGGGTTTTATCCATGCAGATGACGCCTGGTCAGAGCCCAGTGTTTCTCTAAATAAATCACAGACACATTCAAAACTCCCAGCCTGTATGAACTCAGTCAGATTTTGACCTTTTATGCTGAAAATATGCTTTCCTGCTGTTTAATCTAGTGACAACATTTATGCAAGAAGTGGTTTGATGTCTTTTTTGTGCAATAGTCTCAAATCTTTTCATTGTGCTCATTTTGAGTCCTGGAGTAGCAGTCTTTATATTAACTTCTTTAGAGGTTGATTCTTTCAGATGTTAATACAGAGGGAGTGGAAGCAACAACGTGTATATTGTGCTTTTCTTTGAGGTAAGAGTGATGGCTAAAAAGAAATGTATTTAAAAGACAAATGGGTTGACTGGAGAGGAAAGAAACTTTGGACCCTTTGACTTCTTGTAGGTTCTTGAGGAATTTTCTGTCAAATGTGCGTGATTGAACCATTTTAGAATGTGAAATAAAGTTTCAAAATGCACAAATGCCACAATCGCAGTTATCAGTAAATTATGGAAAGAACTAACCACTGGGGAACTAGTTCACATTTAAATTCAAGAACTGATGTTTTTCTGCCAACTAAAATCTGACCTTATGTACCTCAAGCAGCCTGAGAAAGCAGAGAGTGGTACTCTGCAGCTTGACTGACCTCACGTCAACCTCACATTGTTGTAGTTTAACCATAGACTGTATAATCAATGAACGTAGCCTACACGATGTAACCCCTCTGTTTCTGAAAAGGATTTTTGAAGCAAAACGGCCAGCGTGGCCATATTGGAAATGAGGTGGGCTATGAGGCTCCATAGTAACAGCCATAGGGCAGTCATGTGGGCTGAGCTGTGCCTCTGATTGGACGAACTGGTGATCTTAATATTATCTAAACTGCCAAGTTAGAAAAAAATTCACCCCCATACGACACGTGCCATTTGTGAAATTAGCGATTCAGGTGGGAGACGTTTTATGTACCAGGCTGTAAATGTGCTTATTTCAGCCGTAAAAACAGCTTTTTTTTTTTGGCTTGGTGTGTACCTGACTTCCATTACTTTCGGAGCCAGCCTCAAGCAGACACTCGAGGAACAGCAGACTTTAGAGCTTCCACGTTGTTTTGTATTTTCAGACTGGAGGTTCCCGCTTGAGTCTAAGTAAATTTTAATGGGATCATCAGCACAATGTAGTATGGGTAGTCAGGAAAAAGATGGATACCACCTTTTTTCTGACTACCCTTAGTTCATCATGATTGCGGTTTTGCTCTTCCAGTTGAACGTTTTGTTTACGTTACCATGGAGACCACAAAGCTGACGATTTTAGCCTAGCTGTCATACTCGCTCTAATAACCCACTTTTAAAAGCAAGAAAGTGGCAAAATGAAGAAAAAATGGAGGTGAAGTCATAGTGTGGATGTTTTTAAAAAAAATGTTTACACTGAGCCCTGTCGAGCATTAATGATTTCACAAGAGTTGTTTCGAGCTAGCTTTCCGGTGGCAGCAACTGGAAGTCGATAACCGCAGGTGGAAGTCAACACCCTTGGGCTTCTGAAGAAACAGGTGGATAAAAATGAAACAAAGCATGGTGGAAATATGATACAAGACAGACGCAGCTTGACAAACGTGTGGAACGCCCTGTGACAGGAAAGAGAAAGTAGTCGCAGGTCTGTAACTTCAGCAACATTTTGATAATGATGTTGACAGACCACATAGTTTGAGACAAAAAAAAGCCTGTGAGCTCAATCAGAGACAAAACAGTTCCCAGCCAATGCAGCATGTTAAAGCTAAATAAAAAAATAAAATTAAAATGAGACATATACATGATAATAATCTGTATGCATCTGATAATATATTATATGTCATCAAACTTAATGTTAGCTGAGCCATTAATTTAGGCTGTTTTTTCTTTCAGTTCAACTAAAGGTATGAAAGAAGCAGAATTCAGCCGAAGTGCTGTACATGTTATTTTCTCCTTGAAGAGCTGTGCCCACACCAGCAACAGATTTTCTTGTCCAGCTTTTCTGTATTGGGCAGAAAATGTGTGAAAAACTTCCACTGTAGTTCATTTATGGTTTCCACCAAGCAATCTGGTTATGGCTCACGACATGTCTTTGTTTCCATGGCCAACTACTTGAGATATTTGCACTTAGATAGGAATGCTTGGTCTGCTTGGTTTCAGCAGGCAATCTCCACAAGTTTCTTCTGGTTGGCGGACAGTCGATGTCAAATCAATGAAATGTGCGGCTTCTTTTCAAGTTTAACCTGCATATGACGCTTCAGATACTTCTCACCATCAGAATTTATTCTAGGTAGCAAAGGAAGTACTAATGTCATCAACAAACGCTTCTATGTGGAATGAAATGTACACAACTAATTTATACCTGAGAGAAGAAAACTTACATTTAAATTTACTATGCATGATATTTCTTCCTGAATTTGCCGGGTCACCCTTTATTTTAATTTGTAGATGGTTCTTCTTCACGTAGGCTTGTACTGATCAAAATCAGGTTGTAGCTCATAGCTTACCTTACTGTGCCTTAAAGAGGTGAATCAGCAGAATCAGTGTTTTGCTGATTAGTTACCTGAGAATGGCGAAGCTGTGAGTTTCTGTTGTGATTTCAGCACATGAATGCATTTTCTTGTCAATATTAGTTCACCTGTTCTTTGGCTGTAGACGTCAGCCAGTCAGCTGGCAGTCACACTAATGATACGCAGCTTGTGTAATTTTTGCTTCTCACTTTTTTACTCGGTAACTGACACTGTAAATGTCTTGAAGTACAACACTTCCCAAAATAATATCAATAAAAGTACCAGCTTTGAAAACCACTTAACAAGTAGACAAAAAAGTAATTTAATCACGTTGACTGGAGTAAAAATAACAAGTTATATCACCCCTGTGTTTACTTAATCATTACTTAATGTGTTTCTAATGTGTTCAGAGCCAAGCACAGTGACCTCAGTTTGTCCAACATGTAGAAACAGAAGGAGGCAGGACTGTCAAGACTTTAAATGCCTGACTGGTACCACATCAAGAGTAAAAATATTTCAATACCACGTTTCTCTAGACTCGGTTTATGTGATTTCCTCTTTATGTCTTCATCTTGGTGTCATCTTTTTGTCCTGTTCTCTTACTTAGTCCTTTGAGTTTTCTTTTTTTTTTCTTCTCATGAATTTCCTTTCCTTTCCCTAATTCGCTTTTAATTTATTTATTTATATTCCAAAATTAAAAGTATTTACAATTGCACATTTTATTCATTACTGTAAAAATATAAACAAAAATAGGGGTTGAATTTTATTTAAAGCCATACAAACAAATATATCATGGCAGATCAATTTAAGAAACGCGACAAAATGTGCACAATGGTAGACCAATTTTCTACCAATCAGCAAAAAAAGTGTCTTGGGGTGGTTTGTTCATTTTTGGTCTGTTTTTGGGTTGGCCTATGAGCGTGTTCCCATGTTAGGGGGTCGCCTGTTTAAAGCACTGCTATTTAGGGGATTGCAGGCTGAAAAGTTTGATGACCCCTGGTCTAAAACAATCTTTAGTGGTGTTTTTCTTGATGGTTAATTGTAGGCATTTAAGGGTAAAGAAATGTGCTCAGTCCTGAACTTTGTACTCATGATTTTGTTGATATGATGAGCTCCTTGAAAATCCTTAAATAGCTGTCATTTTTTTCTGGAAGAAGACAAAAGAAAAACAACTGACTGGGTACTACTTGCTAAAGAAACTTCTAGACAAGCAACTAGAATGGATTCTCCTAAAAGAAACAGCTGATGTTTATTTTTCAGTCAAGTATCTTATGTCTTATTGCCCTCAGTTAACATGAACCATATAATTCATTTCATCCACAGCTGAGCCGAGCTGTTAAGAAATTTTTGACAAACTTACAATGGACACAAAGCATTTTATTTCCTTTTCTCACCAGTATAAAAACGTAATATGACTAGCAAAAATGAGCCACAGAAAAAGATACCAAAGCCTTCCTGCCAATAACATGAAACAATACCATGCTCTTTATGAAATTAACAGAATTTAGACAAAAACAAAATGATTTTTTTTTTTCGCCTGTTATTTCTACTTTGTTCCCATCAGGTTTTTTTTTTAACCTATTTTTTTTTAGCAACAATTAACTTTATTCATGATCAATAAACACTGCTGTATCACTCAGAAAATACACTGATCTTTTAGACACCAGAACTGTTTGTGAAACTGTTGAACGAACAGTATAAAAAGAAAAGGCAAGCAACTAGGTTCTCAAACAAGCTTTAAACTACGGGTTTGGAGGAAAACAAACTGGACTGGAGTTCAGATTGTCTTTTGTTTGAGGTGTGTGAAGATCAATTTGATTATCTCAGTAGTCACAGTCTAGGTCAAATCAAGTGCATCGTCTATTATCATCCAGATGTCTGCATGCTGGAAAACACTGGCAGAATATTAATGAAAAATATAGGTCCCTGTATTTCATTTTTCTTGCAAAACTCATTTGATTTTCTTTAAAAGCCCTTCTCTGCCTGTACTGGTCTGTTGTCATGATGCACCTACTAATACTGGAATAGCAGCCCATAGACACTAATTGTCCTTTCTTTAATTTCAGTGGCTCTTTGGCAGTGTCCTAGCTGTCAGAATTTTTATCTATACTTTGCCCTCATAGTGAATTGAGGTGTTGTTAGTGTGTAAAGGGCAATCTTATTACTCTGCAATACTTGTATACATCAGACGCCACTGCAATCACACATTCACACACACACACACACACACACACACAGAGTGAAAACAACAGACACAGATCATGCACAGAAAGTCGGTAGGCTACAGAACCTTCAAATTAAACTTTGCCCTCATACTGTGAACGCATCAAATGAACACCACTCAACTATTCAAAACATGCTATAGGCAAAAAAAAAAAAAGGTACAGGACTCATGCACACTTCCTCATGCAGGATCTCACTCACATGCAGGATCTCAGGCACGCACGCACACTCGCACACACTTGTACACCTCAGCAATATGGCAAAGTTAGTCATTGTAAAAGTGCGGATTAGTCCCAGTTCCACAAAGTTGTTTTTATTTGCCATTTAGTATTGGGATATTTTTGCCAGTCAAAGACACTTAATTTCACAGTGCAACACAGTATGACAAACACTGACATTAGGGTCAAGACATATCATATGGGTGAGGTTAAAAAAAGTCCATACAAAAAGGAAAAGGTAAAATAAAATAAAATAAAAAGTGCAAAAATAACTCAACAGTCACTGAAAATAGCATTAATTCAAATGTTTTTTGTTTGTTTTTTTTTTGCGTTATTTGTGCGAATTGAAGTCCACTATAGAAACAGAAAAATATCAGTAGCAGCAAAAAAAAAAAAAAAAAAAATGGACCATTTTAAAACATTATAAAGATCACAATGACGTTGCCAATCACTGTTTTACTTAAGATATCAATATGGCATCAAATGGATATCAGTATGAATGCAGACACTCTTGCACACGCACGCGCACGCACGCACACACACACACATACACACAATCACATACAAACACAATTACAAACACTTGGTCACAGTTAATTGGTGCCAAGGAAATTGCGGTGGGAGTCAAGTTTTAGCTTGGTACCATATCTGAAACAATACATATTTCACACACCTTTAACACAGAATGCCAAAATAAGGAGTCACAAACTGCACATGCACACAAGCACACACACACACACACACACACACTCAGACACACACACATATAACTTCAAAGACACACATGAAGATGTGATTATCTTTCTACGTGTTCTCTGGAGAGAAAACAAATGTGTTAGCCCTAATCCTGTCTTCCTACAGGAATGGATTCTGTGAAGCCACGAGGAAAGACACTTGCTCTTAACTATTTTTTTTCTCTCTCTCACTTATGATCATTTAGAAAATGTTATGAGAATATGTCTGCTAGATGAAAAGCTCTGTGAAGCAGCACTCTGGTCAGAAATGAAGGTAGGAAACAGATGCGGAGAGCAGGACTATCATACAGTTAAAGAGGAATTCAGCGACTACAGATGAAGTAATTCAGATTGAATCCTATTCCCCAGAAAAGAAAGATATCACCCAGAAAATTAACAGAGTTTAGACACCTGCCTGTCTGTCCCTAACTATATGTAGTAGGTCTCAAAAAGTCAAAATAATAGTGCCACCCACAGTCGGTTTCATGTACTGCATGTACAGCATGTGCAAGTGTATGTGTGAGTCTGTGTGGGTTTGTCTCTGTTGGTCAAGCTATCAGTTACTCCTAAGTTTAAGATTCCCATTAAAATCTCCTCCGTCCCTGTCATTCATGCCAAGTGTACAGACCTTTCTGTAGCTCTTTTTCCCTGCCTATTACTGATTGCCCTCCCTCTCTTTCCCTGAACTTTCTCAGTGCCGGTCTCTTTCCCTGCCTCTCAACACGTCTATCCCTCGGTCTCTCCTACATGTCCTTCTCTCTGTCCCTACTTGTTAGTTTTTTTCTGTGTCGGGTCCCTGCCTAGTTAATCTAGAGGTGTCCCTCTGTCCCTCCCTCCCACCCGCCCACCCTCCCTCTATGGACAAACACATAGGGTGTGGGGGCCGTCCGTCAGGGGGAGCGGCCAATAGCGTCCCTCTCCCTCCCCCCAGATCTGGGCAGTGCAATACACAGATGGATGAGTTTCCCATTCACCCTCCTCCTGCTGCTGGCTCACCTACGAGGACGGACAGAAAGAGAGTGGTACACACACAAGTTAACTTTGAAGCATTCTGTCCCTCTGATTGGAGTTAAAAGAAGTCTTTGAGCAGGATTACCTTCAGGGTGGGTGTAGAGATTCTAAACTCCATAGCAGGCTGCCAGTCTCTCCTTCAGCAGTGGGGGGAACTGCTCTGAGAACTGCTGCCAGTTCTCCTCTCCGACCTGCTCTTTAAAACCATGTAGGATCTGTGACAAGGGGCAGAGGGTGGGGAAACTTTATTCAGGCTCATCCTGAGTTGATTAGTAGAGGATTTCTTCACCCCTTTTACACTTGGGGTAACACTGTATAATAATCATCATCTATAAAGAGTAAATAAGGATGATTAGATAGTTAATAATGTTTGCTAATGGTTTTTAATGTTATTTCTGATCTTATGCTAGCAGTTTCTTGATGTACACATTATACCATTTCATACCCTTTATAAAGTGTTTTTCAATGATGACCAAATGATTTATAAACCTTTGAGATGGTTTTTAAAATACTTATAGACACATAACCTGTTCAGTTAAAATATCTCTATTCAGTGTCTGTGTAATTATTGTATCGCATTGTATCGATGAACTGACACGCATGTTTCACTTTGTTCAAATCTTGCATTTATGCAGCCATCTTTCTGCTGAACAGAACAAATTTAGGTCGATGCTTCTGAGCTTCATAAAAAAAAAAAAAAAAAAAAAAAACTGTTTCAAGCCCTCTCTGCTTGGCCCGAGGTCTGTACACCACCCACTGACTCACACAGCGGGGGGAGAAAACAATGAAGAGTGGATGCTCTACTGTTAAAAACTCAGCCTTTTGATAAGCCAAGTCACAGAAACACAAAAACCTGCTGATCAACCTGATTTTGTTTTCATCAAAGCTGCTCACCTTGTAAAACATGTCTCTCAAATCGTCTTTTGGGTTCACCCAGGAGGCCACAGCATCACAGAAGAAGATGAAGTCCTGGGAGAAGAAGAGACAGAAGAGGCAAGTGAGTATCATCCACATTAAGCCCTACATAAAACATCTATGAAAAGCCTCAAGAGAACGATCTCTCACCTGCACTACACCTCCTGGATTTACACCAATCATCATGCAAATCCCACGGAAGGCAGAGTCTTTCTCCTCATTGTCTCTGATGTTTCTCAGAGATGTGCACCTGCAGCATGTAAATATTAACCAGTTAGCAGCTGTTTGACCTAATGCTGTCAAGATTTGAATTATGAAGTGTTGACCGCCCAAAAAAAGTCTTTGTGCCTCACTTCTACAAAGCACCACCTGTCAGTCAAACCCACCTCACTCTTAAAAGTGCCCGACTATGCAAAACTCTTAGCCTGACATACTGTAAAGAGATGAGATACACGCCTGTACTTTTAAATAAAGGAAACAAGACTCTAAACTATGCTGTAAGAATACTGGCATGGGATTTGGGGAAAAATGTGTTTAGAATTCAGACGATGAAAGGTCGAATGCATACACTTTGGCTGTATAAAGATTATACAATGTCTTACCAAGGTCGGATAAACTGCGGCAGCATGGGAGCAACTTCCTGAGGACAAACATAGCCCAGACGGCCAATAGTGATTGCTTAAGAAGAAGAAAAACAGGTCTACAGTTAGAAAACCTTCAAAGATAACAGATTGTTTTTCAAATTGTATAAAAATTGTGTGGTCATATACCGGTGTTCTCCAGCAGGGTCTTGGGGGTGTTGGGTCGATTAATGATCTCAACCAGCTGGTTCAGAACCATGGCTATATATGGCTGCATCTCCACTCCTGATGGATAAATGAAGTCATGAAACATCCTATTTTATATTCAAAGACTAGAAAAAAAGTCATCGGCATTAAATGCAAATGAGACTAACTGACCCATCTGCATGCAGATCTCTCCTATGGCCCAGGTCGCATTGTTGCACACAGAGATGAACTCTGGGTTCAGGTTCGTCCCAAGAATTGGCATGAATTCAGCTGCAGGAAACACAAATGTTTAGATCAGATTTGCCACAGAGCAAGAAAGAGATAAGAGTGTCTTAATGATTCTGTAAGCACTGAGTGAGTGTGAGATAATTACAAATGCATGGTTTGACATGAGGGAAGCAGGCCTTGGTCAAGTCGCCTAATAGAGCGAAAGAACTCTGTCTGACTTCAGGCATCGTGTCCTAGGACAAAAAAAAAAAGAAGACAAAGACAATCGTAAATGTAAACACACAGACCAAACAACTGAGAGGGCTGGGATTTGGACTTTGGATTTGAGTTCATCAAGATGCAGCGTCAATGGTTGGATCCCTGAACCTATGATACAGTCTCTTTCACACCTTTTCACACCTACTTTTGCCAGAGCAGCAGCCATGTCTGAAACATGGAATTCATCCGTTGATGGGAAGAAATAAGAAATTTTCATTGATGCACATTCAATTTTCTACTGAGTATCCTCGAGAATCACACAAAGCTGAGGACATTCATTCTCAACACAACGCTCGAAATGACTCAGGGGTCACTGTGGAGCCAAACACTTCATTTCTACCCAAGGATGCATGACGGTCAAACATCAAAAAGCCAATACAGCGGGCACTGTATGACGGAGACAACAGGTCAGGATTGTTGTGCCTTATGCAGGTACTGAGAGCATATGTAGACTGTATAGCCAGTGTACCTCAGGCTTTGGCCACAGTAGATGACTTTTAGTTCATAACAAATTTCAAAATCATGGAAGCAAACGCATTTAACGACCTTTATGTGCAATTTTTAACATGACAATTGTTAAATGTGGACCGCACAAACACTGAACAATTCCAAAAGAACACGGGACGGGAGGCAAAAAATGGTTGTCAGCCGGCCATCCTGTGTTCTATCATCCAGCAAAAAAAGCAAATATAAATAATGCCACCAAAAACTTGTGGTCCTTTTCAATAATCCACTTTGCTCTGGGTGCAGCTGTTTACGCTTGCTGTCATGCTCATGAGCCGTAACATCTGGTTAATGACACGTCCCAGCCTGCTTCTCTCATTGGTTATTACAGATATTCTATCAGAGGCAGCCCAACCACAGACCTTAATATTAAGGAGGTGATAAAAGTCCTCCAAATCGCAAAGGGGGCAACTTGGACACTAGATCTGGCTTAATTCTAGTGTCCCTAGCTTAAGTTGGACAAGCTTTTGATGTCAGAGTGGTACTAAAAGAGGCTGTGCTTTATCCAATAAGCCCATTGGATAGTTGACATTATCAACAACAAGGTCTTACAGAGTCAAGTTGCCACCCTGTTCCACTGGTTGTGGTCTTCCTTCAAAGTTTTTCAGCATCGAAGCTGTAAGATTTCAATTGGGATTCCTCAGGACTCGAGCCCTGTTTACACTACAGCGTTTCACTCGAAAACAAAAAAAAAACGCAGTTTACTCGGCAACAGTGGCTGCAGTGTATCAGAAAAATTCCACTCTGGAGGGCGTTTCAAAAGAGTTGCGTTTTAGGTCAGCTAAAAGGGCGTTTCCGTGTAAACAAGAGGCTGAAACGCAACAATACTTTTGCATTTCATCCTAAAACTGTTTTTGTGTAAACAGCACATCAGTTGGTAAAAACCATCCAGTGTTAAAAGCGCGGCTTCTGACTTACAGGTAAGTGAAGTAGAACAAAAAGTCACGCCTGTAACGATGGTTCTACAAAACCAGAATGACCATCACAACATTAAGTCACAGAGAATCCTCCTTCAGAAGACACTGCGTTGTCCAGGTCATTGGGGGTCACACATCAAGTTGTTGGTGTAGCTACTCAGCCTGTATATACACAACACTGAATCATTCAGTGCTTCAGGCAAAGCCTCTGGCCATCATCCAGGATTCACAGACTTGTACATATTGAACATTTTCTTTTACAGCGTAACAATGTCTGGAGAACATAATCGATATCAGTTCACGAGAGCAGCAGGGCTGTACGAGGAAAATTAGTCATCACTGGAAAGGTTTTGTTTCTGTATCTACATCAGCTCCAAACATGTATTCTTGCTTGCAAAGCAGAAATTCTGGAGAAAGAAAAAATAACTCGTTGGCTCCCCAAAAAGAAGCTTGTAAATGTTTCATATTGAAACTGAAGGCCATGGTGAGTGCTGTTTGCAGGCAAAATTATAAAAACGCGTAGGCTGATTCAAATGTCACCTTTACAAAAAATTGTGGTCGCATATCTCATGAAAAAACACACTTGTGACAACAGCAGCTCTGTACAGACTTTATGTAGATGCTAATTCCTTTTCACACCTGCCCACACTGATAAAACTACCACCAAATGGTTTGCTGACCATGATACTACTATGCTTAAACGGCAACCGGCTCATCTGAGCTACACCCAACAGAGAGTCAGAAGGAGATCTGTCATAAGAAAGATGAGGAAACACCAAACGCAAAAATTCAGCGCAGGATCTGGAAAATCAGGATCAAAGTGACCTGGTCTTCGAAAACACCTCAGGCTCAGTTAGAGGCTGATCACGTCGAATGTGCATCTACAGAGGCATCGGTAACAACAGCTCTCCTCACCTGCATGCACTGGAATAGCAGTGTCATGATGTTGCTGCGAGCAACCAGCGTGTCAACATGTCCACCCAGTCCTTCAGCCAGGCCACTTAGAAGATCCAAAGCCACGATCATGAAGTCTTTGTCGGGGGCCTCGTACTGGTCCGGCTGCTGACTGTACATCTGAGACACAGAAAGAGAGGATAGAGATAACAGGTCTTTTGACATATTGGTGGAGTAAAGTATCATTTAAGCAAAGCAGCTTGATTATGAGTGTAACTCTCCCACCATAGCCTGGGCGAGTGTCTTCTGGACCAGTGTGACACAGCGTTGGTAGACCGGCTCGCAGTAGGGAAGAAAGCCGCTTTGCAATGCCGTGGCGACGGACGACAGACACTCCAGCAGAGGAAAGAGATCTTTGTCTTCATCCTTCAACTCATTCCACTTTGCTATTAGTGGCGGCATCAGCTTCTGTATGTACTCCTGTGGATAAGTGAATGTGGCCAGTGACTTATCTGATCATAAACCATGAAAGAAACTGTTTAAAAATGTGAGTAAAAGTTTGCATTTTGTGCTTACTGGCTGATTGAGATGATGTCCAACTGAGTCGGCCAGCGTTCCTATTGCATCATAGAGGATGAGCAGGTTCTTATGCTGGTACTTTCCAAACGCAAAAACCAGCGTGTCGAGGATGAAACTCAGGTAAGGCACCAGTTCAGTGCATGCCTCCTCCTCCAGGGTGGCAAACGCGCTGCAGGAAAAACATGACGGATTCCAGGGATGAGTGGATCATGATGCAAATCATGAAAACAAAGCATCCGTTCAAAATAAGAGCTTTACCTGCATGCTGCTTCCTGAACCCTCTTATTGCCATCCAGGATGCGTTTAAGCAGTTCAGTCATGAGGGGCTTGAGGTGAGCGTCAGGAGGCTGGCTGACCACCCAGTGGGCGTAGCGGCTGAGGGTCCAGCAGGCGATGGAACGAACAAGAGCCTTCTTATCGCACAGACACTGAATGAGGTGGGGGATGAGCTCAGGCAAGTAAGGTACCATGCCTTGCATACAGCCTGAAAGAAGAAACGATTTTAGTCACATTGAAAGAAAAATTACAACATATGGTAATAACAACTCTTGCAGGTGCGAACAAGATGATCAATACTTACACTTACAAGTCTGGAAATAAATTAGGGCTGCAACTTGCAATTATTTTCATGATTGATTATTCTATCGACTGCTCTCTTGATTAATGTTTGGTCCATAAAATGTAAGAAAACAGTGAAAAAATGTCTCTCTGCGTCCAAGATGACATCATCAAATATCTTGTTTTGTTTACAAACTACAGATATTCAGGACTGTCACACAGGAGCAAAGAAACCAGAAAATATTCACATTTATGATACTGAAATCAGAGAATTTGGACTTCTTTTTCTCAAATAATTACTTAGACGATCAATGAATTATCTAAATATTTGACGATTAATTTAATAATTGATTAATAGTTGATTATTGGATTGATTGTTGCAGGAATAAAATAAATATTGGTGCAAATATCTGATATAATAAAAATGTACCAAGCATGTTTACATCTTAGACACCTAAAATATTTTCATTCACTGTTTTTCATAAGCCTCACCCTCAGCGATAGCCCCCAGAACCAGGATGCCAGACTCTTTGATGACCCAGTCAGGGTGGAACAGCAGGCCTTTGAGCAGGGGCAGGAGATGAGGAAGCAGCTCCTCACGAAACACATTGGCAAGAACATCCAGAGCTGCTGCAGAACACTTTCCTGGAGGAGGAAGCGGAAGAGGAAAAATTGGGCGGGGCTCAGTGTTAGAGATAACTTGACAAGTCTGCCCAAAAAGAGCATGAACTTTTTACATGTCCACCCAACAGGGTCATTAAAGCAACATTTTGGTAACCTACTTAGGTTCCAGTCAGATAGAGTGTCGTCATCATCGTCTTCGTCCTCATCTATGTCCTCCCCTTCCTCCCCCTCTCCTCCTTCATGCTGCAGAGTGACAGTGCGGGATTTGTGGAAGCGAGGTTTGATGTCCTGCTCGCTGTCGGGGACCGCTTCATCTTCTTCAACATCACCCTGGATGACAGCAAAACGGTGAAAAGTCAATGCCAAATGTACACATATAAGAAGGAAAAGATAAGACGAGGAGGCAGAGAGGCTCACCTTTAGAAGAATAATGTCAATCTCAGAATATTTCATCCCATTTACCAGGATAGGGATTAGTCTGAAAAAAAAAAAAGAAAAAACAATCACATGCCTTCTTAGATAAAATTCATGAAACACAATTTTCCCTTCCTCGTCATCAGCTTAGCCCCAATAAACGAGCCATGTGTGTGTGAGCACTTACTGGACCAGGTGACCAGACAGAGCCTCTTTGCAGATCGGCTGTTCAGCTAGAGTCAGCCAGAACTCACAGGCCTCCAGAGCCACGTTCTCATCCGGGTCCTGAGTGCGCTGCAGCATGTACTGGTGAGGGGGATGAAGTGAGGATTTTAGAAAAGAAAGACAAAACAAATAAAAGAGCGCGTGTTTGTGTGTGTTTGTGTGTGTGAGAGAGAGCTCCAGCCTCACCTGGATGATGCTGTGCATGTGGGGGATGAGGCGGTCGATGCGGACCTCCAGCAGCATCACCAAAGCCCTGCACACATTCTTCCTCACTTCACAGTCCTCATCCCCAGCCAGAGCAAACAGGCTCTAAATGAGAGACAGAGGCAAGATGAGCAGAAAGCAAATAAAGCAGTGTCCTTTAGATGTAGAAGGGGAGAGGAATAGTTTTTAACCAGATAAAGTTCACAGAAGCAAGTTCAAAACCTGCACTGTAATCTGGTGTTATTTACACAGAAAGCAGTGCGTTATTGTGTTGCATTACGTTATGCATGGTGTGAAAATCTTTCAACAGAGAGAGAACTTCAAATGAATACTTAAAGAGGCTGTGAGGGGCTGGAATCGCACGCACACTGTCGTGAAACATGACTCTTCACAGGGCGTGTGTTTGTTTTGAGAATGAATGGAGATCAGATCGTCTTTTTATCATTATTATTCTTTGTTCAAGACAACTTTTTACCGCATAAAACACAACAAGGTAAGGTATTTATCAACAGTTACACAGCGCTGTTGTTTGAAGTGTGACAACAAGCAAACTTTGTCAGTTTGTACTGTAGTTTAGTAGCCGGCTATATTTAGCACTATTCGCAACCGGGTGGTCTGAGATGTATCCGTAGGCGAAGTGCTGAACTACCAAGCAGAGCTATTGACAGACTCAAGTTTGATCAGATCACTGCAGTATAACTACTGAATGTGGGGGTTGGAATGAACATTATCACAAACAGTTTAGCTCGTGTTTTAGCCTTTAGCTAAAACTCTCTTCTGTCCTTTTCCCGTCTGACAGTTCAGCACCAGCGTCCACCATCACTTCAAAATTAATCCCAGAAATCACTTTCAGCAGAGAAAAACACAGATCTCTCTTGTCCCTCCTAAACTTTGTCAGCTGGCGTGGAGTTGTCATAGAGACTTCAACGTGGCGTAAATCAGCCCAGTCCTTTCCGAACTGTTCGAGAAACTACTAAACAGCATTTGGAAATAACCTATATTGGTGCTGATAATCTCATTTTAATTTGTGGATTACAATCAGGCATATATCTAGAAGTGAGATTTTTTCAAGATTACTAGGAAAGTCCTCACAGTCTCTTTAATACCATCATCACAAACAACTCAGAGATATTTATACAAAGTGCACAAGCAGCAGTGATTTTGCTAAAATGTTTTAAATGAGAATAGAATAGAATAGAATAGAATAGAATAGAATAGAATAGAATAGAATAGAATAGAATAGAATAGAACGTACTTTATTTATTCCATAAGGGAAATTCAGGTAACTTCAGAGAGCATTCAGGTAGCTTCAGAAAGCGGACACACATCTTAACAAAATCTAACAGATGCACTGAGCTCAAGTCTGACTCTGGATGGAGGTTAAGTTGAGTCTTCAAGCTGTGTCTGAGATTGTGTGAAAAAACCAAGGCAGCGCTCACCTCAATAAACGTGTCGATGTTGTCCATCAAAGCCTGAGCCCGACCAATGATGAACTGGTTCACACAGGCTATGGCATGGGACCTGAGAGACACAAACAGGTGGAATCTGTAGTGATGACTTTTACAAGTAAATTAAAATTAGAGGAGCAGAGAGAGAGAGAGAGAGAGAGAGAGAGACGAGTGAAAGGGAAGACAGTCAAAAGACTAGTTTTGGTTCTCAGCTGACCTGATCTTGGGGCTGCAGTGCTTGAAAAACTGTAGAAATTTGGGAATCATGATGTTGAGCGGTCTGTTTAGAGCATCGCTGTCCAACAACTCTGAAGAATCCTCACAGATCTTCTGCAAAGCTCCAAAAGAACCCTGAAAAACAAGAAAATTAAGGTGGAAAGGTATTTACAAACACAGACATGTGAAATTACGTTGGCTTACTTGAGTTTACTTCATAAGCATGACGAAGCTTTAGAGTGAACAAGCAGTTGGATCTTACCTCACAGGTGTTGTAGTCCTCTGAGTTGAGCAGATTACAGAGCTGAGGCAGCAGTTCAGGCCACGTTTGCAGCTCTCCTTTAGAGGCTATGGTCGTGATCAGGATCCCTGTGTGACGCATGATAAAAAGGGCAAAAATGATTATTAGGCGTATAAAGTTTAGCGTAAACTAATGAGTTGTCATCGCCCTTGGTCATTTAAAACATCTTGAATACAGCCCTCTCTCCCACTCCGAAACATTACCTGCAGAAATTTAACCACCTACATGGAGTTCTGACTCACACTAGTAAATTCAGCCAACACTAGCTTTTCAACATCTTCTGTTTAGCACTCAACCACCCACCGATCGTAGCTCTGATAAGAGGTGATGGGTCTCCGATGTTGTTTAGGCATTCTCGTTTGATGAAGTCAGCCACGTTGGGAGGGAAGTTCTGGTAGTGAGCCTTAACATTGTTCTTCAGAATAAGACCGCTCAGAGAGCGAGTGGGCTCATCTTGAGACAGGAGGCAGCAGAGAGACAGAGCATGAATACATTAAAAAAAGACTAAACAAAACAGGAAAGGCAAGGTTAAAATCAGGGAACACACTGAATTATTCAGTAAATGTCATCTAGTTTTACTGCTGATAACCATTTCATAACATACATACCTTCTGATTTGAGGCTTGTGAGGACAAAGATGAGATAGTTGTTAAAGTCTGGAAACTGGTTAAGTTGCTCCAGTTTCTGAAGATACTGTTAAGGTGTTCAACGATGTACAAAACACAGCAAAAGGTCTAAATTCTTTGCATACCAGGTGCCCAAGCTTCAAATTTAAGTGGTGGTGTGGATGATTTACAATAACAGCTCATCACATCAGCGAAATGTTCCTGACGGAGCACCCTGCTTGTTTTACTGACACCCACTATGGAGTTCAAACTCACATGAGAGTGTGAGAGCAAAATTCACACCTTTTTATATAAACGCACTCACACATACACACACAAGTAAGGATACTTCTTGAACAGCTCTTTGGGTTGCTGTGTCTGGAGACTGGGAGTCTTTGAGCAGCTGAAGCACTTGCTGCAGACCCTGTTCATCCGGCTGCCACTCCATCCTACATGATGCATAACACAATGCAACTTAAAGATAGTCCAACCTCTGATCTCAGCTCTGAGTGTGGAAAAAATCAAATCCCGCCAAAGTAATGTAAACTAATGTCATGTTGTTAAAGATGGGACTAATTATACGACTATGACACGTGAAAATCGAAACAATCTGACATGTTGGCGTTGACAGTTGACCACACAAATAGATAATTATACCTACACACAGTACTTGATTAGTCGTTAATTAACTTGCATCATTGTGTCTGTGATCAACACTATTTTGGGTAACAATACATTTCGAAGACATTCAATACGAGCCCTTACAGCGTCATCTGGAGTATGTTCCAGCTACATAAACAAACGGTTACATTAACCGCAATATGAGCATTCGTTTTCACATCAGGGCCCAGACGGAACAGGCGCAAACGTCTGGCTCATTCGGGTAGCAGGTACGCTAGCTTAGCATCTCTACAATACTTAACACGTTCAAGATATTCATATAAACTGCTGCGCACAGCCGTTTATCGAAAACTTAACGTTCCCCGCGATATTTTTTTTCAAACAGTGTTTGTATTCAGACATCAAAGGTGTATAAACGGATCGCATTGATACAGGGCATTCGCATATCAATCCCCGGCAGCAACAACTGATAGCATGGCTAGTTAGCATTATATTGAAAGTACCGCGAAAGGTTTTACCTGGTCACTCCGGTGTAGTAGATCTATATTTCTATAGACAATAGTTTAGTTACGCTATAACAACTAACATTAAATATAATATGACTGCAATATGTAGCTAATTACAAACTTCTGATCACAATGGATCTGTAAGGTTGGTGTGCTAGCTGGTATGTGACAGAGATTGCATGCCTTGCAACCAAGCCGGGTGATCGTTTTTTTGTCACGTTCGGCTTCCGTACTGGACGGACCGTCGGTAAAAAGAGACGGTGAGCACAGGAACAGAGCTGTCTGTCTGTTTGGGAGCCTGCATGCGGTTGCAGTGTTTGTTACTGTAAAAATAAATTGCGTCAGTTGTTTAAAAAAAGCCGCATACTTCAAATTCAGTGAATATAAATTCATATGCAGGACACTGTTGTTTTTTTACGTTCGACCACCAGGTGGTGCAAGCTCCATACCATATGGATGCTCTAAAGATGAATTGTGAAACTGCTAAAG
Organism: Labroides dimidiatus; assembly: GCA_030710495.1. Classification (NCBI taxonomy): domain Eukaryota; kingdom Metazoa; phylum Chordata; class Actinopteri; order Labriformes; family Labridae; genus Labroides; species Labroides dimidiatus. The sequence goes on from CM061145.1 coordinate 31,001,375, forward strand.
GGTGTGGAGAAAATTTTGGAAACAAACACAAGGTTAAAAAAAAGTAAAAACTAACCACCTATTTTACAAGTGTAAAAAAAATCTTCTTCTTCTTCTTCTTCTTTTTTTTTTTTTTTTTTTTTACAATTTAAATAAGTGTGTTTCAACATGACTTATGAGTTACCTTGGACAGGAGGATGAGCAAATTTCTAAGAATTCTCTGAAATATCACATTACAGCCTTCAAAGAGACAAAATATTGCAGGTTTGTTGTATCTGGTTCTAGTAAAAGTTACTCTTTTCATGTAAACTGGCGTGCAGAGTAACAGAGCGACTGTGAAATTGTGGCTGTAAATTAGTCACCACCACTTCCTTTGATTTCAAAATCATACTCAAACTGTGCCTCTAAAACAAAGCTATTGGGAATGTGGAAGTGTATTAATAAAGACAAAAACAACATTATGGTTTAACATCTTATGTAAGAAGAACTGAAGCTCTCATAGCAACAACACAAGGCTTTATTTCATACACATAACAATTGGTGACAGTTGTGTAAACATGTCATTTACACACAATTTTCCTAAACAATAAAGCAAACTTCAGGATATCTATTGGATGGGGCATGGTTGCTTAGAAATTTAAGTGTGAGGAAATAATTGATTACATCAAAAAATAGTAGCTCTGTTCAATAGTTACTTGACAAAACATATTGACAGTTATATATTTATGAACCAAGTTTCAGCACAAAGAGCTGATTTCACTTTTGCTGCAGCCCCACTTGCAACATGCATTGGAAAGTCCAACAACTACATCACGTCCTTTCCTGTCCGCACTCCGCAGAGCCTCCAACACTTCCTCTGAGATTGGTGATCGTGCTGAGCGGTAGAATCCAGTAGCCACATTTGTAGTATGATCTTTCCATGTTTTGGACTCTGCAGGATCCTGGTCACTGGTAAGTTGAGGGATGGAATTCCTGTGCCATTGATCAAAAGCCTCTTCTCCAAGAAAAACTGGAAACAAGGGTGGATGTCTTAGACTTTAGAGTTTAACTGCAGGAAAAGCACATTATGTGAAACTAAGCGGAACCTATAGTATCAGTAACACATTCTTACCTGAGTCTCCCACGCTTCTTCTCCAGCGAGAACCACCACAGGTGAAGATTACAGCTCGTATGAACTCTCTTCCACACAGTTTTACCCCATAGAAAGATGGATTGTCGTCATCAGACTGCACCCTGCTGATCAATGCCACCAATAAGCCCAGGGTCAAGATAGCTGCCTTCCACATGGTGAGAGTAAAAACACACAGAGGATGTGTCAAAGACGGAGAATGAATTGATGATGTACCTGGTTGCTTTGTGTTTTAACTGGACAGTGCACATCCTTTTATAGACCACAGCATTTCAGAGAGGCCTCAGCTTACGTACATTCTTCATCTTTTTCATGCCCAGCGATAAGACCACAGACCTTTGGGTAAACAATGCAAATCGAGAATGAGAAAAGTTGTGATTCAGTGGGAGATGATACCAGGGGTGATGTCACCAGACTTCCTGCCATCTAATCACCTGTGACCTTTTGATGGCCTTTGTGTCCCTTACATTAGTTGTGTTGTATTGTGGGTCACCAGCAATCTCAGCCTGATTGCCCATTATGCATAGCAAAATGTGGAGATCACAATCCATTCACTCTGTATACAACTAGGTTTCTACAGACAAGTTTCAAGAGTGATACATGCAAACATTCACAGTATGAGTAACAGTAAGATGCTTTGAAACTTAAGTCAGATGTGAGCGTCTGATTTTTTTCCCTCTTACTTTTAATATTTTTTACGGGTTTTTAAGGAGGCAGAGAAAGGTTAACAACGGTCAATCTAAAATGAATGAGATGACATTTCATATTTTTTCGTGTATCTGATTGACATTTTGAGTAATCAAAAGTTGCATTACAATCGGGCTTTTGACGTTGTGCTCTGGTGAAAGTGATAGACATGGACTGTCTACCAATCAACGATGAGTTATTTTAATGACGCTGCGTCCACCTCCTAAGTCAGCCAATCAGTAATTAGTGAGGGCCGGGTCTGTGACGAGAGGGTAGCAACAGTTGCCCCGGTGAAGACAAGGCGCCATAGTCACGGTAGTCCTGGCGACAAGAGCCAAGCAACGGGAGTCAACAATAACAACCTAAATCTAAAGAAAACTTGAACGACTTAAAGGACAATTCTGGGATAAACTAAAGGTGACAAAGTACAATATTTCAGAATGTTATTTTATTTACTTTTTATTACATATGTGTGGTTGTTTGTACAATTTTCAGCGTCAACGTGGAATTGGTCGACAGTAACGGTGATGAAACTGGTTGCTAGCTTCTCTCCAAACGCACACGGTTGTTATGGCGATGTCAGATCTATGATAAGAGCACAAGATGGCGGATATGTTGTGTAGTGGCAAACGTACTTTTTTAGGCTTATTTATTCTGTCTTTTTCCTTCGGACAGTTTTGACTATGACTAAGTTGATATGACACTATACTGGCGGTGGTCTTCGATGTATCGACAGTCCCACACGAGTGACTAGCAACTAGCAGAGTTAGCTCTTTAACGTCACAACTCAACGTGAGCGGCTAGTTAGCTGGGAAGCTATCACTGTCGTTTTCTCAACTCACTTTTCAGCGAGCCACACAGACACGAGACACTAAGAAAGACGTTTAACTGTTCACGAAAGTTATTGGAGTCGAAGCTATAACAGTTGAGATATTATTGTCATATTTTTTACAGTCATAGTATGACTTTGTAAAAGTTTCTGGTCTGTCTGCTGTCGAAAGGTCACTCCCGTGAACACGGTGTGCTAAATGATCTGATTGTCTTATTTGCTGTACATGTGTACGGCTGTACGTAGGAGCGGCTTCTTCAACAGTGAGGTGGCCAAAACCCCTGACTGGCAGTGGTTCAATGATTTGTACAATATTATTTCCACTTACCAGTGGTTTCTGGCTGACTTTACTTTTTCACATATATCATTATTTTAGCTCGGTAATTTAGTTGTTCGATTTGCTTGTAACCCCTGCCAACGCTCATTGCACTTTGGGTTTGAGATGGTCTTTATTTTGGTTTTTGAGATTATTTTCATTCAAAACTTAATTGGTTGTAAACTGCTTTGACGTCAAACAAAATCCCTACTTCCTCTTTGGTTATGTTACACTCACAAACGCACACATTTGAGCTCTTACGCAAGTATGAGTCTACGCATTTGTGACATAAAAATAAAGAATTGAGGAAAATAATCCACCTGAAGAGTTTTTCTGAACATACATGGCACTTTGGTTAATGCGTGCCTCCCGTTTTTTATCCACAGATTGAGTGCCTCAAAGCCTTAGTTGCTATGGCAACTTCTGGATACTCAGAAGACCTTCAGCCTCAGCAGACCAACACAGTTACCATAGCAACACCTGCTTCCACCACACCCTCGTCCTCAAAGACAGCACACTTCCTGCCCGACATCCCATCGGCCTCAGGAACCATTGCATCAGTAAACCAATCAGCCACCGCCTCAAAAACAGGACAGGATGCACTTTGTTCTCAAACAACGCCCACCCAGGCCCAGAGCCAGAAGGCAGCAGTTCTGACCACCCCCTCACAGCGCTATGTAACCCCTGAGATCCAGGCCACCGCAGTCCAGAAGAGTAATGGTCAGAGCAGCTCGCCACAGTACATCATAGTGACTGTGACAGGTGAGAGACAAAACATTGACTTACAAATGTACTTTGCACACACAAACTCACACACACACTCACAGATAGACGCACCAGATGTTTTCTTCTCAGATAAGCAGCAGAGAGGCCTGGAAAAGCAGCTTTAAGAAGTTTCAGTTTGAAATGCAATTCTGAGAAAAAGGCAAGCGGGATCCTGGTTTTAAACTGGTAGCTTTCCCAGTGCAAAGAGATGAAGTCCAGTTTGTCACCACTGAAGAAAGGTTGGTCCAAGTTTGTCTCAGTTTGCCACGGGCCACTTAAAGCTTTATTTTTTATTTACATACATGCACCAGCAGGTTAAAGCAACATTTTTAACAGATTATTTGTGAATTGAATAACTTCAGGCCAGATACTTTTCTGGCTTTTAAACCTTTTCTATAAAGAGGACAGAATAGTGGGTAGAGCAGGAAACCGAGAGAAAAAGAGCGATGAGGGAAATAAAGAAAATGGGCCACAGGTTGGTGCCACATCCTGATTATCTGCTCAAGGGCTGTAGCCTTTGCGCAAGAGGCGTGCCACTTAGCCCTTGAGCCAAAGCATTGCTCCAGAACATCTTGAGAATAATAAATCTGGTTAGAGGAAGTTCTTAGAGAATGCTGTCCTTTGATAAGGATGTGGAAACTGCAATAACTTCAATAAAAACTCAAAGACATGAGGTTTATACAGTCAAGGCAGTTTAATTTGCTAGATTTCTAAAAAAAAGTCCACAAAGTAATTCTCAATGTTCAAATCTGTAAGTTCTACACGTCAGCCAATACTTTTCCATCCAAATGAGCATCAAGTGCAAAATCATCTTAACGTCTAGGCTTGCTTGCTCATAACCATTCTTGTTGTTTTGTTTTGGTGTGGCTCTAGTCGACACTTGGATATTTATATGACATACTTGCATGAGAGGGAACCATCAAACTAAAACTGTGTTTAAAAATCTGCATTTAAGTGATATTAATTAAGGGGGCTGTTTCGTGGCGTCTCTTGGTCGTGTTGTTTTTCTGCCTTTAAACTGCATCATTGCATTCCTCACCCTGAAATCATCAGAAATCAGCACCATGATAGAAAACACATCACTGCACTCAGCCTGTCTGGCTGGAGAGTGCATACATCATGAGGACAAACAGGCTGATGGACTTCCACGAGGTTGGTCGCTAGGCAACGTACTCCCAAATGTAAGCGTGTGGATGTCTGATGGATGGATCCTGACTGCCATTCTGCTCTGCTGCTCTTGTTTCATATGGAGCAGGTGTTGATGATGTTTCTTTTCTTCTTACATTACACCAACTTGGCCCAAAGTCTCTAATTCCTGCAGTGCAACAAAACAACTGAATAAGCCAGTTTCTATGGTAGCTAATCTAGAGCGTGATTACCAGGCTTTGGAGCTTTTTTGGACTTAAGACCAAATTATATTGAGTCATATTAATCAAATAAATAATGTTCCTAACATACCTCCTCAGACTGAGAAATACTTGTTTAAGAAAGCGATACTTTTAAACGTGTGGTCAACTAGGGGGAGGGAAATAGAATAAACCATAGTGTCTGTATCTAAGATTAAATTTAGGACGATCTATTCATAGATCCTTTTGCCGGCTTGTATCAGGTAACACTGCACTTTCACCCAGAAAGAGCGAGACTCGCGGGTCAGTGGCTTGTCGCGTCGCTATGGAAGACTACGTGAGCTCGTATCTGCATTCTTCCATCCAAAGTTTCCTACTATCTGTTTGTCTCATTCAAATTTAAAGCATAAGAAGAAGCAAAAACAGGCCATCTCCTTGACACTGTTTCACATGCGCTCCTTTCAGCAAAGATAGTAGGGATGCAAGATATGTCACTCCTTATGCATATTTTTGTTTTTGACTATTCTCATTGGGTTTGTTGTTGTTGTTTTTTAAAATTTACTTTCTTGTGTTACTCATACATGTTTGAAATAAAGCATTCATTCCTCCAATAACATCAGTAACAGCTCATATATCATTATATTTGCTGGGAACTGATGTCAAATCGTTGCACCTCTACTTGTAAATAAATACAGCAAATAAGATTCAGTGTTACTGACTCCCATGTTATGTAAAGGTGTAGGACCTGTGCTAAACCAGTTTTATCTGCATGCTCAGCTGGTTGGTTGTTATCTGATTATTATGTTTGTTCTTGTCTTAGCTGTGATCGTCAGGATTGATTGACACTTAAAGTCATAAACAGGAATGTTTTTCAAGGAATTTAAATCTCCAAAAACTCCACACACAGTCTACATTCAGCTTTTGTGACACATCATGTACCTCTGGTTACAACACATAATAAGTTATGTGTTGTTTTTCAGGTTCGCTTTTTAATAAAATTGATTAAAATCAGAAGTTTCTGACTTTCCAAACTGCTTTGAGGAAGAGATTTTGGTGACACGTCCATCAGTAATAATCAGGACTCAGGTTTGCATTAGGACGACACATTTAGCACAGCGTAAAACACTCTCAGGAAAATATTCTCTCAAAATGAAGAGTACAGGAGGGAGATACAGGGCATATTCCACTCCCCTCCTGCTCACCTGTCATCCTCTGTTTTCTTCCTCTACCCATCATCCCTCACTTCCCCCTCTCATTTGATCTGCATGTTTACAAGATGGAGGGATTTCTCTTTCCATCTGGGGAGATTAGCTGTCCAAGGCTGTTCTTCTGCAATGCAACATATATGGATGAGAGGACAGTTAGGCAGACGCACTCGTCTCCTTCCCGCTCTTTAGTTAAAAAGTAAAAACATCTAGACACGGGATGTTCTGTACAGGCTGTTACTATGATTTGGAAGCAGTTTGCTGTGAGTATTGAACTTGTGTCGATGGTGGTTGGCCTTGCTGGGAAATTTGCTTGATTGTCTGATAAAAGATATCTTCTTCCCTCTGCTTTCACTAGACGACTCGGTTCACTCCAACGACAGTCTGTCAGAGTCCAGTCCACCTGCCTCCAGTGCTCAGGGGATCCAGACAGTGCAGAACACTACACAGGTAAGAGGCATACATCCTCACATCAGAGAGCATGTCAAACCGAATGATTGAGAACCTGAAGTGGGGTCTGACACTTCGTTTTTTTTTGTTTTGTTTTTTTGTACCAGCAGAGGTCAGTGTTACAAGCAGCCAAGAGGATTCAGACCGGCCACATCAACAGTCTGCAGCACATGAGCCAGGAGGTAAACCAGCGTTTCTTGTAGCATTAAATATTTTAACTGAGCGTTTCTGTTTTTGAGAACATTTATGTAACTTTACACTTTGATCTTTTTTTTTTAAATTTGGCTTTGAATGGTGCAAATTTTACACAACTTTTTCCACTTTTACAACACATCATAAGACTCTTATCTTAAAATTGGTCTTTATTTTTCCAGTGTGCTAGAGGTCCCCAAAAAGGCAAGTTTTTGGCTACTAAGGCCTTAAAATCAGCAGAAAAGATTTGATAGATCACAACAAGTCAGCTGCGTGCTGTGTGTAGACAGCACAGAAATGAGAAGGAGGAAAGCAGAGCATGCTGACAGAATATTCCATTATGATTTAGAGTTTCCAGTTTGTAACAGAAAAAGTGTGACAATCGCAGGGGTGCCTAAACGTAAACATTTATTGTTTTCCAGAAAGCCACACATAACCAAATATTAATAACCCTTTCCAGGATCTTCACAGAAAAAAGTCAGGAAATAAATAATAACACTATTAATGAAATAAATAACACTTCATGAAATAGAATTACACTATTTATGAGGAAATAAAATCATAATGTGTCTCTGGTATTGTTCAGGGGGCCGGGCCAAATGTGGAGGCGGGCAGTATCCGGCCCGCGGGCCGTAGTTTGGGGACCACTGATTTAGACAAAGGGCCACTGTGTTATATCTTGTAAAGCTTTCTTAGACACACAAACAAGTCTCTTACCAAGACTTGAGAAGAATAATGATGATGATGATGCTGTCAAACAGGTCGGTTAATGGTGCATGCTTGGCCAGAAACATCTCTACCCATTAAGTTCCACACCACACTTTTCAACAGACGACCTCAGGTTAAACAAGTCATCAAGGACGAAAGGTTTCTGTTTGAAGACTCACTCTTTGTTTACTTTATGTTTGCGAAGAGTTTTAGCATCTTTCAGCGTTTTATTTTGGTTTCACTTTGTCTGACTCCACTGTTTCTATTCTCTGTCTTCGCTCTGGTCAGTGTTGTTTTCAGGAGCAGACGGGCAAATATTGTAAAAACACATCGAATGTGAAGCTGGTATTTTTAAAATGTATAAGTTGTCAAGAATCAAGGAGAGAACTAAATGGTGAAAGTATGTGACCGAGTTAGCTTGTTGTTCCAGGTGGAGCATGTGTACACTGGCCAGGTGCAGTATGTGGATGGAGGTGGAGATGCAGCGTTTACCACACCCACCATGTGAGTCCAGCAGTGTGCATGAGGATCAGAAAAACACTCACACGCATTCAGTGACTTTCTGGTGTGTTCGGTGCATTTATGAGTCTTTGTTTGTGCCTCTGCAAACTCTCTCATGTCCAGCCGATCCAGCAACTACCCTTTTGCCGACTCACCAATCTTCTCCCAGACTCCTCCCCCTTCCTCCTCTACCTACTACGAGACCACGCCCACTTCCGAGTCTGACCTCAGCGGCGCCGTGACCTCGCAGTCGGTTCCTGTGGCAACAGCAGGAGCCAGTGGTGGAGCAGCAGCAGCTGGAGGGGGCTATGTCCTTCAGGGAGGTTATGTGTTAGCAGGAGGAGGAGCGGCAGGAGGACAGAGTTACGCCAGTCCTAACTCTCGGGCTCCACCTGCTACAGTGAGTACACAAGTTCAGATGAAAGCAGTTTTATATTTTGGTTGATCCAAGACACTGAATAGGTGAAAACGTTCTTCTTTAGGTTCAGTGGTTGTGTGATAACTACGAGGGGGCAGAGGGGGTGAGTTTACCCCGCTGCACTCTCTACTACCACTACCTGCTGCACTGCCAGGAGCAGAAACTGGAACCTGTTAACGCTGCATCCTTTGGCAAACTCATCAGGTCTGTCTTCATGGGGCTACGTACACGGAGATTAGGAACAAGGTAATCATGCTCAGACACACATTCTTTGATTCTGAAGTTAAGTATTTGAGAGCACCGTCTTAACCTTTCATGCTTTTGTTGCAGAGGGAACTCCAAGTACCACTACTATGGTCTGAGGATCAAATCTGGCTCCCCTCTCCTCAGACTGATCGATGATCAGCAGCACATGGCTATGAGGCAGCAGCCTTTTTCACAGAAAAACAGGTATCCACACACAACCTCAATTATGTTCCCACAGTTTTTACAGTTAAAGTATAGTAGAAAACTTTCACAAGTTTATGCTTTGACCTTTTGTTTCTTATGCTTATACAAAATAAGGCTGTACGCCTGGCTCTACAGTGTCCATATGACACCAATATCAACAGCATGCATCAAAGTCTGGGCTGGCTGAAGGTTGAAGACAAGATAACTGCTTCATTACTACTGGCAACAAGAAAACTTTTGCAATTAAAACACCTGTTTATCAGTACAGGAAACTAAAACCGAATTTAGAATCGCACAGATATAACACTAGACAGGCAGCAAACACTTTACCGAAAGTAAACACTAATTATCTAAAGAAATTAGGAATAATGAAGGCATGGAATTCTTTACTGCTGTTACAGACTAAATTAACACAAAAATTTACTTTCAAAAACCATCTCAAAAAACAACTTGGCACATCGTATTTCTAGCACTTTTTTTTACTTCTTCTGTCTCTTCTTTGTACCACTGACTGATGGGTATTCTGTCCAGTAGGATAAAGCCAGTTCAGAAGACACAGGGGATCGCCAATGGGACATCAGGTGGGATGGCTCAGCAGCAAGCAGCAGCACTCTCTGACATTTCAGCACAGGTGCAACAGTATCAGCAGTTCCTTGGTGAGTTACGCCTGGACCCTTAAAAATGTTAATCTTTTTTTGTCTGATTTCATTGTTAAATATTTATGAGTAATGGTTTTACTGTGGCTCAGGTTTCCCTCTGCTTTGCTGTATGTCTTGCAGAGGCTTCCAGAGCGCTACCAGACTTTGTGGACATTGATCTTCAAGATCAGACCTTGCCTGATGGGATTCTTTTGGAACACCTGAAGGCCTTTCAGACTCTCTACAGAGAGCATTGTGAGGTAAACAGTTACAAATAAATTGATTATAGACCCAAATGTACTATAAACCCAGGTTAAAATAATAAAAGTAATACATTACTAACAGTGTGCTTGCTTAAAGATCTGACAGTTTAAACACTTCTGTGTTTTTTGTTTGACGTCCGCAGGCCATACTGGACGTGATGGTCAACCTTCAATTCACTCTTGTGGAGACACTGTGGAAATCCTTCTGGAGGTTCAGCCAGAGCAGTGACACAGAATCACTCAACCTGTAAATGTCACGAGTTACTAAAACTGGCTTATGAATGAATAACTTTCACACATAAGTTATGATTTGCTGAAACTGAACTTCGCTTGTCTCATGTTCCCCTCAAGGCACAATGAGTCTGAGAAGCGTTTACCCAAGTCATGTCTGGTGTTGCTGTGTAAGTTTGAGCCTGTGCTGCAGTGGACGAAAGAGTGTGACAACCTGCTCTACCAGACTTTGGTGGAAATCCTCATCCCTGATGTTCTGAGACCCATCCCCAGTGAGTTAATGGAGCCTGTAAACATGAAAGCAAGCTGTTAAATCCAGCATTGAATGACAAACTTACAAACTCCTGTCACAGGTGCCTTAACTCAGGCCATCCGAAACTTTGCCAAAAGTCTTGAGAGTTGGTTGTCAGGTGGTATGATGAACATCCCCGAGGAGATGGTTCGCGTCAAGGTATTTATCATGGTTCACCATTGGATTAGAGGATTGCTTTATGGTCAGTCTGGTGATTAGACAACCTGTCACCCCTGACTGCAGCTTTCCTTGATCACTCATCCTCATTCATCATTCATCCTCCCACTACGGCTCTTCATTCTTTCTCTCTCTCTCTTTCCTTTAGGTGGTGTGTGTATGTTCTTTTTCCCAGACACTGCGCCGCTACACCAGTCTGAACCACCTGGCTCAAGCAGCCCGTGCCGTCCTCCAAAACTCAGCCCAGATCAACCAGATGCTTTCAGACCTCAACCGAGTGGATTTCACTAATGTACAGGTTTGTCGAAGTGCTCCTTCTTCTTTGGTGTCTCCCTGCGAAGGTGTTTGTGTTGCAAAAGGCAGAACATGAACCTCCCTCTCACGTCCCCTCTAGGAGCAGGCCTCCTGGGTGTGTCAGTGTGAAGACCGTGTTGTTCAGAGGATAGAGCAGGACTTTAAAACGACTCTGCAGCAGCAAAACTCTCTGGAGCAGTGGGCCACGTGGCTGGATGGAGTGGTCACTCAGGCCTTAAAGCCGTACGAACACAACGCGGCTGCTCTACCAAAGGCTGCAAAGGTCTTCCTGCTTACCTGGTCCTTCTACAGGTGAGGGCAAAGAGGTGTCACATTACATTCAAGTATATTTGACTGAGTGCTGACGATTGTTTGACTGTCTCTGCTTTCAAAACAGCTCCATGGTGATCCGGGACCTCACCCTACGCAGTGCTGCCAGTTTTGGTTCCTTTCACCTGATTCGCCTGCTCTATGATGAGTATATGTACTACCTGATAGAGCACAGGGTGGCCCAGGCTAAAGGAGTGACTCCCATTGCAGTCATGGGAGAGGTATATATCAAAGAGCAGCTCATATAGATCAGTCTGCACACAGTGATCCAAGATAATAAATATACAATCCTTTTTCTGTCACAGTTTGCGAGCACACTCAAGAGCCAGATCTCCCCGGACCTGGAGAAAGGTAATATCAACATGGGTTTTGACACAAATACGATCGGTCAGCCTCTCAACAGCCCTCTTGATGTCTTTTTAATGGCTTTTTCACCAGAAGAAGAAGAGGACGATGATGAAGAGGAAAGCGAGGAGGAGGCGGGAGATCTGGTGCTGCAGTCGAGCTCTCTGAGCGCCGTCAGCGAGGAGAAGGAGCCGATGGAGCCGCCCGCCAAGCAGCCGAGGAAAAGCTTAAATCTTCACTCTCTGACCGGGAGCCACGGCGCCCCACCTTGAAATCTCATATTTATAAGAGCGTACATACACACACATATGTACTCTAAGTTTATCGTCATGCCATCTCATTTTGTCAACCTGTGTATGCTTCCTGTTTGTTGAACATGTGTGCGTGGTTGTTGTTGTGTGTGTGTGTGTGTGTGTGTGTGTGTGTGCAATGAAAAAAGTGGGAGAGCCTCTTTGCTTATTTTTGTGCTGCCATTTTCATCTATTTGCCTTCACCTGATCATTCACAGTCTTTCCTTTCAGCATCAGTCACTCCTGTCCAGCTGAAGCTCCACACCGTAAAGAAATGTATCCTTGTGACCCCCCCCTCGCCCACCCCCACCCTGCCTTAACCGCTGACCTGAGTGCTGTAAAGAGATGCTGTTTCATTTTGTCATTCACCTTGCCTTTTAAAGCTTTAACTATGCAGGGAAAGCTGGATTTTAGTGGATGGTTCTGTCTAAACTCGCTCTTTTTTAACCCATCTGGAATGATACAGCACCATGTCGTCAGTGGGCGGATATGATTTGACGGGAATATGCCATACTTTCTTTTTGTACTTGCTTGTTTTCTTTTTGACCATTTAACCCTGTGCCTTTGAAGAGATTATATACCTGAAAAAAAATCTGTATTCTATATATATAACGTAATGGTGGATTAATAAATGAAGATCCTGTCAAGTACTGTAGTCTTGGTGTGGTCATAAAGTTTTACTGGCTCTGAAAAAAAAAAGACCTGAGATTCTGACAATCTGCCTTGATGTGATGGTTCTGCTCAGTCCGCTGCTCCTCAGTCATCTTCCCTAATTTTCATCATCCATCCGTTCTTTATAGTCTTCATCCTCTCTGCTTATACATGTCACTCCTCCATGCCCGCTGCACAGCCAAGGCCTTTCCCATCCTTTCAACAGCACTCACTACAGTTCATATTGCACCCCTTGGTTCCACCTCTGTGATCTAGCTACAGCTCTTTAACTTTTTGTAGTGTGAAAGTTTAGTTTTTTTTCCAGAAATCAATGTGGAATATTTTGTAGATTAACCCTTTATTGTGTACTTTTTCTCAAAACAGTCCTATTTCCAAAGTATTTGTATGTTGTTGAACCATTAATGCCTTAAGAAATACGTTATTGTCCTCCATCCACATGACTAAGCTCTATTTTTATTGTGATGATGGACTAGTGATATAAATATGGAGAAAGCATGAACAGGTATTGATTTTATGGAGTGTGACTTTAAAAATGACAGCAGTGACCATCATTACAGTTTTCTAGTTGGTTGTCCTTCAGAGTGGTCGGACTCCTTATAGCACTTTTATTGTGAAAGGCTGGATTTGAATGTTCATTTGTTACACAAATGAACATTCAAATACAAATTCTGACTTGAAAAACAAACCAACAGCTGACAGCCATGTCACAACCATAAAGACATGTGACTTATGTGCTGTATGCCCAAGTTTGTGTGACTGAACCTTTTGTGATTGTGCTCCTCTTTCTGTTATAAAGACCTCTAAACATGTGATCAACGTGTTTTCATTATTCCACCTGTGCCAGAATACTCTTTCTTCAGAGAAACTCAGTGTTGTAGAGAAGAGAAGTTACAGGGGGTCTCAAAAAATCTTAAAACATCTTAAATACAGTATCTTGAATTTAAGGCCCTGAAATATTTAAAATTCTCTTATAATCTCATAAAATGTCTTAAATGCAATTTTTATGAAAGGTCTTAAAAATGTATCAGTATTTCTTTTATTGGAAACAAATGCATAAACTTCAGTCTCACATTGTAATGATTCCATTCTGGAGGACGCTATAACGAAACTACGGAACTAAAGTACCCGTGTGGCCCGGTCAGAATTCTTCAAGCACATCCAGCTAGTGCACTGTGCGCGTGGAGCTGTGTTGTGAAAATTTTTGTACCTCCAATTTTGTTTGTATTTTTTCCCCATATGGATGTGAAATGGGTCTTAATTTGCATTCATTATGGTTTTGATTAAGTCTTAGTTTTGACCTCCAGAAACCTACAAAGACCCTGAAGATAACGGGCACCAAAATCACTTGAACTTTCACTAGCAAGGACCACACGTCAACCTGACGATGAACAGTTTTATTAACATAACGTGTATAAGAATTTTGCTGGTTGTATGACGTTGTGGGGAAGCTTCGAGAAGGGATCCGCCGTAGCTCCCGGGCACGACGGACCCCCCCTATTTAGAACCCTATGGAGTAAGAAGAAGTGAGAAACCTAGAGAGAAAGGGAAGGAAGGGTGGGGCGTACGAAGCGAGAACGTACAAGACTAGTGAATTAGGAGGGTTTAAATACCGGAAGGGGTGTGGTTGAGGTGTGGTCCTGCTCCTGAAACTCTGCTTAAAGCTCTACTACATTTTTGTTGGACCAGTGGTTCCCAAACTTTTCAGCCCATGACCCAAAAATAGCTGGAGACTGGTGACTGGTGAATGCACCAATAAGCCAATCCAAAGACAAACAAACAAAAAAGTATTTTTTAAAAAATAATAATAATAATAATAATTACGATGATCAGTAGAAAATCCAGTTTTGCAGGGTTTCTTTTTAAATTTAACCCCATTTTTTCCTATACATTTTAACAAAATTAAATGACACTGTAATGGCAAATAGTAATATTGGAAAGCATTTCACAACCCCCACTTTGAGAACCACTGAGTTAGACAATGACTGCCTCTGAAACACCCACTGCAGTCAGAGAGAAGATGCAGCAGGCCACATGTTCGAAACCCACTTTTTAAGTTATTCAGTTTATTCTTTAAAACTTGAAGAATCATCCACTGACATGGAGATATTACACTTTTGATTATTATGCCTTGATTGACAGGATTGGTAGACAGAGTAGCAAAGTGAAGGGAGCAGGGGATGAAGCCGTATAGAGCTAGAGTTCAGATCTGAAAGCAGTCTGCTTGAAATAAGAACTGCGACCTCTGTACATGGGGCACATGATATAACTACTGAGCTTAACTAGCACGCTGTATGATTTCAACATGTGTAACAGTAAATCCACCATTAAAATATGTCCATCTATGGGCTGCTGGTATAGCTTAGCAGTCCAGAGGCAAGCCCCCCTAGCAGGGAGCCCAGGATTGACTCCAACCTGTGGCATCTTTCCTGCACATCCTTCCCTACTCTAAAGTTTCCTGCTCTTATCCACTGTCATATTAAAGGCATAAAAAGCACCAAAAATAGCTTAAAAATATGATAAATAAAATGTCAAACTGTAACTCAGCTCCTTTAAAACCAGTTGTATAAAGCTCATTATAATTTCTTTTCCCAGCTGTAGGTAAAGCTTTTACACCTCAGGGTTTTTAGAACTGAAGTATTCAAAGGAATTCAACAAAAACAAAAGGTGCTTTCAATGAATCTGGAGAAAAAACACTCAGACTTAAAGAAGCTCTTAAGAAGCTCAGGAGACAAATTGAAATCATATCTTATGAAACAGTCTGGTAGAGAACTAAAAGGAGCACCAGTGAGGCTTGATGTTATGACCACTGAGTGGTGACATGTATAACGTTCTCTGCACAGCAGCATCTGTCCATGGATTGGACATGTCAGGCAGCAACTGCATATTTTGTAGTGAAAATTGTTATTGGAAGACAAAAAAAGGGGTAATCAGGGTCAGACTAGACCCTTTATGAGAGAAGATCTCAATACAACAGACAAACAAATAACTTTTAAAGATTTTATTTTAACAAAATATTCCAAGAGAAGAAAATCTTTCCTTAATGCCAGGAAACAGAGCGTGATACCATCCAGCTACACGGATAAACCAAACTAATCCTCACATTCACTGACAAATGTTGAAGAAAACACGTCAACATGTTAACTTACAATACTGCAGCATTATGACTGTACACAGCCAGACAAACTGGTGCAGAACAGGTGTGGAAAAGACCCGTTCAAAAGCAGCAGAATCTGATGAATCACATAAAACACACACACACACACACACACCCACTCTTGACACGCACACACTCACACACTCTGGATGAAATACCTTTGTGAACATCACACAGGTGCATATGCTTAGCAATGGACACAAGTTACACAAACTAAAATAAAAAGTTAATCTCTATGTATGAAAAATAAAAACAAAGAGCCAACATCAAAACTAGAAATCAAAGTCAGGACAGCTCTTGGTTTTGGTGTTTTTTAGCATTAATAATAAAAAAACATGAAACTGGTAAATTTAACAGACAAACTGAAAATGTCTTTACAGTATCTTTTTTAGAGTTTTCTTGGTTCAGTTTCATTTTTCCACTTGTTTAAACTACATATCGGATCCGTTGACGTATGCCGCTTTGCTCAGGTTGAAACTGAGCATCGTGGCGTGAAATCCTGTTGGCATGCACCCGTGTACGTTTTTGATGCGCTCGTCTTTTTTCATAGGACGATCCAGGTGCAGCGGTCGCTATCGGCCAGCACTTGCAGGGATGAGCCTGCAGGTGAGAGGATGACTTAGGCTGAATCATGTTTATCCACACAGGGACATAAATCAAAGACTGAGTTTGCAGACTGTCATTTATGGACTCAGACCATCCTACTCCTTCTTACTTTCGTCTGCTGTACTGTGTAATGAGCAACGGTATTACCAAATTTCCCCCCTGGGACTAATAAAGTATTTCTGATTCTGATTCTGATAAAAGTAAGGATGGATTTCTATCTTTCCATCATGGCTTACAGAGTCCTAATTAAAGACCTTTTCAACTGAACATTTAAACTAAAGTATGACAAACAGAAGCACCAGCACATTTTTAGACATCAAAAGTGACAGAGCCCAAATGGGGTCTAGACATCATCTCTCTTAATGTTTATAATTGTTCTTATTGTTTTCTGTCATGGCACACTAAGACACTAAACTACAACAGGGCTAATGTAATGTCCTGCCATGACAGTCAAATCATACTCTGCAATAAAATCCTGTGTCTTCGAAAGCTTTGTTGGAACAAAGTCCATCAGGAAAAACAGTTTCTTCCTGTTATGACAGGACCACAGGGTTAGATGAAGACATTACGAAAGCTGTGTGGTCTAATCCAGGTATTTAAGTATTTCATCTCACACCTGGTCTATAAATGTGATGAATCAAAGAGAACAGGAGTTCACACACATTTGGCCAACACTTGGCCAGCCTGTGAGAAAAGCTCACCTTTGTGTAGAGCTTCGTTGGTCATGCGATTAATGTAGCGAGAGCTGCACTCAGGAACCAACCACTTCATGACCGTGTTCACACAGGACTTCCTGTAAGAGCTCCAAACGCTCCCACTGAAAGAAAGGAGACATTTGAAATCGGTATTTTTAACAAAGACCGTAACTTTTCAGGGAGGGGTTTACATTTTCAATACTTCTCAGTACAATGAGCTTCACAAAATTCATCAGGGATGTAAACTCATCACAGGCAAAAAGGGTGACTGGGTGTTGTTGATATGTCTTTGTCTTTGCATGGTAGAGTTTAAACTTGCACTTGTAGATGTAGTGATGAACTGTGTTAGCTGACAATGATTTTCTGAAGTGTTCCTGAGCCCACGTGGTAATATCCTTTACACAATGATGTCAGTTTTTAATGCAGTGCTGCCTGAGGGGTCAAAGGTCACAGGCATTCAATGTTGGTCTTGGACCCTGCTGCTCCTCTGAATCTTTTGGTGATATTATGGACTGTAGATGATGAAATCACTAAATTTCTTGCAATTGTAGGTTTAGAAACATTGTTCTTAAACTGTTGGACTATTTGCTCACACAGTTGTTCACAAAGTGGTGAACCTTACCCCATCCTTGGTTGTGAAGGACTGAGCCTTTTGGGGATGCTCCTTTTATACCTTATCATGACACTCACCTGTTTCCAATGAACCTGTTCACCTGTGGAATGTTCCAAACGGGTATTTTTCAAGCATTCCACAACTTTCTCAGTCTTTTGTTGCCCCTGTCCCAATTCTTTTGGAATGGGTTGCAGGCATCAAACTCAAAATGAGTGAATATTTGCAAAAAACCTTCATTGGAAATGGGATTATAGTTCAGACAAGGGACCGTTGACAGGAAGCATCACAGCTGGATTATGATGCGTCAGAGGAAAGATTTCCTTGTAGTAATTTATACTTTAAGAAAAACCTTTTTTTCTGCTTGCCATCACCATTATCAGGTTGTCTAATGTTGGTCTGTGATCAGTGTATTTTTCTGTTCAAGCTCTGTCTTCAGCTTGGAAATCAAAAGTGACAAAACTGATCATTCTGTGTGCCCAAAAGTTTTTTATTGTCTTGTCATGTTACATAAACGGGTATGGATAATGTTTTGGGGAGGTGGCAGAATGTTCTCACCTGGTCTGACCCTTAACCTCTGTCAGGTCACCAACGCCCACAGTGCGACACACTCCAGTGTTCAGGTCCCAACTGACCTGTAGGTTGGAATGGTACGTGTTTGGCCTGAAAAATAAAACAAACAGTAGCAGACTGAGTATGGACTGACTGAACAGTGCAGATTTAGGATTTCAGATAATTTTGGGTTATATTGAGACAAACACCTGCAGTGCTCCTCATCTGAGGTGGAGAAGGCCAGTAACAGCAGGCCAATGTTGATCATCACAGTGTTGGTTTCAGGACACACCTGATGCAAAACAACAGCAACACAAAGCATATGATCTCTAACTCCAGTATTGCATTCGTCTTCCGTTTTGACCTCAGCTCAGAAACAGGAGAGAGAGAGAAGAAACTGTTAACTCAAGGACAGCAGGCAAAAGAAGTGTATTTTATATAGATTTATGTTTTTTTCTTACTATTCTTCTTACCACAGTCATGAAAGATGCAGTGAAGCGCCCAACAGTTTTAACTAATTTAATGTAAAGACAACTCCTGAGAAACATCACAAGTTGATGAGCCGCCATTACTGCAGTGGAAAAAGCCCCGTAACTAGCATACTTTTGAATGAGAGTGGTCAAAAGAATCAACAGAAACCAAAGTATTTTGGTTTATCCCTGTAAAAAGCTACGCCGGGGTGATCTGGGAGAACGTGCAGTTTTAGGCTGCCATAACAGGAGTGGAAAACTACAACTTCTGAAAAAAAAAAAAAGTGAGTGTTTGGGGCACAAGCCTTTACTTCAGGAGGGGTGTCTCTGTCTGACACACCAGTCACATGATGTACATTAATAATAAATTGTAATGACATACTTATTATCTATATTTTATACAATCAACTTGGTTTGTGTGACTACCAGGTAGTGATACTCTTTCCTGTTCAGTGCCAAAGTTATTGATCTAGGCCAGCAGCACATGGCTAATTGAATATTCATGAGACAAACAGGAAATAAGAGCTGGTTAGCACCATAGGTTAACATATTAAACTAAACTATTACTGAACCAGAGGACCTGCTTTTCTTTCCACAGTGAGGTTAAAGCATTACAGCTAAAAGTTAAAGATTAGGGTGAACAGGTGTTTGTTGGTGTTTTGTATGGAGGATATGTGGCTGTGAGCTGCTAATGATAGCTAAAAAGCTAACTGGACTAACTGGGAGTTTACTGAAGCTACTGGCTGTTTAATAGGTGAAATACAACAAATGGCAAATAAGAAGCAGTTCTTACAGATTCTTTCTATGCAGCTTGAAAGCTAATAAAATGGAATTGGATGGAATTATGACTTATTGCAGTAATTTTCAAGTCCCGGTCATGTTTAATCTGTGTTAAAGACGGGCTGTAATAATGGATCGTCAGCTCAGGCTGAGGTTGGGTTTGGTTTTTTATTGGCTTGAATTTTGTACTGAAATAAGTGGCTCCAGCCTTGCTCTTGTGAGACATGATACTGGATCAGTGGTTGTGTTTTTGTCTGTTTTGTTGCTGTTAAACACTAATTATGCCCAATAGGGGTATAGGAGTGAATTCTGGAGGTTGATCAGCTACGAGTAGTGTGCACTCTGGAGCTAATTTCACATTTTTTTAACGTTATTTTTTAAATCGATAATTGATGTGGGTAAAATCCTTTATCTGTGAAATGTAAATAAAATCTCAGCCCTCTGATTACAGTGCTCTTGTGGTTCTGTAATGTTTTTATTACAAACATCTCTGCCACTGTCACAGCCAGCAGCTGGTTGTAGACACTGTTGTTCCACCGCAGTAATGGCAGCCGCTCTGATGGTGACGCCCACCAATCAGCTGTAAGATTGGTCTTTATGCATTCATACCAGACTGCCAACGAAGCTTGCAAGCAATATGGACTTATGTGTCTTACCAAAGGACACTAAGACATAGACCATAGAAGCAAGGTCAGCAAACCCTCTAATAGAAAAAGAACTATCTTTACCACATCTTTACCCAGCCCCCCTCGGATCAAATTAATTCTTTTAAATTGAAAAAAAAAAAAAAAAAAAATCAGCAGAAATTCAGTAAGTTTAAGAGTGCAGAGTGTGCGTGAGCATCTGTGCACTCACCTCCAATATCACAACATCATAATCACTAAAGGAGCAGAACTGGGGGGCCCAGGCAGCATCACTCCGGATCACCTCATTGATGAGATACTCAAAGTCTAGAGTCAGCTGCTCCACACACACACTCTGCAGGAGAGAAAACAAAAAAAACAGCTTTTATAAAAAGAAAACTAAACACACAAACTACCTCGACTTCCACATCTGATCCATGTTTCCCTCATGTTATGTTACCAGAGACTTTTAAACTGATTGAAGATTCTGTCAAAGCAGCTGAAGGTAGCTTACATGCTACAGAAAATATATAGTCATGAAGTTTTGTTATTTTTTTTATGAGTTACTTAAAATTTCCAAACGATGTGTAAAGTTAACAACAGCCAATCGATGGTAAGAGCTTAGCATCAAGCTTCAGATGGTGGTTTTGAGATGCATTCACAGTGTGATTTACAGTAACATGTTCTCAACAAACACCTGCAGCACAAACACACTTCACTTGAAAAGTCAGGCCATCAGCATTCCAGAAATCTGAACGTGGGATGTTAATTATTAGGAGGGAGAGTCAGAGCGTCAATGATTGTAATCCACCAATAGGTGAATGGAGCTATTTATAGAAGTACAAGGCGAGAAGTTCCTCCAACAGGTTTTTACCTGTTGATTCAAATATTTCTACAAGAGCAGAAAAACTTTTGAATTCCTATCAAATCTTGATTTATAGTCATAGATACGCAGGCACAAAGTGACACACCTGCCCATCGTGCGACTCAGTCATGAGCTGAAGGTTTCGTCCTTTTAGATCAGTGACTGTGAAAGGTAGCTGAACTTTATCATCCTCATAACCTGGAGACACAAGACAAAAGAGAAATTACTTAGTTGCTTCATCGAGACCTGAAGAGAGTACTTGGATTCGTCACTCTTCCTTGCTTTCTTCTTACCTCCTGTACTCTGCTCTGCTGCACCTGGCTGTTGCAGGTGGTAGTGCAGCCGGGAATAGTTCACGTAGCCAGGCTCACTGGGGCCAGCCTCTTGAGATGAGGAAGGGGTTGGAGGGGATGACGATGATGAAGATGAGGAGGCAGGCGACATCACATGTTCAGTCGGTATTGTTGGTGCTTCTGGTAACTTAGTCCTTCTCTGAGCCTCTCTGCTCTCATTACACTCCTCCTCCTCTCTCCTCCTCTCATTACTGCCATCTTTTTCACCACCATCAAATGTTTTCTTCTCTGGTTGGCCTTCGTTTTCTTTACCTCCTCCTCCTCCTCCTCCTCCTCCTCCTCCTCCTCCTCCTCCTCCCTGAGCCCGCCTGAAGAGGTCAGCAGCAAACTCCCTCGCTCGCACAGCTGCCTGTGACTGGCTTGGGGATGAGGGAACTGGAGCAGGTCTGCTAGGTGGCGGTCGGCTTTCTGGAGATCCCTGAGGTAGTGATGAAGACGAGACCGAGGAAGTGGAGGGAAAAGATGTGGAAGCTTGATTTGATGGCGCGGTCTTCTTTGAGTAGAGGATCTGTGATGACTGACTCTGTTTACCTGCAAGAGACAACGAAAGAAACATAACTAAAAGGATAAAATCCTTTGTATTATAAAACAAAATATTTCCGGAATGATGGCTCAATAAGAGCTGAAATGATAAACATGATTCCAAGGTCATGTCTTTTCGTTAGTGTCACAGTGAAGAAAACTTTGCTCAACAGAGAAGCAGGTTTGTGACGGTATTTATTCACACTGTGTTTGACATTCTCCCCTCTCCCTAGTAATTTAGTTCCTCATAAAATGATCCCAATCTGACATTTTACCTTTCATACTCAGAGGCAGTTGAGCAGTAAATAAATATTTGAGACAAAGTCTTAAATGCTGTGATGAGAAACAGGCTAGTATTATGAAAAAATGCCGGTATTGCCACTGATGTTTGTGTTACCTGGGCAGAGTGAGATTCCACAGGCCACCAGAGAGTAGCTCGTGTTTAGCAGGATGACCTGGTCCTTCTTTAGCTGGAAAGCTGGTTGGAAAGTGGGGAATGGGTACACCACCTGGTACCTGCTGTTGAGCACGTAGCCATGCTCCAGACACTCGCCACTTCCTTGAGTGAGAAAAAAAATTAAAGTTGTTATGAAAGAGACAAGACGGTTCTTCTGTTAGTTTGTGTTCGTATGTTTACCTGTGCGTATGGTAGTGGCTGAAGGAACAGGGCAGCAGTTAGCACAAGGTTTAGGAGGAGGCATGGAGGCAATGGTGATGTAGATGTCTCTGTTGTTCTCATCACTCATCATTAGGTTCATCAGGACAGAGCTTGAACTGCGTGTGCTGGAAGAAGGAGCCACACATGCATTCATAAGAACTCATGTGATACTTTAATACACTTTGAGCTTAAACTGAATCAGCTTTGTGTGCTTTCTTGACAGTGTGTTTTAGAACCTTACTTAAAGCCAAAGATGACTATTTTTGTGGTGTCATTTGGCCACTCACACACAGTCAAGTACAGGTCACTGTAGATTTCCTCTCCAGCAAACAGGCGTACATGATGGACCTAAGAGGAAAAACAGACACAAGTTACAGAAAAGGTATCTGCTCATTAAGCCGGTATACTCACCGTCTATCTCTTCTACTTTGGAGTTTTTGTATATAAAATAATTTTTCTTTACCTGTTTGAGCCGACTGTGCAGGTTGAACTCCCACCAGTACAGGTGGTAGGTATAGAAAGAGAAATCATCATCCTCTCCACAGTCGCTGGTGTAGGACAGTACGTAGCGGCCACATTTGGTGAAGCCAAGAAAGATATGTCTGGAAACAAAACAGTGATGCACCAATGACACAAATGCCTTCACTTAATCTACATTATACAGGGTAAATCCTCAATATGGATGCGACTCTTTCAGGCTTTTTATGTAGGAGCATCCATTGTTGCTTGGTTATTGTCAATAAGTACAAGTATTTCCAAACTGGTTAAATTGACCGTTATAAGTTGCTCCTCACAGGGGGTATAATGTTAACATGTTGGAAGAACGATATTATTATTATACTGTTTTCCACATCCCTTACAGCAAGATAGAACTTGTTCAAAATGTTTATTAAGGTATACAGTCATATGTTATGGAAGACAACAGACTCATTAAGTAAAATAGCAGACACTAACCCTGCTCTCAGGAACTCCTCACTAACGATGCTCTTCAGTGGGACACACACTCGAGGGGGCAGCTTCCTGAACAGACGCTGGGAAAACTGTCCTGACAGCTGCAGGGCAGACAAGAGAATAAACACCGTTCTAGAACTTAAGAACATATGTGCAGAACATATTGTACTTGCAGTACTACGGGCATAGCAATTTCAATGGAGACTGTGACAATTTTAAACCATACAAAACATTCACCTTCGTTCAATGCAATTCAGGATGAGATACCTGCCTGTCTAAAGAATTGTGAGCGTAGAAACACAATAGAAATGTGGTAAATAATCGAAATGAAAGTATCTCAAGGCTGTGATTGCACTGCTCACATGTCAACTAATTTAAGTTCCTGCTGATGTTTAGCTGAAGCTAACGCCGACTAATTGAGATGTTACAATAAACCGTGCTACCGCTGATTCCAACAGCCAGCGTGCTGCCATTGTTAAAGTGCCTTCAGAGGTCTGTGAGCTTTTTGGAAAACAAAGAAACGGAGACTGATACAGAACAAGCAGGAAACATTTAAGGTTTTCTGATTTGCAACTACAGCACATAAGCTACCTGTCCGACATTAAATGTAGCTTAGCGTCGAGCTAGTTAGCAACTAGCCGTAGAAGCTACTGAAAACAAGGAGGCTTTCAGTAAGCTAATGTCACAGTATAATTCAGCCAATCTTTTCGTGTTGAAAATCACACATTGGTCGGATTCGTGCTTACCTTCCCACGCGTAAGAAGCTTCACGACATGATCTTTATGCTTTCTTTGAGCTTTCTGTTTGCTATGGTCCTTTTCGGATTTCGAGCTGGGCGCCATCACCCACTGAACTGTTGTCCTCCGTTGAAGCCTGGAGCGCTCTGATTGGTCTACGGAACGCACGAGACCGCCCTCAATACATCCATCAATACCTAAACAAGGGTAGGGCGCAACCACTAACTGCTACATCCAACGTTTAGCATCTTAAACAGTCCAAGTTTTTCAGTATCCCAACGCACTTCCACTTCCAACGTACCTCCACTTTCAACAGTAAATTACAACTCAGGTGTATCATAAAGTACGGTAAACTTATGCTGCAGTCATCCATTCAACTCAAAACATAGCTGGCAATGATGCAAGAAAACGGGTCATTTCAATTGTTTTATTTAAGTATTTAAAAACAAGCAGTAAAAAATAACATTAAAAAAATCAGCATACATTAACAGAACCTAATCAGAAAAAAATGACAGGGCAGCCAAACGCACAAAAACATACATGCTCACACAAACAACCTGCATACTGTAAGAGTTGCTGCCTATAACAGCAAACTTTCACATTTCTGTTCAGTAGCACACACTTTATACAGACATACATGACCCCCTTATTGAAAATAATTACAAAGAAAATATTTGAACTAAAAAGGGAAAAAAAATCATGAAAGCAGGGAGAAAAACACCTGCAACTTAAACACTGGGAATGTTTTTTTTAAAAAATGAAGTTAAAAAAAAAGTACCAAGAACAACATCAACAAAAAACTGTCCTTTTTTCCAAACAAAACTTCTGAATATACTCAAATACTGCTAGATTGTTTTACCCTCAGAAATTGATGGGAAAAACTACTGAAATGTGAGTCAGTGTTGTGATGCTGTTGTGCTAGCTTGCAAGCAAAGATGCTTAGTTCACATTATTTTTAAAAGTCAGATGTATGACGAGGTGTGACTGACGTGAAGGGACAAAGTAAAAAGTAACCAAAAAAGTTTAGTGCTTGTTCAATACATGGGCAAAATGTGTTCCCTTTTTCCTTACGTATAATATTTAACTTTCTAAAACAAACAAGAAGGTTGGTGGTAAAAAAAAAAGAAATGTTTGTGGATGAGGAAGCCACGGTCTTATATTTTTGAAGCCAAAAAGAAATCTCTTGATGGGGGAAGGGGGCAAAAACCAGTCCAGATAGCTGCTGCAACCACCCAAGCCACTCAGTTATTAAGCCTGAAATGAAAAATCACAAAAAATTCATTAGTCTTTCCAAGTTTTACCACTGTTTGTGATTGCCTGTACTCATCTATAGGTATTTCATGAGATTTATTCATACTTAACACCAGAGGTTTCCAATATTAAAAAAAAAAAGTTTGCATTTACCATCAAGAATTCTAAGCAAGTACACGTTTTACTCTGTTATAGAAAGACCAACATTAGACAGTGTTCATACTTGTTGTCCCTGCTGTGGACCAGCAGCCTGTCCGGGTGCCTGTCCTCCTTGTCCATAATAGGCAGCCTGCTGTCTGTAGTACTCGGCCCAGGCTGCACTATAGTCCTGCTGGCCTCCAGCTGCACCTCCTCCTGCTGCTGCTTGTGTGGCAGCTGCTGCACCTGGAGCTGCTGCTGCCCCCCCAGCTGGCTGGGCTGGTAAACAAAAAAAGCATAACAGACAATCATGTAAACATTTTGTTTTATGAATAATACTGGCATCAGTAAAATTAATAAATAACAACTGCATACTTAGAATAAACCAACACACAGTTTACACCCCATCCTGTTAGTTTAGCCCACTTACTCATGCCCATCTTCTTGTAGTACTCCTCCCAAGCTTTAGTGTAATCGGGCTGCCCTCCAGATGCCTGTGCAGCCTGGCTTTGTTCCCCTGGAGCTGCTGCTCCAGGAGCTCCAGGATTCTGAGCTGGCATGGCGCCTCCTGGCTGTTGGCCGTAGTACTGTGCATAGTAGGCGGCCCATGCTGCGTTGGGGTCTTGGGCTGCCTTTGCTGGTGAGGGAGACAGAGATGGAATGAATCAAGAAGTGAAACATTAAGATTTTCTTTCTTAAAAAAGAACGTCAGAGGTAAGCAGAGTCTAGTATGCTTACCAGGGTCATGTGGAGCTGGAGCTTGCCACTGCTGATAAGTATTTCCCCAACCCTGAGGACAAAACTGGGGACCACCAGGTGCAGCGCCACTGCAAAGAGAGGTAAATCATTTGAACACATTTTAAATCTTTTGAACAAACATTTTAAATGGTTTCCAAAGTCCCCGCACTTACTGTGGTACACCACCAGCAGGTCCTGCATTGTAAGGATTGGGGTTGTAAGGACCACCCATGTGACCACCAGGCCCACCCGGGCCTCCCGGACCAGGACCTCCACCAACAGGACAAAGTGGAGCCTGGCACAACAGGATGAGAAAATTAAAACCAACAGTGGCAGGGATGTGCTAGGCTTTAGCAGATGTTTAAGCTGTTTTGTTTTTTCCATCTCTCTTAAACACACCTCAATCTTCTCCTCTATGAGCTGCTTTGCGTGGTCAATCTGTTGTGGGGACCCGCGGATGGTAAACAGTTTAAAGTTCGGGTCTCCATTTGGTGGTGGCTGACGAGATATTTCCACAAATGCACCGGTCTGTTGGTTGATAGACTTGACGTTCTCTCCTCCTCTACCAATGACAAGTCCGCATTTATGAGCTGGGATGGAGAAGGTCATTTCTCCACCAGGGGGACCCCAATTTCCTTGGTCTCTACCCCGCCCTCGTCCTCCGGGTGGCATCCCTCCACCAGAGCCTGGGGGACCCTGTTGAGGAAACAACAGGGATTACAATCAAGACATAACATCAAAACCAACATAAATCAGAAGCCTCGGGCTTGGACTACGAAGTGGGATCAACACATCTGGGATCTTTCAATATTTCAATATCAATATTCTCAATATTTCAGAAACCACAGAAACCCTGCAGAGCAGCCTACTTTATCAGGGAGGAGCAGACAATTATTCTTTAAAAATATGAAGAATTCAAACACATCATCAGGCCAAAGCAACACTGTTGCTGCAGCAAAAGCCAGGAAGGAATGTTGGCAGAAAACTGCTGACTGTTAATGTATAACTTTGTGAGATTATAAAATATCAATTCACTCTGATCACTGTTTGACTTTATTATGGCACAGATATTTGGGGCAGAGCTCTTCCTCAGTGTCCTTCCTTTTGTTTATATTTTCCATTGAATGCTTTTGAGGCTCAGCACCAACCATGTGAGAGCATTTTGTGTTGGAATGTTAATTCCTCACAAGTAATTGTGTTCATAAATTCATGTTTCTTCAGTTAAGCCATGTGTGCCCTTTATTAACCTAATTATTTCAGATGTGCCAGACCATGATGCCTCACATATCAGTTGACAAACGTAATGTAGTCCATCTGAGGAAAATCTGTATCTTTGCAACAGGATGTCATCGGGGATATCAAAAGGGTTGCATTCATTCCTAAAAACTCCCTCTCTTGATTCATGCATCAACGTCGACAGGATCCCCTAAGAATGGGAAGGCCATTTTCCAAGAGAGCTGATTGGTCAGGAGGTGTCGTTTTTATACTTTAATGCCTCTTATCCAGAATTTAACCTGATCCGTAGCAGGTTAGCCGTTCACAATAAGTTACCATGGTAATTCATCCAGCTAACAAGTGAACCAGCATCCTAGGACAAAAAAATCCAGGGTTAACTCGATAAGAGAAAATCCAGCTTTGTAGTACAGGCCTCTGACCTCTCTCTCTGTACTTACCCCCTGCCCGCCCTCCTCTCGGGCACGGATGCTCTGTAGTAGGTCGGTGATGATGGACGCTGCATGCTGACACTGATCTGGTGGACCCATAATATGAGCGATCTTATCCGGACCTGTACCATCATCTGTTTAGGACGAGAAATATGCAGCACGTTGGTTTCATTTCATTTTTAATAAAAAAATATTTTTTTTGCTGGCTGAAAAAGATTTGTTACCATCGCTGAACTTTCGCTCAAGTCTTATGATCTTGTATTTATGTAGACTGATAATGATCAGCATTTTTACCAGGTTGAGACAAAATACTTTGGATTATCTGGACAATTTATTTAACTGAAGTAAGCCACATATAAAAAAAAATCAATACGGTAATATTTTCTGTGCAAACAGTATAAAATAGTTCCAGAAATGCACTTCACCTTGTTAACACTTCTGAAGAGTTTCATCTTACACTGATTGTTATAAATCAAAAGCAATACATTTGCTTCATTTGATATTGCTCTTTAATCGCTGCTCACTTTTTTTACTGGCAGGCCAAAGGAAAAAATGCAGACGTATGGTATTATTAAAATCTTCAATAGCTCACCTGGTTTAAACTGTATCTTTACTCCAGCATCGCTCTGGATTTTCTTAATCATCTCCCCACTTCGACCAATGACGACTCCCACAGAGTGACGCGGCACAGCTATCTGTAAAATGATTGTGAGAACTATAAATAAAGTTGGCTTCTTTTCCTAAATACAGTCATGTTTAACATGCATCCTCAGTTCACACATTCTTCCAACAAATCAGTTCATTACATCAAATTATAAATCTGTGTTTTAGCAAGAGAAAAAATAAAGAGACTACTTACATCGATACCACCACCACCTCCACCCATCCTTGAACCGTATTCATTCCTGTCTCCGAATCCTGCATGATCCCTTTCTCTGAGAATCTCATTAACCATTTCTTTTGCTTGCTGCAAGAAAAAAAGGGAAATAATGGAATGAATGAATGGGTTAACTTTAATGTAATACATATTTAGTGAAACCATATTTGCTGTGTTGAAAGAGTACCTGCACTTTGTAGGGGTCTCCAATGATGCGCAGAGGTTTGTCAATGTTAGGGGGCTGGGATCCATCCTGAATAAGGATCATTTTCACTCCAGCTCGCTCCTAGGATTTTTCAGAACAGGTGAATAATATTAATTACACACACGGAAAAATTAACATAACACAAGCACATTATCAGATGTAACTGGAATGTGGGGGACATTTCCACACCAAATTTTAACTACAATTTAAGGGATGAGAAAAATTTGACCTTTCCTTCTCGGGAGGGGAACTACATTCATTTTCAGGCTTTCTATTATCCCTCTGGAAGCTTTGCAGCAGCTTCGCATGATTTCCAGCTCAAAGAATACTAATCTCAGATTGGTGGCATTAAAAACCTTAATTTCAGCCTGTGTCTGGAATAACTTATTTCAACTACTGTCCTCTACTCCATCAGCACAACAGAAGCCTCCTTTGCTGTTGCCATGCTACGGTTATCGTCATTTATCCGGAGTTCTCAGTCTAACAATTCTGAAATACAACCCCAAACCTGATCTGCAAAGTTTGTAGAGGCAGGTGGCTTTCCATCATGAGTCTGGTTCTGCCTGATTAAAAAAGGAAGTTTGTCCTTAAGTCGCTACATGTAGCAAAATCCTTTCCTTGTGATGGATTAAGGCGAGACCAGGCTGCGTCCTGTCTGTAAGATCTGACAGGATCTTAGTCTATTTTGATGTTTGGTCTTTGTTTGTAAAAGGACAGAGTAAAGTCTAGAGCTACTCCTTTTTAATATGCGCCCTGAGTAAATATTTGTTGGTAAATGGCACAGTACAAATGAAGAGTGATTGAATGATAATACCAGCTCTTGAAACCACTTCAAACTTTCACAATCACACACAGGTTCTTTCATTTCAGTTCATCTAAAAACCTCTTTAGGCAACAGGTCAACACCAGGGCTCTTAATTTTCACCTGCTAACTGCAGGTGAAAATTCAGTTTGGCAGGTACAAAAAAGACTCACTAGCCAGATTGGCCAGTGACGACAGACTAAGAAGAGGTGGCACACCAAAATTAAACTTTTTTTAAAAAAATGCCATACAAGGATCATAATAAGAAAAGTGAGCGATGGTATGATTAATTTATTGTCCACAAATAATACACATTGTATATATTAATAGTCTAACATAATCTATCTTTCTTGCATGTGAAAAAATTTGGCTAGTGGAAATTCTGATTAGCTGGTAGCTTCAGAATCTTACCAGCCATATTGGCTTGTGATAGAAAAAGTTAATTTTGAGCCCTGGTCAACACTAAAGAGTTCTTGGGACTTTAGTCTACATACTGGTAGCCTAGGGGCACACACATGCATTTGTTTACAAAAACAGCATTACTAGCCTTAAGTACTGTCACAAGAAAATTAACAATTTTAACAGAATTCTAATTCAGAATGGGATTATTTTCTGCTCTTGGGCAGCAGTGTATACTAGGGATGCACCTATCTGATCCTGGTATTGGGTATTAACCGGATCAAGTCCCTAAAAGCTGGATCAGGTATCGCGGGATAGGGCCAATCTAGGCAAAACTAAGCCTTTTTTTTCTTAAACTTCTTTTAAATTATGATAAAATCAAACAAGATTTTTTTTCACTGTTTTCTCACAAAATTGTCACTTTGTTAATTGCATGTGGTTACAAACAGTAGTGTAATACAGTTCATACTGGGGTGTTACCTCTGATGCACTCTTTGTTTTTTGCTGCATTACCACCAGTCTACAAGGTATAAAAATTTACACTTGAATATCAATTCTGTAAGTTCTGAAGCACTGTTTTTAACAAACTGCTAGTAAACATTTAAACTTTTTAGTTAAGATAAATATCGACTTCAGTAATTCCATATGTACTCTGTTTTTTTCTTTTACACAAAACATTACCAGTTTTATCCCACAGTTGGGTTTGCAAGTTATTATTTTAACACTGGTATCTGAATGGGATCAGGATTGGTCGATACGCAAAGCCCAGGTTTCGAATCAGGACCAGAAAAGTTGAGTCGGTGCATCCCTTGTGTACACAATGTTTGAGTTAGCACATCCTTTGGCTTATTAATTGGAATATAAATTGTGAAAGAAAGTGCCAGTGAGAGACACGCTCAAAGATCCTGAAAATTTCCCAGGTGATCTGGTCTTATCATGCAGGTGCCTGGTTGAAAAAAAGAATATAGTGCAAAGGCAAACAGTTTCACCTAGCAGCTCTGTATGCCTCTTCATTCAAAATGTGCTTTTAAAGACCTCCATCGTTAACAGGTTGCATCTTAAGGTCAGATGAAACAATTCTAGATAACAGGCGATATCCCATGACTCTTACCTGAAGCTGCTTGATGGTCTCGCCACCTTTTCCGATGATGAGGCCAGCCTTTCCTGCAGGAATGATCATCTCCTGCATGGTACCTGACTGCCCATTGCTTGTCTCGTGACCCCTGGACACTATGTCATCTATGAGGGCTTTGGCTCTCCTGCAATCAAGGTCAAATTAATCAATGGTGAAAAAGCAATTTGAAGAAAGCAAAGCAAGCTTGAAAAAAATATTCAAAACCCCAAACTATTTCAAGTAAAAGCAGATAAAGCAAGAACCTCCAGCTGCACCTGCCATTTGTTGTCATTTTAAGATGCAGCAGACTTTTTAAACTCAAGGGAAACTGCTGGTAAATCCCTTTTTTAAAGGTAGGACAATGCTCGTCTAAAACTTTAACCTTCTGATAATCGTTAACCTGTCTCTAAACATGTTTAATGAATATTTTTTTCTAGTTGAAAAGCAACCCGAAATTTTTTAGTGAATTTCTCCCTCGGATGAACCTCTCAGGCTCTTAAATACCACTAAAGTGGTTGAAGTTTTACATAAAAGCGTCGGACCATTATCTAGTTAAGCTCTGCAATCCAGCGAAGGACAGTTTGGTCTTAAGAGAAGTTCCATCCTAAAATTTAACTTTTGCACAAACAAGAAACAGTAGTCGGGTTTCTTATACACAATCACAGACCTTGGAACAAATGCTCAGGTCAGCTTTTACTCCCTGGAGAAAATCACCTTTGATCAGAGCTGCTACTACCTCCCTTAGAACTCATAAACAAAGTTTCCTCCAAAAACCACCAAGAACCAACTGGTTTGGCGGCACCGTGCATTAAAAATTAGGCTGATTTGTGAACACAAACTTACTGTACAGCATCTGGTGCTCCTGTTAGAGAAACACTTCTTTCTGGAAGACCAGCACTGTCTGTAAATTAATAAACAAAACATATTATTTCAAGAGCTTCTGTAAGATTAATACTTTATTCACATGACAAAGAAGTAAGCATTTGTCTCACCATGTGCGATCTGGACCTTACAGCCAGACTCCTGTTGGATTTTGTTGATCTGTTCACCTCCTCGGCCAATGACTAAGAAAAAAAAAAGGTAAGGACAGTAAGAGTTTTAACATAAGCAATGAAGCAACAACGGCATTATGCTTACAGATTGGGTTATGTAGCTGCATGTACTCACTTAGCCCAACCATGCCATCAGGCACCCGGTACTCTTCTGTCATTGTGGAGGGCCTGGCACTGCAGACCGGAGATAAACAATGATTTATTATGAGTTTTGTTGGTTATTAACACAGGAATCAAATGTATTTATGTAAAAGAAATCAAAAGAAATATGAATAACTTCACACCTTTGTTGGGACAGCGTAGCAAGCTGAGCTCCAATAGCTGTAAGAGAGGGAAAGAGAGGTCAGAAGGTTTTCAGACAGAGCAGACAAAGTGAGAGTACGATAAGATCAATGTGTGTAATCAACGTACACAATGCGGAATCTATTTCGCTCTGTGATGCTACCTTCTTAGCGTCAGGTTCATCTGAAGAATACAAAAGAAAAAAGTCTTACAATATGGATCAACACATGCAATCAAAGTGAGAGTGTGCGTGTTGATTTCAAACCTGCTTCTTCCAAGGAGCGCTTCTGTGCTGAAAAAGGATAGCTCTCAGCTCCTCCGTTGTTGCTCACTGAGGGAACACCGTCTCCACCAATTTTAGCTGCAATCTTGAGAAAGACACACAATGTTTTGTTTTTTTTTGCCACTAACACAAATGGAGGTAACTCCCAGGGGTCTAAGTTTTAGGAGGAGTATTTCAAATCAACTTCAGGTAAATTTGAAAGCTTCATCTTGTTAACTTGAACATATAAATACTTCTTAATGCATAATCATCCCAATATAAGTGGGGTTCTGAAAGGTTCTTATTGGCGATAACTGTATATATGATATCCAGGAGGTAAGTAGGCCTGAAATTACAACTGTAGACCAAATTTAAGACATGGTTAGAGAGTTAAAGAATGTATTTTGCAATGTGAAACTACATCGCAGACAAAACTGAGATAAAACTTTCTCACAGACATAAGCAGAGATTTTGATCAAGAAAAACACATGATGTATCATTGATCTTTATGCAATTTTGCATGTTACCGGAATATTAATTGTAAAAATTAGCCCCCAAAAATCGATACAGGAATTAAAGCCTAAACCAAATGAATGTTATTGGTTTATATTCGCTGTATTATATTTTCTGTCCAGGGACTGCTGTTCAAAACAAGTCGTTAGGTTGGACATTGTATTTGACTGAAGTAAAGTCATAAAAGTGGCCTTTACTTAGGTCAGCGCACAAACCTGTAAACTGATTTCAGTCACTCGTTCATTTCCGTTTAACATATTCACGATCTGAACTTGTGTCTATTTCTGGTTAACGTTGATCCACAGCTAACGGGACCGTCCGTTGACCTTACATTGTAATGTTCAAAATGCTACGAACATGCTGTTCATTGTTTGGCTTTACTAAATCGGAGTTTCATACATAAAGAACAGTGGTCGTTAACTATAGCAACATTAACCCATTAACCCAGCGAACATAGCTGTTTTGGCTTGTCCATTTAACTTTGCCCTCAGATTCCCGTAGCGACAAGGTAGTTGAATTTACCTTCACAGAGATCGTGACCTACAATGCCCCAGGTGCTCAATTTACCGTTAAAATATGTTCAGATTAACAGCTGGCTGCGTGTTACACGAACCAAAGGCAATGCGGTTAGCTGGCTAACTACAGCTAAAGCTAACGTCATGAAGCTAGCTGCAGTGTCCGACCAGCTAACTAGCTCACCGACCGCCTCTTCGTTCAGCCAAGCTGTACATTTACCTGTCTGGCTCGTTGTACAGCATCAGCAAAGGCATCTTTTTTCATCCCAGCGCCGACTCCATTTGTCGGCAGAGCGCCGTAATCAGACATGCTGCTAACAAGGGGCAAATAGACAAGGGGGCAGGCTAAAAGGCTTTAGCCGGGTCGAGCTGCGCAGAAGCGGGAAGGCTAAACAAGAGCGTACGTGGGACACCAATGTGAGGGAGGCTGCGTACCACGCCGGCAAACTTCGCTGCTTAAAATAACCAATCAAAGACCCACCAGTGCCCGGGTGTTCGGCTTTACCACTTCTTCTTTATACCCTTATATGTCAATGCTGAGCCTCATAAAGTAAATACACCGCCGCCTTATGGGCTGGAGAGGAGTTGACTAAACATGGTCCACACGTTGACAACAACCAGTTTGTTTTCACAGATATATTCACATATTTCATATTACATTTTGAATCAAATTCATACTGCTTTACTTTTTTTATCAAATAACAATCAGTAAATTTTCTCGACATTCTAAAACTAAATTCTTATTGAGTTTTGCAAGTTTTGAAAACAGAAAAGGCACTGATAAACAGAAATACATGTCCACACAATAACAACAGGGTGAAGGTTACACCGGTGCCATTTACAGAACTAGAAAAGAGGAGCCAAGCACGGGACTCCTTTAACATCCTGTAGAAATATTCCCTCTGCATGGTTGTACAGTGAGCATTCACTAAGTATATGATAATAAGGACAAAAACAGTAGTTCAAAAACCCCAACACCCAACCCTAGATTCAGTTAGAATTTTAGCTTTTCCATGTTATGTATTTCTGCCATGATTCCAATCCATTTCCCCTTTTGTCAGGTGCTCCTTAGTTAGCTGCTTCTTTGTTATACCTTTTTCACTGGCTGCCAGCATTATTTTAATGAGATATTTATCAGTAGCATTAATAGTGAATGGAGTATCGCTTAGATATATTTGAGGGAATCTTATCTAAAACCCATTATCCAATCAACCATTATGACTATTACTTGCCATCGTATCCGCCAAAAGAGTAATTGCTCTATAATGGAAAAAGGTTGGTACACCAAATTAAAGTGAATGCTTTTTTTTTTTTAAACTCTGCTCTTAGAAAAGATCAGGTACACTTTGAGGGGGTGGAGGAACTACTCAACAACAATGGAAGAAGTGAGAATAAATGGTCCTCTGAGATACCCATGTTAGATGTTTTTACACTAGACTGTGACAGCACCACACAGCACAGTACTTCTTTAAGAAAAATACTTTATTTTACTTTTTAAGAGTCCACTTGTGTTTGGATGCAATATGTGTTTATTCCTTTATGTTCTTTATTATTGTATTTGACATTTTTTGTATGTCTGGCATTGCATTCGGGCACATAGATGTGTTGACATATGTGTACTTTAAAGTTGTTAAAATCAATGAAAACAATGTTGAAAATAAATAAGTGCTCCATTAAGTATCAAATACAATATTTCTGAAACACAAAGAGCTGAGTTTATTCATAACAAAATTACCTGGATGCTGTTGCAACATTTATATGTAGTATAGAAAGAGCATTTGTTTGAATGTTATTGAGATGTCCTTTTTGATATTGCAACATTTGACTGTATAATTAAGTAGCACATCCAGCCCTACTCAGTGAACCCGGACTGAATCATTGAATAAAAATTACAGGAGTGAAATAGTTTGCTAAAAATATTACGTTAAAACCAATGGAGAGGCAATTACAGGTGGAAAAATATAAATGCAATATCAAAAGTAGCCTTGTTCAAGCACTTCTTGGCACATGTTAGTTATAAATACTGACACATCAAGATGTTCACTGGCATTAAAACAAATTTAAATTTTAGGTAAAAGTCTGTATATTTTGTGCGTACAGTTTTTGAAATACCATGTGGTAATGGACCCTGTAGTGTGTAAGAAACAGAAGAAAAATGTCACAAACTTCTTTGCATGGAAAATCTCATAAAGCATGATTGATTTGTTGAGGTCAGGTGAATGCTGTTTTGGCATATGCCAGAGATATGGAGTCCTTTGGTATGCTTTGTTGGGTTGTAATCTAGGAAAAAAGTACACTGACAGTGTCTCTTATCCCTTTAGCTATACGCAGTTAAAGTCATCAGTCTGAAATAAAATGATTATTTCTTTACTTTTGTACATGTAACATTTCATTAAGACATGTCAAATAAAGTCCCGTCTGTAACTCAAAACGCAGTGCAGAAACTCTCCATTCTTCTTCTTGACAGAGAAGTAAATTCCAGTCCTCTGATCCATCCTTTATCTTCTTTATATGCCACCTGGAAGTAAAAATATTGCTGTAGGAATGTAACATACAGCTTCCAAATTAAGCTACACCTCTTACCTGCTTTCTCTCAAGCAAGTTCATGCAGGTATCTGTCCGTCTAAGTCACTGCAGTCGCAGGGCGCTTGCTGATTAGCTTTCACACAACTGCTGACATGCATGACAATGAAACGGATCGCACATGAAACTCATCACAGCTGCTGCCAGTGCAGGTCAGATCCTCCAATTGTGAGAAACACACACACACTCATGACATGTATGCATTATCTGTCGATGCCTTAATTCTGTTATCATCGTCCCGAAAACACAGATGAATCCACGTGTTAATCTTCAGTCAAGACCTCAAGACCCGCCTCCTCATGCCGTGCAAACGGGTGCATGTACGTGCATCAAGTTGAAAGCCGGCCTAGATCTTTCAACCTTTTCCTACCCTTTCCCTTTCCCTCCCCGCCTACCCTCAATGTCCACTCCTAGCATTATCCGCGTGTATTCGTAGACAACATATGACACGCTGACGGCTGGGATGACTTTGAGCAGGTTTGGGGATATTCCTCGATAAAGTCCAGCCACACCCTCTTTGGAGATGATGTTGTGAATCAAGGTCAGCATGGAGGGTTTTGGGGCTCCCTTCACTGTAGCTGAGGAGAAAGAGAAGAGAAATGTGAGACGGAGACAGTTGGTTACTCCATGTATGTGCTTAATGTTTAAATGAAAGACAACTTGCATCACTGACACCGTTTTCAAAAGTAACACTGAAAAAGACCTCAGAAACAGAACATCAAGATTTAATGACTGACTTTTTACCAACCTTTCATCACATCTTGCAATTTCACAAGTAACTGTTTTCTCAAAATAAAGAATTAAAAATAGAGCTCAAGATAAAAAAAAGTGTGTTGTTTGTTATAACAAGTTTATAATGCACTAATCAGACAGATGTTATACTGACCTTGTGCTTGCATTCGAGTGCGGATCAGTGCCAATGGGTAGCTTGCTAGCTGTCCACAGGTGCTGGACACTGCACCGCAGCCCACCAGCACCATGACCCCTGGGTCTGCTAAGCCCCTGTGCCTGTTCAGCCATGAAAACTTCAGAGTCTGCAAGTTAAGAGTGAGAAAAACTGTCAAAACCAAAAAGAGTCACTGTGAAAGCTGTGTGCCGTCATGTCTCTCTGACCTCATAGACTGCCAGGTCGATGCCAGCGTAAGGGACAATGCTCAGCAGGTTGGGTACATAGCCCTTGTAAAAAGCTGTGACTCCTTCTCTCTGGAGAATCTGTTTGGCACAGTCTGCTATTCCTGAATACTGTCCCGTTTTTCTTAGAGTGAGACGGGTTTTGAGCACCTGTTGGAGAAAGAAAGCAAAAGTTTGGTAAAGAATCAAAGACATCAGTCCTTTCATTTGTGTCTATGTGAGTTTTACATGAATATTACCTCTAATGGGTAAATGGCTGTCTGAGCTATAGCTCCAGCCAAAGAGCCAGCAACAAATCTCTCATGAACTCTCAGAGTTCTGCTTTCATTGCTGCCCCGCATCACATTCTTGATCTGAAAAAGCAGGATTGAACAGAGCTGTAGTAAGGAGACACATGACCTGTTTCTTCCAGACAAAGTAGTTCATTTCAGGTATATTGTTGTTTAAATGCCAGTCAGTTTATTTAAGGACTTGATGTATACAGTCGAGAGCCCACTTTAACACATGAGATTTAAAAGGAAACTTGCCAAGTAAGACTTGTTTATAGATATATTTAAGATGTATGCTGCTTTTTCATTATTATCTACTTCACTGACACCGAACTTGTGTTACTTAAAAAGGCCCATCAGACTGCGCTCTGCAGGAAAAGTTTAAGGGAGAAAGAAGCAGCGGCAGAAATTCTCAAAGTTTAGTGTAATCTTTGTGTAAAATGCAACCTTTGGTGAGTTTTTAGTAAGGTATAAATAATATCCAAACAGACAAAATACGGCAAACATTTTGTTGAAGTAAAAATGGCCATAGGACAGAAGGAAGCAAGGGGGAGAAAGAAAATACTGAAAACGTAGAGATGTGAGTAAGGCCACAAATGCAAAGAAACAGGTGCGACAGAGCAAAATCTTAAGTCTACTTCACCTGCTCATAAGCCGTGAACTTGATAGCAGTTTCTGGAGCAATTTTAAGAACATTCATACCATTGCCTCTCCACAAAGACCGTAGTCCTCCCTCTTTAATCATGTTCTGAAAACCACTCAGCACGTTCCCTCTATAATCAACAGAACCATGAACCTGATGTAGCAGAGACAAAAAAAGAACACTCTGGGTATCAAACATTAGAATGAAAAAAATATAAAAATTGAAAAAAAAAAAAAACTGTTAAAAAAGTTGAGGCCCACATTATTTTTCCTGTAATATTTTGGGATGTCAAATGTAATCCATCAAATTAAAAGTATATTATTCGGTTTGGAGATATTTTGGAAAATGGATTTCAAACTGTTACTAACTCACCTGCCGAAAGACTTTCAGACGGTCTAAGGGAGCAGTCCCGGTCCGAGATACAGATCCAGCCACGGCTCCAGCCAACAGCTGCCGCCACACGTAGCCAGACTTCTTCTCCTCCTCAGAAAATTCATCTGGGACTGTTAGCTGCTCACCAATATCCAACATCTACTAGACCCAGGGCAGTTTGAATTAGGACCAGACATTGTTACAACAAAAGAGAAGAAGAAGAAAAGATAAAAACACTTCTGTCAGTCGAAGGTGTAGTGAGTTTCCTCTTGCTCAGAGGGAAAACATTTAATTTTTAGTGTCCTCACCATTGAACGTTTCCAATAGCGTGCCACCTCCTCCATGTTAGTGATGGGGTTGAACAGAAAGTAGTCCCTCCACTCATTCCAGTCGATGGTCATGGTGCCATCTTTGTCTATACTAACAGTCAAACACACAAACTATTCAAGACAAATCAAGTCCTGAAGTATAGGATCAAAAAATTGACACTGCTGACGGAGTGTTGAGGCATTTTTTGGCCGCTTTAGGGAATATTCTTGTTCCACAAAACAGAGAGCAGTATCACTGCCATGTAGGGGTGTCCCCATCCAATATTAATATCAGATATCGGTCTGATATCAGCCAAAAAAAAGTAATATCGGATCATATCGGCCTGCATCTAAAATCTCAGATATAAGCACTTTGATAACAGGCGGTCCATTCCAGACTTCACTCCAGCACTTCTATCCAGCAGCACCTGGATCCAGCACGCAGAGCCCACCTGATCACAACAACAGCATGTGCTAAGGTGCTAACAAAGGATCAAAGAGTAGGAGTGATGTTGGCTGTATTTTTGGTTAGAAAAGTCTGTAACGTCCGAAAAAGACGTTACAGCTGAGTGCAAAACTTGACTCATGGTGGCACAGAACTGGGGAAGTTTAACATATTTAGACTTTAAACATTTTCCCAAGGCTTATTTAAGTCTCGAAGACCTACAAATAGAGCTGAACGTCACAACATTTGTGCTGATATCAGATCAGATCGATATCGGTATCGGCCAATACTCAAGGCTGCAATATCAGTATCGTATCGGAAGTGAAAAGGTTGTAACGGGAAACCCCTACTGTCATGTGCCCCCCCAAAACAGAATAACACTTATTACATGTCGACATTCACTCAGCTACACGTGCATTTTTTATCATAGAGAGAGACTTCAGTGCAGTTTAAAGAGTTAAAGAACCTTTGAGTATAATTGCACCTTGTGATAATATCATTTCATCTTTACGTGATTGCGCCTCAATATCATGGTACGTAATAAAATATATGAATAGTTATGGCTTACATTTAGAGGCAGTTTCTCAGTTTTTAACAATAAAACTAATCAAAGGAAACTGATTCACAAAGTACAAGCTAATGGGTGTAGTGCACAGGAGTTATAAAAGGTATTTCTGGTAAATCTGAGACTGCAGCTAAGCTAAATGGCTAAACACTGAGCTCCCAAGAAGCAGTTTCAAATTTGTGACAGTCTTTTGAATTTATGAACATTGTAACAAAAGAAAAATTCATATGACATTGAATAAATCATCTGAGCACAGACAGACCAGAAACTAAAATGAATATTGTGTTGACAGAATCGTCAAGGCTGAGGTTATACATCTGGGGTTATACAACTCCCTCTTTAAAGAGCTTTTTAACTTGTTTTATCTCAGGTTAAGGGAAACTGGTCCCCTGTCTTGGTAAAAACTCGACTATTTGTGTTCAGTTTTCCATCCAAGCCATATGTTCTGTGTATGTTCTTACCGTAGAACATATTTCATGTGATATGAGGTTTCCAAACACTAACATACTGGTTGCAGACCTTTTTAAAATCCTTGTAGCTTCTTTGAGGCTGATGTCCACACCGATGGTGCGCAGAGAATGCTGGATCTCTGCTGCATCAATTTCACCTGAAAAGATCCAAATTAAGAGAAGCGTTAACGATACTTTATTGATCTCAAAGTGAAAACAATTATGTAATTATAATGTTCTACGGGCTGCTTTTCACCATCATTGTTCCTGTCCAGGCTTTTAAACATGAGCTTGAGCTGTTTCTCATGGGTCCGGAGATACTGTGAGAACTCTTCGAAGTCCAGTACTCCATCCTGGTTTGTGTCCCCCACCTTCACCATCTGAAAACACACACAGCCAGGGTTATGAAACAAACATGTCTAACATTAGGCAGATATCCCCCATGGACCATAAAAATGACAGCTGTTTAGATAGATAGCAACACTTTGTGGATGCCATGTCTGTAAAGTTTTCATCATTTTGCACATTCTTGTTTCATGTTTTTGGTTTCCTGTTTTATTTTGAAATCCCTAACCCTTGTCCCTGGAGGCACAGAACTTTTTTACAAGTGGTTTTGTTGGAGTTGTGCTTCATCACAAAGTACCTGCCTTGGATACCGACCGGTTCAGGTGTGATATTCTTAAAACTAGCGAATGAACGTTCATGTGAAATACAAAACATCTAACATTGATTGAATAAGGTGAAGGTACTTTTATCGTACCTGTCATGAAGTGCTGACTACAGATGTACACGTTTTGAATTTTGATCTCGAAGGTGATCAAACTCATCCTTTTGCTGGATCACTTGTAGCCACTGCGTTTTTCCCCTTCCCCTTAGTGTGCTTCAGTTTGGTAAAGTATAAAACTTGAGATCGGGGTTTTTAATCTTATTTGAGGTACAAAAGGGCACACAACAGCTCTTCGGCATTGTGGCGGTTTGTTTCCCCCCTCAGTCCAAAATGGATATGTCGTTTTGTGGGCGTTCCTCTTAATGCTTACTGTATCTATCTGTGTACTGAACCTTAACTGTCTGAGTAAATGAGTAAAATTAGTAAATATTGTAAATCAAGCGATAAAGGCAGGTCAGGCTACGAAACAAATTATGATGAGGAAATAAGATGTCGACAAAGAGCTTAAATATTATTTAGCTGGCACATTCAAGTAGAAACTGCAGTGAAGAAAGGCTTGACACTGACAATGACCCGCATGTGAAGAGATCAAGCTTGTGCCAGAGAGAAAGGTTATCCTCTCGTCTTACAAACTCCTGCTCCTGGTACTAAAATAGACAGCAT
Organism: Labroides dimidiatus; assembly: GCA_030710495.1. Lineage (NCBI taxonomy): Eukaryota > Metazoa > Chordata > Actinopteri > Labriformes > Labridae > Labroides > Labroides dimidiatus. Next base: position 31,043,365 of record CM061145.1, read on the forward strand.
GGTGCCCTTTACATTTTTGAACACGTACATAAACACACACACACACTTGTAAACACTTGTCATAACTTTGATTTTAAGGTTTTACACTTAATAGTTTAAAGTGCGTGGAGTCATAGTTGATACCAAAGACGTGTGTCCACAATGTGGCTGTGAGGAATATAAATATTCCAACGGAACAAGTAACCTGCACACACACTCTCAAACACATGCACGACAGAGGCAGAGGGGAAACAAGTGCCCAAGAAAGTGACAGTGAGTCTTCTTGGTGACCCACACACTTTTAAACCAAAACAAACCCTTAGAGGCAGACGGTGAAAGGAGAGAGACAGAGACTGTGTGTATACAACAATAAAGTTGTGCTGTTGATGTTTTTGGTCTCTGTTGCTGTGCAAACAGGTACTGCAGATCAGTAGACTGAAGAGGCCACACAAAATTTTTTAAAAAAAGAGAGATGGAACCTAAATTTTGAACAGAGCTCAAATGTAAGAAGAGATCATGGGTTGCTCTGTTTTATCATAAGGAGGGAAATCCCTGTTATCCCCTCTCTTTCTCTGACACACAGACACAGACAGACGTGGTACTGTTTCTAAAAGCTGTCCGTTACCAGTATGGGGAAAAATTATACAAACTGTCCTGTTTTAGGATGAATTTTTAAGAAAGACAACTAAGGTACCTCACTGGAAAAACTGAATCTAAGCAAGTGCTTCTGTCTTATTTTTTATTAAAAATTGTCTATTATACCTGATATGAGCCACATTCAACTGTAAAAAAAGAAATAAAAAATAAACCTCCAGCAGCGTAAGCAAAAATTTGCTTGTCAAACATTGGCAATTTTTTTTACTTGTTACTTGTTACTTGTCACTTGTCAGACCTCATTTTTGTCTTTAATCCTTAAAAGCCTGACTCAAAACCTAGTCAAAAAAATCTATCTTTTTGGAACTGAGAAGTTTATTAACCCTTTCAACAAAATCCACAAAAAATATTGTTTCATGATTTTGTTTATAATGTATTTTGAATCATATTTTATTTGCATATATACGTTTTTGCAATGCAGAAAAATACTTATTTTAAAAATGAGTAACAATAAAGGTTTGATTCTTGAAAATTAGCAAAGATTACCACGACGAAAAAGTGTGTGGATGATTTCTCGAGAGCAGCCACCTTGAAAAGGGCCAAAATACAAATTCAGCTGTGTTTGGTGGTCTGATGATCCTCAAAGGGGTAGAAAATTGGAAAAAAAAAAACAATTAACAAGTTTTCAATGAAAATATTTATCTTGTTGATGAGATAGAAGTCTTTGAAACCCGTGCATCAAAATGATACATTTGGCAATAAAGGGTTTAAATAAATAACTAGAAAGAAGACATTTTTCTGGACTGGGCTGGTGAATGTGGCTCATATTTAGTCTAAAAAGAGACAAAAAAATGTTGCTTAAATTTCAGGTTTTTTTTTTGCTGTATTAAGCTAGGAAGAAGCTTTGTTTTGGTTAGACGAAAGGGTTACATCTCTTTTGCATGAACAGTAGCCAAAATAGTCTCATTGGTGTTTTCTACTGATGATTGTGTCCAGTTATCCAGGGTCCAGGGTCCCTACATTCAGGACCCTACATTCAGGAGTGCACTCACTTTCTCCAGGGACCCCCTAGAAAGCCCACGGCCTGCCAGCCCTGTCCGCAGCTCACTGATGTCGATGTGTCCATCTTTGTTGAGGTCCAGCTCATCAAACAGCTCAGCCCAGCGCTTCTGCCTCTCCTGGTCCCCGCCGGGGGTTTCCCTGTTTTGGCAGTGGGCCCGTGGGGACCAGGTCCATTGGGGTCCCATGTCTGGTGCCAGTCTGGGTCAACTGAGGAAGGTAGACGCATCAACTCATTAATCTCAGTCTGACTAGTCCTTCCATCTCCTTGAGCCCTGACAGGCTTTCAGGAAGAAAAAAAAATCAAGGAATGTTTCAAAACGCATGATTACAGTTCAAATGTAAGTTTATGGTTGTATACATAATGGGTTTCTGACCACTGGGGTGATGGGTTTAGATCACATTTTATTATTTATACACTTGGCCTTGGGTTATATAATGATAGCTGCTCTTAAATCCCTCTGAAAGGACAGTTTGCATGACAGAACACGTTCTGGTTTGTTCCTGAGTCTTACCCCTCGCTATGTTTGTCTCTCTAAAAACTTCATAAAGATGCAGCATGATTTTATGCTGTTTGAAGCGGTCTCTGAATTCACACGCGTTACAGTGCCAGGGAAGAATTATCGGTTATTAATGATATATCGATATCCCCGAAATCCTGGAGTCAAACGCTCAGACTGTCGATGATTCAGAAGCAGAAATGAACCAGCTAGCTTACAGAACTATTGATGGCCGCCTTTGAGTCTCTTATGGACGATGTTTTGGTGTGATATTAAAATCCCACGAGACCATTTTGTGTCTCACTTACTGTGTTTATCTCCGGACAGACCCGCTGTCCATGACAGGATGCAAGAGATCCGGACTCGGGCGAATCCAGCGGTTCAAGCCCCCAGATAAACGGATTTTGATACGTTTAGCTCGATTTAACACTAACTAAGCGGTTCCTGCTGGACCCTGCTGGACCCTGCAGCTGAAGGGATCCCGTGTGTTCACCAGTATTTACAGCTCCGTCTTGTAGCTCTCACGGCGCTCCTGTCGAAGAAGCAGGAAGCGAGGCGCGCTGTGGGCTCACTGTCAGACCGTGTCAGAGTGGTAGACTGCTGGGTGTGTTCACATGCTGGGACACTGAACCACACACACTGGATTAAAACTGCCTGACAAGGTTTATATCCTTTGAAAACACGTTGATAAAGTCCCATACAGTGCTGTAACCAATGTGTTTGGTAATACTGCGCCCCCTCAGGAAAAAGAGTCTGTAAAATAGGATTGCAGAAATATTAAAGCTTCTGTGGGGAACTTTCTTCTACTGCTGTTTTCGGTGCTCCCTGTAGACAAAGCCAGATAATTAATTTATTTTTTCATTACACCCTGTGTTTGCTATTATTTTTCTGTCAAGTATGTAATCTTTCTTTTTTCTTTGAGATAAACCTACAATTTTCCCCCTTCGTGTCCCCTAAAGCGCTCTCTACAGATTAGTATCTTATATTGAAGATTTAACATAAAAAAGTCTTTAAAAAATCATTAAATGTTCTATATAACTGATTTATGTGAGTTGTTCAGAAAAGAAGTGCATCAATTTACAGTTTTTTTCTTTGTTAAATTTTTTTTTTTATTAAAACTCATAAATTTGTAAAATTGGCATGTTCACAGCAAAACTTAAACCACATAATCTGCAGATTTGTTCTGAAATTTACATTTTTGGGTTAAAATATAGATAGATAAATAAATAAATAAATAAAAGTTTAAGTTGTTTTCCTTCACATGGGCTGACTAAAATCTTAAAAATATACATAAAATATGGAAATGTGAATAATGTACAACTGTCCTAAAGTTTCTTGTCAGTTCCTGTGGTATTAATATTGCTAACAGGCAAAAGGAAAAAAACGGATAGGCATTTACTCAGAGGGAGTTACATCACTTGGATATAACAGACACTGAGCAGAGTGAGTTCTGAATTTGATACTTTGATATATGTGATTTTAACCAAGTTTATATTTATTTATTTATTTATTTATTTATTTATTTATTTATTTATTTATATTAGATTTTTTTTTATTTAAATGACAAGCTAAAGCATCAGGCCATCAAACTGAAGTACCCCAGAAATTAAAAGAGAGAAGAGCAAATAAATAAATAAATAAATAAAAAATAAATCTATCTATCTATCTATCTATCTATCTATCTATCTATCTATCTATCTATATATATATATATATATATATATATATATATATATATATATATATATATATATATATATATATATATATATATGCTTCTGCCTTCCAAATTTTAAACTTAAATGTGCATTTAATTTGATTTAATTTGACCACACTTTTGGCAAGTAAAAAAAGAAGGAATTAGATTTAGGAGACATGTCTTCAGCAACATAACTTGCAGTCTGTCTGTTTAGTCCTTCCTTGCTGGCAGTTTGTGGATCTGGTTGTGATTTGAAAACAAATACCTGACAATTCAGACAAAGAAGATCTTCTTTCGTCCTTCCACAGTATCTGCAGTGCAAGACTCTCTGGTGACGAGCTCAGTAAAAGCATTTGGTTTAATTTAGAGTTTCATGACATTTCAGGTACTCATCTTAGTTTTCCTTCCTTCATTCAGACTACAGAAAACAGTGGTAGAGTTACAGTAACATAATACTTTGTTCAGACTACTCACATATATAATACATATTTGAAACAGACATAAAAGCATCTGTTTTCTGTCTGATGGTCTGATTTTGTGTTTGTTTTGTTTTTGTAGCTCATAAAGAAGCATCAGTTTAGTTTAGCTCTACGGCAGAGAAATCTGACATGATCTTTTATCCACCTAAACCAGATGAAATAATTAAAAGCTGCTGGTGTATGAATCATATGATAAGAATCCAGTAGTTTTATTATATATTCTGAAAGATAAACATTTGATCACTTTGCTTTTTGACCTACTCTAGACAGATAAAAAAAAAAAGTGTATAACAAATGTTGAAATATTTCACTGAAAATGTTATTTGCAGCAAATGAAACCTCCTTAAAAAATAAAGGAAAACTCTGTGAAGTATAGACAGATTTTAAATTACAGAGCACTACAGTATCCAGAAATGGCAAAATAATATATACATTTAGTGTTGTAAGATGAGCACAGAAACAACTCCCTCATTCAGCTGGTGAATGAACAAATAAACTCTGAGCAGTGAAGGCCAGACCTCCAGAAGGACAGTTAATTTATTGTATGTGTCAAAGAGGGATTCAAACAGGAGACCGGGGGGTTTTGTCAGTAGTGGTCAGAAAAGAAAAGCTTCTTTGATTATTTTTGTTAAATATTTTACTTTATTTTAAAACAACAACAACAAAACAACAAAACAATAGGTATCAGTAACAGATTTGACGGGTTGTATGGTGGTGCAGTACAGTAACATGGTCCATATCCAGTTCTTGGTCTGAATAATCTCTATTATTATTATTATTATTTTTAAAATTATTGTTTCATTTATTTTTGGTTTTGTTTTGAATGTCTTTGGTGAACTGGTGACTCGCCTGGCCTGTAGATGAAGTAGATGATAATTTTATGGTGAAAGAAATGAAAAATAAGTGCAGCTTATTTCTACGTGCTTATCATCCAGTCCTGCATAAATCAGAACCACCCCACTCAAAAAGTCTTCATCCATCCCTAGTCCCATGAGAGGTTAAAAACAATCAGAAAATACATAATAAAAAAATGTGACGAGAAACGTAATCATAGAAATGTTTTTCTTTTTAAAAAAAAAAAAAAAACATTCATCACTTCTCTGCCCCGCTCCTAAACCAGCTCCTCAGAGATGATGGATTTCCCCAGCCCACCTGCTCAGCTCTCATCACTTTATTCTCATGTGTTCAACACCGTTAAGACCAGCCAAGGTTTGACTGCTGGGACAATTAATGATCCTTGACCGTTCACACAAGAGCACACTGGAGGTCTTTTAGGTGCTTTAATTTTCCCTGTATATGCACAAACTGGCTTTGGGTTCCCCGTTGACGGGCTTACATGGCTTTTCACACGTACACCAACTTTTCCAGCTGCTGTCTTCACACCTGCTGGTCTGAGGGGAGCAGATGGACGAATCAGATAACCACCAGGTGGACTATAAAAGAGCCTGTGTGGAGCTTGAGAGACAGACTGACTGAGTGAAAAACTGAGATCTGGCAGAGCTGAATTATCTCTTACTTCTTGAAGGTTTTCTCAATCTAAAGACATGTGTAAGGGACTCTCCTCCCTGCCCTCCACCTGCTTGGAGAGGTAAGTTTCTAATCCAATCATTGCGCTTTCTATGCAGTTGGGAATTTTGATACCAGCACTTTTTGTTCAAAGTGTGTTGCTTGAAGTGGTTCTGTATGTTTTTTATCAGGGCAAAGGGGATGCGGGTGAAGTTGAGCCATCTGGCAGAAACACACCACAAGCAGAAGTAAGCACGCTGACTCATAATAACAACTTTTGAATCCAGCTGTTTATCACAGTAGAGCTGTTTCCGTCTATGTTCTCAGGGTTCAGGACGGACGAGCTCTTCAAGATCTGGAAACTCTGCTCAACAACAAAGGTATGAAAGCTTTCTCTTATTATTCTTCTTTTTATTCTATTTTATTTTTGTCATTTATGATTTTCTATCCCATGTGAGTGTCTTAGTTGAACATGTCACAGCAGAGCAATCAAAGATGTGAGTGCCAAATTAAATTATGTCTAAATCCAACTAATAAAACTGAATCTTATAACAAAGTGAAGCATCGCTCATGCTGGTCTACAGTCACACACTGTTGCCACTAAAATTGAAATTTACACAGTGGTGGACAAAGTACTCAACTCCAGTACTTGAGTCTGTACCATAAGTACTGATACTTATGGTCAAATCTTACTCAACTATAAGTTAAAGTCCCTCAGTCAAAATCTTACTCAAGTTAAAGTTCTAAAGTACAAACTTTTATAAATACTGAAGTATTCAAAAGTACATGTATTTAAAAATACTTAAAAGTAAAAAGTACATTTTCTAATATCAGCACATTGCTGTATTGTTTTCTCAGTGTTTTTATAGAACCTTATAACTCTCTGAAACCACCTCATGCTGAACTGACCTAGATGTAAAACCACTCTGCTATAAAAACTCTATAGAAGCCCCTGTAAAAACATCAGCATAAAAATGAAATCAAAAACAATAAGGAGAGCTACCCCCACAATAAAAAAAACCAGGAGGGCCTTTTTTTCTCCCCACACATTCACACGGGGGAGTTGCAAGTTTACTGTTCAGTCCATTACAACGAACAGACTACAACTCTGCTTTCAAGAACTCCTCAACATAACACCTGCCTTAATAAAACCTGTAAACCACACAAAACCTACCCTGAATTTTTCCATGTCTGTGGAAAGTGATGGAAATCCCTAAAAGATGATGCACATTCAGTCTTGTAGACATATTTTTAACTCCATCCAAGGTGTGAGCAGTGACTGTGATTGGTTCCCTTCTGTGAGGGGCACAGCATGTGGCCAATTGCATTTTAGAAAAGAAAAACACCAACAGCTGATGACAAGCTTTGCTGAACCTAAAAGGAAAAAGTAACGACAAGCTCCCTATAAACTTAGTGGAGTTGAAAGTACAATATTTCTCTTTGAAATGTAGTGGTTTGAAAGTCATAAGTTGCCAAAAAACAAATACAAAACAAAACAAAACTAAACAGATATCTCTTTGACTGATAATCAAAAGTTTTAAAATTTGTAAAACGAGTGCGTTGTGGAATTTTGTACTTATTAAAAGATCTTGATTTTGAGTACTTTGGCCCATCAGAAGTTTGTCATTAAGCCAAGCAAGCACAGTGAAACACAATTCCCATCAGCTCTTTTTAAATTGTCTCATGCAGTCTTTCCCTTCCTCGCTCCTGACCTCTGTGATTAATCTTTCTCCCAGCATGCCTGCAGATGTTTCGTGGATTCCTTCGCTCGGAGTTCAGTGAGGAGAACCTGGAGTTCTGGTTGGCCTGTGAGGACTACAAGGTGTCTCCTTCACACCTGCAGAAGACCAAGGGCAGCAACATCTACAACCAGTTCATCAACCCTGACTCCCCTCAGGAGGTCAGCAGAGAGAGACGGAGCACTGAGGCTAAATACACACACAGCAAAACCTAATTAAAATAAAGACGTTTGGTGTTACACACCGTCAGGATGCTATGTTTAGCCTTTTTCAATAATGTTTCTTCTTTTTTAGGTAAACCTGGACGCTGAGACTCGGGAGGCTCTGCTGAGTGTGATGGACTCTCTGTGTGCTGACACGTTCAACACAGCTCAGCTGAGAATCTATAATTTGATGGCCAAAGATTCGTTCCCCAGGTTCCTGCGCTCCCTTCAGCGCACAGAGACCATTAAGGCCATTTAATCACGCTCTGCTTTATGTAGTAGACCTGCTTTAGAAAAAGTGCTGATGATTCTGCACTGCTAGACGTGGATTGTATCTCACCTGTACTTTAACAAGTAGCTAAGCATTTTGATTACGTTAATGTCCTCATGCACTGTAGGCATGATGCATGTTTTTTGTTAGAGCTGTGAGTTAAAGGAAAAGTTAGTCTCTTGAAAACCTGCATAGACTGCATGTCAAGTGTTATTGCTATGAGGGCTGATTGAGAAGTTGTGAGCCTTGTATTGAAGAAGTTAAGCAGGGATGTCCTTTTTCAGCTCAACTATTCCCTGACTATTTAAGGCCGTGTCATTTATGCTGAAGAGGTAGCTCTCTAAAGTAAACAAGGCAAGTGACTTTTGCAAAATGGACAAAATTTCTTAAAGGGCAGTGATTGAATATTTGCATAAGAAATGTCTAGCACCTAAGGATATCCATACTGATATGGTAGCAACAAGAGAGAATGATGCCCCTTCATATGCTACAGTGAAAAGGTGGGCGGTGGAATTTGAGCGTGGCAGGCAGAGCCTTGGGGATGACGCCAGTCCTGGAAGGCCCATCACTGCTGCAACCCCAGAAATGGTCAACAAAGTCCATAATATTGTTCTGGCTAAAGGGACAAAAAAAATCAATGGTACATATTATGCATCACTTCTTAGTCAGTTAAGAGAAAATATTAAACTCAAGCGCAGCAGAAAACTCAGGAAAGGTGTGTTGTTCCACCAGGACAATTCCACTGTTCACACGTCTGTCATTGCCATGGCTGCCATTAATGATTGTGGCTTTGAATTGATTGAACTTCCGCCTTATTCGCCTGATCTCACTCCATCAGACTTTCATCTACTTCCTAAATGGAAAAAGGCCATTTCTGGTTCCCACTTCCGGTCAGATGATGACATCATACATGTAGTGGAGGACTTTCTGAGTGGTCAAGAAAAGGACTTCTTTAAAAGTGGCACTGAGGCCCTTAAACATCGCTGGCAAAAGTGTAGAGATACTGAAGAGGATTATGATGAAAAAAATGCAATATGTCTGCCAAAAGTCAAACCCTTAAATATGAGACTCACAACATATCAATCAGCCCTCGTATAATAAAATCACATTTGAAATAAATATCTCATGTAAATGAAACTCTTTCAGGATTACTTTTGTGATTCAACAAGCTGTAGAAGCTTGGCATGATAATAAATCATATGTTACAAAGCCAAACTGCTTGTTCTGTTTATTAATATTAATTTAACCAACAAAGGAGATGTTTTAAAGGAGATGTTTGTGCATTAAGCCATCTGATGATGTAGGTTTGTTTGATGTTAAACTTCAGGTTTATCTCAATAAAAATCCAAAAACAATGGAAAAGTTAATCTATTTCAGTAGTTCAAAAAGTGAATCCCATATATTATAAATTCAGTACCCACAGGGTGAAATATTTCAAGCATTTATTTATTCATTTCACTTGACTTACGGTTAGCAAAAACCGCTAATTCAATATCTCATAGAACAAGACCGTCTGCTATCAGTGAGAGTACTCTTAGAAAGAGTAAAAAGCAGTGTGTGCAGAAGTTTTTGCTTAATTTCCACCAAAAAGCACAAAAAAATTACTGAACACATTCTGAAATAGTGAGAAACCTTCTTGTAGCTCTTCAGAAGAACAGGGCAAAATGACTGAAAATATAAGATGAAGTTTTTGTTCTTATTATCAGTCAAGATAATTATAACACAAAACCCCAGCAAACCCATCAAAAACTCATTTAAGATTTGTGGTGCCCCCTACTGGGAGTTTATAAACAATATCCATGGCCCATTCTAACAGCATAACCAGTCTGCTTTTTTAATCTTTACAGTTTTTCAGGAACTGAAAAACTAAAGGGGCAGACTCGCCTCGAGTCTACGGAGAGCCAACAAGTCTCCTGAGTTTTAGTCATGGAGCTCACTGACCCAATGACAAAGTCCTTCAGTCCATCACATTCAGCCTCAGGTGCTTGGTGTGTGCTGCTGTACATCAGGCTTTATTTGGAGCTGGTTCCTGGACGGGCTGCACCTGGGTTGTCTTTACCTTCAGCCCCTTTGACAAGGCTTAGCGGCTTATGGAGGGAGGAGGCTGCTTTCTGTGTCACCTCCTGCTCTATCTTGTTCCTGATGGCAACCTCTAGACCCTTTAAGGAGCAGCAGAGAGGGTCATGTTTGAGTCAGGTAGTCTTCAATCAAATTTAAAGAGCAAAGACGCAACAAATGTTTGTCAGTTTTGTTAAACATGTCCTCACCTTCTTCAGCTTCTGTTGCTGAACAACTTGAGCCTTTTTGGGCGCAATAATCCTCCCTGGTCGAAGAGAAAATTGTTCTGGTCAGTTTTTCTAAAAGCAAAAACCACCATATGCAACTGAAAACTTAAATAGGTGGAAAACTAAATGGTATACCAGCACACCATTATTATATAACAACACTCTGAGATCTGAAGGATCACATCTTATTTCAAATCAGTGGTATGAGACAACTGCATATATGCAGGGTTATGCTGTTATCCACTTTATTTATCTACATTGTTTTGGGGACAATGGAATGACTGTTGCTACTGAAGGGGATTAATGGATGATTGCACCTGTAAAGGCTGTCAAAAATTAATAAAAAAAAAAAAAGAAAAAGAAAAAGAAAAAAAAAAGAAAAAGAAAAGGCAAAACCACCAATAGATCAAGTTTAGTGATATTCGCCCAAAGCTGCAGGTCTTTCAGACTTCTGCCACACACACCAGCATGGCAAGTCTGCAGTATAGACTATAGTAACCCTTATGACCACTTTGGAGGCTCTACTTTTAGTTTGTTGTGCTGCTTAGCTCTAAAGCATCATACTGAAAAGACTGAAAAGTGGTCCTAATAACCTCACATGTAAATATATAAACTAAGGAAGAATAACAGAGCTGAGAACTAAGTAATGTACATGGACTAATCAATCAAGAGCATTAAATCAAACAGACAATACGTTTCTCATTATTAACACGGATAAGTATAATAAGACAAACAGGCATTTATAGAGCGGTCTTACTGGAGTTTCTCTGCTAATGTCCAGAAATATTTAAATTAAATACAGTCAACCAGTTTGTTAATCTCTTAGGTAAGTAGAAGCTGAAAATTTGCTTTAGAAGCATGAGCCACCTGAAAACGTGGTCAGCTGTAAGTGCCTCATGTGTTGTGCTGATAAGACAAACCTTCGCAGAAATTCGTTGAACAGCAGCTAACCTCTTTTGATACGTACCTCCTTTCTTCGGCCCCTTGTTTTTGTTGTGTGGGTGTTTTTTGGAGGCTCCGGGCCGCTGAGCTTTAAACTTTTGTGAACCTTGAGCCATTTTTACAAACCGGAAGTACACGCGGGGCTTCTTCTTCTTTTGGTTTTATTGGCGGTTGGTAACCAACTCAGAGATGCATTACCGCCACCTGCTGAACTAGAGTGTGGAGCAAGATATGCAGAGAAAATAATAATAATAATAATAATAATAATAATAATAATAATAATAATAATAATAATAATAATAATAATAATAATAATAATAATTTAAGTTCTATCTATCAGTAGTGTTTTCTTTAGTAACAAAACTCATTCATTATACTTTACAAAAAAATCCAAGAGTATTTTGAATAGCTTTGAATCGCTCCCATACATCCTACACTCCATTAGTACATGTATCACTAGTTCCGGATGACTACAGTACTGACATAATCCTAACGCATGTTATGGCTGCTGCCTCATCTCTTTGGTTCCTGTTCACCTTCCTTTTTATTCCAATTTGCTTTTGGATAGTGTAAAAATGCCGCCCAGTGTCACTTATGTCCCCAAATTCTTGCCAAATTTTGTACGTTCTTTCTTTAATGATTGTTTTAGCCTCTGCTTTACTTGTTCCAACTTATACTTCTACCGTTTGCACCTTCAGTGATTGATTAACGAGTTCTTCTTCTACGCTATGGAAAGATATTATTCAGCTTCTTCTTCTTCTTTGGGGTTTGTTGGCGTTGGCTGAAAAGATGCTCTCACCGTCCCCTTTTGTAATATTGCCCCCTACAGGACTTGACTCAATTTCTTTTTATAAACGAATTGAAGAGGTGGCAGAAATAAAAAAATAATTTCATCGTGATTTTTATTTTTTAACCGTATTTGATGTGAAAGAGAAAATCTCGTAATTCATGACTGCACTTTACAGCATTATATTCATATACGTATATATAAAAAAATCCAGTTTTGACCTATTTCCACATGTTACAAAATAAACCCAGATCAAGTGATTATCAATAACAACAATAACAGACTTGCACTTAAGAGGCCATCTGAACAACACTCCTTCCATGGTAATTGCAGGCCATACTAATCATTGAGAAAATAATACACAAGCACCTGGTTTGAGTCTTCAAATCAATGCAGGAAATTCATGGCAAGCAGCACGCAACTTTGGCACCAGACCATTAGTATGTGTCAGGCGTCTCATGGAGGGGTTAGGTCAACATCTTATTAAATACAGTACTATATTGCTGCTGGTTCAAAAGCTTGGAGTGAAAAACATACTGTAATGCAGAAACAATTCAGCTGCTATCGAATACAACACTCAAGCCCAACCCTCGGCTAATTTTGGCAAACTTAAAGCACCACTGTCACAAAATTATTTGTCACATTGGATACAAAACTCAGTGAGAGGTGGAGAAATCTAACCCAGTTATTTTCTGCAATCTGTGCTGCTTGTAGCCTTTCACACTGAGTGCTTGTGTTCATGCATTTCAGTGTTTGAGTCCGTGTAGGCAGACGGAGAGGTAGTGTGTATGGTTGAGGAGGCCTCCCCAGTGTGGTGTACTAATGGCCTAGTCACTAGGAATCACAATGCCATGAAATAAAACAACAAACCACAGCCAAACAGTTAAAATCATGATGTACAGACAAAAAGAACTTTTACCTTTAGGAATACAGAAAAAAATTACATGTGGCAGATATGGCAGCCACAAAGTTGCTACATTTGTCTGGAACACTGTCTAAATTTGCCCCTAAACACATAAAGTTTTGGACTGTACAAAACCAAAGAAAGAAAACTCTAATACACAAATGTCCATTATGCTTTGTGAGGTTTAACAGCATTTTTGTGAGATGAAGTTTGACAGGTGGGCAGGAGACAAACAAAGAGAGGATAAAAGTGAGGGAAGAAGCAAGCATATATTACAGCGAGATGACAGATTATGATACTATTGACTGCAGTGATTACTATCGATATTTACCTTTTTTTTTTTTTACAGCTTTCTCTCTGGACTGCTCTGTATTTATGTATATTTTTAAAATGAATATTAAAACACCACACGGGCAGTGTGGAGGTCAGACAATGTGTCAAAAAGGAACACGAGCATTGTGGGCAGACTCCTGTCTCATCAAGCTAACTGAGCACAGAAGGTAAATATCGGTCATTAAGTTTACTCAGTGTTATTGTGGTTTTGATCCCTCTTTACATCATCTATGCATCAAATCTGAGAAGAACTGCAGTTTTACTGGCAACTTCATTTTATTAAGCCTCTCAATCTGATCCAGATTAAGTACATTTTTGTTTAACTGCAACTTTTTAGTTCATGATGAACATCACAGACTTTTGTGTTAATATGACCACCAGATAATCAGGATATGTGGTTAAGAGGTTTCATTTTTAGAGCAAACTGGCATCTAAGAAGTCTCTTTATGACATTGTCACCAAGTTTCTGTGAGCTTGTCGAGGTTGTGGTCTAGTTACATGTTATGAGTCAGGATGAAAGGAGGACTGCAGGGCTACTGTGCCTCCAGTTACTGGCGTTGCACCTGTAAGGCAGTGAGCAGTGTAACAATCAGTACAGCGAGAAGGAGTTTCCCATATAGTTATCTGAAGATATCCGGAATTTTTAAAAGAGAGATAAGTGAATTAAAATGTCACTGACCCAGTGGAAAGAAATGGCTACAGGAACCTTAAACTACAGGAACTCAATGATGCCCTTTTAATGCACTAAATTTGGGATGTACACACAATATTGAACATGGGTTCATTTCCTGCTTTAACAATCAATAACGATCTGCAGGTAAACACTACAGTAAGTCACCGTCAGCTTTAAGCACACCAAAAATGGGACTGATTGATTGTTTTCCTTGTGGATTAATCATTTACAGATATTTAAAGGGTAACACTGTTCCTGATCAGGAGAAGAGGGAAACTGAAGGACTGACAGGGCTAAAAGAATCAGCCAATAACTGAGGAGGAAATCCTTCATTTAATCCTTAATGTCCACTTGAAGTAGTCTGGTGGCTTGTCAGTAAGCACAGAGTAAAACAGTTGAGTCCAAACAGTTTAAACACATTCTGATCAAAGCACTGAAGGCAGAAGAGGTCTGTCCTGATCACAGTCCCTAAAGAGAGCCTGTTTGTCTGAGTTGGATATTACATTCTGAATGTTGGTTGAATCATGCTATGTGTTGAAGAGCCGTCAGCAGAGGGATACTGCATTGTGGAAAAGAGCCCTACAATCTAAAAGGAATAGTTCAGCCCAAAATAAAGACCTGAGGTCATCCAACGCTCATCACTGCATCAAAGTTTTATCTGTGTGTGAATACTCACCATTTTTAAATCATCTTTTTTTTTCTAAAACAAAGGTCTTCCGTTATTTTAATGAGAAGTTAGGTTTGTTGAAAACTTCAAACTTTTTTTATACACAAATTCAACACTTTAGGGTATTAATCCTGCAGGTATTTATTTTTTAGTCGATTTAGGGCAACAAAACAAACTGTCAACAAAAAACTGACATGTTTAAAACTTGTTTAGGCAAACGTGTCAGGCAGCAGTTTCCTATTCACACGTCCTGTGGGCAGACAGCAACAGGACCACTTATTTGAAGTCAGGTTTGAGTCCAACAGAAACAGAAAATGAAACATTTACCCTCAATGGAACTCATTTTTGGTCTCCATCGAATCCTGAGGGGAATATGCTGTTCATTAGCAGCTTAACACCAAATTTGATTCACAAAAGAGTCGCATAGAGTTGGTTCGTTCAGTAGCTGCCTTCTGTGACTAAACGTTTTGGATAGAGCAGTTTGGGGAAAAAAGCTAAATAGTGGAAGGTAAATCCAAAAGATGAGCTGAAAGACGCTAAATGTCTCCAAACAGCAATTTCACTGTGAGAAACACCCACCATGTTACATGTTGTTTTTGAAAGTATAATTATTTTAAAAACAAAAACTGCTGTTACTGGATAGCTGCGTTGCTAATGTAGCTGAAAACATTCAAGCAGTGTGTGTTAGGAAATAAACCAGATGAGGCTTACACCGAGATGCCAAGTTGATGTTGTGTCACTGCGCTGATACCAACTAAGTCTTTAGCAACATGCAAGTGAGCAGATGACCAAACATTCATTTTAGGGAGAACTATTCCTTTAATGGTGATGCCTGTGTTACAAAGGTGGAACAGCACAACAGACTTCCGAGCACGTTGAAAAGCTGTTTTGGCATGAGTGACACAACGTCCCATTTTTTTTTTCTTTTTCTTGATTTTCCATTCTTCAGTGGTGCGCTGTGCAGTATGGTGAGTATTTGTATGTTGCCGAAATAAATATGGTTGTAAATATTTGTATAGTATATCATTACATTATGGGAGTATGAGTGATGTACGATACAATAAAACTAGAAGTAGCTAGTTGCAAACAAGGAGGTGTAAATACAGCCGTGTATCTTCATAGGCTTCAGCTGAGTAACAAGGACTGATCGAGAGCGTCCACTTGATGGAAATTTAGTGAAATCAGATTGAAAATATGAGAGTTGAATTCAGATTTATCACAGCATAAAAATGTCCGGTTGAGCGATTAATTTGGATTATTAATTTACAGAGGTTACTACTTGAAATGAAAGAAATTAAATGTTAATATAACATTTTCGATCTCAACTTTAAATCTCGTATAACCAAGCATTTGGTTAAAATAGCCGTACCTTTCACTAGCAGGGGTTAGTTTTCTACATATGTACACACTAAAGGCAATGACATGTATATTTACACATGGGTAGCAGCATTTAATAAACCATGGCTAATAAAAACCACTACTTTAAAATTAAATTTAAAAATAGCAGTCATGTCACTTTTTTGGAAGTTTTTATATTTGTGTTAAAGAGTTTCTAAAAAACATCCTCATTAAGGATTCTTACAATTGTGTGCCAAATACTATTTATGGGACCGAGTTCAGCTGAGCGCTAATCCTTGTCACAGTAGCTGTTAAGACAGAGGAAGGGTTGACAAGAGTCACTGAAGACAAGATGAGAAACTTTGGGACAGATGACATGGAAAACACAGGAACCAAAAGGAGCAACACAGAAAGGGGAGACTGCACGTGTGTCTGCTTGACTCCCTGCAGTGAGTGTGTGTGGGTGGGTGAGTAAGACGATGAAGGAAACATATTCTTCTGTGTGCACCACTGACATGAAACAGTGACTGTGCATTGATGAAAATCAAATAAAACACAACCATGAGAGTGTGTTCAATGAGTGTCTTTGAGGTGTGTAACATTAAGGTGCAGTGGCACACACGGACCAGCAGAGGGAGCTGAGTGGCTTTAGAGGGCAGTGAGGCGGCCGGTGAGCGCTGCCTGGAGCTCTGAGGGGAGGAAGACTCCGAGCTCTGTGATGATGCCTCCTGTGATGAGCTGGTGAGGAGTCACATCAAACGCCGGGTTCCACACCTCGATACCTGAAGAGACATGAACAAAGAATAAGATTCTTCTTAAAGGCACAGTCCTTTATTTTAAAACTGAATTAATTACCCTGAGCTAACCATTTATTTGGTTCACCAAAATGTATTTAATTCAAACACTACCTTTTACCTCTATTTTTATTTTAACAGTTTATCAACAGCTGTAGCTCTGTTTATACCCACTTATATATAAATTGGGCTGTTTTTTCACCATTTCCAATAGTAGTGGAAAACTTTAAAAGGTTACTTTTAGCTACACGTTTATAAAAACTGAATTTTCACTCTTTAAAAAATAAATGAAGTTAAATAAAGACCACTAGCCATCTGTTGTGTAAATAATTTATATAAGAATTTAACCTAGCTTTTTAACAGTTGAAATACTACAATGAGCATTACCTTAACTCAGCGAAGATAACTACAGTATGTCAGCCTTAAAATAATGACGTGTCAGAGAAGTGTTCTCATGGTTTAAACATGACTGGCAGCTAAAAACCTTAAACGTTAAATCTATGACTTACTTTGATAGATTTCCCTTCTTTGTATGAGGTGCTTTTTAATGACAAATGTATTTTTTTAGCACTGGCATGGAAGCTAGTTATCTTTTATAATATTGGTGATGTTTTGTATGTCTGAATGCGTTTTCACCCTGTTCTTTTTTTTCCCTTCAACTTTCTATAAATGGACTCCCGAGTCTGCCAATAAAGACTTGATTGACACCATCACACATAAGGTCATTTGTACCATAGAAAATAATCTAATTTGAGAAAGTCTGACTTCAACACAAAGGTAGGTGTTGTTGAACACGATCTTTGGATATTTTTAGTGCTTTACTTTGCTGCAAGACTGTCACTGTGTTTGGCCATGTTTGACGGATACAACACATATCGTTAGCCTAATAGCATTATTGCCAAAGTCATGTTTTATACACATTTAAATGATAAATTATTCCTTTTCCCAGAAAATTATTCTGTGAGCATCATAGCATAAGTGCCAATGTCAAAGAAATTTAAATAAATAAGTTAACAATGATAACATTGATAATATAATATAATATTATAAACAGTATTAAAAAATAATTTCATAAAAATGTGTTCTTTCCTCTTCTGAAATTTTAAAATATGACTTAAGCAGTTGTGCTATTAGGCTAACGATATGTTCCTCCTCCTCGAGAGCAGAGAACTGATCAGCTGTTCGTGTCTGCAGGTTACAAAAAAGAAATACAACCAAAAAATTTGGATCGGAACAAGGATTTGTATCATAAGAACAAGATAAACATTACTTAAAACCCAAACCAAGAGAGGAGAGAAACGTATGTAATAAAAAGATATCAGGAAGGATCTCCAGTTACCTGCTGGTGCAGGTGTGTTACCTGTGAGCTCACAGTGCTACGACTCTCACAAGTAGGGCTTGGTAACAGCAGCATTTCAGTACTTCAAGGCCTTTCCAAATCTGAGGGTACCAACAGTATACAGCTGCTCTGCATCACTCACCACCCACAGTCCCCAGCCACTGCCCCCCCCCCCCCCTTTTAACCCACTTTCTTAAATTTTCAAAGATTTTTTTTATTTTCTGTCTGTTATTTTTTGATGCACTGTATGTCAGAGCTGTTGGAGAGGAAGGCTGAGCTGAAATAAACTCTAAAGCCAACGCCATCTCAGCAAGAAAAGATCTGGCTCTTGTTTCTTAAAACTATTTCAAAACAGGATGCAGAAACATCCCGTTCATTCATTCCTTTAAGCCTACAAGTGAAAGTTCACTCCTTGTGTAATCACTATTAACACTTTAATAATCACGGTTAGCTGTGTGTTTGAATTAATTCCACTATTCTTAGCGAACTATTCCTACTTAGTCTGTTGGTAGGTACTTGTGGTCTTTAATGGTCCGTGTCACAGAAGCCACCGACTGACCTTAATTTGTGTAACAGGTTAGTTACTTTTATCTCCAGCGAAAATTCAGAATTTGTTTTTACAATCAACCAGAACAGGGGTGAGGACTGTAGTTCAACCAGAAACGATTTCAAAATCTGGCACTGACAGCTGCAGACTGATTTACACAAACCCAAAGTGCTTTTGTTCATAACATGAGGTAAAATCCCAAAATGCTTGGGTGTGTGTCACTGATCAAAATGAAATAGTTGTCAAGGAAACAACTCAGGCTTTGCAAGACATGTCATTAAATGCCTTCACAGGAAGGCCGCACAAACTTTTTAGTAAAATCTAAAATCTAAAACTGATCGTTGTCGTTCAGTTTGATAAGTCAATCATTTTGTTTTTCCCACTTTACTTTGGGAGCTTTTTTCCCTTTAATTTAAAGAACAGGACAGAACGACAGGTAATGAGAGGAGAGAAGGTGGAGGAGGCCAGACCTTCTTCTCGTCCTAGCAGGACTGTGAATTAATCTTGTCACCACTGTGTGAGGGCTTGGTTTGTACTTGTGGCGCCTGCTCTAACTAAACTAAGCCGCTGCCTGATTTAATGAATTAAAGTAAAATACGAAAACACAATTTACTCATACACGTCCTCTAAATTCCTTTTGGCAGGGCTGAGCAGAGTAGGAAAATAAAGTTAGTTACGGAGAGTTAGACACGCGATGTACAGGCACACATCCTCCTCTCCAGAGGCCAGTGAGCTCATTAAATGACTGCACTTTAATTACTGTGATGTCACCGAGCACTTCGCCGCTCTGGTCACATAATTAGCGTTGAAATGACTTAATTCAATCAAACAAACTCAACTGACACACGCAATGTCCTCTCATACGGGCACATAAACAGCGACCGAGAGGCCTTTAGAGGCTCGGGCGTGTTGAGCGCAAAAGGATCAGGGACTTTTGTGAAACCCAGTTTCTGAAGAGATTTTGTAAGTCTGCAGACTATCAAGGGGATATTCCTATAGATGATTGTAATTCACTTTGGAAAACAGTGACAGTGAGCACTGATATCTTAAAACTGCATTTTTCAGCCTTCTCTCCTTCTTTCTGGCACCGACTCAACATGTGACGTCAATTAAAGTCTGTGAGGGTTCAGTACTTAGAGCTTAGGGCGATCATTGGAACTGGGCCATGCTCATCTTTCTTTCAGAGCCTGATGTTTTCTGCTCCGAGTCCTCTCGCTGACTGTTTCCCAGAGTTTATATCCATCTCGTCATTTGATTTGATGCATCTCACCTGGTGCAGCAATGGGGACTCCGTTTATACTGGTGAGCTCTTCAGGGGGGCGCACTTCAATGATGATGTCTCTGCCGCTCTCCAGGCTCAAGTCGCATGACGTACTTGGTGCAGCCACGTAGAACGGAATCCCATGGTGCTTTGCAGCGATGGCTAATTGGTATGTGCCCACCTTGTTGGCAGTATCTCCATTGGCAACTACCCTGTCTGCACCCACCACCACAGCTAAGATGGAGAACATAAAGAAAGACATTAGGATCAATAATAAGAGCATAAGTTGAGAAGGAGAGACCAGATACAACGACACGAACCTGTTATGTCCATCTCTCTCATGGTGAGGGCTGCCATGCTGTCTGTGATTAGCGTAGCAGGGATCCCCTCTGCTACCGCCTCGTATGCTGTCAGTCTGGATCCCTGGTTGTACGGTCTGGTCTCTGTGCAGTACACACGCTTCAGCCTGCTCAGCGCATGGAGGCTTCTCACCACACCTGCACACAGAGTCATTATGACAGTTACAGTGTCTTTAATATTTCAGCATCACCCCCCCCGCCACCTTTTTCTTATTCACACCCGCTGAAGTCTCACCAAGTGCGGTCCCATATCCAGCTGTGGCCAGCGAGCCGGTGTTGCAATGTGTGAGGATCGTCACAGAATCCCTTGGGACGCCAGACAGGATGTGCTGGGCGCCATAGTTACCGATCTTCCTGTTGTCATTGACGTCACGCTCTAGCATGTCTTCAATCCAGGCAATTACACTGTAAGATGGGGGCCAAAAGAGGTGGGAATTGAGAAGAGGCCAAGGCTGCCACTCTGGACTTAATGTGTCCATCAAGCCTGGAGTTAAAATATGTTCCACGTTCCACTTGTCGTCATCTCTTTCTTGATTTTTATCATTTTAAGGCATAAGAGTCGCATAGTAAAAAAACATCAAGTGGATTTACAATGGATGAAGATTGAATATCTTCTATTAAAGTCAATAAGTGAATCATACAGAATGTGCATTGAAACAGGAGGGAGACAGAAAACCGTGCCAGGTATGGATGCATACCTATAGTTAAACGACCTTGCGGCATCATGCAATTTTCCCTTTTTTTCCCTTTTCACATTTTAAAATGTGTGTAAATCACCTGTCAGACATGTCAGACTTCAGTTAATGCACCTGCAGTTCTTTTGTTGCCTTTGACTTTCAGAGGAAAGACGCTAACCAAAGGTTTTTATTCCCTCATCACCTCTACTGTAGCTTTCTCACGTCTTTCCTCGCGTCTCTATCTTCCCTACGTTTCTGTTCGATCTCAATCTGACACTTTGGTCCATGAAAGACACACCCAATGGCAGCTACTAAAAGCGTCTCTCTCTCTATCATCTGATTCATAAAGAGCATAATCTCTCTTGTTTATCACCTCGCCATCAAGGCGTCGTCCTGCAAGCCCAAACTAACCCTATGTTGCAAAGTATCCATAAGTCAAAAATAGAAACATGCAGTCCATTGCTCAACATGATCCATTTGCTCTGCCGCACTATGATTTCCATCCACACAGATTCATTACCCAGCACCACATTTGCTGTAATGAGAGAAAAGGGAGTTTCTGACAACGATTTCTCGCCAGGTGCAGTTGCTGGGCTCTCAAACCCGAGCCATTCTCCAAATATTGATTCCCGCTCTTTTTCCTTTTTCCCAGAAATTCAAAGTCAGTGCTGCTATCTGCGTAGAACTTACATGAATCATCATCATCATGTGTGTAAGCATGAAGGCAAGGATCTCTATGCATGGAGTCAGGCACAGCAGGTACTGAATGCTGGTATCCGATATCAGAAATACTCCCCCATGTCCGAACAAACCCCACAGTGAAGTGTTTTAAGTCTCATCTTAAGACCCGTTTTTATTCTTTTGCGTTTCACACTGTGTGAGCTGTGTGGTCCCCTGTGTCTTTTTTTATTATTATTATTTTTTTTTTTCTATTGTTTTCAGTATTTATATTTATCGCTTTTAACTTCCATTTCCTGTTGTAGTTTATTTTCTTTGTGTTACTAGATTTCAGTTTTATAATTGTTTGGTTTCTAATTGATTTCTTATCACTAAAATAAAATGTGATGTATAAATGAAGTGGATTGGATCAGAAATACTGACTTTGACGCAGAAACTGTCATTAAAACTAAATACCCTGTGGGTTGGTCATCTTCTTTATCCACCTTTTTTTTCTGACTACCCATAATTCATCGCGATTGCCAGTTTTGTTCTTCCAGTTGAACGTTTTTTTGGTTTTTTTTTTAACGTAGCCATGGAGACCACAAAGCTGATGATGTTAGCCTAGCTGTCATATTCGCTCTCTTAACCAGCTTTTAAAAGCAAGAAAGCGACAATATGAACGGAAATCGGAGGTGGAGTCATAGTGCGGATGTTTTTAAAAAGTTTACACTGAGCCCCGTCTAGCATTAATGATTTCACACCAGTTTTTTTGAGCTAGCTTGCCGGCAGCAGCAACAGGAAGTCGGAAGTCAACACCCATAGGCTTCTAAAGAAAAAGGTGGATAATAGAAAATACATAACACTAACAAGAGTTAATTCAAATGCATTAAGTTTATGGGTTTTTTTTTCATATCTTACAATATGAATAATTATTGACTAAAATAAATGGAACAATCAGTTATTTGTCCTGTTTTAACCCTGTCTTCAGGTTTAAGGTTTAAAAAAAAAAGTTAAGGCCATTAAAAAAGGCATTTTTATTGATATGCTGACTCTTTTTTTGTTTTTTACTTTTACATTTTAAGTTTCTCTGCTGATTTCAAAAGAATAACTGACTGAATTTGTTTGGAAACAACATATTTTGATTACAAAACATTATGAGGAAAAAAAAAACCCTGAAGTGACTGAAACTGCGAATAGTTTCTGGCTTCAAAACAAGCAGAAACACTCAAAAACAAAAGCCTGAATGGCTCAGTGGATGTCAGTAACATCCAGGTCTGTATGCAGTCAGAATCTCAGACCACATTAATTTTATTTACATCTCTCCCAAACCTTCACATGTTGAGGTTTCTTCCTGCTTGCTCAAAACTAGAATTTTGTTCTGATGATTGATGTAAAATAACACTTCCTTACTCTGCTGTCACACTCAGATTAATGACACAATGACAAGTGTAGAATGGAGGCTTCCCGATTTTCACATTTTCGCACAGCTGGCAAACTTTCACAACCTTTTCAAGAAGACACCTGCAGCCGGTGTTGACAAAGATGTGCAACAGCCAATGGGACTTCACAGCTGCACAATGACAGCACGTGTTATTTCAACTCAATTTGACAACTCTGTTAGCAAAAGCAGCCAATAAACTCATTGTTACATGATGAGTACACAGACGCCTCTAAGGTGCCCTGCAAAGTTTTCAGTAAAACAAGCAAAGCGTCTGTTTAGCAGGACACACAGTGCATATTCAAGGGGCTGAACAAATGTTTTTGGAATGCAAATGCTTTCCTAAACACATAGAAGCACCTGCATTCCCAGTTTTCTTGACAGTTTTTATGCTAATGTTGTTTACTTTCATGTTTACTTGCCAACAGTCTTCCTTGTACCTGTCTTTACTGGTGCATCGCTGCTTTTTGTGGGTTCAAACAGCCACCAGCAGGTTAAGCATTAAGTGTGAAACCTCTGGGAGAAATGGGATCCGACTGTAAACACATGGCTGTTCAACAGAGCTGAAAGTGAGCTCAAAGTTCAAAAGAGCTTTTTTTTAACTGAACTATGGACTGGAATTATATAATTTACCAAAGACAACAGATCAGCAAAGGAGAAAGGGATGGTATGAAGCCAGTCAGGGGGCAACACAACCCAAAATATGCCTCACAACAAAAACGTTTAAGAACGTCTTTCCATCACTTTTCTAAACTGATTATTCCTTTTTAAGTTTGCACTGAGGTGGAGCCGATCCCAGCTGTTAAGGGGTGAGAGGGTAGGGCGGGACAGGTTATGCAACAATCACAAACCTGACTTTAAAAGATGACAAACAGGTTCACCCTCATGGATGTTTAATTTAATGTGACCATCAAAACTAACTTGCAAGTCTTTCAACTGTGGGACGCAACCAGAGTAGCCAGAAAGAACCAGAAAGCACCACCCTCTCTGATGGGAATCAAACCAGGGACCGTCTTGTACTACTGTGCAGCAATACACTGATTCAAAACCCTGTGAATTTTGATAAAGGTGACTATGCTTGAAAAATCTGCAACTAAAGGACAGATTTACGTCGTTTGCATTATGTTAAAGAACTTTTCTCCTGTCCACACTGACTAAGAGAGTTTTTAAGCAGGTGTGAGTTTGAAACCCCCCCCCCCCCCTCCAATCAGCTCACCTTTCTCTGAGCTGCTCAGAGTTCTTCTCCATGCTCTCGTTCTCTGCAAACTCCATCAGCTCGCGGGCGGCGCGCCCCATGTTGACGGCGGTGGGCCGGGCTGAGGTCAAGTGACACAGAGAGTCCCTGATGAAGGTCACAGGGTCGTCGCCCCCAGCACCTGCCCGTAACTCCACAGCCAGGCTGAGGCAGCCCACAATAGCGATGGCTGGAGCGCCCCGTACCTGTGCGACAAGAGGAGAGAGAGAGAGAAAAAAGTAAGCATCATACGGTTGCCCTCATTCTTTGTCTCGGACCTTTCAGGAGGGAAACTTCTCCCACTCCATCACAGATGATGAGGTGGACGTACTTAAGTCAGCTTTTGAGTGAAAACATGATTCATTTCTGGGCCTGCCATTAGACTCCATTATTATGACATCACCCTTTCCATGTATGGTACATTCCTTCACTCTGACACACACATGAGGGATCAAAGTGGAGCTCCTGTATGTGTGAGTAGAGCAGAGGAGACAAAAGATTACACCATCTTCTCTGCCCTAATAAGTCAACATCTGAAAATGTTCCCAGCCCAACTTGTACAACATGTGACTCTCTTAACACCTCTTTCTGTCAGGGATTCAGGTATGGAGGGAGAAATGAGCCAGAGGTGTCACTGAGTGCAGAAAAAGCCCGAAACGCGAACAAAAAAACCCTGGCAAAGGTCATTAATAATTCATCAATAATCTCTCCCAAAGAAAGAGGGAGGAGGGGAGCATATTTCATGGGTGGGTTGATGCGTGCTGATACAGTCAGTCGCGCTTTCACATGGAAATGTAAAAACTACATAAAGGATGGCTTTAGAGGGGGGGTTAATGATCGGGGAGTTGTGGGTGCTGCAGGTGCAGCCAAAACAAAAATACAGGCCGACAGCAGGGGCACGGCGGCGAGCATATGGCATCACATGCGTGCAGCGGTTAGAGCACAAAAGACCCGACAGAAAAACAGAGGCACGACGGGAATCAATGCACGAGCAGCGGGTATGCACGTCCGCTAGGAAGTGGGAGTAAAGGAGAGCGATGGAGAGAAGAAGCTCCGTACCTTCATGGACTTGATGGCCTCGTAAGCGTCATGCACCGAGCGGATCTCATCGTAGACGGTCTGATGTGGCAGCAGCAGCTGGTTCAGGATCTGCAGAGCCCCGGCCCGGTAGCGGATCGCTTCCAGCGTCATGACTGAACAGCAAGGCGGGATAGCGGGAAGAAATAACGCGGATGGACCGGTTGCAGGCGGACGCGCGCACACGCACTCACTCACACTCTCACTCACTCACTCACACTCACACACACACAAACTGGCGCTTTACACGCACTCACTCTTCCACACACACTTTCACACTCTCCCCCTCTATGAGCGGAGACACGTTGAAGTGACCGCGGCCTGGCTGTCGGCAGTCCTGGAGCCGTCGCAGAGAAGGAGGGAGCGTGGAGCAGGAGGAGCAGGAGGAGCAGGAGGCGGTGGAGCGCGGGCTGGATGGAGTCACCGGAGGAGAAGGTCTGCCGTGCTGTGTGAGAGGACAGGGAGGAGGTGAGAGAAGTGAGAGATGGGCTGGAAACCTTCTCACTCTGACAGACAAGCAGGGAGGCAGACACGGAACCACGTGTTCAGCCGAGCAGGAAGCCCTGGCCTCGGTGACCACGCCCACCAAAGTCTCGCGGGTTGTCCAATTTTTTTCTAAGACTCCTTCCTCGGTCTTCACTCCACGTACCATCCCCCCTCTCGTCTTTTCCCCTTTGTCAGGGGGAATTTCAAATACGTTATTAGCATAACACCAAAGCCTCAAGCTCCCCCTCCAACAAGAGCGAGCATTGTCTGAAGAATTAAATCTCCACTTTTGTCTTCAATGTTATTATATGAACCATTCTTTCTGTTTGCACTAAGAGAAGCACCAAATAATAACTAATAATAAAGCAACCAATAAATTCACTTAATAACCATTCCTTTGTTCTCTTTTAAGCAGTCTGTATAACTATTGGGCTGGAAATGATAGTAAATATTAAAATTTCATCATTCTAGTTATACTAGCTTAATAAGACATCTTTGAGGTGAGAAGTCTTACATTTCTCAGGCTATCCCTTCAAAAAGTTCAAATTCATGATGAGTGTCCTTGAACACAGAAAAGTGATTACAGGGTATTTTTGAGAACTTGTTCAAAGGAGAAAATGCCCACAATTTTCCACTTCAATAAGGACACAAAGGTTTGCTTTTTCACCATTTTATTCATGTTAATAACAACCTCATACATAAAATAGGATCCCTTAACAGTAAGGTGTCCATACATTTCCACTTTGAGTTGCACAGATCATCATGACATACACCGAAAAATAGAGACAGAGCATATGATGCTGTATTTACTGTATATAAATATTCATTTATAGTGATTGCCCTTAATGACATTCATAAGCAGATGGAACAAATGTCATCCATATACCAAGTTTCTTTCCCAACCCCAGACTAATACATGAAATGCAACTGAAAAATAAAATTGATCCACCAAACTTTCTTCTTCAGATGGAGTACAGACAAAAAAAAGAAGAACAAAGAAAAAATAAAACGACAAACTTCAGAAAAATAAGCAGGTATAGAGTGTATGCCGGATGGGAGAAAGAGTCACCAGCAGGACAAACTTAAACAATATGTCCCTCTCCCGTTGTCCTGACCATCGAACTACCACACTGAATGCTGATGAGCTTGTTGCCGTGACAACAGAATGGCCTCAAAGGCCGTGAGGTTATGGGAGTGATGGGGCAGGAGTGTGTTGGTGCGTTTGGGGTTACAAGGGGTTAAAGGTTTTGGAGTGAAAGAAGCAGGTTCTGGGTTTTTTGTGCGTTTAACATGTGGGTGCTACTGCCTGAGTGAGCGGCTTCAGGAAACATTACAGCTTAACATCTTGCTTGATTAAATGTTGAATCTTGTAAGAATCTTGTTTTAGCATCTATTCCTCCAAGTTTTTTTAAAAGCCTCAGTTGAATCATTAAATTCGACCTGTTCTAGAATCAAAGTAGTATCTTGTTTTATAAACCAAATGTTAAACGCAGTCCCGTTATTGTTGTTATACAGTTTGTAGCAGCCATTTAATTTACTTTAATGCTTGTTAACAAAAAAAAAGTGACATCGAAGCTCCTTTAAGGAACTTTTAGAATGTAGCTATTTTGGCGCTCCCTGTGGACAAATCTTTTCTATTTTGATCTTTATCATGTAAGAGGAGTGGTTTATAAAAAAAATTCTACCCCGTGCTACAATCAGACTTTTCACCCATGAAGGATCTTTAACATGAAAAAATATAAAGGGCTGTTTAAACAGCATACAGCCAATCACTGCCAACTATCAAGGTTTGAGGTAATAAAAATAAGTTTACAAAAATGCAGTTTTTCTTTTGAATTATGTCTATGTTTTGTAATTATATTGGGTCATCTGTGTTAACGTCAATATAACAACAGTAACATTTATTATTTCTATCTGGTATACATTTGATCACCAGCTGGAAGTCGTCAGAGGAGCTTTAAATGTGCAAGAGTTTTGTAATCCTTTGAGCTTTCATTCATTTTGCCATAGCTACTTTATCTTTTCTTCTAACCCAGAACTGCTCAAACAAATTGTATTTTAAAATGCACTGCTGCATGATACAACATTAAGAAACACTACACGAAACTTGACGCTTACTTTGATGGATTACTTGGCTTAATGGGCCTCAGTGTTTCACTTAACTTTAAGCAGGTTTCAGGGGTCTGCTAAATGATGCATAGCAGCACAGATATTAATGGAAAAAGATGCCACAAAGAGCCGCTGAAAAGTTGACAGTATGAAACCGAGGAGCAGACAAAGTGTTATACATACATGACTTGCAGGAAAGGTTGTAAACACAGTGCTACAGTCCTTATAATGCCTCAGCATCCTAAATTAAAATGACTTGTTTTGCCATGAGCAGAGATTTATGAGTCCTTCAAAAGCATCATAACAGTCAGAAAACACTAATGATCAAATAAAGTTGGGGTGTGGGGGCAGGGTCTTGAATAAAAATCCAAACAGTGTTTTCAGGGCAATATCAGGATTATTTGTTAATGGGGTGATGCAGTTGGTGGATTAGGGCAAACACATGATCCCCTGCGGTGTCATGTGACCACAACACTGTTAGCAGAGAGCCAAATAAAAACATACAGTAAGGCTTATTTATAGTGCTGTGCTACACCCTGGCTCCATGCAGCAAATGTGGATCAACAGAATCAGGTTAGCATGTTGTCAAACACACAGAGGGAACATCTATCCAGAGAGCTCATCGTACGAGAGAAAACAGGGCAGTAATGTGACGCATAAGTCACTTTATGGGTTTTGTGAAAGGGATTAATTTTTAGGCATCTGCATTTGTCACATTTTATAGAGTACAATCCATCTAAATTTTGTCCCCTTCATGGATTGATAAAAATGTGAAGGAGAGAGGAATGAGAAAAATGAGTATGTCAGGGACGTCTGTGGGGGGATAGAAAATAGAAATGAGCAATTACCCAGCCTTACAGACACATATGATGTTGTCTTCTTGTGGGCAGAATACTTAGAGTGCCGCTGCTGCTGGAGATCATTGTGGAGCACAGTCTGGTTTTACAAACTGCCAAAATCTGTGTGACACAGCAGTCGACTGAAACAGCAGCTGCTAATTATTTTCTAAATTGACAGCACAGTGGACTCAATATTGTTTAGAGGGTTTAAAGGAAATCCGAGAGGAGCGGCCTATTACCCATGACTCAGAAAAATCTGTGAATAAATGCTCAGGAATTAGTGTGAAGACAGCGGAGATGAAGGAGACAACAAAGAAGAAACAGCTGATGAGGAAGAAAAAAAGAAGAAAAAGCAATCTTTTTGCAGGCTAAGCCTCGACCGCATTCATGGCACGCTGTTAACACCCCCTCTCCCCAGCCCCAAAGGCGACTCTACGTCTGATCTAGTCGTCTCCTTGGTGACACAAACACTAATCCCTCATTATGGGATGTAGGCTGCAGTGCCCTCAAGCCCGTTTTTTTTTTTTTTTTTTTTTTTTTTTTTTTTTTTATTCCCATATCACACCACTCCAAATGGAGTAGATTACTGTAATCTGGGAACACTGGAGCAGACAGATTAGATTAAGCTCATTACACACATAAAATATGGAAAAAGGGGTTAAAATCACCTCAGTCCAGTGGTTAAACACACTTCTGAGCACACATACATGCACACACACAACTTTTGGTCATCTCTGGACACGAAAAGGCTCTCTGAGCTGGTGCCAGGAACAAGAATTTAAGTCTTATTACCAAAAAGTCTCAAAGGGAAGATGTGAATCATTACATTGAACAGGTAAGGTCTGGAAATCCAAAATCTAAAAGCAGCTTTAATGTAGTGTTAGTCTTTAAGTGCAAATAAGCCTTCGTCTGATTTTAATGCTTGTTTTAAACCCTGTGTCCCTTGCTAGTTACAGGTTTATTGTTTAATTACAGGTTTATTGTTTAATTACCTTGGCAGGTGACTAACCACGAGTGACACAGGTGATACTGTAAGATCAAATGACAGAATTATCAGGTTGGGTCATGCCGTTGTCATGAACTTGAGCAGCTTCATACTCAAGGTTCTTTAAGTGCCCGCTGTAGTGTTTGTATAGACAGATGACATAACAGTACTTAAGCCAGGTCTCTGCTCCTTTGCTCTCCTCTCATGCGCTGCGTTTCCTTTTCAGAGATTCCAGCTAAGGAAAGACAACATACACAGATTACACACGTGTGTACGTGATAATAATAATAAAAACAACATCTACTTTACAGACAGTGCCTGGCATCTTTACCTCGTTTTCCACCATCTTCAATCTGCCAAGTGCATCCCTGGCAGCCTCCTATAGGAAGACAACAAAATCATCACACATGCACAAAGTGATGCAAAGTAACAAAGTGAAATAACTTAACTATTTAGGATTAATAGATTAAGTTCTAATGTGTTAATTTATTTCTCTTACCACTTAATTTTTCTTTCTACATTGGAAAACCAAATATATACAACCAGAATTGTTCACTACTTATGAAAACAGAGTTTAATTCATTAAATTAAAAATAGTGCAAAGTCAACAGATCAAATGTTAAAAAAAGTAAAAATAAAACTGTTTGAAAAACAATACATGTTCATTTTAAATCTGAGGAGGAGATCAGTTTGTGGAGTTCTGAAAATGTTGGCTCATTCTTACACAATACAGGATTTAAATGTTAACAGTTAAGAGTTTCCTTTGTCATGTTTTTTATTTGATTTTTAAATGTTTCAATGTGTGAAACTCAACCTACGAACTGTGATGTTTGGCACTGTCTTGCCCAGGGAAAAAATACTTGTATACAGCTCAGTATTATTGAGGTCTTTCCAGAAGTGGGCAACATATTCCAGTACAGATGGGTAAAGACGGGTAAAGATGGGTAAAGATGGGTAAAGTTGGGTGAAGACAGGTACAGATGGGTAAAGATGGTAAATATGGGTAAAGATGGGTAAAGATGAGTAAAGATGGGTACGGCTAGATACAGATGGGTAAAAATGGGTAAAGATGGGTACAGATGGGTACGGCTGGATACAGATGGGTAAAGATGGGAAAAAATGGGTAAAGAAGGGTACAGATGGGTAAAGATGGGTAAAAATGGGTAAAGAAGGGTACAGATGGTTGAAAATGGGTAAAGATGGGGAAAGATGGGTCTGAATGGCTAAAGATGGGTACTTGGCTGTTTTCCACTTTGCCACAGTGCATCTTATCTGGACTTAGGCCCACAGACGTTACCAGATCATTCCTGGGTCATGTTTCGTTTTTTTTTTTTTTTTTTTTTTTTTCAGGCTTTTTATGCCTTTAATGAGAGAGGATAGGATAATGGAGTTGAAAACAGGGTAAGCATGGGGAGTGACATGCAGGAAAGTCGCCACAGGCCAGACTTGAACCTGGGCTGCCCGCTCAAGGGCTTTCTGCCATATGGAGTGCGACCTAGACCACTAGGCCATCTGCGTTCCATTCCTGGGTCAAGTTTGCTCATGGTTTTCTCTTTGCATGGGAAAATTCTAACTTTAATTTGTGGACGCAGCAACAAACTGGGCTCACACAGACGGGTGTATTTGAAAGTGATTTTGGTTTCATGCAGTGAGTTCCACTACAGAGTCATGTCTGTCTTTACTGCAGTAAGGGCTGAGGGCCCCAAAGATCACAGCCATCCAGTATTGTTTTTTTAAGCACTGTGGCTGATCAAATACACACACACTAAAAAATTTGTGTGTTCATGCCTCCTCTGTACACAAATTAAAAAAAATGAGGAACAACCACCACATTAAGTGACTTTAACCCCTGACCCTGAACTCACCCTGTTGCCTTGGCTGGAGAATTTCTTCACTGAGTCAGCGAGTCCTTGTGCCAAACGCCGCAGCACATTGTCATACTCTACACGTTGGAGTAAAGTGTGTGTTACATTTCTGAGAAGTAAAGAATTATGTGGAGTGATGTATGTTCATGTAATAGTGCTGTGTGTATTCTGTGTGTTACCTGTCAGCAGAGCTGTAGAGCCTCTCTCCAGCTGTGTTTTCTGCCACTGCATTCTGTGTGTGATCTCTTTGTACTGATGGATGAGTTCAGACGGAGGATCCCGCCGCGCCTTTTTGTACTCTGTCAGCTGAGAGACAGACGTTAACGACTGAGACGAGACCTTTTGGCTTCCATTCTGTTACGAGCATTAGTAAGGTGGATGTTGTGGGCATGCTTGGTACGCACAGAAACACAAACACAGACACACATGAATACCTTTCTCTCCAGCCGCTCCCTGTCGTAGTTGAGCAAGCTGAAGCTGTGGAGTTTGTACTGTGGAGGAGAGTTGTCAGGATGGCTGCTTCTGCTGCTTGCTTCATGTCTGGGTTTAGACCGAGGAGATGGAGTCTGATGAAAACAAACAAACATACGGAGACTTGAGAAAAAATGATGCTACATTTACATTTTGAGCCACTGCTGTCAACTCTTTTTTTTCCTTCTTATTTTAGTGTTTGGGTGTGGAAAATGAGACACAGGACAGACGCAAGCACCCAGTTGGTATTTCAATTCACCTTGTTTATATTAAGTATTGTCTGAACGAGTCTGTAGTCAAAGTGTTATGATTGGCAACACTTGAAAATGGTAAATACAGACTGATGTGATGTTTCCATCCAAATTTTGAGTAAACTGGGGGTGTTATTGACAGAGAATCTGCGAAAGACAACAGAAATCAATGTGTGTAGATAAGTAAGGGGTTTATTTCACAGAGCCGGTGGAGCAAACTGGAGTTGGGTAAAATGAACATTTTATAGAAGACACTGATGGGAGAAATTATTGTTGAGGAATCTAGCAGTATTTTTTAATGTCTCCTCTTCAGTTCTTTTGCATCTCTGATGGTTTAGTCTGCAGAGGCTGGAGATACAAATAGGCCATAATCTGCAAGTTTCAAAGACTCCTTTGCTAATTTTTTTTCCATCACATTGTGCTGCATTTAAATACTTTTATCAGAGACTAAGCAGATAAATGCTGTCGGGTTACAGTTAGTATGTAGCGCTGTCCAGACCCTTTTTAACTATTTCTAAATATCTATTTATTTCAAATTTCTAATTTTTCCACTTTTTTTTTAAATTGAAAGAAAACGGGTAGATGTAAGTGCATGAGCGGGCATAGTTGAGATGGGGGGCATCCCTGCGCACTTTCAAACACTCTTTTTTCCAGAGGCAGTAAAGCAGTGAGAACAGAAAACTCTCCTCACCCGTTCCTTTTGTCTCTCTGGAGGAGAGAGTGAGGCCACAGGCTCAAGAACGAGCCACTTCTCCGTCACCGGCTGGACGTCCACTCCTGTTAAAGGCTCTCTGATCTTCACCCTCACCTCCAACTTGCCTCCTGTAGGTTTACGTCCATCCATCACCTACAAACAGACACACAGACAGTGAGACAAATGTGGTGTGTACAATGTGTGGTTTTATTTTAGTAACTCTCACCTCTATGATCTCTCTAACACTGCAGTGGTTTTCCAGAGCCTCCAGCTTCAGGTGAGCCGTCCCAATGACCTTGTCGGTCTTAAACAGACCCCTACAGACAGGAAGAGAAGCATAAAAGCCTTGATGTTTACATTTTTTATCGTGAAGGAAAAAAGTGAAGCTCAGAAGTGAAGCAGGAAACATTTTTACCCCTTGTGCAGAACTTCAAACTTGATGCCTTTGGACTGGACGACCCGTTTGAAGCCTCGGTGCGCACGATTGATGTTGAGTTTGAACTGATCTTTAAACTCTGGACTATTGGTGCTCTTCACGGTGCTGGTTTTGTCCCTCTGAGGCTCTTCCTACACTCACAGAAATGAATGCATTCAAACACATCAAGATATAAACGGAGCGATATTTGCATAATCCACAGAGTTAGTGAGTGTGAGAGGATCGTACCGTACTGGGGAAAGGAAACTCAAACTTCACGCTGGCATCCAGATCATTGGCTGAGACACCTGAAGGCAGAAATGTGGGTGAAGAATTAGCACACATCAGAAACCCAACAGCTGGGCTGTTTAGAGGACTCAAACACGCCTTCGGTACCTGAGGGAGCCGGTAGGTTTATGCCTCTGATGATGTACAGCATCAGATCATTGAGTGTCAGGTTGGAGTAGATCCTACATGGTAAAAGAAGAAGTCAAGATAATTCATAAACAGCATCCTGAGTGAGAGACAGCATCCTGTCAGCATCAGCGAGAGACAGACAATCCTGACTGCTCGATGACTCACTGCCAGAGTCACCTATCTGTAAGCTCAGTATGATACTGGAGTGGAGCCAAAGTGAGTCACAGTGAGTCATTCTGGTCTAACCAACTATGTTTTAAAATAAACAACTGATGAGTGTGTTAAAAATCTATAAATCTTTTTCAATCTTCAAAAAATAAATAAAACTGACCCCAATCTCACACATGACCTGCTGCACTTCCGTTGGAGACGATGTTTCAGCTGCACCGTCATGGACAACTCAAATCATATTTCTTGTACAGTTTAAGTCCTGAATCATCGTTAGGGCTGAAACTAACAATTATTTTCATAATCCATTCATCTGTCAATTATTCTCTCGATTAATCCAGTAGTTGCTTAGTCCATAAAATATCAGAAAATGGTGAAAAATGTCCAAAATTACATCGTCAAATGTTTTGTTTGCAAACCAAAGATATTCAGGACTGTCATAGAGAAGCAACAAGATGAGAAAATATTCACATTTATGAAGCTGAAATTAGAGAATCTGGACTTCTTTTTCTTAAACAATTATTTAAACCAATTAATCGATTATAAAAATAGTTGACGATTAATTTAGTAATTTATTAATAATCAATTATTCGATTCATTGCTGCAGCTCTAATCATCAGCATGAAAAAGTGGATAATCAATCACTTATAAATGTTAATATGAATTTTCTCTAAACTGATCATCATTTTTGAAAGGGAACATTTGAATATCACAGATGTGAATGTTCAAATTTTATAGTAATGCATCAAAGAGTTTTAAATGTGTTTAACTGCATCCCAGACTGATGGAGTAAGAAAAGTTAGAGGATCATCTTAGCGAATTGGCTTCATCTTAGAAATTTGTTCGCAAGAGACCGAACATCTGACCAACGTGGCCATGTGTGGAGCAGTTTGTGAAGTTTGGAATTTAAAAGCTCATTTTAAGAGAGTAAATCATCATGAAATGTTATCTGTTCATTTGCTGCTTACTTGACAGTGTTGAAGGTCCTCTCCTCTGTGCGGCACTTTGGGACTGGCTGGCCCTTGGCGTGGGCATTCTTCAGTATCTCAATGCTCTTCATACTTTCCTCGCAAAGCTTCTCAAACCTGGAGATCGACAGTGGTCATTTGTAAACTGGTGCTTCTATTTCATTCTGCAGTCCTTTTATCTGCCCCACTTTTTTTTAGAGCTGTTTGGGTTTTTTATGCCTTTATTTTGAGAGGAAAGGACAGTGGAAACAGGGTGAGAGTGCAGAGTGACATGCTGGAAAGTCACCACAGGCTGGCTTGAACCTGGGCTGCCCGCTCAAGGGCTCCTTGCCCATATGGAGCACGACCTTAACCACTAGGCCATCTGTGAGCCACTTCATCCACCATTATTAGGGCCACTTTGATCCTTAAAGGCACACGAAAATGCTGCAACTGCATAAACAACACAAAAGTTTCTGAGACTTCAAGTCTGGGATTGAGAAATTCAGGAGAAGCGTCTGTGAAAAGGCCATGTTCTGTATTGATCACCTGAAAAAAGTAATCACACATGCAAAAAGAAATCATCATTAAATTGTTCTCCTTTGTTTAAAAAAAAAAGAGGATAATTGTCTTTTTCAGATGGGATAATTTGCATTTTTGATGTAAAACAAAATTATTTTTATGGTGAAAGTATGAAAGGTTTGGGCTCTAGTTAAGCTTAAAAGAGATTTGTGGTATTAAATTGGAATATTCCTTTAACGGGTTACAAAAGTGTAATCTTTTTGGAAAATGCAAGTGATGTTAATGTGATGTGGAAAAAAATTATGTGTTGTTGTTTCCTCTTGGATGATTTATCTGATTAAACTTATTCCCTGTTATTATCAGTGTCAAAAATGAGTTATTGTGCTGAAGGCTGTGCATTCAATTATAACATTAAGTCAAACAAAATCATTATAAATCGAGCAGCAACCTCCCGTCTTATGAATGGGAATCAAATACCGAAGTGTTTAAAACTGAAGTTAATCGATGGACTTCTTGAGGCTGGTTACAGAAGCACCAGAAACCACATACACACCCGTTCAAAAAAAAGATGCAATTGGCAGTCAAAATAAACAAGTTTACAGCCTTGTTTAAAATACAATTTTGGTCTGAGTAGCTGATTTCATGGCACACTGTTACCCGTTTCTTCAGAAGCCTATGGGTGTTGACGTTCGCCTGCGGTTATCGACTTCTGGTTGCCGTTGCCGGCAAGCCAGCTCAAACAACAGGCGTGAAATCATTAATGCTAGGCAGGGCTTAGTGTAAACTTTTTTTAAAATCCCATTTTTGTTAATTTTGTCGCTTTCTTGCTTTTAAAAGCCGGTTATTAGAGCGAGTATGACGGCTAGGCTAACATCGTCAGCTTTGTGGTTTCCATGGCGATTGCTATGAACTATGGATAGTCAGGAAAAAGGTGGAGAGCTTGCTTGACTCACAGGTGAGAAAACTGAGAGGCTAAATGCCCGCCTTCACGTCACTTCTTTGCTTCTTGCTAGGGCTTACTGAAAGTTACGCTGAGTCAGCGTTTTTGATACGGCACCGCAGGCTTCAGAACTCAATTACAATAAACAAATGATTGGCATGACAGAGATGAGGTCCGTGTATTATACAGTCTGTATTGTGAATAGTTACTCTTGCATTTTAATCAACTTAAAGTACTGTTAATAATTTATATCACACCTTTAGAAAATAAAATAGAGTTTAAACTCTTAAAAATCATAAAAAAAACAAAGAAAGGGGAACTCTTCTTACTTCAAAGCCTCGGCCACACTGCCCAACTGTGTAAACTGTTGAGAGTAGTTCAGACATTTCTGTAGATACAAAACAAAAGAAAGTTTGTGTATGAAAACAGACAACAGCTGAACACACTGAGTTCACCGTCCTGTTTTTTAATAAGCTGACAGGTGAAGGTAGAGGTTTGTTCTGACCTCGTGCTGTTTCCGCATAAGATCCATGAGGCCGTGGTACTGTTCGCTGGAGCGAGGGGAGAGAGGGGAGGAACGAGAACGAGCCAGGGAGTAGTCCTCCTCGCTGACTGGAGCACCAGGAATCTGTTGAAGGGGGACAAATACAAAACTGGTCAGAAAGAACAAAATCGGAGAATGAGAAAAACAGGGAAACGTGAAGAAAATTAGACTTAAAATCAATGTCATCCAAACAGCATGGCCAAAACAGGTTCAAGGAGACCTCAACTGACTTATTTGATCCTGTAAATAACCCTCTATGATATCCCAACAATGTTGAGAAGTCATGTATGCAGCTTGAGCCAAAACTCTAATCAGTTCGTTTTTTTTCAGAGCCTCGGTCTGTTTCTAAGCTGGTCTGATACTCTGCAGACAGAAAGACAAACTAACAGAGGCACAGGCATAATAATCTGGGTCATTTCAATACGGGACTGTGTGAGAGAGAAACACACGGCTCATATGAGGAAGAGCCACCAAATAAAAGTGAGACAAAATGAAAGAGAGTCACACGAGATTAGCCGCAACTATACGAAATATGAGGGTAGCAATGATGCTGGGAATATGCAGATACACTCACAAACTCTTTCTCTCTCTCTTTCACACACAAAAACACACAGGCCTAAACACAAACACACAGAAGGTGAGACCACGATGAGAACAAAGGTGTTTTGGCTTCACCCTGTGTTTCCTCCCATCTGTTTGCTATTTCTATCATGCACCTCACACTTTGCTTCTCCTGTGAAGGTGTGTTCACACACACAAACACACACATGTTTTGTATGTCTTTTGTATCTTATTGTAAATCTCTTTACATGATAACTTGCTTACAACCTTGGTGATATCAACAGGTAGTCCGCTCTTTGCAGCAGAGATCATGGGGTCCAGTCCCTTTGCATGTCTAAGATGGTTCGCTGCTCCGTTCATGTCCTAAACACAAACAAACAGCAGGCGATGCATCAGTCAAACAGCTACACAACAGATGTTCACAACTCTATGACACACCAGACAGCTGAGACAAAATAACTGACTAAATATCAAGATGGCATCAATCTATTAACAGCAACTGAAAAGAAAATAAACAGGGAAAAAGTACTCAGTTTACCTTCATCTGTTTGGAGCGCAGCGCTGCACGCAAAAAAGCTTGTCGCCTTAGCAACAAGAAATCCACTTGCTGCTGAGCTACAAGGATAATTAAGAGATAAAGAAGTGAAACTGCAGCTCTGCTTAAACTCACACACTTTGTATGACACGTTTAGTGTGAGCAGGAAGGTGTTCACACATGTGCTACAAATTATGAGCACACCTTTGGGTCCTAGTTTTACAGTCGCAGAGCCTCCAGGGGCCTGAGGAGCAGCAGACTTTGCTCTCTGTGCGGGTGGACGAACTGCAGGCTGTGAAGAGAGGAAAAAATCGGGGTTTGGATGATCAGAGAAGTGCAATGAGCACATGTACAGATTCAAAGTACCGTTATGCTCCTTTGAAGACCAATCACTTGGGACATTGTGAGCTTGTTTTTGCAAATTATTTTTAACATGTTTCTGCAGCATGATGTTTCTGTTATAGGCAGGAGCTGCAGCAGAGGAGCTCAAAACCTACCACTGAAGCTGGCAGTAGATAAAATAATCGCTTCAGTCACATGGCAAGCACTCACATTCCCTGGCTACACATTAAAAAACTGACCATTTGGTGGCCTTTTTTTTTTTTTTTTTTTACCTTTACTGCCTCTCTTTGTCCTTCCTCTTCCTCATCCTCTGCGTCTGCATCCTGATTGGCTATTTTCATGGCTGTTTCCAGGACGCCCATGAAGTTCTGCTGGCCCCCCTCTGAGCCCTGAAGTGGTGGACAGCCTGAAAGAGCAACACACACACACACACACACAAACTACTGTAGTGATCTGATGCAACTCAGAGGCCGAACCCAAAAACAAGCTTGTAGAAAGTTACCTGGTGGCACAGGCAGATCGGACAAGCTGACGGGTTTTCCAGCTTTGTGAGCTCTGATAGCGTCCTGGTATTGCTGTTTGGAGACGGATACAGTTATAACTTATTCAGGGAGGATTTCACACACTGTTTCTTTTGCAGGTATAACCATGTAACTCTTTAACCAAAGTCAATGAACTTCTTCAGTGTTTATATTCATGTTCGTAAATACTGAGTCAGGAAGTAATAATTAACAAAGAACTGTCAAAGTATTCCAGAAACACAAGAAAAACACAACAATAAATCAGCTAAAGCTTAAATATGAATATTGAGAATTATGTTTCTTATAATTCTAATTCTAAAACAGAACAATTCACAGAGAAAACAGTTCAATTTGATTTAGAAATGGTGAAAGTGTGTAGATGTTTTTCCAGCAGATCAGCCTCTTACGCAACAGTTTGAAACACTCCGAGCATCTGTCTGTCGCTCATGTAAAGAGTTAAAACAATTGCATGTGCTGGCGCAAATACAAACGTGTATCTTGAAGCCAGCTATAAAGTTCTTGTTATCTGCTGCCATATTGGAAATTCTCTTTAACTTTGCCTCAGCTGAATCCAATTAAAAAACAGACTTTCTGGGGGTTTTTTATGGCACCGTTTGTTTTAACAATCAGATGTTGTTGCAGGTTGTTTTGGTGGAGAAAACGAAGAAAAGTGGTATTTAAAGTCTAGGCAACGGTAGATGTTTCAAGTCTCAATAAAGTGAGTCACAAAAACAGTTATTCAGGGAAACAGGAAAAAAAAAAACAACCAAACAGCAGCGAGAAGCCAGGAATACATGATGAATTACCAAGATATGCTGATAACATCTGATGCATCCTTCAGTTTGTTTCATGAGAATAATATTAACATCAGTTCTCAAGGAAAAAAAAAATTCTTTGCTTGAAAACAGTTATGACAGTGTGATCTGTACCTTAACAATGCGCTGGTGCATGCGAGCTTTGCGATCATCTCCTTTGGTCTTGGCTCCCTCTGCTGCTGACTTGTAAATATCCATCCTCTGCTGCAGGGCTTCAGCAAGACTGCTGGGAGCTGGCAGGTCTACACAGAGCACACGCACACAGACACACCTCAGCTTTGAACTCTAACATTTTCTATCTGATCCTTGCAGCCCTTTTCTTACATGAAGGCTAAAGTCTAATGCCGTCGAGCTTACCGGCTGTGGACACCTGGGCGGGTGCAGGAGCAGCAGGGGCGGCAGGTTTAGAGGAAGACTGGGGAGGAGAAGGTGCACAGGACTCTGCAACTACGTCTCCTGCGGATGAACATAGCAGGGGTTGGAGGTGTTTTATAAAGAGTACACAAGAGAAAATATAACAACCTATAGTCACACATTCAAATGAAAAACTGCTCCACAAATGATCAGACATACTCTTAACTTTCTTCTGTTTATATACCATAGGACATGATTCATAATTGGTACCAGCATTTCATATAAAATAATTAACAGAACTGAGTTTAGAGTTAGCAGCACAAAATACTGCACATTTACTTCATCCAGCACGTATATAAACGTAACCGTGAGACGCTTTAACATCAATATTAAACCTTTTTAGCTCCAGATTGTGCTCAACCCAATGCATGTGAGGTTAGACTGTCCAGATTTGTTTTCTATGTCTCATGAAGAAAAACTTCAATTTTTGTTTGCTGCTTACAGACAGCACTTTCAAAAGAAACAAAGTAGAAAAATTTACGGTGGCTAAAAGTAATAACAAGAATTCATTTAATGAAACAGAAAAACTTTTTTTTTCCAGTTTGTGAGCCCAAGCAACCCAGAGGGCAAGGCAACAAAGTTTTTTTATTTCTAAATGTGAACTCAGTTGTTGTCACATTAGTTTTATAAACCATTATCGTCTCTTATTTTACTGTTTTTATGTTTCATGTTATCATATATTATATGGAATAATAATTGAATCAGTAATGCAAGTTCATACTCTGTCTTTCTTTATCTTGTACATTACATGTGTTAATATTAATAGCAGTTAGTAGTCTACACTAAAGCTTCGTTAACTTCATCAAACACCAGAAATGATGCTTGACACTTATGGTGGATTACTTCTCACTGAGTTAATCTACAGTATCTGGGCATATGAATACAGTCTGAAGTATTTACCAAATGATTAAATTGGGATAAAGGAACAGAAGTCCATTTGGTTTTGTTTGGTGTATTCTATGCTAAAGGGATGTTAAAGAAAGCAATGAAGCTTCTTTCCCCATAATTTTCAGGATTTAAACAGCTCTTATCGTGGCTGACACAGGGACACTTCTGAGTCTTTTAACTCAGTAAAGAAAGTTCCTGAAAGGACTATTTGACGCAAGCCTTGTTATTATTGTTTTTTTTTTTTTTAAGTTCACACAGACCAGGAGGAGGAGGGAGTGAGCTCAGGTCTACAGGTTCGCCTCCGTCCACAGCCTCCAAAAGCATGTCCAGCTTCTGCAAAATAAAAGGTCAACTCTTTTAGGACTAAGCTTTTCCATGTATAAACAATTTGTCTCATTCCTTAAAATCGTTCTGTTACCTTGGCAGTGAGGTAGTGCTGTTTGGCCAGGTCAATGTCTCCACCCTGCTTAGCGTGTATGGCGGCCAGCTTATACTCCCTCTGTCTGCTCATCACTGCCTGTTTCAGCTCTGAAAGGAGGGGAATCATGTGTGAGACAGAATTAGAGATAGAGGAATAAGCAAAAAGACACATAGATCTTATTCTTACGAGGAGGGGTTATCTTTAAACAAATAGATTTGGTAGGAATAAAGATTTTAATGGATGGAAAGACTTTTTGAATCCATGAGCTCATCATCAAGTAATCCTAAGAGTAGAACAGTATCATCACATCTTTACTGATAACCAAAGGAAAATGATAAGGTTTAAGTAGACGTTGTAAGTTGGGGATGATGCAGAGAACTCTGAATATCATGCGGTGTGTCTTTACCTGAGTGCTGTGTGCCCGGCTGGCTCGGGGTGTGGGGGGAAATGGCAGGCGTTTCTGGGCTGATGGCTGCAGCAGGTTTCTGAGGAGGGGTCAGATGGACTGGCTTTGCATTAGGAGCTGCTGGTGCTGCCTCCCTGAGGGGTTTCTGATTCATGGGAGGACTGGGCAGCAGAGCTGGCTCTGGCACTTCTCGCTCCTTGACCGATTCAGGCTCCGCTGTTGCATTAGATTTTCCACCAAGAGCAACAGGAGGCGGGATATCTTCTTCATTGATTGGTTTTCCTTTCTTGGCAGATGCCAACAAGGATTGAAGTGTCTAGGGATAATTAAAAATCATGAACATCCTATTACAGGACTGTCACATACAGCCTAACAGTCCACTCAAACTTTAATACCGAAGCTGAATGAGTTGCTTCAACTTTTTGTACCTTTAACCCACGGTCATATCTTCTAACTTTGCTGGTCTCTCCAGCAGCCTTGGCATTAGATATTGCTGTCTTATACATTTCAATGCGCTCCAATAACTTGGACTCCACCCCTGTTGCACCACTAGGAGCTGCTGGTGGTGAAGGGTGGGGTGTGATGCTTGCTTTGGGCATACTTGGTGTGGTGGCAGGAGGAGTAGGAGCAGGAGATTCATCTTCATCATCCTCTAAAACATCATTCAGTTCTGCCTGTACATGAGGAGACAGAAATATATACATACATTCATTTTCTACCACTTATCCTGAAATATATACCGTTCATGGAAAAAATATTTGAAGGGTTTTAGGTCCGTCATTCACTATATTACTAAATAATGTTGCTTTAGTTTTTAAGAGGGATGACTTACCAGCAGA
This sequence comes from Labroides dimidiatus, assembly GCA_030710495.1. Lineage (NCBI taxonomy): Eukaryota > Metazoa > Chordata > Actinopteri > Labriformes > Labridae > Labroides > Labroides dimidiatus. Next base: position 31,086,104 of record CM061145.1, read on the forward strand.
TCCTCATCATCCAAATCCTCATCATCAATTTCCTCGTCATCCAAGTCTTTCATACAGAGGGCTGCCATCTGTTCTATTTGCGCCATTGGAACAGGAGCTAAGAAGAAACCAAATAGAATTGATATACAGTTTGCATATCACTGTTTCAGCAAGACAAGTTTAATGTGAAAGAAAGAAAGAAAGAAAGAAAGAAAGAAAGAAAGAAAGAAAGAAAGAAAGAAAGAAAGAAAGAAAGCTTAGCTGTACGATTTAATTTCTATAGATTTAATCAAGGAATAAAAGCACTCTCACCTCTGCCTTCACCCTTCTTTCCTTGTGGTTTCCCTCCTCCACCTCCACCAATGAGATTCAGCAACTCCGCCTCCAGGTCTTCGTCATTTCCATCATCATTCATCCCTCCATCTGGTGACAGGTCGAGGAGTAGCCCCATCTGAGACATAAAGAAACATACAGATACACAGAGACAGGAAGAGAGTTGCTGACTCATACCTGTTGTTGACATAGTAACAGCCCAAATCTCTGTCACAAATGATAAAAGGATGTGATAGGTGTTAACCTGTTTAGCTCGTGCTGCCCCCTGACCCCGGGGTGGGGGATTCCTACTTCGGCTCATTTGTTGTTACACCCGTCACCTGAAAGTTGGATATAACATGAATTTAGTTTATAAATTGAGAAAAGGGCAGGTGACATGGATGTTGGGACAGCTCGCATTATCTTCTTTTAGTACAACTGAATGAACTCAACACGGGTTTTAACAGCAGCAACTTCTGCAACAAAGTCTTGTAAATGCATGCTGCAATACGAATCTGCTTCAACTAAAGTGGGCAAAGCGAGCATTAAAATTCAACAGAGCTTATGAATGCACAGAAAAGCCTTTTATTTACCTTGACAGTTTGACGGACCGAAATGTTCCTCTCAGAGCTGTTTAGGTCGGTTAATTGGATTGAAAATGTCCCGAAACAACAGTAGAAGAATCACAAAATTTCAAAGAAGAAAGCTATTTATTCATAAAGATTTGTTCGAGCGATCATAACATCAACGGAATTCACTTCCTGCTTTACATCTCCCATAGCGACGCATACTTCGCTTTACGGCAACGAGAAACACGCCCATTACTGACGTAAAATTCCAACCCAACGCCTCAAGTCCACGATTCAGGTGCGTTATTTGATGAGCGGAATTTAAATCGGTAATTTATCGTTATATATAAACTACAGGCAGTCAATTTAATCATCATAATTGTTTGTTTTTTGTTTTTTGTTTTTTTTTGTAAAGCCGAGCAAGCAAACTCAGTATCAGAGATATAATCTAAACTAATTTCATTCATTAAGGGTCGTGTTATCTTAGCTAGCTGCCCCACAATCTATATTGACCCACAGTTACGGCTTCGCGCGCGAAATTTGGCAACAGAAACACCGCAGAGTACAATTGTTTGTCAAGCTACAAAAAGGACTTAAACACCAAAAATTCAGTTTCTACCTAAAATAACATCACTCTGACGGATGGTCAAAGACACTGCTTTGTGAGAAATTAGTGAGTGGCTGGAAAACATCAACAAGTGGACAAATATTTAGTGGACAGGCCTTTTTTATTGGAGAAATCCAGCGTAAACACTAAGGTACACAAGTCACTCAATGCTTATGACTGTATTATTGGTGGACATTTACAGACTGTGAAATAAAAGACATACACAAGTGTCAATAAACCAGAAAGATGAGCACACAGACTGCTGAGTATGACACTTGGGTCATGTTAAACTAAACAGAGGACTAAGTCCAGAACAAAAACTGTGCTAAATATATATAAAATAAGAATTTGTCATATGGCGTGGCTGTAAGCTAACCAGACAGATTTTAAGTCAGCAAGTGTTTATCGTAACTATGACCTAAAGTTTCCTTATTCCTATGATTATGCTACTTTTTGATTTGATTCATTTTTTTGTGTCACTTTTTCCATTCCTAGAAAGAGAAGATGGCCAAAGGAAGAACCAAGCTCAACAGTGATGGTGAAAGTTGCAACTGTCAAACAGAAAAACCAATCAGATCCTTTGATTTTTTTTAAAGTAAAAAGTAATAACTCAACACTCATTTTTTAAATCTCTATTGTTATTAACCTCAGTATATGTTGTTATAAGACACTGCATCAGCATCAGATTGTATGACCAAATCTGTTTCTTTGTACCTCTGAGTAAAGACAGCATAGCTCCTGCTCAGCTTCGCTCACTCAGGTCAAGGAAGAGAGAACATCTGAGCACAGAGATTTCAGAGGCTGAGAGTGTTCAGCAAACCATCTGTCATCAGGTATATCAGTGCTAGTGACAGAACCTGAATTTTTTTTTTTACATACCAAAAGTCTGATCCTTCTGATTTATTTGAACTAGGACACTGAAGAAGCTAACACAGCAGTTGATGCTACACTGCCACAGTGTCCTGAGCAAGATTCTGCTGTGGTTTCAACTCAACAACACCAAGTAGAAGGGGAGCCTTGTCCCACCGAGCAATATCCTGTCACAGAGGAAATAACTGCAGATACAGCAAATGTGAAGGTTAAAAATTTTGAGGAAAAGGAAAAGATCACAGATTCTAACAGGAATTTTGACCAGATCGGCTTTACAGTCCGTACAGATGATGATGATAATGTTGACCAGAGTGAAAAAGACGAAGAGAAGAACAGAAATGTTTCTAAAACATGCCCTGATCAACTCCACGTTGTTTTACGGATCCCTGAAGAGAGCAAAATATCTGCTGAAAATGCTTTGGAAGAGCAGGCAGGTGCAAACGAGGACTCTTCAAGTAATCTGGAGAGAGGCCAAGAAACCAGCCTGGAAGAAACCAGCAGTCTGTGCACAACTGATGTCACGACGGCCACAAAGGAGGCAGCAGTAGAGGTCCCCGCCAGAAAGAAGCGAAGGATGGATATATGTGGACTGACAGAAAAAGAGCAGAGCCACTTCCTTCAAATACAAAAGATTGTAAATGGACAGAAGGAACCAGAGGAAGCTGAGACACTGACTGAAAATGGAGCTGACCCTGTGGTCCAGAAAGACACAACTGTTGCCTCAAAAAGTCCATCGCTGTCCATCTCAGTGGGCTGTGACTCAGAGGAAAACAAGACAGTATTAAAGCCTCACTCCAGAGACTGTGAAGAAGATGACAGGTCAGTAAAATCTGAAGAATCCTTTTCAACATTTTTCTTAATGTGTTTGACGTGCTGTATTTATTGAAGCACTTGTAGCACTGCTGTGATGTGCACTTTTCTCGGAAGCTGTCCAGAAATCTTTTGTGAAATCACAAAAATGACTGAACAAGACTGGCATAAAGAAAGTTATTGTTTTGTTTTGATTTGACTCAATTTTCCAACAGGGCAGAGGCTGAGCTCCACATTAGCATCACAACCTCAGATGTGACCAGTACTGTGTGCGATCCGGGCTGCCCAGAGGAGAAGAGTTTTGAGGTGTCTCATCCAGAACAAACAGCTGACTCAAGGTTAGATCTCCCAGCTGTGGAGGGAGCGGACGGAGATCCTGAGGAAAAAGATTCAGCAGCAGGAAACCAAAGTCCTGCTTTGACCAAAACTGAGCAGAAAGAGGACCATGGCAAATTTGAGGCTTTCTGTCTGCACATTAATGGTGTGCCCATGTTAAGTGATGAAAAGACAGAAGAGCTCACCTGCAATGAAGCAGTTCATGAAGTTAACAAAGCAGACACGTCATCCTCACAGAGCCAGTCAGGGGAATTAAACTGTGACTCTGAGGTGCTGTGTGAAGTTGCAGTGACACCCTGTGGCTCAAAGGAATACTACAGCGTAAGTGATTGTTCTAACCTAAAGTTAAAAATCACATTTTGGTTGAATTTTAACAACACTTTTAACAAGAAAAATACATAATCATTATTTTCTCATTTCCTCTGCTTTCTATCATACTGAATTAGAGATTATATTGTTTTGCGCTCCTTTTGGGGAAAAAAATGTGCAGTTTGACCTGTTGTTACCTTTGCTTTCAAGCATCTACTGTGTGTTGCATTTTGCACTCAAAGCATATCCACAGAGCTACTTCAGTTTCACAGATAGCAGCAAAATCAGATTTATTGTGAGCAAAATAGTTGAGGATACAAATAAATAGTTAAGGATGGCTGCTGAATAAGTGTTGCTTATGTCAAACAGCTGTAAAAAAAAACATGAACGTCACATAAAATGTTTAATTATTGTGGTTATTTTCCATTTTGTGTTGTCACAGAAATAGCTGACTTATTTTTGTTGCACACAGTTTGTTCCTGATGATGAACCTCAAGCCGGTCTCTCTACTGTGACCACTGGACCCCTTCTGACCAGCAACATCTCCGACCCGTTTGGACCTGGCTACGTGGATTACGTGTCTGACTCGCAGCTGAACACCATTTCTCTGACGTAAGGAAGCAGGAGGAGGGTACTGCCACGAGAATCCCAAATGTAGTGCAAAGTATAGCAAAAAGCAAGTTGGCCTGCTTATTAAAATAATATTTAAATTAACATTTATACATTTAGCAATATCTAGCAGACGAGTCTTGATTGAAATGGTGACGGTGGCCTCTAAGGACAAAATCTCCTGTGATGTTTTTAAGTATAATCCTCCATTTGTCAGGGAATTACCACCAAAATCTGAAAAATTAGATATAATAAGCGCTCTCTTCTCCTTTGTCTTCCAGAGGCTGCATCTAGCCACTTAGTGAGGTTTTTCCTTTCTTGCTTGTGTTGTACGTCGCTTTGGACAAATGCGTCTGCTAAATAAAATTGTAGAATTGTAAATTGTAGACTGAATTCTTTTTTTTTTTTACTTTTACACAACATCCCAACTTTATTGGAATTCAGGTTGTTGTACGAACAAGTCAGAGCAAGATGGCACCCTCTTTGACCTGCTTCTATCTAGAGGTTCATTCTAACTTAACAAAAACAAAACATTTTTAGGATACAGGTAATTATGCACTACTTTAAAGTTACTTATGAATATTATATTCCATTTTTACGAAAGCTGTTCGGGCATGTGCCACTGATAACCACACTACCTTTAAAACAATGCTTGAAGGTGCTCAACTCGAAACAGATTAAATGAGATAAAAGTTGTATAATGGCATACTAAAATGTACAGTTTGGAAGCAACCACTTAAATTTTAAAATGGTTTGATACTGAACAATAAAAACAGGACACAATAAACCAGAGAATCTCAATATTAATGAAGAACTTTCAGTTTGAATCACTTTTAAACTCCCCCTGCAGACAAAACGGTACCTTTTCTTTACTGACTGTGCCCCGTACATGTCTTGGACATGTTTTTAACAAAAAAAGTCACTCCCTGCTTTATTTTGAGATTTAAATCTATGACTCATCAGAGATCTTTTCCTTGGAAAAAGTAGGCAAGGCTGCCGGGGCGGTGTGCCATTAATCGCTCCAACGCCTATCTCTGTACAAACCATCACCATCACCACTTCTACCAATATAATCAGTCATTCTCTATTTTTATTGTCCTGTTTGCTTTTGTAGCTCAAACAGAGTTGTCTGTTCTTATTTCTTTCTGTTTTGTAACCAGTTAAAAATTCTTGACATCTTAAATGAAGAAAGCTCAGGTTTTAGAGGTTTGGGGAGCTCAATGAGGTTCCCTTCCACATATACAAAGAACTTACTGCTGTACGCGCCCAAAAAATAATCATGCCGCACATCTAATTTAAACCTTCTGTCATTTCAGAGAAGAAGAGGCAATGGAGAGGGATGAGGTTCTTTGTTTCTCAGGCCGCCATGAAGATGCTTCAGAGCTGGTCTGTGGGCTGGTCAGAGAACTCTCCTCTCTCAAGTGAGTTTATGTTTTTATGCCATCAGTTCTTTCTTTTTCTTTTACTTTCAACTATGTCCATACCTCCCATTTCCCTGAGGTGAACTTTTGACCTCTGATATCATTGGCTTGTTTTTTTCTCACTGTGCTCTTATTGGCTGGAGTGTGTAAACTGTTAGGCATGTTTTGTCAGGGCCATCTAGTAGACATTGAACCCTTACTAGTGACAAATCTGAGCGTAATGCGAGATTGTATGGTTTAAGACACACTTCAATGATTTGTTTAATCAGGTTTCAGATGTCAAGATTAAAATTCCTGTTTGATTAAGAGACAGAGCTACTTAAAAAAAAGTCAGTCGCCCCCTTGAAATGTACATTCTGTTTTTAAGAGATACTAAATTTAGATCATCGATTCTTCAGAGTCTTCAAGTCTCCTCTCCCAATCAACACTGATCACTTGCACAAAGAACCCAGACTTTGAACCAAAACAACGTTTCCCCTTGCAAATTCACCCTACATGTTAAGTAACTGCGAGTTTACTCGGTCAGTCAGCTGTTGTCCTGTGTTTCTGGTCCGTTAGTCGAAAGGTGATGGCCACTCACAAGGAACTGGAGAATCTGCGCCGCAGCACCAAAGGTTCATGGAGCGCCACACGCTGAGGATTTTTTGCCTTATTGTCTTTCTGAATAGTGCTATTGTTCATCAACATTCAGGTTTATCTCTTCAGCCTTTGTTTTAGGTGTCTTTAACCTCAGACAACTGAAATGTTCTGTTTGATGGCACAGCTGTTGTGGTTCCTCAGAATTAAAGCATTTATTGTTATCCGACTTAAAAATTGGAGTATTAATCAGCAGCTATAGTCAGTTATACATGTACAGATTAAGCGGTTTCACATTTATATGTACATATATAAACAGATAAAGGTTTTATTTGCTCTCCTTTTTTAAATTTACTTTTGTTTGTTAGCTTAATTTTGTTTATAATATCTATTTCTATGATGTATAACAAGGTCACTTAACAGGACTGTTTTGTATTCTATATATTTTTAAAAAATGAAAAATAAAGTTGAAAAAAAAAACGTTTCACATTTTTGCAAATAAAGTCAGAATGACAAGAAACAAGTTTGTCATTTTTAGTCAAACAAAAGTATTCACACTTTTTTAACAATGACAAATAAGCTTAATTTGGGGTTATATATGCATCACATACAAAATATTAAAAATAACATACAAATAACTAAAATAACATGCTTGTATCATGACTTTAGAACAAGAACAATCACAATTTAAAAATGTTGGAAAGCTGACTTGGTCACATGCACGTTTAGCAACTGATTACTTGTTTCATGGTTTCATTGGTTACACAGGCTGTTCTTCACTGCTTGGACAGAGTATGAAAATTGAACATCATATGGCCAAGTGTTTAAAAATTATAAATATTATAAAACAAATATTAATTTTACTTTGAATCGTCAGTTTCTTCCTCCCAAAAATATTTGGCAGCCGTTCTTACAAGTATCTTAACGAAATCCAAAAAGTGCAGAGACTGAGAAAAGGTCAGGCAGACAAAGTGACCAGCTGGGAAAACGATCCAATCAGTACAAGACAGTCCACAGCAAACAGGCCAAAACATGCCATCAAAACCAAACAAAATCACGCACATGCTAATAAAGAAAAAAAGTCGCACTGATGGATTGAGCTTCCTGTATCAGACTGGTACCTGTCACCTGCTTATCAGCGTCGCGACTTTGCGTACACGGAGCTGTACGCGCTGTCTACCTTTGGACAGAACCGCTTGGTGTGAGCTTTGGCGCCCGTGGCTCCGCACAGGGGACACACATACTGCCGCAGGTACGGGCACAAAACTTCCCCGGCTTGGTTCTTCAGCCAGTGCGTTCCATACACAAGCTCAGACTCTCCGTTATGTTTACAGAAACCACAAAACATGCGTAGAGGTGCGGGGGGTGACGCAGGAGGACCCGAGGTTTTGTAGCGAGAAGACTTCTTGCGGCCAGGAGGCCACCGGCTGTTCATCTCTTTTGGTGTTTCTTTCAGTGTCTCTTTTAAATCCACTGCGTTTGCAGAATGTGCATCGAGGGGGTCCAAGGTGCTCCACATATGATCCGGTGGACGCTGGTGCGCCTGTGAGGCTGGCAGTTGAGGTCCCGTGACGAGATCTGGTGCCATGTTTGCGCAAAGGGCGCCACTTTGGCTAACTGCGTTTAAGCGTAAAGACTCTAGAGCTCTGCACGGACCATCAGACTCTGAGAGCGGAGCCTCGGATGCTTGGAGCGGGGGCTCAGTAGGGCTGCTGCCGCCAAGGATCTCTTTAACCGTGTTCGACAGACCTATGTAGTCTTTCCAGGGCTGGAAACTCTTGTCAGACTCCATGAAGCGTGGCAGGTGATGAAAAAGGTCCAAAACCATGCCGTTCATTCTAGATCCTTCCCTGGTGTGTCTTTTGCCTGTTTACGAACACCTCCCTCCAAGATGATTTATGGTTTTACTCTAAAACGATGCAAGAAGGCAGCAGGTAAAGCTGAGTTCTGCGGAACTTCCAGTTTAAAGACGAGTCGGTTACATACTTTTGATTGGTAATTGACAACAAGTGTTGACCTGAAACGCACGCTTCAGCGTGCCAGTGACCAATCACGATGGCGCATGCACCGCACGTGTGGGGCACTTGTTTCTTAAATTTGCTCCAATCAAACATGTTTACTGTGACTCTTCACCAACCTGCAAGCGTGGATGCAGGGTTGCCAGGTTCGCTGTTTTTTCGTTGTATTGGATAACTTTCGGGGAGCTTCCTCGGTAGTTATGTCGGTGGGTTGAGTGGATTTATTTGAATGTCAAATAATTTAATAATAAAAACAATGAACACACTACCATTTATTTAACACACAAATTCAACCAACCTGTCATGCAGATCAGGCCACACAGAATATGTCACAGAATCAAACACATCTGCCAATGTAGTTGGTGCATGCAGTGCTGCCAAAATAACACTCATTAAATACCCCATTTACACCCGTGTTAATTTGCACAAATATAAAAATACAGTTCAGTGACGTCAAAATGCGTTTCGTTTTGAAACCTACATGCATAAGGTAAAACAAAACCAACAATAAAAGTTAATTTCTCTTTTCTCTGTCCAGTTTGTCACTGACCTGGCAACCCTGCTTAGTTTCACCACCATAAAGACCAGGTATTAAATCGTTTTAGGATTCTGTTTCTGATGAAATCTGTAAAATCATGTTCAGTGACATAAGCAAAGGGCCAGTATGAAAACTATGCAGAGCATATGTTATGGTCCTTACAGAAATACATATTTCAACCCAGTTTAGGATTGTGTACACTTCTGGATAAATTTGGACTAATAATAAAAGTAGGAATATTTCTCTCATGAGAGAAGAGAGAGCTGTTGTGGCAGCTCTTTTTCAATTGTCTAGTTCTGAGAATCGTTTTTTATCTGTTGCCTATCTGTTTAACACGCTATAACACCAACTGAAAGTAGCTGGTATCAGGGCTTGTATCTCTGCATCTGTCCCTTCAGATGGTGTGCAGTGGTTATGTCTAAGCAGCCTATTCGCTGCTTTGTTTTTCTCCTCAGTAAATTTAAGACCATAGAAGTCTTTGACATGGAGAGGGCTTTAATACAACCATTGTGTACTATTTTTTTTCCTTCCTTGAAGATGTAGCAACAGTGGAGGGCGAGATAAAACTGTCAATCCTTCAACTTGAGTGATTCATGCACCTCAGCTGGACTTGGCCTGCTGTATCTTGTTTTTAGAGGGACTGATGGCCACTCCTTGTTAAAATAGACCCTTATAGCTGAAGTGGAGCAGGGCAGTTCATGCCCTAACATGAGTTTACTAAATAAGGATCATAGTGTTGAGAAAATTAAAAAAAAACATGCCTGAAAAATTATTACAGATAAGTGCAATGAATACTACCAGGTCCAAACGAATATCCCATGAATTTAAATCCAGCTGTGGATCTTTGTTATTTTTTATCCCCCACTCTGGCCCCTCATTTCCTGTCTGCCTCGATATCTCAACTACTGAGAGAGGAGCCCACAGAAATACATTACACATTGCACTGGGTCATTTAACTATGTAGTGGTCCTCTTGACCTCAACATCAAAGCAGAAATTAAAATTCTGCGAAGCTATTTTTAAGGACTGATGTAGTAGGTTATTTAAAGGTGTACTTAGACTGTACAAATTGAGGTGATAAAGGACTGCTAACAGCAGTTTGTACAAGTTTACAGAAACCTCGTACCAGCTTCTGTGAGGACTGCTATGTAACACAATGCTGTGCAGTGAGTAACAATAACGAGAAGTCATATTTTCATTCAAACTTAAAGGGCAAGCCTCAAATCTCCTACTCAGTCTCTGACTCCCATCCCAGATCCCAACCCCCCCTTAGTGCAACCTGGGTGCATTTACACCCAAATCACAGACTTCCTGACTGAGAGGGTAGCATCTGACGCCGAGTAACTTGAACAGCCAACACCTATTTTTACAGTTTGAAACAGCACTGTATGAAAACTCAAATAGCACAAGATAAACTAAAACCAATCTTTATTTACTTTTTACATAAGAGGTAAAATGTTTTAAATTTAGAGCCATCATCAAGAATATGTTAGAATGACCAGTCCAAGTGTGGAACATGGGGTGCATGCACCATTTCGTCTGCTCTGTGATCCCATCTCTCTGCTTGGTGATCAATTTCCCTGGATCTGAGGGAAAGGAGAGGAAAGAAAGATGGTTGAGTTAAAGCGGTGAGAATGGGGAAGACACACAATCAGCTGTGCAAATAGAGCTTTAAGTATGCAGAGCCAGCTTTGACACATGTTAAATAAAAGTTTCAGTCGATAAGGTACAAGTTTTATTTTCTTTCCTTACTCGCTCTTGTATGACAGATTTAGGGCAGAGTAGAGATCAGGAGTGCTGGGGGTCTGAACTCTGACTGTTCCCTGGCTTGATCCGGAAACAGCAGCTATCCCAGAGTGGGCGGAGGAGGGAGAAATGGGAAGACAGCCAGATATACTGGTGGGACCCAAACCTGAGAAATCTGCAGTTACATATACACAATGCATTTGACTTTTGTGGTAACACTTTTTAAGGACAATAATGACATCAGCCTCACACCTTTTCACCCTTGAAAGTTCCTGCATAACTAACCAAGAGAAGACCTGTTCCTCCTCTTGTTCCTCAGTGCTGCTTCATTGAACAGAGGTGAGTCACACAGATACTCTTGCTTCAGGAGGGAGGCCTTCTGCTGCTCAAAATCACGTCTCTGCAGACAGAGACAACAGTTATTAAGAAAGAGTCAGGAAGATTTTCAAGCCAGATTAGTGCTCTTTTTTTATACTGTCCATAAAACCAACTCCAATGAAGTTGGGACATTGTCTAAAACGTAAATAAAAACAGAAAACAATGATTTGCAAATCCTTTTTAAACTATATTCAGTTGAACACACTACAAAGACGAGATATTTATTGTTCAAACTAAAACTTTGTTTTGCAAATATTCACTCATTTTGAATTTGATGCCTGCAACATGTTCCAAAAAAGTGTGGGCAACTGAGAAAGTTGAGGAATGTTCAAAAAACACCTGTTTGGAACTTTCCACAGGTGAACAGGTTAATTGGAAACAGGTGTGTGTCATGATTGGGTATAAAAGGAGCATCCCGGAAAGGTTCAGTCATTCACAAGCAAGGAAAGGGGGTTGCAATTGCAAGGAATTTAGGGATTTCATCATCTACAGTCCATAATATCATCAAAAGATTCAGAGAATCTGGAGAAATCTCTGCACATATGCAGCAAAGCCAAAACCAATATTGAATGCCTGTGACCTTTGACCCCTGAGGCAGCACTGCATTAAAAACCGCCATCATTGTGTAAAGGATATTACCTCGTGGGCTCAGAAACACTTCAGAAAACCATTGTCAGTTTACACAGTTCATCACTACATCTACAAGTGCAAGTTCAAACTCTTCCATGTAAAGCCAAAGACATATCAACAACACCCAGAAACACTGCCAGCTTCTCTGGGCCTGAGCTCATCTGAGATGGACTGATGCAAAGTGGAAAAGTGTGCTGTGTTCTGACGAGCCCACATTTCAAATAGTTTTTGAAAATCATGGACATCGTGTCCTCCAGGCCAAGAAGAAAAGGACAATCCAGATTGTTATCAGTGCAAAGTTCGAAAGCTGTGATGGTATGGGGGGGTGTTAGTGCCCATGGCATGGCTAACTTGACCATCTGTGAAGGCTCCATTAATGCTGAAAGGTACATACAGGTTTTGGAGCAACATATGCTGCCACGTCTTTTTCAGGGACATCCCTACTTATGTCAGCAAGACAATGCCAAGACACATTCTGCACGTGTTACAACAGCGTGGTTTCGTAGTAAAAGAGTGCGGGTACTAGACTGCCCTGCCTGCAGTCCAGACCTGTCTCCCATTTAAAATGCGTGGAGCATACTGAAGCACAAAATACAACAACGGAGACCCCGGACCGTTGAGCAACTGAAGTTGTACATCAAACAAGAATGGTAAAGAATTCCACCTCCAAACAACAATTAGTGTCCTCAGTTCATAAACGCTTATTGAGTGTTGTTAAAAGGAAAGGTGATGTAACACAGTGGTAAACATGAGCCTGTCCCAGCTTTTTGGAACTTGTTAAAGGCTTCAAATTCAAAATGAGTGAATATTTGCAAAAAAAAAAAATATATAATATTTTATATATATATATATATATATATATATATATATATATATATATATATATATATATATATATATATATATATATATATATATATATATATATATATATATATATATATATATATATCAGTTTGAACAATAAATATCGTCTTTGTAGGGTGTTCAAATGAATACAGGTTAAGCAGGATTTGCAAAACATTGTATTCTGTTTTTATTTACAAATTTTATACAACATCCCAGCTTCTTTGGAATTGGGGTTGTGTATAAGTATAGATGATGGGACAAAACACCCAAAGCAGTTAAAACATATCCTTTTAGAAATGTTAAGTTTACATTTTTGCTAACCTCGTAGCTTAGTCTGATGGCGGCGTCAGTGAAGGATTGGCGCTCCCTCTCAAATGTCTTCCTTTGATGCTCAAGCTCTGCCCAGTGCATCCGAAGACGCTCCCCCTCCTCCAAAAAGTAGGCATCAGCTAGTTGAGAGGGGATGGATGGAGAAAGACTGTCCTGCAAACAAAAAATAAACAGGAGTGTTTCTGTCTGGTGCTTGCATAAAGTTCCCATAAGACAAAACTCACCTGTAGTAGCTGCTGTTGTAATCTCACAAGTTGCTGACTCTCTTTGAGTTCAGTTTCCAGAAGGGCCAGGAGCTTGTCATGATCAGTGCCAACACCAGAGTGGGCTACATATTTAAGATATGCTACAAATTATTCTCCTTGATGGGATTACTTAACCAATTAGAACATGCTGTGTGGATGTTTACCTTCAGGCAGGATGTTACACAGTCTCCTCTGCACCTGCCTCCAACTCTGAACCACACCTCCTGTCACATGGTCCCCCAGTGCCACCTCAGCCTGATCCAGCCTTGTATCTTCTTTATGGGCCTCATTCTGCACTCCTGATAGTGTCTTTATAGGGCAGCATGGTTTGTCATGTTAAATTAGTCAAGTATCACTTATTTTTTTAGGAGCTACTCCAGAGCTTTTGATAATTTAACAGTCTCAAGCTCTGCAATAACTTCTTAAGACAAGTGTCCAGCAATAGCGACATAAATAGAGCATGGTCAACAATGAACAGTTACTAAAGACTTTATTCGTTTACCCACACGCTCCATGTCGACTTTGAGAGCGTGTAATAAAGAGGTGAGGCCGTGTCTCAGCTTCATTGCCTCTCTGAGCTCTGCCTCCCTGCGCTCCAGCATCACACGCAATGCAGCTTCCTCTTGTCTGCAGGAGAGACAGTGATGATCACAACAGAGAAATTTCTGAAAGCAACATTAAGGAACTGACAACTTTGCAAAAGACCTGAGTGATTTGATTGGCTCTCTTCTGTGGCGACTCCCTGGTGGGAAGTTGAGCACCTCTATGGCTGGATCGAAGTAAAATGAGAGGGGGTAAATTATCTAAATACGTGGGAGATGTAAATGCATAGGTTTTGAGGATGTCTCACTTGGTTTGTTGTTGTGTTTGTCAGGCAGGCGTAACAGTCTCTCTTTTAATCTGTTGCTCTGCAGCTCTGAGTGCCTCAGCTCTGCCACCTGCTGGTTACACCTCAGCTGCAGTCGAGTGCACTGCCGCAAGGAGAGAGAAATTGTGCATGCAGATATATTGTTAAAAAAAAAAGTACGCAGGGAAGAAAAGCCATCCTTCTTACTTTGCCCTGTTCATATTTCAGCATGTCCTGAAGCCTGGCCATGTGCTCATCTTTCTCTTTAAGCTGCTCCTGCAACATAGAAGTTCAAATTTTATCTAAATGAAAAGCCTCAAATATTTTATTTGATTGTTACCTACCCTGAATGAGTCACCCTGCTCTCTGAGCTCCTCCCTGTCAGCCCACTGAGGGACAGAGCAAACATGAGCATTCAGTGGGCTGGAGATTGGATCCCAAAGCTGACAGAAGTCTGTAGCAGATAATAAAAGTGGGGAGAAATGGGGCAGAAAGGTGAATTTATTTTTTTGTTGGTTGGGTCATTTATACTGTTATTTAGGTAGGGAAAAAAAACTCTTTACCCAAGTTCTCAGAACACTTCCCAACCCTTCTCTGGGCAAACCTGGATGCCATCAGAGTGCTGGCTTTAAAAATCAAAAGCAAATGGGACCAGTTTACAACATAGTTATATAAAATTGGCATTTTTTAAAAATACTTAAAATGATAAACATGAGTACAGTAACAGCAACTCTTTTTGTGTTATAAGTTCCTTACCTGATCAGTCAAACTTCCTCCAACAGACGCTGCCTCCTTTATTACCAGGTGATGCCACTTCTGCTAATTACCACTAACAGCGTGCTAGGAGACACGCTTCAGAGTTTATCAGCCTGGATTTCTGTACAGGTTTGGTGTCATAAGCAGTTTCTTTTGATCGAAAAAATAATTAAAAAATAATTAAAATAAAACTCTCTGCAGGGTTAATAGCAGAGATGCATATAAAGAAACACTCTGCAAGTTTCGGTCTGGCTCTGCATTGTTAAATCATCTGAACCCTCCATGACCGTGACAGCACATAAAACATCCACATAATCAACCCTTAAAAGCCTGACCCATCAAAAATGTTTTGAACTGAGATGTCTATTGAACCTATTTTGATAATACTGCATGGTAGCACAGCTGTTAGTGCTGTTGCTTCACCGCAAGAAGGTCGCCAGTTCGAATCCCATCATCTGTGTGAAGTTAGCATGTTCTCCCTGTGCATGCGTGAGTTCACTCTAAGTACTCCAACTTCCTCCCACAGTCCGAAACATGCTCACTAAGTCAATTGGTGATTCTAAATTACCCGTGATTGTGAAAGGTTGTCTGTCTCTGTGTGTCAGCCCTGTGATTGACTGGTGTCCAGTCCAAGATGTACCCCGCCTCTCGCCCTAAGACAGCTGGGATAGGCTCCAGCCACCCGCAACCCTGAACAGGACAGGCCGTATAGAAAACATATATTTAATAAATTGGGTGGTTTTGGCAACTTTTTTTCTGAGGAAAGTTTTTAGCAAATATGAAAAACAAGCAATTTTGAAAAGGGCCAAAATGCAATTTCTGTAGAGGAATGATAATCCTCATGGGGGTTGAAAAATGTATTTATTTATTTTTATTGAAGTCTTTAATGAAATTGTGTAATATATTGATGAGATAGAGGTCATTGAAACCCATTTATGAAACAAGATAATTTCAGCAGGAATGGGTTAAACACAATGTGATGTCTTCATTATTCCATGTATAGATTGTTTTTTTGTGTCTTCATAAAAGAAACCAAGTTAAAAGATCCTCTGTGTCCAAAAAGGTATTTATTGGGTTTCTAAAAGGTTGCCCACAGTAGCAAAGGTAAGAAAGATTCAGGTTTGCAGTAGTAAAAGTTTTGCTTGATTGGAAATATGATTTCAGTGTCAAAAAAGATAAATGTAACAAGTGTTGCAACATTTTTTTAAAACAAATTAAACAATACGTGGAATTTTTAAATGATATGTGAACATTTGCCGTTTGGCCCACATGTTTTCATAGTGTTATATATTTCAACATGCTGCCAGGTTTCGATACCAAAATAGTTTAAGGCAAAACATTAAAGACAAAGACATGAAGACAATTAAAAGCAACCTTCAGAGGCTGTTAAATATATACAGAAAAAGACAAGATAAAATGCAATCACATGCCTGCACTGATAGTTTGTACCTGCTTCTGCACATCAGTGTTGCTGTAATACATGAATAATATTAATAAATTTAGGACACTCATCAAAAAATGAACAGCTGGTTTGTTGGCCACAGTATGAAGCGTGTGAATAGAAAATACAATATGTTTAGATTCTTTAACAGCACCGGACTCAAATTAATATTTGATTGTTTCTCTGGTTGTGACACACAAAACAAGACAAAGTTATACTTTAATCAGCCAATCACAAGAGCTGGACCTTACTGCCTGGGCACACACTTCATTGGGGCAGTAAATTAAGGCTGAACATGGAAAGAAGTGGGTAAACCATTTTTGTCAATAGTCAAATTAGTGTTATCATAGATTTTTTTTCTAACATGTAGAGTTTGGCCCTGCATTAATGTAACAGATGAGAGTCATTATAATATTAGTTTTGGCAAACAAGTGTAAAAGTTCCCTCCCCCAACCCATCAGTCCCATGTTGCATTTTCCCAAGAGGAGCAGCGGGTTGATCCCCAGTGACATCAAGTGGGAGTGGAGAAAGCCTTCGATGGGTGAATTCAAAACCTCCATGGTTCTCTTTGCTGTAGACAGATGAAACACAAACTTTATTTGGAAGCAGTTAAATTATAAACAAGACGTGTGTGCTTAGTTGACTGAATGATTTAAGATTCATTCATTCATTTTGTATACCACCCACGACCCTATTCAGGGTCATGGGTGGCTGGAGCCTATCCCAGCTAATTTATTGTCTTTGTTTTTATTATTTTGCTGGCCTAAAGACCCACTTATTTGAGTTTAAGCTGAATCCACCTGCCATTATCTGCTTAATGATGACATTCGTAATGGTTTCTGATACTCTACCATCCAGATGTAAACAAGCACAGCTGAAAGATGGCATCCCATAGTGCAGCATAGACTGGCAGTAAGACACCAGTGATCATCAGTCACGAGTGATAAGAATAATGACTACTTAATGAAAACCCCAAACAAGAGGCTGAAAAAAAGTACATTGGTACAACCCATATATGCTTTACACTTAAAATATGTGAAATAAATAGTGTTTAAAAGCAGATGAAGGCAACTGTTTGATAATTCCAATGGCAGAATATCAATTTGCGATTATATCGATAATGGATTAATCTTTAAAAAATCCTAATGTTGCACAAAGGAAGTTCAGCAAATGTCTTGCGTCTGTGTTGCCAGTGCAAAGATTTGTTGCTTTTCTTACTATTATAGTCATAATATTTATTTTTAGTCTGCAAGAAGCAATACTGAGAAAGCTAAAGGTGGTCATTTGGTGGTAATTTTTTAATAAGTTGATAAGCAAGCAAAAGAGTCAGTCAGTGTTTGCACAGAGGCCACAAATTAGGTAGTCACCTGGATGCAAAGCCATATTGGAGGTACACTGAATGGACAGAAATAGAAATTCATGTTCAAATGTGATTTTTAGATGTCTTATCTCCCAACAAATGCGGAAAAAAGCAAAGAGTACTCTAAAACTTATCATGAGGAACTCAGCCAGCAAGGAGAAGAGAGATATTGTGGAAAAACTACGGCTAGCAGGCCGGAGTGGTCCATATGATATGCATCAACTTCATGGGAGCACGATTGTTTTTCACAAGTCGGTAGGGAGTGAGGTTTGTAAAGAGTGTTGATCAGTTTTGGTATGTTGGCAGTCCATTGAAAATCAACACCTTCCCATCTTCAGCTGTAAGGGCACTTTGGTCATAAGATGAATAAAAATGTTCAACATCGGAGCGTGAATTGAAAATTTTCAGATTGTTATATTTGAATAAACATTTTTCTCTGCCAAAATTAAGGATAAACACAGAAATGTAAATTCTTGGCCAAAACCGAAAATGAAGAAACCCTGGCCGAAAAAAACAAAACATGTGGTTTCTGCTTGCGTCATCATGACATGCTGTTTCAACTGTGTTGTTTCGGTGATAAAAGTCTTTCGGCCTAAACCGAAAATGCACTTTTGGGCCGTTTTTGGCCGAAAATTTTCAGTGGCGGAAATTTCAGTGCATCCCTAGTCTGAATGATTAGTGCAGCGAAAAGCGCAGCAATAATTTAACATTTGGTGCTACAGTAATCCTGCAAGCTCAATCCAGTTATGTTGTGACAGTGCCTCCCACATGGCCGACTCCCGATTTAATGACGTAATATGGAAACACTTTCTACTTTTGTAACCCAAAATCCTGTATGCAGGTGATACAAATTTTTAGAATGAATCCTGAGCTGAATCTAAAAGACCCTTTGGTCACATTGCAGTTTCATTGTAGCTCCTGTCTGCATTTAGTGGACAGATTTCAGAAGAAAAGAAATTAGTTTACACTTCGGGCAATGGCTCAGAGAAGGTACACCTAGACCCACCTCAGAACAGAGAACAGGACTTGGGGGGTCTGAAAGGATTATCACTGGAGGGGACCCCAACCAGAAGAGGGTCCTTCGAGGCATTTTGCAGACAGAAGTTTTTCAGCTCAGCAGCAGCCTGGGACACCTGCAGAGCCAAGCGAACAAAGATAAAGATGTTGTTTTTTATGTGAAAGCAAACATACACAGCCGGTCACATGTCCAGCATTTGTAACAGGGTAACGAGCCTAGGCGTACTGTTCTCTCACTGACTCACTGGCACTCTTTGCATACAGTTTGCAAACAACGGTTTAATACACAAACGAGGGCGAATACTCTGTAACTTTATGAAAATAGCTTCACTGACTCACTTTAAGCCTCAGAAAAAACAAAGAGCTCCCGGTGTTCAAAACCTGTCACTTTCATGGAAGCATTGACATTTTCAAGTGTTAACAGATGGTATGAAAACGACTGACAGTCGTTTAAACAGTAAGAAAACATGATCATTTGAAGTTAGGATCTGTCAGGAACATGTTAATGTGTCACTTTGTTGAGCCTGTGATGTAAGAGTCCAGTGTGTGACATTTCTTTCACAGTTTGTCTCCGCCATTCAACAGCAGGTCTGCTCCGTCTTCCGTGTTTGTGTGTCAGTGTTGAGGGGTTTCGTACCTTGATTCTCCGGATACTAGCCTCTAGCCGGAGCTGCTTCACGGCTCTCTGGGCGATGATTAAGTTGTTGCTTGCATTATTGTTGGACATGGCGGCGACTGTCGACGGAGAAAAGTTGAGGGCTACTCAATACGTATGGCCACCACTGGGCGGAAATTAGCCCCAACTGCTCCAAACCCTCCTGAACCCGACTGGGGAACGTTGGACGCCTGGTGTCCCGCCCCATGTGCTGGTAAACTATTCTATTAGACCAGAGACATGTCAATCAAAGTGGAGCGAGAGCCCGCCCTCCTGCAAACGCTGGTCATTGTGCAAAGAGTTTCACAGAGAGCAGCTAAGCACTTAAGGTGTGAAAGACGTGGTCATTTGGTAAAACTGAAAAATATAACGTAGTTATAGTGTTTCTCACAAAAATGTAATATTGTGCAAAAACTTACTATATTTATAATTTAGAAGTCCAATAGACTGCAAAATGGAATTTAAAATGTTTTTTTTTTTGTTTATTTTTATCCAGAAATAGAGAGAAAACATTGATGTCTACAGCAGACATACTTGCTCAGTAAACCCATAAAATGTTTAGAAATTAAATATTTTAAATATACTTTAAAATTATGTTTCATTAGAAATAATTTATTTCATCAATATACTTGCACAACTTCAAGGAGGGTGAATTATTTAATACTTGTCATGCTCTTCAGGTTACACCATTTGACAAGTTAACATGACTGGTTCTTCAACTGGTTAAAAATTAAAGATGTCATATGAAATACTATGTTTTAAAAACTTAAAGCACATTTTTGATTTGGACATTATACCAACCACTATCTGTCACTGTACCTTAATTTCACCTTTGGCAGAAGAGTAAACAACAATAACTGAGCATTTACCACCCTATTTCCCTATCCGTGTAAAAGATATATTCAAATGTGAAGTGTTGGTTATTTGCTTTCATTATAAAAGGTCTATGTGGACTTACATTTAAACACTTTTCTTTCTATACTCCCATTACAATAATTATTTACAGCCAGGGGTGTTGTAGTGGGGGGAAGAGTAGGACTGACTGCCTAGGGCCCAAATGGGAAGGGAGCCCCTTAATGGGCCTGAAATAAAATGTGTTTTATATGCTTTTCTTTTGTTATAACTGCAATAAGATTATCAACATTGTCTAAATAAATAAACAAACATTCAGAATTCCTTTCTGGAAAAAGGGGAGTCTCTCTCAAAGGCCCCTTTCCCTCCCTTTCGATTGCACAGAATGGTTTAGTCTGTCCTGCTCCTGATCTGTCAGTCGTCTGACGGATCAGGAAAAGGAATTACCTTTTGTGACCTGTCCCAGCTTTTTTGAAATGTGTTGCAGGCATCAAATTCAAAATGAGTGTATATTTGCAGAAAAAAAGATAACATTTCAGTTCGAATAATAAATATCTTGTCTTTGTAGTGTATTCAACTGAAAATAAGTTTAAAAGGTTTTGCAAAATATTGTGTTCTGCTTTTAATTACGCTTTACATAATGTCCCAACTTTTGGGGTTGTAAGTACATGTATCTTTTTATCAGAATAAGTTCTCAGAATTCAAAGTAAACACATAGCACATCTCATATATCAAATTATTAATAACCTGTGTTGAAACGTTACTCGTGACAGATTGTCTGTTGTGTTTTCAACTATTTAATTTATTCATAATCGGACAGGATTTTGCACAGGGTTTCTTGTGTTTGTGAGAATTGCTCCATCATATTCAACCACTTAAAGCCTTGCATTTTTTTTTTTTTACAGTTTCGAGTTTATTTTGTAAATTTGTCAGTTAATTCATTAATAACCCACAGTAGATAAGAAAAATATTCTTGGTTATGTGCAGTTAATAAGTTGTATAAATTCACATCATTCTGGTACTAGAAGTACCTTGCAATGCAGAGGAAACTTCACCATCATCACTTTAAAAGATTTTTTTTTCTATTTCTGTTTGGTTGCAACATCTTTGAAAAGGTATCAGAACAGAGAAATAACAACTAGTACGATAAGACTAATTACATAGAGATACAGCAGTATTTAATCATAGTTTTGTGCCTTGTTGATGCAAAAATAGTGCAGTGGTTACATTATAGTGTGTTTGTTAGTTTGGTTTTGGCTCATTCAGCTGACTTTTCCCCTAAAGAAGAGAGAGGGAGACACAAAAAATGGGGGTTATTACTTTATAATTCAGTGTGTTGAGACATCAGCCGAGTTGTGAAATAACAACCAGTACTCACAAACAATTGGCCCGATAGTGAGGAGCTCCATGGCATCAGAGCTGGAGACCGAGCGATATGTCCTCCTTAGACAGTTCTTACAGGTGAATAAGGGCAGAGAAGGAGCAGATAGAATCAAAATCCAGCTTTTCAGCAGCAATAATAATAAATGTACAATTTTAATAATGAAGAAACAGTTTGACTTACTGGGACACAGTTGAAGCGCTTATGGTCACAAAGGCTAAGTCTGCAATGAAGATAAATATCTCTGTATTCATCTTCTGGCAGGAAAAGCAGGGCAGAGAAACGAGCATTCGAAGACCTGCCGCTCTCAGTCACAGACACCTGTGGGCTGGTATAGGGACACCTGCAAGGAGAATGTCACAGTGTATCGGGTCAGAAGCAGAGAAGGGTACATTTG
This sequence comes from Labroides dimidiatus, assembly GCA_030710495.1. NCBI lineage: Eukaryota > Metazoa > Chordata > Actinopteri > Labriformes > Labridae > Labroides > Labroides dimidiatus. Next base: position 31,107,941 of record CM061145.1, read on the forward strand.
ATTATTCTAATTTCCACTGTAGTCTTCAAAAATGCGCTAAATCTTCAAAACACTCACTTGTTCCGGATGAGATAGTATTGCATGGGACTTTGAGCAGAGGGTGAATGATTGGTGTAGCAGTCGTCCAGAACGACGACAAATCTGGGATCTCTCTCAGGTACAGTGACACCCACATAAAAAGGTGAGCCCACAGGCAGGGTGATAGGGCCAGCTGGGTAAGCCTGAGTGTAGTTGGAGTTGTGGAAAAGAGACATGATGGCTCTGGCTTTGGGGCCTGAGCCTGAAATCCTACCAGACGACCTGTAAAGAAGTACAATATGTTTCATTTTTGTGGTTGATAGCTGACATACAGATGTTGTGATAATACGTGTTGATAGTTTAAAGTAAGTTCTCTATCCTCATGTTGCACAAACTTCACTCTTGTACAGCTCTGTTCATGACAACATGCAAAGATTACACCAAGCATAATAGCCTCAAAATCAATTCCTTAAGCTTCTGACTGGAAGATTTGAAAAAACATGGCCCTTTTGTTTTGCCGACTCCTAGTGGCACTATCATAAAATACACAGTGGTGAATGGGTTCAAAGTAACACACTGAATTGGGTAATTTTTTCTAGTTTTTCTGTTTATTTCTGCAGATTATTCTAAGAGTCAGTAAAGCAGTTCATATTTAATAATTGTTAGAGCGGTGACAACTGATTAGAGGTTTCTTACGGCAGGACTGGTCTGATAACTGCATTCAGAATGGTGTCTGTTTCCAGGGGATATGCACAGGAGAATGGGATGCTTTGAGGAATGTTGAAGGATCCGTTGACAGCAGAGTAGATAAATAAAACGTTGGAGTAGATCGCATGTGTGCCGTTAGTCTGTAAATGAATGAATGTTTGAATTAAAAAAGAACTCGATGGCATATTAACTTTGGACAGTAAGGTGTGAGCAGCACTACAAGCATGGAGGTTTGGCTACATAGTGAAAAAAAGAGTGTAACCTGTTTTCAAGTGTTTTAAGAAAATGAATATGATGTCTTTTTGTACACAAATCTTCTAACCAAGCAAACACTCTTTACTAACTATGGTCCTTCTTTGTGTAAACAAAATAGAGATACAATGACAATATAAAGTCACTTCCAAAGTAAAAATAAAACAGTCTTTACCGTAAAACTGGTTCCACAAGCACCTTCCAGGGCCTCAACTTCATACCACACCACGTTATTGTCCACTCTCGTCCAGGAGCAGCTGCGGTCAGCCAAGTTGCCAGAGTATGGGTCCAGCCCTAAGGATGTCAGGTCTTCTATATCCAGCATCATTTGGAGTTTATTAGCACCACAGTTAAACTGATAAATACCAAGTGGAGGAGCTAAAAAAGGAAAAAAAATAATAAAGATGAGAAAACAAAAATAATATGGTAAAAGTCCTAAAAAAACCCATCTTTTTACTGACCTTCTTCATTGATTCATACCATTTAACTAAATGAAAGCCAGAGAGAGAACGTAAATTTATTTAAATACAGTAAGTAAGAACATTAACCTTCACAGATCACACTAGCGTCTTCTTGGTGATTACAGTTGTGGACTCCAAAACCTGGATGCCTGCAGTCTCTAAGATCCTGCTCGTTTCCAGAACAGGTCACATCATCCAACCAGATGGGTCCACTGCCCTGTCCAAAAGCTGCGTTTGATAGAGCTGAACGAGCAGGGCCACAGTCAAGCTGTCTACACACCACCTGAGCATCCTGCAGATCCCAGCTATCATCACAAACTGTCCCCCACTGTCCACTGTGGAAAACTTCGACTCTGCCTGAGCAGCGATTTCCAGAGTTGGCCAGCCTCACTGCTGACAAGAAACCTCATGGTGACAAGAAACATAATGATGACAATATGAGACAAAAAGAATGGACGATGAGTTCAAGCCATGTGCTTGAAATATGCACCAAAATTTAAATTAATCAAATAGAGCAAATCTTATTTTTGGCTTTAGAGTTTGCGTCTTTTAGTAAAGTCAAAGTTATATTGAACTGTGGCAGATGATTGATTGCTGAACTCTTATTGGCCTAATAGTCTACCAATCAAACAATTAAATTTTATTTACCTTCACAAACAACACCTGCATCCTCATTGTGGCCACAGTTGTGGACTCCAATTCCTCTGTGCCTGCAGTCGCTGAGCTCCGATTCACTACCTGTGCACATGACATCATCCATCCAGATGGGCCCCCTGCCCTCACCAAAAGCTGCACTCTGTTGTGCAGACAGGACCCTGCCACAACCCAGCTGTCTGCACACCACCTGAGCATCTTGCAGATCCCAGCTATCATCACAAACTGTCCCCCACTGTCCACGGTGGAAGATCTCTACTCTGCCAGAGCAGGAGCTGTTCCCATTAACCAGGCGGACCTCCCCTTCAGCTGCTGAGCTGTTGCCTGATGCTGTGGTGGAGGTGATGTTGACCTCAACAGGACGAGTGGTTGGTATAACTGGATATGGTGTGGTTGGTACTGTGCTGTTGGATCCTGGTTAACCCAAAACAAATATCTCAGAAAGATTATAACACAAGTACACCTTGTGATATACTTAATTAGACGTGCAAGGTTCCCTTTCTTCAGTCATTATAAACAGCAAGTCATTATGGCACATTTGAATACTGAACTTCATGAACAATCTTTAAAGAGATAAGTTCTGTGATACAAAATAATACGTATTGTTCTTTTTTTGTACTAAAACATTAAAACAAGGCACTTTGTTAGAGCTTCAGACTGTGTGAAGACTTGTAACAAGTGTGAACACTAACCTATACAGATGACACTTGCATCTTCTTGGTGATTACAGTTGTGGACTCCAAAACCTGGATGCCTGCAGTGTGTTATATATGACTCGTTTCCAGAACAGGTCACATCATCCAACCAGATGGGTCCACTGCCCTGTCCAAAAGCTGCGTTTGATAGAGCTGAACGAGCAGGGCCACAGTCAAGCTGTCTACACACCACCTGAGCATCCTGCAGATCCCAGCTATCATCACAAACTGTCCCCCACTGTCCACCATGGAGAACCTCCACTCTGCCAGAGCAGCGATTTCCAGAGTCGGCCAGCCTCACTGGTTCAGTAGCTGACAAGAAACATAATGATGACGATATGAGACAAAAAAGAATGGACAGTGAGTTTAAAGCCATGTGCTTAAAATATGCACCAATATTTAAAATAATCAAAAAGAGCAAACCTTATTTTTGTTTGCGGCTTTTAGTAAAGTCAAAGTTATATTGAACTGTGGCAGATGACGGATTGCTGAACTCTTATTGGCTGACAGTCTACCAATCAAACAATTAAACTTTATTTACCTTCACATACAACACCTGCATCCTCATTGTGGCCACAGTTGTGGACTCCAATTCCTCTGTGCCTACAGTCGCTAAGCTCCGATTCACTACCTGTGCACATGACATCATCCATCCAGATGGGCCCCCTGCCCTCACCAAAAGCTGCACTCTGTTGTGCAGACAGGACTCTACCACAGCCCAGCTGTCTGCAAACCACCTGAGCATCCTGCAGATCCCAGCGATCATCACAAACTGTCCCCCACTGTGAACGGTGGAAGATCTCTACTCTGCCAGAGCAGGAGCTGTTCCCATTAACCAGGCGGACCTCCCCTTCAGCTGCTGAGCTGTTTCCTGCTGCTGTGGTGGAGGTGATGTTGACCTCAACAGGACGAGTGGTTGGTGTAACTGGATATGGTGTGGTTGGTACTGTGCTGTTGGATCCTGGTTAACCCAAAATATAACAATAATTATAATGACAATATGAGACAAAAAGATTGGACGATAAGTTCAAGCCATCCTCTTTAAATATGCACCACTAAATTGGATTAACCCTTAGCCTGCTGAATTTAAATTCCCACACCTTTTCCCCCAGTGCTGAATATATTTTAGAAATTACTGCTTCTGAAATCATCTAACATGAGATAAAATGTTTACAGAGATGCCCTGGGAGTGCTTTAGAAAAAGGCAGATTTTTTTCTCTGGCATCTCTTGTGATGGTTGCGACATTTTTTCTGGACTCTCTGTCCTATACATAGTGTCCTTGTCTGTTTGTGTGTGTGTGTTTGCGTGCGCATGAAAGTTTGGTGCGTCCCAGCTGCATAGGTTTCTCCAGGATGCTAGAGGGCGCTGATTGATCATAGTTGGCAGGCTTAGCTGGCCCTGGTCCTCCACTCTGTTGAGAGGCAAGGTAGCACCCCTCATGGTGAGGTGGATGAGGAGCATGTAGCTTCTTTGCCTTGAGCCTTTCATGGAGTCCAATATCTATGCGAACTGCCATGGCAATGGTGGAATCTAAATCATTAAGTAACTTTCACGGGGCCAGTTGATCTTATACAGAGTCTGACAGTTCATGTAAAAATGCATATGATAAAGCCATCTCATACAGAACGGCTGTTGGACCAAAATTCTGACTCTCCGTACTAATAATCAACATTTAGGAGCAACAAAACAGAGAAACCAACGCTGTTTTCCAACAATTCGATTTAAATATGATCAAATATATAATCCTGAGCCCTGAGGCAGCACATCAGTGCCAACCTGCTACACAGAGAGAGACTCCAGATCATATTTTAGGCTCTGTGTTTTTAGACCTCTTGGGTTATGAAGCGGTCATTTTTGAACAGAAAAGGACCAGAAAAAGCTGCAGAAACTGGCTTAGAAAGAAGCTGATCCAGACTGGATGAGGACCTATGTGTGTCTGAAATATGTTGGTGACTTGCCCTGGATTTTTTATTTTAGAAATTAAGGACATGGTCGATTCACACAGGATTAAATAGATGTCCTCCACAATTATTCAAAATTATCAGAGGTCCTCAGTTGAAACCAATCATGTACAAATAGGGCTTTAGTTTATTAGTGTTATCACAATGTAACCAATGTAAGCATATCATGCATAAAATAAAAATTCCTAAGTGGTCCAGTTGAATAGCAGATGGCTACAGCTTATAAAATGCACAGGCCTATTGAATATAAAGTTTGTTGTGAGAAATGACAGCCTGCAGGCTGACATGGACAAAATTAACCAGTTCAGGAACTAAATTTTTTGGTTCTAACTGGTCTGAGAACGTAAATTTTGGGGTGGAACCCAATACCGAAAATGTTCAAATATCGTTTCTGTTTGGAACGAACCGATCAGGAAAAAAATCTGGTTCAAAGCCCTGATCCGCGGGTCTTTCTCAGATATATTGAAATACGTTGGCCCTTATCCAAACAAGAGCATGCTGGTCGCGGTTTTAGCTTGCATCATCACAACATGCTGTTTTGGCATGTTGTTTCAGTGATAAAAGTCTCCTGGTTGAAAACCAAAAATGCTGTTTGGGCCAATTTCTGCAGAAAACTTTCAGTGACTAAAATTTTGGTGCATCCCTAACAAAAAGCGAACATTCTCGGTCTCAGCACTGGCGGAACCAAGACGGCTGACCAAAACCATATACTCTTGGTCTTAGTGCTGGTGGACACAATAGGGCTGATGAGAATGCTCTATCATGGTGGGCTAAGAGTTAATCAAAAAGATCAAATATTATTTTTGGCTTTAAAATGTGCGTCTTTCATTAAAGTCAAAGTTATATTGAACTGTGGCAGATGATTGATTGCTGAACTCTTATGGGCTGATTAAGCTATCAAGAAACAATAAAAAATACTTTATTTACCTTCACATACGACACCTGCATCCTCATTGTGGCCACAGTTGTGGACTCCAATTCCTCTGTGCCTGCAGTCGCTGAGCTCCGATTCACTACCTGTGCACATGACATCATCCATCCAGATGGGCCCCCTGCCCTCACCAAAAGCTGCACTCTGTTGTGCAGACAGGACCCTGCCACAACCCAGCTGTCTGCACACCACCTGAGCATCCTGCAGATCCCAGCTATCATCACAAACTGTCCCCCACTGTCCACGGTGGAAGATCTCTACTCTGCCAGAGCAGGAGCTGTTCCCATTAACCAGGCGGACCTCCCCTTCAGCTGCTGAGCTGTTGCCTGATGCTGTGGTGGAGGTGATGTTGACCTCAACAGGACGAGTGGTTGGTATAACTGGATATGGTGTGGTTGGTACTGTGCTGTTGGAGCCTGGTTAACCCAAAACAAATATCTCAGAAAGATTATAACACGAGTACACCTTGTGATATACTTGATCACGACGTGCAAGGTTCCCTTTCTTCATTCATTATAAACAGCAAGTCATTATGGCACATTTGGATACTGAACTCCATGAACAATCTTTAAAGAGACAAGTTCTGTGATGCAAAATACGTATTGTTCTTTTTTGTACTAAAACATTAAAACAAGGCACTTTGTTCTAGCTTCAGACTGTGTGAAGACTTGTAACAAGTGTGAACACTAACCCATACAGATGACACTAGCGTCTTCTTGGTGATTACAGTTGTGGACTCCAAAACCTGGATGCCTGCAGTCTCTAAGATCCTGCTCGTTTCCAGAACAGGTCACATCATCCAACCAGATGGGTCCACTGCCCTGTCCAAAAGCTGCGTTTGATAGAGCTGAACGAGCAGGGCCACAGTCAAGCTGTCTACACACCACCTGAGCATCCTGCAGATCCCAGCTATCATCACAAACTGTCCCCCACTGTCCACTGTGGAAAACTTCGACTCTGCCTGAGCAGCGATTTCCAGAGTTGGCCAGCCTCACAACTGACAAGAAACCTCATGGTGACAAGAAACATAATGATAACAATATGAGACAAAAAGAATGGACGATGAGTTCAAGCCATGTGCTTGAAATATGAACCAAAATTTAAATTAATCAAAAAGATCAAATCTTATTTTTGGCTTTAGAGTTTGCGTCTTTTAGTAAATTCAAAGTTATATTGAACTGTGGCAGATGATGGATTACTGAACTCTTATTGGCTGACAGTCTACCAATCAAACAATGAAACTTTATTTACCTTCACATACGACACCTGCATCCTCATTGTGGCCACAGTTGTGGACTCCAATTCCTCTGTGCCTGCAGTCGCTAAGCTCCGATTCACTACCTGTGCACATGACATCATCCATCCAGATGGGCCCCCTGCCCTCACCAAAAGCTGCACTCTGTTGTGCAGACAGGACCCTGCCACAGCCCAGCTGTCTGCAAACCACCTGAGCATCTTGCAGATCCCAGCTATCATCACAAACTGTCCCCCACTGTCCACGGTGAAAGATCTCTACTCTGCCAGAGCAGGAGCTGTTCCCATTAATCAGGCGGACCTCCCCCTCAGCTGCTGAGCTGTTGCCTGATGCTGTGGTTGCAGAGTAAGGAGTAAAATGTGTTGTAGCTCCAGTTGTATGTTCAGGTGTCGGAACCATTGGAGATGTGCTTACCTCTGTTTAAAAAGAAAACAGGATGAAAATGTTGCTTAGCCAAAGAAGAATTTCAAATTCAGCTCTCAAATGGTGCAGAGTTAGTGTGTTTTAAATTGAACAATAGCCTACCAGCACAGTATGCCAGGTTACACACACTTGGCGGAACAAGTTTGTAGACGTAGTATCCTCCGTGGCAGAGCTTCACTTGGATAGTGTGTGAGGCAAAGAGGCAGCAGTTATTACTCCAGGAATTACACACCATGCGATTCACTATCTGATCCAGTTGAGTGGGGTGAGGTGACGTTATCCACATGGGGGCGTGGGTTCCACACCTGTTCGAAGTTACGCATGTCTCTGGGATCTGGGCACTGGTCTGTCCAAGAAGGAGCCGGTACCAGCCTTTCCAGTCAACTTGTTTGTCACAGTGTGAGTTTGTGGTGGATGTATTATTGGTTGATCGCCACTCATCACTCAGCCTTGTGTGGTACAGGCAGGGGTCAGCACAGAGGAATGTACCATTGTATCTGATGCAGTCCATGCCTAAGGGACATGTTGTGTTTACACAGTGGAACTGGACGGACTGGGAAGAAGGACCTGCTCTGACATAGGGAGAAGGCTCCAAACACTCAAAGGAGCCTGGAGTATTTCGGCAAATCCCAGGAGGTTTGCAGGGTGAGTCTCTGAGGGAGCATTCGTCAGTGTCCACGCAGCCCCTGTCAGGTGACCACTTATAACCGTCTTTACAGCAAGAAGAGTCGCTGCAGAGTTTAACATCGTAGCACATGAGGCCGTCCCCAACAAAACCTTCTTTACAGGCACATGAGAAAGCATGGCTGGAGAAAGAGTCGCCTCTTTCATGAGACTCCAGGCAGGAGGCTTCATCATGACACGAATCACAGCTGATGACCTGAGTCCCTGTGGAAGTATAAGAAATTCAACACAAGTTTAAGATTATCTTTGTTAGAGCTATTTGCTGTATTTCGTTTGTGTGGTAAATTTGTACTATTTTGTTATTTTCCTGGTGCCACAGCAGGTGGCGTGAGTTCTTTTGTTCATGATCAGTGGAGGAAAGGGGCAATCAGAGGCAGGTGTGTGGCTGAAGAAGCACACATTTTTTGACTGTTGTCTTTGTTGTCTTCAGTGTTGTTTAATTTTGGTTTGTGTTTCCTTTTTCTATTTTCTCAAGGTTATGGTAAGAAAGAAAAAATAAACAAAGATATGTTATATATGTTGGATATATGGATCTTATGTGATAGACCGATCCACTGAGAGCTGCTGCTGCTTTATAAAAACAAAGAATTGTATCATATAATAATTATATTAAAAACTTTCATAAAGGCACAAAAGTGTGATAAATGATGTTTTACCTGAAGTGCTTTCTGTCAAAATCTGTAAAATTAGAAGCAACGAAAGAACCCCTGGCACTGTCATTATGGACCACATCCACAAAGCAACCCTGGTAAATGGCAAAAACAGAGATGTCTTAGATCATAATTTCAAAGAAATGCATAAAATTACTATTTTTTTTTCATTCTCACCTCACTGACCTTGGGGTCACTGGGGGAATCCTGGATTGGAAAAGTGGATGGTGCAGATCTTTTACTGAGAGAAAGAATTTATTCCTTTGCTTGCGTGTCCACCTGTTGGCGACGCACTCATTGGTCAAGCACACAAATGAGTCATGGAAAGCATGACATCAAAAGAGCTAGACATACTATGCAGAACATGACAAAAATATCAAATTGATCAGATCTGACAGAAAAGTACTGAGCCAGTATAACTTATAATGTGACAATGACAAACATAATGGAAACCTCTTGCACTACAAACGTTTGGACATTCACTCCACCTTTGTTAACCACCCTGTGTGGTGTGTGTATATATTTGTGCGTGTTTTGTCCCTATTATTTCAAACGGAGTCACTCAGAAGCATAAACATTAATAAAATGCTACAAAACACTGAGCAGACCTCTGGTTGAGGGTCTTTGTGTGATGATGAAGCCTCTCAGACTTAGAAAGACCTGCTGAACAAACCTGTGAGGACATCATAGGTGTTACTAATCACCTGCTGAATGATATGGCTCCAGGACCTGATGGCCTAACAGAGCTGAGTTTCTCTGCTTAAGATAATGTCCCTTTGATTTGAGCCTGGCCATCCGCCAAGCAATTGGATAGAAACCAGTATTTTATCTCTCTTGAATCAAGGTAGAGCACCAACCACTCCCATTAAACATCCTGACAGAACAGTTTGAATGCATTCTTCCTGATTTTAATCTCCTGAGACCAGCATTGCCTTATTCTAGGACCAAATTTCTGTGATAATATTACAGGGCCACTCCTGAATCCTGTAGCCTGCATGGAGTGGGAGGCTGCAGGTTTTTGTTACTGCAGATAAAGCTTTCAGTAGAGTTTAGCAGCCCGTTAAATATTCTTCTTGAAACTGGCCAGGGAAATAACTTTATTTAGCTTTTCCTCCTACATGCTCATGTTTTTATTCAAGCATTGGTTCTTGCCAAAGTCAGAGGCTATTCTCTAGACTCTTGGAACCATTTAGCTGGTTTGTTTATGTGGACATACACATTACCAAAAACCCTTCCTGGTCCTGATGAAGCCATTTTCCCCCTTTAATCTGTAGAACTAAGAGGATCTGGCACACTGGACAACTCTCTCTTTACCTCCTATTGGTAGATTTAATGTTTTTAAGATGAATCTATTCGTTTGATTGCCTATTTAGAAAATCAACCTCTTGCCAAAACAGCTCACTCTTCTCCCTCTTGTTGGGAAACCAAATAGGCTTGTCTAAAACTAAGCTAGTGCTCCAGTTTGGAGAATATAGATTTGCCTTGCATAGTATTAAATACCCTAAATTGATATGGGTCTGTTGTTGTGTTTGGGAATAGATGAAAAATGATCCCAGTCTATGGCTGAAATCTGGAGGCTGCACCTTTGTACATTGTACCTCCTCCCATTATGAAGCAGGTTTTCAAAAGATGGATGAATGTTAAGTGTAAAAACAAGAGAATGTTGAGCAAAATATCAAGGAGACAGGGGCAACGGAAGATGTCCTAATGCACGGACAGATTTTTAAACTTAAGTGGACTGAGAGGTTGACCGTGATCTTCTACAACCCTAATTCCAATGAAGCTGGGACGTTTTGTAAAATGTAAATAAAAACAGAATACAATGATTTGCAAATTCTGTTTGACCTATATTCAATTAAACACAACAAAGACAAGATATTTATTGTTCAAACTGATAAACTTTGGTTTTTTTTTGCAAATATTCACTCATTTTGAATTTGATGCCTGCAACACATTCCACAAAAGCTGGGACAGGGTCATGTTTCCCACTGTGTTCCATCACCTTTCCTTTTAACAACGCTCAGTAAGTGTTTGTTAACTGAGGACATTAATTGTTGAAGCTTTGGAGGTGGAATTCTTTACCATTCTTACTTGATGTACAACTCCAGTTGCTCAACAGTCTGGGGTCTCTGTTGTCATATTTTGTTCTTCATAATGTGTCACATATGTTCAGTGGGAGACAGGTCTAGACTGCAGGCAGGGCAGTCTAGTACCCGCACTCTTTTACTACGAAGCCACGCTGTTGTAACAGGTGCAGAATGTGTCTTGGCATTTTCTTGCTGAAATAAGCAGGGACGTCCCTGAAAAAGACGTGGCTTGGATGGCAGCATATGTTGCTCCAAAACCTGTATGTACCTTTCAGCATTAATGGAGTCTTCACAGATGGTCAAGTCAGTGATAGAATAATTGTACATAAGTTGATTACACATTCGCCTAAGACTGTTTGCTTTTCTTTAAATGTGTTTTAACCTTTTATTGCTCACGGAAACAGGTATCGCCTTGCATGGGGACTTTTACCTCCATGTATGATGATGGAAAAGTACCTCTACAGCCCTGTTGATAAGATTAATTAACTGAATCCTTGACACGTACACACCTTAATAAGAAATTATTAACTGGACCTTGGACGCATATACACCCTGATAAAAGATTGATATGATATGTTTGTGCTGCGTTGCATTTTCTGTGATTCCCCCACCCTTTAGTTATCCAACATAACTAGGGACTTCCTAAGGAAATAAAAAGAAAGGGAAGCGTGGATGTGCTTCAGAATGTATTGAGATCTGTAACTGAGCCCATCTCTGTGTTCTCCTTGCAAGTATAAACTTGAGAACGTTGACATTGACTCATTTAAGTGTCTTTTCTGATGTTCTAGGTTGTTTAAACCTGACAGTTAGCCATGCCATGGGCATGAACACTCCCCCATATCATCACAGATGCTGGCTTTTCAACTTTGCACTGATAACAGTCCAGATTGTCCTTTTCCTATTTGGCCTGGAGGACACCATTTCCATAATTTCCAAAAGCCCACGAGGTAATATCTTTTACACAATGATGTTGGTTTTTAATGCAGTGCCACCTGAGGGGTAAAGGTCACCGCTGGTTGTCAGCCTTGCCGCTTATGTGCAGAGATTTTCCAGGTTCCGACTCTTTTGATGATATTATGGACTGTACATGATGAAATCCCTCAATTCCTTGCAAGTGTACATTCAGAAACATTGTTCTTAAAGTGTTGGACAATTTGCCCACGCAGTTGTTCACAAAGTGGTGAACCACACACCATCCTTGCTTGTGAATGACTGAGCCTTATGGGGATGCTTCTTTTGGACCCAATCATGACACATACCTGTTCAATTAACCTGTTCACCTGTGAAATGTTCCAAACGTTTTTTTTTTTTTTTTTTTTGAGCGTTCCTCAACCCTTCTTGTCTTTTTTTGCCCCGTCCCAGCTTTTTTGGAATGTGTTGCAGGCATCAAATTCAAAATGAGTGAATATTTGCAAAAAAACAATAAAGTATATTAGTTTGAACAATAAATATCTTGTCTTTGTTGTGAATTCATTTGAACAAAGGTTAAACAGAATTTGCAAATCATTGTATTCTGTTTTTATTTACGTTTTACACAACGTCCCAACTTCATTGGAATTTGGGTTGCACTTATTGCACAATACAACAGTCCTCATCCAAAATGTTTTTGAAGAAACTCCTGAAATATTTGGTGAACACTTATGGAGCATTCCATTTGATCTTGGAAAGTGGAGATTCTGAGGTGACTGAAGTTTGCCAGGATCTCAGGTAAACTTCTGTAATGCTCTAAATTTTAAGAAGGCTGTCAGTGTCTTGTCTAGCTAATGGCTGACCAATTTTACAAGTTCTTTCTGCAAAGTCATCTTGATTTAACTACCATCTCTGAGATTTGACTTCTCAGGTAAAATGAAATGCACCGTGAGGCCTCCATCCATTCTTCTATTCTTAGCTTACTTCCAGCACTGGACCCTCAACCTATGATAAATCAAAATGACTTGATGCTTTACTTGGTTACCGAGATTGATAGAGCTCGACCCTCCAGAGTTCAAACTAATAAAAACATCTTATGAAAAAAAGACTAAATAACTGTTAAAACATTTACAATAACCAAGGATGTGTAGTCAGTAGTTTGTATTTGTTGTGTGCAGCTTGTAACACTGTATGTTTTCTCTGGTATGCTTTGCAGCAGAGGTGGTCCACTGAGAATAAAAAAGAATTAAAAAATGAGAACCTGACTAATCTTGTCTGACCTGTTCAGTAAAACGATATGTTGGCTTCCTCAAACACTCAAAAGATGTTTTCCTTAGTCAAACCTGGAGTAGCAAGTAAAGGTCTATCTTATAATCAGGCTCAGTGACCTGAACTAAGGTTTGACGTTTTCATTCTTCGCTTTATATTTGTTTAATATGAGACTTCAGTCCTCCAGTTCCAGTGATCACATCATGTAAACTAAGCACTCTCTGTAACATTTTCTATTAAAGGTGATCTGTTATAAATGACCTTTTACAAATTAGAAAACATACCACAGCATTGTTTATTTTGTCACTTTTAATATCAGGAAATGTATTCTAAGTCTCTCTAAACCTTCTCATTTCTATAAAAATAATTAACCATTTCTAAATCCAAATGACATTCTTGATACTACCCGACCTATTACCTATGCTTATGTTTATTTCATGTTCTGTAATCTGAGAAAGGAAGACAAGCAGCTTACCGTGGTGAAGATTTTACGAAGATATTTGGTGTGGTTGACCTGTGTCGTCTTCTAATGGATGAGGGAAATGAGGAAGACAAGCAGGCAAAGTCACAAAAGTGTGCCCGGGAAAAGGTGGAGCAACATTGTGAAAGACTGGAGTGTGTGGTCACAGATGTGGGTCACGAGTGTGGATAACAACGCACTTGAATGAATTCAAAATTTTTGATTTTGTGACACTGTCATGAGACATTACTCTTACCAAGGCTTAGTTAGTGTTTAAGCCTTAAGCCCATGCTATATCACTCTCCTGCTTAACTTTCTTCTGCTCATCTGTCCTTTTTCTGTCTGACAGTTCAACTACAGTGTCCACCATCGCTACAAAATAAATCCCAAAAATCATTTTCAGCAGAGAAAAACACAGATCTGTCTTTTCACTACTATACTTCATTAGTCGGCGTGGTGTTATCATAGAGACTTTGACGTGCCGTATATCAGCCTGGCCCTTTCCAACCCAGTCAGGAAGTTCAGAGGCATTTAGAAATAACCCAAATTGGTGCTAATAATCTCATTTTAAAATGTAGATTACAATCAGGCGTATATCTGGAAGTGAGACTTTTATCAAAATCACTTAGAAAGTAGTGGTGGGCAGATTGATCCAAAATATCGATACATCGATACTAATGTTGGTAGTGGTATTGATCAGTATGTGTGTAACATTAACCATACTTAAATTTCAGTTTCTCTTCTCTATGTGTGCTCCTCTCACTCACTTCAGTCATGTGCAATCTGCCCCTCCCATAGACTGTAAAAACAATGGACGTCATCTCGCTCAGCTCAACCTGAGGTTGCCACAAAAACACTGACACTGAACCCCAAATTGCTCCCACTGTTAGTCAGTGGTGTGTGAATGGGTTAGAATGAAACTGATGGTTCCTACTATAGAACTTCCGACTACCAGTGTGTGAATGTGGTGTGGATGGGTGAAAGAGACTAGCAGTGTAAAGTGCTTTGAGGGGTCAGAAAGACCATAAAAGGGCTAAATGAGTACTGGTCCATTTTAAAATTTATATTATTTTGTTTATCAAATATTTCTTTTATATATATATATATATATATATATATATATATATATATATATATATATATATATACACACACACACACACACATGCACAGACATATTTTAGAAATATTTATGGTCAACATTGAAGAAACGTTTACAGATGATAGTATAATGTTATTATCTCATTAAGTACATGAATGACTCATTTAGAAATAAGAGAAAATAAATAGGATATTTTTAAAAGAAAAACCTGAATGGTCTCTGAGTATAACAGACTATGGTATTGTGCTTTCAGAAGGAAGGCTTCCATTCTTGGTGAAGCTCTTTTTTAATGAACTTTTCAGTTCTTGACAGTGATATTTGTGGATGTTACCGTCTCCCTAACTTCACCTCACTTGTCCCTTCATCTTCACTCTCTGCATCAATCTTTACATTTCTTTCTGCTTTTTCTTCCTGTTGCCTGTCCCTTTATTCTAAACTATCGTCTGTATACACAGCAGCAATATTTAATATTTAACGACAATATGCAGAGACTTCATTGGCTGGGAAGCATCACATGGGATGCTTAACTTGAATGCCATTGATCTGTGCATTTCCAGCTTTGCTCAACCAATACTGTAAACACTAGTAAAACTGTATATGCATTCAGTCAAAATCCCCTCATAATTATTAATATTAGGTCCAGGTCAGTATAGGATGGCATCTGGGACCACACCAGGACTGTGTTCCACCAGTTACTGACCCTTGGTTCATAGTGTTGGAATGTCAAAGGTTACACAATGTGCAAACACTTCCTTTTATGAAAAAGCAATACGACTTGGCACTCGGGTCCAACAGTCAGTTAATCAGTTAGTGGAGGTAGTTATTAAATGTTCATCTTCATAACTGCCAAATAGTCCCCCTAACAGATCTCTCATTGATCTTTGAGGAGACTCCTTGATTCCACCTGAAGTGCTGCCTCCAAAGTGTCTGTATACCTGAAGCCCTGCAGATCAGCAGCCAGGAGAGTATCCAGCACAGTGGGCTACAGAAGGAGAAGAACAGAGGAGATACGGAGGGAGAAAAAGTAAACATTACAAAAGAAGATGCATACAGTCTACTGTGTAGTTAGACAAACATCCCGATGAATCCACAGCTAATAATCTGTCTGAAAACCAGTGAGAGTCGAGGATCTTACCCGCAATCTGGAAAAGACCAGTTGCTCCTTTCGTAGCTCAAACTGCATCAGCAGGTCCCTGAGCTCGCAGATCACTGAGTAATCAATGATGCTGACATGATGGCAATCCAAGACCACTGACCGTGGGGGAGATGCTGGGTGAGAGGCATTATGGGAAACGTCACAGAAAAGCTGAACACACCACACGACCACAAGTTACTGATTACGGTAAGTTTCTCCTAAAGAAGCAGAGATCATCAAACAAATCCTTACCCTGCAGAGCCTGAGTGTGGATGACACGGCTGAGATACTCTGTGGCAGGAAAGCTGAGTCCACTGCCCAACTCAATTACCAGCACACCTTGGTCAAAGACCTGAGTACAAGAGGCACATACAGACGGGTGTATTTAGTACTAAATTGATACTGTTGTATCCCATAAGTGTTTACCAGTCTGCAGTCCTGGATATGGAAAATTGGATTTTTTGAGTCTGGATTGTGTCCTGTTGTAAGCATAAGAGATCTTAGCCTGTATCTTTGTGTATAACCAGTTTGGTTTTGTTTTGATTTGTTTTGTTGGTTATTTCCAATGCATGTGGAATTTCATTTACTGTATAAACTATGAAAATTCAATAAAATTAATGAAGAAAAAAATATATCACTGGCAGATAAGGTTGCAAAGGGGAATAAAATTTCCAGTAAATTTCAGGAAAGTTTCCTGAAAATTTCCATTTATATTTTTTAGCCCAGAAACGCTGTGAAACTAAATTTATCTCACAAATTCTGGATTTTTCGTTCTTCTTGTTATCAACTTGATTTAAAAAATATTGAATGAAAATCCTGCTGGCTTCTCCAAAAAGGAGCTAACTGGCATCAACTGAGAAGTCTGATTATTAATTTACCTTAATCTTGGGTCTTGCCATGCTGTAAAGCAGCAAGGCTCCAGATACAGCAACACCTCCCACAATGCCGTACTGCACCTCCCAGAAACTCATCAAGAACGTCACCACAAAAGGCAGCAGGTCCGGCTCTAAAGAGACATGTTGGCATTACACTATAATCAACAAAAAGACTATAAGAAAGAAACTCTCAGCAGTCACTCACTGTGAATCTTCCACATCTTCACGACAACGTGATAATCCACCATGGGAGCGACTGCACAGATGATCACTGCAGCTAGAGATGCTTTGGGGATGTAGTAAAAGGCTGGCATGAGGAACGCCAGGGAGAGCAACACAATCACACCTGCAAAGAGGAGGAAAGGGACATTCAGAAAACTCCCTCATGTCCAAAATTAAAGTTAGTCTCAACACAAACACAAGAGAAAGAAAGCCACTGAAAAGTTGAATGACTATACAAAACATGCAGATCACCACAAGATGTCAGTAGAGATGCAGGGTGGAGCGTTTGGACTCACTTGTGACGATCCCTCCAGCTGGAGAGCAAACACCAGTCATGGAATTCACCGCCGTCCTGGATTTGAGGAAAAAGATGAGCAGAGAAAATATACAGTACATCAACACTATGCTTTGCTTTCTCAAAAACTTTAATACACACGAGCACAAACCTCCCAAAGCTGCCAGTGACGGGGTACGCTGACACAAAGGAGCCCATGATGTTGGTCACACCGATGGCCAGCAGCTCCTGGTTGGCATCGATTCTGTAGTCATTCTGACTGGCTGGGAAGAAACGGCGTTAAATTCATAACTCATTTATCTGCTTTTATTTTATTCTCACATAACTTAAAACTGATCTGGTGATTTAAGTTTGGTGCTAACTACCTCTATGATATTTTTCTGAGTAGGGATTGAGCAAGTTATCAAAGTACGCAACAAAGAGCAGCTCATAGTCTTCTTTCAGGACCTTTGGTCATACATCAAACTACAGACCTATAAATTGTAGGCCTTATAATGGCAACAGAGGAAGTTCAGGAAATATCAAAACAATATTACAGTTCATCTAAAAGGGAAATGAAAGTCTTATTGTGGTGACATTTAACTCTAAATCTGTTAAGTATTGGGGATGGCAAAGTCAGGGTTCATCCTCGGTGGATACCAACCTCATGACTTTAGAGCTTCGACCAAATTTGTATACCCATAATCTGAAGGAACACTCAAAAAAAAATAAAAAATGAAACATTGACGGTAATTAAATTTATCATGTCAACCAGTGAACATAGATACACATGGTATAAAGAGGAATGCCCACAAAACTTCATATCCGGGTCGCACTGAGGGGGGAAACACAACGCTTTCTCAATGCAGAGGACCTGTTGTGTCCTTTTTGTATCACAAATAAGATCATAAAAAAAACCCTCGAGCTGAGGGGAAGAACGCAGTGGCTACAAGCGATCCAGCTGGAGGATGAGTTTGATTGCCTTTGGGATCCGAAATCAACACGTGTATGTCAGTCGTCAGCACTTCATTACAGGTACGATAACAGTATCTCCATCTTATTCAATCAGTGTTAGATTGTTTTGTATTTTACATGAAGGTTCAGTTGCTAGTTTTAAGAGCATCACACCGGTAGGTGCATCACAACAGGTAGGTATCGGACGCAGGATTTTGTGATGAAGCACAACTCCAACAAAACCACTTGTTAAAAAGTTATTTCCCCTCCAGGGACTGATAGTTCTTTAGGCAGCTGTTTGTGTGTAAATCCCTGTGTGATATACCGGGTCATCAATAAGCTATATATAGGCAACTCACGGGGGCTTTTGTGCAATAACAACCATTGTGTGGCTCTTAGCGGGTGATTCAACCAGGTGTCAGAAGGTGTCAGGGAATGACACATCAGGCCATTCAGTAGGATCATTCATCCACTCTTTAATAACTGTTTAAGTATCTGTATAATTATTTAAGTATAATTGTTTAAGTGTCTGTCCCTTTGAATTGTCTCTAATGAATCAGTAAACGATATTTTAGCAATTAGCATGAAAATCTGAGTTAAAAATCAATGTGTTTTCAATGCTGTGGACGAGGGGAAAGGATTGTTTTCCCCCTCAAAATTCCCCGCCTGTAACCATGACGCGACTGTGACGTGACGCCAACTGTATCTATATCAGGTGAGTTGAAAACTATAATTTTAGGCTCGACTAACTTGAACTTGAAATTTCAACGATCATAATGAATTTACATGAAACCAATTGACAAAATAAATTTAATTAAAGCCAATGTTTTTTTTTGAGTGAATGCTATTTGCACTCCATGCCTTGAAACTTACCAAAAGCTTTAGCTATGGCAATACTCTCCAACAGACCCATGAAGGGAATCACAGCCAGACCTCCTCCAAAGCCCTGCACAAAACACACACACAGAAGAGGACAGTATCAGAGATAATGTGTCACACACACAGACACACACACACACACACACACACACACACACACACACAGACTAGCCTCCTGTCTCTGATGCTGACCTCAACTATTTGCCTAAATGAGATGATGGTGCCGTTGGCTGTGGTGTCTGTGATGGGTGGGGGCCTGAATGGAGGAAGCCCCCGATGCGTTTCCCCAGTAATCGTGAACACGTTGTAACCATAAGCATCCCATGAGAACGCTACAAAGGACGCAGCCACAACCACCAGGGCGTTACGCACTGCACAAAACAGAGCAGAAATTGGTGTAAAGAGCAGGACAGAAGAAATAAAGTCCAGATTCATTGTTGAAGTCTGCTTGGAATATTGTTATTTTTCACAGGTTTGAATGACAGACAGGTACTTTCACTCACTGGTCGCAACAATCCACACAAGTTTCTTGGCGAATCTGGTGCAGGTGGAGTCTTCAGAGTCATCAGGGCTCAGATTCTTCTTCATAAACACCAACATGATGAGCAGGGCGAGGCAGAGCAAGCCCAGCACCACATCACCTGTCTTGGCCTCTTGAATCCTGTAGAAGGTGTAGTACACCTGCAAGTAGAACTCTGGGGGAACACCCTTGAGACCTAGAATGTTCTGGAAAAAAGGAAGAGCAGATTTACCATCAGCTGAGAAAAAAGACATCAAGACAGTTAAAGGTGCAGGGACGTTATGATTGTAGAGGCAGCCTGAAACACTGGGATGCATTGTAGATAAAATCAGTGATGTAATGAAAACGTGGGTGAGTCTTCAGAGCTCATTGTTAAAATAAATACAGTGCCTATTATAAGTTTTCACTCCCTTGGATGTTTTACTTTTTTATTGCTTCATAAATCAATCATGGTCAATAAAATTTGGCTTTATCCCCCACAAAAAAAGTATTGGTAAAAAACTCTTTTATGTCAAAGTGAGAACACATGTCTACAAAGTAATGTCAAAGAAACAAAAAAAATATGACAAAAATATAACTGTGTGCATAATTATTCACCTCCTTAAAATCAATATTTAGTAGATGCACCTTTGGTTGCAATCACAGCACTGTGTGGATAAGTTTCAATCAGTCAAACATTTGAAAACTGAAATTTTGCTCCAATCTTCTTTGCAAAACTGCTCAGGCTCTGCCATTCTGTGCAGGTATCAGGCATGAACAGCCGTTTTCAAGTCCAGTCACAAATTCTCTAGGATTGAAGTGTGGGCTTTGAATCGGCCACTCCTGAACATTTACCTGGTTCTTTTCTAACCATCCCTGTGTACTTTTTTGCTGTTTGCTTCGGATCATTGTCTTGCTCGAAAATAAATATTCTCCCAAGCCGTTGTTCTTTAGCAGACTGAATAAGATTGTCCCCATGATTTCTGTGTATTCATTCTGCCCTCTACCTTTACAAGTCTTCCAGGGCCAGCTGCTGAGAAACATCCCCACAGCATGATGATGACACCCCCATGCTTCACAGCGGGGATGGTGTGTTTTTGGTGATGTGCGGTTTGTTTTCTGCCAAACATAACGTCTAGTCTGATGACCAAAAAACTCAATTTTGCTCTCATCTGATTAAAGAACCTTTTTCTGTCTCATTGCTACTCTCTCCCATTAAACTTTAAATTGCTATTTAAACACAGGCTCTCCCATCTCAGCAGCTGAAGCTTGTAACTCCTTCAGAGCTGTTGTAGGAGTCTTGGTGGCTTCTCTTATTAGTTTCCTTCTTGCACAGTCACTTAGTTTATAAGGACGGCCTGATCCAGGCAGACTCATATATGTGTCATATTTCATCCATTTCTTTATGACTGATTTCACTGAACTAAAGGGAATGATCAATGACATTACTTTGAAGAAATCCGTTTACACTTTGACAGTGAAGACTTTTGTCCAAGATTTTTCTTTTTTTGTGTGTGAAAAGAGACAAATTTTACTGACCATCATTGATTTATCAAAGCAATAAAAGTGTGAAACATCCAAAAGGGTGAATACTTAATGTAGAAAATTCATTGTGTCACATTTTCTGATCAGTATTCTTGTTTAGTGGTCAAACGTGATGGAACAGAGAAAAATTCTTGAGTCAGCTGCATGAGAGGAAAACCTGTCGACTTAAGACTTCTCTTTTCTATCAATGCATGAATATTCTTGGGATGATGTTGATTATTTTTGAGGTTTTATTTTTGTGTTGTGAGTTTACTGTTTTACACCCCCATAGCTAAGCTGATGTGCACATCATAAAAACGCCAAAAGAGGGTAATAAAACCTGGCACAACATGCAGAGGAAGTTAGAAGAGCCAGAAAGGCTCATGAAGATGCCTCCCATCAGCGAATGACAAGGGCTGTAACAGCATCAATAAGGACTACTGGAAGCTTCATTTGATTTTTTTTTTCATTGCTGGACTTTCAATTTCCCTTTCTTGGATGTGAGGTTACAAAATTGTGGCAGTAATTCATAAATACAAACTGTTAAATTCACTGCTAAGTATCATAAGGAAATGGGTACAGAATCTAGTATTTAGTGGCGCTTTAGGTGGGTGTGTTCTTTTTCTTTTAAAAATATATGTCTTTATGTATGTGCATATATCTGTGTGTGTGTGTGTGTGTGTAGGTTAAACTTTCACCTTAACCTGGCCAAAGCCAATGGTAATAGCAGCTGCACATGTGAAGCCTTTTATTACTGGGGAAGAGATGAAGTCCAGCAGGAAACCTGCAGGGGTCAAGAAAAAATAAAGGAATGATTTACGGAGCCATGGCATTGGCCTTGGCCCACAAGTCAAAGCGCGGCTGAGATCTGCTGATTTCAGAAAAGAAACATTTACGGTTAGCAGAGGAAGTCATAGATGTGGTGGCAGGAAGTCATTCTCCTGCATTCACAGATGCCCTGCTTCCTTTTCTTTGATCCTCTGTTAGTTTTTAATATAACGTGTTTTTCCAGATTTTCATACAGCTCACCTTCTTGCTAAGGGCAGAGAGATGCAACCTAAATAAATATTCAAGCTTTAGCTGAATTTCCCTTCAGGGATTAATGAAGTACATTATCAGTAGAAAACAAAAATCTAGCACTGTGTCGAAAAACTTTTTTTTAAAATTTCCTTCAAAATGTGATGTGTACATTCACTCAGGTCATAAGTGATGGACCAAAAAAAGAAAGAAAAAAAAAAAGAAACAAAAAAAAGAAAAACTGCCAAAATTGGTGTCACATGTTTTTCACATGACCACAGCAGCCCGACCTTCTCCTCACCTAATCTCAGTAATGCCATAACAGCTTGGATGAGTCCACAGAGGAGACTGAGCAGCACGGCTTGGTTTGGGTGCCCACCCACCACTGAGAAACACAGCAGGGACATAATCGCTGTGGGACCAAGTGTGATGTCCTTGGAAGTCCCCAGGAGAGTGTACACAAACCCCCCCATGAAGGCAGAGTAGAGTCCAAACTGAGAAGAAAAGGGTTGAATAATTAATACAGCTGAAGTCAATGAATTTATTTATTTACTTACTTACTTGCTTACTTATTTAAAGGGACAGTGCATATTAATGAACATTTCAGCACAAACTCAATGTAAATATGCCATCAGGCTAGTTTTTATCTGTAGTCCCTGAGAAGCCAGAGCAGAGCTCATAGAAGAAGATACAAAATACAAATAGAAACATGTCGATAGTATAAAAACAAAATATGCTATATCTAACAAAAGGTGCAAGAAAACATTCAAAGTGCTAGATAGAGGAAATGATAAAGTGCTACCCCTCAAGTCGTACCACACAGAAGGTTGCCTCCAAATAAGATAATATAATACTAATAAGATTTAATAAAACAGAATAAATTAAGAAATAGCTTTATTAAACCCAAAAGAAAAGTGCCAGTCTGCTTGAGAATGATGGTACAAAAGAGTAAAATATGAAAAAGAGAAATAAGTACAGGCAAAATGAATAAATAAAGTATATGATGTTTAAATGCAAAGAAACAGTTCCCAAAATTGACTTAGAACAAAAAATGCAAAAAGTTAAAGGAGAAAAGTTCAGTAAGCGGATAAGTAATGGCAATACATTGACAGAGTCATTAACAGTTCTGCTTAAGGACAGTAAAAACTATAAAAATTACAGAACTGAAATATGTAAGCAAATAAATTTAATACTGCACATTTTTGAAAAAGTTACACCGAAAACAAAGCTAACAAGTCTGATTAATAATAAATACGGCACATGGTACCTCAGCCATATAAAAAAAGGAATTTTCAATTTGAATAAATGAAAATTGCAGATTTTAAAAAGTAATATTTCCCTGGATTAAAAGTGAAATGAACATGAAATAAAAAGTTATATGGCACATTCTATGAGAAATATTCTTATTTTTTCTGGTTGGTTTTGTTAACCCGTAATTTAAGCCTTACTTAAGAGACAACTCAGAAGGGATTTATTTACCTGCACAGGAAGGCCAGCGATTTCAGCGTAAGCCAACACTTGTGGTACAGCTGTCAAACCAACAGTGAGGCCTGCGAGCAGATCCATCTGAAGCCATTTCAGGTTGTATTTTGGCAGCCAGGACAGGATGGGCAGCCAGGCTTTCAGGGTGCTGTAGGAGCAGCAGCCCCGGTGCCTGTCTGATGCTTGTCCTAGCAGTGGCTGGTCCATGGCACCAGGATCAAAGGAGAAGAAAAGGAGAACCTGGACAAGACGGATGATGGTGGACAGGATGAAGAGAAAGCAGCTTGTACATATCACATACTCAAATGAACATGACTTTGGTGATTACCAAACAAGAAAAACACTTTCACAAAGAGACCAATTTTCCCTCTTCTGCTTTAAATGTCACTTATCAGCTTGAAATAAATGTTGCTTGTACTTTTCCAGGCCTTCTTCCTCTACAAGCCAAGCTTTCAAGATAACACAACAAAGAAGTGTTCTGTGTGCTCGCATGTGTCTGCATATCTGTGTGGGTTTTTTTGTACAAACACAGGAAGAAATTTGACCCCATATCTGCAGGTGCTTTCTGTGATCTGTGTGAAAAGAACAACCAAAGTCAGAGCAAGTAATCTAGCTATAAGAACATAAATGAGGAAAAGTGAACAATAGCACCTCTTTCCTGTGTTTGTGTTCAAATAGTTGACAGCAAGTCTTCTACAGGTCCCTTTATTGACTCTTGCACCTTTAAAAGCTTTGATAGTTTTATTATAGTAGGGTGATCATGTGACATGTCAGTGGTCTGCATACCTGTGCATGACCTTACAACAGAACTGCAACAAAGTGTTTTCTCAACTGCTTGACAAACTAGAAATAAAAGGAATAACCTAGAGCAAGCTTTGTGACAGGTGTTGTAGTATCAGGTTGGATGCAGAAAGATGAGTCAGATTAAAGTGATTTGCAAAAAGAGAAAATAGAGAACCACCCAATAATGTTTTAAACGGTTAGATCAAAACAAAAACAATGAAAAACGGTGTAAACGTTATAAAAGAAGAATAGAATAGAATAGAATAGAATAGAATAGAATAGAATAGAATAGAATAGAATAAAGTTCACTGCATTGGAATAAGAAAACAGAACAACTATAAAGTAAATGATAAACTAGAGCAGAAAAATAAAGTACCAACAACAATAAGACCTCTTACTCAGCCTCATTTTTTCTTCTTTGCCATTGTCAATCGTTTCAGCAGTGATTTTGTGCCAAAGCAGCCCTCAGCCTTTCGCTAAACCAACTTCCCAAATTCTTACATTTCGCTGATGTAGCGCGAGACACTGGTTCCTGTTTTCCGGCTGGTCTTCACATGATCTTCGTCATGTGACCAGAGATGGGCGGGGCCTAAGTTGTTTGCGGAAGAAGTTGAAATGTGCACAGCGCAATCATTAAAAACTTCTCTGCTGGTCATCATTTGATCTCTTTCTTTATATTCGATCACAAACTTATGTATTTATAGGATGTTTCTTTTTCAATCCGCACGAAATATTTCACATCCCAACCAGCGGAGGTTTTAAAACTTTGTATTCGAGGTGTTTTTGAGGCTGCAGTTTGGTTACACAGACATCATCAACATCATGCTTAAGTTGTTTTTTCTCATTTTGACATCATGTTGCTTCGGAGAGTCAAAGAGGAGAAACGTCCTTCTTATTATCGGTGAGTGATTTTTTTTTAAAAACATTTTACTGTGTTCTTCTTGTTATAGGTTTTAGTATTTATTTGACCATGGGTTTAAATCAGAAAATTTCTCTTTTCTCATAAAGAAAGTACGTATCTTAAGACAGTTTTTGGATACAGGATGTGTAACAATATTAACCAGTAAATTTAGACACATTGTATTCATACAGTTTTGAAGAGAAAGAAATATGGATAACTTCACTGAAGTCACACAGAAACCATTAATGTGCTACATTTGCCAAAAGAACCTAATAAACCCAGATATAGAAAGTATGGTAATGCTACATTCAACCTGATTATTAAATTGCCATGACTAGTGTATGCTACCTCTTCTCCTCCTCATACTTTATTTCCTAGAACATTGGCAAGCATTTCTGTAGCTCACAAGCGTGTATTTTTTACCACTTCCCCAGCCGATGATGCAGGTTTTGAGACGGAGGTGTATAACAACTCTGTGGTCCACACACCACACCTGCGCTCTTTGGCCAAGCGAAGCCTCGTGTTCAACAACGCCTTCACCTCAGTCAGCAGCTGCTCTCCTAGCCGCTCTACCATCCTCACAGGCCTGCCACAGGTATATTAAAAGACACATACACACCTCTGGATCTCTCACTTTTGGTTGCACACAGTCACAGTCATAAGGTCTTCATGATTCATGTTCTCAGCACCAGAATGGCATGTACGGGCTTCATCAAGGTGTTCATCACTTCAACTCTTTTGATGGAGTTCAAAGTCTGCCGCTGCTCCTCAGCCAAACAAATATACACACAGGTTAGTCACAACAGGGGAGTGTCTGGTCTTTCACACACTCTTTTTTCTTATCATCGTTTCACTCTCTCTTTTTTTTTTTACCGCTTCATGCCCACAGGCATCATTGGGAAAAAGCATGTGGGTCCTGGATCTGTCTACCCATTTGACTTTGCCTACACAGAGGAGAACAACTCTGTCCTCCAGGTGGGGAGAAACATCACCCGCATTAAACTTCTGGTACGCAAGTTTTTCAAGACTCATAAGGAGGAAGCCTTTGAACAAGGGCGAAAGAAAGGAAAGAATGAGGAAGATGCTGAAGAGGAAGAGAGGCCATTTTTTCTTTATGTAGCTTTTCACGACACTCATCGATGTGGACACTCGCAGCCTCAGTACGGAGCTTTCTGTGAGAAGTTTGGAAACGGTGAAATGGGAATGGGTAGAATTCCTGACTGGATTCCAGAACATTACACACCTGAACAAGTGAAGGTCAGTGATGTGGAATTGTTGTGTATAATTAAAAAACAAATGCAGAATTCTGATCCATCTTTATCTCTTATATTTCAGGTTCCCCCTTTTGTGCCAGACACACCTGCAGCACGAGCAGACTTGGCTGCACAGTACACCACGGTTAGCAGGCTGGATCAAGGTTTGTAACAACATTTACAGCAAAAAGGATGGACATAAGCCTTCTGTGTTACATTTAGGGTTCTGGTTCTTTCCTCGGCAGGTATCGGTCTGGTTCTGCAGGAGCTCAGGGACGCTGGTTATGAGAACGACACTTTGGTCATCTACAGCTCAGATAATGGCATCCCCTTCCCGAATGGCAGAACCAACCTGTATCACTCAGGAACAGCAGAGCCCATGCTGGTGTCTTCTCCCGAGCACAGGGAGCGATGGGGAGACACCAGCCAGGCCTACGTCAGCCTGCTGGGTAAGACATGGATGCTTGAAAGAGATCAGAAATAGTACAAGTGGTGACTCTTTAGAAAACAGGGGGAAAAAGGTAATATGATTTGTAGTATCAAAATGTTTGTTATTCATTATCATCCTGTGATCGTTTAGATTTTTTTTTGGTGTTAATTTTTGGGGTTCTACATGTAGAAACAAACAGGAATAGTTACTGTATGTGTTCAGATGTTTTTAAACCACCACAAGAGGGAGACAAAACAATAGTGCATGAGTAGCAGACCTCATAAACTGAATATTATTGCCTAAAATGGTAATATTTATTATAAGAAAAGGAAATAAACCAGTTAAACAAATTGAAACAAAACAATCAGTCATTTATGATCTATACGCCATAAAAACAGCAAGTAGAAGGGGTACTAATTTAACTCTGTGGTTAAATCATGATCCTTACGTAAAAAAGATGTCATCCTCAAAGCAGGTGGCCCGGGCTCAAACAGTCTTTTTCTCTTCCAGTCTGTCCTCTCATTTCCTCTGAATAAAGACAATAAAGCCCCCAAGATAATGTAAAATAAGTGCAAGTGTTAAAGCATACAAGTAGTGCATGTGATTAACAGTAATGTGAGATCATTGGTGCTGGCTATGACTTGTCTTTTTTAAAACATTAACTTTTGGATGCATGCATAACATTTTCCTTCATCATTCACAACATGAAAGTGCAGTAAAAGGAATGAATTTTTCTCTTTGTTTTCTTGTCTTCTTCTTCTTCTTCTTCTCCTCCATTTTGGCAGACATCACTCCCACCATTCTGGACTGGTTTTCGGTCCCCTACCCGTCCTACAGCCTTCCTGGCAGCCCCTCCACTCCTGTCCATCTCACAGGTCGCTCCTTACTGCCCGCTCTGGTGTCTGAGCCCAGCAGCTGGCACACCGTCTATGCCAGCCAGTCCCTCCACGAGGTCCGTCCCTCCACATGGATCCTGTTATTACTCAATCCAAAAGGAAAGGCTATAATGAAAAAAATAAAAAATAAATTCTGTTTGTTTTCAGGTTACCATGTACTATCCAACCCGCTCTGTCCACCAGGGGGCGTTCCACCTTCTCCATAACCTACACTATCGCATGCCCTTCCCCATCGACCAGGATCTGTATGTGTCCCCCACCTTCCAGGACCTGCTGAACCGCACACAGCAGAGCGAGCCCACACACTGGTTCAAAAGCCTGCAGCAGTATTACTACAGAGAGCGCTGGGAGCTGTTCGACTCCAGGTCTGTCTCTGCAGGAACATGTGCACACTTGTGACTTTGTTATGATGATTTTTAGGAGGAGGCTTTGTCAGAAGCTGAGTGATTACAGATCTTGACTGCTCAACAGTCAAACATTGACACATCTACTGCACTCATAAAACAGATTTTTGCAGCTCTTTTCATTTTTAATGCTGTCAATATATAAAAGTTGTAATATGATAATGTTATACTATGTAACTGTCAGAAAAACACTGAAGCTCGAACAAAGTACCATTTATTCATTTTAAGAGTAACTTCATCTTGGAGAAACTCCTGACAGGTGTACTCCATGACCCTGTGACATCACTGTGATGTCAAACATTTTCCTTACCTTTGCTTACCAGAGAGGGCAGCTGCACTCTTCTTTCCAGTCTCAAGTTAAGACTCTAAACTGCATCTGCTCATGAGTTAAGATAAATGTCACATACTGAATATGAAACAGTGTTCATTTAAAAGGCTGCACTGTCTTTGTAGTGACTTGTTTCTTCTAAAAACGTATGTAAAGTGTTGATGCTCTTGAATTACGTCTGAAAGCTGGATGTTAAGCTCCTCAGTCAGGCTGATTCGCTTCTTTCCCTCTTTTCTCTCATTACAAGCTTTGGTTAGAAAAATCAATGGCCTTACTTCGGGAGTTTAATTTTCATTATCTGTTATTCATAACTCGAGGATATCTTTTAGACCAAGATGTTTTCTTTCATAAGAAAATAAAACATGATTTAATACCACCAAAGAGCACGAACACATTTGATGAACTGAGTGAAAAACTGAGTCACATCAAATTGTCTCTTTTCTTTTTGCCTCTTTATCCTATTTAATGTTTTTTTTTCTTTTTTTTGTCTTAATAATCAACAAAACATAGGACTGTAATTGTGTTGGAATCATAAATTGTCTTTAAAGCCACTTTTCTTTGTAATTTTCTATCACTCAAAAAATAATCCCAGCACCTCTAAGTACATTTCTTTGTAATTAATGATTAAAATCTGTTTGGTTGTTCTGAGCTGCAGGGAATTATTTACTTGGTGGTCATTCTATTTCCTTTGTATTATTGTTTTTTTTCTGGAAGTGTAAAAATTTTAGAAGTAGCTGTCAGATTTTTTGCATGAAATTAAAACATTAACACTTTTTTTCATTTAATTTGTATTCTAGTATGTGGATACAGCTATGTGCAGGCACTGACTCTGTTTTGTGACCACAGGGCGGACCCTTTGGAGTCAAAGAACCTGGTATCAGACCCGTCATACAGCACTGTGCTGGAGAGTCTGAAGCAGAGTTTGCTGAAGTGGCAGTGGGAGACGGGAGACCCCTGGGTCTGTGGACCGGACTATGTCCTGGAGGACAAACTGGAGCCTCACTGCAGACCACTTTATAATGGACTCTGAAGTATTATTATTATTTTTTTTTACATATCTTGACTTGATTTCTGCATAAATTGACACATTTTCATGTAAAATAAATGTCATCAGATGTATTTGTATTTTTATATTTAAATCTTGTTTTTTTGCTCTAAAATAAACTTGATTTGCCTCAACTGTCATATTGTGCTCAGTGTATCTTCACCCATGTTTGTTATGCTCCAGATATAATTTCATCCCTCCCGTCTTCGGTCCTTCTCATCTGTTCCTTTACTTCCGACCATCCAGACTCCTGTCATTACCCGCTCCTTCATAGAAGGACAACGTGGATACAACCACATGGCTGTTTATATTACTATTTAATTACACAAATGTATGCCCATTTATTGTTTCTGTCCCCATCACTGCGCTTCCTCGGATCAGCTGATTACGCAGAATCTGGTGCTCACGACGCAAGACTGAGAGGTCAACAAATCAATCACGAAAAAGGGTCTCAGCTGATTGATCTCGGTCCATTTGAGGATTCACAACCCTTCCATGTAAAGAGCTTTTGGTACAATTTGGATCAGTCAATTATTCTCTTGTGTTTATTGATCTGCTTATTTCCAAATGTGTCCATTTCCACTCATGTTGAAGTCTTTCAAAGCCACTCGTGCTGATTCTGCTTTGTTCTCCGCCTTTTGTTGGATAATCACTCACCGAGTTTAATGGCTTTTATGCCTTTTATGTGTCCAGACTGTTTAAATCCAAATTTCCTAAATTAACCCTGATTTCTCAGGATAAAACCAGAAGAGTTCACGCTGCCTCCTCAAAGCAGGACTTACAATTTTTAGACATATAGGAAATTAGAATTTGTACAGTTAATGACTGAGGCACAGAGACGCCTCTTAATTAGTTTATACTTTTGGGTCCCTTTGAGATTTGACGTCTTGCGTCTGTGTGTCCTGCTCCAATAATGTCACTACGTTTTACTTTTCAAACGTCAGAGGAGGGCTGACGTCCCCATACATCTCCAACCCCCTCATGTGCTATACCGCACGCCGGATCATCATCCGCCCACATCTTTTGTGATTTGACGAACGTCCTGGGTCATGACAACGTCGCGCAGTCAGCCTATATAAGCAGGAGAAAGTTTCCAAGAACCAAACAAAACATCAAGTGGGTCTGAACAGACAACGGAAGCGCAAATTTCTCCTGCGTAAAAAAGTGCAAAGACGATTCCAGACATGCAGAGATCAGTAAGATTTGCTGTTGTGTGCGTCGCAGTGTCTCTTTTCATCTGCTGCCCAGCAGTGGAAGCCTGGTACAAGCAGTCCACCGGGCCCAGCTACTACTCAGTGGGCCGAGCCTCCGGTTTGCTCTCCGGTATCAGAAGGTCTCCATACGTCCGGAGGGCTGAGTCCGAGGAGACGCTGATGGACAGCGGGGAGACAACGGGTAACAGCGTGCTTCCAGAGACGAACAGGGAGATCTCCATTCTTAAAAGCATGGTGGGTATATCTCAGACATTTTTATGTTATGTTTTCAGACGATTAAATAAAGAAGAGACGCACGGATTAAGATTTTCACCGAGCCTTAAAAATTGTTATAAAACTATATATTTAAAGTCAGAATTACTCTATTAACATATTTTTTTTACTGCTTTTCGGTAACCTTTGTGGAAATAATTCATAGATGAGATGAAAATTGTTGGAAAACTTTCACAGCTCATGCGTAATAGCGCAAACCATTTAGTGAGCGCTGCAGGAGAAAAAGCAACTGAATTTCAAGATGATCGAAACAACGCTCTGTTATAATAATGAAGTTAGTTAGTTTGGATATTTAGATTTGAAGCTGGACTCTGGAATAATGCGATAAAAATAATAAATACAAAACTGAATTTTAAGATTTTACTTAAATGACCGATTCTGGAATTTTAGAATAGGTCGTTTTTTATCACAATGAAACAAATATTCAAATTTTGGTCGATTCAAGTGATACATTAAATCAATTAAAGCATTGACTTTGAGTTTTTAGACGCTTGTTTTATTTATTATTCACACTGTATGTTTAATGTCGCTAACTTTAATGTCTCATCACTTTCCTCCTCCTCCTCGTCCTCCGACAGGCTATCTGCGTAAAAGACATCTCTCCAAACCTGAAAAGCTGTGAGCTGCTGCGGGACGGGACAGGAACCTTCCAGTGCAAGGCGGACGTCTTCCTCACTCTGGACTCCCTGGACTGCCTGTCCGCGTGAGCCCCGGTCCTCCACCGACCGAGCCCCAGGAGCGCTTTTCTGGAAACGACACATTTTGAGAAAAAGAGGAGGGGTGGCTGAGTGTGTGGGGAGGAGTGGAAGGAGGGTGGAGGGTGGACGAAAGGCGCAGAAGAAACCCTTTCATCCTTGATGATGCACCGCTGCAGACTCTGAATGTTATCTGATTCTATGAGAGAGAAAAAAAAGACCACAAACGTCCTTCATCTTGTTTTGGTTTTAAAACTGTAAAAGAAAAGAAAAATAAGTAATGAGATGATACTTCTCATCTTTGCTGTAATTCCCAAACATGTAACCGCAGATGCCAACATGTATTAAATGTCCAGAAAATTTAACTGCAGAGCAGATTTCCTGGAAAGTACTTTTATTTATTTTATCTATTAAAACGAACAAACACTGGTAACATGTTGCGTGGCTTAAATTTGTCTTGAAATACATTTAACAAGGAAAACAGGGTCCACACCTGCTTGATTTAATACAACAATTATTTTACACAATGTCTTCTTCAGAGAAAACTATAATATGATCATAAAATGAGCTCACCAGTACAACATTTTATCTGTATCGTGGGTTTACCAACAATACAGTGTCAACTATGAATTTGACAGTCTGTGAATATGGTGCTTCAGATGATTGAGACGGGACCATTTCTGAAAGTTAAAACATAAACAAAAATGTCACAATTGAAGATTTTTAATATCTCTTCAGGCTCATTGTCAAAGAAAGGCACTTAAAGTTTTTTTCCCTCTTTCCCAGAATCAGCCATTAGCACATCTCGTTGGGTTAATGTCACACAAATCACATCCACAAGGTTTGATCCCAGGTGAAAAATCTGAGTTTACGAGTGTGTTAGACCAGCTCACATTACGAGGTTTCATTGCAGACATTTGTCCCCTTTTAAATATAGAAGACCATTGTCATCACTGACTGGATGGAGTCAGGGGACAAGTGACTTCACTTCAGAGAAAGTAAACACAAACTGGGAGCATTAGGTGGGTATGACGCATAGGATGTGGACAGCAGAGGGACGAGGTGATGGATGAGCTGCAAACACACAGCGGTATGCATGAGAGAACCCTGTGCCGTGGAAGTAACGGACAAACAGTAAATCCTCACACCCTCTGTGTCCTGCCCCCCACCCCCGCTACACACACACACACACACACACACAAAGAGGAAAAGACTGCTTAATAAATGCTGTTAGGTCTTTAAAAAAGTAACATCAGTTCACGCTCTGTTTTGTGCCCACATTTTGAAATAAAAATACCCAGTATGCTAAACACAAGGTGTCAAAAGTCAGCATCTTAGAGCTCATCCCTAAAGATCGAGAAGAAGTCAAACACTTCTCTTCTTTCAAAGTTCTTTGAAACCATTTTTAAGCTACTTGAAATAACAGAGGAGAGATGCTGAAATGCAGCAGTGCCAACAAGTGTCTGAAATTCACAGTGAATGATCCTCTACTGTCTTGATTCCTGATTTGTCTCTTCAAATAAAAGAACCTCCAAAGATGGACCTCCACCTGCAGCTACAGGAGCGACACAGCCTCCAGGTTTTCTCTGATTATCGTGTCCATAACCACCTGAAAGACCACCTGGATGTTGGAGGTGTCGGTTGCCGTGGTGAAGTGGTGGTAGATGAGTTTGCTGGGCGTGGTGTTGAGAGAGATGAAGGTGGCAGCAATGTAGCGCGCGGCAGAGTCCACATCACAGTCTGCTCCTGGAGGACAGACGATGAGGTACGATGATTTAAAACTGTTTCCTGCATCACACACTAACCTGCAAAGACTGAAGTGATGAGATGTAAATCAAATGAAAACTGCTTAAAAAATGAGGTACTTTGTACTATGTATGACTCTTTGGTTTATTTTTTGATGTTTTAAATCATATGAGCCTGATTGAAGTTTCTGTGAGTTATTTTGTCTCCTCTGATTTTTTTTTACAGGTAAGTAAGGTGCACCTCAGGGTTCAGTTTTGGGTCCTTCGCACATCATAAACAACTCAGCCATTTCATTTGAGTGCAGGTGATAATCAGACCCTGAAAGTTCTGTTTTCAAAGTTTATTGTGTGAATTAAAGAGATGGATGTCTGGAGATTCCAAACAGGAATCCTTTAATTAAACCATAACACATGATGGTGTAGTTACTGCCATCTACTGGTCACGTATTGGAGCATGTCCCGTTGCAAAGAGCAGTGGGCTCAGGTTCAACAGGAATTCAACCTTCAAGCAGCACACATGGTTTCATCGTGTGCTCACACTCTACCTCCCGTCACTTCTCCATTTTCATCGGGGAGAAAGACAGCAAACAGAGAGAAGAGTATGTAAAAAAGACGTTAGAAAGAGTACAGGGAGGGCAGAGTCAGACAGAGGAGCTAGTCTTGGCAAAAACCTAACCTCTGCCAGTGAGGCAGTACGCTCTACCTCTCTCTGTGTTCAAAGACACCTGCCTGAAACGAGTAAAGATCATTTTGAACTGTAAAGCTATCAACAAAGCTATCAGTGACAGAAAAAAGCCTGAAAATGGGAACAACAGCACCTCTTTAAGTTTTTACATCATCATGTATCCCAATAATTAATTTCTCCTCAGCACTCCAGAAGCCTCCTCCACTGTTGCCTTGCTACAAAGTTATGCCTTTCCATTTAAACTGATAAGAATCTGACCTAAAGGACAGAGCCAGTGCAGGACGTCTCTGTTCAGCGAGTGCGACGTGTGCGATGCTCTCTAAAAGAGATTTACCAATCAGTGATGTCACAATCTGAGCGTACCTAGTGTGGCTCATGTTTGTCTTTGAAGACACCGCTCAGAGAGCAGCCTGCGGTCTCCTGGGATTCCTACAACATACATTTACCTCACACTTTGCCCACATTTAGGATTGACAACCAGTGTTTTAAGTGTTTTTCCAAGCGTGAATTAGCGTACCACCTCTTTCAGCTGTGTTCAAACAAAACAACCTGTTTGATATTTGTTTACACCGTGAAATCCCTGACCACTTTATGACGCAATATTGGACAACATTTGCATAAAATCAATTACACCCTGTCCATCCCTAAATCTTCTTTAATGGAGATAATAGTAGTCGGTTTTATTCAAGGTGAGATTATTCAACAAGATTAATTCAGATACTAAAGTCGTTGAACAAGACAGTGTAATATTAAAAGTTTTCCCAACATATTTACCCAAACAACACAATGTAAACAAACATGAACTTAATGAACTAATTACTTATATTTGAATTATGAAATCATGAATGATGATGTGTTGGATCGCTTTAGCTTTTAGCTTGAG
This sequence comes from Labroides dimidiatus, assembly GCA_030710495.1. Classification (NCBI taxonomy): domain Eukaryota; kingdom Metazoa; phylum Chordata; class Actinopteri; order Labriformes; family Labridae; genus Labroides; species Labroides dimidiatus. The sequence continues at coordinate 31,142,857 of CM061145.1, forward strand.
CTGGGAACACATTCCTACCTTTAAACTGCGGCAGGTATAACCGAAGATGTCGGCCAGAGTGTAAAATCTTGTCCTGAAAGAGGTCTATCTTGTTCATGAACAAAATCTGGAAGAACACACACACAGACAGATAAACACACACACACAATTAGCTGAGACACGTGGAGCTCATCAAAGTCAAAGAGCTCTCGAGTGAAAAGGAAAATCAATCCCAAAGATCATGAGAAAAAGAAAATGTTGATCTGATTTGGTGATTTCATCTGATGCTTAGCAATAACTAACCAAACAATGAAACCAATAAATCAGCTTGAAATAACACAGTCTCAGTTTTTGTCACTTTACAGATATTAACAAAAAAATGTCTAAATCAATAGCTGCATCGTAACCAGCATGAGGTGATGGTGGTAGTGGTGGTGGTCGATCAATGACCTCCGCCTCACATCAGTGTGTGATTAATCACTCGTGTAGTCTCCAGTGCTGGAAAACAAGCTTCTGCTTTCACAAATTTGTTCCTCTTGTCTGACTGTCCCTGTGTTTTACCAGTCCTTTTAGCTTTGTAGTCAACCAATTAAAAATACAGCCATGTTCTCGCTTTTAAGGCCTGCTAGATCGAAACTTTTTTTTTCTAAAAAAGAAAGGAAAACCTTGATAATGACAAGAGCAGGACAAGGTAGAGCACATTTTCAATGAACCAGATTCAGAACAACATTTGGGTGTGTAATTAGAGTTAACTGAGGTGGAGGTTACAAATCTCCCTCCCACGTTCAAAAGGTATCATTAAACACTTTTGTTTAATGAGCCTGTTGGCCACGTTAACGTGCGGGCCCACACATTACCCTGCACATAAACACGTCACACACCAAAACATTTAACTGCCTGTTCGGCTCTAATAAAGCCTTCAACAGATGATTTTATGAGGAGAAATACTTCACAAAAAGAGATCCTCTCGCTAAACGCTGCAGCTCACTTAGTTGTGGCTTCAGTGTGGTCAGATTTAGGTTCACTACAGCAACTTATCGTAATGACATAAATTATTTTGCAAATGAAATACCAAGTCTGGATTTATTAACTTTCACTTGAGTAATAAACAGATTGTTTTCTTTTTCCAGCTTGTTGAGCTTGTTTGAAAAGTTGAAGTGTTTAGGACGGGAGCGAACAGCAGCAGACACCCCACGTCATCAAGCGGTGACTTGTGTTTTCAGAGGGCTTCAAATGCAGAGTTAAGTGGAATAGATTGAACAAGCTTGTTACATGCTTGTTTTAATGCGATCATTTACCGGAAATGAGGATGGAGAAACACAGAGAGGGGAAAATGTCACCCCGTCGAAGCCCGCCCTAATTACAACTCGCCGTTTAATTACGAGTGACAGGAGACAGAGAGACAAAGGGCTGAGGCTGGGCCCTGTTGTGTATGCGTGGAAACAGCATTCTTCACACACACATTAGTGTTGTTCTTGTCTCATGGTGTCATTGAGAACAAAGAGAGATACAAAGAGAGTTTGCCTGTGTCTCCTGCACTACGTGCTCCGTCCACAAACTGATCTGTGGTTTCCGCCCCTTCAGCTGAACTTTGATGTCTGACTTTGGACAAAACAGGCTGTTGCTGTCGTACCTGGGCCCTTTTTACATTGGGACATTGTGTAAAATGTAAATTAAAACACAATACAATGATTTTCAAATCCTGTTTAACATATTCAATTGGATACATTTACAAAGACAAGATATATATTTTTTTCAAACTGTTAAACTTTGTTTTTTTTTGCAAATTTGAATTTGAAGCCTTCAACAAGTTCCAAAAAGCTGGGACAGGGTCAAGTTTCCCACTGTGTTCCATCACCTTTCCCTTTAACAACACTCAATAAGCGTTTATGAACTGAGGACACTAATTGGTGAAGCTTCAGAGGTGGAATTCTTTTCCCTTCTTGCTGGATGTAAAACTTCAGTTGCTCAACAGTCCGGGGTCTCTGTTGTCACTTCATAATGTGTCATACATTTTCAATTGGAGACAGGTCTGGACTGCAGGCAGGCTGGCTTTTGAATTTTGCACTGATAACAAGTCCTTTTTCTCTTTGGCTCGGAGGACACAACGTCCATGATTTCCAAAAAATGTTTGAAATGTGGACTCGTCAGACCACAGCACACTTTTCCACTTTGTGTCAGTCCATCTCAGATGAGTTTGGGTCCAGAGAAGCCAGCGGCATTTGTGTGTGTTGTTGATATATGTCTTTGGCTTTGTATGGTAGAGTTTGAACTTACACTTGTAGATCTAGTGATGAACTGTGTTAACTGACAATGGTTTTCTGAAGTGTTCCTGAGCCCACGTGGTTATATCCTATCACGAGCATTCAATGTTGGTTTTCAGTCTCGCTGCCTACATGCAGAGATTTCTCCAGATTCTCTGAATCTTTTGATGATATTATGGACTGTAGATGATGAAATCCCCAAATTCCTTGTAATTGCACGTTGAGAAACATTGTTCTTAAACTGTTGGACTATTTGCTCACACAGTTGTTCACAAAATAATGAACCTTGTACCATCCTTGCGTGTGCACAACTGAGACTTTCAGGGATGCTCCTTTTGTACCAAATCATGACACTCACCTGTTTCCAATTAACCTGTTCACCTGTGGAATGTTCCAAAAACTTTTTTTCTTTTTTTGAGCATTCCTAAACTTTCCTAGTCTTTTGTTGACCCTGTCCCAGGTTTTTTTTTTTTTTGGAATGTGTTGCAGACATCAAATTCTAAATGAGAGAATATTTGCAAAAAAAAAAAAAAAAAAAAAAAAAAAAAGTTTATCAGTTTGAACTATAAATATCATTGTTGTTTATTTCATTGAATAAAAGTTAAACCGGATTTGCAAATCGTTGAATTCTGTTTTATTTATGTTTCACACAACGTCCAAACTTTATTGGAATTGGAGGTTGTATTAAATCCATAGTGAACTGTCTTACAGGTGCATGGCTAATGCACATAAATGATGTGACTTTTCTCTAACCAGTTTATAATCTCTGTATAAGGCTGCAGACGTTACATTTTTCCTCTCTATTAACCTCAGGTGTGCTTTTTGCAAACATCTATCAATCCAGTGCATCATCTTCCATTCCTCTTGAAGAAAGGGTGCTTGCATTTAGGGAGCATCACAATGGAAAATGGAAAACATTGGACTGATGTCAGAAGTTTGATACAGAGAGTTTGAATTTTATGAACACACCTTTGGAGACACTACCAGAATAATCCATCCTTTGAGTACAACACTGTCAATTTTGAACTGGGTTGAGGTGGTTAATGGTACAATTTCTTTTTGCTTCCTCAATATGGGGTGTGCAAAACAAGCCCCTGATCAAACCTTGTAACATAACTTAGACAGGATTCTAAATCAAAAGGCTTTAATGCAGACAGACACCAGCTTTGATCACCAGCCTTGTATAACGACACACATTAAGCTGTTGTATTTCTACTCCACACTTCTGCCACTTTCAGTGTTAGTCAGTTAACAGCTCCTCTAAGATTCAGAGTCAGTTTTTGTGTCAGTTGATGAAAACTATCAAGAGGAAACTCAGTGAGTCTTAATGTTTCTGTTTTTGTTTCAGTATTTCACCTCCTGAGGAGAGGGAATTGGTGAGTTATGTTTATCTTACCATGGATGTGCTGCGGAAGAAAACGTTGTTACAGATGGACGAGAAGAGCTTCAAGCTTTCCTGAAGACGGTTCTGCAGAGAGAAGACAATAACGTCACCTGACAGCTGCGGAGGAGCGGAGGAGCACAGAGGCTGATATTTGTCATTTTTAAAACCTGCTTTTATTGCAAGAGAGCATCATCGGATTGGGTGAAACTTCACAAATGCACTCTTGTTGAGTGTTTCTTGTACCATGGAGGTGTCTTCCACGAGGGTCATGTCATAGCCACTGAGCGACACCACAAACAGCACCGCCCTGACATCTTCGAAACAACCGATCCACTTCCTCCGCTCGGTTCTCTGACCTCCAACGTCGTACATCCTGCACACACAAATAGATGGAGACAATAAAGGAACATTATCATTAACAAATCTATAAAAAAAAGGATGAATGCTTCACAACAATGCTGAGATTTGAAATTAAGGACACATTTCCAGAGTCTGAAACCTGCTTTTAACTCTGAAAATTTTACCCTAGTAAATAGAATTAGATAGTAGAATAGAATAGAATAGAATAGAATAGAATAGAATAGAATAGAATAGAATAGAACAAGAAGGTAAATGTGGTTCACTGTGGTACCAGTGTTGTGTCTATGAGCTGCGGCTCACAGCAGCAGCTGCAAGATTTACTTTCTCACTGAATTCTTTGCAGAGTCAACATCCTTGGCTATTATTGCAATTCAAATGTCAATGTCAGACTTGGACTTGGTCTATGGACTTACACATATCCACCTTTTTCTTCAGAAGCCTATGGGTGTTGACTTCTGCCTGTGGTTATCGACTTCCGGTTGCTGCTGCAAGCTAGCTCAAAACAACTCGCATGAAATCATTAATGCTAGACAGGGCTCAGTGTAAACTTTATTTAAAACATCCGCACTATGACTTCACCTCCAATTTTTTTTCATTTTGTGGCTTTCTTGCTTTTAAAAGCCGGTTATTAGAGCGAGTACGACACCTAGGCTAACATCGTCAGCTTTGTGGTCTCCATGGTGACGTAAACAAAACGTTCAACCGGAAAAGCGAAACCGGCAATCCCAATGAACTATGGGTAGTCAGGAAAAGGTGGATATGCTTTTCTAGTTCTTTAGAGCACTTTAAGGGCTTTTACACTGCTAGTAACATTTACCCATCCACACTGTATTCATACACTGTCAAAAGCTGCTGTAGTAAAGGAACATCAGCATTAAAGAGGCTGTGAGGACTACCCAGAAAAGCTAGTGTTTTTCCAGGATAAGAACTCCATTTCCCATGAGCACTAGCACCCACTGTCGTGAGGACGTGACGCTTAAAAAGGTGTATTTGTTTTCATTCATTTAATGGAGAGTAGATCTTTTTGATACTACTTTTCTTTGGTCAAGACAACTTTTAATGGGATACAACCCGATGAGCTAAAGTATTTATTTGTAGTTCTGTAGCGCTATTGGTCGAAACGTGAAAACAAGCAAACTCTGTAAACTCAGTTTGATGCATAGTTTAGTACCAGGCTGTAATCAGTGTTACTCACAGTGTTGCTCAGAGACGTGTCTGTAACGTAAATGAACGGTGTTTATGTCCTTCCAGTGCTCATCTACCAACTCTAACCTCACCAAGCAGAGCTAACGTGACCTCACTCTTTATTTTATTGACAGGCTCTCCAGTTTTATGAGATCACTGTAGTATAACTGATGCATGTGGGTTGAAATGAACATTATCACAAAGGGCTTAACCCATGTTTTAGCCTGTACTCTATCACTCTAACATTTAGCTTTCTTCTGCTCTTCTGTCCTTTTTCTTTTAGACAGTCCAGCTCCAGTGTCCACCATCACTACAAAATCAATACAATTCATATTTTTCATATTTTTCTTTTGTCTCTCCACTCCAACCTCAATTTGTAGGAATGGACATCTGTGCCTTATACCCATTTTATTGTATCACTATCGCTTAACTTTCTAAAAATTGTTTGTATCTTTGATTAGCTGCAAAACATGTTTCAATTTTGCTCTGAATAAAAATTTAAATAACAAATTAAAAAAAAAATAACAGCTCCTCATCCTCATCTCAGATCTCTTATGTCCCATCATTTACAAGCACATGTTTTTAAATAAGTGAACCAAACAGCATCCAGGTTACATTAGATTGTGTAGTTCTCTAAAAGAAATGGCTACCCTAAGTTTGCATTAGAGAAACAACCCTTGGTAGATTTTATTTTACTGTTTTTTCACCTTTTTCAACTATAAAATGCACACCAATACTTTATAGCCCTGTCTAGACCTAGAAAATATTTATAATATTTTAAATCAAATTAGTCAAAAAACACATAGAAGTGATGTATTCTGCCTGACTGGGTATTTTATTTAGGCTCTCAATGGCCATTTAACAACACTGTATTTTCAGTCGAGGATATTTAGAACTGTCTCACAGAGAAAAAAAGGGCAGGGCTGCAAGTTAAGAAGAAAGCAGCTGTATGGATAAATCTCATCTAGAGAATAATCAAAGAAAAACAGCAGAGGAAGAAACAAAAGCCTGGAAACAAAAAAAGTCACACAGCGTGTGGCGGAATAAGAACAATAGCTGTCAGCATGGACCCAGGTGCCTTTTAGATGGCTAACACACTCCACTGAAGGGCATTTAAGAGAGGAAATAGTGTGCCTAAACACACACATACACACACACACACACGCACACACACACACACGCAAAGAAGAAGCCATTGATCAAATATTGCGAAAAAAAAAGTGATTTAACCAGCAAACTCAACTCTTACGTCTTCTCTGAGACCATAAAAGTAGAGATGTTTTCCCTTTCATTATCATAAACATAGATATATTACACATGCTTGTATTTTCGTGGAAGCCTCAGCTGTTTTATGTAAGACTGTAAAAAGAAGTCATCCTCTGTGGTATCACAACAATAAGAGGGTTAGAGATATGTTTATGTATCATTCACCAAACACTGATGCTGTGTGTAAAATGTGTGTGTCTGTGGGTTTGACAGTACAGTATGTGAAATGAAATCGCATCGTGACGGATATGTCCTTTATCAGGATTCAATTTCCAGTAGAGAAGTTCACAGCGGTGTGTTGTGTGTGTTCATGACCTTGCATACTGATGCTGTAGCCTGCTGTAGTACTGACTGATCAATAACAGATAGCATTACTTTTAGATAAGGTCAGATATTCCTAAAAAATGCGATTTATCCTTTCAAACAGACACCCAAAGAGGAGCCTCTCACCTGTCTCAGTGGACCAGGTGAGGCCCTTTTCAATTTTTCCAGAGACACTCGTGACATTTTTCCGGAAACAATCACAGCACGGCGGCACGACGAGCGTAAAAGGTCAGTGTTCTCCAAAAGGATGGGAGAGAAAAACAAAACCGAGAATAAGAGCAGAGAAACTCAGACATAAAGCCACAGATCAGGTCCTCCCACTTCATCCATTTGAAAACCAGATGTGTCATCTCCCACCTTCCATTTGAGCTCCTGTCTGGTTAATGCAGCTCCTTATTGAGAGGAGACACAAACATGTGGAAACACACACACGAAGAGGGAGACAAACAGCAAATATGGTACAAACACAGATGTGAGAGAGGATTTCCGATGGAAATGTTCTGTGGAAATTGAAGACAAACTCGGGACGCGTCAGTGAATCTGATGCGTCATTACACAAAACTACTCACAGGCACATGTGCACACAACCCTAATAACACTGATCAGTAACAAGGGCTTCTCCCTGCTCCGAAGGTCAACAAACACTGATCACGGTCCCCTTCTGCTGTACGAGTGGACCATACAGTGTTTATTTCAGACAGAGGATGGCCCAGGGGAGCTCTCCAGTCTGATAACTGAGTCTAACTCAAGAGACAACTTCAGACTCTATAGAACTCAAACACTGTAAAAAGCTAAAGCCCGAGCTCAAAGGTACCAGTGACATGTTTATGGTAAAGGTGTAGGATGTTACTCTTTTTGCTATATGAGTAAAGTGTTTAAGTATTATGATTTTTGTGAAGTAGCACTGAACACAAATCGTAACTGGTTCATGACAAGTTGAAAAGGCGGGCCTCAAACACCAAGGTCTGCCCTGACCTTAGACTGTACAACATATGGACGTAGTCTCAGCAACGTCAATCATCTGTTACTGTTTCAAAGAAATGAAGTCAATCATGAGCAGGGGTCGTACTGGAACCACTGACTCAAGAGGTGAAGTTTGAGCCTCCTAATTAACAGTGTGAGTTAGAAAAAGTTCACCCCCGTACAGATAGTGAAATTAGCTAATCACACCCAAGCTGCTCTTGGACCAGGCTGTAAATATGTTTTTACTGTCATAAAAGTCAGTTTTTGTTTTTTGGCTTAATTTGTATGTGGTTTTTTCTTTTCTTTTTTGCTTACAAGGCTTTTTCAGGTCCTGGGAAATGTGTTCTGAAGTTCTTGAAAAAGCCAGTTAGCAGACACCGACTCAGGATTTTGTCCAGTTGTTGTTCCAATGTGAATTGTGTTAAAACAATGGGTTGGAAGATATCAGTGTGGTGGCACGGCACACGATTTAGTATGTGATGAACGTTGCTCTTCTAAACATTCTTTAAAATTAAAACTAATACAGCTCACTGCACTCAATGAAGAGGCAGCATTTTAAACAGATTGACCTTGTCTTCAGTGATGTATCACTCTATCCTCAGTTTCCATCATGCCCTCCTTCATCATCCCATACCCTCCATTTCCCCCTCAATAATGTCCACTTTCATCCACAGTGTTGTAATTGTAATTATCTGAGCACTTAATGTTAATGAGACGGGAAAAGACCCAGGGCTTTACTACAGATAGGGGTCAAAGGTCAAACAGGACATCTGTATGCAAACTAGGCTGTCTGGATGTTAACTTTTCAGACTCCTCCACTCACATATTTCTCATTTGCATACACACCTACACACACACACACTGGAGATAATGGCTTGATGAAAGGCCAGCACCCCGCGCACTGCTCATGTAGTTTAAGTAATGAGACAAAGGTTTAAGCCATTCATTACAAGATTTTTGAAAGCATTTCTTTCTTGTTTGGACTTTTAACGGAAAATGAAAAATGAACTGATGTGTGCCTGTGAAACGCAGGTGTGATGTCACTAAGGACAGCCAATAAAAGGAGATTCAGATGAGATAAATAACAGAAACTACTAAAGGTAGAAGCTTTTAAGTAGTTGCTTCATATTCATCAAATCATGTCGCTCAGCTTCCGGTTATAAATGTATTCAATCCTGTGAAAGTGTTAAAACTAAGAGGATTAAAAACACGTTTCTTGTTTTCCTCAAACAGCTGAGAGTAAAGATTGATAGAACTCACATGTCTACCTGTCAGGTATGCAGATAAAGCCAGTAACACAGACGGTATAAAACACAGATGTAGTTAAACTGACTTCACCTATGTTTTTCTGTGGAGGAGTCAAGAAGCACAGAGCAGAGGGGGCCATAGTGGAGACGCTAACTTTCAGCTACAAATAGGGAAGAGCTGAGCTGGGCCTAAAGCCATCTAACAAGCAGAAACCATGCTCCCATCTGTCAGTCACATTACACCTTCCACTTAATTTGCAAATGCATGTATAACTATTGTACAGAAAAAAAGTTATAAATTAATCCAGCACCTGTACATTTTTTAATAACAAAAAAAGCTACAGAGACCAGAATCATAATTGGAACCAAGAATATTTTCTGAGAGCTGCACGGTTGCACAGCGATTAGTGCTGCAGCCTCACAGCAAGAAGGTCACAAGATCGAATCCAGGTTCGCCAGGTGGCCTTTCTGTGTGAAGTTTTCATGTTCTCCCTGTGTATGCGTGGGTTCTCTCCAGGTACTCCGATTTCCTCCTCCAGTCCAAAAGCTGATTATTAGGTTAGGTAGGTTGGTGATTCTAAATAGGTTTAAGTGTGAAAGGTTGTCTGTCTCTTTGTGTCAGCCCAGTGATTGGCTAGCGACCAGTCCAGGGTGTACCCCGCCTCTCACCCTAAGACAGCTGGGATAGTATCCAGCCATTCGCTACCATGAACAGGATAAGCAGTATAGAAGATGGATGAATGACTGAATATATTTTGAAATGTTTTGAGGGGTTGGCCAAGCACCTGCCTTCAAAGCTGATTAGCCCTCCCACTGGCCACCCCAAAATCCTAAACAGTGATTTGATATTTACGCTATCAAAGACAGTTCTTGGGGCACACATGGCCTAGCGGTCTAGGTCCATAGGTCTTTACCTATTTAATCAAAGCCATAAAAAAACCAAAATAACTTAAAAAAAGAGTACTCAATTAAATAAACAATTTGGCTACTTGGCTTTCTTTCAATTTAAATGTTACAGGTTTCCCTTTTGTTCTTACCATAAATTGTTACTCTAAATGAGCGTCTTTTGTTTAGTTCCCAAAGAATCAAAGTAAGAGGATTTAGATGTTACCAAAGTGCTGTGCCACCTTTAAAGAAAAAAAATGCATAGGAATACGTAAGTAGTTTAAGAATGAACGAGGAGTTAAAACGCTATTCATCGTGTGTATAAACACACGCAATGCCACATCCACCCCAGTCACAAAAGTCTGCACCAGCCCCTGATTTTAAAGCAAGCCCCAAGTGGACAATCAAGGAGATGAAGTTATCATTGTTATCAGTTTCCAAGTGAAGTCAAAAAGCCTATAAATGAATAGATGGACAAAAAACTCCAGTTGTAGCTCTTTCCCCTGAAATGAGTAATAAATGAGCCAGTTAATTTACAAAGACCCATTCAGAAAACAGGTTTAGGCAGCTGGATTAAAGATTACCTCCAAGATGTTGGTGTTGAAACCACCAACTGTGGTCTGCCTGGGGTCTTAATACAAACTAATCAAAATGCAAAAAAGAAATCTGTGTTTAGTGTGTAAGGAATGAGACTCACCATCTTTAATGAAAGAGAAATTCGGTTATCATCTGATTTAGTTATTATTAAACCCTGGTGGCTGAGTACATCTAACAATCTGCTCTTAATCATGGTTTCTTGACATGGTTTCTTTCACTAATTAAACTGTTGGCCAGACCATGAGCAAAGTACCTCACAGAACAGGAAGTCATGAATGAAAGTCTTTCACTGCCAAAAGCTGACCACAGCAGAAACTACCTCTTGAAGAGGCTTTATCTTCGTCACATGATGTGAAGTGATGCATTCTGAGTGTGCTAACCTAAAGTAGTAGCAGCATTTCAGTGGTGTCACCTGGCTATATCATTATTATAATCAGCTGTAGTGTCTAGAGGTCCACTGGCTTGGCTGATTACTGGAAATGAAAAACTAACTATCATCAGAGCGTTTGGTCTAATCTGTATGTGAGTTGGTCTGAATATGTGTCGGTTTTTGTTTGCAATTTCCAGTCACCTCTTAGCTGAAATTAGGAGGGCTAGGCACAGATGCTGGCTCAAATGAGACACCTGGAGTATGACCCAACGAGAGAGAGACAGTTACTGAGCTGAGTGAGACAGTTTCACATTGTGATAGTTTCAAGTGCAGCCTCATTATTTCCAAAAAGAGACAGAGTCAGAGCACAAATTTTCACCTCTAAATCAACTCTGCTAACTCTGCTGCAATCCAAAAACCTCTGTCCCCATTACACACTGATATCACAGTCTGAAAGTGGTCATTAAAGTTAAAAAAAAAAAATCCCCATTATAATACCAGCGTCTCTGCTATTTAATACGTTTTTTCAATTAGTTTGAGTACATCCTCTTAAAATCTGAAAGGAGAAACAAACTATGTGCCATCTTTCTTCATGAATCCTTTTGTTTCTTTGTTTCAAGTAATGACATTATTATGCTTAGCTTATGTTAAGCTCTCATCAGCCCTCAACCACATAAACATGAACCCATGCATGCAAATATGAACACACACCACAGTCTCAAGGTGCCTTGTGTCAATTATCCAAACCCAAATATGGTAAAGGATTTACACAGATAACAGAGAGGGTGTTTAGGAGCAGGAAAGTCGGGCTCCTTCCTGCAGCACCACCAGGGACTCTGCCCCACTTTTAGATCTGACACTATCACCTGATGGTGATGTCACCGTCATGATGTCTTCCAGAGAAAAAGATCAACCTCACACAGTTTAAAAAACAAGCAAAAACAACGAGCAATGACTCAGCGGTGACGCAAACAGTGAGATTGTAAAGAAAAAGCAGAGTTTATCATCACAGGGCCACACATTCATAATTACCACGAGTTTCTTCGCTCGCAGTACTTTTCTCGTGTGAGATACTTGAAGTTTAATGTGTGTGTGCTGTCTGACGCAGAAACAGACATGAGTCTGTGGCACCTGGAGACGTACCAGAAGCACTTCGATGTGACATGAATACCCTAGACAGAAGTCATCTGCTGACAAACTGACTCACTCTACAATGTTTATATGCTAAACAGAGACCCGATGAAAACCTGAGCTAATGTGTTTTATTGTTATAATTCCTTGTGAGATGTGATGTTGAGCGCAGAGAAAGGACGGGTTGTTTTTGTTGTGCCTCCTCAGGAGCATAACATTAAGAAAAAGGAAGAAAGGAATTGGATTTTCTTGGCATGATGGACACAGTGCAGGAAAACACAAAGACAGACACACACAGTAAGGTGTGTGTGGTGCTGACGGTATCCCCGTGAACCATGCATTGCTTATTGTCCTTTGATTAAAAGCAAACTGTGGAAAATTACCCACAGTCCTTCATGTTGAATTAAGAGCCAGTCCTCAAACTGACCTCATGGTCTCGACTTTCATGGACTGCAAATGCTCACTGGCTTCGAGTAAAATCTCTCAGCAGGACAAACAACCGCAGTTTGAGTTTAACACCCCTGCTTTAATGAGTTCAGTTTGTTGGTCAAACTAAATCTTTAGAGCTTTTGAATCTGAAGAAACAAACACATCAACTAAAGTCAGCCAAACCAGTGGTGTTTAAAATAAAATGGAGAAATGAGAAACAGAAATTCAGTTCATTCACCAAGGTTTGAATTTTTGGGCAGATTATTCAATCTGGAATTTCTTTCTTTCTTTCTTTCTTTCTTTCTTTCTTTCTTTCTTTCTTTCTTTCTTTCTTTCTTTCTTTAGTATTTTCAATCATGTTCAAACATTAAAAAAACTTTTCAGCTCACAAACCCTTTTTTTGGTTTAATTTCACCCACACTTTGAAAGTACACAAACTTTAACTTTACTTAGATTCTCTTTGTGCGCTAAATTGATTTTATGTCATAACTATCTTACAAAGAGTTAACAGCTTCAACTTTCAAAAGACCATGGAAACACTAAATACTTTGCAACCTCCTCACAGCAAGCATGTGGGCCTTCAATAACATTTGTTTTTTTTACAGTTTCTTAAGAAATCTTAAGAAGACTGATTGATTTCTCAAAGTTAGAGCAGTTTTCTTTTTTTTTACAAGTTATGGTTGTGTTTTGAGCAGTTTTATAAATATGCAAGTTGAGCCTCATGAGCTCTGCCAACCAATACAGAGAGTATATATTCATTCAGTTATCTAAGTTTTATGGATTCTGGTAGTCTTTAATGTCTTTAATATCACCCATCATTCATGCTGCAGAGAAATTAAGTTCATTAACATCTATCAGGCCATTGTGCCAATCAGCAGCATCAGGAAATGAGTTCAGTCATTGAGTGATGACAAAGAAGTTTGTGTTACGTGACAGCAGCTCATTGATCAGGGATGAATACGCTGATCTGACATCAGCCTCCAGCGCTCAGGTACCTGCTTTTCTGCTGCTCCACTGATAAGACTGAGCCCACGATGCTTTTCACTGTGTGTGTGTGCGGTCAGTAGATGAGTGTAAAGACAACTGATGGGTACCATATTGACTTATTGAATGAACACCCAAATCTCCATCTCACATCTGGGGCCTATCGCACGGCTGTGGGCAGAGATAAAAAGTGCCACAGCTGCAGAAGTGAACTAAGTGTGACAGTTAAGTGCAGCCCTGGAGTGAGTTTGTGGTCATTGGCATCCTTATTCTGCTGTCTTCATCACAGAGAAGGGAAAACTGCTTTACCTGAAAATGAGGTGGTTGACTTTGAACTGGGTCTCTATCACGCCTGTCGTCCTCAGTCGTACTCGCAGAACATCTGTCTCTGTGGGCACGTAATCTGGAGATGTGATGCGGGTCATGTTGTCAAAGAAACTACAAAATGAGGAAGAGACACACAGAAGGGAGGAAAACAGGAAGGAAGAGGAGAAGAGAATGGAAAAATATGAGAAATCTACAAACGAACTAACATCAAAAGAGAAAAAAAATCTGTAGTCAGGGTGTAAAGATTGGCACCAAATATGTGTGTGTGTGCGTGTGTGTGTGTGTGAAGGTCGTGTCAGCTGCCAGGCAGCAGGTAGTGTGTGCAGTGATAAGGCTGGAGCCCCAGGGGGCGCAGCAGTTCATCATAATAACAATCATATGAATATTCACTTTGTAGTTTAACATAACAACACACTGAGGCTAAGCTTTCAGACAGATTAACCATTAATGCTGCTGGTCTAATCAGCTGTGTGTGTGTGTGTGTGTGTGTGTGTGCATGCACAGAGAAAGTCACACAAACACACAGTAAAATTTGGTTCTTTTTCTGAACACACACACACACACACACACACACACACAGAAAAACAGTGGTAGTGTAAAATATAGCATCCAGCTACCTGAGCTGGCTGTGACATTCTCCACTGGTCATCCTGAATCAGTTTCTAGGACAGCAACAAACATCCTGCTGCTGAAAAAACACACCGCCTGCCTGCTCGCTGGGCGCTGTGCAGTGCAGACAATGTGTTTTGATTTGCTGTCTTTATGAGGACAGTTATTTTAAGTTTCAAAGACGGACCTGACAGGGATATTTTCACCAGTCTTAGATGCTTCCAATGGCTGGACTGAATGAAGTGTGGACATATCATCTATAAATTATCATTGGCTGATTTTTTATGAGAGATGGAATGATGCAATGCCAGATTTCCAAATGGGTCATGACATCTTATGCATTTAAATTGTTTCTCCTTTTGAAGCCATATTAAATTGTTGCTGGAACGTGTCTTATAAATTTTATGTCACTGATCTCTCTCAGAGACAACTTAATGCTCCCAAACTGCTGGCGTTTTCTTTCAAATTTGACCATAAAAATAGATCAGAGTTTTGTTGTTTTTTTTAAATTATACTTTTACAAGTAAAGGATAAGTACAAAATATGGTGGGCAGAAATAAAAACAAAACAAATAAATAAATAAAAAGAGCAACACAAACTCCAGCTCAGATCCAAATAAATAATACTCTGGGTTCCAATATCCCTGCATCATAATATTAGAGACACCAGGCTCTACATCAAGGATCTGCAACCTTTACTATCAAAGGAGCCGTTTTGCCTCATCTTACCTGGATTTAAGTCTTTCCGGAGCCACAAAATCTACTTTACCTTCACAATAAAGACCATATGGTGTATTAAATGTTATACATAATTAAAATATATTGAATAATTATCCAAACATGAAGGTCTTTTCTTAATTTATGAAATTGCAGAACTACAAAAAGAATACCTGAATTGGATAATAAACAGTATATTGATAATCTTGCTCAACTTATCATTTTTTGTTGTTTGCTAATTTCTTGCCACATATCAATTATATAAATCAAGCCAGCATGTTGGCAATTAAATGAGTACATACATGCAAAATTAAAATCTGTTTTTTTTTCTAGATTTGTCCTTTTATTGATTTAGCTATTTTACCAGGGGTGTAAAACTTTAGGTTAGCGACAGGTGCAAGGAAAGTTGGTGGGTTGCTGATGTTGCAGGAGATGAGGTAGAGAGGTGGAAGGCTTTATTGCAGTATGTGATGTATATTTACTTCAACAAAATGTTAAATCATGATTTTATTTAGTGTCAATATTGTTAAACATCAATACTTTCTGTAAGAAAAATAAAAATTCTTTATTTCAATAATATATATATATTTAAAGCTACAGGGAGCCACTGCAAAGGAGTCATAGAGCTGTATGAGGCTCTGGAGCCGCAGGTTGCAGACCTCTGCTCTACATAGTTCAAATAGGGTTCCCAAACTTTATAGAGCTGATCTTTTTTTTAAATGCAATATACATGTAAGGTTTTTCTTTTTCATTAATCCACTGCAGTAAAATGTTCCTCCTGGCTGCATAGGTGAGGATGCAGTACAGCCTCTTATTTTGTTTAGATGCTAATCATCGGCTTGGGAGACCCAGTGTGAGAGACGCAGGATCCATCTCCAGCTCTAAACCCAGTTTCTTTTCTAACTCAGAAAAGACTTTAGAGCAATACATTTGCAGTTTCTGGCATGACCAAAGTGATGGGATTGAAATAATGCCTGCGGTTGGGGGATATGTGCATTCTGTGTATAATTTTTAACTGTGTACGATTGCAAACTGAAATTGTTTTAGCACGTCTCCAAACATCCTCCCACTCTTCATCACTGATTGTGATACTAAGCACTTTCTCCCATGTGTCTTTAAGCTTCTGTGAGTCAGCCGGAGGTGAAAAATACAAAGCCTTATAAAGCACACTCACAGATATCTCTGTATCTGATAGAAACAGTCAAGAGAGAGCTATCATGGCTCTTAATTAACATAGTATCATGTAAGATATAATTTCTTATCTGCAAATAATGAAAGATTATTCCATTCACAGACATGACTTCAAATGTCATAACCAATAAGGGTGAAAACAGATGTTGTCTGAGTATTTGACTGCTGATCTACTGGGATTTTCACACACAACCATCACTAGGGTTTACAGAGAATGGTCCCAAAATGAGAACATATCCAGTGAGCAGCAGTTCTCTGGGACAAAATGTCTCGTTGATGCCAGAGGTCAGAGGAGAATGGACAGACTGGTTGGAGATGACAGAAAGACAACAAGACCTCAAATCATGACTCTGAAGAGCATCTCTGAACACACGACACGTCCAACCTTGAAGCAGACGGGCTACAGCAGCAGAAGACCACACCGTGTGACCCTCCTGTCAGTTAAGAGCAGGAAACTGAGGCTACCACACAGGCTCACCGAAACTGGACCAAAGAAGACTAAAAGACATTGACTGGTCTGATGAGTTTGGATTTCTGCTCCACATTCAGATGGTCGGCTCAGAATTTGGAGTGAAAGCATGGAGCCATCCTGACTTGTATCGACACTTCAGGCTGCTGCTGGTGTAATGGTGTGGGGGAGAGTTTCTTGGCGTACTTTTGGCCCCTTAGTATCAACAGAGTCTGGTTTAAAGTCCACAGCCCACCTGAGTATTGTTGCTGACCATGTTCATCCCTTTATGAGCACAGTGTGCTCATCTTCTGATGGATACAACCCGGTACTAGGAAGGTATACCTAATAAAGAGGCTGGTGAGTGTATATCAGGAAAGACAGATTTCCTATGACAGTTTATTGAGTGAATAACGAGCCATAAGAAGAAGTGTAAGACCCACACTTATCTGGTTAACGGACACTGTAATGAAGAAATATGTTACCTCTTAAAATGTTCTTGTTCAGAAGTTAATTCCCCAAAATTTTAAATTTCTCAATAGTCTCGTATTTGCTGTGTCTAATTTCACAAATTACAAACAGGACAAATTAATACAAGCAAGTAAAATTCCAGTTTACAGCTGCTGGTTTTCATGTGTGCCTGCCCAGAAACATGAGAGGTCGGATAACTGAATAAGCAGGATTATATATACTTCTTCTGTTGGAAAACGCACGTGAAATCTCTGCTACAATTTCTAATAGCACTAAAAACTGTTTACTTCATACTTAGTTATAAGTTTGGTAAGCAAAATAATTTGTTGGAGTCTCCCACATCTCACTACCCACTCTGGGCCCCTTTCCTACTCTATCCATTGTCTTCTCCTGTCTCATTAAAAAGGCATGAAAAAGCCTGAAAAATAACTTTAATTATAGAAATAAATCAGTGTTGACAAATTGAGAAATAGGCTGGATTAATGGGCTTTTTACTTTTTTCAAAATGTCTGATTCCTTTTATCAGAAGTGCTCTATTCATCGATTTTAACAGGACGGTGGATAAATACCGTCTCATTAACACTGATGAGAATATCACCCCACAGACACAGAATAGAGTGTAAATCTGCTGCTCGGGAAAAAAGAGTGAAACCAACATAAAAACTGAGCATCTCAAGACACATTATCTATCCTGTCCGAAACTGCTGGCAGGAAGTAGTGACAGTCGAAGGACAATAAGGGTGTGGACGAAGCATCGTAGGGGACCTCAGAAGGATAGAAGTAGAGATGTGAATGTGTGTTTGTGTGTGTGTGTGAATGTGTGTCTGAGCAGAGTAGAGGTGATAGTGATGCTTGCTGGTTCTCAGCAGGAACCATGGGGCCTGTCGGTGTAGTAAAGTCCTCTCACTCGGGCGGAGAATAGGAACAGACGGCCTCCCGGTGAGTTACTGCTCTGCCTTACTTCAGCATCATACTCTCCAACTCCTATACAGCCCTCTATTACTTTCACCCTTCATCCTCACTTTTCTCAATGAGTCTGTAACGCTTACCAGAGAAGTTTTAAACCCTCTCTTTAATAATGTGTTTATAAACTTACTGCTGTTTTTTTTATTTTATGTCACATTACATATCTGCTTGGAGTCGTGGGAATATTATCAGTGATGTGAGAGCTACATGTAATTTATGTTTACTCCAGTCGCCCCTCTTCCACCTCAGACTCTGATTCTTGATGACAGAGAACACATGGCCGAGCATTAGACAGATCGACTAATTAGACCCCTGTGTCTCCTCAGCACAGTGTGAGTGTTGGCCTGAGTTTAAGCCAAATACAAGCTACAGCTTCTACTGGTAAGATACTTGACTCCTCAAACCCCCAAAGACTGAAGACTGAAGGGCAGCAAGAGGCAGTACATCACTGGGGTTATCAAGTGGGCACCTCCAGACACTGGTGTTTTATTACACTGCAAAAACTGACATCTAAGCAAGTGTGTTTTTGTCTTATTTAAAGTAAGAGTTGCCTTATTATACTTGATATGAGCCACATTCAACAGAAAAGTCCAGGAATGTGCCTTATTTAAAGATATTAAAAGACAAAAATAAGGTCTGAATTACCTGCAAGAAGTAAAAAAAATCTACCAGTGGGGTAAGAAAAATTAACTTGTCAAGTTTAGAATAATGTCTAAATACAAGAAACTTTCACTTACTCCACTGGCAGTTTTTTTTTTTACTTGTTACAAACAATTCAGAGCTAATTTTTGTCTTTAAATGTTTTTAAATGAGACATGTTTCTGGACTGGTCTGGTGAATGAGACTCATATTAAGTCTGAAAAGACATTTTTACTAAAAATAAGACAAAAGCACTCCCTAAGATTTTACTTTATTGCAGTGTAAGCCCCATTTCCGCACTGGTCTGGTATGGATCAGTACAGTTTGGTACAGGTCCAAGAGTATTCCAATCCAACGAAGAAGACAAACATGACACAGTAACCTGTTTCATGATGCCATTTTTCAAACAATAAGAAAGTTATCTTCACAAAGTCGACTGGAGATTTAAACATGGCAGGGTTTATTACCGCTGTCGCACAGGAAGTGATGATTCTTTCAACCAATCAATGGACTGCAGTGTTTCTAGCTCCACCTTCTGGGGTTGGATCGGCATGTCTGACACCCCAACAGAAGGGTACCAAAAAGTGGGATGGTACGGGTTGCTAATTTGGGGTTTTAGCCAAAAGGAAATGCAACAAAATGCGTGCCGTACCGAGACGAACCGAACTGAACCGGGTGACAACACTGACACTACCTACACTACCCTTAGCAGAGCAAAAAGAGGAAGAGTCTGTAGTTAGACATTAGAAAGACGAAGGGGGAGTCAGAGCTGGGACAAGGGGCTGGTCTAAGCTAGAGCTCATCCCTGATGGGTGAGGCTGTGCGCTCTGCCTCCTGAGAGGAGAAAAGGAAGAGAAAGGAAGAAACAGGCATGTTTTCTGTTATTAATGTTTTGGCCCCAACTAACTGATATAATTTTTCACCCAGTGGTGAGAATGAGCCATGTGTAACATCCTGGGGACAAACTAACTTTTTAACCTGACAGAATACACCTTAATGCTGCTGTCTGTGAACACAGGTGACATAAAGAGTTCCTCCATCTATACTGAGCGTTAGAAGAATACTCACTACAGCGCAGAGTCATTCAGCTCATACTCGTATCCCCTCGATGCAGCTGTCCTCACCCCCTGGTCGGCCCACAGACAAGAGAGGGCGTGGCTGAGGAAAGGAAACAGCACCTCATCCTCATCAAAACACCTCCCGCATGACAGGACAGAGTGAGCGTGGACCTGTGAGAGGAGTCAGACACAGATAAGTGGGTGGATGAGTGCTCAGGGTGGTGAACGAGGCAAGTGGTCAAAAAAGGATGTGACTGAAAAGTTCAGCAGTCTTTTGTCTGTATGAAAGCAAATTCACTCATACACACACACTTTTGTGACATTTAATAAAGGAAATGGAGCTGTCCACATCTCCCAGCAGGATGTGACGGCTGGGTGGAGAGTGTTAGAGCGCTAATAACTATGAAAACAAAATTAGAACCAAATTGAACCCCACAATCAAACCACCCATTGTTCAACTTTCTGTTCTCTTTGAAACAAACAAATTGTGTCTGTTTGCGACACACGGCAGCTCTAAACATGCTGAGGTGTTGCTCTCTAGTGGGGATCTGGGTGAAGTGCAGCAAAACCATGAGAATAAACCAAGAGAGCAGGATAGAAAAAGATGGGCAGAAAAGAAAAAGAAAGAGAAAAGTTTAGATGTAGAAAGATAACTATTTATTATAAAATAATAAAGGAACATGAGGTATTCAGAAGATCTACCCACCTTGTTTCTGCTGTTGGCCAGGTTGATCCGGAGGATGCCCATGCCATGGAGGACAAACTTCATGGAGGTCAGGAGGTTATCCAGCACAGCAGGCTGCAAAAGCCAAGGATCACAGGTCAGGTTCAAGACTAATGATGACAACAACACAAAATGAAATGCAGACAAAAGCCTGGTTTGCCATAATGACACCAAAAGGAAGCATGTTTAGTTTTGTCATGATTCACCAAAACAAATGTTTTGTTTTTTTTTTTCTTGAGAGCTCACATCACTCACGTATTTCTGCAGTGTTAACATCTTTGTTGATAATTTTATTCCCACACTCAACACATAAGAGCTCTGAAACAGACTCCAGGAATATAACTCTCCTCTCAAACTGATGTTTTTAAAGGCATTTTTCCCACATATTAAAACATATAAGCAGGATTATCCTACATTTCGATATGTAGCATTAGCTAGCATGTAGCCTAGCTTAGTTGCTGTTTCTCTGCGTGACAGACGGTGCAGGGAAGGTTCTCTGGTTTATCATTACTTTTTGCTCTGAAGAATTCTGTGCCTTGAAATAAAAAGACACAATTTGAGGGATGTGACTGAATCAGAAAGCTTAAAGACACTGAAGCAAAACAATAAACTGAATGAGACTAAGATGCTTCAAAAGGTCTGCTGAGTCATAGTTTTGCTATAAAGACAGCTTTACATCTATGGTGTATACCCCATCATCATTTGCAGCTTTTTGTAGCTTTTATGATTATTTATTTTTTGGCATTAACAGGCTATGTTTTGAAATAAGACATGAACTGATTATGAATTATATTGATATGATACAGCGTGGGCACTCAGCTATTAGCGTTTTTGCACATTCGTTCTTCTGCATCATTGACTGTACATATATAAATGTCCAAATGTATGCAAGAAGATAAGGATATATTTTACCGCTCATGTTAACATCTATGTTGTGAGGTTATGAGGTTGAACAGTTTAAAGTTACATCAATGAACAGAAACGTCTGATTTAGTGATCATGAGCCTTTCGTGATTCTTGAAGAGCGATGGGAAGAGTGCGTGTTGATGTGTGTTATTGCCTTTGTCTCTCTCCTGTCAGCCACAGATAAGCTTCACATTCCATCACAATTCTATCAGTCTAGTCACTCCTCTGTGTGTGTGTGTGTGTGTGTGTGTGTGTGTGTGTGTGTGTGTGTGTGTGTGTGTTTTGGGGGTCCGGCCTGAGATGTCTTGCTCTCGAGGTGAAATGTGCGAGGTGAGATAACTCGGTGAGCTGACATCTTATCTCATCTCTCGATGAGAGCTGTGCTGGGTGCTGCTGACACCACGAGGCATTAGGAGCACCCAGACCGGCTCCAGTCTGTTTAAAGGTAACCTTTTCTGGCAGAGCTGCATTGACTTGTGTCAAAAATAAGCTGCTTTGTGTACTCATCTAATTTTGCTTAAAAGTCACTGTCAGCTACTAGATATGCAGTTTTATTCCATGCTGTGCGTATATTCTTAAAGACTAGAGAGCAATTATTTTTTGACCTTTATCACAGCTGGTCCACTGAGATTTTTCCATCTGACATGAATACTGCATGTAGACTAGAGAGGTAAAATAAACTGCTTAAAGCATTAGAAGCAAACCTCTACAGAGATGGTGCACCTGTTTTTCTGTTTCTGTTGAGTGTGTTTCCCTCTGCTGGTCACACTATGTAATAACAGAATTCACAAAACTGCCCAAGAATTGTTCTGTGATAAAAATTCTTCATGTTTATCTGAAAACACTAAAACTGAAACCAGTATGTTTGTGATGAGCACAAATCAGCCATTAATGTTGCAAAAATAATATACAGATTCGTTTCTAGTCTTACTGGAACAGTTTTAGAGTGTTTCAATACGTGAAAATCACCCAAAATCTGCTCTACAGGGATGATTGCAGTCTGTGGACTGGAAAGAAAAAACTGAAACCAGATGAATCCTTTACTCACTTAAAGCTTTTCACCAACAGGAGTGTTTCAGAACTGGCCTCTGTCAGTCACTCTTTTTACTTTGATGTTTTAGATGACAACCTAAATAACAGCTGAGGTCCCTGCTCTCATCAGCTAAAGAGAAAAGCTGAGACAAAACTCTGTTTAGAGCTGGACTCCAAAAAGTCTGCAAGATTCCACACCCAGCAACAGCTTAAACAGGCGAGTCTCAAAAATTTAGAATAATGTCTGGAAGGTCAACATTTCCCATCTGCTATTCAAATATTCATCACCCACAACATGAAAACTAAAATATTAAATAAATACAGAAGTGTTTATCAATTTTAATTTGATAATCACCATGAAAAAGGTAAGATGTTGGAAAATAATCATAGAATAGAATAGAATAGAATAGAATAGAATAGAATAGAATAGAATAGAACATACTTTATTAATCCACAAAGGGAAATTTGGGGGTCACAGCTGCTAACAAAGTGTGTAGTGCAAAAATTCCAACAATATATAAATAGTATAATATAATAAATGTCAGCTAGAATAAGATGTCCATCAATGGTGACAGACTGGCCATAATTCTTGTGTCAGCCACCACAGGGTCAGGGACAGGGTCCAGAGGGTCCAGAGGGTCCAGAGGGTCCAGAGGGTCCAGAGGGTCCAGAGGGTCCAGGACTAAGCTGGCCTTCTTCACCAGTCTGTTCAGTGTAGCTGTTCTTTATCCTGTTGCTCACAGCAGATGAAATCCTGCAATGTGGCGTTGGTGTCCGGTGTTAGCTTTGTTAGCCATGTTGCTATGAATAGCATGATGCTACTCTGCCAGCATTACCTCTGGAGCTGGGTTAGCACAGCTAGCTCATCCATCTTATTGAAGATCGATCTTACATTTTCCAAAATGATGGATGGGAGGACTGGTTGATGTTGTCTCCTCTTAGCTTGCATCGCAGCACCAGCTGTGTCGTCCTTGCCGCCTTCTCCTGAGCTTGCAAGCAACTTTGGACTGGTTAGCACTGACATGCTATGGGCTGCTTAAATATCATCATATCATCTTAAATATCATAGCTTAAATACTAGGTTTTATGTAGAATTGAGTAAATCAATAGTTAAACAGTGTAAATACCATGTATCTCTTGGTGTAGTTCAGTTCACGCAAGTAGGGTAGATTACCGATTTAACGTCCAGAAGGTGACGATTCTCCACAAGAGGCTGGCTGTCAGCAGAGTGCTGTATCAAAGGTCTACTATTCCATAGTAGACACAGACAGTATATTAAATAGATGTTGTCTCCATGACATCACCTGTCTGTCTCTGTAACAGATTTTTGAAGCAAACTGTCAATGGGAGCCATGTTGGAAATGGGGAGGGCTTTGAGCCTCCTCACTAACAACTATTGGGCGCCCGCCTGTCAATCAGCTGAGCCGTGCCTCTGATTGGGTGAACTCGTCATCTTAACATCTTCTAAGCTGCTGAGTTAGAAAAAAATCAGCCCCGTACAGTGTGTGCTGTTTGTGTAACTAGCTATTCATACAGGAGACGTTTTTTTGCACCAGGCTGTAAACAAGTTTATTTATACTGTAAAAATCTTCTTTTTTGGCTTGGTGTGAATGTGACTTCTGGTACTTCTGGATCCAGCCTCAAGCAGACACTCAACAAACTGTAGATTGTATAACTTCTGTATTGCCTCAGATTTTTAGAGCGGCGGTTGCAGCTTGGCTGAGTCAAGCTTTTTCAATACGACACCTGCGGACGATCGGCTTCTAAGCTGAAACAGGTGGATGAAGTTGAGCAGACTACGCCCAACTGTAATACAGCCTCTGCTTCTTACACGTATCACTGAAGGTCACTCTTGTCAGATTTATACTTTGATTGCTTTAAATGAACAATTAAACTAGATAGAACTTTTCCATCAGTGAGACAATGCAGAACACTTAACTTGCAAAAACACTGAACTTAAACCAAAAAAATCATGATATCTCAGGGTTCCTAGTTTCAAGAAATATAATCATGCATGAGTCTCTGTGCTGTGTTACAAGTAACATGATGCGCCCCCTTGTGGAAACATGCAGTGTTTTCATTTTCTGATGTTTGTATCAAACTGTGCTACACCCCTGATAGTAAACAGATGACAAAGACACTTGGAAGACTAATACTGATAGCAGGTAAAGAAAAACAGTAAAAATATACAAGACATGAGCTTGAGGAAGTATTTTGAAACGGGACATGTTTGACAACAAGTATTTTCCTGGAATCAACAAAAAGCACCTAAATTTACACTCAAATAAAAGAGCCATGAAAACTGAAAAGCAAGATGAATTGAATTTTTGTTTTCACAGGTGAACACATCGCTCCGTCCACCCTGTGATTCACACAAATCTGAATTTCTGCCCCCCATATGTGTCACGGATGAGTGAATGTTCAACCCTGCTCTCTTTCCTCAGATGGTCCATTCTTCTTCTTTCCATCTCTCCTCCCACTTTTGTCCTCCTTATCAGTTGTTTCCATGTTCCTCCCTCTCTGACTTAAAGCTCACTTTAGTGAATTGTTAACAGTTTGCTGGGCGGCATGAATAACTCCCAAGAACATCTGACACATTGTGTGTGTGTGTGTGTGTGTGTGTGTGTGTGTGTGTGTGTGTGTGTGTGTTGAATACATCTGAAGCCGTTTCTTGATGGACACTGAACATTTTGAATTTTTTTTTGGATCAGCTGACTTTCAGCTGAGACATTCCTTCAAGAAGCTAAACTAACCCTCAAAGTCTCCCACTGTGCCTTTTATTCTTTCCTTGCAATGACCAGTGCATGTCTACACACACACACTTAAGCACACACAGACACACACACACACACACACGTCCTGAGGATGCAGGTGTGTCATTGTATAGAAATCTGACTCTACCTTCAGCTTTACGTCACCTCTCTTGAAAAGTATAGAGTAAAATGACACCACGTTTTGGCCCTGTGTGTGTGTGTGCATGTGTATGTGTGTGTGTGTGTGAAAGGTGTTTCAAAGTTCAGCAGACAGAAACTTCTCCCTCCTTTCTTATCATCTTCAGAACACCCATCCTCACATCACCACACTTTGAAGCAGAGTGTGGGAATTCTGCAGCACACCCTGCGTCGGTGGAGAGAGTACAACTCACATGAAAGTTCTCCAACCTTTTAATCCATCCTCACACACGGACTTATTGTTCATGTCCGGCTTAGCTCATCTTCCTGAACACTGGCACAAACAGCCATTAAAAGCTGCCTTGCACCGGAGCGTTTACCATTTAAAAAAAAACACAACAAGGAAGGAAGAATGTGGCTGAACTAGCAAAGCCCTGCTATCTAATGATTAACCTCAGAATGTGCTGCGAGCTGTGTGTATAACAGAGGAGGTGTGTGTGTGTGTGTGTTTGTAGATTTTAAGCTCCACTGAGTTCACAAACCAAATCTTTACTGCTGGACTCAGTAAGAAAGCTCATAGATTCAAGAAAATATGAAAAATACTCACACAAACACCTGAATCAACAAAGACCCAGACTGAAAACATAACTCGGTTCATAAGTGTCGTATAGGTGTGTGTGCACACACGCACACACACAGCATAAGTGCTGTTGACACAGAGTTGTGTGTGTTGGAAGAGAATGAAGGAAAAAAATCTCAGTCCATCAGCCTGTTCGCAGTAAAAACAACACCACAGCCTCAGGCTGCAAATAAAGGAGGGATGAGACAAAGAGGAGCCCCCCTGCCTCCCTTTCCTCTATTGATTCCTCTCAAGCAGGCCGTCCTGTCAGGACCCTGAGAGACCACAAACCTGGGCTCACAAGCCAGACTTAAGATCTGTTTTCAACCACTGCCATGAGGGGAAACTTAAAGGAAAGCTGAGTTTCAAGAGAAGGAACAAGACTGAGATGTTTACTACTGTTCAAGGAGACACACACACTCACACACACTCAGGGCAAGATAGCAGGGAACATCAGAGACGCACACAGGCCTGATAGAAAATGATGAGCTCATGTTTATATGTGTGAGTGTGTGTGTGTGCAGGAGAGGGTGTGTTCTGTTTGCTGTGGGAGGTTGGGATGGTCAGGGAAGGGAGGAAGGGCAGGTTTGTGGTTTACCGTCATTTTTTCCCCTTCAAAATAAGGGCGTCACCTGAGAACAAACACACAGCCAACTGACAGCAGAGGTAACAAAGAGATTCGACAGCGTACTATTAAGCGTGTGCTAAAGCACGCTTGTATGTAAAGAATCACGGTGAACTGGTTACATAGTTGTATCTACGCAACATTCGGAAGTGTTGTCATCTGTTGTGTGTGGATTAAGCAGGAAATACCGAAAGCTGCTTCTGACTGATTTATGGCAGCTCTTCTTTTTAAATTCACGTCATTATTTTCCTGCTTGTAAGAAACTCACTTTAAATGATTTTAAGCTCTTTTCTCAGCATTGCACTGATGAGATTTTGGTTGCAATTCGGCTTTAGTTTTTTTTCCCCCTCAAACGTCATTCATGAATTTTTTCCAATACTTAGTTTTAAGACCTGAAGCAGTTGGTAATGACCTCCTTAGTGCTTATTAGCATTAACTCTTTAACACAGTACTACACTACAAAAACTGAAATCCAAACAAGTGTTTTTTTTGTCTTATTTTTAGTAAGAATTGTCTTAATATACTTGATTAATTATGATCCACATTCAGCTGACAAGTCCAGACACATGTCTTATTTCAAGATTTTAAAAGGCAAAAATAAGGTCTGAATTGCCTGTAACAAGTAAAAAAAAATCTGTCATTGTTATAAGAAAAATGTACTTGTCAAGTTTAGAATAATCTCTCAATACAAGAAACTTTCTTTCACCAAAATGGCAGATTTTTTTACTTGTTACAAGCAATTCAGACCTTATTTTTGACTTTAAATAACTTGAAATAAGACATGCTGCTGGCCTGGTCTGGTGAATGTAGCTCATATTAAGTCTAAAAAGACATTTTTTTACTAAAAATAAGACTAAAAGCATTTGGTTAGATTTCAGTTTTATTGGAGTGTACAGGAGGTGGAGCCTTCAGTTATCAGGCCTCCTCTTCCCTGGAATCATCTTTCAGTCAGGGTCCAGGAGGCAGATGCCCTCTCTCTACTTTTGGGAGCAGGCTTAAAACTTTTCCTTTTGGATAAAGCTTATCCTTAGAGCTGGATCAGGCCTGTATCAGCTCTTAGTCTTTCTGCTTTAGGCTCTCTCTCTCTCTCTCTCTCTCTCTTCTCTTCTGTCAAGTCACTAACTTTAGATCTTAATGTCCCATTGAAGTTGTTAACCATGGGTCGCAGATGGCCTAGTGGTTTAGGTCACGCCCCATGAGGTTTGCCCTCAAGTGGATCAGGCCTGAGTTGAAGTCCAACCTGTGGCCTGTTTGCCGCATGTTGTTCCCCACTCTCACCCTGTTTCCTACAAAATAAGTTTCCCAACTTTACCATTATATCTTGTACAAAAATGTAATGTCATCAATTTATTCATTTAAAAATCAACTGACTTTGCTACAGCTACTTTGCTCCACGCTGTGTGCTTCATGAGTAAGACCTAACGGTTAAATAATTACCATTTTAAATAATCAACACGTCTCTGAGCCTAACTAACGTATTGATCATTTTAAGGACATTTACTGTATTGATTTGTCTATCCATTAGTAATGCAGCCTATTCTCAAATGACATCCTGATGCTGCTCTTGTTTTTTATGATGAGATAAAAATGTTGCGTGAGAAAGAAATCGCAAGCTAGCAAGACAAAGTGTAGTAGAGCGTACAAAGAAGAGTGGAAAGAAAAGTATGTGTTCATCCCACTTGATTTCATGAATACCACAAAACAAAGCAGGGAAACTTTAGAGAAATATATCCACTCCAGACTGAGGTACAGAGGCAGAAACTTATTTTTTAACTTTTGTTGTTGTTGTTGTTTGTTTGTTGTTGTTTTTTTCATCAATGTCATTTGGTGGGCCAGGCGTTAATGGCAGCGAGCTGCCAGTTTCCAACCACCGCTGTAGACGCCTGCTGCTGTGAACCTGACAGACTTCAGAGGTTGCAGCTATTACAGTCTCATTATCACCACTTCTACAACAATATTAATTCAATCACTCGCTCTAACTCCAACATGGCCTCTGCAGATCTCTGTCTAACGTGAGTCTAGTCCTGCCCGAGGTTTCTGCCTGTTAAAGGAGGTTTTTCTTGCAGAGTGTTGTACTCATGGTGAGTTAAGATGAGAATATACTCCTTACCGTGTCCTGATGTTGGGCCTCTGTCGGTAATACAACATTAACAGGTCTAGACCTGTTAAAATTCCTGTAAAGCATCTTTAGATTAGAACTTTTGTCATGGTTTGTTGCTGTATAAATAAAAACTCATTGATTGAAAAACTCTGAATTATGTACACTGGGGAAAGGAACTGCAGCATTTAATACCACAGTAGAATTTTATATAATACACTAGAGCAGGGGTGGCCATCAACGTGTGACTCATCGATTCATTCAGAACAACAACAACAACAACAAACAGATCAGTTCACTTTGTCGCCATATCTGGTGACTTTTCAGACCCCTCTAGCAACTCTTTTTCAAAATAAGTGACTAGTGACAAATCCAGTGACTTTTCTGGAGTTTGGAGCATGTATTGATCTCAGTCCCTCCAAGCTGCAGCCTGAGCAGACGACTGCGTGAAAATGAATCACACTAGTTTGTGTCTTTTGGTTCACTTTTGCCGGTCAAAAGCCCAGAAAAGGAGGAGCATTTTTATTGTGACATAAAAAGAAGAATCAACGGAAGGAATTTCATTTATAGTGATAAACATATCAACAGTGTTTTATTTCTTACATGCTTTCTGTCTCTCCTACGATTTTATTCCTTCCTCTTTCTGCGTCCATGACAATTAGTTTGTGTCTGTAGCCTGAAAGTTGGGGAGAAGAGAGAACAAGGGAATGGAGAGAGAGAGAATGTGTGTGTGTGTGTGTGTGTCTGTGTGAGAGGAGAGAGAGAGAGAGAGAGAGAGAGAGAGAGAGAGAGAGAGAGAGAGAGAGAGAGAGTGAGTGTATTTTAACTCACGGGTACTCAGTTGTGTGAGATAAAAAAATCTGACTTTAAAAGTTGGAAAAAGTTGATTTTCATGTTGTCATTTCATGTTTATGTGAGGGAGGGATTGTGTTTGTAAACCCACGTGTATGATGTGGCTCTTTGTAGAACCATGGTCATTTTGTGGCTCTTGGTCGCTGACTGGTTGGCCACCCTTGCACTAGAGCTTCAACATTCAATTATTAATTGAATACTAAACTAATCATCAAATATTTTGAAAATAGATTAATTGGTTTAAGTAATCATTGAAGAAGTAGAAATTCTATGATTTCCACTTCATAAATGCGAACATTTTCTGGTTTCTCTGCTCCTCTGTGACAGTCCTGAATATCTTTGGTTAGTGGATAAAACGAGACAGTTGAGGATGTCATCTTGTACTTTGAGAAATACTGACATTTTCACCGTTTTTTGACACTTTATGGGCCAAACAGCTACTTAATTAATCAAGGGAATAGTCAATAGATCAATCCATCATGAAAACAATCCTTAGTTCCAGCCCTACAATACACAAAACAAGACACCCACAGTTATATCCTGATACAGTAATCCTGCAGTGATTAATAAATTGTAAGACAGTCATCATTCATATTCATATCATCAGCTTCATATATGTGAATATTTTCTGATTTCTTTGCTTCTTTATGACAGTCCTGAATATCTTTGGTTTGTAAACAAACATTTGATGATGTCATCTTGGACTCCAAGAAAAATGGACATTTTATGGACCAAACAACTACTCGATTAATCGAGAGAATAATGCATAGATTAATCAATTATGAAAATAACTGTAAGTTGCAGCCCTGCATCAAACGGTATATCATGATGCCTTTCTATCTGTTCAGAGTGCTGCCTTATCATAGAGTGACAATATGAATTTAATACTGATTCTCGATGAATCTAATTCTATTGTTGTATCACATGAGTCAGGACGACAGTATGATGTCATACCACGATTTTAGCCCGCCCTTTGTAAATGCTCAAAGAGCATGTAAGCATTTCAAAGCTTGAGTTTAGCTCAAGGTTCAGCCTCCCTGAGCTGATGTCATGAGACTGCAGTATTTTGTAGTTCTTCAATATTAAATGTGGAAAAAAACAAGCACAATGCCTGCCGGAAACATGATCTGAAGCTATAAAAGCTGAACACAGAAATAGTTTAACATATGATGTTGTGCAATGACAGCTTTAGGAATTCAATGCTTCTTGTTTTCAATGTCACTCGAGCACAGTAAAAACATTCAGGTGCGATTTTGATCATTTAAAGTCATAAAAGAGTTGAAAGGACCTGCTTATCAAGTAAGAAAGCATCAAACGGATTCAAGATTTAGCAGTAACATTGAATCCTTTTAGCGTTGCAGTTCAATAACACACAATGTGACGTCGTTTGAAAAGAGTGAATTCGCAGATGGGGTGACTGAGCAGCAGCAGAGGAGAGGAGAGAGGAGAGAAGAGCACAGGAGGCGTTTTTAATATCTAGGAATGTATTCAAACATCCCAGCAACTTGCAAAAACAACAGGACCTCCATGTGTAGATCAGTGTGAAGAGCAGCGCCATGGCCCATGAGCAAAGTCAGGGAAAAAGTGTTTTCATATTCAGGGATGTAGATATCGTTTGTTTAACATGAAGTGATCCAAAAGCAGAAACTCTCAGTGAAAACATAGCTGCTTCTTGGAAACTGTGTCCAGCTTTTTTTTTTTTCTGCAAACCGAGCACATGATGTGCTGTTTTATAAAGGCTCAAACTTCGCCCTTTTCATTTTTATAGGCTGGTACTATTTCAGTGACTGGACTGTTATTATGTAGCAGGTCTCTGAAGCATGAGACGGGCCTCTTCTGTCTTCACATACTCATTTTGCATGGAAGGAGGCAGAGAGAGAAAGAAACGCAGAAGACAGAGGGAAGAAGAAAGGAGTAAAAGTTTGAGCAGAGGTTAAGGAGGCACAGATATGGAAAGAGATAAGCTGTCATTTAAACAAGCTGATGGGTGAAATGTGTGTGTTGAAGCGTTTCCACCACCACCCCCCCACCACCCCATCCATCTGCATGCACAGCAGAGGAATTTGGCTCTCAGTTTTTCTCTCACACAATCATACACACACACAGACACACACACTGAGGGAGATACAGAAGCGAGCCAAACCACTGCATACCAGCCTGGGACTGACCCGGGATATCAAGAGAAATCTCAGAATCTATGCATCGCCTCTTGATCGCTGTCTCCTCATTTCTAACGAAGCATAATCTGATTCTCAGACGGTGAAGATGGAAGTCATACTTGGATGTAACTTAAAAATGGCCCGCTGGTCAATAAAGTCACTGATAACTCTGGTCTTCCTCCCGTGATATGAGACAAAGGATGGCTGTCGTTTATAGTCCCTCAACTAAAAACTATGACAGCAGCTCTACTGTATGCTAATGGACTGTTATCTGATATAAAAGGTCGGCCAGTCTGCAGTGTGATCAGCTTTGTGTGTGTGTGTGTTTCTAACCTTAAAGCTGGCGAGCTCTTGTTTGTTGAATCCATTACTGTGAATGATCTTCATCTGTTTGACCAGAGTACTTTTACCACTCTCTGCTGCACCTGTAGAAGAAAACGGAGATCAAACTGAGTCTGTGTATCAGTTAACAAATAAATAAAAGATATACATCATTAAAATAAAAAAAAGTTCATGTTTATGTGATGGGATCATTTGATTCTAAAAGGTGGATAAACTGTGCAGCCTGTGGACCTTAAAGAAAGCATAATTACATATAGTATACCAAGCTGTGGCATTTCTATGCTCATCCTGTGAGGGGTTCTGGTGCAGTTCATGAACTATTTGTGCACACGTGCCCAGGTAGATCAAGGTGAGTTCATTTAAGGATGCTCTTCTCACCTAGCAGCAGTATTTTCACCACATTCATCTCCTTCTTGGCGGACTCGTACAGGTCCCGGTCTATATTGGCGCTGTGGATCTTCGCCTTCTTCTCCTCCGTCATTTCGGTACCGAGGCACAGCCCCATCCTGAGCGCTCATCTCCCCCCCATCACGATTGGCACAGAGTCCGGACTGGGATTATCCCAGTTGGTTTGTTTCTTTACGCTGCATGCTCGGAGCTTGCCGCAAACTCCACCGAGTAGAAAAGTTAACTCTCCGGTAAAAACAGGTCAAAACATCCAAGAGACATCCTCCAAACTTAGACCAGCCGCATGAAACGGAATTAACGCACCGCTTTTGTTGTTCTCTCTTCCTCGTCGATGTCAGATTTTAATGGGTGGTAACTTTTCGGTGACTGTCCTCAATGAAAACACCACAGCGTAGAGTCACTGTGCAGCACAGCAGTTCAAACTCGGCTCTGCCGCCTTGGCAGAGACCCCAGATTCTCCCAAAGGTTCCTCCTCCCCCTTCAGTCTGCTGCCCAGATGGAAAAGTTTTGGACTTCCCTGGGAAGTGACGCACCGGGGGACAAATCTGCTGAGTGCGCAGTTCCACGGTTTTCACCTGTGCCTGCTGAGAAAACAGGATAGCTTGAAAATCTTTGACGTCTGAGTGGCAGAGAGGAGGGCAACTGAGCAGGGACTCAGTTTTTACTTCACCTGAACAAAAAGGTCAGATTAAAAGAAGAGTTTGACAGTCAGACCCAAATGGGAAGACATTTTTTTTCTTGCTCATCCAGACAGATTTTTTTTTTAATCTCTGCAACATCCCAAAAGACCAAGCACATCCTGAAACTTCAGAACGATGCAGGAAAAGCTGCTCCATGTATTCACTGCCTTGAGGTTGGACCACTGTAGGATGCCCTAAACTGGTCCAAAACCCCTTCAGCTTGAGTACAAGAAATAAGAAGAGAGAGCATATTTCTCTTGCGCTCGCCTCTTTGAATCTCCATAAAACATAAAATAGATTCTAAAATCATTTTTCTTTTTCTGAACCGTTTTAGCTGATAAAGTTCAAAGTGACAAACTGCACACAGCAAAAAACTGAAATCTTAGGAAGTGTTTTTGTCTTATTTTTAGTAAAAATGTCTTTTTCGACCTAATATGAGCCTCATTCACCAGACCAGTCCAGAAACGTCTCATCTAAAGATATTTAAAGACAAAAATCAGCTCTGAATTGTTTGTAACAGGTCAAAAAAATCTGCCAGTGGAGTAAGTGAAAGTTTCTTGTATTTAGACATTATTCTAAACTTGACAAGTAAATTTTTTTTACCCCACTGGCAGATTTTTTTACTTTTTGCTGGTAATTCAGACCTTATTTTTGTCTTTAATATCTGAAAAGAAGACACATTCCTGGACTTGTCTGTTGAATGTGGCTCATATCAAGTATAATAAGGCAAGTCTTCCTTTAAATAATACAAAAACACACTTGCTTAGATGTCAGTTTTTGCAGTGCAGGCCCTGCTTGTTGTACCTAAAGTCTCTAAAAGTAGTATGGGAATCATCTACCAGTGAGGTTTACCGGTATATACCTCACCAGTATATAGCTCTCTTTATACTTTTAGGATATGGGCTCAAAATTTTGCATTTAGATATATATATATAGTTTATATTTTTATTTGCTTCTCTCCTTATCTTATTTTTATAAATTGTTCTTTTGAAATTCGATGGCTCAGGCTCGGACCAGCTCCTGGTCATACTGCTTTAGACTTGGACTTCGAGCACACTGAGCTCCTGTCTCTCCTGACTTTCTCTTCTGTTTGCGTGTCACTATCTTTAAATCTCGATGTCCCTTTGTGGGACATAACTAACCAAAGATCTTTGAGGGAGTCCCTGAGCTTCCTTGGCTTGGGTTCCTCTGGATCGTTGCTGTTGATGCACTGCTGCTGTGCACCAGTCTGACCTCAGCTGCTGTAACCATTAATATAAGTCACCACTATGACTGTTGCAATGCTAATATTTACTCTAGAGCAGCTCCCCTCCAACTGTTATAATTAATGTTTTGTTCTTAATATTTGACTGTTATAATCTATTTATGCTTGTGGCTGCTGAGCATCCTTTGTTAAATAGATGTGTATCTTTCCTGTTTTCCACACTAAAGAGTAGCGCACCGTAGTGAGTACTGTCAATGTTGAGAAACTTATATCTGTAGTGGTCCCTACAAAGAAAAGCACTGTGAGGCTCTGTCAGCTGAGTTTTCATTCCTGCGGGAGCTCCTTCTGGGCTCAGTGGATTGAAAGCTCTTTGTGTGTGTAACTAGGAGACAGCCTCTAGGTTTTTTGTTTTAAATCTGAGGGCACCACGAGAGGGACCGGACTGCTTGGATTTTGCGGTTTCTGAGCTGCCGTGGCCTCATTACACTGATGCAATGAACTGTGAAATTGTGCTGATCCAACAAAGATCTTTGTCATAAAGCTGCACCATGAGCTGAACAGTACAGTGCTGCTGTAACACAGACACCAGAGGATGCTTTTCAGTACAAGCTGTTTATTTATTAAAAGAGTTACACAGTTAAAGTGATTCAGAGGTTGAAAATTCTTAACTTTGATATTAAGAAACTTTTTTCATTACTGAGCCTGCCACCATCCCACACACACTTAAAAACATGCACCGTCTCGCACCATCATTTGCCCCAAACAGAAACAATAACACACACAGTGAGCTTCAACAATCAAAAGGTTTGCATAAGCTCTAAGACAAGGTCCCACTATTCCAGCTCTTTGATTGTCTTTTAGAAAGAAGAAAAGAGGAGACTCTAGTTTTCTGAAACACATTTTTAAAAATGGAGGAAGGGACATATTAATAAACAGCTTTGGAGACGCTGGTCAGAGCACAAGCCAAAGCCCTGAGATCAGCTCAATCGTCAGGAATGAGGCACTACTGTCTTTGACAAGCACACACACTAACCTCTCTCTCTCACACACACATATATTCTCTCTCTCACACACACACATGCTCGGTGCAAATTCAGGCAGTTACAAATTTAAAACCAGACTGCATCACACATCCTTTCACAGAGTAGTCATGTTTTTTTTTATCTTCTCAGGAGGAATAACATCATAGTTTTTTTTTAGAGATTCAAATAAATGTGACTATGCAGAAAATACCCGACATCAAAGCTTACCGATGACACAGCTAAGACTGATCGTTAAAAAAACACTAATAGTTAAAAAAAAATTAAAAACAAAACTTACAAATGCTAAAATTCATCAATAAGTTATGGCTTGTTAAAAACATCATACGCCATTTCTACACTTCAGCAGAGAAGAGTAGTTGGAGGTTTGATGGATAAAAACAATACAGGACAGGAGAAAACATTGCAAAGTCGTCTGGAGAGGTTTAAAAGGATTCTGAAGAGTAAGTTGTCAGGTGTTGTTGTCCCAGCAGATCTGTTCTAATCCTGTTAGGCCGGACAGGTCTGCACAGACGGAGAAGCTAACACAGCAGCATATAGCACACACACGCACACAGCCTCACCAAACATTCAATCTGGATTCTGAAATAGTGGACTTATAAAGATTAACTGGCTCCATCCTGAAAACAGGCCCAGCCGCCTTCCTCTGGGTCTGTCCTCTTGAGTCCACCTCAAGAAGCTGAGGAGACAGACACAGAGCCAGAGCTGAGGTGTTTACTAGTGAGCAGCCTCGGCTGAAGCCTCACTCTGATCCTGCTGCTCTCTCCTCTTCATCGCCTCGATCACTGCCATCTCCTTGGCCTCTTTCTTTTGGTTCCTGGCTTCAAACTGCAGTCTAGGAACGAGAAGGTAACAGTTTTAAACCTAGGACGCAAACACTAAAATATGTTGCAAGTTGGTTTAAAATTGTGGCGTCCCTGACCTGTTTGCAATGATCCTTTGGACGATGTCATCTGTTGTGAGGTTGTTCCCACTGTCGATGGTCCTGAATATTCCCCTCTTCCTCGGCTCCTGAGGACAGAACAATGATTCGTCAGTTCAAATAACTTTAAGGCAATGTTTTCTTCTGAATAAAAACCTCTGCAAATCAAAGACAGAAGACTGTAATAACACATAGTGTATATCCTAGTAGAAATGTAATTAACCACTCCAATACTCTCCAGAGATCAATCAGGATAGTTTTAATAAAACTGGAATCGTGCAAAAACAATCAGTCCTTTAAGTTCTTTTAGGTTTGTAACATCAATGTCAATCCTTCTGTTTTAGTCCTTGGAACAACTTAAGGAGTGTCCCCTTAAGACAGTACTCCAGGTGTGATCATGCACTGCTAAATCTGAAACTTTGGCTCGTGTTTTTGTCCTATTTTTTTTTTTAGTAAAATCTGTCTTATTAGACTTAATATGAGCCACATTCACCTGACAAGTCCAGAAAAATATCTTAGTCCAAGATATTAAAATAAAAATGATGCCTGATTTCCTTAAAGGAGCTGAGAGGACTATCAAGAAAAACTAGTGTTTTTCCGGGATAAAGACTCCATTTCCCATGAGCACTAGCATCCAGTGGTGTGAAGATATGACTCTTATCAATGCCTGTGTTTGCTTTGAAGCAAAAAAATAGAGAGTAGATCTTCTTTTGAAC
This sequence comes from Labroides dimidiatus, assembly GCA_030710495.1. Taxonomy (NCBI): domain Eukaryota; kingdom Metazoa; phylum Chordata; class Actinopteri; order Labriformes; family Labridae; genus Labroides; species Labroides dimidiatus. Next base: position 31,179,868 of record CM061145.1, read on the forward strand.
ACTACTTTTCTTTGTTTGAGACATGTTTTTACCAGATGCAGCGTGAGGAGGTAATGTATTTATTTGTAGTTGCGTAGTGCTGTTGTTTAAAACGTGACAACAATCAAACTTTGTAAACTCAGTTTGTAGTGTAGTTTAGTAGCTGGCTATGTTTAGCATTACTCACAGCCCGGTGCTCTGAGACATGACCATAACATGTAACGTTAGTGAATCCTGGTTATGTCCTACCAGTGCTCATCTACCAACTACAACCTCACCAAGCAGAACTAACGTAACCTCACTCTTCATTTTATTGACAGACTCTCAAGTTTGAACAGATCACTGTAGTATAACCAAGGGGCAACATCCGGTAGAGAAAAATAAAGCCTATGCGGAAGTGCTAAAAGTTGCTGTTCATCGAGACTCCGCTAGAGGCGGATTTACAGCCTGGTTCAAAAAACAGCTTGGGTCTGAAACGCTAATTTCGCTATTGGCACACTCTGTACGGTAAGTGAATTTTTTTCTAACTTAGCGGTTTGTTAGATATTTGGATCACAGGTTTGTCGAATCAGAGGCTGAGCTCAGCTCACGTGACTGACGGGCGCCCTTTAGCTGTTAAAACGGAAGCTCATAGTCCAGGTCATATCCAAGATGGCCCTATCCAATGATTGGCTGCATGTGGGTTGGAATGAACAAACAGTTCAACTTGTGCTCTATCACTCTCCTGTTTAGCTTTTTTTCCCACTCTTCTGTCTTTTTTTCTTTTTGACAGTTCAGCTCCAGTGTCCAACATTACTACAAAATAAATCCAAGAAATCCTTTTCAGCAGAGAAAAACAGATCTCTCTTCTCACTGCTAATGTTTGTTAGCTGGCGTGGTGTTGTCATGGGGACTTCTACGTGCCTGAAATCAATCCGGTCCCGAACAGGTAAACTGAAAAATAGCATTTACAATAAAATGTTTTTGCACTGATATTCTTATTTTAAATTGTAGATTACGATCAGACGTAGATATAGATAGAAAACTTTTCCGAGATCCCTTAGAAAGTCTTTCAGAGACAGAGGACTTCAAAGAAACCTCTCAATAGGGTAAAAAAAAATATTTCTTAGTAGAGATTTTTTACTCTCAAGAATATATTTTCTACCTGTCTTTATGAGAAAAGAAACTACAGTGGCTTAGATTTAATTTTTTGCAGTGCTGGGTTCAGGCATCCATCTCAGACACAGGTAGTGTCAGCTTGATTAACTGATCACATCATGTTAACAACATATTTTTCTCCTTTGAAATCCCATGTGACACATGATCAACTTCATACTCACAGCGTAGGGGTCTGAGCTGTCCTTGTCTGGAAACACTTCCGTCTTGCCGTGACACACCAGGTCCACCTGCACAATCACACCGACATACTCTGTTGAAGCACCCGTCATGTGGAGGAATGTATAGAAGATTCATTCTGAAAGCAGTTTATCTACACTTTATTCGCTTCACTTTCACATTCTTCATTGAATTATACAGAAACTGGAGTCTGCTCTGAGCCTTGCCAAAGTAAACACACTAGTACATTATTATCTGTTGGAATTCATAGACAGACGTTACTCATCTTGACTTTGAAGTGGAACTTTGAGCCTTATATTTTTAAGGTTTGCAACTGAGGATCAAAATAGTACAAGAAAAGGTTGTGTTATGCATTTGTCAATCATGTACATTTAGCGTCAGGCAGATTTCTAAGTGTTATTATTCCTTCTCTCCACAAGGGGTCACTACATGTTTCAGTATGGGCAGGACAGCTCATGTTTTACATTGGCCAACACTAATGATGTGCTGGCTTCTCTTCTTTAGATACTGAATTAGTGCATGTCTCAGAAGGGTCTTTCCTAATTAACTTTCTTATAAAATAAAAAGAAACTACATCTGCATGGCTAGAAACTACAAATAATTAAACCACACACTCAAATAAACACTGAACCACAGGCTGACAAAATCTTACAATGGAAAGTTTATATCCTCTAGTGTTTTTTTGTGTGTAAAAAAGTAAACATGTTTTTTTAGAGAACCTCCTGAGTCTCTAAACTGAACTGAAAAATTCTGGTTGAAAATAAAAAACAGAGATAAAGTCTCAGAGGTACCTCACCTTAAAGTGATCCAGCAGGTCTTTGCCCACTGCATAGGGTGCCCCGATGACAACCTCTGACACATACTGTAGGGGAACAAACAAGAACATGGCAAAGAAAAGTAAGACAGTTTTGTTACAAGGGTTATTGTTCATGCTTTCCACACCCAAAAAAAAATCCCTGAGGGAAAAATAAAGCTAATTTTGACCTTTGACCATGCTTCACACCAACAAGTATCTTTTGGACATAACACAGCTCAAGGTTGGATTTGTTCTCACTGCACATCTGTGTGGAATCGAACTGGTGGCAGACTGCTGAGTGTTTAATGGCTGCAGACTTATATAACATGTTTGGTTTCTATAACATTCTCAGAGGTGGTTTCAACTCAAAGACAAAGACAGAGGGAGGGGGCAGAGGCAGGGACGGGTTGTTCAGATAGCTGAACAGCAGGAATGGAGGGGACAGAGTTGAGTTCAGGCTTCAGCGCTGTGAGTAACCATGTGAGAAATCCATCCCACTGGGCTGAATGTCTAAAGGTCTGAGAGGACTCACCCGGCAGGCCAGGACACTCAGCGTCCTCTCATGGATGTTCATGATTGGATAATTCTTCCCCTTGTACCGATTCACCTCCTGAAGTGGATAAATGCATGAGTTACTCCTCTGGTAATTTCATCTATGAGACAACCACAAGGGGGAAAAATGACAGTAGATTTCTGGGCTACTTTTTCACTCAAACTGCAAAAATTTTACAGAGTTTAATGTTTAAGCTTCTCTTGTGTTTGCTTGTTCTAAGTGCTTCTCTTGAAAACTGCTGACACAGCAGGTAGCAGGGAATTTCTCACCCTGATGTGAATATTTTGCTGAGAGTGTGTAATTTACAGCAGTGGTTCTCAACTGGTCCAGCTTAGGGGACCCACCATTACCCCTCAATGACAAACAGCGATCCAAATCAGGGAAAACTTTTCAACTTACCAAATTAATTAAAGACACAAAAACCAAAAAAAATTAAAATAAAATAAAAGATGACTTTTGAACCGGAGATACAGAACATAAGATACACAAGTTAACAAGTTTAATCCACTTTTTTCTTCAAACGCCTATTGGTATTGACCTCCACCTGTGGTTATCGACTTCCAGTTGCCGCAGCTGGCAAGCTAGCTCAAAACAAACGCATGAAATCATTAATGCAAGACAAGGCTCAGTGTAAAGTTTTTTAAAACATCCGAACTATGACTCCACCTCTGAATTTTGTTCATTTGTCACTTTCTTGCTTTGAAAAGCCCGTTATTAAAATGAGTATGACAGCTAGGCTAACATCGTCAGCTTTGTGGTCTCCATGGCGACGTAAACAGTAGGTTTAACCGGACGAGCAAAACCGGCAACCGCTATGAACCATGGGTAGTCAGGAAAAGATGGATAAGATTTTTGTTCTTTCAGCTGCATTTTAATTTAAATCAAAAAGTGCTGGTTAGGGACACAAAGTTTTTGATATTATGCACAAACATGAAATAAAAAAGTCAAACTTCTGAAAGCTATTTTCAAACAGGCTCAAAATATGTAGTTTCAGCATAGTGCTGGGTAGTATGATTAAAAAAAAAAAATGTATCAAGGTTTTTTTTAAGATTGTGACCGTATCTTGCGTTTTTTTTTATCATTAGGGGTGGAGGGTCTAGTCTTGTGTGCGTATACATGCAGGAAAGAGAATCAGACTTCTGACTGAGAACGTCTCACTCCGCTTCGATAGGTGGCCCTGCATCCTTTATTGATAAGTGAAGCTGTGTGCGTATCAAACTAGTTCCGGTTCACCCGAAGAGAAAGCAACATTCTAATGACGATGGCTGAGATGGATGCAGCTGTAGCTCTTCATGTTTTCCTTTATGTATGTGTCATGGTGTGTTTGTTGCGTTAGAGCCATAAACTGTATGAGCGCAGCGACCCTATTTATCACGGTCACCTACTTTCTTATCCAGCTGAACGCCGAGGATTACTGAGACCCGCCGAGTCCTGCCGAAATCAACATATATCTAGGTGTGTCAAACGAGCTACGTGGAGTCCGTATTCAGCCCGGCTATGCTACATGCATTTTAAAAGCCTGATCTCACACTGACTGAGCTCATAGTCTGATTTCTGAAACTGCATGTAAACGCACGGACTGATTTAGAGTACCTGGTCAAAGTGCAGACCCACGATGATGTAGGGTCTTTCTGCCTGCTTGTGAACCATCTCTAAGAAGTCGACATGACCGATGTCTGTGAGGAGTGAGTGGTCAAGGTAGCAATAACAGCAAAATGCAGTAAGGATATTACGGCTAACAAAGAACGTGACATGGGTGAGGTTATTTCTGTGAGATAAGGATACGGAAGAGGTCAAACGCCCCAGCCACATAGATTATGGTGTCTCCGGGTTGTGGCTCCTTTCCTGAAGCAAACTGGATGATTTTCTGAGATGTTTGGAGGAACTGAGACACTCCTGTCCAGGGACTGTGGCCTTTAGGACCCTTGATCCCACAAGAGAAACAAAGTGTTACTCGCAATAAGAACACAGAACAAAGACTTCTTTTCTAACTTAGTCATTGATGTTTACTTCCTGAGAGGTGTCCTTTTACTATGTTTTTAAGCTACAAGGTTTAATGAATCAAAGGAGGACTCACCTTCCCAAAGTTATCTGTGTGCTGCTGGTAGTCTGGGTTATCCTGCAGAAATTGTTACAGAGAAAAAGGTGAGACCAACACCAAATCAAACCACCCTAAATACATGCATATGTCACAAGTACTGAGAGCACAGAGCACAATACTGTCTGATCACATACTACACATCTATCCTAAGGTGGAAAAGAGCCTTAAATTGTCTCAACTCACCATGTTGCTGTGATGAGCTTTGGTCATGAGAAGCATCCGTCCCACCAGATCGGTGGTGGAGACTCCCTGTGTGCGTCGACATTCCCGGTAACGGCCTTCACGCTTCACCTCCGCATACGTGTCCTTACCATCTACTGTCAGTGTGATGTCATCTGGTGAACAGAAACAATGAAGTCAGACCATGATCACATCTGCAGCCTCGTTCAAAACTCTCTTTGTTGTAAAGTACAACGGACAAGAAGTCAGGGAGCCGCCCTCTGCTGGCTCACCTCCGTGCACACAGAAGTCACAGTTGTATTTGTCCAGAGTCTCCAGCGTGGTGACGTACGGCGCTCCCTCCACTATCTCATCCACCCACTTGATGGCCCGCACCATCTTGTACCGTTCTTCCTGAGTGAAGACAGGGGGGCCTTTGTGCTTGGAAATTTCAGCTTTGAGAAAAGTAAAATTGGGACTTAATGTTAGTTATGATCACAAACATCTGTAACAATCAATGAATACTTTCTACATTTGTTTTTGCCCTTCTAACTCTCCCCAAGCTTTGCTTTGATTTTTCATATTTTTCCCCAATTAACTCAACATATTTAATACAACAGATTAACCTTTGCGAGTGTGGCAGTTACTATTTAGATTTCTTTTCTTCAACACTTCTTTGACCCCTACCCAAAAAGCAGCTTTCAAAAAAACAACAACAACAAAAAACCCAGTTATGCTTAAAATCGGTAACCAGAGAGAGTCACTTTATTGATTTAGTGGTAAGATCTGAGAAACAATACGTGCTCTGTGTAACTGATCAGCGTGATAAGAGTTCATTCAGATGTATGATTCACATCAGTACCCGCACCAAGATGTGTGTTTGTGTTTGGCAGGCCTACCGTCTGTATGAACTCCAACTATGAGGTAATCTCCCATGCCTTTGGCCTGCCGTAGCTGGTTGGAGTGACCGTAGTGAACCATGTCATAACTGTGGAGGCAACGAGAAGAAACAAATTACCATCAACAAGACATATGTAACCCCCCCTCCCCCTCCAAAATGTAAAAAGAGCAAAGAGATACAATCAAAATATCACAGATGACAGTCAGAATATTCATCGTCCTTTAAAGGTTGTTTAAAGCCTCATCCACATGTTGGCTTGGACACAAAGTCTTCATCATCGTTTTCATATACTCTTTATCTTATTCACTTGTATGAAGATCTTCTACAGTAAAAGCAGGATTTGTGATCCATCAAACAGTTCAAAAAAACAGACTGACTGTGTTTTCGGGACAACAGGTTAAAATGATAAGGTACTGAGAGAAAGGTTATGACCAGTTATAGCCCGTGTGCAATGTGCCAATATTTATTTGCTATCTGCTGTTCAGTGTCATCTACAGTTAATGTTTGACTTTTGTGAGGAAGTTGATGTGAGTTCTCCACTTCAAAGTTTACTCAGAGATGACACAGAACCGTAATCGGTTTGTCAGCACAAAAAAACAACAACAAATAAAGTTTGTTCAGGACTTATATCAAAGATAAATGTTTAGTGCTCAGAAGCTCAACATTTCTATAGAAAATGATATGCACGTATCATCGATTTTGACCGAACATGTTTGTAGCCGATGGACAAAAACTGTGGAGTCCAGAATATAACTGTATCAAATCATACCATCTTTATACTATATCTATACCATAATATAACAAGAGTATTAATGATCACTCTGAGTTCTCTGAGTTTATGTGTGAAAGAAAGAAGTAGAAATAGTCACTTTCCTTCACTGCATTTTCAGTTTATCAGGATTAAAACACCCACTCCACATTTAGACCTATACCTGACAATTTTCAACACTCTTCAATGTGTACACTCATTTTCTATTTCCAGTCAATCACAGGACTGACACACACAGACAGACAACTTTCACACACACACTCACACCTACTACTGAGCATGTTTTTAGACTGTGGAAGGAAGTTGGAGTACCCAGAGAGAACCCATGCATGCACAGGGAGAACATGCAAACTTCACACAGGAAGGCCACCGGGAGAACCAAGATTCGTGCAGCCCTGTGCACACTCCATTTACACAATTTCATTTGTGAGTTTGATGACAGATAAGATGGCCTTAATAGAAATATCTTATGTGTCCCTGTAGTTACAGTGCACAGCCCTCTCCTCACTAATGACATTACCACAAGCTGTTGGTTTGACTCTCTCATCCATAATCCCTCTACATCCCTCACCTCGCCTGGCCAGGATCAGCTCAACACTTCATCCCAGTTTGAGCAATCTTTACTTTTAATTAGCACGTTGGTGCACGAGAAGCCATCATTTAACTGTCATTTGAGTAAAAGTTTCAGAGATGAGAGACGTGGACCTGATGCCATGTGGTTTCTACCTTCACTTTGGGATTATTTTCTAATATCAACTAGTGCTCTAAAAATTCCTAATTCATTGGATGTTCTATCAATAAAAGTAGTGCCTGATATGTTACAGCGTGTACTAGTCCAGATGAGTTCTTTATTTTCTTATAAGAACCTGTCGTTTCCAGATTCCCTGACTGTGTGCTTTGATACCACTCAGTTCCCTGTATTGGATAATAAGATCCAACAATGAGTTATTAAAACTAGGAATGCTTAAATTGGATTTTCACTGATATTTTAAAACTTGTTTCAGCCAATACTGATTCTAATCCTGTGTGAGTCCACAGGATCCTTTGCCATGCTGATAGGATGGTGAGCAATCAGTTCTGTGATTTTCCTGTTGAGCTCCTTTATCTTCAAGTGGGTGTTGCTTTGTTTCTTAGCTGATGTCAACGTTTTTTTTTACACACTTTTAGAAGCTCCTGGTGCTTTAAGATAACAGCTCCTGAGAAGCACATATAAAGTGGTAGTGTCAAAGGCGTGTTGTTACGCTCCTCCTCTTATCATCCGTGCTTACCAAGCATTGCAAATGCCAATTTTGCTGTCTGTTCCCAACACTTCAAAATACTTCCAGGCCGCCAACATGTACAAGCCTGGTGCTAGCGCTTGTAAGCTGTCATTGTGTAAACATGTTTCACGTTACCCTCCCATAAGTGGAATTTTTATATCTGCTTGTAGTGATTATTAAGTTTTTGAGCTTTAATTAACAATAATAATACCCTGCATTCCTAATTTCTATAACAAAAACGTATGCACTGCAAAATGAACTGTCCCATGATCATCAAGTACACAACATACAATATCTCCTCCTTTAACCTCCCAAAATGAGGAGACCCCTGTCCAACACACTGACCTGCTGCTTTTACATCACACTGAACAACATGTGCACTATGCTGGTTATTTATAACCACCACATGAGAGGGGTAAGGTTAAACTAGAAATCAGCAACCGGCCATCTCTCTTCAGTTAAGGGGTCCAGACATGTCCAGGCTATCTAAGGTTATCAAAACTGAAAGCAAAAGATTTCTTTTTCACAAAGCCGTGCAGGGACACACCCCTGATCAAAAAAAAAAAAAAAATATCTGTCATTCATAAAGTTAAAAAGGTTTCATGTCTACAGCTATTTCAATAAGTTTTACCCTTGAAAACCAAAATATAATTTAACTTGGTACACCAACAGATCCTTGACATTTGAGTGAATAAAAATCACTGAATATTCCTCAAACACTACTAGCATTAGTAATATACTGAATGCAAAATAAAGTAACTTCTCATGGTCTTTTCTCACCTTTAAATAAATATAATAAAAGTAACTTAACTCTGGATTTAGTTTCACATACAGCGCAGTATTATTCACACAACACTCCTACTATGAGGTAATGGTACTGGGGACAGAGAGGACATTGTCCCAAACTCACCCTTTGCCATAAACATTAGTACACACGGCTGCATTGAATGTATATTTCAGATGATTTAATACAATGATTAGGGTATGCTAAACTGATTTAGTAACGGTGCTACCTTCACTAGCCCCGAGTTATCAAGGCAGAGTCGCTGGTATGGATAAGGGGGAAAAATTATCGTTGTTTTATTCTCATAGAAAATAACAACGAATGGTTAACATCAGTTGTAGTAAAGCGGCATCTATTACTATGTAATTAAATGATGAAATTGTGAAACTCCTGTTGCTAAGTTACAATCTGTTGAAGTAAGTGGCTAGCATTAGCATTAGCATTTCATTCCACTGTTGCTTCCTGGTATTCATTACATAACGGGCATGTGTAGAATTACAGACTGAGGAGATTTTTAAAAAGCAGCAATGACAGTGTCAATGTCAGTGAAAGTCACTCACCAGCCGTCACACCATAACCGTACGACCCGTTTCCTCTTCTCCGGGCTGCACACTGATCCCCCCGGCTTACTGTAACCGGCTTCATCTCGCTGCTCGTCGGTCGCGTGGTGGCCGTTTTTAATCATATCGACAAGTTCACGAAAATATAATTTAGTCCCAAATATAAAAGTAAATGAAGAAAAGTATTTCTTCGTCTCGGGTTTTTTTTTTTTATTTATTTTTTGATAGATTATTATTGAGGACGTCTTCTTCGTCTCAAGCGTAACCTGACGAGTCAGGGACACTACCCGGCCAACGCCTCCAGCCTGACGTCACATCGGACGGCTCATTGCGTGTGCACTCCAGTCACGTGATCATATACGACCTTAAACAAACATTTAACATAAGGGTTGAAGTCTCTCCCACATTGTGCTCTTACCAACTTTTATTCTCAACGCGTGAAACGAATCAAAGAAATTAAACAACAGGGTTGATAGAACTATTTTGCTCAAAGTTTTTTCAAACTTAATACTGATTGGCATCAAAAGACTAGAGACAAAAACAAAGCCTGAACTTTGACATAAAGTACACAAGAGCCTTCTTTTGTGCAAGGTTTCCATGATTGATTTTTGTGGAATTTGTAAAGTAACAAAGAAGTAAGTCACGGAATGCTTTTACATTGTGGCACTAATTCCTCTACACTAATAATTAAAACATTTATTTTCCGTTGATTGGTGCTAATGAATAAAGAAAATTCGTAGTTAATCTTGGTTATCTATTCCTATATAGATAAAAGAAAAACTAAACCCATTCATGGATCATCTATACAATTTTGCATATTGTGAAAATTCAAAGGTTTAGGGTCTAACAAGGTTTTTTTTTTTTTTTATGGACTGGTTTGCATTTCATTTCAATTGATGTTTTGATCCTTCAGTGAGGGTTTTCTTGTATATCCTGAAACATATCCTGAAGTTGTTTTTTGTCTGCGTTTCAGTAATTGGAGAGAAACTCACTGAAGAAGAGCCCTTTGATGGAGACAAAATGAAATAGTTCCTCGTGGGGGACTTAAAAAGCATGTTTGTTGGTGAAAACTGAATTCAAGAATCAATGATAGTACATAAAAAATCAGAAAAAATTTAATGTCTCACAATTATAGCATCTTTTTTTGCAAAATACTACAAAACCAAGGTGTATTCACATTCAGTTTGAATCTGGCTTGAGTATTAGGAATATGAAACCTTATGACTATTGTGGCACATATAACAACACATATCACTATACATAATGTAATGTGATCATTTATCAATACTGAATATTCCTGAGACACATTTTTAAATTTCTCAAGTAAACAGTAACTTTAACAAGGAAAACACATTTAAGTGAAAAAAAAAAACACAATGACATTTTCTTAAACCCTGCACACAAAATAAGAGACAGCAGCGTGCAGACTCTCTGCACTAGGATACAAATGTAAACATACAGTAGGAAAATGTAATAGCTTCAGTAAACAAAGGTTCAACGTAGTAGCTGTACTACAGAGCCTGCAAACCTGAGGAGAGGTGACAGTTCAGCTAAGGTAAACTGTTAGTTCAGGAAATAATTTATGTAAATAAATTCTTTTAATACAAATATCAACACAAAAAAGCTACATTCAGCAACATTTTCAAACTTCAGGAAAAATATCTAACAACAAGTCTCTTACCGGTTTCAGCTGTGCAGCCCAGGAACAGAAACTGGCCATAAGATTTCAGATGATTTTCTTCTGGACTACTTCTGGAAACACCAGGTCATGTCCTGTGAGCTAACGTACGGTATCTTCAGAGATCAGTGTTCCCACATAGTGAAACATCCAGCAGCATGTTGCACCTTAGATAAGTAACTTTAGAGCACCAATTTACAACTTATTAGAGAAACAACTAATACGGTATTTAATTTTTACTCAGAGCTCTGCTGGGTTATTTTAGAGGTCAGGGTTTTTATCTTTAGCAAACACATGGCAGATAGCTAACAATCTAAACAAAGCAAATTTAGATCTGGACAATAGTTAAAGCTGCAGGTTGTACAACATTTTTGATCCTGCAAAGTGTTGTCTGCATGTTACTCACACAGTTAAATACACACACTTGCTGCATTTAGTTCACCAATGTGTAATAGCACCTTGGAGACCATCTCGTTGTCGTGATGGGACTGAAAATTTGATCCATTGTTGGGATTTATCACTTCACATACGCCATCATGTGTGTCCTTAAGACTTCTTCTTTTTCCTTCCTTTGCCATATCCTCGTCCAAACCAGCCACCCTGCACAGCCCTGCCTTCCTCTGCCATCTCTTCGCAGTCAGGTAAGTTATCCTCCTGCCCATCAGGGGGAGCTATGACCTCACGTGTATAACTGTCAACTTCTTCTGGCAGCAAAGGTGTGGAGAGACTGAAGATGGGGTCCTCTGCTCTATGGGGGCAGAAGGTACACTTAATCAGGAGCCACAAAGCCTGACTTGACTACTTTCTTTGTTTGAGTTGGATAGGGATAAGAAATTGAGTATGCTTTACTGCAAGAACAGTCTGGTTAATGAATAAAAAATAAATATTTGGTTATTTGAGAGTGTAAGTTGTGAATGTTGGGTATACTGACAACATAAAGTCCTCACCGGTCATACAAAGGAATCTGAATCCCCAGTTCTTCCATTAGGAGCCGCATGACTTCATCACACTTGCCATTAATTTTTAGGGTGGCAAGATCGTCCTTTGGAGTCCACTGGAACAGAAGCACATCCACAGATTAAACATAAATTCACCTGCATCTTAGACCCCACACTTGAAAAGGTAACAAACGCAATGAAAAAAATCTGTGTTTACACTGAAACGCTGAGGGACTGAAAACGCTGTCCTATGCATGCCAGGCCTGTAGATGGCGATATAACTGTAGAGGCTTTTAGTAGTCTGCCACCGAAGAAGAGGTGGGCTGATCATCTGGTGTATGTATTAAATGTATCTTATCTGAGTGCAGAATTGGAGCAACAGATGCACATTTTGTGGAAAGCTGTCAGCAGATTAAGCAGCACAAGCACAATTCCGTAGTCCGCCATTGATACTGTTGTTGTTGTTGTTGTCGTCTGGATTGCAAATGTTAATTTAACTTGACACAATGAAAATGTAATGTGCAAAGCGGAGCGTGGCGTTAGACACTAAAAACCCTGGCTTGCTGTCCTGCATTGGTGGTCAATGCGTTTCAGAAAAATTCCACTCCAGGGGCCGTTTTCAAAAGTTTCCGTTTTAGGTCGACTAAAGCACCATTTCAGTGTAAACAAGAGGCTGAAACGCAACAATAACTTTGCGTTTAACCTAAAATCGTTGTTGTGTAAATCGGGCCTTGATTTGAATGCAAAAGCGCAAAGTACCTGGAGGTTTACGATGTAGAGTTTTGGCCTTTTGTTGGCTGGTCGGTTCATGCACCACAGGCAAGCATATTTCTTCAGCACCTAGAAGAGTGAGAAACAGTTTCAAATATTGTAAAAAATCTCTCATCAATAGTGATAAAAGTATCAATTATATGCGATATGCAGGCACACTGTGATTTATAAACTCTACCTTGAGACTGGAGCCTAGGCAGAGGATAACGTCGGCCATCTTGGCAGCCTCTGCAGCTCCCTTCCAGTTGAGAGGTTGCTCCAGCGTTCCACGCTCCCCAAAGTGCACAATGGTGTCCCTGAGTTCACCTCCACAGTGTTTACACCTGCGACCCGTGCCGTGTCTGTGCAGTGAAGTCCGCTCTGTCACGTCAAATAAACGCACATACTCCCTAACTGGAGAGCAGGATGTACACACCTGATGGAAACACCAAAAACAGCTTGTAAGGAAGTGTAATTTATACATCAATGTGAGATACAAGATTTATGATTCAGCTGAAAATTGTCTCTCCAAAGGGGCAGAAAGCTGAGTCCTTTCATTTCAAAGTGGTAAAAGAGAAAGAGCTGTGAACAGTGTGAGAACCTGAACACTCAGGATGTGTGTGTGTGTCTCACCTCGATAAACATGTTTCCATGAAGCTCAGACAGAGCCTGTCTGGACAGTCCGCTTCGTAAGTGAAGTCCATCACAGTTTTGAGAAACAACATGCTTTACCTTGATGGAAAGAGAAACACATACACACCTTCTGAATATACCAGCATGTAGAATAATGATCTGTTCTATCAGTACACACACTTATAATCTCTGATTCACACACCAGCTTCTCTTTGTGCAGCATCTTTATGCACATGTGTGTGAGGGTTGGCTCTGCTTTACTCAAGTCAGACGAACTGTTTGAACAACGAGACAAGATGGAATTAGAAGTGATCATCCAGCTCACTTTAACAGAATGTGTGGCTTTAAACACACCAGATATAAAAGATCCAACTCCCTCACCTGACCGTCCTTCCTTTCTGTAAAAGCGTCCACACTCCATTAGGCCCCCTGTAGTCTGGAATGGAAGCAGCCTGGAAGAAAAGACAACATTAGTCCTGTGAAAACTTAAAGCGCAAAGAGGACATAAAGAAGCAAAACCTGACGTACCGTACTGATTCCAGCTCCAGTGTAAACCACCAGGTGTTTCGCTTGTTTGACTGCATCAGCAAGCTGCCTGACTTTAGTTTTCAACTCATCAGCATCGTCGAACACCTAAAGAGTGCAAAGGTAAGACTTTTTTATGTTGCTAAGCTGTAACAGTCACTTTAATACCAACCTTTTTTTAATTTTTTTTACAAGGAACATGAGTAGATGCCTCTAGTTTTGCACAGCTGTACAAAAAAATAAGCTAAAAATTATTTTTAGCTTAGGTTTTCTTCAACTTGATGTTTGATCAAGCAGGTGAATCTTGAGACATCAGACATTATAGCTTTATAACTATCCTTGCCACTTTAACTTGGTAAATGCTGTAAAGGTCTCTTCTCATGGAGGGTTATGATGAGATAAGACTTCTTATTATGTCTTGATGTCAGGTCTTTGTTAATAATAATACAACATTAGCAGATCTAGAACTTGCTAATGCTTTTGGAAAGTGTCTTGAGATAATGTTTGATGTGATTTGGCGCTATGTAAATAAAGATCAATTGATCAATTCGTACCAATGTTAGATTTTCATAGCACATATTGTGCTTATTTGGCCTTGTACAGGTTATAGCATTGAGACAAGTGTTAAGGTACTGGAAAAAATAACCAGAAATATCCTTAATAACATTACTGAGCTGGTAAACTTACAAATGCAAAAAAGTTGAGGTGTCTATGTTATCTTTGCCTGCACCACTTTGCAGTTGGATTATCGGCGCTTACTGAGTTAGAAACCACATGAAACCTTCACAATCTTCCATACTAAGCTACTAACTAATTTAGGATCTACAAAAACGACTTCCTTCCCAGCAAACTAGCCTGATAACACACCCTCTGTTGGCCTCACCTCCTCCATTTTCCTCTTCAGCACATTTCTGCGGACCTGTCTCTTGCAGAGCTCCTCCACAGTCTCTCTGTGCAGCAGTAACACAGCGGCCTCCTCCTCTGACCGCTCAGCCTCGGGTTTCTTCAGTACCCGTCCAACCTTCAGTTTAAGGGAGAACTAGTTAAAGTGAAGGGTTTAAAGCCACCCAGAGCCACCTTAGCCGGCTGGTGTGCCCCACACAGCTAGCTTTAGTGACAGGCTTTAGATCTGCGTTTGCCATTTCTTACCAGTCTGAATGTTTTCCTCTCGCTCTCACGTTGAAGTATTTTGGCTTTTTCCAAAGCTTTCCTCTCCGCCCGAACAGACAAACCACGGTCTGACTCCTCTGCCATCCTGTTCAGCTATCAGCTGCAAAGAAGCTCGATTCAAAACACCAGTGATCAACGACTGCAGAGTTCAATGGTTTCCGTTCACGTTCTGATCCAAACGCCCCACAGCGCCCTCTGCTGGCGGGAGTCTTTATGTTTGAATAAAGCTTCTAATGCCAGGAACGCCAAGATGAGTGGGAAGTTTTAAAAAAACTTTATTAGAAACCAAATACAAATAAATAACGTATAAAACAGGCCTTTAGAATACAAAAATACAAAGCCCTTGGTTTGACTTATTACAATGATCTAAAAAAAAACTGAAGGCCAAATGTGGGAGTAACTCAGATCAAGTAACATCAAGATTTGGAGCTGAATACCAACAGTTCTGCCGTTATTTTAAAGTCATTTTCTACAAACAGACTTTCTATGAGGTTGAACATCTTTATCTAACAAAGTCAGCATGAGCACAGGTGCAATTACAATCGGCCATAGCTGCAATAGGTTAAGTTTCCTTGTGTTGTCTATTTGGCTCATTGCATGTTTTTAAAGCAACATGTAAACCCTTTAAAACAAAGTTTATTCTTATTAATTTGAGTTTTTAAGAGGTAAAACCATCCAAAAACTTTGCATGCTGCTGTGCTGTGAAATTTTAAGGTCTGATTTTTACCACGTGGGTTAAGCAGCGCTGCCTCACTTTATATCAAAAATAGAACAGACCCTTTATATGTGTCTTCATTATATGATGTGCATCCCTGTCGAGAACATGTCATGTCACAGCAACAGCAATTTTCATGTAAAGCACACAGGGTGTGAGGGGATGCCAGCTACATTTGTAACATTACAACACTAAAGCTGGTGGTGGAGACCTGAGTTTTCTAAAGCTAACGGTGGCTTGTTCTCTTCCTCAGCATCCATTCATCATGAAGACTGCTCTGAAACACTTCAGACAAACACACTGCTCTGCTGCAATTATAATACATTCTAGTTAAGTGGGTAAAAGTTTGTAGCACACAACCTGCAGGGCTTTCTTAGTGTCAAATGTGGATTTGGTAACACTTAGTACTGCTGTATCTGTGTAATTGCCAGAGGCTTCATGGAAGGTGCTCTCTGAGGCCAATTAGGGATGTCATCGGGGTCTAGAGGAGTAAGTGTTCCTGGGGACCCTCCGAGGATTTGCTCTGAACTGTCCTCGTTTGGTTTCCGGTGGCTGCTCGGGAGAGGACTCAGAATTGTTTCCAGTCTTTGTTTCACCTCTGATACGTCTTCCTGCTGCCTTTTTTTGCATCCTAAAGGGAAGAAAAGAAGCTTTTAGCTGCTGACAAAGGAAGAGCCTACCATGTGGTTATTATTGTTAAAAAAGCTACATGTTGCTGCAAAAAAAAAACAAAAAACAAAACAAAGCAGTCATTTATTACTTGTATTTAAAAAAATGGTAGAAGACAGCACACCTCTTTAAAATTACTTTTTTGAACATCTTTGTGCTTGCCTCTTTTAGCAACATCAGTGGATTGTCTTATCCACCTTTTTCCTGACTACCCATAGTTCACCACAATTGCTGGTTTTGCTCGTCTGGTTGAACGTTCTGTTTATGTCGCCATGGAGACTACAAAGCTGACAATGTTAGCCTAGCTGTCACACTCGCTCTAATAACCAGCTTTTAAAAGTAAGAAAACGAAAAGATGAACAAAAGAGTTTTCTGAAAAAAGAAAAGTATTCTTAATTTTACTTAAACATTTAAAGTCACCGTTAATTCTATCATTTCTCTAGACAATGTCAAAAAAATGCCATCAGCAGTTTCTTCTAAACTCCTCACTTCATACTTAAAGCGGGTACACACATAAAGATTATCAAGCTTTATTTGTCCCGACTTTCCTCCTTCCTGACCAAGGACGGCAAATGCCCGATTATCTAGTGTCTTATCAGATTATCTTGTCAGATTATCCTGTGGTCTGAGGTGTGTTAAGATTGAATTTGTCCCGATAATCGACTGCGAAACAGGTTGGGGCCGACAATCCTAAATATTAGACTCGTTTGATATTTACGACCAAAAATCATCATGTGTGGGGAAAGCCGACGACTCCTGAGTCATGACTCCATGAATTGTGACATGGAATGGAATGTAGCCAATAAGAAGGCAAGATGACTGGGGAACAAGGAAGCAGACATAGACAAAAACAAACATGGCTCCCTTGACAGAAAGTTTTTGAGGAAAGTCTGTGTTCTCACCGTCTCCAGGATTTTTTACACAGTCTATTGTTCTTTTAATAGTTCCCTGGAGAGCAGATGGCCTAGTGGTCTAGGTTGTATTCCATATGGCAAAAAGCCATTGAGCAGGCAGCCTGGATTCAAGTCCGGTCTGTGGCGACTTTCTCAGGTCACCCCCCACTCTCACCCTGTTTCCTACTCTATCTACTGTCCTGTCCTCTTCCCATTAAAGGCATAAAAAGTCTGAAAAAATAACTTTAAAAAAATAAATAAACCAATGAAAATTGTCCCAAGACCACCATCATTCCCTCTTCTATATCCTCTTCCATGTTGCGTTTTGTGTTTACCGGTTGTTGCTTTGTAATGCTAAGTTTCTTCTTCTATGTTTTTGTAGATCACATTTGGTCACGCAAGATTTCTGTCTTGGAGGACTAGATTCTAGATAGTTGGTGGGACAGAATCGTTACATGGTTGGTGAGCTGTGTTGAGATTATCGGAGCACACCACACACACAATACTATCAAAACTATTCAGTGCCTTAATTTTATGTGTGGGGTCTCTAACAGATACAAACTTCTTCAGATTTAGAAAATCCTTATGTATGTACCAAACTTTACCTGATGGTAGCAGTGATAGCAACTACAATACAGAAACATTACATTTCAACATGGGGCCATTTACTGTTTTAGGCTGTTAGTATGAGTTTCAGTCTGTTTTGTAACCTAACAAAACATAGTTTAAGAAAGCAGGCTTTTATCAGAGTTAAGACACAGATTTCACACACACAAAAATAAAACTATCAGGAGTCTGAGAGAAACTCACATCATGCCTTTCTTCCTCTCCAGTGATTTTTGTGTTGCAGCAGACAGTGAACTCTTTCCTCTGGGATGGCCTGTGTTCCCGCTCTAACCACATCGTAAAGAAAAGAACAGCTGTGATGCCGTGTTTTCAGCTGTACAGTCGCAGGATTTACCACACACAGAGTTCTGAGAGAGCTTTTTGTGTTGTATACAAAAGTGTCACTGCTCATTTTAAGCAAACAACATCCATTCTATTTACATCGTATCTTAAGTTCACACACAGCGTCTGAAAAGGTTACCTGTCGTCTCAGCTCTCTCTCTCTGGTGAGCTCCCGGTCCCAGCTGATCAGCTGCATCTTCTCTCTGGCTGACAGGCTGAAGAATATGTTGTTGACCTCGTAGCGTGCCGCGCGCAGCTGGAGTGGGGAAACAATTACAGAGCAGACGACGGCTTGAATGAACGGGGGTAATCTGAGTATCTGCTGTGGTTACTGCTAATGGAGGGAATAATTGCTCCGTGTGCAGTGAAGAAGAGAAGAGGACGGAGGTAAACAGATGTTTATGACGTGGGTTTGCTTTAATACCTGCAGAGCAACTCTCTCCTGCAACAACAGGTCCTGTCTGCTGCTGAACTCTCCTGTGCGGGTGCTCTGCAGCTGAAGGGCCAGCAGGAGCTGCCGTGTGTCCTACAGGTCCAAAATACACACACACACTCATTGCTTTAAGCTGTTTAGAACCACTACTTCCTGTAATGATTTCAACCAGCAGAAAGACAAAATGCTGCTGGAGACAGGTGTGATACGGCTTTGACTACTCACCCTAAAAGTCCGCACCAGCTGTGCCACTCTCTCCGTCCTGAGCAGCCTGCGAGTCAGAAAACCTTTCACCACGGCTAACAGCAGAGGGCGGCAGTGCTCTGAGAGTGTGCTGGAGGGCTGAGGAGAAGCAGGAAGAGGCGAGAAGGAGTGATGAGAGGGGAGAATAATGAGGAGCAGAGGGGAAGAGAGAGGAGAATGCTAATTCCATCAATGACAACCAATTAATTTCCCGTGCAGATTCTCAAGGTCCTTCGGCTGGCATCTGTTTAGCAAATCAACACAAGTGAACTTGCTGCTCATCATTAAAATAGAGAATAATAAACAGAATAATAAGCAGCTGATCTCCTGTCAGTCACTTGTTGATTCTGAAGCTGTTGCATTCAAGCTCGATTGGTTTGTTGCGCTGTTAGTCTAACCAGACTCAGCATCTGAACTGAATACAGATCAGAGACACAATAAAGATTAAATGATGGACATTAAGACATTGAGGAGGGAGAATGTTTTACATGAGCGTGTCAGCAAACGAGTGATGAGTTAAAAATCTTAGGACACAAGGATAAGCAGGACAAGCTTCTCTCATCTCTGACATTAGTGAAAAATGTGCTGTGATACCTGAGAGAGGCTCGTAAAGGTCAGCGTGTCCCCAAGACGTGAGCCGGACACGGAGCAGGGGAAGGACACGCTCTGGAGGAGGCGGAAACGCGCGGCCAACGCCTGGGAAAGAGACGGAGAGGGGAGAGAGAGGAGAAGTGTGTGTGTGTGCGTGCGCACGGCAAGCACATTTGGGAGCAGGCAAGGTTGGAAAATATTGAATTGGAAAGGACAGCAAATGAGGCAGGAGGAAGAAATTAATTGAGGGTAGAGAGGAAGAGACAGAAGGGGGGGGGGGGGGCGGGGGGGCTCAGTGGAGAGGGATGAGATGATGGAGAGAACAGAAGAGGAAGAGGAGAAGGATGACAGGGATGATGAGACGGATGAGAGATTGAAGAAATGAATAAAAAAAAGACAGTTTTGAATAGATAGAAGAGAAAACAAAGAAAGGTGCGGGATTAGAGGCCGAAAAAAGACGGGAAGGAGACGGGACCATTAGCTGTGGTACTCAGTGGGACGATCTGGCACTTAACCACAGACGCTCATGAATTAAACAAATTATCCTTTCCTTTTCTGTGTCAATTCCCTCGCTCCCCGTCTCCCTTCCACCAGAGAGTCCAGCCAGCTCAGTCTCACAAAATCACAAATGATGGAAGGACAGAGGGGAGGCGGAGAGAAGTCTTTTTATTAAACAGCTTATGTTAATTATATTGTTGTTAAGGATACATAAATTAAACTGAGACTGTGATTAATAGGGCAAGGACACCGGCCAAGAACAAATACAGAGACAAGCTGAAGGAAAGGGAACTGGTTGCCAGAGAGCAGCAGGCGTCCTTGAAGTCTGCCATGTGCCCGTGTGCACACACACACTCACACACACCAAGAGAAAGATGCGACCATGCCAGCTCGCCTCTTAGGGATGTAATGAAACATTTATGGTAGAATTCCTGCGTGTGCGTGATTTTTTTTTTTTTTTTTTTTAAACTGAGGAGAGTCTGAAGGTCTCTTGTAATGAGCAGATGTCCGTTTGTCTGCCTACGACCCAGGTCTCCAAAAGCACGCTCTAACAGGTAGAGCTACATGTGTGTGTGGAGGTGGGGGCTTCTATGCCACAGAAACACACACGTTCAGAGGTTTTCTCTTGATTTCAAAGAACATCCAGGGTCAATGTTCTGTCATATCTAGCTATTTTTTTTCTATTCTGAATTTGTAAGCAGAAGAAAATACTGAATTAAAACATCCACTCCTTGTTTTTTTTTTTTTTGAAAGGTGACTTTGGGTGGAGTCGGAAACACTGGTCGAGAGAATTATGGTTGTTGTACAGGAGCTGTGCAGCACTCGATCTGTACAGCAATAAGTGATGCAATCAGGTGCAAGAAGCGGGCCAATGGGGTGGAGGAAACGCTGGGATGACTTTGTCTGAAGCATACTCAGAAATGATAAATGTCTGTGAGTTTTATAGACGTGTAATTCCAGGTTTTATTTTATTTTCCTGCTGTTGCTGTGCTGCTGGGTTTCTGTCTCTGTGACAGAAACACATTTACATGAAAATCCCAACTCACACCTGAAGGTCATGGGTGTTGAAACCAGGATCCCAAATACGGAGGGTTGGCCTTAAATGGGCCATATATCAGATAAAGTGTAGTTTGGGCTATTTTGTGCCATTTCCCAATAAAAATGTGAAAAGACATTTCATATTTTCTCTGGCCCGCATGAAGTCAATTGTAAATTAGAATATAAATGGAAAAAGTATATGTCGCATACGCAGTACACCTCTGTTGCTTTTATTTTGAAAAGCGTGACATTTGCATGAAAAGGGACGAGCAAGGAAATTCAACAAACCCAAACCCAAATACAGATCCTCTATCAGATCTGAATGAAATGTGAAATTTGCTGGCACTGAACATCGAGGCTTAGAGACCTGCCGAGTCCAATCGCATCCTATAACAGTTGCATTATCTACGTGTGACCATCGAGCTACACTCAGTCCATTCTGTGTCTGACTAAGCTGTTTCTTTGCATTTTAACAGTCCAATCTTATGCTGACTAAGCTAATAGTCTGATTTCTCAGGCTACATGTAAATGTACTGACTGATGATCACTTCTCAACAAATTCATCCAGATTTCAATGCGCTTTTTCAAGCACAAGAAAGACTCGATTTTTCCAAGTGGCAACCTCCAGTCAAAATATGAGACAATGAGGAAGTTCTAAAATCTGCTGTTCCCCAAGTGTCTACTTGAGGCTGGCTCCGGAAGAACCGAAAGTCACGTACACACCAAGCCAAAAAAAGACGTTTTCACGGCTGAAATAAGCAAGTTGGTACAAAGAATGTCTCCCGTCTGAATCGCTAATTTTGCTAACAGCACACACTGTACGGGGGGTGAATGTTTTTCTAACTCTGCAGTTTCCACAATATTAAGATCGCCAGTTCGTCCAATCAGAGGCACAGCTCAGCTCATGTGACTGCCGTGTGCCCTATGGCCATGCCGGCCGTTTTGCTTCAAAAATCAGTTTCAGAAACAGACGAGTGACGTTGCAGATGCTACGTTCATTAATTATACAGTCTATGGATTTTTCTCACTAAAGAGGTGAAATGAAGTGAACAACATTCAAGGTACTGTTTTGTTTTTATTTATTTATTTTTTGTTTAAAAATTTTTTAAAAGTTTTTCAGTGTTTTTGGAGACTAACAAGCTAAAAATAAAATGCAACACTCATGCTATGAATGTTTTTTATTTTTATTATTACTTTTAAAGGAATATTTTCCTATTTGACCTACATCATATATTTACTTATTTAAATAAATATTTACAGAATATCCTTATTCTTCTGGTTACTGGTGGCAGCTAAAATAAAAAGGAAAAATGTTAAACTGAGCAGAATTAAGTTCATGTTATTGTTTGTGCGGCCGTCTGACCAATTCATGTTTCTCATGCCTCCTCTCGTAAAAATTAGTTGCTCACCCCTGCCGTAGACCTTTACCCTCAGAAAACTCTCAATTCTGGGCCTCATCTTTCAAACACAGTGCTTCTGTAGACGTATTAAAATCTTCATGAAAACCTCCAACAATTCAAAAGCAAACATCTACCACCTCTTTAGACTTAGCTTAAAACCTTTTTTTGGCTTCAGATGTGTTTCATAAAATCTACAGTAGTTATTGTGCATTCAATAATCCCCCCATGTTGTCTTACCTGAAGCAGCTCTTCCTGCTGTCTCCTGTGCTCATCCTGCAGGGCTCGGATCTGAGCAGCGTGCACTTCTCTCAGTTGTTCCTGCCTTTCTTTGAGACTCCCATATCCATCGGTCCACCTCAAAAGAGCTGTCGGCAGAGAATATAAAATAAGTGGTGTGAATTCTGTCACACTAAAAAAACTTGACTTGGTTGGCCTTGATCTCAATATTAGAAACGCAACAATTGAACAAGTGGACAAAGTCAAACTAATGTCGAGATCCTTAAATCAAGAGTTGTCTTAATACAAAAAACTCAACGTCCCCATTGGCAGATATTTTTCCCCTTCTTGAAAGCAACTCTGACATCATTTTTGCCTTATAATATCTTGAAACCAGACATTTTCAGAACATGTCAGATGACTGTGGCCCATTTTAACTCTAATTAGACACGTTTACTGAATATAAGACACAAACGCTTGATGGATTTCTGTTTTTACAGTGAACGACCAGCTATTTTTATGAGTAAACGCAACCACACGGTTGGTTGTTTTACAGCAGCAGCTCTCAGCAAAAATGTTGCAAAGCCTTTTTGAATGAACTGGCATGAAAACACGTGAGAGGCGCTCATACGTTTTCTGGCGATCTTTTCCTCTTAGATGTAAGATTGAACCATTTAATCCACAGCATGTGGTCTTTTTTTAAAGGCAGCCTTCTTTGACAGAGTGAAATGTTCAACCTATTAATCAGAAATAAACATACTTAAGGTAGAAAAATGATACCAAATACAAGAAATTAGTTCTGTTGTATTTTCAGCCGCAGCCCTTTTTTAAGGACTGCTAAAGTTTGGCTTTTTTTTTTTTGACATTCGGAGAAGAAAGAACAATCATCTTCCAAGTTCAGCCTGGTTGATCTTGAATTCTCAACGTCCTCTTTAAAAGTTTATGTGGTTTCTGCGTAAACACTGCCCTGAAGTCTCCTGATGGGCTTCAGAAACATCTTAAGAAGAAATTAAAGAAGACATCATAGCTGTTAACAGGATTTTTTTTGATGGAGGGAAGGAGTATGACTGAGTGTGTTCCAGCAGACCCTGATCAGGTTTTTGAGTCTTACCTTTAGGAGAGCTGGAGTTTGGCCTGACCACAGAGCCTGCTCCTCCACCGACATCCGTTTTCTTCTGCGGCGTCTCCTCTGACGTGTGCATGAGCAGCCTACGTTTAACCCTGGACACCCCACCCTGACTCTCCACATCACTCTCTGGGGTCAGCTGTTGCCCCTGAACAAAACAACCCTTTAAGCCCAAGTCAGGGCCTGGCCCTTCTAGCAGCCACAGGCCGGATGGTGAATCCACATCAAAGGACTGGTTGAGAGAAGGTGAGCGAGACAAGTTGGGACGCTCTTCATCGGCCTTGTTCCTTTTATCCGCAGGTTGGTTGCTGGTGTCTAACAGCACGGAGGAGTCAGGTGGAGCTGCAGCTTTAGATGCAACATTTCTGAACATGTCAGGAATCATTTGGCGCTGTGCTGCAGAGAGGGAGCATTTAGCTGTCACATGCTGCTTTCTAAAAGCACCCTGTCCATTGTCCTTTCCTCTCTCTGTGACCAAAGTTTTAACGAGCCTGAGCTCACTTAAGTTAACGGCTTCAGAGTGACTTTCCTGCTCTGTAACGGAAGCATCGTCTGTATCCTCAAACATAAACGTGTCTGATGATTGTCTTTTCTGCAGCTTTCTTTGGTCTAGATCTGCCTCTTTGCTTTCTTCTTCGTCGTTTTGCATCAGTGTACTCTCAGTTGGACTCTGGTTCCTGAAGTTTTCTGTCAGTGTGGACTTCAGGTCTGAGATTAGGACCTTAAGACCGGACTGATCTGACTCCAGCTGATCCATGTGCTGTGAGCTCCTGACTGATACACCCTTTAAATCATCTTTATCTGTAAGATTCACATTGGATGAGACAGCTCTTGGACTGCTTTGATTTTCATCCAAACCAGTATTGATGACAACTTTTGAGGTCCCTATCCTTTCAGCAGCGTCTTCATCTTGGGTGCTGCTTTTGTTTTTGCAGCGAACAGGACTCATGCAGAAATTCGGGGCTGGGATGGTTTGATACTTCCTTTCTCTTTTATGACAACCTGTAGAGTTTGTCTTCCAACGAATCTCCTCCTGGTCAGACGAGATTTCTGTGGACATGGGGCGTCTCTGGACAAAGGCACTGATCTTTTTAGGCTCTGTCGTGACCTCCTGGGAGAAGTTTAGCTTATTGTTTCTCAAGGTTAATTCTTCATCATCAACTCTCCTTTCCTTTATTTTTTCCTCTTCTGTTAAAGTTTCAATTAAACAGTTTGTCCTCTCCCCAAAAAGTTCACTCTCAGTTGTCCTCTCACTGTTCCAGGATTTCTTTGGTGACATTTGACCTGATGGAATAACTGTGCTTCTTATTTCTTGAGCTGTCTTCCCCTCTGCAGACAGACTGCCCTTGTGAGGGGACTCATCATTCTCCTTATCAGAGAGGCTTGGCTCCTCTGCCCTCACTCTTGGCTGTTCTTGGGTCCTCTCTTGAATTTTACTGTTTCTGGCTTGGTTCCTAAGCATTCGCTGTCGGCGCCGATACTCCTGAGACTTCTTCAGCAGTGCCTGGAGGCTCAGACGATAAGGCTCCCCCGGTGGCTCTTCTTCATCTCCCCGAATGTCTGTTTGTTCCGTTTCTGTGGGGTCTTGCTGAATATTCAGCTCTGTTGTTGGACATTGCTGAACATTTAATGTCTGTGACGACTCTGGATTGTCTGAAAAGCTTCTGTTGTCTGACAAAGATACTTGGCCCTCCATTCTGCCTGGTTTTTGATCTTTGTCGGGGTCAAGAACTGTAGCAAGAAAGACGCTTGCTTCACTCTCTGTGCTGCCCTCACTGCTTCCAGATTTCTCTCCTTGTAAACTGTCACATATGACTGAATCCTCCTGGGGTTCAGAGCAGCAAATGTCTTGAACACACACAAAGTCATCATAAAAAGATGACTCCATTCCACTCCTCTCTAGCTCCTCTCCATCAATCGGAGGGTAGCTAATGATATCGGGTATTTTGGCTATTGTGTTTGAAGTGTGAAGGAAAAAAGCACCCAAGCTGTGAGCACCCTCTGATGTTGTAACGTTATGGCTTTCCATATCTGCATCAAGACCTGCAGAGACCAAGGAAGTGTTTTCAACATTCTTGTGGGTCGCATAACCCGAGGACTGGTGGCTAACACTATTTAAGGGACTTGGCTGTGATCCATGTGGGCTGGGATGTGGATCCATAAGGCTACCCTCCAGCTGAGGTGTCACATCCGTGCTAAGGAAGGCACTATATGCTGTTGATGTGAAAGGAGGGAGAGACACACCATCCTTTGCTTTTCTGCGAGGTGCTGTTGAGAGCAGAGGATCATCCTCTGGATGAGCATGGCTCACTGATGCAGTGATGATGGTGTTATGGTGTTGTGGGCTGATCTCTGACTCTTGAAGCAACTCCTCCAGTGTCGGTGTCTTCCTTAGCTGCAATCCCAAGGAAGAAAAAACATTCAATGTGTCAAAATACTTATTTTATCTCTGGTGGTTTACTCATTTTATAGAAACCAAGATAAAATAAACATCACATGGCAGGAAATAACATCAGACTATGACTCTATTCTTCAAAATAATTAGAGTGTGACTGAATGGGGTTAAGCCGTTAAGTTTCCTGTAGATTTCTCTGGAAATTGTAGCTCAGAAATACTGGAAATTTTCAGGGTTTTGTTGGTGTCAGCTTAAATGGATTTTTCTAAAAATTCGATTGCTGAGAAGTTCTGTTCTTTTTCACCGTTCATTGTTTTCATTGGTCTGTGAAACAAACCAATTTCTGACGTTTAATATGAGACAGCAGAGACGGTGAGGTCCAGGTCCTTGATGAGTAGAAAGCATGTCCCGATAGAAGCTAAACTAAATATTTTGACTTTTTTGGGGTGTTGCTGAGAAGACATAAGGAATATGTCTAGACTATTGTAAATACCCGAATCTTGATATATTTTTCACTATTCATGGTTTTTGTTGTTTTGTGGAAAAAAAAACATTAAAGTTCTACAGTTCTACAAACTGATTAGTGTCATTTATAAATGTTGTATCAGGCATATTTGAATGTTTGCTTATGACAAAAATTTATGCTGACATTTGTGACAGACAGGCCCAGGTAGGGAAAATTCCCTGAACAATCATTTATATTACCATTTAAATTTAAATATTGCATTAGACATGTTTGCATGCATGTCTGCTTATAACGAACCAAAATGTTTTACATATATGACCAGGTAAATGCAGCCGATATAACTTCCCCGAAAATCCCCATGGAAAATTTCCAACTTTGAAAATTCCCTGAATTTTGCAACCCTACAGCTAAGTCACCCTGAGGTTTCATGAGCTAAGTAGGGGTGTCCTTATCTGATATTAATACCGGATATCGGTCTGATATCAGCAAAAAAACTAATATTGGATCATATCAGCCTGCATCTAAAATCTCTGATATAAGAACTCTGATACAGGCAGTCCATTCCAGACTCTGCTCCAGCACTTTTATCCAGATCCAGCACGCAGAGCCCACCTGAGCATAACAACAGCATGTGCTAAGGTGCTAACAAAGGATCAAAGTATAGGAGTGATGTAATCTGTGTGGCAGTGTAAAAAGATGTTACAGCGAGTGCCAAACTTGACCCATGGTGGGATAGAACTGGGGAAGTTTAACACATCTGAACTTTATTAATATTCTCCCAAGGCTTATTCAAGCCTTGAAGACCTACAAATAAAGTTGAACATCACACCATTTGTGCTGATATTGTATTGGACCAATATTGGTATCGGCCAATACTCAAGGCTGCAATATCGGTATCGGAAGTAAAAAGGTTGTATCAGGACACTCCTAGAGCCAAGCATAACAGACTGTGAGATGCCAATGTGATAAGCCCAGTAATGTCCAGGCGTCTATTGGCACACTGAGTGTGGGACATGTGTTTGGGTAGGCAGTACTGGCTATGTCATTCCCTCGGTCTGTTGGTAGTGCTTTTTATGATTGTGGTGGTCATTAATGTACATGTCAGGTTCCACAACTTACCAGGAGGGCATAACTGGGATATGAAGTATCATTACTTTATTATTACATACTTATTCATCACCTTTTTATTATGGCACTTGCATTGCATTTTGTTTCAAAGCAAACAAAAGGAAGACAATCAGGACTTACCTGAACACTGTGCAGAATAGTTTGTACGTATGCCATTCTTGAATCTTCTTTTAACTTTCTGTGGACAGACGCTTTCTGTGCTGCATGTCTGTATCCCTGCATCTCCTTTCTTTGTTCCCCTGAGAGCTGTTGATATCAGAAACAGGAGGGAAGATGTACATTTTTCACAAGGCTGCCACTGGTCAGAACATTTTTGGGTCCTCCTTCATCCATTCTTTTAGCAGTTTCCCAAAATTTTACTGTACCATGCCAGACAATTTCAAATTACACTAAAATGTTATCTCAAGTCTTCAAAAACTCCAGAGTGACGGACAATATTACAACAGCTGAAAAGACAGTCTCCTTTGTAGTTTTCAGCTGACTCGCGTCTCGTATACAAAGACTGACAGGCCAAACTGTGATGGTTGGGCATAAATATAACAAGACAATAGACTGTAAGACAGTTAATACCAGAGGAGGAAGGATGGGTCGTCCATAGAAGCAGATAAGAGAGGATGGAGGTTGTGGTTTGTTGTCCCGTACTTCTCTCTTTTCCAAAGAGGACAAAAGATGCTGTACAAACGTGCTGTAGTCCTCCATGAAGCTGCATCAGGATAAAGCGGATATTAACCTCAATTTAAGAACAAACTGCCAATGAAACACTGTCCAGTATGAGTAGTTCACAAGCTAGCAGGTTAGCATATGCTGTTCTGGTAAACTTCAGCGTTCTGCTTAGATAAGCAGCAACCATAAGAAGGCACAAAGAGAGGAAAATAACAAAAGATGTGCAGTTGACTCTGATAAAACAACAAAGTAGCAGTTTAGAATAATCTGCCACAGTATAAACCTCCAGGATGGGTCAGTGTTTACATCTTTACCCGCCTCTCTTCCCGGAGCAACAGACTCTGACGGTTGGATACTCTTAAAAGCCCGGAGTGGATTCCCAGCACGGCCATGGATTTACCAAACCATATAAACAAACAAAAAATGAAACAAAACCTAACCTGGTTTACAGATAAGTCTTCTAACATTAAATTAATTAAAAAAAATGTATTTTTGACAGGAGAATGCCCGCTTAATTTGTGTTTCTAACGAATGAAACGGTGGTTGTTTAGTCAGTGTTTTCATTGTATTACTCCGTGTTTTAACAAGCACCAGGGCCGTTTGAAAAGCTTTGTCAACTTGATAGCGCCACCTACAGAGTGGCACCGACATAATTTGACAGATTATGATCGTACCCACAAACACACCAGTGTAATTCAAACTCATCAAATTCATTGTGGAAAATTGGCACATAAGGGCGAATTTTTAACAGTTTTGTGGATGATTGGTGATTATTTTCTCTTTGCTTCAACACTACAAATTTATAATAATATACGGAAGAGAATTAGTGCCACTGGAAAAAAAATTAAAGTCCAATATAGCTTTTGTAAAATCATTTATTATTATTATTATGGGGAAAAAGTCAGAATTCTGACCTTTCTTCTCCATGATAATAAAAAAAAAATATTGGACTTAATTTTTTTTCCAGTGGCCCTTATCCTCTTCTATAAATATATACATAATAATTTTTATCCAGGGCAACCTTTTTTAATAACCTGTCTCAGAAACAGGCTTCCAAAGTAAAGGGTTTCACTGTAAGTGAAATATCCCTGTTTATTTCATCTAAAGTAAAGGGATGGTTTTTATTTTCAACAGTCTATATTCTTAGGTCATCAGGGTGTATGCTTATATTTTCTGATCCCATACTATACAGCATTAGTGTATCAAGGACTAATTAAGAAATATTGATAACAAAATATCACAGATTTGTCAAACAGTCTTCTACAGAAAAATTATATTTAGTATTTGAATAATGTTTGAATATAACATGTTGAATACATTTATCTACTTATTAAACTTAAATATTTTGATACATTTTCATCAGTATGCTATTATGATAAATGAAAACCTTCAAAGGCAAACAAACGTGGTCAATTTTGGAAACATTTTATTGTTCATATACAAAATAAAGTAAGCTGTTTATCAACAAACATACAGTATATACATCAATAAATTAAACGATGCATCAGACCGATGACGAAACAGTTAATTTCAAGATTACCAATATTTTGTCATCATCACTCAAATATCTACAAATAAAAAAGTACAATAATTTAGTTAAAGATAAATACTTACAAAGACTGTCACATTTTAAGTATTTTCCCATAGAAAGTACTGTCATAGAATAATTTATTACACCCCATACAGAAATATTACAAAACACAGACTTTCCTAAGAGCTTTTGTGAATAGGTGACACCATATTCACACAAACTCACTACTTCTGTATCTTCAAACTGACCATTTTTCACTTTTAGAAATGCAAAAGCAGACCACCTCAGCCGAGTGCTTACGAGTCAGGGGGAAAAAACGGGAAAAAACATTGAGATTAAAATTAGAGGAAAGGTAAAACATACATTGAGTTAATGTGGCCTGGTACCCAAAATTGTTTATATTTGAGGTTATGAAACTGATAAAAGTGGGGGCAGCAGAGAGAGTAAGAGAGAAGAGCTGAAGTAGAAACGTTAGAGGAAAAACAAACATTATTATTGATGAAATCCCCAAACAAATGATCAAAGGAATCCATGGTTCATTTACTCCCATCGATTGGGGTTTGAGGTGGGTGAAAGGGCTTTTAGAGTGTGGTGGCGTGATTCACTGGACAGGAAAACAACTGAGGAACTACACTGATTGGCCAAGCAGCAAGATAAGGAGTTAATGATTTGCATCTTCTAGAAGAATTGGATGTTTTTAAGAAGGGCTCGGCTGCCTGCTGAGTTAACTCAACACTTTATAAAAAGGGGCTCGTATAAGTGGAGTGAGACGCGGTTTTATCAGATGTGTTTCCACCACGCCTCTCTGCCTCTGTAAAATATTTATAGATGTGGTTTAGGAGCAGTTGCTTGGCTGAGCGATGAAAAGCCTTTTGATAAGGAGGGTATGACCCCTGTAAAGGAAGCAGGAAAATAAGGTCAGCGTGTCTTACAAGCTCTTCAACTCTGTTATGAAAATCAACCAGGCTGCCTTGTCTGATAATGAGAAAAGGTCTCTGTTATCAGTTGATCATACTGTATAAGCTGAGTACAAGTCAGGAAGAAATGTCTGTAATGTTTCACCTCATTTGTTTAGTGGCCCGAGTAAAGCCATACAAACTGAAGACTGGAAGACTGAAATAATAAAAATGCTTTAGTCTGATTGCAAGCTTGATATGAATTAATCTATCAACTGTTATAAAAACAACAACAAAAAGTAGTTTGAGTCCCATTTTCACAGTTATTTGTAAAGCGATACCAAGAAACCTCAATGATCTACAACACAGCATCTGCTAACAGGCTTAAACGTAGAAAAACTTGACTAACATTGCACATACACTCTCAACTTCTACCACTGAACATTAAACCTGCAGTTATTCACACACAGCTCGACACAACCACTACGATAGTATCGGCACTCCTGTGTGGCTCTAATGTTGCCCTAAACACTTATAGCATAATTAGAAGTGTCTATGAAGCCACCATGTTGATACATTTATGTTTGGACAGTCACTACCAACGGGAGTATCACAACACAATTTCTGATTTTGCGTTCAGTTACGACAAGCACCAAGTTCGTATTTTGCTTCAACTTGACACAACCTGACCTTGGCAAAAGTTTCTTCCTGTTTTCTAACACACACACACACACACACACACAAATGCACACACAGGACAAGACCTTTCCCAGGTGAAAACATCATTCACAGTAGTAGAGATGTGAAAGTCAAATAGAAAATAAATGTGAAAATGCTAACCTTAAAAAAAGAACAGAAATAAAAATGGATTTGATTGTGTCAGATATTTTCATCTGACAGTTACGGATCTCTGATTACAGCTCGGCGAAATGTGCGAATAGTTAGCAGAGTAGAGACTATGAAGAAATGAAACAAACTTTAAATATCCTTTTCCCTTCCAATGTTTTTTTTTTTTTTTGCTTATTGTTCATCTTTTTAAAATTTACATAAAAAAGCAGGGTTACTATGAAGACATGCTAAACAGATGAGCATAACTGCACAGCAGTAGGCTAGCTAACCCCCCTTTTTCATCACAGTGGAAAAGTAGCGGTTCACATTAAAGGCGGCTTTTATGTACTATTGATCAATGTAAATTGCTTTGATCTCAGCCAAGAGCTCAGTTTAAAACCATGAATCTTTGAGTGGAAAACAGTCTGAGGCAACTGTACTTTAGAGGGTTACAGACAAACTATTAGATAGCAGAATATATTGTTTTCACTTCATGAAACACTAAATACATTTACAAATTGCTTCACTTCCCTGACACTTAAAACAGTTCAAAAACAAATGTATTTATACATAACTATATAAATGTACCCAACAAAAACACAAATCTTCATCACACAGTACAGACATTAACTTAGTGAAGGAGCAGGGTGATGCAGCTTTACAGGCCTCTTTTTTTTAAAGTACCACAGTTCTGATGACCTGAATACACAAATATACAGCTACTGAGGTTAACCATAACGCTTCCTCATCTCAGCAGTTATTTTATCTTGACAACTTCTGAATGATGCAGGGACCAAAGGAAAGTCACTGATGCCTGTGTAGAAAATTAGAAATAAGATCTGATGGACAGAGTTTTAAATTCAATAAACCAGAAGTGCACATTGTGAGCTGATGAACACATGAGCTATTAGTCTGTAGCGCTAGAAGACAAAAAAAAAAAAAAAATTAATAACGATCAGAGAAAGAGTGCAGTTACCCTCGGTGTCATCACCCACTTGGGCCTGAAATCAAACAAGGATCAAAGTCATATCCATGAAATAGTGAACGTTATAGTTACCTCGTCACATACCTACACAGCACAGCACACACTAGTTCACGGTTACACACACGTGCCTAGTCACTAGAGAAAGAACAAAGCTATTCAGTAGTTAAGCCACTTTTGGTACAATTGCAAAATAGAGAGATACTGTATATCAAACAAGTCTGTTATACTTTTTTTTATCATTACAAACGATGCAAAGATAATTGTCTTTATAAAACTCCAGACTCTACCGTACATACACAAAGATTCTTTATATAGAACATCACCAAAGACTACTTTAATGGTAAAACTGAAGTTACATGACATCTTTTTATGTGACTGGAAATTCAGATATCTTTGCTTTCATGGCGCATCTGCACCTGCAAGCAGAGCTTTGTGGTTAAAAGCAGGAGGGATGGAGCATCAACCGCTTTGTTTTGGGGTTGAAGTTTTCCTGTGGGTGTAAAAACCTACGTTTACGAGTAAGCAGCCAATAACAATGAATGAAGATTGTTACCGTCACAGAATCTGATACAGAATCTATTTTCTGTGACAGAAAGATGGAATCCATAGTTTTTGTTTTCTTCCCCCTCACAGTGTAAGAATTTCCAAGTCACATAAATGGGTCTTTTCAGTGTCATTAATCCTGATGGGTACTACACAGCTCACACAACATCTCGCAGCAAGAGTTTGATGGTGTCAGTCGTAAACTGAGTCCTGATTGGTCAGTGTATCTTATTAAACACAGGTTTAAGCAAACAGCCCACACTGAGTCTCTAACGTCCTTAAACAATGTCTTCTTGTCCTCTTGTATTCTTCTGTGCATATTATTAGGAGACCAAGGCCTTTCCCTCCTTGTGTAATTTTAAGGGGAACTCTTACTGAGCGTAACTTGATGTTAATCCAGCTCTAGTATTCCGTACGACCATTTCCCTGAAAAGTCTTAAAAACTAAGAGAGTTCAGAGATTTTCAACGACCTTTTCTCTGTAGCGTGTGTCGTTTCTCTTTGTTTTTTTTGGTTATCATTAACTGCCTTTCCCCGCCCCTCTCTCTGTGTTAGATCCAGGAAGTACTATGTGAAAAAAAAATTAGAAACCAATTAGAAGAGGAAGATGAAAGGACCATAAAGATTAGTAAAGAGAAAGAGTCTGACGATGAAAGAAGACCATACAAAAAATACAGCTAATTAAATATAGCAATACCAAAACGAACACGCGCCACAGAATTTCACAGAATTCCTGATATATCACAACTGACACACAGAGAATACACTTTGGACCTCATGTGTATGACAACACAGTACAAAACAGTAGAAATACAGGTACCACCATTGTGTTATATACTATATTTTTTACGAACATTATATTCTTAAAGTTATTGGCTGGGTGGAGCAAAGTGGGACTTCTTTGTAGCCACGGAAATCAGCACAGAATCTTGCTCTGTCTTTTAGAAGTCGAGGACACAAAACTCTTCGATCTAATCTGATGACTTTAAGATAACTAACACAGGAATACTTTCTTTCTTGTCCTATTACCAATGTTTTTTTTGTTAGTTTACACATATTCAGTATCTACATTTTGGTTCAGATCTGGTGTGCAGATAGGTCCCATGATTTTTCTGCACTTTCAGATTTCTAATTCTACCAGCTGATAACTTACACTGACACTTTACTGAGCTATTGCATGGTTTCCTTCACCTTATCTTCCATTTTTTCATCTTGGTGAAAAGTTATTCTCTAATTATTGTCTTTTTGAGGCTGTCACTTCATTGAAACCCTGTGTACATCTGTGTTTCTGCCCTGTGCTAAATGACCATAATCTGACCATAAGCTTGCATCTTTGCAGTCTAAATGATCTACCTCTGCTTCCATCCTTTCCTTCAGCTGCACTGATCTGCCATGGATGATAGGAGCATGCTGAAGCGAAGAGATCAAGGCCGCCCAGCTGTTTAGTTCAGTGCAGATGGAGGAGAGATGGCCAGCAGAGAAGAATGACTCCATCTCTCCACCCTCCTCTTTCTTCCCATCCCTCACGACCGTGCATCTGTTTTTGACTTCACTATTGTGATCACGCTCGTTGCTGTCGCCACCTTCCCAGGTATGAGTGGACCGATAACTGACGATGGCACCCCTCCTCCTCCTCCACCTCCACCACCCCTGACCCCGACCCCTACAGTGGGGCTCCGTGCCACAGTCCTGGCAAAGGTTTGTAACGCCTCGTACTTGGACCTGAGAGCGTCCAGCTCGATGCGCATCGAAGCGTTCTCATTGGCCAGTTTGTCCACCTCCTGCTGCAGCTGGGCCTTCTGCTTCTCCAGCTCCTCCTTCTGAGTGACTCGCTTCACCCTGCAGCTGGCGGCATAGCCTCGGTTCTTCAACGTGCGCCGCCGCTGTTTCAGCTGCAGGATCTCCTCTTTGGTGAGCCCTCTGAGGTGCTGGTTCAGCTCCCGCACAGACATGGTGACCAACTCATCGTCTGTGAGGCTGGTGCCATTTTCCCCTGGCTCTCGCTTCACCTGAAGGAAGACCAGGAGCAGTTAGATGGAGACAAACAGAGTAACCTATCAAATACAGATCATTTAGAGGGGACCACACTCACCTTCAAGGCTTTATTTCCTTTGTTAGTCGTCGTCATACCACAAAAACCTTGCTCTTCTGAACAGACCTGAGGAGAGGAAAAGATGGAGCAGAGTTCAGCTTAAAGCTAGCTCAAAGATTACATAGATTTTAAACACACCATCATGGGAAAAAATGATAAAAGATTTAAATAGTCAAAATCAAGCATTGTGAGACCCTGTGGTTTACAGCATGTGTTTCAGTTTATGAGTGAAAGTGACTAAAACCTTTTCTTAGAATTTCTCTGACTTCCTGTTTCCTGCTGGTTAAACTGAAAGTGCCCACCACTTGGTTGGCTTTTGGGCCAATAGGAATGAAATGTGTACAAAAGAAGAGGAAGTGGTAAAACAAGTAGGAAGGAGTCTGGGAGGGAAAAAACCAACTGTTAGAAGCTTAACACACTTAAGGGGAAAGCAGACAGACAAATACAACCCCTCAAACACCAGAACATGAGGGCCAAACAAAAAAAAAAAAAAAGAACAAAAACAAAAACAAAACAAAAAAAAAGAGATAGTGTACGTGCATTTGATCCAAAGCAGAAAAAAGAGACAAACGGACACAAACAGTGTGAATCAGAAGTCAACAAAGAGGGAGCCTGGAAGTGCAAAAGATGAGATCAGACCTTAGAGCGCACGGCTCCACAAATGAGCATCTCCACAAGCTCTCAATGAGACGCTTTGTGTGGTCTCTGCTCCTGCTCACATCTCTCAGACCTGTGTGTGTATGTGTGTGTGCCTGTGTGTGTGTGTCTGTTCGATAAAGTGCAGCTATTGTTGCTGCTGCTGAGCGATCATCATGAGACCAGTCATGATGACTCAGCAGATTCCTGATCTCTCTCTCTCTCTCTCTCTCTCTCTCTCTCTCTCTCTCTCTCCTACCTCCCCTCTTTGCCAAGCAAATTTTGCTCTGCTCTGTCACTTTGCCCCCTCCCTCCCCTCTTATTTTACACCCTTACCGATCTCTCACCCCTCTCCATAGAGATGACAGATTGCCTGTTACACAGCTGCAGGCTGAGGTAAGCCTACGGGGCACATGGGGTTCAACAAGAGAACAATGCATGCGTGATTAGTCGTCTGACAGTTAAATGAAGTCCTCAGAGTTAACCGGCACACCTGACACTGCTGCACCTGAAGTGAATCTTTCGTGATTTTCCGATTAAAAAGGGCCTTTCTCTCATGTCTCTCCACAAACTCAGGAAGCAGTTTTATTTCTTCAGACACTCACAGTCTGTCGTTTAAAAAGCTCCCTGTTTTGAGAAGTGATGACATCTGAGTGACGACAGACAACATGTCTCTTCTTGTCTGATACGTACTCTTTTCTGTCAAGAGGCCCAGCAAACCTCTCCCACAATGCACCTCTGTCTGTCTATCTGGAAGCATGCTTGAGTATTTGTGCTGCCATGAATCCTATATATAGATGTACATCAAAGAAAAACTAAGCTGCATAATGCATGCAAACAATGTATGCATAACATGCACAGCAGCTGGAGAAGCTGTTAGACATTCTGTGCTGATGAAGAATGATCGTAAAGAGGTCCGGTTGGATGGAGCAGAGGGCGCTCTTGCAGGGGCTGGGGTCAGTCATTTATAAAACCTGCACAAAGCACTTGTACATCTACAATCTTGCATTTTGTTTGGGTTGCAGCCTCCCACAGCTGGAGGAGCAACATCACACAAAAGATGGATCAAAGACCTGAGAGCAGAGGAGGGGGTTGCTGGGGATGGGGGCGGCGAGGAGAGGGAAAACATCGGGGGCAAAATGGAGGCTGTTTTCCTGCCAGGCACTGGTTTATTTCCCCTGTGCCCCCCCCTCAACCCCCCCTCCCTATTTCGATCTACATACAAACAAAAAGTACGCTGGCAGCACATACACATTCCCCTGCTGCCATGCCAGTGGGGCACAATAAAACACACACGTAAAACGCTTGGCTGCAAGTACACAAACATGCAAATGGTGTTGTGTTTAAGTGCTTAGCTATGCTTGATACACACAGCAACTGAGCTAATGTTCATTCACGCTCAGAGGTTTAGACTCGAAGAAACGTTATTAGAACGCTACTGACTTTTGGTTGTCTTTGATAAAAGCAACAAGCAGGAAGAATCACTGCAGGTGGAGGAAATCTGAGCTTCGTTTGTAGAATTGTTGTCGTTCATGGAAAGCATCACAATCCAGGATGATTTTATCCAGAAAATGTATTTAAATAAGAAACTATGATGTCACGGATGATTCTCATCAACAGTTAATACAGAAAAATCTCCTGAGTAAAGAAAGATATATATGCTTTGTTTTAAAATAAAACAACTTATTTTAAGTGTTGTTGTAGTCCGCTGATATAGATGGGCTCACTTTGGTGGGTTTGGTAAGTTATGTTTCTTGGCCATGTTTGCCTCTGCTGTATAGGACAGCTGAAGAGGGGCAGGAAACATGGGGAGTAAATGCAATAGTCAAAGCCGGGAGTCGAACCAGCGACGGCATCAATGAGTTCTACATTAAAGCATGAGGCTTCTTAGGATGGATGAAGGATGCTGGATGTAATACCAAACTTCATGGATTATTTGGTCATTTCTTATCCCTTTACTAGCAGCTGTCCACAGGAGCTGAATGTCCTTTGGAAGAAAAAAAACAAAAACAAAAAAACTTCTCAGTCTTTAAAAAAAAAATTAAAAAAAATGAATGTATAAATCTTTAATTAGCAATACAAAAAGAACAAGAGACAGACAAGAAAACAAAAACAAAGCAAAACAGACATACACACCACCATACACAGTACAATGAAGTAAAGTCAGACCAGAAACAGTTTTTCTAAGGGATGACGGTACAGTTCTTCAGGCCAAGATTTGGTTGAAGGTTCAACCGCAGATTCTGTAATACTAATACCCGGCAGGAAAAGCCTTGTGTTAGAAACAAGGAGCGAGAATGTAGGTGAACAACAATACAAATTTTAAACAATATTGTATAGCACAAAACTACCGTAATTTCTGGACTATAAGCTGCTACTTTTTTGACTGTGCTTTGAACCCTGCTGCCTATACAACGGTGTGGCTAATCTATGGATTTTTCCAGCTAACAGCCATCAGGGGACCTTCTAAATCTATGGGTTTCACAGGTTACAGGTTCTATACTATTGCACTAAATGGTAACACTTGAATACGTTATGCAAATATGCAACTTGTTTGTTGAAAGGTTAATAAAACGGAAGCTTCCCCAAACAGCCATCCTTTTCCTGACAATTCCCTCTGTGCACGAACCCTTACATATGGTAATTAAACAGTAAAACACCTGCAGCTTATAGTCCGGTGCGGCTTGTATATGTACACATTTGCTTTTTTCCTTAAAATTTAGCTGGTGCGGCTTATATTCAGGTGCGCTCTATAGTCCGGAAATTACGGTATGTACGGTTACTCGGTTAAAAGATTGTTCTTTCTCCTTTTTATAAGTTCAATAAAGAGTCCCCAGATCTTTAGAAACTTTGGTCGTGAACTGGACAGAGTGTATCAGATCTCTGCTAAATATAAGCAAGAAACCATTTAATTCGGCCAGACTTTGAAAGAAGGGAGGAGTAACCAACTTTCACTCTCTAAGAATTGCTCTTTTTGCTGTTACCAGGCCAAATTTTAAGCCTTGTTGCAGGGCAGATGGAAGGGTTAAAAAGAAGTTGGAACAGCCCAAAATAACAACAAGACAATCAGGAGATAACATTTGTTTTTTTTAAAATGTAGGACACTGTAAAGCTCAAAGATGTCAACCCAGAAGCCTTTGAGTTTGGGACATGACCAGCTTCTGCCATTGAGTTTATTTAATTTTTTTTTTTTTTTTGCAAAAAAAAATCCAGTGCGTGAACTTCCTTGTGTCTTGCGTGACATCTTTAAATTGCTTAAGGATACATTAACATGTGCTACGTTATGTTTACTTTCACAAAAGAGTTTGAAAAACTAGCATCCATTGTGTCAGATCTTTGGCTTATTTAGTCTTTTTAATGAAGGTCTCCAACGTTTACTTGACTTTCAAAGCTCAATGAATTTTGTGTTATTCTGTCTTTTTTTTGCTTGGTTTGTTGCAGTTCCATTTTTCATCAAGGTTAGCAGACAAAGAACCGCAGTGAACTAGTTTATGTGTCTATTTGTGTGTTTGTGTGTGTGTGTGTGTGTGTGTGTACGTGTGTGTCTGAGCACTCAGGCTGTGTGTAAGTCACCTAGGTTAAAGATCATGTGCTGAGCAAAGGCATTGCCATTCATCTTGGGTGTACACACACTTAAACCCACACCAACACAAAGTGCCAGAGGTGTCCTTCCCACAATGCTTTGGGGTGGTCGCTGCGGTGTGGTCAATGCCACAGACTCTGTTGCTACAACAGACAGCTTTTCTGCTGCGGCACGCTCTATTTTTATGGAGCAACCAAAAGAATGCTGACAACTCAAGAGCAGAGCTGCTTACGGTTACAGCGAAGACAACACACACACACACACACACATGCACGCACACACACACACAGAGGTAGGACATGAGGGACAGGGATGGAGGAGGAGCTGAGAAACAGTGGGAGTGAGTGAAACACAGGTGGAGGAAGAAGAAAAGACAAGACAGCGTGGAGAAAAGAGGATGAAGAGTTGGTAAGATAGCGAGGTGTAGACAGAAAAGGTAAGAAAGAAGGAGGAAATAGAGGGGGGGTGGGGGGTGGGGGGTGGAGGACGGAAAGAATGCTGACGTCTCCAGAGCTGATTAGCGTTACAGCAGAGACATCACACCCACAACCGAGAAAAACGCTGAGTATGGAGGGAGAACGGGCTGAGGGTGGGGGGGTGGGGGGGGGGGTGCAAATGACAAGGGAGAAAGAAGAGAAGAAAAAGAGGGAGGATAGTGAGAAGGGAGAGGGGGGAGGGAGAGGAGGAGGAGGGGGACAGAGGTGGGGATGGAGGGAGAGAAGAAGAAGAGGGGGTGGAATAGCGTTTGGGAGAAAATGCATCCTCAACACATTTGTAAGAGCTTAGCTGTTGGGTACTGGAGGGGGAGTGAAGGGGAGGGTGTGTGGAGTAGGAGGAGGGAGGGGGGGGGGGGGGGTGTAGAGGACCAGGGGGGAGGAATAGATGGGGGAGAGAGGGGGGAGAAAAAAACCCTGAACTCAGCAACGACCACGACTAAAACCTCCAATTAGAAAAGTTCTGAAGCTGATCCAGTGCAATGAAACTACTGCTGACCATCACTCTCTCTCCCCCAACCTGCTCTCTTTCTCCTTCTCTCTCTCTCACACACACACATACTCCTCTTCTCTTTCTCACACACACACACGACAGAGGCTTTGCGTCCTGTCCACCTGAACAGGGAGTTCATAAAATAGATTAAAGAGCTCAAAAACTTGTATGAGACGAACAACATGACTTCTTTTTCTCGATGTTAAGCAGAGGAACAGCACGAAGAGCTCTCTCTCTCTCTCTCTCTCTCTCTCTCTCTGTGTCTGTGTGTGTGTTTGTGTGTAGTTGGCTTCAGACAGAGCTCTAATTAATCTTGTTTGAGAAAACCTTGTGCTCCAGCCACAAGCGCCGCACAGAGAGGAATTTCTTAGAAAGAGACTTACAACTTAAAAGCTGGTGGCATGCCGCTTACGCGCACACACACACAAATATACACACATACGCAGGCAGAAGAAAATAAACACCCAGATTAAGTACTTCATAAATGACCTGGGGGCTGGTTTGTGTGTGCGTGTGTGTGTGGGGGTGTACGCAGGCTTAAACAAGCCAGCATATACAGAATGATCAGGAATAGACTGTAAGACTGGCAAGTTATTTGTGATGCCGACTTTATTGAGTAATCCTGATTCAACAACTGCTTTAACTGCTCAGCCTCCCTCAGGAAACCCTCTGAGCAGCAATGGAGAACACAAAGGATGGCAGACGCATAGTAAGACACACAGAAGACAGGACGGAAAGACTTAAAGAGAGGAAAACAAAGAGAGCACAGATCAAAACCGTAGGAAAACTCTGCTCTACCTTTTCTTTGTTAAGAAAAAACGAAAAAACAAAAGGTTGCAGCGCTCGTACTCATTGATCTCATGTGGGCCGAGGGTGATGAGGGAGAGTGTAAATAATTAACAAAGAGCTCTGTGTGGAAGCTTATCGTCATTTAGGAATCAGATGGGCAATAATGGCTACCTGGGTGCCCAGAGAGGAGGCAGCAGAGAAACTCAGCCGTGCAAAGAGAAAGAGAAAGAGAAGGAGAGGTGATGAAGGTGGAAGGGGGAGAAATAACACCCGTTTGTTTTTTTTTCTGTTTGTTTTGTTTCTTTTTTTTTTTTGAGGAGGGGGAGTAAAAAGGAAAAGATCAGGAAGCTATTAAGATGGAGGTATGCAGAGCGTGAAATAAGGATGATAAGAGAGAGACGGCGGAGGAGGAAATGAGGAAAACAAGGAAAAGTGACGGAAAAGGCCGACAAGAGGAGCAAGAAGCTGAGCCCTCATTATACATTTTATAATCTATGGAGAGAGAAGAGTGATCACTTTCACACTTTTCACTCAGTTCAAAAAAGACGAGTGTGTGTGTGTGTGTGTGTGTGTGCTGCCAAAGTGTTTGTGTGAGACAGTATTTGCGCAAGTGTGTTATTAAAGGCGAGAAAAAGTCCTGGCGTCGACACGTTTTTCCCATTCCAGGTAGTAAGTCGGGGTGTGATGACAAATTTCCCAACACAAGCAGAAAAACTGCACTGTCAGGCGATTGAGCACTGGCTCCTTTTTTTTTTCATAAGTGCTTTTTTTTAAGAGGAGAGAGAGAGAGAGAGAGGGTGCAGGTTAAGTTAGTTCTCTCTTTGTACTTCTGTGAACGTGTGTGTGTGTGTGTGTGTAACAAGCGAAGGGCTTTAAAGAGGTACAAGGATGAGCTCAATGACATTTAGGATTCATTTCCCCGGTCTGTAAAATAAAATCGTGACAGAAAGAAAAACACTTCTCATTGTCAGCCCCAATTTGGGTTTATACTATAAAAACATTCATTCATTCATTCATTCATTCATTCATCTTAGGCAGCGATGTGTCTGAAGCTCTCAGAGGAGCTATGTAGAGCAGCCGTCATTTGCACCAGGACATTCCTCATGACTTTTTTTTAAGGTATCCTAGTTGCTGCCACTCATTTAAGGTGGTATGACGAACGTCATGTTGCACACTTATCCAAACTATATCAATCACTGTATTCTCTTACTTACTTATAGTTTTTTACTTATGGTAATTCTCACATCAAGCATCTCACAAACAAGAAAAAAAAGTTAAAACAAAGTTGAGTTTCCATTTCTTTAGCTTCAAGGTAACAGAAAGAAAACATATGTGCGAAAAAAAAAGATCTTTAAAGTCAGGAACTGACCAGTAAATCAAAAATTTGAACACAAAGGAAGATAACAAGACTCTCTCTGATCAGCTGTGTCTCAAACAGGCACACAGAAGGTGTAAAAAGAAGTTGTTTTTTTTAGTTTTCAGTCAAGAAAATAACAGAGCAAAAGCGTGTGGAGAAGTTCAACAGGCTAAATGATCAGGTCTACAGAGGAACAAAGATTTTTATGTGTAACCTGGAAACACAGTCTACGTTCACTCAATCTGACAGTCGTAAGAGATCTGAGGTGTTCTGAGGATGCTCACATTTGGTTTCAGAGCAGCTTTAATGCTCAGTTTTTAAGCTGCTCTTCAGTGTGTGTGTGTGTGTGTGTGTGTGTGAGGTTGAGGGAAAAATTCAAACTGTGGAGAGCCGTCTCTGCATGATCTGATGCCACAGGTGAGGGCAAAGAGCCAGTTGTACCCATGTTCTTGTCTTCCTCCTACCCCCTCTGGAAATCATCCAGATATGTGCACAAGTTGTTTGTTTTTTTTCTAAATCAAAAGGTTTAAAAAATCAAACCACAATTCTGGTAT
The DNA here is from genome assembly GCA_030710495.1 of Labroides dimidiatus. Taxonomy (NCBI): domain Eukaryota; kingdom Metazoa; phylum Chordata; class Actinopteri; order Labriformes; family Labridae; genus Labroides; species Labroides dimidiatus. Next base: position 31,222,960 of record CM061145.1, read on the forward strand.
CGTCACACTGCAGTTAAAAAATGCGGCAATTTGGCGCATTGAGATGATGCAACTGGTAGACAACCTCTGGTACGGATAGTCCTGTTACCTTACATCTCAAAGGCTATGTTTGATTTCTTAACACGGCGTACAAAACAAAATCAGCGCTGGTGGGGAGTGTGTGTGTGTGTGAATGTGTTTTTGTGTGTGTCTGTCCGTGTTTGTGTGGGAATGAGCGGACCCTTTACGCTTCATGGAGCCTTCTACAGAAATATTTAAAAAGAAACCCAAAGGTCTTCAGAGGAGAAACATGACGACCTGAGCGACAGAGAGCGGTTATTGATATAAAATGATTGGTATAGAAAAATGAGGCTCTGTAATATTGGTCTTTAAACACCCCGACTAAACTTGTTTTTCATTTCCTCATCTTTTTCACTTCTCTTGCATGTTGCAATGAGACTGATGTTGATTTCATACATCTTTTGGTTCTCAGGGAGGATATGTAAATAAGGAGTCAAGACACTTGTGGAGGGAGGGAACATTTAACACACTTTCTCTCTCTTTCACACACACACACAAAGTCAAAGTTACACAAGGACAAGCAGCACACTCACACGGAAGCAGGAAAAACAGTGGAGCACAGCAATGATTATGCACCAGATCTGCTTACACCATATTTCATCATTACTGTGGAGAAAAAACACTCAACTATTGATCTGCCCCACTGCTTCCTTTTCTCTTTCTGCCTCTCTCACCCACTCTCAGAGGCCGTCGTTTAGTCCTGCTTTTACTTCTCTCTTTACTACTTCTCAGAAATTTGCAAACATAACAAGACTTCTCTGAAATGGATCCCAGAAGTCAACAAGATCATAAGCACGCGGGCGCTACTTGGAAAAAATAACTCCAAAACACCAAAGCCCGTTACACAAATATATACAAACATACACAAACAAAAACACACACTTGAGGCGGACACAATTTTGTGAGCACCTTTGCAATCTAATGCAAATTTTGTGCTATATGTAAGAAACAAACCTCACTCACCACCTCTTTAAAGTCGACACTTGTGCACACACTTAGCTGGGTTTTTACAGCTGATGGGTCCATAACATAAATAAGATTTTATAACACTTTGTTTGTTTTTTGATTAGATTTTTTGGGGGATGAAAAATAACTACCGCTCAATTGCAAATTTCTCATATTACTTTGAGGTAGCAAAATTGAACAATTACGTGTTTCAGATGTTGAATTTAAAATAGTGTTTAAAAAAGTACATCATCTCCGAAAACAAGATATGATATAAGCAGAAGTAAGAAAAAGGAAATGAAACATGACCTGGCATGGTCTGAGATCTCACACCTGTAATACCTACAGTAAGATGCCGTGATATAATGTATCAACTTTGCTTCACAACAGCAACATCCTTCGTCCATTTACCTAAATCTTTCAGAAAAGGTCCACAAATCAATTTACTGATAAGATAACCAAGTTGTTTTTTTTCTGTTTTTCAAACAACAAAGATTAAGCATACTTTTTTTTATAACAGCTTTTTAAAAATGGGGATTCCCTCTCTTTTGTTATTTATCACACATGGTGAAAAAAATAACAGAGACAAAATTATAAAACTAAACACAAAAATAAAAAAACCCTGCAATAAATTAATGACAATAAATCAACAAAACATAATTCCAACATATCTGATTTAATCATAAGATTATTTTCATTATTTTTTATGTGATTATTTAAGAAATAATCAGCTGACCAATAAATAAGTCTGTAAATGCGCTGCAGCATTTCCACTTCAGCTTCACAAAGCTTAAGATGACATGTCCAGTCAGCTTGCTTCAAGACCCCACTCTTCATACCAAAATACAAATCGAAACACGTGTTCTTACTTTTCTTTTCTTTCAAAAAGAAGTGCAGTAACTCCTGTTTTCATAACCACTGCTGAATGAATCAGTCAAACTCAGCTCCTAACATCGTCTCCCTTTCGCTAAACACTTGTCTTGGCTCAGATTCTCCAGCATCCTTCATTCTTTACACACCACTTGGAGGTTTTACACAGTGTTACATCAACTTGACCCCTGTGCATGAGGGGAATCAATCAGGCTGGTTAGAGCACACACGTGCACACACACACACACACACACACACACACACACACACACACACACACACACACACACACACACACACACACACACACACAGAAATAAAGACACACACACATATTTGATTACATATAACCTCTTTAACCAACTTCTTTGGGCTTTCTTAAAGAGTGAAGCCTCAGGTCACATGTGCTGGTATTGACTACCAAAAGATGTTGTAATGATGTTGAAGAACTGATGGTTAAATTACTTCCTATTGCTTCATCTTCTCTCTACATCTTGTAAAGGAACTCATACACACACAGATACACACACACACACACAGACCCACACATACACTGCCCCTACAGCCCAAGATCATAGCATCTATAGGTGTCTTACATCCCCTGCTCTCTTCACACTTTTCTCTCTTATGCACATACACACATTGACACACATGCACACGACAAGGCAAAGAAACTAGCTGTGGTAAGTAACAAGTGAAAACGCCATCTGTCAAGCGAGAGCGCATTTGCTTCGCCTCAGCATTTTCAGGGGAATGCCTTGAAGACAAAAAGGTCCTTGTTCTCAATCTCTCCACAAATCCCATCTCTCATTCTTCCTCCCTCTTCCTTCATCCCCCTTGCTCCGTGCGCCTTGCCGCTCCGCCACCATCAGCAAAGTTGCACACATAAGCATTGGTCAGCGTTCAATTACCGTGAACACCAGGGAAGGATGGGGAAAGTACTTGACAGAGAAATGCACTTCAAGCACTGATTAAATACTGATACCAAGTATAAAAAGTTTAGCCCCTCGGTTGTGTGTGTGTGTGTGTGTGTGTGTGTGTGTGTGTGTGTGTGTGTGTGTGTGTGTGTGTGTGTGTGTGTGTGTGTGTGCGCACATCCAGTGAGAAAAGGAAATGGGAGGAAAATGTGTGTGTAAGGAGGGTTGGGGGGGGGGGGTGCTCTTCTCTCCAATACTGATACAACTGTTTCATCATTATGACCCTCTATTACAGTACTTGCCAACTTGCTTACTACATACTTTTGATACACTCCACAGAGTGCTGACTCTAACTAAAGCTGCTGATACGGAGTCATTAGGGGGTGAAGTTTCTGTTTTTCTTAGGCCCACAGTGCTTCCCTATTACTCCTCAGTGTTTAAGAGTTGCAGTGCTCATAGGCTGCTACCAGGCAGCGGATAATGGCCCATCTACAAGAGATCAATCAGAGGATATTCTGTTGCAAAGCACTTCAGTTCAGTGAGGTGCTTTCTTTTTTTAGCACAAGTCTCTGTGTGGGCTCATGAGCAATCAATGCTCAACATAAACTGCCATGAGAATAGATCCTGCCCTTTAACTTTCATTTGTTTTTGTCACATGTTCAATGACAATGTTTTGGGTTTTTTTTAACTTACAGACTTGCACAAAAGGTTGTCACAAAAATTAGTATAAAGGGCAGCAAGTTGCTTTAATCATATAAATATACTTCAAGTCATAACCCATAAGTAAAAACAATTGAGCTAATACGTTATATTTTTCATATTTTTCAAATGTATTTGATGATCTCACCAATTGCCTTTAAATAGTTTTGAGTGAGAATTTATTTGAGCCCACAGAATGGCCGAATATAACTGGAAAAATGAACATATTTCATATTAATGACATTTTTAAACACCAATTCCTCAGCCCACACGAGCTTTTATTATCCCATGAACACGTCAACATTCACTACATGACATAAATAGGCCCCTATTCATTTCAGAGCCAAACCCCCCAATATAAACCGAGCTCTTCCTTCCCTCGCGCCAGACCTTTGTCCGCCCGCCTGCCGCCGGTGCCATGTTGCCATGGCTCCCTCATGCCTCCGCTCTGCTCGCGCAAACGTTGAGAAATATCAACGTTGTGATGAATCAGCATCTCTGCCGCGAGCCCAGCCGGTGTACAACCGGGCACACCACAGAACAGACTGAGCCTCTTTGTTTAAACAGACAGCATGAGTCACTTAGACGTAAAATGTACCACCTGATGTTAAAACATACATGAACTGAGGGCCTGTCGGCAGAACAGAGTCTGACACAAAGCAAATGTCAAAACAGTCGCCCCGGCAGTCACCGCTGCGCATTCACTAACAGCTAGTACACACTGTCTTATATTACACACTATGTAGCTAACAGCCGGACATCTGACAGTTACCAACACACCACGATGACAGCTGCCGTTCTTAAGAGTGCTCTTTTATTCACGGTGTTTCACTTGTGTCACACCGCCAACTAGGTAAGAAGCCGATGACGAAATGTCACCCTAAGAATCCGTTTAACCGCCCGCAATACAAACAGCTAACTTAACAAACGGCTGACAGGACAGCTTACCTGGAAGTATCGACGGACGAATCGGTTCGGAAGCGACAGCGGCTGAGCTTCCAGTGTTGTCCACCGCTGCCGCTTCAGCACCTCGAGAAGAGGACAGTCGGACGGGCAAACGTTAGATTATATGTTTCAGTCGAGGGCTTCCGCTGCCTTAAATTGCTATCCCAAACAAATATCTTACCCCTGCGGTTCTCACTTAAACCTCTCTAAATATCTACCAGTGTTCAAGCCACCAAACAAGGGAATCCCCTGCCATACCAGCCGACGTGCTCCGAACTCACTGCACGGTCTTTAATTCCGACACATGGCTTCTCCGTAAGCCTGACAACCGTACGTAACGCACTCCCCCTTTGTCTGTGTTATTATGAGAGCGCCGGGTGGTTGGTCGGCATGGATATAATAGCGACGGCGCTGGTCTCGGTAGAGTATGTACGGGGAGTGGATGACGACCGTATCGTGATGATTCAGCATTACCAGCTTGCTGCTCTTTAAACGACACGGAGTTCGGCCGAACGGGACAGCGCAACAGCAGCGCACATCGGGACAAGCGGTATGTGAAGCGCGCTCATAGTCGGTAGTGACAACGGTATGGCAGCGGCAGTGACTGTGCACACTCAGCAAAACAACACCTCTAAATCAGCACTTTTTTTGAGGAATTTCAGTCTTGATTTCGACAGAGCTGACTCACCAGAAGTCAAACCGGCGTCTTTCACCCACCGCACCTGCGAAGGTTCCGTCCGATGGTTCGTCGGCCCGGTATGGAGAGAGACAGCTGGAGAAATGTTTTTCCGCTCTCCCGTTCTCGCTGCTCTCTACATAAATCCACTCCTTGCTCGCTTGTTTTAGTCTATGGTCGGAGGCGCGAGACGTCAAATGATGTTTGGATCACATGGTTTCATTCATGAAGGATCAACGCAAACCGCATTTAAAGAGACATGAGACTCTACTACTGTGTGATGGACCGTTTCAAAAGCAGTCAGTGTGGAGAGTGACAACACAGCCCCTCCTCTATGCAAATGTCTAAACTTAGAGTTTACATTTAAAGTACTGACTGGTTCCTACAATAGAACAAAGTGATAAAATCACCAATAAAATGATGGTGTTCTCCTTGACTAACACCAAGATGCGGAAGTACCTCAATTCGTGAACTAAGTACCCACACTCTCAGTTAAAAACAGTTAAATTAGAATTAAATATCATAAGCTCTCCTGATTCGATTTGAGCTTTATTAGTTTTAAGCTTTTGCTGTTGGCTTCATACTATTGAGGAAAGGAAAAACATAAAGTAAATTGGTGCGTTTACCTAAATTAATAAACTAGACGTTAAGTATTGTCTTCAGGGGAGTTTCTGTACCACTCTTCAGCTGATGGCCTCAGTAAGAATAAACGTCTCGCTGACGTGCAGATTTTATCTCTGCTGTACTTCCTCTTGAGGACATGATGTTGCCCGATAAATAAATTAAAGAGAACAAAATTTCACCCACACAGCATCTGCACCGTCCATATTTAACAGTTCTTTAGCTTCAGTACTTTAAAATGAAACTTTTTTTTTTAAGCTAAATGGAAGCAGGAAGCTTGAATAAATTAAGAATCAATCACATGCTATCCATCACTGCACATGCCACTTGAAAGCAAAACAACACTATTAGGACCAATTTACAGGAGTTTATCAATACTCCATTTCCATCTCTGAAAACTAATGACATTAGATGGAGAAACAGTAAGCACTCAAACAATATTAGCAGCCTCTTTCCAGATAATGCCTCTTAGATAAAAAACAGTCCATACTACATATTCATTATAGTTATCTCATTCATAGTCCTTTAGAAACTAAAGTACATCGCCAGCAGGCTGCTGAGAGTGCAATGTTTTAAGAAATGATGAATAGCTCAAATGTAATCATGCCGCCTCCTGCAGGGCGGAGTTTTTGATTTCTGGATCTCTTGGCAATTTTTCTAAGTAAATCACTAAAGCAATTTTTGTGATTTTTCATCCAGAGATGTTTTATCCCTCAGCACTTGGACTTGATAACAGAGGAAGATGTGATGTGTTTCATATTATTTCACGGGAAGCCACCCATGAAACACATGCCTACTACTGAGGATTGCAAACTCTTGAGTAGAAAAAAAAAGCTTCCTGCATTTTGAGGAAACACATCAAATAACCCCCTTTTTAATAGCAGCAACAGTGCATATCTACAACAACAATGCAAATTCAAAATTGATGAAATAATCTAATATGAAACTAACATATGCTCTTCCATATAATTCTGCTATATTTATTCTCTATTGCACTGTAATCTGACAGTCTTTGTTAATCGATATGATAAAAAAGCATGTGTTATATAAGACAGTATCATGATCTAAGACTTTGCATTAAGGTCCGGCCAAATATAAAGTAGCTAGTTAAATTTATCCTCACCTCTTCCCACTGCAGCATTAAAGTGATGTATGCACACAACAATCAATAAATATAGGCCAGTATCATATTTCTCTGGGATGGTTTTAAGTTGTGGAGTGAGAGCTCTTATTTGCAGAGATTGCTCTTGTAACTGTATTTCTACGCTGTGGTAGTAATTTACCTCAGCTTGAAGTGCCTCAGGAAAGCAGAACATCTGAAGAACTGTCCATCGACTACGAAGGTACGGTTGACACAAAGAACATTTACTCAAGTGCTGCTTTGAAGCCTCTGTGGTGAATCTCTGTCAGGTTAAAAAATGGGCCTTAAATAAAACTGCTGCCTCTACGTGAGCTCCACAAGCAAACAGTACAATCAGGGATACGTCTGATTATTTTCATACAGTTATTACAAATGCATGTGAAGTCTGTCATGAGGAAGGTGACAGAATGAATAATTTCCTCTGCAGATATTGTCACGGATGATAAAATTGACCCATGTGAAAAAAAGGAAAACAGGATGAATTGGAGTTAAAAACACTTCTTGAACATGCACAGAGCTAAAGAAATCCCATCCCTTTGACTCCATATGATAAGTGGTGTGAGGTACTACTTTGTCCACAGGGGGCGCCAAACTCAAAACAAACTTAAAACTCCTGACATGTATGAATACTTTTGCGGAGCACTCGCATAAAAGGGCAAGTAAGACGTTTATGCTACTAAATTGTGCTTTATGTTGACATTTATTCAGCAGCAATGATCAGGTAATTAATATGATAAACGACAAATACAGAAGTTTTAGTTTATAAACATCTTATCACTCCAAGGTTGGGTGGGCACTTCATAATAAATGCAAGCATTTTATTCATATCTTTCAGGACACTTCTATTTGGATTTATGTCAACTAACATCACAAGGTGTACCTAAGACAAACTAATAATTCACACGTAACAGTCCACCACACTCACTGCCTGTTTGGCAACTGTCAGCTTCCTCTTCCTGTGACCGTTTCACCAGACAACTGCAGCAAGCTGATACTGTATCAGCTTCAAGATCATAGATACGCACAAGTCAACATTTACACACACACACCAACATACACACACAGATACAGAGTTGACAACAGCAGTGCATAAACAATAAAAGAGAAGAACAGTGACCAATGATACATAATCTCTATCTCCTTGCGCTAATGTTTTTCCCTTTAGAGAGGATTAGATTAGTGCTGATGAAGGAGAAAAAGACTATCCCTCCCTCCATCCATCCATCCATCCATCCATCCATCCATCCATCCATCCCTCCATCCATCCATCCATCCATTCACCCATCTGTGTTTTGTACACTCATCCTGGCCTTGACACGATATGCAAACAACCATGTTGCTGCAAAGGTCAGTGATTACATTGATTGAATGGAGATGACAGGTAGCATCTGGCCCTACCTGTGGATAGAAGCCCCATGCTGGGTCGCACTCTGTGTTCACACACACACATACACACTCATACACACACATACACACGGTGCACACACATTGTTGAAACTTTCCACTCAGGATTATTTGCCATTGAACTGGCATCTTAGATCTTTCTTTGATTGACACAGAGCACATCGTCTTCACCTACAGTAGAGGAGAGATGCTGAAAGCTGCAGACCACAGAAAGGTAACACAACTCTTATAATGAGAGTCAAATGGAAGTCTCTCCAGGAACTGCTAATCTTAACGGACAGAGGCAGGAGCAAGCGGAGAATAACCTCTCAGAATAAAGGAGGGATTACCAAGGCACTTCAGTGGCGGAGGAAAAACCATTGCACGCACAAATAAACAGCCCAAGTACTCTCACAGCATGCTGAGCGCAATTTAATCAAGGAACACTGGTGTGTGCATTAGTTTCAGGAAAAAAAATAATAAAATAATCCTACAACAGCTACAAATTGCCCAATTATAATGAGGACATGGCTCTTCACAAACCATCACTTTTCTTCCATCACTTTTACTTCGCCATTATGCACCTGTGTGTTGACTGAATAGACACGCAGACCAATCTCATTCCAGCGCAGAGTGGCATCTGTTAATCCCAAATGTAGCAGCCTGGAGCCGAGGAACGGCTCCTCCAGATATTTAAAAAGTACTTCACTGACTTTAAGTCTGCTGAAGCTACAGAAATCTCATAACGTGTCCAGTTATTACAGCACATCTACCCTCCACAATCAGAAGTCACAACCCATTGATGCCTTGTTTTTTATGCTTACAGCAAGCAGAGGGGAAGCAACATTCTCTCAAGTACAGTGGTGAGGTGTTTGTAAATGACTTGAGTGTTTCTGTTTGTGTTCCCCCTTTCAAGTTCCAGAGCTTAATTTTTAAAACTCAGAGATGTTGTAAGTTTTTGCAGAGACATTTTTTTATTATTAAGGTTTTTTTTAACTTTGTTCCCCTTAAATGATTCCCCTCTCATTTAGTTTGGAACTTTTCCAGCTCTCTAGTTTGTGGTCCATAGCAATAAATTTCCAAACTGTTTATAAAGGAGTTTAACTCTCCTTCAACCTGCTGCACTTCGACAAACTGATGAACATTAATGTCTTCTAAATGAAACATAAGTCACAGGGTGTATACTCAAATACATTTAAGCTGATACTTCTGGAGTATTTATATTATATGAGCTCGAACGTTGACTTTAAGTTCTTATTTCACTGAGGCAGCAGCCCTGAGTGTCTATGTGAGGATAGAGCAAATATTCAAAGCTTGTAACTGCAAAAAAAGGGTCGTTCTATCTCAGGGCGCCATCTGCAGGTGAGGGTACAACTTCATACCTCAGGGATTTTCTGGTCAGCCCAAGTCAGCGTAAAACAACAAACTTTTACTAAATCAAATACAAATGTACCGCTCAGAGACTCATATTCTCACTCAGGGACACAAGTTTTAGATTTTTCTTCTGTAATGATTTATTGAACACGGCGACATGGCGGTCAGTATGTCCAAAAAAAAAAAAAAAGAAGAAGAAGAAGAAAAAAAACAATGTTGACATTGTCAACATAAAAACATATAATCAATACAAAATAAGGACGGATTGGAAGCTGATGTAACTATTTTACATCATATTCTACATGAATATTTTCATTGTATACATTGTCTTTTTGAAGCATTTCCAACAGCATATTCTCCTTTTAGAGAAAGTGTAAAAATGGCTTTGTGATAAAAAAAAAACACATCCAGAGGGTCAAGTTAGCAGATCAAACTTTGGGGTTTAATACCCATAGAGCACTTAAAAAAAAGCTAACGGAGAGGTCCCAGAAGGGTCAAAGGGAAATGCTGAGTCAGGTTTCTTAAAGCTTGAAATGGACAATATTTGTAAAAACAATGTTTTCAGGAACTGAAAGGTTAGCCTGAAAACAAACTAACATGGAGAAGATATGAAGGGTGTAGTGCTCATGTAACACGATGAAATGACAAAAAAATGAAGTTAAAACATTTCTTTGTTCAAATATTAATCAGCCTGAAGAAGCACTAACACTATCAGTCAAACAAAAACAATTATCAGCATAGAAAAAAAAAGTTTACATGATGTTTAACGTTGTTGCTTCACGTTTTTCTTCTTAAAGACAGACTTTAAAGTTGTACATTAAGAGCTTGATGGTTTCCTGCAGCCATCTGCTGCCTGGTGTTTACCAGGATCTCATGATGGCAAACCGGGTCATTACATCTAACAACCAGAACACAGACGACAACAGATTGTAAATGCACTTTTGCTCTTCATGTGTAATGTGTAATTATAAGGCTATAGCTGTGAGCAATGTGCCCAGAACACACCAGGTCCACTGCTCGGAGAGAAGTCAAGTATGATATAAATTATTTGGCTTTTCTGCCAACTTTTATGCCATTTCAGTCCAGTCCTGAGTCTGTTCATTCAACGTTGTTTGGCTGAACAGCTGTTTAAGATGCATGGTTGTCCCTGTGTTTGTCCATGTCAGCACAGTTAGTGTGTTTGTGTGTATTCCGGCCTCTTTGCACTCAGTTCTTCTTGATTCCAGGGCTGCGAGTGTTGAACAGGCTCAGCCCTGATCTGCCGTTCCCATTAGCCACTCCGCTAACTGCGACTCCAGGCTGCTGGAGCACTTTGTCCAGCGTTGTTTTCTTAATGGCTGCTGGAGAAATTCTCTCCTGGTCTGCCAGGTACTGAAGCTCCCTGTGAGGGTGACGGTGAAACCTCAAGGTTAGTTAAACAGTACAGGTGATTATCTGTGTCAGACATTTTTTTTATATATATTTTCATGTCACAGGAGCTCAGTGTTGTTGTCAGCAGCCTAAGGAGAGGCTAGATTTCTCACCGTGTCCTGATGCATGAAGCCTCAACAGCGTTGATCAGGAGGCTGCGGAAGCCGCCGCTCTCCAGGACATGCAGGGCATGGATAGTGGCGCCCCCTGGTGAGCACACATTGTCCTTTAGCTGGCCGGGGTGTTGCTCAGAGTCCAGCAGCATCTTTGCTGCTCCCTGAAAAACAACAGGAGCAAAGGAAATTCAGTGTAAATCCTCAGCAGAGGATATAACCGTCTCTCATTATGATGTCATGACAAAGTGTGATGGACATGCATCGAAGTAAAGCGGTGAAAGTGCCACATTAGAAAAGGAGTGTCAGAAGAAATGAAAGAAAGATTGGTGGTCAAATCAAAAGGGAAAACTGATAATGTAATGTTGTGATAAATAACATTTTTCCACTATAAAGAATGGGTAAAGGTAGTGCAAAGTGTAATGATATTAATTTCAGAGTGAAAGAAAACAAAAGTATATTTCAGAAGGATATGGCGGAACCGTACGGGGAAGGTCCAAAAAACACAGCGGGAAAATTGAATGAATTGTGTCAGACTTTATCTGCAGTGATATTGGCTACAGTGAGTTTCAGTAAAGGAAACTGTGTGCATGCATATGAGGCGCAAAAGACACTTAAAGGAGTGTGTTTAAAGAATAAGTTGTCGGGAGGATTTACTCCAATCAACGGGCTAGATCTTCCTCATGTTGGAGCGCATTTGCCTGGGAAAAATACAGATTTTCGTGCTTGGGAATGTAACTCAGGGTGAGACTTTTAACCTTTGTGTTTCTTGGCTGGATAACTTTTTATTTGACAGATCGGCTTGCTTTTTTTCCCCCTTTCTGGAATGGAGGATTATTGGACATATGAAGGATGGAGTGCGGTTGGGCAAACAGACTTAAACCAAACGGGGGGACTTCTAAGAGATAAAAAAAAGACTGTTGGACATTAAGGGTGAAAGCTTCTATCTTCTGATATTGTTTGGGAATCATTTTTTGTTGATTTTAGGGTGATCCATGTTTCAGTTAACAGGATATTATGATTACAAATACATTTTGTTTGTTGCAATGAGCTGAATGCAGCTGTTTGTTTACATACAGGATCATCTAAGTTTAGTTTGTAACATACTGATAGTTGTTTTTTTGTTTTTCTTTTTTTGGGGGGGGTTTGGGGGGGTGTCATTGAGATTAGCTAAAACAGATTACGAGTTTTAAATATTTCTAAAAAAAAAACCCTCTTAAGCTTTCTAAATGTCGGCAGTATATGGTTGATCATTACAAAGATAGTTACATTTGTAAAACATTTCTGTCGTCTTGTTGGCTCACAACAAGCAGACATGAGTGTGTAACGGTGCTTGTAGCTCAAACAAATGTGTAAACAAGAGAAAACACTCAGACAAACACTATTTACATCAAAGAACAGCATCTGAAAAGACTCCAGCAGGAAAAAAAAAGGGAAGCTCATAAAAATTCAGAGAGGAGCTGACAAACTGAGCCTGGAGCAGCTGCTACAATTATCCTAACAGTCTGAAGTGAATTATTACCAGTCACCTGTTTGACAAATTGTGATCAAAACAGAGTCTGAATGGAAAAAGGATCAGCATCTTTTTGTGTTTAAAAGTTGAAAACAGAAGCATCAAGAAATTGCTGCTTTGAGTCCTTTTTTAATCACTGGCATGAACCCTGCAGGAAAAAACTACAAGAGGAAATCTATCTCTTTTATTTTGGCAAGTCAGATTCCCAACAGGGTTTTATTTCTCCCAAGTTTCATCATTTCATGTGAATCCAAGTCAGCAGTTATAAGACAGAAGAAATGGTGGAAGCATTAAAAGCAGTAACTAACTTCTCATTTACTTCAGGCTCCAAAAACTGCAGACGACCAGCGGATGAAGATGACTCAATTTAGAGAAAAAGTCACAGCAAGAACACACAGACACACAAACACAACTGACCAGGAGTGCCTGAGCTCCAAGTCTGACAGCGAGTCTCCTGGGGAGACCCATCTTCACTCCTCCGTCAGCGAGAGCATCCAAGGCTGTGAATGCCTGTGAAAACACACAGGTTAACACAGAGCTGGAGAATTTTTCAGCAACACTACCACATCTCTCAAACACATGCTGATACATCTTTAAATTTACAGTCTGAATTGTTCATCTGATTTATTAGGGTTAGAGTCATTTCAGTAAATAAAGACTCTTCAGCCCTGCTTTTGATTTCTTCTTTAAGATAAGATAAGATAAGATAAGATAGGTACTTTATTTGTCCCAAGCTGGGAAATTCTTTTGAAGCAGCAGCAAACAGTATAAAATATACAAAAAATATACAAAAAATATAAAATCACTGTACAATATAGAATGACAATATGGAGAAAAATACAAAAAATATATACAATAACTACAACAGAATGTGCAAAAAGATGTGGTTTGTTTTGGAAAAGATGTGGTTTGTTTTGGAAAAGATGTGGTTTGTTTTGGAAAAGATGTGGTTTGTTTTGGATTTTTGTTTTTTTTATTATTTAACCTTCAATCTATGTAGGGCGAATTAAAACCATAAAACGAACAGTAAACACCACATTGATCTGAATATAGGTTGATCCTGAATAAAAGACAACCCACTTTTTCCAAGACAGATTTTTGGAGAAAAAAACCAAAAAACTTTTTGATGATGAAATCTTATTTTATCATGAAGAACATTTAACTGTAAAATTTTAATAACACACTGATAAAAAACAATATAAAACAAGCTGAAATGCTTTTGGCTGAGTGAACATTATTAGATGCCTCGGCAGCATTCACCACAATAATCTTAAAGTTAGCATCATAACTTTGCCTGATTAGATTTTTCTCTTGTTCAGCCCTCGAGCTGCACCGCTCTGGTATGTTGCTCCTCTTTGCCTTTTGAGCATTACCTGTCACTGCAGGGGGGTTTTGTAGAGTGACAAGTGCGAGAGCGCGAGAGAGAGAGGACAGAGAAGGTGGCGCAGCTGTTCAAAGCCTAGCCCCCGAAAATAAAACAACCCCACTTTTTCAAAGGGGATTTCCCAGGATAAAAAAAAAATACTGTCTTATATTCAGAACATTATGGTACTGTCATTCACTCCATAAAAGGGTTTCCAAATCTCCACTGTCACCTCACAGTCAGGGTGGACAAAAATGAACTTGGGAGTTCTAAACGACAGAAAACAAACACTAAGGCTCAAGCTCTATGCAGATAAACACAGACGCACAGTTATCTCCAGTTCCTCCCCCGGCACACACCTCTGTCTGATTTCTATTATGCTGACGTGATCTGCCTTGAAAGCAGAAAATGTTTGATACTTGCAGGAAGAATAAACATAGCAATGGTTATTACAACAGCTGGGCTGCCTCTGTGTCTGTTGAAAGAGACAATTAGGGAAGGAACCGTACCCTGGTACAAAAAGCACACATTAAATCTCTGCGGATGTAAGGATCTTTAGAGGTCTAGAAAGCTGCGAATGGAAAATCTACCATCAGAGAACCAGGACTATTTAAGTATGGCCATTTCAGTGTGAGCGTGGGTATGAGTCATATCAAAGGACGTGAAATGCCAAGCAACCTCACTGAAACAAATCATGCTGTTACTTTTTTTTTTTAAAGAAAAACCTGCCCTGCTGTCATTTTTTACATCTTATCTATGAGAAATACCTCCAGATCACATTAAAAGTTTCATCAGGACGCAGAGCGAACCGACTGCTGGACATGCAGAGGCCCTGTGTATGTGCCGTTTAAAAATACAGCACAGGACAAATGTGGACACATTGTGTTGGCTGGATGCTGCAGGAAGCTGGTCTGTTACGTGTGCTGACTTTTCTCAAGTCAGCGTTAACAATGTGGCTACACATGAGGAGCACTAATGGAGCAGACCTGCTGCTGTGAGAGTGGACAGGCAGTGAAACACTGAACTTTTACTTTAAAGCAGGGGTCTCAAACTCAACTTACCAACGGGTCACTTGAGGTAGTGTCTGGGTGAGGCTGGGCCACATCAAGTGTTCCACAAAAAAAAGGGCTTATAAAAAAAGTACAACTGATCCAATCTTCTCTGTCTTAACAAGTCAGAACATGCAGAACATGAACAGTTCTTCAGAACATTTAGCTTTAAGGAGGAAGCAACCGAGACCCTCAGTATGGCTTTAAGATGCTCATCTTTAAGTTCGGACCTGAACTTTGACTGATTAAAGTTCATTGTGGTGAAGAGCTTTTCACACAGATAGGTGCTGCCAAAAAGGCACATGATCCAAACACCATATAGCACTAGGTGACAGGATATATTTTCCCTCCACTCGGTGACACAAACATGTTACAAGTGACCAACTGCTAATTTGTGTTGTTGTCATGAGCCTGAGCTACGGTAGCCCACAAGTGTTAAAAAATATAAAACGCCCAGATGTATGTAAGAAAAAACACGCGGGCCGCACTAACACAAAGCTTTGATTTCAGGCAGGGGGCCACAAAATATTATTCTGGGGGCCACAATTGGTCCGCGGGCCGCAAGTTTGAGACCCCTGCTTTAAACCGTTCCAGCCACAGGGATAAGATACAATTAAACTTTTTCAATATTTAATGAACTGAGTTTTTACTGTGTAGGTTAAATAATTAGGGTGTCATTCCACCGTGACATTTTATTGACAAAACATTCAAGCTAAAAACTTTAGAGCTCTAAAAAAAGTTGACATGTAAGGGTTAAACATGGCCCTGGCTGTAGATACAGATGGGTAACAATCTCACAGTAGACCTCTAAATAAAGACCTGTAATTACCCTGCAGAGGGCAAAGAATAAAAATACTGAATCCTCAAAGTTTTGATAACCAAAGTTGCAAAACTAATTTTCCCGGTTTGCAGTAATTCATTAAATAGCGGACTTCTTTCAGTTTAGACCACATGATAAGGTCCACAACCCTCTGTTGAACACATTTTTCTTTGACTCTGGGTGCATCCATCGCATCACTTTCGCTTTTTAGACACCAACACACAGCTCTGATGTTACTCACATAAGCAGGTCCACTTCCACTCAGCCCTGTGACTGCATCAATGAGGTCCTCCTCCACCTCAGTACAGTAACCCACACTGGCCATTAGCTGCTCCAGTAACTTGCCATCCTCCACCTGGAAGAGGAAAGAAAACTATTTTGAGTACTTCAAACTACGCTCCATAAGTCAAGAAAAAAAAGACAAGTTAATGAAAAGTAACAATTCGTTTGAAGCTAATTGACTGTACAATACCTCTGCGTGTGTCCCAGTGGCATACACTGTTGCTCCCTCTCTCACGACCACTGGAGTATTCGTCATACACCTCATGACTTTAGGAGTAGGACGATACTGAAGCAGCTTCTGTAAAATCCCAACAGCCACAATACAACAAGTATAAATGGACAGCAGGATGTTTTTTTTAGTGTTTTAGATTTAGTGGATGGAGTCGTCTCAAGCAGACGTCTGCACATCATCAGCTCAACAGGTAACAGAGTCAGACCAACCTTCTCTATGGAGTTAATGGTGACACCTGCTGCACAAGAGACGATGAGATGGCGGTCCTCTATGTCTGGCCCAATCTCATCCAGAACGAAGGGAATGATGTGAGGTTTCACAGCCAGGAAGAGAACATCGCTCTTATTCACTGCCTCTTTGTTGCTAGTTGTCAGGTTCACCCCCAATTTCTGCACAAGAGGAAGAAAAGAGAAAATTGGAGAAGGGTGAACAGGTGTCATGTTGGAAACACACATTTTAACACGCATGCACGCTGACATCACCATTAATTCAAATGCACCTTCCATTTTTAACACACATACACACTAAACTTCTCACCCTTAGCCCTGACACGGTGGGCAGGTCTGTGTCTGGGGAGCTGGCAGTAATCCTGTGGGTAGCGATCACTCCTACAGAGAGAAACAGAAGAGAGAAGAGAGAGATAGAGGTATGAAGATGTACGACATAATGGAAAGTGACAGCAGTTAGTGACTCCCCTATATGTCTTAAGTGTAAGATCTATGTAGGGTCAATACATAAACGAACTATAAAAATACACACAAGCACTAAATAAAAACAGTTTCTAGACTCATGTTTGGTATGGTGCTCAAACCCAAAACCAGTGTGTAATCAGTGATGTAAGATTCACTTCAGTTCAAGGCAAACATTGCACAACACAAAAAAGTGGCCTCACCAGCAGCTGTAAAGCCTTTCACCAGGGCGTGTGCCAGCTGGCCTGCTCCGATAAATCCAACACTCATCCTGTATGACGATGTGGCTCCTTTGACCTGTAAAACCAGTCAGACACCTGATGCATTCAGTCATGTATGGAGGATCAAAACTTTGAATTAAGTACAAAAAAAAAAAAAAACTATTTACAGCAACAGAAATAATTAACATCTGTATAGATGGGCCATTACTTATTTAGCTTCAGAAGCACAGGATCATTAGTTTTTGTTGATGTAACCTTGACAAAAATCCTGGATCTGGCTCTCAGATAGTGAGTGATGAGAATAATTGCAGACAGCCACTAATACTTAATAATAGTAACACAAATACATTTACTCCTGCTTACTTTGATTGTCTACAACAATAAGAACCACATTAATGTTATTTGAACATAACTTGAACCACAGATTGGGAGTCTAGTTTAGAGTGAATTTATCCTTCATCTATTTAATGCAAATTAAGGAAATGTTCAAACCTCATGCAATTACAATTTTTAAATAAAGTTAATTCGTTGAACATAATTAAGACGCTTTTTCACTTTTTAGTCCGCATTCGAGCATTTCTGATGAACATATCTTTTAGTAAAGCTGTTAGTTTCTCCAGCTTCAGTTGATGCTGAGAAAAGATGATAGCATTTCCGAGCTAGCTGATGACAGCTTGTCCTCGGCTAACGGCTGATTGTGCTATCTTCAGGAACCGGAATTAAATAGCAAAACCCATTTGATAGCGATTTTTACCTTCCCCGATGTTCCAGCTGTGGCTTCAGAGTCAATAGACGTTGGTTGACAACGTGACCGTTATTTTCAGGTGTAAGAGAAAAAAGAAATCTCCACTTTTTGTGTAAACGTGGCTTCCTCTTCACTCAGCCCCCCACATGCGCCATAACTGTAACAAACAGCGACATTGGCCAATCACCGCAGAGGAAATGTCAATTCTGACCAATAAGAAGCTAGATCACGACAACTGGGAGGGTTTTGTCGTTCTCGATGCCCGGTTGCATCAGTCCTCAGGGTAAGTTCGATGATGCTGCCTGTGAAAATGTAGGTCAAATATAGAGGCTGTGGGGAGAGAAGTAGGTTGTGTTTACATTGACCAAAGAAAGGAAAAATAGTTTCCATTCAGACTGCCTCTGACTGATTTCAACAGGAATAGACCGGACTCATTCCATGAAAAGGCTTAAAATTAGAACATAGGGCTTCACAAGTAAAAGTGTGCCGTTCATAATTAATAATCTGAATATGAAGGCGTATGTAGGGAAACTTTAAGTGTAAGAATAACATAACTCCCCATCTCAGCCACCAGTTCAAATCCCTGTCTGCTCGGTAGCCTTTCTGTGTGACTCCAGCTTCCCCCACACAGTCCAAAAACATGCTCATCAGGTTAATTGGTGATTCTAAATTTCCTGTAGCTGTTAGTTTGAGTGTGAAAGGTTAACTATCTCCGTGTGTCAGCCCTGTGATTGACTGGTGACCAGTCCAGGGTGTACCCCACCTCCCACCCTAAGTAAGACAGCTGAGATAGGCTCCAGCCATCAGCAACCCTGAACAGGATAAGTGGTATAGAAGATGAATGAATGAATGAATGAATAAATGGACCTGATAAAATATCATCTGACCCTGACATGACTGTAAGTGACAGGACCTGACAGTCTGCCCTTTTCCTGCCATTACTCAACACGTACACATGCTAGCGAATGAGCTGTTAGCATGAAAGAAAAGACTTTTAGTCAACTGTTCAGATTATTATTTTTTTAATATGTTTTCTTTTAGGATACTTTAGTGTGACAGGGCCTGATGTTTTAGCCTGACTGCCCAAGAAAAAAATCATGCCAATGGCATAATTCACCCTGATCATTGTCGGTTGTGGATGTATCACTTTTCTGTTTTATCTAAACCTGAAAGGAATGACATGAAGTTTCAAGGCAGTTGTAACTTACTCATTAATTCTATAGTTTCTTTCTAACTTTAAGTTTTAGTCAACATATGTGTAGGATAACAACTTGAACTTCTTATAAATGTGAATTTTTAAAAAAAATTTTAAGGAAAAATTTTTTACTGATTTATCAGTTTAAATAAAGAGAACAAAGAAAAAAAAACATGAATATATTTATCTACTCCTTTACGGAGCATCACTCATAAATAAGCCATCAAGTTAGTTTAAGACATGTTTGGATCCTCAGTTTTTTCCAACGTAACAACTCCAGGACTGTTAGAATGGGCCTGCCTTGTATTATAAATCAACAGTATTAAGTAACGGATCATTTTTAATTTTGTATTTTAAACAACCTGTTTGAGTCACACTTGCTCACCCTACACTGAGTCCTGTCAGTACCCTCAACGTATTTCATCTGAAACAGGTGTAATATCCCTTTAAGAATAGACTGTTGGCAGAAAACAATGACAATGTCCTATAAAATAAAAAGGGGTGCACTTAATTGTTCAGTCTTTCCAACACCCCGAAAAGTGTATTTTGTTTACAACAAAAAAATGATGACAGTGAAGTTTGACTTTTTGATAAATCAACAAATCACCTTGGTTACACCTGCCATTTCATGACACTTAACTGAACCCGGTGTAGCAGTCTTAAAAATGCTTTTTCTAGTACTGTAGAAACCTCTGACTGGAATTTAACAAAGTTTTCCTCTTAAATCATTTCCTCTTTTTGAAATTTTCCCCTAGTGACAACATGTCACTTTTTCACATGCCAGCATCAAAATCCTCCACCTGAGTGGTTTGGGCACATGTTCAGCGTTTGTTATTTTGAATGTAAATGCACTGAGATTTGAAGATGAGTCACTGAAGCACTGGAGGGGACCTGAGGTGGCTGTGATATTTGAGGGACTTGAATTTGAATGAAGCTTTGTTATTCTAAAAGCAGACTGTGCTGCTTCCTCTCCCCGTAGATTTGACAGAATGTGAAATAAAGCCGAATCAGACGGGGAGAGCACTAATGAGCTGTGGCATTCCAATGCAGTTTGGCTGCCCATCCCCTGGTAGCCTACCAATACAGATTCTTAAAATTAGCCATGAGCTTGGCCTGTAACTGTCAGTTTGATGCTAAAAATCTCCCTCTGCACTTTTTAATAGGCCTGACCCTCCTGTCTGTGTGCCATCTCTTTCTCCCCTCTTGCCATACCATACCATGCCATGCCAGACTAAATTTATCCTTCACAAGAAGTACTGCATGTCTTGTTTGAGAGGCCCCATTCCATTTATTTTCTCCCAGTGCTGTTGGAAATGCAGACTGAGGGGTTGCATATGCTCCAGTCTATATATAAAGCAGAATGTGTGACCAGCTGTTCTATACTCTTCTTCTGCAGTCAGCTGGGGCCGTAGATGTCATTCCACCAGTGTTTTATTCACATTTGTACAACCCAGTGCCTTAAAGGGGTCAGTTTTTTTTTTTGACAAGGCCCATCATTTTAATGTTATGTTATATTAATATTACTAAATGTATTATATTTGATACAAGGGTTTCAAAGACCTCTATCTCATAAAACTGATAAACATTTTTTTGAAAACCTGTTTTAAAAATTGTTTAAAAAAAGTATTCTACCCCCATTGAGTATAATCATACCATTAAAGGTAGCTGGAGTTGTATTTTGGCTGCTCTCAGGAAATTATCCACTCACTTTTTTTTTCCAGGAAAATCATAGCTAATTTTCAAGACAATGAAAACAATGAAAAAAATGACATCAAAATTGTTATTCATTTTTAAAAAGAAGTCTTTTCTGCATTGAAAGAATGCATATTTACTAAAAACTTTACAAAAAAAGATGCCATAACAGCCCGATGTGTCAAATATTTCATAAAAATATATCATTAGTAAAATGATATAGCTTTCTTTCCCTTTTTTGGTTTTGTTAAAAGGGTCAATAAATATATCATTTAAGGGTTGATTAATAATGCATACTTTATTGGAATGCGTTCTATATCCCAGCATCAAAACAAACATACAATAAAAAAAGTGATTTAGTTTTATTTAGGCTACTAGAGCCACTTAAAAGACTTAACAGATTTACTTCGGTTATCTTATCATTACTAACACGGCTTACTTCAAACATCTCTTGTGAACAGAAAACATCTGTGTCGATCGGTGGCTATGGAAGACTTTGACTGCAAGAACATGTGAGTAAAATATCGTCTGATGGGGGATAAGCTTTCTACTTATCAGCTGAAACAGGCCAAAGCACACACTGTTAGATATGTCAGCATAGATGTGTGCTCTTGTTTGTAAAGTCGCTAGTTGCCAAGATGTCTTGGCCGAGATTTTCTTTGCTCATTTTGCATGGGTGCACCAGATGTCCAAAACTGACCAATGCTCTTAGAGGACATTATCATGAGATCATCATATGGTAGCCAATGGTTTTTCAGACTGGATAAATACAAACTGGCAATAAGCAAAGTATCCTTTGTACTTTGTTGTAATCTGGGAATCATGGTTGTTGAAGTCTTGTCACTGTGTTGTCAGATTTTTGGGGGATGCACATCAGGTGGCTGTTTGGACCTCAACAACACTTATTCATATCACTTTTTAGGCTTGTGGGCTCTAACTCAGAGGAAAGGGTAACTGAGAGAGCATGTGGGATGTCTTCTCTCTGGTGTGAGGTTTGTATGAAATCCTCATTTAGGAGAAATGGGGTCAGATAAAATATATATTGCAATTGCAGTTGAGAAACAAATGATGCGGTTTATCTGGAGCTATTTAATCCTACCTAAAAACTGAGTGATCTTGCTCCTGTACTTTTTGATATTTCTTTTGTAAAATGATGGAACAATATTACCTCAAATATCTTAAAGCTGTCACTTCTAAAAAAATACTTTATGATATCAGATTACAAAATGTAATCTCTTCCTCCAGTCAGTAAAACCTTTCGTATTTCCCCTAAACACCAGAAAGGACATGACTTTAGTGTCCTCAGAAGCAGTTAATGTCAGATTTAATCAGAGCTAGAAGCTTCGTTAGAAAGGACGTCAGACTGTCTCGCCAATTTCAGTGTTTTTTTTTTCTCTCAGAATAATGCAGAACTTTTCAAGGAATTCGGGAATAACAAGATGATTCATTCTCCACTGATGTTTCCCAAAGTACAGAATAACAGATGGAGTCGTGTATGAGGGGGGAGGGCACCGTGTCCCCATCCTCTTGTTGCATCGGTTTGTGGAATAATCACCTACAAAACTGTCCAACCTCATCGCAAATGTCTAAAATTTCAGTGATGTATCCCTGCAATGCTGCTTCTCAGACACACACACACACAAACACACACACAGTTAATTTACCAGTGCCTGCTTCTGTACTATCTATCACTCAGACCCTGCATGTGTGCTGAAGCGTGACAGCACTCATTCGCTCTTTCTCTTTTTGACAAAACCCCAAGAGATTTATTAAAAATACCACAGTGCACAAATCTCTTTCTTTATTTTTCCTTCCCTCCACGGAGCAACGAGCAGATCGAGGTGAAGCGTTCACAACAATTTGTTGCTCGCTGTGATTAGGGCTCCGAGGTGTGTGTGTGTCTGTGTGTGAGTGTGTGTGTTCTTGACAACACAACAGTGAGAGAACAGGATTGTCAAAAAAGCTGAGAGGAAGAGCAGTAGCTGTCTTGAGTGAGAGATGTGCATATTTAATATAACAGACAGACAGAAAATCTTTCCCGAGTGTGCGCCCGTCTCCCCTCTGCAGTCTGAGACCAGAATGAGTGACAAGAATGAGTCAGAGATAAGAAAGAATACAAATGAACACGATAGAAACCACAGCAGAGAAAGTTAAGGCATCAAGTTTAATGTCAGATTTCAATTTTATGTTAAACCCAAAACTAATAAAGGATTTCCCAAAGCACATCACCAAATCTCACAGACAAATCAGGATCAAAACCCCCAAAGAACCAGAGGAGACTGAAGCTGTGTAATGAATGTGTCATACAGAGTCTGTGTTTCTATCCCCAGCTCAGCGTGTACTACGCAAACTCCAGAGTGATTTGATTTCTGTAGTTCATGTAGGAGTGGAGGTCACAGAACATCACAGGAGGACAACTGTTGATGAGGTTTTTTTTATTATCGGTTCACTGGAGTCCACCAACACGCTGACTGAGCACTCGAACGTAGCCATGGTTATCGCTGTACTTTGACCTCCTGGTGGAAGATAACATGAGGAAGGGGCTTTGTGTTTGTGTGTGTCTGTCGGTGTCTCTACTGGGTTAAAAATAAAATCCTCAGAGGGAAAAACTGAAAATTAGGTGCAGGTTTTTGTTCTAAAATCATTCTAACAGTGTTCAAATTTCCGAAACATTAACACTTATCAAAAAAACCCACAAAAAAAACAAAGACAATCAAAAAAAATAATCTGATTGCAACTTGACAGCTTGTGACCCTTAGCTCCTGTTTCCAACATGATCAACTGATACACCGTAATTCAACCCTCTGGTGCATAGTGGTGACTGCAGTGGACAGATATTTAAAAGTCATGTTTGTCCTAAATACAGTGGTCTCCATGGTTGAACTTCACATCAGTCTCTCGAGTGCTCTCTGCTGCCATACTCTTTTGAGTGGCCAGTTGTTGTAACTGCAAGTATATTTTCTCTGACTCCAAGATGAGCACCAAATAGCCACACTAGTGGACCCCTGCTGGTTCACCTGTCAATTTTTCTATTCCAAAAGAAATCTAGGGGTAAAAAAAATGAAACAAAAATATACAGTATTGTATAAGTAATAGTGTTATTACTTTTGATTTTTTTTTGAAAATTTTGTTTCAAATAAGCAGTTAATTAAAGTTATGTGTCTTCTCAAGTGGACAAAATGTATATCAAGTACTTTTCCGAAACAAAGTTAAAATGTGTGAAAATGTGTTGAAATATATGTACATTACATTCATACTGCTTTATGTTTAATTCTCAGGCATATGCAGTCCACTTGAGTGGACATGTCTGTTACTTTCTGGATTTTTTTATTTATTTATTTATTTATTTATTTATTTTTTTGCTTAAAGAATAATAAAAACACTCAGGGGAAACCACCGACAGCCTCATATGTCATGCATTATAGGTTTTAATTAAACTTAATTTAACCTCTTTTTAAAAATGCTCACACTTGTTTTATGGGCTTTCTATCTTTATCGACTTGCCCTGACCTTTCTCCTTTCCCCATTTTCTCCTTAAGCACCTCTAAAGACCAGTGACTATGTGATTATTTTACATGCTGTTATATCCTTACGCCTAGATTACTGCAACAGTCTTTTTACCTGCCTGAGCCAAAGAGACATCAGTCTTCTACAGTTAGTGCAAAACTCTGCTGCCAGGCTTTTAACCAAGACAAGGAGATATGAGCACATCACCCCGATTTTATCCTCCTTACACTGGCTCCCTGTATGTTTTAGAAATGATTTTAAGATTTTACTGACTACTTTTAAAGCTCTTCAAGGCCTTGCACCTCCCTACATTTTAGACCTTTTAACTCCATATGAGCCCACGCGTCCTTTGAGGTCTTTGGCAGGGGTCTTTCAAATGTGCCAGTGACTCGGCTGGACAAGCCTGCACAAATCACATTACTTTGCTCAAACTTGAAGCAAAAAAACAGATATGGGAAGTCAGCACTTTACTGCAGCTTCATTCTGACTCTCTCTTGGCCCCCCTCCTTCCCTCTCTCTCTAACCCCTTCACAGTCTCCTCAGATGTCTGTCTAACATGAGTCTGGTTCTGTCCGAGGTTTCTGCCTGTTTAAGAGAAGTTTCTCCTTGCCATTGTAACTTGCTAAATGTTGCTGAGTGCTGTACTCATGGTGGGTTAAGATGAGATAAGACTTCTTATCTCGTCTTGATGTTGGGTCTCTGTTAATAAAATTTATTATCATTTACAGGTCTAGACCTGTTAACGCTTGGAAGCATCTAGAGATAACGTTTGTTATGAATTGGCGCTATATAAATAAATAAAGACTGACTGATTGATTGATTGATTGATTGATTAACTGACTGAATGTATAGCTTTAAGGGTTCAGCACCACAGATGGTGTTATTCCAGCATCAGGCACCTTCATCAGGAGTCATGGAGCTCTAATTGATCTCGAAGGATCTCCATCAGCTCCCACATTACACATATTTTAAAAACAGACATTTAGTCGTATTGATACTCTTATGTGAAGTTGTGTGTTATGATCAGGCATGTATCTAGAAATGAGACTTTTCAGGATGATTTTGAAGACTCACTGACACTCTGCTGTGTTACTTTTATAACTGAAAAGCAAATAAACAGCAATTGCAAAAAAGAAAATAACACTAAAACTGTTAATATTTTTTGAGCATCTTGATTTAATGTTGCTTTGAAAAGCAAGTGCAAATGTAACCTGAATATTTCCACTTTAAGAGGAAAATAGATCATTTTTCAGCGTGCTTTATGTTTCAACTTGATCTGATGAATATCAAGATATGCATTGAAAGCATGGAAATGGAAATACCAGGTCAGATGTTACATTTTCATGACCATGAGTGCCGTCATATTGATATCCTAATCTGTTTGTATTCAGGAGCTTCTCACAGGCTGCTCAGTGAGTCAAGTTAGCAGAGAAACAGCTCATCTGGGACCAGAAATTTAGCCTTTAACAATCTTCTGCACCACATTTGGAAAGAAAAAAAAAGCTACAAGAGGAGCTGACATCAGTAACATACGCCATCAGAGATAAGTCACGACAGCAAACCAGCCACCACCCCCTTCAGCCAGATAACAAGGAAGGGACGTTATGATGGACACCTGTCGAAGTACATCACAGTCAGGAGAGTTCATTCACTGTGGGCTGTGTGTGTGTGTGTTTGTGTGTGTGTGTGGAGAAAGCCATGTTTAAGATACAACCCTCCGGGGAGTGAGAGTTAAGATGGTGCCAAACATGGAACAGCTGCTTAATGGAGCTCCACAGAGGAGCAGGGAGTACACGGGCCTAATGGAGCCACAGATTGCTCTGTGGCAGCGCTGTCCGTCACTTTCAGTGGTAGTTCTCTCTTGGCTCTGACTTATTCCACCAATTTAAATGCTACTTTGGAAATATTAATTGAAATACAAGTGGAGTGAGTGTGTTTTTCAGGGGCCTTTTTGAGAACCACTCTGCCAGATTGATGAAGCTTTCGGACGCAGTAAACACGATATTAAAATGTTAGTTTAACAGAATAAAGTTATTTTTTGCTACAAAAAAATCACATAAACCCACTTAAATCTCTGGTTAATCTGCTCTTTGAATGCATGTTATTTACTCGTATTAACTCATTACAAACATTGGCACAAAGTGAACAACAGTAAATCTCTGACAGGAACAAAAGCGTTTTCTGTAGTCTTAGACAGCTTTGGGTACAAGAGAAGCCAACTGTCGTTGGATTTTCATCTGAGAATGGAGCCAGTCTCTCTTTACGTATGCTGTGGCAGAGTGGCTTCCAGAGGACTTAATATAATACATCCACAACACTCACAGATGTGACAGGGGGATACACTGATCCTGGATTAGAGAGATGAGATTCACAGAGGTGACCAAAGCAGAGAGGAGTGAAGAAAAAGAGGAGGGTGACTAGAGTGATGTGTCAGAGAGAGAGAGAGAGAGAGAGAGAGAGAGAGAGAGAGAGAGAGAGAGAGAGAGAGAGAGAGACTGGAGGGGGGGAGTCAAAGTCTGGGGAGACAGTTAGAGGAGAGATGAATCTGAGCAAAGAGGAAATGAGGAGACCAAGGAAAAAGGCTGAAATGTGTTAGCAGGACGTCTGCTTCTGTTTTATTTCTTTGGAATAAGAAAACTGACAGAGAGGAGGACAGATAGGACAGTACAGAGAAGCTCGTTCTCTATTTTTTAAACTCCAGAGTCTGCAAAAATAGTTCAGCAAAAATCACAAGATGAAGCTAATAAATGACCGAGGAATGGTGAAATGAATTTGGTATAAAATATATTGGATCAGGCACCAAGACAAGCTCAGGGTCTTTGATAACATTAGTTTAATGTATGGATAAACTGGGGGTAAAAATTAACAGCTGAATCGAGGAAAAAAAAGACCTGAAATGTTGTATTGATATAATAAAGTGTGTTTTAATCAGAGCTGTTAAAGATAATAAAGTTAAGGTAATTAATTTTAGAAAAGTGATTAAAAAAAGATTTTACTAAATGTCAAATGCAGACCTGAGGCCCAAAATCATGAATTGAAGTGACTGCATATAAATTGTCAATATAGCGCAGAAAACCAGAAAACCATTGTCAAATAATAGTTAATTGCTACATCTACAAGTGCAAGTTAAAACGCTACCATACAAAGCCTAAACCGTATGTCAACAACACCCAGAAATGCCGCCGGCTTCTCTGGGCCTGAGCTCATCCGAGATGGACTGATGCAAAGTGGAAAAGTGTGCTGTGGTGTGACGAGTCCACATTTCAAATTGTTTTTGGAAATCATGGACGCAGTGTCCTCTGGGCAAAAGAGGAAAAGGACAATCCAGATTGTTATCAGCACAAAGTCTCAAAGCCAGCATCTGTGATGGTATGGGGGTGTGTTAGTGCCCATGGCATGGCTAACTTGACCATCTGTGAAGGCTCCATTAATGCTGAAAGGTACATACAGGTTTTGGAGCAACATATGCTGCCATCCAAGCCACGTCTTTCTCAGGGACGTCCCTGCTTATTTTAGCAAGACAATGCCAAGACACATTCTGCACGTGTTACAACAGCATGGGTTTGTAGTAAAAGAGTGCAGGTACTAAACTGGCCTGCCTGCAGTCCAGACCTGTCTCCCACTGAAAAAGTGTGGCACATTATGAAGAGAAAAATACAACAACGGAGACCCCAGACTGTTGAGCAACTGAAGTTGTACATCAAGCAAGAATGGTAAAGAATTCCACCTCCAAAGCTTCAACAATTAGTGTCCTCAGTTCACAAACCCTTACTGAGTGTTGTTAAAAGGAAAGGTGATGGAACACAGTGGAAAACACGACCCTGTTCCAGCTTTTTTGGAACGTGTTGAAGGCTCAAATTCAAAATGAGTGAATATTCGCCAAGGCAGGTAGGTAGGTAGGTTGAAAATGATTTGCAAATCATTGTGTTCTGTTTTTATTAGTTTTATACAACATCCCAACCTCATTGGAATTGGGATTGTACATTTGCAAAAAAAACATGTTAGTCCACACCCATATGTTGCTCAGAAGATTACAAACTCTTAGGCTACACTTACAACAGATCAGAATCTACAATTTATCTAGTCTTGAGTTAACATTGATACCTCACTGTTCTGAGTGAGTTTAACATTCAGCAGCTGTGATACAGAGTTTTTCCTGCATTTAAAAGCAGAATGTGGCTGAGCCCTCCTTATTGTTATACCAGTCTATTTTTGAACGGCAATTTTTTTGAGGACAGGACAGGCAACAAGTACTGTGTATGGATAAAGACAAAGAAAAAAAGGTGTTGTTATTACCATAAATATTCACAGAGGTAGAGAAAGGGAGTCAGAAGACTTCAGAAGAATTGAGAAGTTTATTTTTAAAGGTAGGCTACTGTTGAAATTAATGTTATTTAATGTAAATGGTATAAAACATGGCTTAATGTAAGGTTGTCAGTTTTACATTATCATGAACATAGCTTAAATATGTTGCCTGTAAAACCTGTTTGGTTAAACAAGATTACAACAGTAGTCACTAAAGACCTGGTGAACATTAGTTAAACATGCATCGTATCTCTGTCCTGTTTTGGTCCCCATCAACTCTGAAAAGGGATTTTGTTGTCCTCTGTAGCAGCTTAATGTCACACAACTGACAAGCGAGCTTATAGTGGGCTTTTACAGCATTTTTCTTTAACAGTACAGCAACAAAACATCGATATGCAAGTAAAAAAAAAAGATATAACCAAAACATTTAAGATACTATGAGTAACTGTTATCTGGAACATCATTCAAACCTTTTAGTTATTTGATTTATGCTGAAATGAACCCTTTGATCAAAGCTTATGAGCTGTAGATTATGTCAGCTATGGATCTAAATCCCTGCTTGTGTCTCACAAACTCATCTCACCGCATGTCACTTGTACCTGCCGCGCAGAGGTGACGAAAAGGAAACAAGAAGAAGAAAATGGGACATTTGACCTGTAGTTTAAATACACATAAATATCAAATGTTTTATCCTCTGAGGGAATGCACGATGTGTTTTCATACGTGTCATTTCTTACCAGGCAACACGGGTCATCTAGAAGTTACACCTTTATCATCCTGAACAGAGGGAAGTTTTTCATCTAGGTTTCGTAGACGCTCTAAAGACACCGGCCTCTTCTGAACACACAGCATTAATACGACAGCAGACAGTTCTTGTTTATATTTGGCAGCCTGGGTATTACCCGTAGATCCCTGGTGTGGACTCTGCAGATGCCCTGGATGCCACAGATGCCAGTTCCAGGTTAGTTATTTATAGTCAGAAATGTAGCGCATCATTTGAGAGCACATACTGGCCGCAGGTCAGTGTGTTTATAAGTGTGCTAAGAACAGTGGGGGTGTATCGGTTTGTGGGAATTTGGCTGCAGCAGTGAGCTTTGGCTGCTTGGGTGAGGCTGGCTGGTCTCCTGAAATCTCTCAGAGGGCAGAAGGGGGTATGGGGTGTCACCTTGCTGGGGTGTGGCAGATGGGAGATTCCTCGTTCACATTCCAAAGTGAATTTTGGACGTCTGGATGCCTGGGCTGAAGACCATGAGCAGCACAGGAATGTTCAGGGCCTGACATCTTTGACTCATACCCGTCTATTCCTCATTTTGTTTTACAGACATTGATGCAAAAACAAAAAGTGAAAAAAAAAAATACCTGTACAGTTGTGTAAATGAAGCTCCCACATGGCTCTACGCTCTGGAAATTGTGGACATACGCGGCGGGACAAAAAGTATCCTTTGGGAGTAGATCAGGTCTGCCACATACAGTGCAAAGTTGACGAAGGAGAAAACAGCCACCACAACCTTACTGTCCCACGAGCATTTCCCCCGCGGGCATGATGAGGGTCTCCATGGAGAGCCGTATTTGGTGTCAAAGCAGAATACGGGCCACACTACTGAAGCACTTAAGTAGAGCAGAACCTCCAGCAAGGTGCACACGACCACAAAGCGAT
This sequence comes from Labroides dimidiatus, assembly GCA_030710495.1. Taxonomy (NCBI): domain Eukaryota; kingdom Metazoa; phylum Chordata; class Actinopteri; order Labriformes; family Labridae; genus Labroides; species Labroides dimidiatus. The sequence continues at coordinate 31,253,384 of CM061145.1, forward strand.
CAAAGGACATGCAGCGTACAGCTTTGGTGCGCCCGCACACGGTCATGATGACCACCACTGCAGTTAGAACAAAGCAGAGAGCGTAGACCGCAACACAGTAGATAGTGGCAGCATAGCGATAATACTCGCTCCCGTTGGCTAGAGCTCCAAAGATGATACACGCTACAAAGCCCTGAACCACTTTGAGGAGACCAGACACGGTGGCCATGTAGCCCACCATGGCCTGGCCCGGCCTGGCTCGGCATAAGGCAACCTCAGCTCCATATGCGAGAGTACCCAGGATGGAGCAGATTGTCACTGCAATGCGGAAGTTCCTGATTTCACATCCAGCATACGGGCACTCAGACTGGACAAAAAAGAGTGGGTAGACCACCGAGGCTGTCACATACCTGAGGGAGGAGACGGAAAATCATGAGCACTCTATACACATTGTTTTATATTCCAGTTACAGGCAAGTTTAGAGCTTTTACAACCATTAATACTGGATGCTAAAGCTAGGCCCACATCTCCAGGTCATGACCACTTGTTCACTTACTGTGGGTCCAAAGCGAGTCAGTTGGTCTAACGTTTAAGTGTTTTGTTTTGAAACTGGCAGCACAATAAATAGACCCCTTTACAGTTTGTAAAATGCATGTGCATTTTGGCAGCATAAGTCTTATGGAGTACAATGGCTGGTCAAGCAACCCAAGGGTGTTAACTACCAAAAAATGCATTTTTTACCTCAATAACACCAAATTGGCAAATGGCCAACGACTCATTTGTCTGGGAGAAATAAGTGGACAGATGACTACCCGTAGTTTATCGCGATTGCCAGTTTTGCTCGTCTGGTTGAACATTTCGTTTATGTCGCAATGGAAACCACACAGCTAATGATGTTAGCCTAGCTGTCATACTTGCTCGTATAACCAGCTTTTAAAAGCAAGAAAGTGATAAAATTAACAAAAATTGGAGGTGGAGTCATAGTGCAGATGTTTTAAAAAAAAGTACACTCAGCCCTGTCTAGCATTAATGATTTCATGCAAGTTGTTTTGAGCTAGCTTGCCGGCGGCAACTGGAAGTTGATAACCGCGGGCGGAAGTATATGCATATTTTTGATGACATTGACTGTAAATTGGTCTAGTCAAGGAGCACTAAGGTATCATCTGCATATAACTTAACATGTTTGCAAGCAGTGGTTTATAAATGCCTCCCGCAGAAATTTGGAGAAATTTTAGCTCTTTTGATTTATCTAGTTATACGTAGCTTTGCAGCTAAATGTTTAACTTAATTCCAAATGTAGCTGCTATCTTTGTCTGTTAGGTGTAGGTTGGTGGACAGGAGATGTTTCGTGAGTTTATTGGAGCTTTTCAGCTTTTCAAAGCAATGAGAGCATTGAGACTGGAAATTTGTGGATCTTTATCCAAAACACAAGCTGTGATAGCTTATTGTTAATTGTACCCAAAAGTGTTGTCATTTTACAAGCAACAAAAATATGATGCTGGCTTTTTAACCTCTTTTTTGTTTGTTTGTTTTTTTGTTTGTTTTTCAATCAAGGTTTTTGGGACTGGACCAGATATGACCAAATGTGAAAATGCTCCTATCTATAGATGCTAAGATGCATAATTCTTCAGTACAGACCAGCTTTTTTCCTTTTCATGCAGAAAAAAAACAAAGCTAGGGAGGTGAAATCTCATGAGTAAGTTTTGTAAGAGTATCTGAGAAGTTACACCTGATCATGTGACTTACAAGAGCGTGGCGAACGCTGCTCCTGTGACCGTCAGGTTGTCCCAGGATACAGGCAGGCAGCTGTAGAGACGAGTAGCATCCAGGAAAAACACCAGAACAGACATTGCAAAACAGAAGCACCAAGCCGCCATACAAAACACACCCTGCGAGCCGCTGTAGCCTGCGCTGTGGGTTACCATGGCAATCACACTACAGCCAGCTGCTAACTGACTGAGGCGGGCAGCACCCAGAGGTGAGCAGAGGGCCTTCATGTTGAGGAACGGACCACCCTGAGAATCCATGACTGGGTGAGTGTTGAGAAGTTAGTATTATCTGTTAAGAAGTTAAAGTAGATTCTCGATGTACAGAAGTTGAAAGTCCATACAGATGAAAAAGTTTTAGCTCAAGTCCCGCAAATAAATAAAGACAAGTCTTAGAGTCTTTCTCCAGCACCCCGTCCACGTCCATCCAAGAAAACCTGAAAAAAGTTTCAAACAGATAAAAAGATACAGGTCAAGTCTCAGTCCTGTGTGCCGTTGCCTCTCCTCTGTCACTGAATCACTCAGACTGTGCCCTCATCCTTCACTTCCACTTTTGTTTTCTCTGATGAAGTCACACCATTGTCATGTGTCTGGAAAGTACTGCTGCTTCCTCACACAGCGATTCCTCAGCGATGAACCCAAGTTAAAAACTTCCAGGTTACCCGTCTCTCAGGTATTCTCAGCTGTTATATCGCCCTTGGTGCACAATGTGTGGGCTCTGAGCTTCAAATGCATTACTCTCAACACCCCTGTGGATTCACACTCCCTGTTTCTGTTGTGTTTACAGACTCGTCAGGGACTTTCACATGATCTGTTTCCGTAAAAACATTCACAGGTCTCAAATATCAAGATTCCACAAAGCAGGAATGACCGGTAGAGATTCTGGTCATGTTATGAGGAAGTTTACATCTCTCCATCTGTAGATTCTTTAAGTCCAAGAAGATCATCCAGCAGTCAAGCAGAACGCCAGCTAATGCACGACAAAAGCAGGTCCACCCTGACCTGTTAGCTATGACGGTCCAGTTCAGTCGTAGAAACTCCTGGAGGATCTTCTGCACCGGATAACAAACATATGACCGACCTTTCAGTAGCTGCACACACTCATGGTGTTAGTCCATGTGGCCTCGAGTGAAAAACAGTCATCAGCTCTCAGATGTCACTGCTCATCTTCCCAGGTCCTCTTCTGTCAGACACTCTTCCTCTCACACTTTCTCCTTCCCCTGTGTGCTGAGAGGAGGGGGCTGCCGGTCAGTCGGACCAGAATGGAAGTTATTTAGGGTTGGGCCGTCACCACATGAGGGTACATGTGGTTGGGCGTGGAGTCGGGGCATGCAGACACATTACTGACACCTTAGGAATGGGGTGAAGTGTTGTTGTCAGATCTGAACTGAGACATGACGACTTATCAAACAGAAAGTTGGGAAATAACAGAGAGATGTTAGATATGCAGAAGAATTCAACATATTTTTGTGACACCAACCTTAGATCTAGTTCATCACCACTTTATAGGTTTTTCACGTGTTGGTGTGTCGCCTTCACTTTTCTTAATGTTAAAATTTTAAAGAACCAAGAAACAATAGAAAGTAATAAGACGTCTCTATGCAATAAAAGAGTTTACCAACCAGACTGCTAACCCGTGATGCTCCAAAGTATCTTATATTACAAAACTGAACGCTTTATACATTAGTTAAAAAAAAAAAAAACTGAACATAAATTGTTTGAATTAAGCCATTAATCTGAGAGGGTTCAAGAAGCCTCAAGCCCATCCCAGCTGTGACTGGGTGTGAGGCGGTTACATCCTGGATAGTTCACCAGCATATCACACGGCCAGCATTTACAACCTCAATTCCAATGAAGTTGGGATGTTGTGTAAAACATAAATAAAAACAGAACACAATGATTTGCAAATCCTGTTTAACCCATATTTAATTGAATACACTACGAATACATATTTATTGTTCAAACTGATAAACATTGGGTTTTTTTTGTTTGTTTGTTTTTTTGGCAAATATTCACTCATTTTGAATTTGATGCCTGCAACATGTTCCAAAAAAAGCTGGGACAGGGTCATGTTTCCCACTGTGTTCCATCACAGTTCCTTTTAACAACACTCAGTAAGCGTTTGTGAACTGAGGACACTAATTGTTGAAGCTTTGGAGGTGGAATTCTTTCCCATTCTTGCTTGATGTACAACTTCAGTTGATCATCAGTCCGGGGTCTCCATTGTTGATTTTGCGCTTCATAATGCGCCACACACTTTCACACATATTATCTATCACTATCACTTATTATGGGGACACATTTCAAAGTCAGTGTTTGTGATGGTATGGGGGAGCATACGTGCTCATGTCATGGGTAGTTTAGGGCTCCGTTAAAGCTGCTCAGTACAGGTGTTGGAGCAACATATGCTGCCATCCAGACAATACCTTCTTCAGGAAAGACTTTGCATGTTTCAGAAAGACAATCCCAAACCACGCTCTGCATGTATAAAATGTATGAAATGGCTCAGCAGAAGAAAAGTTTAATCTAAATCGGCCTTTCCTCTCATCAGAAACATTTGGCATCGTCATGAAAGATCAAATGTTGGGGATCTGAAATGATTGCACTAATGGGCACATTGGGATAACATTTTACTTTTAGATCTCTAAAACCTGGCCTATATGTAATATTACTTTTTCAATTTTAACATTTCATATAATATCTTTGTATTATTTTGATTTAAATACAGATTTTAAGTAATGTACAAACCATCACATCCTGTTTTCACACCATTTTACAGTGTCTCAACTTTTTTGAAACTTGTGAAAACAAGTTTTTAATAAATGAAAATAAAAGAAACTTTAAACTTTTATTCTCTGTGGGTCTGTCACCAAAAGTGACACCTTTCAAATAACACACGTCAGTTCACCTCATCAATTGTTAATATAAAAGTATTGATGGAAGCAGCGTCTTTCAAAGTTGATACCAAAGAAAGAACAATGAATAACAAAGGCTGACAGCAGAGAAAACACACTTTAAAACTAAAGTAAGCGGTAGTAATACATTTTTAATATTTAGTGTTTTCAACAGACCGTCAACAATTTTTGTACAAAGGAACAACTTTTTACTCTACATTCAACCCCCCCCCCCCCCCCCCCCCCCCCCATATCTCTGCTGGAAAATACTGAACACCATGAATCCTTCTGAGAAACAAGAAGACAGCGATGTGTTTTGTACCTGAAGTGTACTCAGTATGCCTGATAACATTTACATGACCTTAATCTGTTACCTCTGTCATTATACATCAGGTTCACATGAGCAGCATGTCACACACTCATAAATAAATGGTCATGGTTTCTGAGTCCATTCTCCCAACAACAGTCTCCAGCAGCCTCAGTTGCTCCTCTACACACTGGTTTTCTCCCACCGTCCTCGGGTCTCTGTCTCCACCTGCAGGTGTGTCGCTCTTTGCTCACTGGTTCATGTGCAAAAACTATGCATCAGTTGCTCATCAGTCATGCTCAGGAGTTACATGTCATATGCTGACATGGTCCCAGGTCTGCAGAGCAGGGATGGATCAATAACCTCATAAAGAAAGATCAATCGTAGACATGTTTTTATGACTCATCTTGGGCCTCAGCAGATTTGTCACTGCAAATTCGAACATACATGAGATATAAATATCTTAGTCTGGTCGCGCCATTTTGGATGCTCTGATCATCTGTGAGCACCCTGATATTTAAAAATCAAAGAAAGTTAATTCTGACCTTTTTAACTGTAAGCACCCTTGTTCGATGTGTTTAAAAGACCACGCTTCATACGGATATCTCTCAGAAGATTTTTAATCTCTCCTCATCGTAAAAACTACAAACACAAATACAAAATAACTCAAATGCTCTGCTTTTATGCAATATTAACATGACACACAATTGTAAAACATAAACAATTACCATTTGCATGAAAAAAAACAGTCGGAGCTGCGAGTCAATTTCCACTCTCATCTCTTTGTTTTTTGACTGACACACCCAGGGCTCACACTTTGACCTAACATCCTGTCATGATACATAACCTTTGACCTCATAAATTTAAATTAATACCCTTTTAAGTAGCATATTTTTAAAAACATTTTAACAATAATTTATGCTATTTATCACTTTCTAATGCTCTAAATAACCTTCTAATTAATATAAAACTGCAAAATGATACATTTATGACTTCATATACAACATTAATTTGTCTCTAAGACACTTACATTATCTGCTGTGATCATTCATTTTAACACAATCTGCATGTGGTGATTTTTTTCTTTTATGAGTATTATACACGTTACTTCCACTACTGTCAGCTGTCACCTGAGGCTCTAAATGCTCCTCAAACTATTGAGCCATAGAGTCCAACATATTCATTCGTTCATCTTCTATACCGCTTATCCTATTCAGGGTTGCGGGTGTCTGGAGTCTATCCCAGCTAGCTTAGGGCGAGGGGCAGGGTACACCCTGGACTGGTCGCCAGTCAATCACAGGGTTGACATACAGACCTTTGACGCACACACACCTACAGGCAATTTAGAATCGCCAGTTGATCTAGTGAGCATGTTTTTGGACTGTGGGAAGAAGCCAGAGTACCCGGAAAGAACCCACGCATGCACAGGTAGAACATGCAAACTCCACACACAGAAAGGCACACCGTGCCCGAACTGGGATTCAAACTCGCAACCTTCTTGCTGTGAAGCAACTGCACTACTGTACAGCCCAGTCCAACACGTCTTACACAATGCAAACACATCAACTGTGTGAGTTAACTTTAACAACCAACTACAAATTTAGTGCTTTGAACCTAACTGATGCTGAGCAGATATCAAATATATCTCTGACCATGTCCGAAGCATCTTCGAATGATGAATCAGGTGACCTGAGGTTAAAGGGAGGCAAAACATACCCAGCACAGTTTCATAGAAGACGAAAGCAACTTATTCTCTGGTAACGACAAGTTACATAGAAGATGTCTCGTAAAATACTTCAGTAATGATCAGCACAAAATCACACAGAGTGCTGTAGATCTGTGAGTTCATTGTGACCATTAAAGACAAAATGAAACTTTTCTTCACAATCCTTTAACTAAATAATCCCACATCACAATTTATAATAGACCTCAAACTGAGAGTGTATAAAAGTCCAACCATGGACACGACTTTTTAACCTTCTTGAAATCAAAACAGATTAACCTTTATTGCTGAATGTTTCATATTTGATACATGAGTTTCAAAGACCTCTATCTCATCAACATGATACATAGTTTCCTTAAAACCTGTTGTATGAGACCTGATACATGTATTCTACCCCCTTTGAAGATTATCGTCCCACTACAGGCAGCTGAAGTTGTATTTTGGCCCTTTTTAAGATAGCTGCTTGCATGAAATTAATCCACACACTTTCCCGAATAATCACTGCTAGTTTTAAAGAAGTCATTTTTAAAAATAAGTGTTTTCTGCATTGAATGAATGCATATTTACCCCAAAAAAACTCTACTAAGAAAAAGTTACCAAAACAACCCAATGTGTCAAACATGATATAAAATGTATCATAAAAAAAATGAAAAATCTCATCTCAGAAATTTTATAACCATAGAATTTTCTGCCTATTTTTTGACGGGTCAGGCTTTTAAGAGTTAAATGCAGGAAAGAGTTTCCTAATTATGTAAAATGTGAGCCTGGATTTCTGTAGAAAGACTTGTCGTCCCCTCCAGCTGCCACAGGGAGGCGCTAATATGACAAAGCAGCAGTGTTTGGACTCTGAGGACAGGCAGATCCTCTTTCCACTCTGGCTTCTTTATGTCTAGCTGAGACTTCAAAGGGCACAAGTTTAATTTGCAGCCTTAATTTCATAAAAGTAAAGATGCTATGTTGAGAAAAACAGAATTCAATGATTTTAACTGAAGAAACTTCAAAGTTGTCTAGTGAGTTTTATTTTATCAGACACTGAAAGATGTTATTGTTTTCATTTAATGCTTTAACTTGACGCTCAGCTCGCTACATCTTATTGAAAATACATTGAACTGAGTAAAACCTGATTGGGTTGTCGCTTCAACCAGTTTTCTTAATTTTGTGGTTTCTGATCTTAGTGCCCTAACAACGTAAAAACACCTAAAAAAAAATAAATTTGATCTATTTTTTATCATTACAATCATTATTTTCTCTTGGATGGAACATTAAAGGGTTAAACATTAAATATACTTCATATTCCTTTGTTTTTAAAAATTGAAAGTTAAAAAAAAATGTAAATGTAAATGTAAAAATGTAAATTTTAGACTTGAAACCAGCAATGTGTTTAAAAAAAAGTTGGAACAAGGACGACAACACTGAAAAACTGCATAGAGGAACATCTCCCATTGACTCAGGTTAATTTTCAACCGGAAAATAACATAAAAAGTGCATTCCAGAGGGGCTGAGTCTCAGACGCAGAAATGGGAAGAGGATCACCACTCAGTGTGAGACGACATGAACAAATAATTAACAATTTCAATTAGTTTATCTGAGCGTAAATTTAAAAAAAAAAAGAGTTTTTATTTATTTATTTTGGGGGTTAAAACTGGTTCAAATCATTCCATGCAAAGAGAAAACTAAAGATCAATGCCAGTTAAGATCAGGAAACACCAGCAGCTTCTCGGGTCCGGAGCCCATATGAGATGGGAAAGCGGAAACTGCTTCGTGCTCTGGCAAATTTAAATTCTGACAATCAAGAGAGACACCACCTGACTTAATTTTAGTAACACTTCAGAAAACCTGCATCGGTGATGGAATGTGAATCCACGAGGGGCCCGTTGCGTGGGTAGCTTATACAACAGAGAGAGCCTCATTGATGCTGAACAGTACATCCAGGTTTTAGAGCAACATATGCTGCCATCCAGACGATGACTTTCTCAGGAAGAACTTATTTCAACAAGAAAAGTGCTGAACCACATTCTGCAAGGTGTTACAACAGCAGGGCTCTGTAGTAGAAGAGTCCTGATGCTAAGCTAGCCTGTTTGCTGTCCTTACTTGTCATCCATCGACAACATTTGGCTCACCCATGATGTGACAAAGGAGACCTCAAACTATAGCATTCATTAATGGGAGAACATTTCACTTTCAAAACTCCAGAAACTGTCTTTAAAAACAGTTCCCAAACATTTACACTGTTTTTAAAGCAGAAGTGGTTCAACACGATGGTTAGCATGCCCCCAGCACAACTTTCTAACATGATTAAATTTAGGTTTCTTTTATAGAACAGAAGTTCCTCTCAGCTACTTTACATATATGAATTCATGCATTATGAAAGCTATGTGGTGAGGCATAATTTGTAAAGCTTTAACTGTGTTCAAAACTTCACTCACTGAAAAACAACCAGCACGAACTTCATTAAGAGCCCCTCATGCTGCAAGTGCTCATCGCTATATTTAGCACTGTAAGCAAAGTTCATCGTAACTGGAAGTAATTAATTTGTAAGTGGGAGACTGAGAGAGTGTGTGTGTAACAAATGGATGGAATGCACTCCTCTCTCTCTCTCTCTCTCTCTCTCTCTCTCACACACACACACACATACTGAAACAGACTCTTTGTGGAGCCAACTAATTGAATGAGGGGCAGCCCAAGAAAAAAAAAAGGTGTGTGTAAAAAACGACATCAGGAGAAAATAGGCCGCATGCGGCTTGTTTCTCATTGTTGATTTGTTCTGCTGAGAAGTTGAGGGTGTTTTAATCAGTTTCATTTTTACAATAATAACTTTTTGGACCAATCTGAGATTATCTTTAATTAATTTTGTCATTCGATAAGTTAAATGCATGTTTTGGTCAGAAACAACCGCCTGGTATTCGTTTAATATCCAGTCAAAGGTTTCCATCACTTGATTGAAGTCAGCTACTGACCTCTGTGATGTGGGAAAACTGACTTGGAGAGGTTTTTTGGATTTTTTTTTCAAGTGATGGAAAAAGTGCATAAATGTTCCATTTCTTATGCTGGAGGTGACTAGCTAGCTTGCACTTAGTGTAGAATTCATGTAGTTTTCCTGGGCTCTCACTCTGTAGTTTTTCAGTGAAAACAGAAATTTAGATCAAATTTTCTTTTATAATTTTAGAGTTCAAAGACAAACTCTGACTCAATGATATCCAACCCATAGACTGTAAAAAAAAAAAAAAATGGACGGCATCTCGCTCGGCTCAAACTGAGGTTGCCACAAAAACTGCCCCCTCTGGTGGCTGGCTACAGTACAAGACAAAAACTCCGCCTCGCTATTCATTCCAGATGGGCTGTGGTCAAACTTTAAAAAATTATTACACCTCATAGAAATGTTGCTCTCATCTGTATGCTGTGGTGATATTTAGATATTATTAAGCTGCTTTGGGTTCAGGTCCTCTTTTTTAAAAAATGTTTCTTTTTCATTAGTTATTAGAGGTTAAAAACGGGGTTTTACATCTCATTTAACAATGATTGACAGCTGCAGTTCTTGTGTAGGATTTTCGGGAATAATAAAATACATCGGGACGGACAGTTAAGAGGAGATCAGATGGTCTGAATAAAAAAAATTGATTATTTTTGTCACCCGTTTCCAATCAGATTTTTCCAGTTCCTCGTAAGTCTCTACAGCGCAGACTCTGGCTCCACAATGGCGGCCAATGGCAGCTCCCGTGAGGGAGGTTTTTTGGCTTCAAAACCGTACAATGGTAAAAGGCGGAGCCATGCTGTCCATTCTATATACAGTCTATGTATCCAACCCCATCATACTTCTGCACTAGATCCATTTGAGAGAAAGGCATTATAAAATTATTAATGCAGATTTTTCTTTTCAAAATGCAAACTCTGTCACATTTCTAAACAGTAAAGACGGCAACGTTTCCATGAATGTGTATGTTCAGTAATGAAAAGGGTTAAACACTGCAATGGAAAGATCAAGACAAGTATTTAAAGAGAGGAGCAGAAGAGCACATGCTGGATCAGTTATTGGGCTTCAAATAAATTGGACTGAATTGAAGCGAAAGCACACTGAAAAAATTTAAAGCTGTCTGTAAATGTAATGTTTCAACATAAGACAAATAAAGCATTATTTGTACAACAATCTTTATTCATTTTGCACTACATTTTTAGCTGCTCAATAAAAACAGCTTTTTCAGCACTCTCTCTCCTCCCCTCGGAATGAAACACAGCAATCTTCTTGGCAATAAAGAATTCACTTCTCGCTCATTTATCTCATTGCTTTAACTGTTTTAAGTCCTATTGAAGTGCACGATGCTTCTGAAACAGATGAGATCTGTTCCAAATCTGAGCCTTTATCAAAGCGCAGGAAACGTTTAAGTGCCCACATAGTCTGAACGCATCTTGTCAGACGTCGGTCATGTTGAATTCTCCAACACAGCAGCAGCAGCAGCAGCAGCAGCTTTATTTCTTACCTGTGCAGGAAATAAAAGATAATTAGTTAACAAGGTTTTTTTGTGTTGCATGGTGTTCATCTGAAAAATATCTGAAAAATTCAAAATATCTGAAAAAAAATCTGGAGAGAACAGATTAATAGTATAATATTTTATAATTATTATATTTTGAAAGACTCTGCATTCAATGTGTAGAAATCCGACTTGAATAAACTTCTTCTTCCTTACATTTTTTTGGTTCGCTACTCCTCCAACAAAATATCACCGATTTTCACTGCTCGAATTTCAAAATGTTCAGCATGTTCAGGAGAAGTAAACGTGTACTTTTCACATTTCTAACCCGTGTACTTTTTAAAATATTCAGCATTTTCCAAAAATTTTTGGCCCATTCAAATAAATGGAGAACATCTGTTGCCATGGAAACCACCGAGTTTTTGATGTCACCAGTCATAATTATGTTTTGTTGTGTTGCTCTCAGTTTCAGCAGGTGCTTTGCTGTCATTTAACTCATCAAAACAAGTACACAGCTGTCGAACTTTGGTGTAGAGATTAAATCAGAGGGATAAACGACTGTTCACATGGAATCAATACAAAGCTACTCTTGTAGAAAAGGAAGTATGACAAAGAAAAGATTGTTGAAGGCCAGGAGTGTGTGTGCTCTAACACTGAATCCACCAGGAGCCATCTTAACGCTGCTATGTTGTTTCTATTCAAACATGTTCAGCTGTGATTTAAGTGTCCTCTGTGCTGCAGGGCTGCACACATCTGCTCTATAACTCCTCGTTCAGTTTTTCTTTTAACCTCCTCATGACGGAGAAAGCAGCCACAATTTCCTTAAAGAGACACGCAGGGACACACACGGAGATCAGGAATAAAACGCACACAAATATGAAGGGAGAAATATCCTAAATAAAAACATCCATACAGTGACCATCAGAAACACCACAACAGAGCAACGCGCCTGGAGAGAGCGGAGGAGCTGCTCTGTGTGATGTGGCCCTGCAGCAGGCTCCCTCTCTGGGCTCTGAGTGTGTGAAGTGGTCTCCTCTGCTGGGGGGGCTGACCCTCCACAGCTAATTGGTTCATCCTAACATGCATCCTTATCGTCTGAGTCGTTAGAAGTTCTTCTGTCAAAGAAACATTTCTACTGGCTCTAGTTTAGGGGGTTTGCATGTTTGTGAGGCTGTTTAGTGTAATAGGAATTATGTGGCGCAAAGCTTTCTGATCTTTCCCGACAGGAAGAGGAAGAGATCTTTGAGGGTGATGACTGGAGAGCTCAGACACTTTTACATGAACACCGTTTGCTGCGGTTCGAACTGTGGTGTGTTTTCCTTTTTGGGTCAGTTAGTTTGGTGCACCATGAAAAGGCAGGCTTTCCATCCGGACTGTGGTGAGGGATGTTTTTGGTGCGATTGAAAAGGGAAGCGGAAAAATAAAGCATGCAGTGACAAATGTGTGTCATAATTAAATCAAACTGTGTCCGTGCATGGAGATCTCAAGGTGGAAAAGCACGGCCTTGTTGTGTCAGCAAACAGTGTCTGATGTAAAAGTGCTGAAAAGTATCTTGGAGGAGTGTTCACTGTAAGTGCTCGGGTCAGAGTCACTCAATATTAGCTAGATTATGTGGCAGAACTGGGCTCATCTGCAGGAAACTGCTTCTCCTGGCAGTTTCTCATCAAAGATGATGAACAAACTTCTCTCACTTACTTAGATTCAGCTTCCAGAGTTCCAGATCAATCAGGACAATAAACATCTGTGACCATTATTTCATAACCGTTTTCATTTGAAGCTAATACTGTCATGGTCGTGTCCCTCCCTCACCTGGAAGCTTGAGCCACTTTGGCACCTTTCCCGGGTCAGATCTCGCTGGTTTAGCAGCCTGTGTGTGTGCAGACGGCTCCGGCTCACTCTGTGTTGACCCGCTGGTGTCGGGTCTCAGCTCTAGTGGAGGCTGCAGCTCTTCAGTGCCTGCAGAGCCGGTGAGGGATGAAGGAGACCGAAGCATGCAGCTGGTGTTGAAGAAAGAAAAACAGAATAAAATGTTACGCATGTCAGCAGAAGAAGGTGCTCTGAAGCTTTGTGAAGAGCTACATTTTTACATGAGAGGAACTGACGGAGATGTTTAATAGAGGGGGAGAGCCGACCCTGTTAAAGAGGCAGGAGGACAACAGGTGGGGGTCACATTTAGGAAACAAGCCCTTATTTTTAGAGGGACTGGAAAAAGTGTGTGTGTGTTTTTGTGAGTATGTGCGCTTGGAGGAAATGAGGGTGCACGACGGCACCTGCTGTTTAGGCACAACCTCAAAGGGATTCCAATGATGATGGCTTTGTGACAGGAAAATAGGCTGGTTGCCGCAGGATACAAGAGCATGTACACACCCAGACGTTCACACGACCAGGCGCACTCTGAAAACACACACACACGTGTTGGCGTACCTCGCAATGGACTCGTTTGCTTGTGAGGCTGAGACAGAGGACTGCAGCAGTTCCCTCTTTATGTAGAAGTCTGTGTGGACACATGACGTGGGACACGATGTAAACCACTGGTACTGTGTACTGCTACATTCCTCAGTTATACTCCGGAATCTTATTTATAATCAACAGATCAGAGTAAAAAAGGATAAAAACCTGTCTTCATGTCTGAACCAAAGTAGACCAGAGCTCCAGGAAACAGATCCGCCTGCATCAGAGAGAGAGAGAGAGAGAGAGAAGCCAGGAGCTTTTGAAAATGTTGGCACACAACTTAATTTTGTACAAAATGGAAAAATCTAAACAAAACTGCCTTCTGTTACACGCAACCCAGCGCTGCTGCCACCACATCAAACTTGAGCGGAGTTGATTTCTGTGGATGATTCATGGCTCGGGGATCCGAACCAGTAACTGTCGTTCTTTGAAGCAAACCGCAAAATGAGCTCCAATCAAATGGTTAGTAAAAACACTTTCACCCCCTGGAGCACAACACTCCTCCATAATGAACTGCTTAATGGTTTTAATGGACCAGTGGCAGGCAGATATTATCAAGCATACAATTATGAGGTACAGACGCAGACAGACAGACAGACAGACAGACAAGCAGGGGAGCGGGGGAAATGTCTGTGAGGGTATCAGAAAGTCGACAAACAGAGCAGGGTTTAGAGGAACAGCATCACTTTGTGCCTGTTTTTACAGTTTTTACCTACCGTTTAAAATAAAATCCTTTAGATAATAACTCTATTAAACAAAGGGCACAGAGGTCACCTCTATAAGCCAGTCTACCACCATGCTACCTTAATATCGAGTGTCCCCAGCTAATGAGTTTTTCAAGACTTTTTTTTTTGCTTTGAGTTGAGAGCTGAAATTCCAAGTTATGAGCCAGCTTCAGATACCCCACCACTGGCACAGCGAGCGCCACAGTGAACCCTGCAACATCCGCCCAGCATCCTGTGTCTCACCCCTTCACTTAAAGCGGTTAGCTCACAGTGTTCAGTGATGTGTTCGCCTTAGTGCAATTATTTTCCAAAACTTTCAGACTTAATTTGAAAGAAACACGGAAAAAGTTGCAGCTGGGCGCACTGACTGACTCATTGTAGAAACATTATGAAAAGGAGGATGAAACAGAGCTCACTGGAAAGGTTTTTAGAGAAAAAACACCTGCAGACGAAAGTGAGGAAAGTGTGGTGAAAAGGGCAAAAATCAGCCAATAAGAATTAGTTATTCAGTTCAGCTGCTCTCCTCCAGCTCCGTCAGCCTCTTCAAGTCGTCTGATCTCTCAGGTAAATGCTGAACATTAAACTTAATAAAACCGGTTCATTGCAGTAAATTTTATCATATTTTGTTGTTACAAAATAATTGCCATTTATAAGTACATTTTCCTATTGAAAAAACATGTAACAAAACAAATTGTGGTGTTTTTGGGGGGTCTGGAACAAATTCATTTCAATTCATTTCAATGGGGAAAATGGATTTGACTTAGAGTAATTAAACTCGTAAGTCAAAGCACCACTATACCCACACGCACATATATATATAAACACACACACACATATATATATACATATATATACACATATATATATATATATATATATATATATATATATATATATATATATATATATATATATATATATATATATATATATATATATATATATATATATACACACATATATATACACACACACATATATATATATATATATATATATATATATATATATATATATATATATTGAATATACATATATATATATATATATGTATATATGTGTGTGTGTATATATATATATATATATATATATGTGTGTGTGTGTGTGTGTGTGTGTGTATATATATATATATATATATATATATATACACACACACACACACACACACACACACACACACAAATATATATACATATATCTGCCCAATTCATTAAATGTGATACACAAAAAAATTTAACAAACAGAATGATTTAAAATATTTTTGTTGATTTTGTTAAAAGGCTTAATAAAAATTTCAGTTTCAACATTTTTTAGCTATTTATTGACATGTCAGGCTTTTAAGGGTAAAGCTTCCTATCTACTGTGACTGGGAGCTGAGGAGAGAAAGATGTTAGTGAGGGGCAAAGTCGGGAAATGAAGCAAAAGAGTTGGAAAAATTATCAAATAAAATTGAATGAAGTAAAATTTTTACTCCTCTGCGACTCATCCTACACACTGTCCTCTCACGTCACCCCCCCAATCCCCCTGATGTTTGCTGAATTGGGACACCCCGGCCTAATTGCTATTATCTCAGCCCTGTGAGCAGGAAACAATGTGTTACAGAGAAACAACGACATTCCTGCCATCCCGCTCCCTCCGGCACTGGAATGTTCGTTTGGGATGAGACAGCGCGACGGAACAGGACCTGTGTGTGTTTGTGTGTGTGAGAGTGTTTGTAAGGGACAAGAATGGAGTGAGGAAGAGAGAGAGAGAGAGAGAGAGAGAGAGAGAGAGAGAGGCAGAACATGTCTTGATTGAAGGCAGAGGGAGAGACGGGGAGAGGGAGGGAACGCCTGGTATCAAAGGGCTTCTGGGTCGGGAAACATTCCTTTCCTGACATGACACAAAGTGATTACACTGTGCATCTGCATGTGTGTGTGTGTGCCTGTCTTTCTACAACCCCAATTCCAATGAAGTTGGGATGTTGTGTAAAACGTAAATAAAAACAGAATACAATGATTTGCAAATCCTGTTTAAACTATATTCAATTGAATACACTACAAAGACAAGATATTTACTGTTCAAACTGATAAACTTTTTTTTGACTTTGATGCCCGCAACACGTTCCAAAATAGCTGGGACAGGGGCAAGAAAAGACTGGGAAAGTTGAGGAATGCTCCAAAAACACCTGTTTGGAACATTCCACAGGTGAACAGGTTAATTGGAAACAGGTGAGTGTCATGATTGGGTATAAAAGGAGCATCCCCGAAAGGCTCAGTGGTTCACAAGCAAGGATGGAGCGAGGTTCACCACTTTGTGAACAACTGCGTGAGCAACAATGCATTGGAATTGAGGTTGTATAGTTGTATATGCGAGTGTGTGAGTGTGTCAGAGACGGGAGTGTACATCAGGAAACAAAGCCAGCCTCTGTGTGTGTATCCACCTGATCACCTGCACCTCTATGTTTTTTAAGACCCTTATGGACTAATAGATGGAGACTTGGGCATTAGTGACGGCAAAGAGGGAAGTAGGAAAGTGGAGGAGGCACAGGAGGGTTCAGGTAGAAAAGGAAAGACGAGGTGATGAGCAAAAAGGACGAGTGGAGGGAGTAAAAAATCTGGAGATGTCTGCTGATGAACAGACAGGAAAAGTTCAACGGGGACAAAAGATGAAAACAAGGAGAGTCTGCAGTCTTACATCAGAAGATGTGATGAATCACAGGATTATTGTGGCTCTAAAGGCAAACTGAAATGTGAGTTTGTGGACTGTAACCTTAAATAACCTTAAGTAGCAGATCCTCTGAGGGACTGAGTCTTGTTCATTCTCACGACAGGCTTAAAAATGTGTAAAAGTACGAGCAAAAAAAAGGCACAATTTTTGAACCAAGGTAATGTTTCTACAAAATCAATAAAAACAGAGAGTTAATGTTGTCGCCTTTTAAAAGGTTGATCAACTCTACATCAGAAGATAACTTCTCATTTGTATTCCTCGACTCGTAATTGAGCGCTGATAAGAATAGCCCTGAAATCTGAGGCATCAAGGCTGCCCAGTGCTGTGAGTGCCTGCATGTGCACCCGTGTGTGTGTGTGAGAGAGAGGATCAAAGCAGAGCCTGTATTAACCCCATGTGCCAGTCTGGGAAAAATCAAGCCCAGCTGGGGTCAAGGACAGTGGAGAGGGGGAACAAGCGTGAGAGTGTGGAGGCGCGAGCAGAGAGGGGGAGAACGGGAATGTAGAGGGGCTTTGAAGAGAAGAGAGGGACCAGCAGCACATTTAACAATGTGTGTAAGAGTGTGTAGCACTTTTCTTTTGTCCTCTGACCACTCAAAGCTCTCACACTCATCCATTTTCACGTTAAAGGCAGAGGCTGATGTAAAACAGCGATCAGGTTGGCTAAATCGATTCACACTCAGCTGGCGCAGCCTGTGAAACCCTAGAATGTCTTCTTTAGTGTTACCTTGATGGCAGCGTGTGTGTCTTACCTGAAAGAGTGTGACTGAGGAGTCGTTCAGGATGGTTTTTGGGGGGGTGATGACTGAAAAAAAAGTAGAAAAGAAGGCTTTTTATGTTTGGTTAAAGGCATGACTGAATCAAGAGTAAAATAGGTGTCACTTTTATTCATTGACCGGGCTTTTGTCACCAAATTCTTCATAAATTCAAGAGTCAGAAATATTTCAAGTGATAGGGCTTGAAGTAGGGCTGAATGACATGTTGTGGTTTTACTTTCCAACAGCGAGTGTATGACCCCCAGGAGAACCTGGTCGCCCCTTTGTTGAGAGACCAGCCAGAGAACAGAAACAGAAGCTAAAGCCAGGGCTTTTCTTAAAGCGAGCTGAGTTAGGTGGTGGATCTGACCCTCTCTGCAGGGATCAATAGCTCAGCTTTCACTTCAGTTCTCCAGCCACGTTCTTACCAAAGCATATCTGCATCTCTGAAAAAAATTTAATCATCGAGTTTGATTTTGGCCATCAGTTTTCTTCAATATTTTAATATTTTATCACCTTTTTAATACTACGATTTGGGAATCAAATGGGTAACAAACATCAGGATTCAAACCAGCTGTCAATTTGTGAGGGTTGCAGTCTTCACTCACATTCCTGTTCAGGCTTGTGTTTCTTTCCCCGTTGAGTTCCCAAGTTTCAAAAGCTAACTTTGATGAAAACGGGTGGAGTAATTTAGCTTCAGTGATAAACTGACTGTCATCACCCTGTGTCATTTAAAGTTCTTAGAGTTGGTCAGCTGCTGAGTGAGCAAACACTTGGTGAACAGAGTCATCATCAGGGTAGAAAGAGAACTAACACGCTCTACTCAGGTACAGGTACAAAAGTAACAGTCTGCAGATCTAAAAAAGTACTAATACTTTAAGTACTTTATTAAGACACGACCTCAAAATAATGTAAAAATATACCATCCTATCCAAGTTAATCAGACATGAAATCCGCACGAAAGACCGTGTGTGGCTTTTATGCTGTTTCACACTCCGCGCAGCTTCCGTTCCCAAACTGCAGGGGGCAGTGTATCACAAACACACGTCTACCACAGTACTAAATAAGAGAAGAAGAAGTTGTTCACACAGTTTACTACCTTTTTTCACAAATTCCTCTTCTCTGACGTCATTTGTCTGCATGAAGCTGCAAGGACCTCACGGACACCTCAAGCACAAATCAGGCTTGAGAAGCAGGGCTCTAAATTAACTTTTTTGACCACCACCCAATGTGGCTGGTAAGTTTCTGAAGCTACCAGCCAATCAGAATTTCCACTAGCAAAATTTTTTCACATGCAAAAAAGATTGTTAGACTATTGCAATGTGTATTAATCATGGAAAATAAATTGATCATACTTTTTTTTCATTAAGATCCATGTGTAGCTTTTTAAAAAACGTTTCTGATAAAAAATCAGCTTGTAGCTCACATGTGACCTGACTGTGGTTGGAAAGAGGTGTCGGGCTTTGCAAAATCTTTGTTTCGCTGACAAACTATTGTTCTGGGAGAGACAGACCTGTGAAAGCACAGGGTGTCCATAAAGTCTCTTTACAATTTAAAAAATATTACAAAAGCAAATGAACAGAAATATTAGGAAAGTGTTATCTGAGATTTTTCTAACTAATTTAATACACCTCTACATGGACACCTTTAGTTGCACAAAGCACATCAACACAGTACTTGATTTCTTGCCATATTTGCTGCAGCATTGCCTCATCAATGATGGTAATGGCATCTTTTGCCTCAGATCAGTGATGTCTTTGTTCCATACTAAATATCTTTAACATAACCCTGTAGCTTCACTGAGTCCGCATATCCGATTCTGTTTCAATAAACCATGACACACGTTGTGCCTTTTCTTGAGGAGTAGCCATTTTTAAGGGCTTCATTTAACAGAACGTCTTTCATCAACATGAAACCTGAAATACACAAATAAAATGTGATTAAAACTCTGATAACTACAGAGTACAAAGAACAAATCTGATTAGGATATCTAAGAATGTGTATGTCTATGTTTTAAACTGTAAAGAGACTTCATGGACACACTGTATTTGTAGTGATTTCCACGTGAGCAGTGTGTTATTCTCCTCCTCCACTTAAGTTCACCTGATCACTGAACAAAGAGATAAGACGTCTTATCTCGTCTTGATGTTGTGTCTCTGTTAATAAAATTTATTATCATTTACAGGTCTAGACCTGTTAACGCTTTTGGAAAGCGTCTTAAGATAACGTTTGTTATGAATTGGTGCTATATAAATAAAGATTGATTGATGGATGGATGAATGGATGGATGTCATCCATTCAGCTGGCAGTCACACCGTTGATGGATAACTTGTATCTTGCTTATATATATGCTTTTTATTTCTTTCTTTGTAGTCAGTGATGTAAAATGTAGTAAAGTGTTATACTTGGTACACACACAAAAAAAATTACACTACTCAGTTATAGTAACTGTAGTAAATGTAATCAGTAACAAAAGGACACCAGTCAGATTGCACCGTTTGGCTCTGTGAACAGACAAAGCTAGTTTCAGTGAAGAAGTTTATTATGCCCTAAAAACGCCCCAATGTCAACTTGAGGTGTATTAATCCTTTATTTTTCATGTCAGTGAATATTTTACTCATGCAAATCAAGTCCTTCAAAGTGAAGTTGGTTCTGTTCCACATTATCAGGTAATTGTTATGGTGAAAACCTGAAGGCCAAAACTATAAAACCTGATTTATGAACTGTTGAGATTTTAGCACAGGTGACAGCACAGAAATGAGATTTCCAACCAGGGAAGTGTTGGGGAGTGAAAATGACACTTACAAAGGTAGAAACTGAGCTGTGGATCCTCCAAGTGACTCCTCACAAACTGCCTCACAGCTCCAACTGCACAAAACAGACACAGAACGGAAATTTCAGCATGAAGAAACGGATCGACCTGCTCCTCCGCTCATTACCGCCTGGAGTACAACTCATTTTTCAGATGGAAAGTCCCTCAGGTTTGTTGTTGTGCTGGCTGTTGTGCGGCTGCCGACTCTGAGGTGGATTAAATCTCGGGAATTACAGACCTGTCTCCCTTTTTCTGTCTCTCTGTCACTCCGCTGCGGCTGCGCTCATAAATGTGGTGAGGGAGCCGCAAGTAGCTTTTACATTGCAGCCATACCTGTGGCTAGCCAGCTGAAAGGCTGCTCACTGCGCACACACAAACACACAGGCAAACACACACACACAGATAGACACACACCTGTCTCCAGGGGCCTGAAGAAGCCTTGTAGAACATGTCTGTCTGGAAACTGGACCCTCAGGACCACCTGGAGACACATGGATGGTGTGAATTATTCAAAGTCTGAGATTTCAAAGAAACGCACCGACTGAAAAATGGGACTGTGATAACTTGTTATTTGTGCTCACTTTGGGGTATCTCTCCATCTTCTCCCTCATGTGTGCTTCTCTCAGAGATTTAGTCATCAGTGGCGCCTCCTCCAGTGTCTTCCTGGAGGAACAAGAAAAAAAAAATGAGGACAGGAAGATGAAGACAGCTACTCGCGTGTGGCCGTTTATGTTTGCGTGCGTGTCAGAGGCACGAGATAAATTGCTGTGGTCGTCCTAATTCCACGTTTGGTAATTGCAGTCATTGACAGGGCAGTAGCGAAGCCACGAGGCAGCCAGCTAAGTCGACGAGGATCAAAGGATGTACGCGATGAGGTCTGAACCTGACAGTGTTAGGGTCGACGGCTAGAAGATAAACGTCTACACACGGCTTACTAATTGCTCCCTGTGTGCTGGATTTAGAAGCTTTCGTAGTCTGTGGGTGTCTTATAAATGGGAACACGTTTACAAACGCACACAGCGTCTCAGCAGCTGTGGTCTGCAGCGGCCACATCCAGAGAGCACAGAGTAAACTCACCCACATCTGTTTCGAGGACGCACTCGTAAATAAATAAATAAAAACTTCAAACTCATGATAAAAAGAAAATAAAAAACTTGCAGTGATGCTCTGCGTTCTCCCTGCCTCTGGCCTCTCATCACTGCTCTGGTATTCAACAATTAAAGGTTATACATGGACAAAACACCGCAGGACCGAAAGCCTAACTGACTAATTATCCGTTCAAAACAGATCAGGAACACATCGGATCCAGACGTGTTTCTGCAGCAACAAGGTGTTTGGACCAAATATGGCACACAGTGTCCTGACCCAAAGCCACCCCAGTGTTTCCATTCACTTCCTGTCTTACCTCTCGCTCTTCAGCTGGGCAAATCGCTTTCGAATGTCATCCACTGTCACCTCGAAGAACTCATCAGGCAGATCCTGGCTGTCCTCAGTACTGTGACAGGACATGGAGTCCAGATGGTAGATGAGAGGCTCCCGCTCCACGGGCTGTAGGGAGACAAGAGAGAGTGTGTGTGTGTGTGTGTGTGTGAGAGAGAGAGGAAAACATCCACACTTTGTGGGGGGGGGGCTGCAGAATCAGAACGAACAAATGTAAGGGGAACAAGGGGAAGTTGTTTATCGTAGTTTGGCTTGGCCTCCATAACTTCACAGGTCAGTTTGTGAATGTAAACGCACGAAGCCGCTCCTTCAAATATTTTAAATACCTCAAAAATAGCCATTAAAAAACAAACAAACATTAAGCTGCATTTCAACCAAGTGGTCAAGTTCACTACGGTACACTGCTGTTGTTCTATTCTGATATCAGAAGCTGAGAAAGGTACAAAAATAACGACAAACCATCCTACTTTTTGTCCTCATTCAGTTATGATAACCAAGGGGCAACATCCGGTTGGGAAAAATGAAGCCTATGCGGAAGTGCTACAAGTTGTTGCTCAGCGAGAATCCGATGGAAGCTGGCTGCATAAAGACCGTAAATCACGTACACACCAAGCCAAAAACAGCATTAAAAAGCATATTTACAGCCTGGTTCAAAAAACAGCTTGGGTCTGAGACGCTAATTTTGCTATTGGCACACACTGTATGGGGGGTGAATTTTTTTCTAACTCTGTGGTTTATTAGATATTAGGATTACGAGTTTGTTCAATCAGAGGCTCGGCTCAGCTCGCGTGACTGGCAGGCGCCCTATAGCTGTTAGAACAGAAGCTCAAAGTCTACGTCATATCCAAGATGGCCCTGTCCAATGATTCGCTTCAACTGACTGTATCAGGAACAAACGGGAGACTAAGTCCATATTTTATACAGTCGATGGTGGTACCAATCTAACTGATCTAATGTGTAGAACAGGGAAACATGTTTACCTCTAAAAACTGCTCCCCCTGGTCCATGTCTTCATCTGGCTGTTTGGAGGTGATCACGTGCTGTAAAAGAGGAGGACGTTTAACGAGTTAATCCTACATTGAAGTTAAAATACTGATCATAAAAGGTGAGAATGAGCACAAAACAACATCATTTTGTGAGGGTTCTATGAAATCAGACTCATTTGAACCCTGAGGCAATAAGTTTGACTTTAAAACATGTTCATTTGTGCTTTCAGAACCATATCCAAAAAAGAAAAACTTGAAAAAAAATGTCAACATGGGTGGTAAGTTTTCTGTCTCACATGAAAAGAAGAACTTAATGAGACATTAATAATCTGGTTCACCTTGGCACTGGAGCTGTGGCCTGCTTTGGCTTTCTTTGCTTTGGGAGACTCTCCAACAGCAGTCAGAGATGACGATGATGATGATGAGGATAAAGAGCGCCCTCCTGCTCCTCCTCTTGGACCCCCGAGGCGCTGACCGCCACCAGAGAAGGGAGTGAAAGGAGCAGAAGGAGCAACAAAATCAGAGGAAGAAGAAGAAGAAGAAGAAGAAGAAGAGTGAGAGTTGACCCCAGATGGTCCTGGTTTCTCTCCATCCCCCTCCAATAATTCTCTGTCAGCAGCAGGAGCCTTCGACCTGACTGCATCCTGTGAGTTTTTAGCAACTTCCTGCTGGACAGGAGGTGCGCTTATGGCAGAGGTGGGAGTTGGCACAGGTTGAGTTTCCATTGGTCTGTCTGGAACTGAATTCTTAATCGGCTCCTCTGCTGCTGACGTCTCTGGATGTGTCGGAGCAGCAGCGGGGCGATGTGTTGTTTCTTTGGCGACAGGTGGAGTTGGCATCGCAGTTGCTTGAGTGGTGCCCATGCTCTCTTCATCCTCTTGTGTTTTATTCTTTTTGAGTAAAAATCTGAAACAGAAGCACAAACCAAAGCTCTTCGATCACCCCTTTAGACCAGCAACACACACGACTGTGTGAAACCACAGACATGAAGACGGTTCAGACCAGTTTTTAACAACTTCACAGATAGGAGATCTCACAGAAGCCGATCGAATGTGACTTGAGAAGATAAAAAGCTTTAACATCCTCTTGATGAAACTTCTGTCTGCTTCTCTCATTGGTATTTTGGGTATTCTATTGGAGGCAGCCTTACCTAGAATCACATTCATTAAATGTGTAACGTTTATGATTCAGGACGAGGGAGGCTTTGGCAGGGTAGGTCGAAGTAAAGGCTGAGTCATCACCACACACTTAAGGATCTCCTAAATCTGGCTTAAAACGGCCCGGTGTGTTGCCAGACTAAGGGTGTTTTCACACCTGAAAGTCTGGACCTTAGTCCGGACCAAAGTCTGTGCTTTTGTTATGTTGTACACATTTGGTTCAGTCTGTTATGGTTTCACACTCTCATTATTGCAAATGGACTAACAGAACTTACATGACGAACAATCATCAACTGCGTACTTTGCGTGTCTCCGTAGTTTACATTGATTGGTCATTTGGTCGGCAGGCATCTGACATCAGCATGTTGAAATGGAATTTAAGTTTGTCAACAATGAAAAAAAATCGCCATCATATCATTGATGTTTTTATAACACCAACAGCGACAACTTGAAAAACTGTACATAATGCTGATCCGAGGTCATCTTATGAGGTATATAATTAGACAACAACTTTATTGTCGTCAGAGAAAGTGTGTAATCCTGTGATTGGTACGAAAGACCGAACCTTTCAAAATAATGCTTTCACACTGGGCATGTACCAGACCGTGGTCCTGTTTGGTCTGGACCGAGACCACCGCTTTTGGTCGGACCAAGGTCCAACTGTTTGGTTCAGACCAAGGTCCACGGGAGGTTTCACACCTATCATTTTGGTTTGGATCAACCTGAAAAGTCTGAAAGTCCAGACCAAACAACGTAAGCGTGAAAGCAACTTTGGAATACAATAAGATGCTTTCGTTGAGGGTCTGAAGTCAACTGAAACACCAACAGCTTACCTGACGATGGCATTTCCTCCTGTTAGACCCAGAGACTTCAGAGTGGCCTTCTTCAGTGCTTCTTCACCACTCACCTACACACACACACACACACACACACACACAGCTTTGTAACTATTAAAATCTCTTTCATCTTTCTTAAAAGTGAGTTAAATGAGCCCTGCATACCTCATCTCTCATGTAGACACACGTGGGGGTGGATCCTGACTCCGACAGCTTGGACACACTGGAATCAGGCAGTGACAGGAAGAAAAACAGAGATCTAAATTACAGGGGAATTATTTTTATTGGCTTAAGCTGTGACAAAACAGAACACAGAAGTGACTTTCCCTTGTTCGGCAGTGATTTTACAACAAAACCTCATCCGTGCCATGAAGCCTGCATGTGTAAACCATGTGTGCACAATTCCATGTAGATACTAATTGAACCATAAATGTTTTACTATTGTTCTCCTCGCTCTGAAATCAAAGCTTCTCCCTTTGATTCACAGCATTCCTGGAGCTTTCACTCTGGGCGAGGTAATATTCCTTCAATCGAGGCATAACTTCTCTGGAAAAGGTCCAGGATGCAGACAGTGATGTCATCTAATAGAGACGAGGTGAAGCCTGGATGAATGCACAAGCACCTGGGACCTCACAGCTGGAACTACTGAGTCTGTGAGCGTGTGTGTGTGTGTGTGTGTGTGTGTGTGTGTGTTCGTGCATCATTTGGATTACTGCTGGAAACGCGAGGAGCAGTTAAAACCTCAGAAGAAGAGATGTCGTCTAACACCATGTTTGCCTGCGTTCATTCCTACACAATAATTACTTACTGAGTTTCTTGCTGAAACTCAGAGAAAACACTTCAACAGACCTCTGAGGGCTTTCTCTACGGCCTTACTGAAGCTGTGACAGAAATATAAAACAATAAAAGGGAAAAGATGCACAAATAATCTAAGAATCAAATCGGATCACTTTTGAATAAAATGTTTTTTTTTAAGTTTATCAGTAAATCACAGTTTTGTAAAAAGTTTACAGAGTCAAACTTTTGCCCTTCCATTTTCAATGTTTGAGTGTTTATTACTCTCCTCGTCTAAAAACATCTCAACCTCTCAACAATTCAATAATGTGTTTTTTTTTTCAGAGAAGAACATATCCTCACTTTCAGTTTGATGCCTGCAACACCTTTCAAAACAGCTGGGACAGGAGCATGTTGACCATTGTGTTGCGTCACCTCTTCTTTTACAAACAGTGTAAACATTTCGGAACCAAGGAGAGTTTAAAAGTTCTGAAAGTGAAATTTTGTCCAATTCTTCCCCGACACGGGACTTCAACTGATAAACAGTTCATTAAAAATTCATTTAATTTCAGGATGTGTCAAATGTTTTTCATGGATGACAAGTCAGGATTGCAGGCAGGCCAATTTAGCACCCTGACTCCTCTTTAACAGAGCAATGCTGCTGTCCTACGTACAGAATGTGGTTCGGTTTTTTTTGTTGAAATGGACAAGATCTTCCCTCATAAGGACATTACTCACATTTTCATAAACCTATAGTTCCCAAAACCTTAACATCGCAAGAAAAACTATTAAAGGGAACACCAAAACTAAAAAAAAAACAACTCAAATTTCAATGAAAAGTTTTTAGGCTCTTATGAGGTTGTTTTTTTAGAAGTTTCAATAAAGAAGTTTATCACAAAAGTGCAATGGAATCACTTTTTTTTTTTCTTTTTGCAAAAACATGTCATCAGACGTAAATAACAGACGCACCGCCCTCAGCTCCTCGGTCACGATCCTCTCCCAGAAGTCCCTTGTACGTGGCCACTGCCACACATACAGACTCTGGCG
Organism: Labroides dimidiatus; assembly: GCA_030710495.1. Taxonomy (NCBI): domain Eukaryota; kingdom Metazoa; phylum Chordata; class Actinopteri; order Labriformes; family Labridae; genus Labroides; species Labroides dimidiatus. The sequence continues at coordinate 31,280,210 of CM061145.1, forward strand.
TTCATATTGTAACAGCTCTGATGTTAGTTCTGCATTCAGCGCAGATGTTTGTGTTTCTGACAGTCAGTGAAGGCATCAGGAAGGCTGTGAGCAGCTCAGAGTGCAGCAGGAGAGAGAGGTGGAGGTGTGTGTGTGTGGGTGAGAGAGTAGACGAGCAGGAGATGATGATTTTTATTTATTGTTTCTTTTGTGCCTGTTTTGAGTTGGCGAAGTGTTCACGAATCCGCATCGTCATTGTCATCACTGCAGCGTCCGGATGGACGTTACAATATTTTAACGCCTTTGTCTGTTTACAACAGTAACACCCATCAAATTGACTGTTTGGCTCTTAAGATGTTTGGGATATCCATGGTTACCGACTGGTTACAGTCCTTCTTCCTCATTCCGCAAATTGAATCTCGCAGGACGAGATTTTACTCAAGTTATGTGCAATTCTAGTCGTAATGGAAACACCGGAAAGGTGCAATTGTACTTTACCAAAACTATATAAATAAATAAATAAATAAATATATATATATATATATATATATATATATATATATATATATATATATATATATATATATAAAACATATATGTATAAAATATATATATATATATATTTTTTTATTTTATTATATTTATTTATTCATTTGTGTATATATATATATATATATATATATATATATATATATATATATATATATATATATATATATATATATATATATATATATGTAGAACCTGTTACAATTTAACCAACTAGTAATAGTTGTGAGATGTTCCTCAGGTCTTTTTTGTTAAGAATATCACAACTATCTCAATGTGTCTCCAACCTTTTTAAATGTGTCATGAAAAATGGAGATTTTTTTTAATTAAACAAAAATCTTTTTCAGTTTCAACATCTAGTTTTTTATTTGCATTACTTTCAATCAAATATAAGACTGAAATGATGTGAAGGTTTTTATATTTATCAAGCTTTTATTACCAGACCATCCTCATGAACTCCCACACTGCTGCTCATACTTAAACTCTCAGACTCAAAGAGAGGAGTCAGGACTGGGCCAGTGTGAGGTTCATAAAGTGGATGGTTCCATACCCACAGCAACCTTCACAGAATTTTGCATTTAGGAAAGGCTACAATGAAAAAAAATAATCAAACAGAACATCAGATAAGTTGAAATAATCAAAACTCACATCAAACTTCCCCTGCTTTTTCATCATACTGAGAATGTTTTTTTTTTTTGTTCCCAAAAAAACGTCGGATATATGAAGGTAGAATCAATGATTCTTCTAACAAGCAACTTTCAAACCTATCCGGAACAGCGTGTTATCACTTTCCAGAAAAAAAGTCATTAAATTCCTTCATAATTTCTTCCTCACATGGACAGATTCACACAAACACACATATCTACACAAACACACCTGATTTGGGGAAAATGCATGAGCAGGTCCCACAGAGTCTGTCCACATGAGAAGGAATCCTGGAGGCGCGAGCCGTCCTCCATCTGTAGAGCAATCCGCACCTAATGGGACATGAAAACTACAGTAACCAAAAACTGAGGCGTCAACCGGGCGGCACACTTTACAAATTAACCATCATGCATGATACAGACAAAACTACAGGCTATTCATGACAAGCAACATTGTGCAGCAGCACTTGCAGCACTTGTAGCACTTTCTGCAGTCGTTATTACTAGAGCTGGTGAGAAATGAGTGACTCAAACAAAGCTGTTCAAATATACCAAAATAAAATCCTGCCAGGTTTGAAGTGGTTCATTAAAAAAAATAAAAATCATACAGACATTAAAAAAAAACTACAACTTTTCAGGATCTGAAAGCCCGTCAGTGAGAAGTTTCTTGGAGTGCTGGAAATCAAACTCACTTTCTAAGAATTAAACTTCCTCTTGGTATCCGTTTGAACTTAGCTGCTGAGTTTGGGGTCATTTGCAAGAAGAAAAATTCTTTGATAATCAAACTTGATTAAATTGCACATGTGGGTCTATCTCACTGTGGAAATGAGTAACATCAGGCATCCATGTTTTTCTTTCTGCCTGACTCATTCTACCAGTTGTTTATGTTTACTCAACAACCATGTTGTCCAGCACAGAACGCCGCCAGTCTGCACACCGGCAGAGATGAAAGGAGCTGTTGGCTGTCAATGACCAAACATGAAACTCTCACACAACCACACACACACGGCAGCTGGGAGAGCCGAGTGTGTCCGTGCCTGCGTGTGGCAAAGAAATGTGTGTGTGTGTGTTTGAATGCATTAAAACTACGAGGTATCAAGAGGCAACCATCCATCAAATAAAAAAGAACAACAGATGAAACACAGACGAGACTTTGCAGCTCAGATTATGATGCCATGATGTCATCGGAAACTACAGCTCAGATACAACAAAGATGGTTTTTTTGTAAACAGCGCAGATCAGAGTGAACACGGGAACACAGACGGAGAATTTATTCATTTCCAGGTTCTGACAATAAAACCCATGTACACTCATAACGCAGTGTAGGGTTATTAATGAATAGTCTGGGAATTTTATCTCTCTTTCTTGGAAATATAATACTGATAGTCTGGCACAGGTACCACCATACTGTCTGCTGTGTTACCAAAGCGGAGGTATTTCCTTTCTTTCCTGCAGATATTTCCTTTTGCCTTTTGCCATTTGAGGGTTTGTCTGATGCTACAATCTTGGCACGTCTGTCCATGTTTCTTCCTGTTTGGTTACGTTGCATCTGTCACTACTTCACTGCGTAGAAAACATCCAAGATTATTTCTAAATCGAAGGGTTTTTTTTCCGTGTAGCAAAAACCAATCCTGATAATCCCAGAATGACATTTGGAAAGGTGAGAATCTTAATGAAAAACCTGCATCAGTAAGTGTAGAAATGAAATGAGTGCAAATGTTTCCATGCAGAGAGAAGTCCGGCCTTCAATGTGTGTTGTTTTTAACCAAAAGTGAACACCTTCTAGAGATTTTAGCTTAACTTTATTCATCTTTATCAGATGGACCAGCTGAATAATAGGATTTGTGGGCTGTAGAGAGCTGAAGAAGACATGCAGTAAATTGTCGTTGCTGGGAATCAAACCGGTGACCGCTGCGATGAGGACCATTTTAAAAACTGTCTTTAAATATTCTAAACAATGGACAACAACTTTTACATGCACTGTCATCTGACAGTTTTTTAAATTGCCTAATTTATAATCAGCTTTTTTTATACAATAACTTGATTGGATACTTAAACTGTTGACCTGGCTGCTTCCTGTTTAGTTTTCTACATGTGAAATAAGCCAGAGAATCGTCAAAGAATGACTGAATGAACAACATAGGGGACGAAGACTTTGACTGACAGGAATGACAGTGGTGCCCAGTGGCTCACTTACTGGACTTTATCTGTAGCAGTGAATGTTAAGCTGTGTTTCACATTCAAGCTTTTTTTCCCCCGATTCTTTAGAGCTGTGCACTCTTCCTGTATAAAATGTTTTATCTTGTTTCCAGATGTTTATTATACACTCTGATCACACACATACATCTAAAGTCATGCTTAGTGAACATTAGCGGATTCAAAAAAGAGGGCTTTTGATGACTCTGTTTGGATTGAGGATGGTTTGACACGGATTTCTCATCCAGTAAAAACTAAATTTGGACTTTAAAAGCATACTCATACATTATGTTATTGTGTTTTCTGTGTGAAAAAAGTGTTTAAACACAAACCGAATTTATATGGTGACCTACCATATATCTGTTTCACTAAATCAGAATTTAAATTCAATATAAAGCCACTACACCAGGCTCTAAGTGATTTCGAACTAGCAAGAGAAGCACAAGTGTATATCCTTTGGTTGTGGCCAATCACGTCCTTTCTTTCTCACACACACTCAGGTGAACTTTGTATAACTAACCTGGCTCTCAGCTGCAGTCTGTTTCCTTGTGCTCGTCACGATTTCTAGTTTAGCGTTGTTTGGCAGGTTAGCGAACCTCCATGGCAGCGAGAGGTCGACAGTAGTTCTCTGAAACCTGTTGAGAGTGATGATGGAAGAAAAGGATGTGAGCATGACGGGAGAAGTACATCCTTTGAAAGCAATAAAAACAAATAGGGAACTAAATTTGACCATATTCACATCTCCTCTGTAAAGCCACAGCATTAACCTGTCATTGTATGAGCCCTGAAATGATGCTTTCTCATGAATGAAAAGTAAAAAACTATCTTTATGCTCAATTTGTTTTATTTTAGTATAACTGCATGGGTTTTAGTCACTTTTGTACAATAAAGATGTACCAAAATATTGTTTTCTGTCACTAATTATAGCTTTTCGTGTTCCAAAAATTCGTGATAAAACATCAATCATGACACATAATGAAATTGATTTATTTATCAATAACCTCTTCTGTGTGTAAGCATTACGTTTTAACGCACGTAGAAAACTGTCATTTACGTCTTCAGTTTAAATGAATCAGTGCTTGTTTTATAAAACACCTGGTTTAATACATAAGCAGTTAAAATGCATCTTTGGCGCATGTTTCAGTTGACAAGAAGTCACTGAGCCTGCATGAAAACAACTTTCACCGGGCTCCATCTCTACATGACAACAAGCAGCTAATACTCACTTTAAACCGTGATCATCCGGGTTAAATCCATGCTTTTTGCACACATCCTCAAGCACCTGAAAATAAGAAACACGCCGTTTTCACAAGTGAATTATTCCCAACAAATACATCAAATCACTGCATTTCTTCGACTCGTACTCAGAAACTGATCTGTCACTGGCTAACTACAGTTAGCCAACCAGCTAACTCAGAGGGAACAATTCAGCTTCTGTTTAGATTTTAATGAACAGAGAAAAAAATCAAACTGTTCATGAGTTAGACACGAAATGAAGTTAAAATAAAGTTTACCTGTAACAAAGGTGTGTTTGGCGTCACTTTAACTGTTTGTCTTCTCCCATTTGGAGTGAGGACCGTTACAGCTGTGCCACTGGCTGCCATTGTTTGTCGTGACGTCACTGTGTTTGTTTGAATAAACTTTATTGACTCTTCAGGACAGAGTTTAAAGGGCTAGTTCACCCAAAATACAACAAGGAACTTCTCTAACAAGTCTCACACTCCTGGCCATTCTGTTTACAACCTTTTTTTTTCATTATTTTGAAAGTTTTCAGTTAAAATGAAAAGAAAATCAACCTCTATGGAGAAAAGCCATTTTACCAACCTGGTTTATTTGCTAAAACATTGATGGAATCAAGAAGTATTTGATCGCTTGTGTTTTTTACGGTAAGGAAGCCATAATGTTTGCTTTAAAAAGCATCTATTCATTTATATCTGTATCTTCTCTTTGGATTTAGGTACAAAAAAATACAACACAAAACCAGCAAGTGACAACAGGAATACCTCGAATATGATCAAGTTTCCTGTCTAGACTATGTTCTCTACCATGTGGCTAAACAAGCCTCCCCACATTAACAGCAGGAACCCTCACAAGAAAAAAAGATTGATTCTGTCTGTAAACTGGCAACAACACATCCAATCTGTGCCCCATATGTATGACTTTATAAGTGTATACACCATATGGAGTTTGACAGACAACCCACTCAGAAAAAAAGAATAATGACTGTTTCTTTTTCCAGAGAAAAAATCTAATTTGATCAAAGCTGGAATCGATTGGAAAGACCACACGGCATGAGCTGCCAACAGATGGAGAGGTGTCAGGCCTGAGCCTCACAGGACATGAATGAGCACCTCTGCAAAGTTTAGAGTCACAGTCCACCTGAGAACAAGAAAGCGAGAGAGAGAGGTGAATGCAGTTCTCAGTTCAGAGGGGAAATTGCCACCGTCTGAATAAACAAACAAACAATCAGTTTCCTTCCTTGCTCAGCAGGCCAGAAACTTCAAAACTGCCCGGCTGGAGTGCTAGTACACAAAGGCATCTTGTACTGAAAATCTGTTGGATTTTCTTTTTCTTTTTTCAAAACAAAAACATTAAAAAAAATCCTTTACTGATTAATTAATGGTAAACAGATACATATTTTAAAACAGAGTTCCTTTCATGTATAACTGCAAATTTCTATGAGGGTATTTTTGGTTGTATGTTAACCAGACATACGATTGCCATATGTTGCTGAGTGGAAGTTTCAAAGATGAAAGATCTGCTTTTAAACTCTGATTTAAAGAGAATTAAAAAAAAAAAAAAAAAAAAAAAAAAAAAAAAAAAAAAAAACAGAAGTATAAGAGAAGGGCTTTTATGACTTTAAATTCTACAAAAGATACAAGTTTGAAAACTAATTTGAAAGTATAATCCTACACAAAAGAGAAACATATTTGACCTGCATCATTTAGTAAGATGTTTATTAAAAAGTGAGACTGTCAACTACGCACGTGTGTGTGTGAGTAGCTTATTAAGGTTTATATTCATGTGCTGCATATCTCTGTCTTCTAATTGTATGGTAACATTTTTCACGCCTTCAGCTGACTTTATTTCTCCACAAACCAGCTAAACTAACCAGAAATACAACGAACCCGGGTTCATAACGAGCGCTTTTGTCTACCATTGGAAACTTGTTCGTGTTGGACACAGGCATGCTGCCTTTGACCCTCTGCAGCCTCACACTACATTCAATCAAAGACACTTCAAAGGCAGAGCCGCCATACGATGACACAACATCAAAGGAGCAAACCGACCGAGGGGGCGTGCCAGGCATGCGCGCGCTCTTGGTGTGAGACCGACGCCCCGCGAGGAGCATCAGCCAACTATAATAACCATTGGCCCGCAGGATTGAGAAGCACGCGGGGCATGGGGAGGGCAGTGGGGGGCTTCAAATAAAATTCCAGTTTGTCCGCAGCTCATGAAGAACCGAGCAGAGAGCCAACAGGTTGTCAGGAGACCTCGGCTGAATGTGTGAATGCAGGGACTTCACGCGTAATGATGCTTTTCCTGGATGATTTCAGGGCCGAGTGAGCTTGGACCTTCATGGGTTTTCTTTATGACTTTAAGACCAACTCTTTATCTCTCTGGGCACAATATGGAGAATCGTAACCTGCGGTTATTCTGCACACCTTTCACGAGCTCCCCAGAAGTCCTCGCGTTTGTTCAAAGAACTTTAACTTCGTCTATCAGGATATGCTGAGCTCGATTCGCTTTCCACCTACACTCCAGAGAGACATCGATCAGTAACAATTAGACATGCAGAGCCTCGGTGTGGTGAGGGGCTCAGCCGGTCCATCCGCGGTGCGCTCCTGCCTGCTGCTGCTCCTCATTCACATGAGCGCACCGGTGGAGGCGAAGAGAGCGCACGGAGGTCGGGCGCAGACTCGGAGGGTGCAGCAGCAGCAGCAGCAGACTCCGGCTTACAGGGAGCGGATGGAAGGAGCAGAGAGCTTCCCTTTGGACTTCACAGCGGTGGAGGGTAACATGGACAACTTCATGGTGCAGATTAAGAACCTGGCGCAGTCTCTGTACCCGTGCTCTGCGCAGAAGCTGGATCAAGAGATGAAGTTGCACTTCTTTAAGAATACATCCGTGACCTGCAATGACGGGTCACCAGCAGGGTGAGTTAGCAGCCTGAGCTGCTGCCTAAGTATTTCGGAAACTTGTTGTTTGGGGGGTCAGATCTGTATGTGAGGCACTGAGGGCAGTCAGATTGGACAGTGTACTTCAGTCTCTTGTCTCTTCTGATGTGAGTAAAGGATCAGAGCAACAGAGAGAGAGAGAGAGAGAGAGAGAGAGAGAGAGAGAGAGAGAGAGAGAGATTGGGAGGCAGATGTTTCCCCTTTGAATAGGTCAGAGGTCTGGTTTCTTCAAAGTCTATGTCAGGATCATCAGTTATCCCTATCAGATTGCATTAAATCCACCAGATGGTCCTGCACAGGATCACTTATCCACTTTAGCCGAAAAGGAGACATTTTTATCTCAGATCCTCCATGAGATGTTCATCAGTTGCATCTTTGACTTGATAATCGCCTTGATAATCTTTTGTAGTCATATCTACTCCATATAAACACCCATGAGACTTCTTATAAACATGCAGGTTTTGTTAAGCATTTTTAATATCAGTCACTAAGTGTGGTCAAACATACTTCTGCCATCATCACAGACTTATACAATCAAAAAATGAAAGATTGAGTTTGATTAAATTTATTACGTCAACCTGTTCCATGTAAACGTATTAGGTTAGTTGAAAACATTAATTTTAGGGTCAACTAAGTTGAACTTGAAATTACTGCTCACCTGTTCCCTAATTGTCTCTTGATACCAGATGACAAGGGGTCAGTTTTCTGCAGCTTTATTCTGCTTCTTCTGAAGAAAAATATTCTCCATTAGGGGGCGATGTGGAGAAAATATGTCAGGATTTTTATTATGTCAGGGTCAGGATCTGGATTTTATCAGGATAGTTTTTCAGGATGTTTGTACGACTATTTTGACCTGCAAACAACATATTTAGCACCAAATGTTACTTATCCTGCATTTGGAACATTTTTTTGTACTGCTTTATAACTTTGATCTTGTTGATGTTTTTTTTTTTTTTAAACTCTGGATGCTCATGAAGCACATTTTCACATCATGATAAAAACATTCATTGAAAGATGTCAGCTGTAAGAGTTGTTGAGTTTCTGTATAATCTGTTCTATACAGGTGGCCTATGCACAGTCCGACTGTAGTTCAGTGAGAGGTTGCTAGGTAGAATTATGTTTTGTTTGTGCACAAGACAGAAAATGTAAACATGCACAAAATTTAGAACATGATTCGTTGCATAAGATTAAAACTCAGAGGAAACGTTGGACATGTCTGATCTAAACTGTAGATTTGGAGCACTTTGCTCCTTTGGGCCCCTGCTTTCATTAAACTGGCACCCATCTTTGGCTCTCTGATAGATCTCAGTGATTTTATGGTACAAACAGCATGAATACTACCTGAGTCAATCCTGAAAACTTTATTATTATAAATGCATTGTTAACACAGACCAGCGCTGCATGAAAACATCAATCCCATCCGTTTAAAGTTGCTATGCTTTGCCTGTGTGCTTTAATTTTATTGCTGTGAGTGCTGTTACCATCACTGCTGAGGATCTAAAAAAGGATTACATCATCAGCAAGTTCTGCAGCCTAAAACGATAAAAGAAGCGTATGAGCAAAATATTATCAGAGCCAAACCTTTCATGTTTGGATCAAAGGTAGAATCCCTGCGGTGAAGCTAGAGTGAGAGTGTGTGATTTTATACCTCTGTGTGTGTGTGTGTGTGTGTGTGTGTGTGTGTGTGTGTGTGTGTGTGTGTGTGTGTGTGTGTGTGTGTGTGTGTGGCACACTGGACATTCACAGATTTGTTTTATGATGATCTTACAGGTATTACATCAAGGAGTCAAAAGGCAGCAAGAGGTGGCTGCTGTTCTTAGAAGGTGAGGATGATTTTAACATCATACACAACAACACACACACCCTGCATCTATGCATAAGCTGTTATATTAACATGTGTGTGTGTGTGTGTGTGTGTTTTGCAGGTGGATGGTACTGTTTCAGCAGACAGACCTGCGACAGCAGGTACGAGACCATGAGGAGACTGATGAGCTCCACCAAGTGGCCGCAAACCAGAACAGGTAACACGACCACGCATGTTGAATACCTTACGTGTTAAAACACACACATGCAGGAAAGTGTGTGTTCGGCTTCTGTAAAACCTCAGCAATGGCCAACAGAGGGTTTTTTTTTTCTCTGTGGGTAGAAAAACAAACTTCCCTTGAATGACTGAGATTCATTGATTCCTGTTTGTGTTTCCTCCTCAGCTGAGTTTGCAGTAATCGTTAAGAGTCAAACTCTGCAACCGTCAGGGAAGCCCTTGTTTGTTTATGATCCCTCTCTCCCCCTCGCTTTGAGTACACTTTACTCTGGTGGCCAGTTCAGCAGCCACAGAGCTCTTCTATGGCTGCGTGTAATCGCTGACCAAAGCAGGAAAGGTTAATGACTTAGCGACCACAGGGAAAACACAAACACAGACAGTAAATATACACACTTTAACGTCGCTAAAACATGAGGCGATACATCAAGGTTTGGCAAGTTTAGTCTGAAAGATTTTAACTGAAGCTTTTTGAGTCTGACGGGATGTTTACTGGGAAAAAGATGTTAATGTTTCATCTTTCATACTTTTTTTCATCACAGGAACGGGGATTTTATCCCCTCAGCCTGAAGAAAACCCTCACTGGTGGAACGCCAACATGGTGTAAGAACTCCTCTCTCTGTACAGTGATACTCCTGTGTGTGTGTGTGTGTGTGTGTGTGTGTGTGTGTGTGTGTGTGTGTCTGTGTGTTGGATTGCACTTGTTTTCATTCTTTAAAGCAATGTTATCATAGACCGTTTAATGATTTCAAACACATGCAGTCCGATGTCATGCAACTAGTGATTATTTCATGATCGATTTTTCTCTCGATTATTCTCTTGATAAATTGAGTAGTTGTTTGGTCCATAAAATGTCAGAAAATGGGGAAAAATGTGATTCTCAGAGTCCAAGATGACATCATCAAATGTCTCGTTTTGTCCACAATCCAAAGATATTCAGGACATTTATGAAGCTGAAATCAGAGAATTTGGACTTCTTTTTCTTAAACACTTACTTGAACTGATTAATCAGTTATTAAAATAGTCAATTAGATGTACAGGAATTTTAAGTGGAAGGTTGTTACAAGATTTTTCAGGACACCAGAAATAGCTGCCAAAATGAACCCAACCGTCTCAAAAAGTTGCTAGAAAAATTGTGGTGCCCAATTGGGCAACCACACACATATATTCTGGGCATGCTCTATATGAAAGGAATTCTGGGATGCTGTCTTTGGGACTCTTAAAGAAGTGTTTCACCATGACTTCCTAAAGGATCCGATGGTGGCATTGTTGGGTGTAACGCCAAAGGGAATTGACGAAAGTATCTTTTACAAACACTTCTGATAACAGCGGTTAAATGCATCACTATTATGGGGTTAAAACCTGAGCCCCCGTCACTTAGCATGTGGTCTGAGAAAGTTTCTGAAATTTATTCAGTGGAAAAAATAACTTACTCCCTGAGACTAAAGAGAGATGTGTTTACAGGAAGGTGGAGCCCTGCCCTGGCTGTGTTGGTGAATTAAAGTGCCTAAATCCCAAAGTTATTTATTTTTATTTATTTTTATGTTTCGTTTTGGAGTTTTTTCTAATTTATTTATGTCATCTTACCTGATTTAATGTATGTCTTCCTGCTTTTCTATTTTATAAGTATTATATTATTCTTTGCGACAATTTGTAACAACAGATACAACAATATGTATTAAAGACTGTCTAATTTGCCCAAACTATAATAAAACTTGAGTTTAAAAAAATAAAAAATAATAATTACTGATAATAACTGATTATTCAATTAATTTTTGCAGCTCTTCATATGACTACACTTTACTCTAGAGTCAGTCTTTCTTCCGTAACCCTGTTAACATTGGATGGACTGGAATAAAAGATGCTCTGTGATGAATGTGTTAAGATGTTTCCCCATCTCTCCTGCAGCTTTATCCCCTACTGCTCCAGTGACGTGTGGAGTGGAGCATCACCAAAGACAGACAACAGTAAGGACAATTTTCATAACGTGATCTCATTTTAAATCTGCCAGATGAAATAAAAAGAAATTTGCATTGCTGTTCAAGTATTTTCAAGTTGAAGAAGTGCGCAACGAGCTGTAGAGATTACAAAGTTATTAAACAGAGATGTCGTGATCAGCTCTATATAGAAAATCTTCTCATCTGGGGGAATCTGTGAAAATGTTGCTGACAAATAAATATAGTTTGGAGGTAAGCCAGTTTGCAGGGGTTTGCATCAACGTTTTGATGCACTGATCCCTCTCATACACATCTATTCTGGGAAATATGTGTTGAGTTAACGTACAGAGCAAAAACTGACATGTTTAGAAACTGACAAGTGTTTAAGTCTTATTCTTTGAAAATTGTCTTTTCGACTTGATATAAGCCACACTCACCTGACAGGTCCAGAAAAAAAATATCCTAATTCAAAATAAGACAAAAATAACGCCTGAATTGCTTATAAAAAGATTTAAAAAACCATCTGACATTAGGGTAAGCAAAATGTAAAAATGTTAAGCTTTTTTGCATCAAGATATTTTAAGAAACTTGAAAAGCAAATTTTTCTTACCGTTAGAAGTTTTTCTTTCTTTTTTTTTACTCATTACAAACAATTCAGGTGACATTTTTACCTTTATTATCCCACTACAGGCAGCTGAAATTTTATTTTGGCCCTTTTGAAAATTGCTGCTCTCAGAAAATCATCCACCCACCTTTTTTTTTTTTTTTTTAAGAAAATCATTGCTAATTCAAAAGAAGTTTCAGTAACAATAACATCTAAATTGTTACTCATTTTTTTAAAGAAGTATTTTCTGCATTGAATGAGTGCATATTTACTAAAAACTTACCAAAAAGTTGCCAAAACTTCCCAATTTATCAAATATGATACAAAAATATGATAAACAAATAAGAATACAGCATTTTTTAATGGATTTTTTGCAGTGTAAGCATTGTTTTCAAACAACGAAAATTGCCAATAATAGCCTACGCCACTCATCTGAACACACCCCAATGTTCTAGCCTCAGTTACAGAATCACTAACCAACTTGTTTTATACATTATCATCTCTACAAATGTCTTGAATCAAGTCAAAACCTTCACCTTACAAAAAGAACATTCAAACATAAACATATTTTATAAATGTGTCATACAGTTAAATGATGTGGCTCTGTTGATCACTTAATGTATCTCCTTCCTCTCAGGTGATTATGCCTTCATGGGCTCTCTGATCATAAAGGAGGTCGTGAACGAGCTGCTGACAAAAGGTCTCAACAATGCCAAGGTTTTGCTTCTGGCAGGAAGCAGGTCAGTTTAGTGTTATTTATTTATTTATTTTTTAATATGTGTGTGTGTGTTGGCTTAAGTTTGTGTGTCTACCCCCTGATCCCTCCGTCCTTCTCCTCAGTGCTGGAGGTACAGGCGTCCTGCTGAATGTGGACCATGTTGCAGAGCAGCTGAAGTCACAGGGACACAGAGGGGTGCAGGTCAGAGGTCTAGCAGACTCTGGATGGTTCCTGGACAACAAACAGTACAAATTCACAGACTGCCTGGACACCATCAGCTGTGCACCCACTGAGGCCATAAAGAGAGGCATCAGGTAGGACAGGCGGACAGCTGATTGGACGGTGGATGTATGAACATGACGTTAGAGCGTAACTGTAATGTGGTGTTGGGTTTTTGTTGCACAGGTACTGGGGAGGTTTGGTGCCAGAGAGCTGCAGACAGGCTCATGTAGGAGAGGAGTGGAAATGTTTCTTTGGATACAAAGTCTACCCGACATTAAAAAGTGAGTCTAAATTCCAAAGAGCCTCTTCTTCAAGGTGGTTTAGTGGTTAATACTTCTTAAAAAGTCTAACCTGGTGCATGTTCTCTCTCCTTCCAGGTCCTGTGTTTGTGGTGCAGTGGCTGTTTGACGAGGCTCAGCTCACCGTCGACAACATCCACCTGACGGGACAGCCGGTGCATGAGGGCCAGTGGAGGTACATACAGAACCTGGGACAAGAGCTGAGGAGCACACTGCGGGATGTGCCGTAAGACTGACACACAAACACACAAACAGAGAATCATAATACACACTTGTAAAAGATGCCACACAGCAAAAATATTATGTTGACTGTGATTTTCGGGTTAAATTTCAGGGCGATGTTTGCTCCAGCCTGTCTCTCTCATGAACTCATCACCAGAACGTAAGTAAACTTTTATTACAGCCACATCTGATCTTTACCGTCGCCTCAAATGACATCTTATTTACACGCTGTGCTGCCGAGTCTACTTGTTGAAAAACTGACACTGAAGTATCAGTTTAATCATCCTTCCTCCTTAGCGTGATTTTAAATTCTTTTACTAATCTGTCAGTGTCATGTGTAGTTTGAAAGCTTTAATTCCCTTTTTTCTGGAGCTGCAGACATTTTTGCTTTTTATTGGCTCAATGATCTCATCCGGAATCCTGAATTATTATTTTACTTTAAATATCCACCTTTATCTTCAGAAGCTTATGGGTGTTGACTTCCGCCTGCGGTTATCGACTTCCGTACTGCCGGCAAGCTAGCTCAAAACAACTCGTGTGAAATCATTAATGCCAGAAAGGGTTCAGTGTAAACTTTTTTAAAACATCCACACTATGACTCCACCTCCGTTTTTGGTTCATTTTGTCTCTTTTTTGCTTTTAAAAGCCGGTTATTAGAGCGAGTATGACAGCTAGGCTAACACCGTCAGCTTTGTGGTCTCCATGGCGACGTAAACAAAATGTTCAACCGGAAGAGCGAAACTGGCAACTGCAATAAACTGTGGGTAGTCAGGAAAAAGGTGGATGCAGCACATAGTTTTTTGGTAATTTTTCACTTTGTAGATGCAAACATTTATGACACACACTAAACTGTCTGCTGGTGGCATGCAATCGGACCTCAGTACTGACCTATCACTGTATACAGTGATAGGTGGAAGATCTGGCTGCTTTCTGTTAAACTCATCACAGAAAACTCTGTGCTCACTTTATGTTGACTGGTAAATGACGAAAATTTGCCCAGAAAGTTATTTTATTAAAAAAAAAAAAAACAATGAAGCCGTTACACAGTTTGTCCACTGGAGGGCACTGATGAGTGGAGTTCTCATCTGCAAAAACTTTGTCTTTTATGTATCCTGGTGCTGTTTACAGGTCGGTCTCCCGAGGCTAATGTCCACAATGAAGGCAAAAAAGTCTATTTTCTTCTTTGACTGAGTTTTACTCACTTTCTATCTTTCTGCCCCCGCAGACACTGGATGAACATTCAGGTGAAAGGCACCTCCCTCCCCAGAGCCCTCCACTGCTGGGACCGCAGCCTCCAAGTGAACAGGCACATCAACAGCACCCACAGCAACCACCACCAAAAGAACCGGACCCCACCTTCCAGGGGCTGCCCTCTGCATTTGATTGACAGCTGCCCGTGGCCTCACTGCAACCCCTCCTGCCCTACGATCCGCGATCAGCTGACAGGACAGGAGATGAGCGTGATCCAGTTCCTGAAGCACATGGGCTTCGACGTGCAGAAGATGGCTCAGCAGCAGGGGATGGACCCCAGGACGCTACTGGGCATGCTCAATAACGGGAACTGAGTTACTGTTTTTGTTTGGGGGACACAAAGGTGCTGAATATAAAGACAAAGGGACTTAAAAAAAACTCCTGAGAAGAAATCAACAAATAAATCAAACACAAAAAAGACTGGATGAGAGAAAAAACAAGCGATGAGTGTGAGGAAGCTTCTTGTTTTAACATCCCGTTTAATGTATACTGCCTTTATGTACACAAATACAATGAAAGATTTATATAAACAGAAAACATATACGTTCATAATGATCAGTGTGATGTATACGCAGTATGCAAAGGTCTAGATCAGGGGTCTGCACCCTGCAGCTCTGGAGCCTCATGTGGCTCTTTGACTTCTTTGCAGTGGCTCCCTGTAGCTTAAAAAAGTATTTTTAAAATTAAGTTTTTTTTTTTCTTACAGAAAGTATTGATGTTAAACAACATTGGAACTTAATGAAATCATTTTGTTGAACTAAATGCATCACATCTTGCAATAAAGCCTTCCACCTCTCTACCTCACCTCCTGCAACATCAGAAACCCACCAACTTTCCTTGCACCTGTCGCTAACCTAACGTTTTACAACCCTGGTAAGAGCTAAATAAACAAAAGGACAAATCTATATGATAATTAAAAAAAAAATTAATTCTGTGTGGATGGATTCATTTAAATGCCAATGTGCAGGCTTAATATACATGCTTTATACGTGTCAAAAAGCTAGCAAATAAAGAAGGATGAGTTGAGCACGATCAATATATATCATCAAATTCAGGGATACTTTTTGTTGTTCTACAGTTTCATAAATTCAAAAAAACCTCTTGTTGATGATTATTTAATATATTTTAAGTATTTATAACATTTTATACACCATATTATCTTACATATCTTACAGACCCCTGGTTTAGCTGGTGAAGCACAGGTTTGTTTTGTGGGGATCTGGTGCCATCTTCTGTCAACGCCATCAGAAACGCATCCATATATATATATATATATATATATATATATATATATATATATATATATATATATATATATATATATATATATATATATATATATATATATATGTGTGTGTGTGTGTGTGTATGTATGTATATATATATATATATATATATGTGTGTGTGTGTGTGTGTGTGTGTGTGTGTGTGTATATATATATATATATATATATATATGTGTGTGTGTGTGTGTGTGTGTGTGTATATATATATATATATATATACACACACACACATATATAGATAGATAGATAGATAGATAGATAGATAGATAGATAGATAGATAGATAGATAGATAGATAGAAAAAATTTGTATGTTTGTGAAAAATGTCTTCAAATGTCATCAAAATGTTACTCTCCGGCTAACAAGATTGTAAAAAAAATTGGGGTTTTTTTGAGAGCAGTGCCCACACTTTCTAAAGATATGAATGAAAACAAACGAGTGATCTACGTATAAAATATTTTTTAATAAAAGCGTCACATCGTAGAGGTCACAACCACCTTAAAAACTCAGAGGAAGATCTCTGAAAACAACACAGAATCATACACATATCCAAAAAAGTCCACCTTTAACATCTATTAAAAACTTACGCTAATTACTATTTACAGAGAAAAAAAATGATAAAAAAAGAAGTGATTTGTTCACAGTATATTTAAAAAGTGCATCAATGACTGACGTCAGCTTAAAGATTCCTCAGGTCTTTCTGTCAGGCTTGTTCTAACTTCCTAACCTATGACACTTGAGCTTTCTCCTATTTAAATGTTAAAATCTACCAAATCCATTCAAGATCAATCTGGTTATATGTGCAGCTGTCCTTCCCTGATGTCATTCCAGTTATATCCACGCTGGTTTCAGATTTCTCCAGCCCTCAGTGCTCAGAGGAGAGGAGATTTCAACAGTTTGAGACCTGGGAGTAAAATAAAACAAACACTTGGGGTTAGAGGAGGCAGGAGCAAAGAGATGGTTTCACTGTCAGATTGAAGAAGCTGTTTCTAAAACTCTGGAGCAGCAAACACTGACCTGACTCAAAAGTCTCCGATTAGGAGTTCGTTTTTGCTCATGGATGGACTGCAGGCGGGTTATGAGAAACTTCTTATCCTCTCCCTCCTAAACACAGAAATGGAGAGTGAAGCTGACATAACAGAGGTGTCAGATTTATGATGTCAATTTTTGTGTATATGAAGGTTTGTTTTACGTTTTCTATCTGCTCCTGTAGCAGGTTGATGATCTTCCTCTGACCGTCTACCACCTGACTGTGGAAGTAAATGACAATCCTGAAGAAAGAAAACAGAGCACATCAGCTCAGTGCAACCAGCACATTACAGATAAATATAATTCAGAACACCAGTCTGCTGCTGCCGGCGGCCTTATAACACACACAGCCCCCAATGAGTTGCTGGTCTGTGTGTGTATGTGTGTACTCACAGGAAGATACCTGCACCCACAAACAGGAAGAAGGGGTGTTCTAGCAGGTAGGAGTGAGCCCTAGCCAGCACAGAAAGGTTTGGATTATCTTTTTCCAGTCCTTCCACCCAGCGTTTTCCAGCTTGAAACATGGTTGTGAGCCCACTGAACGGTCCACATGAGGAGGAGGGAGTGATGCTTTGGAAAGAGGACATTCACTGTCAATATATGTCAAACTGTTTGCACAATGGCACACAGGGAGCAAAACTGGAGTTACGACTTTTGCAGGACATGCCAACATGTCAAACTACATTAGAATCAAAAAAATGAAGAACTGATTTTAATTAATATTTTCATGTCAACCGGCTTGTGTTTGTTTTTTAAATGAGATTAAATATTGATCATAGAGTTTCATGTTAATATACTGTGGAAATACTCAGCCTTGAGTGTTTATGTCAAACCTGCCAAGGTTTGAACTACATAATCAACATTTTATGACACACACTTCAACTTTAAGAGGGAAATTCTGTTTGGTTTGGGAAAGTATTTTGAATCGACACACATTGGACACACACAAAAAATCCTCCAATCCTTCTTTGTAATAGCTGCTGTATGATAAACATTTCTCCTTTATATCATTCACCAAGCTCAAAATCACTGTGAAAAAGCAGAAACAGCTTTCAACAGGCAATCTGATGCAGATGACGTTGCCCTCTTGTGTTTCAGAGAAGAACTGCAAGAACTGCAGAGCCATGTGTCAGCCAGTATAACCAGGCTTTACTGATACAATTTGAAAGTTTTGTGCGATGTAAACTTGTTTCTGAAGCCCAAAAGAAATCTTGCTTTTATGTTTACCTCCACATTGTGTATGTGACACACACAGACGCTCCGAGGAAGGAGGGGAAGCAAAGCAGAGTGATGAAGATGGTGTGCATTTGGCTGACTCTGTACGGCCTCCTGGGTGCCTGACAGTTCATCATCACACTGCTCTGAAGGGAGAGAACAAGGGGGCAAAAAGTGTCAATGTAAAAAGAGATTATAGAGATTTTTATGATTAATGAAGCTTTTATTTCATTTGATGCTTCAGTTTCAATACCTTCTTAATGTAAAACAGCAGCAGAAGTTTGAGAATCTGCACGACAGGAAGGAGAGGAGAGAAGAGGACACCCACCCTGAGAAAAAAAACAACAGAAGTCAAATTGTCATCACCCAGAAACAAATCTTGACCTCATGTAACAAAACTTTCTGTACAGCTTAGCAGGATTTATACCAGGCTAATGTCTGTCCATAGATGAGGTCCAGGACATTCCTGGCGATATCAAACACAGGTTTCCTCTTCCACTTTAGTACTTTCTCAGAAAACAACCTGAGGAGAACGAGAGAAGAGACTGGCTTCAACAAGACAGATATATATATAAACGTCATTTAACTACATCTGTTTAATTTACACAAGAGCACAGAGGCTACTTCTACAACTGACCTACCTCCAAAGAAACTCTCGAAACAGGGTGTCCAGTAGAGTGAAAATAAAGTCCAGGAGAAGGAAACGATAAAGCTCCTGGCCAACGAAACTCTCCCAGCACTGAGGACAACAGAGTTCAGAGACGCAACTCAACAATATTCAAGATTATTTAATCAGCATGTCTTCAGCTGCTGTGACAGTCTATAGTAGAGAAATCATATCGTCTTGTTTTCTTACTATTGTTTTGATAACATATAAAGCACTGAGTTGGGATCCAAACGCTCCACTGTCACAGATTTTACGTTATTATTAATTTAAATATATGGCGCTTATGCATTGCATCACTGACATCTAAAAAAAGCAGACGTAACATCTTATCTTGCCGTTGGTTTAACTTTAACTGCACTAGTTAATATAGTATAATATGAAAGTAAGAACACAAACACCTCATGAAGTTTAATCTGATGTTTGAATTTAACCAGAAAAAGTGTCAAAAGAGGAAGTGAAATGCCTCCCCTCCTATCATATTCACCCACATGAGTTGTAAACTTTATTCAGTGATAGAAAATGTTTGTTCTGGTGCAGATAATTTGCAAAGACCCCATGTCTCGTCCCTTCTGTTACCGTCAGTCCTATGCTTTCAGCTTCAGTAGCCACTCGGCCCAGCCAATGGTAGCAAAGGACTCCAAGCACGCTCACTTTCAACATCAAGTTTCTAAAAATGCAGACAGCAAAAAACATTTTAGTAAATGTTTCCATTACTTCTACACCTTAGCAGATTTTCACATGTATGAACCCGTACCTTCCAATCGCTACATATGTGCGCACAGACGGAGACTCGTAGTCCTCCATCCAGGCTGCGAGGTGTAAGAGGCCAGGCAGCAGCTGGTTCATGAGAGATACAACCACAGGGAGGGCCAGCAGGCTGGCCTCGTTTAATAAGGGGTTCTTAATGGTGGAACGAGAAGTTTGTCTGAGGTTCTGTTGAAGGGAGAGAGTCCAAAACAAACAGAGAGAGAGAGAGAGAGAGAGAGAGAGAGAGGCAGATAGGTATGAGAAACATCAGTTCACAACCAGGCGACATCTTATGCCTTTCTAGTTTTCGTCTTTTGTCTTCAAGCTGCCAGAAATTGCTCCTCCTGTGAGGACATTTCAGTTTGCTTCAGTTTGCGAGCTCTCTGAGTTGGAACATCTTCATTTTAGCTCCGGACTGTATTATTACCTTTATCAGCACTATTATTTTTTTATCATAACCGTTAATATCATTTTATCATTCTTTTATTTTTTTAATCTTATTTTAATTTTATCTTATTTTATTATTTATTTTATGTTTTTTTTCAAGTTATATTGATTTTATTGCAATGATTTTACTTTTACTATTTTTAGAACTCTTCTCACATACCGATGATTAGCCAGTGTTTTATTGTTCTGTGAAGCATTTTGGGCTACATACTCAAATGTATGAAAGGTGCTATATAAATAAAGCTGAGTTTGAGTTTCTGCAAACTTGGCACGCCCCATGAACAAAGGTGTACAACAACAAGATGTTGTCTGCAAATATCTTGATGGGGTTTTTTTTTGTTTGTTTTTTGTTTTGTTTTGTTCTTCAACTCAAATGTGTTGCTGTGAATATAAGCTTTGAAAAATCTTGATAACGGACGTTTCTTTAGTGTGTCGACAATCATTCGGTCTGACATCTACCTCTTCACAGTGGTTTTAAGCAGAATCTACAGGCTGCTTTGATGATTTCTAGTCTTTAAAGTGAAAAGCAAGTTGTCAGTGAGGAGTTTGTTACAGCAGCAGAAAGAGAAAGAGATGTTTATCTGTTTCTGCGTCATAGAAGACACACAGACACACAGCTGATTAGAGGTTTGTATCCAATACAAATTATATCAAATCATATTATTCCCATTATTATAAAGTCTGAAAATCCCCCAAAAAGTAGGTTACCCTGATTCAATGCTTGCTTTTTCCTGTCTTCCTGTATTTTTTATTCATTTATTTATGTCTGCATTTCTATACATAGTGTAGCAATTTGGTCAGCTCTTACTATTCTCTATTTGATGATTATTATTTGATTTGTTGTATACTTCACTGTACCTGGTGCATGTAATCAGAGAAGAAGTAGATACCGAGCACACAGGCTATGGTGCCTGCTATGCAGATAGCCCAGGCCAGGCCCTGAACTGCCAGTCTCCACAGCTTCTGACACACAGTGTTCTTCACTTTCTTATGATTCACCTCTGCAAGCAGCTCCTAGAAGAGCAGAAGTAAGATCAGACCATGACTCCAGGGTTGACAGAGGTTAGGGATTAAAGATATGGAGGAATATTATGAAAGAAACAGAAAAAAATAGCATGAAAAGAGAGTTTAAGGTGTTTATTTTTTTGCACATCAGATACTGTTTTCCTGTACCTTGAGCCCCGTGCAGATATTCTCAGACATGAGCTTCACTGAGGTTTTCTTGATGACCTTAAAGTCCCAGGAGCAGAGGACCTTCATTGCTAAGATGCTGTGAGAATTGTCGATCCTGAAGCTCTGTCCAAAAGACTTTGACATGCTGTAGGCAAATTTCACATTAGCATGCTTCATCAGACACTTGCTGATTCGTACAGTTTGTGTGTAGACATTTGTTCTGAGAGGCAGTTTGTACCTGTATACAAGGATGATACATGTGACGAAGAAAGCCACTCCAATGGTGAAGAAGTACGCAAGCGGCATGTTGTAAGAATGCTGCTTCGATAAACAACTCGACCTCGTGTGATTGGACAAAGAGAAGTTCTTCACATCAACGTCCTCGCTGCAGCTTTTATGCAGTGTGTAGTTACAGTAGTATCCATAGTACATCACCGAGTGTGAGAAATAACCCTGAGACAAGGAGGGATACGGTTTGAGTATATTTTGACGAGTCATGTTAAAGACAGAAGATCAATAACAGGCCTTAAAATGACAATAAAAAATATGTATATAAATTAAATAGGAGGGAAAAAACGAGATCTCCTTTATCAAAGAAAAGTTTCTGAGTGACTGCACACTGGAAAATAAAAACCCTTCACACAGGATGTGGTGACAGGTTGCTTCAAACTGAGGCCTCGCAGCACTTTGAAGTGTTTCATATGGTACACATGGCTTACCCCTCCAGTAAGAAGCTCCAAACCAGAGAAGGAGCGTCCCCCTGAAGAAAGCGCTGGGGGGTGCACCGCCTGAGGCAGCACCAAGAAGGCCCCCGTCACCAGGAACAAGAATAAGTTGAAGAAGAGTAAGGTCTTGAGGAACAGGAAGTACGAGAGGACTCCAGAACCAAAACGTCCACCCACTTGCTTGAGAGCTACTTGCCACAGCTGGAGTGAGTGCAGGAAGGACAGCCAGCTGTACCAACTCTGCCTCACAGCCTGGGAGAGGAAAGAGACGGAGGACAGGGGGTAAATGACAATCAGATAGGAAGAAAGTCAAAGCAGTAACAAAAAAGTAGATCATCTTCAACAAGTGGTGACACAAGAGCTTTTCTTTCATTAGCTAAAAAAAAACCCTCCCAGTGCAGCAGTAGAGGCCCAGGGAGTGTGTGCACAGTGTTTGTGTAGCTTTTGCAAAGCCGGCATCCATGACTCACACGCTCCCAGAGCAGTACACGCTTGAGCAACAATGTGATTACATGCTAACAACACCGACAGGAAATACTCCCTGACACCCAGTGACAGTCACAGAGAAGAATGTGCTGTTCTGTTCTGTGTGAGAGAGTCCTAGTCATCATTTGAGAGTCCTGATACCAGTTAGCATGTCTTTAAAAATGATGTTTTTAATGCAGAAAAAAACAGGTTGATTCTGTTTAGACAGATGAATGGTCGACAGACTGTCAGTGTTTTGATTGTGTTTCAACATCTAAGTCGTCTACTGTAACTCAGCTAACCAGCTTCTTTGCTCCTTACTCAGATTTGATATACTGCATCGCTGCCTAATGAGCCCAAACACAGTCTGATCCCTTTCCTTTGGTCTAACTTGGTGAGTCGTTTGCAGCTAATAAGATTTATGACTTGCAGTAGTAGATGTTGACTTCTTTCACCTCGGCTACAATAAGGAAAACCTGGGTTAGGAAGCTAATGTTGCATTGTACCTGTTGTATGTCGAACAGAACGAAGGTAAAAACAGAAGTTAAGACACCAAGATGGTGAGCGCAGAAAAATACAACAACTCACAGACTAACCTACTGTAAAGCTTAAGTTTTGATCATAAACTTTTTTGAAGTCATTTTTGGGGCTTTTTCATGCCTTTTAATAAGATAGGAGAGGACAGTGCATTGAGGAGGAAACAAGGCAAGAGTGGGGAGTGACAAACGGGAAACATGCCACAGGCTGGACTCGAACCTAGACCACCCACCAGAGGGCAAACCTCATGGGGCGGAGCCATAGACTGTTAAAAAAAAAAAAAAAAAAATTGACGTCATCTCTCTCGGCTCAAACTGAGGTTGCCACAAAAACTGCTCCCCCTGGTGGCTGGCTGCAGTATAGGTCCAAAACTCCACCTCTCTGTTCATTCCAGGTGGGCTGTGGTCGACCTTTAAAAAATTATTACACCTCGTAGAAACGTTTCTCACATCCATATGCTGTGGTGATATTTAAATATTATTGGGCTGTATTGTGTTCAAGTCCTCTTTTTTCTGAAAAATTTCTTTTTCATTAGTTATTAGATGTTAAAAAAAAACGGTGTTTTGCGTCTCGTTTCACAATGATGACAGCTGCTGTTCTTGTGTAATTTTTTCAGGAATAGTAAAATACATCAGGAAGGAGAGTTAAGAAGAGATTAGACTGTCAAAAGAAAAAAAATGTATATATATATTTTGTCGCTCGGCTCCACTCAGATTTTCTCAGAGTCCCTCATAGTCTCTACTGTACAGTGCCAACTCTGGTTGCACAATGGTGGAACCTCAACCGCTAGGCCATCTGCACCCCTTGATCACAAACTTTAATTAGGAATTTCAAACTTAAAATGTCAAAAAGTCTTTGAATCATCTTTATTTAAAGAATAACAAACTTGATGTCCCAGTGAAGTTAATTTTTTAGTTACCTAAAAAAGCTCCTAAATTGACATAATGGAGAGATTGTGTGTAAATATTCAATCATTCAAATGCAATGAAATTAATGCTTTGATAGTCTTCAGACCACTGAAGCCTGAATTACCTTAATTAGCCATAAAAAGTATTTAATGATAATAACAAACCATGATGCAAATTAAAAGAAAGGAAACAAAAACAATTGGCAGTTAGTGAGCGGGGGGGGGTTCATTGCCTTCGCTGTGATGATGTGATATAAAACTTTATTACATTTCAAAGCTGAATGTTTACATACAGCTCTGTGGATTAACAGTGAAATGTAAGAGCTAAACTGCAGACTCAAGTCTTGTTTTTGTCATGTGAAACAGACTAAAGACCTGCTTTATTAACCAACTGATCCCTATTGTGAAACATCTGTTTCTTCACCACGCTGAGATGTAGTTTTTGCTTTGTTACAAAGAAAGCTGAAAAACTGTCACTTGAGTACATAAGAAGATCCATACCAGTCAGAAAAAAAACAGGCCCCTTCTGTTGCACCAAGTCCACAATCGTTTTGAAATCATCGTCAGTAATGGAAAACAAACAAAGCTTATGCTCAAGTTAGGGTGTGAGGCAACACAGGGCTAAAATTGTGCAAGCAGAGACATGGCTGTGTGAGCTGCCCTGTGTTTGCATTCGTAATGTTGTGTAATAGTGGTGTGTATGATGAGCTGGATGGGCTCGGAACGCTTTGACTGTGGGGGGCAGGGCAGATCAATGGGCACTTGAAATCTTATTCGCTGCCCTGTTTTTTTAATTTATTTATTTTTTAGGATGAGTACAAACACTTCAAAATGTGATTTATGATGATAATCAAATACAAGCTTGTCGAAGTAAGAGGACTGAGTGTCTACTTGTGGGAAAAAAGGGACGAAATGTAAAAATTCTGTAAGTGACTCACTATGATGATGTAATATTTGAGTCGACTGCAGCAGGGGATCTTGCTGCCAGAATGTATGCGTTTCTCTTTTTGTAATGCCAGCCTCCTGTGAATAGATAGACAAAGATACTGAGAAAGAGACATTTACAGTTCACAACAGATGTTTCAAACTGTGAGAACACCCACCTGAGTTCACTCTTCTCCGCCACACTGAGAGGCATCGCTCTGAGCATCCTCACTCTGTCGCTCACTGACAGGTTCTGGAGGTTGTTCACCAAACGCTCTCTCTTACTCGCTGGAAACAAACACAGGCAGCAACTCTTAGAGAAACTTTCTGAACACAAATTTTCATTCTTATGTCTTGATTAGGCGTCATCCTCACCTTCTGCATCGGCGTCTGTGGTGTCCCCCTCAATGCCATAGCCTCGAATGCTTGGTCTGGCAGAGCGAGAGAAGTCTTTGATGGCAGGTCTGCTCTGCCTGCGTCTGCGGAGCTGCATAGTTCTGTTGTAGTACTGAGAGATGATGGCTCCTCTGCTGCGGCCTGTCAAAAAGGAGACACCACAACTGTTTAGAGATGGAAGCAGCATCTGAAGCCTCAAAGCGGCTCTGAAAACACTAAAATGTTCAGCTTCTCTTTACATTCTGAGACTTGACTTGTGATCTTAACCCTTTCCTCCAGTGCTGAATTTATTTTAGAAATTACTGCTTCTGAAATCATTCAATATGAGATGAGATCTTCACAGAGATGACCTGTGAGTGCTTTAAAAAGGCAGATTTTTTTCTGCATCTCTTGTGATGGTTGTGACATTTTTTCTGAACTCTCTGTCATACAAATAGTGCGCTCGCCTGTCTGTCTGTGTGTGTGTGTGTGTGTGTGTGTGTGTGTGTGTGTGTGTGCTGTTTAGTCTGCTTAGTAAAGAACAGGGTTTAGATCTGATCCATAAGAGAGGTATGCCCCTCATCTAGTTCAGAGGGACGAGTCCTTTTTTCTGCACTCTGCTCTCCCTCTCCAAACGGGTTCTCTGCAGTCATCTCAGCCTGGATCATTTCTTGTGCGCACATCACACGCTTTAGATCACACACATTATCTGTGGGTCTCTTTCGGATATATTAAAATATATCGTCCCTAATCCAGACAAGAGCGTGCTGGCAGAGGTTTTAACTTGCGCCATCACAACATGCTGTTTTGGCCATGTTGTGTCTGTGATAAAAGTCTTTCATCTGAAAACCGAAAATGCACTTTTGGGTCGTTTTCGGCCGAAAACTTTCAGTGTCCGAGCCAAACAATCTCGGTCTCAGCAGTGGTGGAAACGAGAGGGCTGATGAGTAAATTCAGTCATAGCAGGCTAAGGGTTAAGGGACAGAGAGAAAGAGCTATGCTCAGTGGTTCACTTTACTTATGTTTATAAATGTTTGCAATAATGACTAAAAACAAGAAAACACACTGTACAGCACAATCTGCTAGCAAGCTTTGAAGGCACGTACAGTGACTAACAAAAAAGCAACAGAGCGTGTAAGTTTAGATGAGTTGAGGAAGCACTCAAAGATAAACTGACATCTCCTACTTGTGTGTTTTAGTGCAAAGATAAACAAGCAGTTATACAATCATGTGGCACAGCGTTAAGAATCAACCGACAACGATCTGCATCAACAAGCTGAAGCAGCTGATCTGCCACAGATGCTGACAGGAAGATGACAAAAACTGCTTCCCCATGAAGCTCTACTCTGCTTCTTTGCGTCTTAACTGTGTCAAGCCACAGGACATGTTTGGGGCTAAGTGTGTCATAGGATTTCATATGTACACAGTTTCATGTAATACCAGAACAATAACTAAAACTGATACTACCCCCCCTCCCCCCTTTTAAACTAGATCTTGAAATGGTGAAATGTGGGATACGGGTGCTCATCACCTATGCTGTATGCTCCTCCAGTTTATCACACCATGCTATAATTATCTCTGTATGTATTTTCACTGGCCTGCTTCAGGACTTACCAATGGTACGACTGGGCATGGAGGACAGGATCTTCATGGTGGCTGAGGACCACCGCTCACCTACGAGTGGGTCTGTCGTGCTTTCATCATCTTCCCACTCCATGTCCCTCCGCTCCTTAATCCTTCCCCTGAATTCACTTCCAGGGCTGGGTAGGTAAGCAACATCATCTGTGACAGAGTCAATATGAAAACATTATTACATAGATATGACGGCTATGATATTTTCCTCAATAAAGTTTTTATCTTATTTGGACATCGATATAATGTTCCCATAACCGGCTTTCAAACAAACTCAGCCTTTTACATGCTGATATCCAACAGAGTACCTTGGCCCTCCTCATCCAGGTCTCTCTGCAGCTGCTGCAGCTCGTAGGCATCTGACAGTCCTCCATTCTGGCTCTGCTCTGCTATCAGCTGGCTGAATGAGTCGTGAACACCCTCCTCATCGATTGGGCTCCTGATAGACAAACATAGCCACACTTAAAAGGACACAAAAGACAGTCAAACACATTTTTAAACACAGATTGGTAGAATATTCCCAACACCAACAACAGTATCAAAATACTTAAATAATGCAGTATTATAGCAGTATCATAGAACAAGCCAAACATATTTTAAATGTGCTGCTTCCTGACAATGAATAACAGTGAAAATCCCCTTAAAGAATTAAGTGGTTTATGTAACCCTGATGGTAGTCACCAGCTACTTTTTACGATCAATTATTTATTGGAAGTTTTTCCAGTAACTTTAGTATTAAAAAGTAGCACAAGTAGTGCTTGTGTGGATTATTTCTTAGGTGTAACAATGCTTGTTGCTGCTCAACAGTCCAGGCCTCCTTTGTAGTATTTTGCACATTTTCAATGAGAGACAGGTCTGGACTGCAGGCAGACCGGTCGAGTACCCGCACTCTTTTACTACAAAGCCACGCTGTTGTAACACATGCTGACTGTGTCTTGGCATGGTGTTGCTCAAATAACGTGGATGTCCCTGAAAAAGGGACATCCATTGTATTCTGTCTTAATTACATTTTACACAAATCCCAAGCCATGTGAATAAAGATTTACTGTGATATCTTTGTCTTCTTCTTTATTTTGTCTTTGCTGAACATGAAAGGACATATTAATTAATCTATAATGGATCATTTGATCGTTTATATTTCTAGATAACAAACAGTGGCCTAATACAGATCAGAACTATTAATGTCCTTCTTCCAGCTTCTTCTTTTAAGAGCATCATGATAAACTCTTTGCGCACTTTTTGCTGGTTAAAAGAGGAATTAACAATAATAGAAACCATACAACTGTGTTAGTATTACAGCTATTACAAACATTTGTTTTTAGAAGCGTACTCTGTGTTGTTCAATGTCAGGGCTAAGCATCAGAACATGTACAGGAGAAAGAAACAGCACAGAAACATCTTGATAACTTTGTTTTAAAGACTTTTTCACAGATCCAGAGCGCTCTGAGGGCTCTTGCTCACTGACAACACCACAGATAAAACTCTGACTCAGGCAGCTGTGTCACTGAGGGAAACTACAATCAAAAATAGGTGTGTGAAGTCATTTTCATTAATTTGTGAGCACTACAGTCCAGATGGCCCACTATGAGACCCTCTTCCTGCTCTGTCTGATGTACTGTACATTAAAAACTGGATGAATTCACAGTTTTTTATCTAAAAGCAAAGGATAGAAACATGCAGCAAGTCTAGTTGTTTAACTCTTACACAGATTGAAGAATAAGAGGACCACTGGAAGGCCTAAACTGTTTTTTATTCAAACACTGACACACAAAGATGGACTACAAACACTGCATAGTAATACGCCTTCCTGTTAGGTGCCCAATAAGACTTCAAAGAGCTAATTTAATCCCTTCATCTCACTTCCTTATTTCCCCTCCCAACTTTACAGCCTTCATGTTGAGTACAGCTGCATGTGAACTTTACTTAAGAGCAGAAAACCAAACACAAACACTGAGAAAGACAACAGGAGAACGAAAAATGACAACTGAAGCACTTACTCCAGTCCAGCCTCCATGAGAGGGGAGCTTAGGTAGAAGTTCACATTTCTAGCCATTCTTCCTTCCGCTCGCTGTCCAGACGTCTCTCTTGGTTGCGGAGGGATCACACCCTCACCAGCTCAGACCTGCACTCCCCTCCCACCATGTTGTTTATTTCTCTACCTGAGGAGAGAGGAGGAGATAAGGAGGGTGAGGCGGAGGAGTAGGAGTGAAGTGGAAGAGTCAAAAGGGGAGGAGAAAAAAAAAACAGCAGCAGACTGTTGGAATTTGAACGCTCATGTCGTGTTCCTGCTTGTCTTGCGCACATTTTTGAAGGCACAGTGAGGAAACAATGAGAAGTGTACAGGTTTTATAATGACTCATCAAAATTGCATTTTCGACATTTTCTGCTTCCATCATTCTTGAGAGTTTGGAAAGTGACGTCGCTACGTCCAGATTCAATGAGAGCTCCTTTGTCACTCTGCTTGTGACCGGGACAGTGGTCAGAGTCAGATGTTACCCAGTCACCCGTATGATGAATATTCATACCCGCAGGCTGAATGATGCATTGTCAGCTTTCAAAGTCAATGTGTGTCATGGGGAGGTTTGAGGGAAGCTGATGTCTGTCTGTGTTTGTTTGTCTCTTAAAAGCCGTGAATTTAGTCCTAAACTCTATGTTCACTGACAGTTTATAATCCTTCATCAAAGACAGAGACGGTTCATCCTGCTGCCCAAAACAAAACATTAGAGGAGTTTTGGGGTGAAGAGGAAACTGAATCCAAAGACTCATTAGTGTCTTTATAAAACATCGATAGAGTTATCCAAGTGTGTTTGATAAAGAAAGCTGTGGATTTAAAAAAAAAAAAAAAAACAAGGTTTACAACTGCAAACAGCTTGATGACTGCTCTTTGGACATCCTAGTCAGCCATAAAAACTACAGATCTTAAAGTTTTACTGCATGCCTCGAAGAAAGAACACAACACCAAACAGATGGATTAGGAGATGCTGCTTTGTGCCTTTGTGTTTTCACTCCACAGCTTTCTTTTTTTCCCACATATTTGGGGTTTTAATAGGGCCAATGCGAGCAATAAAACATATAAGAGTCTGTGCATGATTAACTTTTAGATGACTGTTTTATTTATGAGCTAAAAAAGTGGGACAGGGGATTTATCTTTTAGGCCTCTACGTATTATTGTTCCCAGCTTTTTGTTTTGTAACGTTAAAATGTGGTGGGCGACACCGAAAAAATAAAAGTGCATCAGTTATCACAACATGACCTCAAAAACTAGGGATGAATTGTTCAAATTTTATAAGTCCTGACATCAATACCTGGGCTTTGGTATCAGCCAATACTGATACTGATCCAATCTGATACCAGTGTGAATTTTACATTTTCCTTACCTAAATATTAAGCCAACTTGAGGCTTTTCTAATTTTGTAAACGCAAACAGAATTAAGATATATCTAAACTAACTTCATAAATATTTTATTACATTAAAAATCTGTATCTGCGTATTTCAGCAATACTAACAGGAAATACAGTGTAACTGAATTTCAGCAGTGAGTAAGCTGAGGAATCAATCTTTCATATTTCAAGTTGCCGTCAAAACAGGCGTGAAATTCCTCCAGACTGCTGAGACCCTGTACTCGCCTTCCTTCATGCTATTTTAGCTCTGCCTAGCAGGCACACATACATTGGTTGTCGTAAACAAAGAAGAGCAAAGAAGTAAGTTGAATGGATCTGTCCCTATTTGAGTCTGTAACCCAGAAATACCTGGTGGTACTTTTATTGGATCGCTGCTTCCCTGTCAATGAGGTAAAGACAAAAATATTCATCTACAATCACACAGAAATGAACCACTTGTAATGCAAATCTAGACACTGATAGTATGACTTTTAAAACAAAAACATGTTCTTAATAACTAGATGACTCTATTTTTCATTAAAAAAAAAAACTTGATGTGTGTTTTATTTTTATTTTATTTTATTAAAACTGCGCCTGGTTTATTCATTGATCTGCTTGAGTTTGACTTTTCCCTGGATCAGGAACAAGACCCCAAAATTTCTCCAGAACTACACACTTTTTTAAATACACACATCCAGAAAATTCATGCTAAAAATAGTTTAGGATCTTTAAATGTCAGATACACATCCTGTTTACATGTGCCCATCTCAAGAGATAATGTGCCTCTTGAGGGATGTTTGTTATCATGAAAACATGTAAGGGTCTTTTAAGAGCTTCATCCTCTGTAATGACAAGGAGTGTTTCCAGAGTCAGGGCTACTCTTTGCTTGCACATTCAGCAGTTATTAAGCTATTCAAGGTAACATTCATTATGACAGAAACGAGAGACGTGTAGAAGTGTGTGTTAATCTGGGTAAGTCCCCTTTTACTCTCTGTCTTTGTCCCTGATGAACAAAACTACTGCTGAACAATCACAACAGTGGAAAGTTTGGTTCCAAGGAAGACCTCTTGCACCGAAAGCATGCATTGTGCACTTACACAAACTCTGCAGCGTGAGTTGAAGACAAAGCTGCAGGAGAATTGTTTGATGGCTGGCAGCTCACATCAGATCAGAATCAGAATCAGATTTAATGCCATGTAGTTTTTATATTATGAGGAATTTATCTTGGTCTGTTGGTGCATTAGTTAAATAGTAATAATAAAAATCTAATCTTTCTTTGTTTCTACAAAGATCCTGATTCCTGCTCAGGGTGGAGATCTTTCTTGTTCTGCTTTTCATGTTAATGTGATATCTGCTGCATACATGTAGCAGGGCGCAGCTCTGACTGTCAGCCAAACACTGACTACATGACAGAACAGCTCAAAAATGTCCCTCCACCAGCATCTATGTTAATCCCACTTTTTTTCAGTTAAATTTTCTCAGGCTCTGCTACGGCAATCTCCAGCACACACCTGCTCTTTGTCTTCACTGGAAAACAGCCTTTTCTCATTACCTGAGGTTTACAAGATCAAGTTACCATTCCCTCGAAGGCCTGATCTACAGATTCCCTTTTTGCTGATCAGTTTCTGTCTGCTACAGGGCACACCAAACGGACACAAAGGCGTCATGCACCACTGCATCGCTGAATGGTTTGACATTCTTTGTGTTTAGCCTCTTGGTAAATCTTTCTGTCCTTTCTCAGTGAGTGTATATGTGATAACTAATGTTTGAGCAGGCTTCTAAGACTGCAGCCTGAGCAGGATATAGAGTGGGTGGGACTACATTTAACACTGCCTGACAGGGGGTCTCAGAGGAGCTGCTTGACTGCCAAATAAAACATGCTGGAGATAACTGAGTACAGACTTGTTGATTGTGGGTTTATGTTAGGTTAGGAGTCAACTAAAATACATGGTTGCTTTTTTTTTTTTTTAAATAAAAAAGAAGGAAATGAGAAAGAAACCTGGGACAATAGGGTTCACTCAAGTTTTAAGAACATGAGAGAAGACATCACAGACCCAAAATAAATGCTGGCTAACATCATATACATGCAACTCATGTTCCAGAAAAGAGGCAGCACTTATCAGCTGATATGAGGGTGAGGCATGGGGGTAAAGGAAGGAGGAGTGGAAGCAAATCTCTCTGCTTCGACAGCTTTTAACAACTGCTGAACAATCAGCTTCCCTAGTGCTGAGAAAAACCAACAGAGCAGATGGAGACAGTAAACAGCAAACAGCAAACAGCAGCACAAGTACTTGAAATAAGTATCCTCACAATGTATCATGCATCCATGTTGGGAAATGAGGGGGTTACAGGCACAAAGAAGGGGATGGTTAAATGAATAAACGTGCAATGTTAGGTGAACAGAAGTTAAATGAAGGGAGGTAGAAGCAGACAAGAGGAAAAGCGAATCCAGACTACTCAGCTGACTCTAACACAGTCAGACACGCATGCATTCACACAATTACACTGTTACTGCGCTGTGGGGCCCGAAGTACAGAACATGTCTCCACGCCTCCATTCAGAAAAAAGAAACAAAATTACAGGTTAAGTGTTAGCTACTGTGCAGAAACTGAGAACCCCTGTGCTAAAAAAACATCTCAACATCTTTCCTTTCTTATCCTCCACGTCTATGTATGCAGTTTCGGGTGAGTAAGAATGTAAAAGAAAAAGATTTACGTTACAACAAATTATTCTACAGTTACCCAATGGACGAAAATAGCTCATTCGCGAGAGAAGAAGCTCAGATATGTCAGAAAACTCGAGAAAAATAAAAGTAGTTTTTAATTACAAACCACCTACTTTGTGGTTGTTGTTGTCAGCTGTCGTGTGTTGTGAACCTGCACACGTTAAGAGTTAGTGAGGACCAACGGCTGGCTGCAACTTTCTAAATTCCCAATAAGTTTCAGTAACTCTGCTGAACTTTTGAAGTGACAACGTGCTAATTGAAAAAAAAATCGATAGGCAGCCGAATAAGGCGAAATCACAGCCTAAATATTGAACAGAAACCGCTAATGTACCCACTCACCCACTCGGAACTCGCCGGACCAGTCTAAGCTCTCTCGTGTCAGTCAAAATACTCTGCACGCGCAGCCGGGCAGCGGAGGACAATCCATTTTCTAAGAGGGAAGTTACGATGCTATGTTTTCCAAAACTGAAAATTAAATCCCTCGAGAACCATACACTTTCCACAACCTTCTTACACTCGAAGTAGTTTTATGAATACAAACACAAAGCAAAATCCATATGGCGCCATAACTTTTTTGGGTGAAAGATAATGTCATTGTGACCCCTGTAACACTGCCCCTTATGGTTGAGTCCTGTTCACATAGAAATGCCTCTACCCGTTTTTTTTTTTCGACAGACACAATGGACCCTGCTCCAAAAATACACATACAATACAAAAGCCCAGACAATAAGTAGTCCAAGAAGTGACAAACTAGTAAGCGCCATAAGCTACACATAGTGAATCTCCACTGGCGAGTTAAGTAATTGTATTACTCACCTGATACAGGTAGATACTGTTTGAAAAGTAAATACACAGTGCTCTGACAACTGAAGTATGATGTAACCACAAACTTTGCCGGCCCTTCTACTTAACCCTCCGGCCCCTTCACGGCCACTCCCAGGATGTAGAGAACCTGTGAATAATGGATGAGCTCATGAAAAGTGGCCTTCCTCATAATACAGTATCATGAAGGTGGGGCCTCTACCTTCAAA
Source organism: Labroides dimidiatus (assembly GCA_030710495.1). Classification (NCBI taxonomy): domain Eukaryota; kingdom Metazoa; phylum Chordata; class Actinopteri; order Labriformes; family Labridae; genus Labroides; species Labroides dimidiatus. Next base: position 31,314,312 of record CM061145.1, read on the forward strand.
CATTTTTATTTTGGTAATTGCTTCTTTTATTTGAGTGAAAGAATAACACTTTTCCTGACAGGCTAGGGAGAGCAAAAAGTGACAGCATATTTTTCCCCAAATAACATACACCCCTACACTGAGTCTGTGTAACTACATCTTATTAAAGTTTCAAATTTCAGCTTAATCGAAACTACATATGTAAAAGCATAAAAAAACATGCACATGATAAATTTTGCCTCATCTTTTTCTTGAAAGCAGGCTTACTGGAAGCCTGAAGTGGCTCTGTGGTTAAGTGGGTGGAAAAATCTTTCTGCTGCATCACCTCTTACATTAGAGTCAAATATCAGGTTTTTAAAGTGATGAAAAGCTCCATTCCAAATGGGTACATGTTTACTTTATCGAGTGTTGTAAAGCTTATGATAGTTAGCATACAATAAAGACAGATAATGATTATCAATAAGACTTGAAAATTTGATTAATTTCACAGGAAATAATAATTTGACATGACTTTAACTTCAGTGGTGTGAAACCCTGTCATTCAGTCCAACGTATAGATTAATGTTAAGGAAAAGTGATGAATCAAAAAATTAGAAACCAGATTAAAAGACAATTCAATATTTAATCTTGCCCACAACAAGTCACACCAAAAGCAGTAGTCCATATTGTATTGTTCACAAAGAGGTAGAGTTTGACTGTTTCTACATCCTGTCATGTGATTTCCTGCGAGCTGTCAAATTCTGCTACCCTCAGTCACTCAATATGTGGACAGAATTTACATCTGCTCCACCCGTCAAAAAGTACACCACACAAACAGGTCTTGAGGAACCACACTGGCTCACTTATCAGCCTCTTAAGGACCTGACCTTCAGTGTGCTGTTAGTTTTGAGGTGGTAGGCAGACCGTTTAGATGTGAGATTGCGGAAGCAACCAGTTTTTAAACTGCTTGAGGTTGCTGTGTTGGAGGAGGTGAGAAGACTGGTGTTTGAGCATTTTGTGTTAAAGAGGAAATGCAGGGAGACAACATGGAGGGAGAAAATGCAGTCAACTTCATGAGACTCCTTTCAGGTAATGGAATCATACAAATGTGTGTTTTGCATTGATAACCTATAAGAATGTGTTAGAGAAGCTATCTTGCATGTGTGTGTACGTATGCATTTATATGAGACTATGCAGAAACATAAAGTGGAACTACATAATGTGCACTTTATTTTTGATAACAACAAGCAAAATTAGCAGAGAATAACTCACTAACTTTCTGTTAAGTGTGAGTCTCCTCAGGTCTAATTCAACAAATTTATAATAAAGATTCACTGTTTGTATTTCATTCTTGTTTCTGCAGTGGCTTTAAGAAAAAAAAGGTACCATCTCAAATATTGTTTTTACATGATGTAACGATCTCATTGCTTTCTTTTTTCAATTTTGTCTTTACTGAGTAAGAGCAAGCACTTTACAGTTATCATAAATTTTACTGCAGAGTGTAACATGTATAACAATTTAGCTATTAATAGGTTTTCTTTCTTTCTTTAAAAACAACAAAAACAAAAAACTTAACACATACAACAGAAGATGAAAAGATTCCATTTTGAAAGGAATAAATGAAAGAGACTGCAAGCCAAAAATAAAATAAATAATGTATTCTCTCCAGAATATAGATTTGATTATTTCAATCCAGTCATCAATATTTGGGGATCAGGTTTCAACCATTTCCTTGTAATAGCTTTTGTTGCTTGCTGCCAAAAGAATTTGTGCTAATTTCTTATCATTTATATTCCAACCATCACAGAAAAAGTCAACCATATAAATTGTGATGCAACTGATCTCAGTGCTCTTGTGCAAAAGGTCTCAATGCTTTCATCATAGAAAACTCAGCACAAAACCTCCCAACACTGCATAACATTGACCAGAAATAAGTGAAAAGTAGAGAAAAGCAGGCAAATATGTGACTCTTGTGCAAACCAAGAGCTTAAATTTTAATTATAGTCTACCCGCTGTGCTTAATAATGATTTGATCTTTCTGCAGAAACTATGAAGCCAGTTGTCTCTTTTTAATTTTCTTTTATATACACTTGGTATCACTTGGAATTGTGCAAACCTTCACTGACAAAACACAAACTTTTTCACCCCAGAGGAGAGCACTCAGTCCACCCTGTCGTCTGACTCCTGTGAGTACTACCAGACTGAGATATTTGACCTGCTGCCCAGCACCCAGGCCCTCAGACCCATCCAGGCCTATCAGGGGGGTCCAGAGACAGAGGACAGGACTAGTTATGGCCATGTGTCCAGAGGATCCAGAGACAAGACGTCGAAACAGCCGCTCAGAAACCTGGTCATGTGTATTCAGGGGAAAAGAGACACCAGGTTGTAAACAGTGGGATTAAACCTGCTCATTAAAACCTACTTCTACATCTGTTGTTGACTTTCCAGTGAAAAAGGTCCACGCTATCACCAGCTCAGGCACAATTAGTAGGATTACTCAATTCTTTCTTTTCATCTGCTTTTCATTTGTCCCAACAAACTTTTTTTCCCTTTTGATCACCTATAAGATGAAGCCTTTACTGCTTGCAACACTAGTTTTAAGGCTTATTATAACATTTAAGCAATGATGAAAAAAAATCCTGAAGAAGAAGGTGCAGCTGTTGATATAAAACACAAAACAAAGCAGAGATCGCAGGGGTGCACTTAATGTGTGCTGTTTGCTTTAATCTTTTCAGTTAACCTCTCCTGATGGCATCAAAAAAATAACATCATAACCGTCTCCCATTATCCTTTAATTAGAGACAGGCGGAAAATGCAAAGAATTAATATTGGCTTCTGGGAGTCATGGAGGCGGAGTCAGAGCATCAACAGGAAGAGAGTTTTTGAACAGATGAGAGAAGTGCTATCAGGATTACTGCCATGGCAACACACTTTCCACATCATTGAAGGTAAGAAAAAAAGGCCATGATAAATAAAAGGCCTCTTGTTTTATATTAGTTTCTAGTATACTGGATATATGTATACTAACACATTCACAATGTTCTGCAACAACTTAAACTGTCACTGATGTGTTTCAGGCCGGTTTGGAGTTGGTGTGAAGTCCTACTTTGTCTTCCTCAGGTATCTGGTCTGTTTAAACCTACTTCACTGTGCTCTTATCTCTGGCTTCATCCTGGGACCTACAGCCTTTTATGGCAGAGGCAACAACAGCGGTGAGTTGGTTGTAATGACAGGTTTGCACCAAGCTCACCACAGTTCAGTGCTTCAAAAATCACTGTTGTATTGTGCTCTGTGATTTACAGAACCTTTGACGTTTGGAGGCAATGACTCTGTCCTGGATTTCTTCCTGGGATCAGTAAGGCTTCATTTAGATGTGTTTGTGTTTTCCATGTGTTTCATATGATTTATGTTATCTTTTCTCTCTCTTCAGGGCTACCTGGGTCGCTCTCCAGTCTTCTTTGGATTCTATACTCGGGGTTCTTTGAATAAGCCATGCCTGAATACACCTATGCTGTATTTCTCAGGAATACTCTCCATCTTCCTCCTCAGTCTCATCATGGTGGTCCGCAGGTCAGTTCATTACTTTGAAAAAAGAAAAAAATCTTTAAAGAGGTGATAAATTCTGCTTTCCCATATTTTTTAACATGGATATAAAATAACAATGTTGGATGCCCATACTAAATGTGTGAAGATTTTCAAACTGCTACATAGTCTAAGTTGTAGAAATCTCTGAATTGGTCTGTTAACTGCTCTAAATGGTCTGTTCTAAAAATAGAACAAGATCTTTATGAGATTAGCTGAAATGATGAGATTATCACATTAGGATCTCCTTACTGGTTCATAAGGGCGGGCCTTAAACACCAAAGTCTGCTCATAGCTCTTATCCTGACAGGGCTGGCCAATTAGAATGAAGGGGGTTTGTGTAGATGGCCGTCTTAAAGAGACAGCAGCTAAAATGAAGTGATTCAGACAGTGGCTGAAATAAGGGCTCTCCAGGACACCAGTGTGAGAAAAATAGGGATTTTTTTAAATCTGTAAGTCACGTAAAGCTACTACAGGGGAACCAGAGGAACAGTATGAAGCCTAAAAAAAACAGAATACCCCCTCTTAAAAATCAACAGGAATATCAATGAAAACCAAAGTGTGTTTATCTACAAACAGAACTATCGTTGGCTATAAGCACACCCGGATGCTAGGGAAGCGCTACAGTACCAATATGAGCTACAAGATCTTCTGTGGTTGGGACTTCACCATCCAGGACCCCCATGCAGCTACTCTCAAAAGCAGTTTCATAAGGAATGATCTCAAGGTGAGTGAAGGCACACTGTCTGCCTGCATGCTAACACTTCTTTTATTAAGAGTGCAAGCTGGCACCATGTTAGCAAAATGAACTATTTCTGTCAGGCTGTACAGGAAGATATTTGCATAACTTCTATCTCTGCACACACGTTGATTCGCGTTCAGATTTCCTCTTTTTTACGTCCTGTATTTGAAATTTGCTCAAGCAGCTCCACAGATGTGATTACAGCACCTGATTTTACTGGTTATCATTAAACCTGTTAGCCAATATAGATGGCAAGTAGGCAGTTTATCTCCCTGCTGCCAAAGCAAATGTAGGTTATGCACATGTAAGTGTATCAGTGCACTGTGATTTGGCTATTTTATTAAGCCCCACTCTGCTCTGTGTTGTGTGTAGAATGAAGACCACAGTGGGCATTTTGTCGCAGCTCACACAGTATGATAGAAAGACAGTTAGAGGCAAATTATGTAAATAACTGGGAAACTTTAGTCCATTATGTGTGGATACAAAAACTAATAAACAACATTTGTACTTTATATTCCTACTCCTCAGCTGTTCCTGTACGAGCAGCATTTCTCCCTGCGTGAGAAGCAAAGGACTTTGGGACAGAGAGTGCGCCTCTACCTCCTCAGGTTCTTTCTCAACGTGCTTGTTCTGTCTCTGCTGGGTGGATCCTTCTACCTCATCTATTATGCCACCATGATATCTCAGACAGAGGTGAGACTGTTCAACCTAACATCAGTCTCTCCAGCAAAAGCATATGTGCTTGGTTATTATAATTTCAAAGCTAACACTCTGCACTTTTCTGTTAGAACGAGCATCACTGGTTGGTCCGCCTGCTCCTTCAGTACCTTCCTCCCATCACCATCACCTTTGTCAACCTGGTCCTCCCTCACATGTTTCGGAAGATCTCATCTTTTGAAGACTACTCCTACACCACACAGATCAATGCTACACTTGTGAGGTAACACGCACGGATGAAAAACAGCATGAAACTTTGTTCCAAGAACATAAAAACATGGATTCAATCTGTCTTCTCTTCAGGAGTATCTTCTTAAAGTTGGCCTCCCTGGGGATCTACTTGTTCTTCATCTTCACCACAGATGTAACGTATTCTCTTTAATTCACACCGTCGAGATGTTTTTCATGATTAAATGAGCATCCTGGTTTTATTTTTGTTTTTCTTTACAGAAAAAAATTCAGTGCAGACCCAACAGGTTTGGCAGAGAGATGTACAAACTGTGTATCTTCAACTTCCTCGCCATTTTCTGCAATGCCTTCCTCTTGAACTTCCCTAGGAAGTGGGTTTGTTTGAAATTGTCTGTGCCTATTTCAGTCATAAGGGGGGACTATAGTTCTGACTTTCCCCTGTCTGATAGGCTGGTGCAGGAGTATTACCCCTCATCCTTGATGGCCCGGTTGTTGGGGAAACAGCGCTTCTTGATCCCCTTCAATGTGTTGGATCTGGTGTACAGTCAGACGGTGTCCTGGGTGGGAGTGTTTTACTGCCCTCTGCTGCCTCTGATAGGAACTGTCACACTGACGGCCACCTTCTTCATCAAAAAGGTACTCTAACACTTCACTACGGCGGCCTTGGGAGCCTACAGCACTGCAAATTGAGAGAGCACATGCAAAAAGACAAAACACAAGCAAATTAAGAAAACATCTTTATCAGTTTAACAACATGTGCAGCAAAGACCACAACACAAAAGAAGAGTTTCCAGAGGACACTTAAAAGTGATGCACACGTCCATTTTTAGCCAATAGGCTAATATCTGAATCATGCGATCGCAATGTTAAAATAATTAAAATAAATCAAAAGCACTTACTTTTATCTAATTTTCCAACACCACTGATGGAAAGAGCTGTGACTCAAAATCCGCGTCAACAACAAGCATGTTGGGATGTGTGCATCGCTTTTAAGTGTCCTCTGGAAACACTTCTGTTGTATAGCAGTCTATTTGCAGGCCGTTTTTCTAATGTGTTGTGATCTTTGCAGCGCGTTTTTTCTAAATTCTGCGCATGTTTTGTCAAACTGATACAGATGTTTTCTTAATTTGCTTGTGTTTTGTCTTTTTACATGTGCTTACTTACGTTGCAGTGCTGTGAGCTCTCAGAGCCACCTTACTCCTCTCCCTGCATCAACCTGCTGCCAGACTGAATGTGTGAAAATGAAGAAGAAAAATGGCTAAAATTTATCAATCTGATTAACAGACTGACGAACAGCAAATATTAACTTTGAGCAGGTCAGAGTTCATAAATTAAATCAAGTAAATTTATAAAATACATTTGAAAGTGCCGTACAACCAAGGGTTTGGCAAAAATTACCAAAAAACAAAACAAAACAAAACAGAACACTCACACACATAGTAATATCCATTAACACAATAAAATACTGGACTTAAAATTAGAATTTTATTTTAAACCATGATTTAATAGAAAAAAGCAATAATAAAACTTGTGCTTGACAATATTAAATATGTAACAGATTAGAGACACTGTTAGCTTAAATTTAAGGTCATCAAGAAAAAGATCTTTAGCAATCCGTGTAAAACCAGAATTGCACACATGCAGGCACACTGGCAGCCATGGTATAATAACTTATTTTAGAACATCACAGCATCTATTTTTAAGTTATTATTACTCTAAAAATCTAAATAGATATGGAGCAATCTAAAGGGATTACACTGAGACATTATGGCAGAAAGTTAAAGATATAGTTTTAGATAAGGTTACCTGAAAATTCAGTAGAGATAGTCATAGTAACTTGTTTTGCCTTCATTAAACAAGTCATTTATCCTCCCATATGAAGCTACAACTAGCTTTTTGCTTAATTCAGCACAAAGACTGACAGCAGGTGAAACAGTTAGCCAGGACTTGTCCAAAGATAACTGTGCTGTTCTAACATATTTTTATTCCACTCATACGCATTAAAGTCAAAGTGTTAAAATGATCCTGGGGGTTAAATGTCAGCGTGATTTCTAGGGTATGTAGAGCACCTCTTCACCACTATGACATTTTCATTTATCAAGCAAAGACTTCAATTATTGTGCCATAACACCAAATTATCACCTCACTCTGCAAAAATGTATCAGTGATATAATTTGACTTCATGCATGAATAAGGCAGGTTAAATATAATGTGTAAGTGGCTGTTTACAGACTCTTTAGTAAGCTAACAGTCCTGACTAAGGATTCACATTCATTCAACAACCACAAAAAAGACAGAAGTAAATATAACCGATGGATTTTTATCTCCTCTTATTTAACTTGAAGGGTCTGTTGTGACTTGTTCAGATGTGATTGAACTCAGCTGTTCCTGAACATTTTTTAATAGTACGGCTGTTTTTCTGTCTTCTTCTGTCCACAGTTCACAGTCCTGCGGTGCTGTGTGGCAGAGCAGAGGATGTTTCGAGCCTCCAGCTCCTCTGTTTTATTCCACTTTATGCTACTGCTTGGTCTCCTCCTGGCTGCAGTTTTCTTGGGCTTCAACTTACACCAACGAGAAGTTACACCCAACATGAAAATGTACTTCTCAAACAGCGTTATTCTTCTTTTATTTTGCTCTTTCTTATAAACCTCCTGTTCACATATGAGGGTGTTCATTTGTCTTTTGAATAAATATAGAAATGTACTCACCTTTTGTGTACATAAAAGAAGTCACATTCATTCTTAACTTTCTTTTAAGTTTGTTTTAAGTCTCTGACTTTTGGTTTCTCTTCAGGTCGTCGTGTGGGCCGTTTGGAAATGGAGAAACTGTGTTTAATGTTACAGGAGTGTGTGTGGACAGCCTCCCCAAACTGGCACAAACCATCCTGCGCTATTTGTCCTCTGAGGCCTTTGCCCTGCCGCTCATACTAGCTGAGATGTGAGTATGAGGAGAGAACATATCATTTTAAAGAATAGAATAAATAGAATCACTTGTAATTAATTTTCCTAAGTTATAGGTTATCCCGCTTTCAATTCAAACTTTATTTCAGCCTCAGTGTCCATATAATAGAAATTAAATACTCACACCTTTTGATTTGCATAATAACAACTATAAAACTGGATTTGCAAAAAAAAAAAAAAAAAGGAGAGGCTTTTTGTATAAAAGTGTCTGTTAAACAAACCCAGAATTGTCCATCAAGTCTAGGTGTTACTCCACCTCTCACGTAACATCATCTGGGATAGGGTTGGGTACCGGAACGCAGTGCCAATTGGGAACTGTTTCCAACATGACCAGTAGTAACCAGACCGAATAAAAATTAACATTTTGGTGCTTGACTCTTTTTTCTTTTTTTCTTTTTTTTTTCCACCCTCTTATTCCGGTGTAAACATGCGTGACGTCAGTGACGCTACTCACTGGGTACTCAGTCAGCACACTTGTTGCTCTGATACCAGCGGTGAGTGGATCAACTAAGATGCCAAAGGCAAAAGTATCAAAAGTTTGGCTGCATTTCACAGCCAAGGATGTTGACTCTGCAACATGTAACGAGTGCAATAATATAATTGCAAGCAAAGGAGGTAATACTTGCAGTACTTGAAACACCTGTCAACATGTAACTTGTATTTATACTGTTTGAAGATTTACTGTAAGTTCATATTGTGTTCAATTTGGCCCTGGAAACAACAGTTTTTTGACAAAGTGTGTTAAGTTTTGTTTTTTGCAAGTACACATTCAAGAACTGTTTAAGCACCAGAACCGTTTAAAAAGTACCAAGTAGGAACCGGTACCCAACCCTAATCTGGTATTAGCTCTAGCCCTCTTTGACCTAGGTTCAGAAAAAGTGGTCCACAACACAGTGTTGCCTTACACAGAATAAATGAAAAGAATAAACACACAATTTGGCTTGAAAAATGAGTTAAATGATGTTTTAAGCAGACAGGAAGCACATTTATCTGATGGTCTTTTAATGTGATATGAATCTCTTTTTTTGCTTCCTTAGCATAATCTTAACTTCTTATGTGTCACGGAGTCGAGCCAATCAGAAGGCCATAGAGCGGTTAAAAGATATGCTGGTCATGGTGAGTCATGTGATCAAACAACTTACATATTTACAAATCAGTCACAGGAAGAGGATTAGAAAGTACACAGAGTGGAACTGGTTCGTTGCAGTGAATCATTATGAATGGATTATATTAGTGTGTTCTGCTCTTTGAGTGCATATGTGCACAAACTGTCTGTAAATGTGGTTGTGTGTGCATGTTTTCCTCACAGAGCAGTTCAGATAAGCGTTTCCTGGTGAAACAACACGCCACAATGCTCAGAGGTCGGAGGCGCGACCGCAGAGCACCCTCTGCTCCCATCCAGGAGGTCCCATCCTGAACTCCTCGTGCTGCCTGTCCATCCGTCCATCCGCTGACTTTGATCTAAGATATGAAGGCAGTTTGATGTATGGCAGCCTGTGAGTGCCTAAATAAAGGAAGTCAAAAGACAAGGAACTCTCTCCAGTGATGTCATACACAGGATAATGAATGTTTTTAAATTTCAAGTGTTATCATTTTTTCCCCTCAAAGATCTTAATCTATTCATCTCATGTTTTTAATACACTGTTTTAAGTCATTGTGAGTCTGTGTAGCTTCATCATCAGTGTCGGAACGTTCACTTTTTCTTACTAAGTGCATAATATGTGTTCATGGTACAGTATTGGCCTTTATATCTGGTACTTGTTATTATGTTTTTTTTTTGCCTTTTACCCGTGTGCAATAAACTAAATTACACTTATTAAATCTTTGTAGTTTTTTGTTTTTTTTTGCTGTTTCAAAAGCTTTACTGCAGTAACATCACATGTTGTGAGAGCCATACCAAACATGCAGTGGAATGCGTTATCTCCTTGCAACACATGTTGACACCCATTGCATGTACGTGTACTTCATATCCACACATGCATGCACATCCACATCGACACACACTGTACCAAACGAGAGAAACCATGTCAAAGATAAACGTACAGTCCTGTTATGAAGAATCCACGCTTTAAATTGTTGCCATTTTTGGGTGAGTTTGCTGATTTTTTTTATTATTGTTTTCATTTTTTTGGCAAGACTTTTTTTTTCTAATGGACTCAAATCATTACTGAAACATTTTGTTGACTTTTTTTTTCTTAGCGCTGGCAACTTGGTTTGTCAAGATAAGTAAGTAGTTTATGATGTGAGGTTTTTTTTCCTTGCTGCTGCAGAAACTGTTCCCACACTCGTTTCATATCTATCTCCAGGTGGATCTTCTCTTCTCCCTGTACTGACCGGTCAGGACTTGGCGTACCTGAGCTCCAGGGTGGCTTTCCGCTGTTTTGCTCCTCACTCTCCTCCTCCAGTCACCTATGAGCTGCTTATGGATGGCGTTCCAATCTTCTCCAGCACTGATGCTAAGGGTGACCAACCTGCACCCTTTTTGTTTAAAGTCTCGGCAGCATCAGAGGGGTCCTATCACTGCAGGGCAACAGCAGGAGGGAGCACAGGAGTCAGCAACAACATCAAACTGAGTGTTGTCAGTAAGTTGAAGTTATGAATAAATCTAACCATGCATTTATTTAATTACTCCCTGAACTGATCATGTGTCATTTCCTCTTTTCCAGCTCCAGCATCAAATACCCGAGTCCTCTCTGAGCCCTTCCCTCCAGTCACATATGAGGGGTCACGGATCATTCTAAGCTGCAATGTATCAAGGGGCTCCCACCTGTCCTACACTTGGTTTTTCAATAGGAAAGAGATAACATCTTCAACTTCTCCTGGCCTTCACCTCACCGGGAACAACCTGGTGTTGGAGGATGTGACTCCAGAGCAGACTGGAAGCTATTATTGCATGGCTTGGTCCCAGGTGCATGACATCAGGAGGTTTTCCACAAGTTCAGAGGTGCTGGTGACGGTCAAAGGTATGTGTCCTCAGGGAAAAAAAAAACAATGTGACTAACAGTGATAGAAACTGAAATATTTCAATGAACTTGTATTAGTTTGAAACATGGTACAGATTGTACCATGTTTCAGTGGATGACATTTATTAGTGAGATTTTTGTTGGGGGACTGTGAAGAAAAGAAATGTGCACAGCACAGAAAAAAAATATCTGACAGGAGCAGCTATGAGTCAGAATTTGTTTGTCCAGTGTGTCTGGAAATATTCGACAGTCATGCAACAACATAATGCGGACATACGTTCTGCCAGAGTTGTTTGCAGGAGTGTCCAGAGAAGCCTGTCTGTGCTGTATGTCAGGCAGGACTAGGCCTCTGGACCAAAGCTTCAGAACTAGAGGCTGTCATTCAGTCATCTGTGGAATCTTGTAAGGGATGTGGAACTCAGATTGACCTTTCCCAGATGAGAAGCCACACAGCTGCCTGTACAAAATATCACAAGTACATTGAGGAAGAGTTGAGGACCACTGACCAAACCAGCCTGCCATCATCAGCCCTGTGCCAAACCGCTACACCTTCACCTACCTAGCTTCTGGCCAGGGACCCCCTTTGCTAACCAGCAGATTTTTTTTTACTTTTTTGGCTCGTGGTATGAGGCTTAAAATGATGCTTTCAGGGCCTGCTCAAGCAAGGTAGCTTGCCTGACCAAATGCTCTTCTTTATGTCTAAAGACGCTGACTGTTTTTTCGGCCTCTGCCAGGTGTTTTTGTATCAAGTGATGCTGAAGTTTCAGAGGCTTTAAACACTTGCTTGACATAGGACACATTTCAGGCAATCATGGCCATTTTTCTGTATGGCTGTGAAGCCGTTACAGCAGTTTACATGTTGTATGTACAGGACAAATGGTTATATAAAAAGAATAAAAAAATAGAAAAATAAAAATAATTTGATTCTATATTTTCCCCTTTACTCCAATTTTCTGAGGCCCCCTAGGGTCCCCTGGCAGCCCCCACTTTGAAAACCTTTTTTCCCCCCTTTTTTTTTGGGGGGGGGGGGGGGGGGGGATTTGTACCTATTTAACATTAGCGTTTTAGCTGTGCCACTGTTAGCATGTTAGCTACAAACACTCTGACTTCATGGAAGTACATTTCATTGTAGACTAAAACTCTCAAATTAATTAATACAAAAATGTATCTAAAGTTTTATTATTTATTGAGCTTTTTGTGACTTCTTTTTAACATTTTTTTTTTTTTGTACTTTAAATCAATTAAGCTTACTTTATGTTTGGTTCATTAGTTTAAGTATACAATATTTTCACCTCTTAGTCTCATTTTCCTAAAATATTTTCACTTTGGTCACATAACTTCAAAATTACTGTTCAATAAAGTTTGAGGGTAAAAAAACATGCTGAAAAATCAACAGTTTCAGACAAATACACAATCATCATGAGAACTCCTTCTAACACACTTTTGATATGTTAAACTACTGGTTTGTTGGATAAGATGTATTATTGTATCATTCATTTCCTCTCTCCGTTCCTCCCCCAGCACACATCTCCAAACCAAAGATTTCTTTCTCCATCTTTAAAACCGGAGAGGTGTATCAAGGCAATGTGAGCTGCTGGTCGACCAGAGGCAGTCCACCTGTCAACTTTTCTCTTTTCCTGGATGACAGGGAGGAAGGGTCTGTCACAGCCTCTGAATCCCTCACTGCTTGGTTTCCTGTCGAAGTCGTACCTGGTCTGGACATGGGTGTGGCTCAGTGTCGGATGAAAACTGACGTGCAGGAGTTGATGAGTGAGCCTGTGTCTCTGGAAGTAGGTATGAGACACAGATACTTTTGAGATTTATATTTTTGAGTTGTGTAGTTTCAGGGCTGCTTTTTTCTAACTCTGTCTTCCTGTTCAGTTCCAGTTGGTGGTGATGTGAGAGTGGATGTTGAATATCTCTACAGAGCTGATTTGCTGCTGACCGCTGCAACACTGAACTGTGAAGTCAGCAGAGGAACTTTCCCCCAAATCTCCTGGATCCTCAACGACTCTGTCCTTCTCTCTGAGGGCTCTCATGTTAAACCCACACTGTCTCACTATGCCCTGGCTGGCAATGGTCAAACCCTTATGCTGACCAGGATTGGCCCAGAGGAGTCTGGGTATTACCGCTGCAGGGCCAGAAACAGCTACGATGACTCTGGACCCTGGATGAAGAGTGAAGCTGTTCTGGTCCGAGTCACAGGTGAAAGAGAGGACGTGGAAAATGAGTATCCTGAACAAAACAGTATGAAACTTTGGGATATATGAATTAATTTTTTTTCCTGTACACTTAATTTTAAGCATCCACCTGCAGCCAGTCAGCTTAGTTGGCAGTAGATCTGATAATGGAGAAACATCCAGCCTGGCTCAGTCCACAACCTCTCTGCCAGAGGGGACATGAAAGTCAGAAACTGATGCACAGCTTCCAGTTTGGCTGTTGAGCAGGGCCGCTGCTACATACACGCGCATCACGCGCTGTGCGTAGGGCACCAAATTGTGGGAAAAAAAAAAATATATATATATATTATTATTATTTTTATTATTATTATTTTTTTTTTTTACATTAAATTTAAGTTGAAACACAACTATGGGCACCATTAGACCATTATAGGCAATATAATATATACAGAATTGCTTGAAATAATAGAAATAATTATGGTACACTTGACCGGGCCCAGGGCCCTCCCCAGTTGCCGTATTCCTGTGGGGTGCGCATGTTTGATTGATCACCGATGCCGATTTTTCTTATTATTTATTTTACTTGTGTGTGTGTGGTTTTGCCTGTTCCATAGTTAGTTCTAGTGTAATATCGTAGTTCTGCTGTTCTTGTTTATAACATATAATATATGTCTTCGGTTTGCACTCCCAAATATTGTGTGTGTTTTTTCTTTCCTCACGGGGCGGCCAGGGGGGGGGGGCACCAAAAAGTAATTATGCTTAGGGCACCCAAATGGCCAGCAGCTGCCCTGCTGTTGAGGGAGGATATAAGATCCAGGATGTAATGCGAAATAGCTACACTAAGACCTAAGAGATCTGGACTAGAGAAGCTGCAAAAATATTGGATCCAGAATCCAGAAGCACAAAACAGATAAGGCAGCTTTGGAATACTTTCATGGCCAAAAGTTTTGAGAAGGGCACAAATTTTGGTTTTCACAAAGTTTACTGCCTCAGTTCTTATGGTGGTAATTTTTACTTACTGTAGATTATAAAGAATAATCAGATGAATTGCAACTAACTGCAAAGTCATTCCCTGCCATGAAAAATGACCTCTGTGGAAAGCAAAACATGTTATTCTGAAAACTTTTGGCCACAACATTATGTACATTATCCACGAGTATCACAACACTTTTAAAACACAAATTAAGATTTTTGAAAACTTAACTCTATTTGTGTGTTTTGTTCTGTTTTTTTTTTTTTTTTTTTTTTTTTTAAAGTGGGATTTTATTGCATAAAAGCAGTTTAAATACAGCAGTTCTGGATCAGGACCCAGTCCAATGTGGTTTCCACAGAAAAACAAAACAAAAACAAAAACAAACAACAGCAAAAACAAACAAAAACTGTAGTTTCTTCTGTTTTCACATTTGAACAAATAGAATTACAGCTTTGCAAATCATAAACTGTGTTTTAGAGTGCCTAAAGTCTCTCTGGGGTAACCTAGTCCTGATTGAACAAGTGTGAGTGGTTTTGAATCAGAATCCTTAACCTTCTCCTTCAAAGCCAAGTTTAAAGCTACAAAAAAAAGATGATAATTTCAGAGTCGCCCAATTCTTAATTCTTTTTAATCAGCATAAATTCATATGGGCCTTTGATATCCTGATATATTAATCAGGTTTAGCAAAGCTTAGATAGGCTAAAATAAGCCAAGCTAAGCTTAGCACTTAGTTACATTCAGCACATACTGCACAAACTGAGCTGCCTAATACGTACAGGGATATTAGTCTTGTTTTGTTACTCTTGGTGACAAAAATAAATGCAAGTATATTAAGAAATGTTTGATGCGTCTGAATTCATTAGTCACCTTCTCTTTCTGCAACAAGAACAAACTAAGTATATAAAAATGCACCTAAACGTCTTGTGCCATGGCTCTAAAATACTTTATTGTCTCTTCTCCTTCACAGAGGCTCTCACAACCACCATGGAGATCATCATCCTTGTGTTCTGCAGCTTTGTTCTTCTGATTCTGCTTGTGGGTTTAGTCTTGATTTCCAGAGTCTTAGACCAGGATCGAGGTGTGTGGTTTATGTTTCTGTGAGCAAAAATATGTGAAAGGAATCTGCATGCACGTTGATTGTTTGTTTTTCTTCTTCATCCACAGCACATGCCCGCGCTCCTTCAGCAGAGTGAGTAATAATTTCATTGACATGCAGAAAGTGTTTTGTTCTGTAGCTCAGGTCAGCCGGCTCAAATGTGTGTATATACCTTCCAGTGCTGGTTTTGACGGGCTCAGTCTGTCTGCACGAGTGTCCCTGTCAAGAGGCTCATGCGCTTTTATTGCATCTGCAGGCTGTGATGTTCAGAGTCAGGTATGTGTGCTGGAAACAAACACTGCTACAGTCACAAGAGGAGCCCATGGAGGAATAAACCAGAGACGAGTCCCATATGCTCCATTAAAAAAAAAAAAAGTGATTTCCTCCTGCTGCTGAACAAATAAAAACTTACACAGAAGAGGCGCCTGTTAACACAAAGCTGTGTCTGTGCTGTCAGACCTTCATTAACAGAGTGTAATGTTCTTCAGGGGAAGTAAGATCCTTTGAGCTCAGTGAGATATGACTGTGCTTGACCATTAAGAGCTTTGTGGGTTAAAGGGAGATTTCATGTTCTATTGTAGCTTCTATAACATAAAATGAAACTTATATTGAAAGAATATGATCTCAGTATTTTTCAGCACAAGCGCTGTGCAGTGAAAAACTGAAATCTAAGTAGGTGCTGATAGCTCATTTATGGTAAAATGTCTTATTTGAATAAATATGAGCCACTTTCACCAAGGTATTAAGATATTAAGATTTTTTCTTTTGCTATTTGGGAGCAATTTAGAGGTCATTTTAGTCTTAATTATCTTGAAATAAGACATTTTTCTGGACTTGTCGGGTCTATGTGGCTCAAGTCTAAGGAGATGGAAAAAAAACTTTCTTAGATTTCAGTTTTTGTAAAGTGTAAGAGCATTCTGGATAAGATGGGTTTATTTGAGATTTCTTTACACTGCCTGATCACAAGGAATCATAACATTCCAGTGAAATGGTAAAAGATGGATAGACGAGTGGTGAATGGGAAAAAAAGGGATTTCTATAATTGTTTGATGTGCTAAGTCAGCACATTTTTAAAGAATAGCATTAGAAGAAAATAAAGCATATGTGTTGTGATCAAGTTTTTGGTTGTAAATGAAGCAACTATTCAAAACTATTTAAATAAAAAAAATGCTTAAGACTGTATCTTAATGTGACTTTGTTTTTTAGGCCATAGAGATCACAGTGTGACCCATGAGGAACCTCCAGCCATGACCTCTCTGTGCTCTCAAATCCAAACCACAACCAATTGAGACTTTTATGAGCTTTCAAGCTTCTTGGAAAACCGAACCATCACTGAAAAATAAAATATACTGTTTTGTTTTGTTATGTTTTGTTTTTTGGTAAGAGTTTAACCTGTGAATTTTGTGTTCTTTCATTTAAATCAATCAATAAACGATGCTTAATTACACACTTATGTCTTCACTTTGTGTGTCCATATCATGACCCTGTTTGGAGCCCAAATGCATCTTGTGATGTGACGCAGAAGGGGGTGTGTGGCAGGGAGGTTGACCCTGTCACTATCAGCTTTTTGCACATGTTATGAAGAGCGTGTGTGTATTTCTTCACCCACAGCGCCTCAACCCTCCATCGTTAACTGTCAAAACTCCTGAAACTCATAGCCAAGATTAACCATACCTGAAAGACTCACTCTTACACATTTCTTTAAGGATGTTTACTTTACTCTTTGTGACCATACTGGGTAAGCTTATAAACTTAACTCCACTGCGGTGCAGTTCATATTTCTGTAAGTGAAACTCCTGTTATTTGATTTCCTTTATCCTCTCTCCAGGGTTGTGCTACTGTAGCCAGGAGAACAGTAAGTCTGTTGAAGTGTTTCAGTGTGTTACTGTTTGTTATCTACTATTTTAATCATCTAATACTGATTTTATAGCTCATTTTTATTGAAAATTATGTAATTATTTTATCTTATATTGTCATCTAATAGGTCAGTCAGTTCTGGGCCGCCCACAGCTCTTTGGCCCTTCAGAGGCTCTGCTGGAAACTGTTGTAAACTTAAACTGTAAACTTCTGACCTACCCTAAAAATGAGACCATCCTGCTGCAGTTATACAAGTGAGTATTTGTTCATGTTAACGTAAACAAAGCATTAAAACAACATAGTGATGATTGAACATGTCTCTGATTTACACAAAGGGAAGGTGACCGTAAAAAGGTGTTTGCTGAATACACCTCAATGGCCGGGCAGGTTGCAACCTTCCCCCTGTACGTCAGACCTCGTCATGATGGGAACCTGGAGTGTGTGGCCAGAGCCCAGAACAACTCCAAGATCGAGCCCACGGTCAGCCTTACACACCACCTGAAGGTTATTGGTGAGTTTTCAAATATGTCTAAGTACGTCACAGATTTAGACACATCAGATCTATTACCTTGTGTTAAAAAGTGTCTCATTTTAAATCCTTGAGTTTATAGTATTATCTCAAACTGAGCATGAGTTTTTGTCTTAATTAGTCAGAGGATCTTCAAAGTTCAGTAAAAAACTGTCTGCACTATAATCAGTCCAGTTCATCAGTATTAATATGGGTTATGCTTTTTGCAAGAAAAGCTTGTACAAAGAAACAAACTTCTCTTATACTGTACTGAGTGTTCAGTGATTTTTTTCTGTTCTATGTGCATTCATTTGCTAAAGTTTTGTCTATATTCAGTGTATTACACTTATTATTGTGCTTCACAGAGTTTATTTTCAAGTATTTTGATCTAAACTTTAGCATTTTCTTCTTTTTTTAACAACTGGTATTACCTAACATAGCCCATTTATTTATAGGTTTCACATTTGTACCCCAAGATTTCTTGTGAAATAAAACTATCATGCTGCATGGACAGACAGTTTTAGTCGTTTTAAGAAATTTTCTCATCAAATGCAGTTTTTTTTCTTTTTAATCTCACATTTAGAGTACCTTTTTGCAATTTGCAAGGCTTTGGGTCAGATTTTTCAAATACATTTCATATTTCAGAAATCAAAAACAGCGAAAAATGGGTTAATACATGACAAGAACGAGACAACGTCCCTGCTTTCACAACCATGGTAACACCAGAGCTAATAATGATGCTAACAATCATAACACCAGTAACAAGAGGTAACCATAAGGTTAGCTACAACCTTTTTAAATAAGAAAAAAAAATGAATTAAAGCTGAGCTCCAAGCATTGTATCAGTTTTGCACAGATTTATTAACTTATTTTATCAGCTCTATTTTTATAGGTTTGTTTGTTTGTTTGTTTTGACAGGGACAGTGTACAGCCAATTAGCTGTACTAGAGGTAGCTATAATAATTTAATTTAAATCTGTACTCTCTGGACAGGAGACAGATTATGCCTCTGGTAACTTAAAACAAGATAAAAAATTGCCAAAATGTTTTTTATTTTTATAATGACTTTCAATAATATAACATCTTATAGCAATAATTGAAAAAAATAGTACATAAAAGCATTGTCAGACCCAATTACTCAGTAAACTAATGCCGCCACTATGGCTTGTTTAGATTGTTGCTGAGCAAAAGGACATGGTTTCAAGAGCGTGCAACGATAGAAATATTTTGTATCAGACAACAATAAACAAAACATAACATGATGGCAGAGACTTTTGTTTAAAAAAAAAAACAAGAGTAGCTGTTCGATGGGAATAAAAACCAGGGTGTCTGTCTGCTTCTGTATCCATGTTGCAGTACCAGTACAAGGCGCAAAGGTTGTCATCAGTTCGGGCCAGCAGGAGATGTTTGAGGGGAGGAAACTGGATCTACACTGTAGTCTTACTTCAGGAAGTTACGTCTCCTACAGCTGGTATCTGAATGACCAGCGTGTCTCCTTGTCTCCTCATCACAGAGCTGCAGATGAGCTGCTCATGATCTCCAGGTGAGATGGTCAGCTGAATTAACACTGCTACATCCTGCTATGAGGTTGTTATATATTCATGAGTTGCTAAACCATTTATTTATCATTAATATGTTTGCATTAGATCATGAAATAACAGTGCATTCAGCTACGAGTGACTCTCCCAATTTCAATTCCAGTGTCATAGCTACTGGATCTAAAGTGTGTGAACAGGAATAGTTGTTTGAGCCAATGTGCGTCATCATCAAATGAATATGTTCATGATGCAGTGTGCATCAGATACTGAAAACGATGAAATCCTGTCATCCTCAGTGTTACTTCTAAAGACAGCGGCTTCTACACGTGTGTTGCCACCAACACCTTCAACAGCACAGAGAGCTTCACCTCCACCAGCAACCAAGTCCTGATCATCGTCAAAGGTTTGTTTTCATCTGTAGTATACAAACTCACGATTTATAGATACACATGGATGCTTTCAGGGAAATAACTCTGCAACCTGTTCCCTCAGAACTCGTGTCAAAACCTGAGATCTCCTTCAGCGTTTTAAAGAACGATTCCCTCTACTTTGCTGTGGTCACCTGTCAGTCAACACAAGGCCATCCTCCTGTCATCTTCAAACTGTTCAACAGCACAGTACAGATTCGTAGCGTGATGTCTAATGAGATGAGGGCCACCTTTAAGGTGCCTTTGGTCTTGGGCCAGCATTCAGGATGGCTTCAGTGCCAGGCACATCAAGATGAGAGGATTGTACACAGTGAATGGATTCCCTTAAAAGTTGGTACGTGTGTTGTCTTTTGGAAAGTACTGACAATAATTTTATGGTACAACTGAGATTTCATTTTCCCCTGCTGTCCTCCAACTCAACAGAGCCGGTTGGAGGACCTGTGACAATGCACTATGAGTCTGATGTTGGAGAAGACTTCGCTGTGATTGGACTTAGGCTCTACTGCAAGGCAGCAAAGGGAACTCATTTAGAGTACCGATGGTTCCTCAACAAAACTCTTCTCAGTGGGCAAGGAAGCTTCTACTATGTGGTGCACCAGCCACCAGAGCAGTCCATTCTCCTGATGTCCATAAGGAGGAGCAGCGCTGGGACGTACCACTGCGAGGTGTCTGACAGCTTTGATAACTCCACCGCTGTAAGGAGCAGAAGGCGCTATCTGGATAGAGAAGTTGTGAATCGTCTCCCCCTCCTGGTGGTGGTCATTGTCTTTGGATGTTTTACATTTCTGATTCTCCTGGTCTGTGTTTGTTGTTGGATTGGAGTGCTGTTCAGTAAGTCCATGATGTTTGCAACATTTTCCCTGCCTATTGCCCAAGAATATAATGGTTTGTTTGTTTTTTTCTTTCAGGAAGGAGGGAGTTTGGAGAGAAGTCTTTGTGAGTACTTTCACTGTTTGACTCCCCAAAACACAAATGAAGGGAGCTGGGGTCACTGTCTTGCTACCTAGCTAATGGCTACAACACCATTCAATTAGCCATTACTCTAAACATCTGCCATAACCAAGTGGCAACCTTCGGTCTGAAAATATGAGACAGTGTGAAGTGCTAAAATCTGCATTTTGTTGTGTGTCTGCTTGAGGCTGTGGAAGTACCGGAAGTCTCATACACTTCAAGCAAATAAATAAATAAATAAATAAATAAATAAATAAATAACAAGGGAGACAATTTCCAAAACAGAAATAAATTTATTTACAGCCTGGTACCAAAAAATGTCTCCCATTCAAATAGTTAATTTCACTAACAGGGAAGAGAATTGTTTTGTAACTCTGCAGTTTAGAAGATATTTAGACCGCGAGTTTGCCCAATCAGAGGCACGGCACAGCTCAGCTCACGTGATTGACAAGCACCCTATAGCAGTTAGTGTGGAGACTCATACTATCCAATATGGCTGCGCCAGCTGATTTGCTCTGAAACTCTGTCTGTCTTTGAATAGACAAGTGACATCACGGAGACTACATCCATTAGTTATACAGTCTGTAGCCGTAGCATGATCTAGATGTAGGGAGAACGGGGTTTGTAGTCACACTTTTCAATTCGATGAGGTTGTCATTTCTTGTAGAAAGAGTGGTTACACTTGATACTTGAGTCATCAGTGCTTATTCTCTCTTACTGTAATAAAATTAAATATTTGGTTCCAATGCATCATCTAATTTTACACAGAATAACATTTAGTTTAACGAAGTTGTCAATCCAACCATGGAAACAGGTATTCTCTCTCTCTCTCTCTCTCTCTCTCTCTCTCTCTCTCTCTCTCTCTCTCTCTCTTTTGACATTTTGGCTGTTTGGAGACAGGTGACAATGTTGACCAAAAGTAAACAACGAGAAATGGGGGAGTTGCATGTGACAGTTTCTTTGCTGGAGTTTTGCACCTTTAACTTAAATGATAAAGAAGTGGTTTCAAAAAAACACACATGACCGTAAAAAGCTTCATGTATGTCCCATAAAGTGCCCCAATGGTACAGTCTATTTAAGAAATACTCAGTGCTTGTATCTTGACTATTAATATGTAACATTTTAATGGCAGAGATAATGTGATGACTGACTTTCTTTCCTCTCAGGTGGATCTTGGAGATGAACAGAATGAAAGCTGCGTATGAAGGCGAACTGGTCAGTCCGTATCTGTATCTTTATTCATTTGTTAAAAGCTGCTCACTTCACATTTTGTTTTATTTTCACCACTTTCATCAGCATGCACACTGTGATATCTTAGCTGTGACATAAAGAGCGCAACAAGTTTCTGTTTCTACAGGATGTTTCAGAGTATGATGAGGACGTTGATTTGGCGAGGGCAGCTGGAGGAGGAGAGTTGGATCAGGTGAGGAAAATTTAAATCAACAGATAACCGTCTGTTTAAACAAGCAGACGGTTATCTGTTCTGCTTACCCATCTGTTCTCACCAGTTTAGGAGTTTAGTGCACTAGACTCCTATTTCAGAAAGACGGATTAAAGATGACATTTCTTTCCAGTTCCCATGCATATTTAGGTGGGTTATGTGTAAACCACTGACAACTTTGCATTGGATTCAGTTAAGCTTTACTTTTTTCCTGCATAAGATTTTTTTTTTTTGTAAAACAACAAAATTTTCAATCACCTATAGATTTTTTTAGTCTGCTCTACTTTTCCTAAGAAATAGTTTTTCTTTGTAAAACAATGCTTTCAGATGAACTTCCCCTTCACTGCTTTGTTCCTCAGACATCTGAAGCTTCTGTAGATGAATGGCCCCAGATTGTGAAGAGGAGGAGGACCATAGAGGATGGAGCCTGTGAGGAGTCCTAAGGGGTCAAATGTTGTGATTTGTTTACTTTTACATTTGTTTACGTTTTAGACAAATAAACAAATCATGATACCATATGTTGACACGTGTTTTCCACAGTGAATAGTCATTTTGTTTATCTCTAAAATGGGAGGTATGAAATCAGTGATAACAGTCACACATGATCACTTTCTTGGCTGCTCACCGGTCAGCTCCGCCCCTCTGACGCGCAGCCGCCTGCGCAGCTCCTCTGGGTGTTTCGTCTTTTACAAGTGTAGCAGCACGGCAGAGGTCAGACGTAGTGCAAGTGAAGTTTAACTGAGCAGGGAGGCAGTCCTGTTAAGTTTGTTAAAGCCAGAAGAAGAACTTCGGAGGAAAGGTCGAACAGGAGAGGCATGGAGGAGACGGGCGGCGCGACTGCGTACGGAGCTTCGCTCGCGGGAGGAGGCTTCGACGTCAACAAGTTTGTCCGACAACCGCTGACTATCGTGCGGTTTCTCAGTTGGGTGAGTGAAGACTCACTCAGAAAGTAAGAGCTGTGTCTTTCAGGGTGCCAAATAAGTCGGCTGTTATTCAACATGGTGAGTGAACAGGTGCGCCCTGGCACGCGGCATGTGAACCACCTCACGAGCGGTGAAATGAATTGTTTTTACATGAGGCTTGCTGGACTGAACAACATGCGGCTACAAGCAGCGTCTCTACGGAGCGTCATGTTGCACACAGCTGGTATGTCACAGCAGCTTGGCGACAGCGCAGGTCAACACCGCCACTGTCAGAGGACAACGACGGCAAACTGTCAGACTCTTAGACGTAGACTCAGACTTTCTGTTTTAAGATTCAATATGGCGAGCATTTCATCCATTTAATTTCATCCATTCAGTCAATTACGGTAGAAAATGGACAAATACAGCAAGCTTCATTGGGAGTGCCCTGGGAAGATGCCTGAAGTTGCATATCACCTGTTGCCAGGCAAATCTTATACCTCAAATTTGTTCTTTGCTTGAGTCAGTTAAAGAAAGTCCAAAATGATCCCACCAGACCGGTTGTGCAGCAGATTGTAATCTTTTCCTTGGCTGATAGTGAGCACACAGGGTAAAAGGTCAAGTTTGAGCTGCTTCCACAAACATCTCCATGATAAAGTCAAACTACAGGATCTGGCTCCTCATTTTTATTAAAAACCTGATTTGAAATGACTCATCTCTTGACAGACTCATGTTTGTGTTAGAAATGCTGCAGTTGATGTTTGTCCTCTTGTTTGTTGAAGCTGAAACCATGTGCTCAACTCACAGCTCCTGTAAATTATAGGAAGCGAGAAATTGACCAGCGATATATCAGGGTTATGTGGCACGTTCAGTGTGATCCCTGAGGACAGAATGTGCCCTCGGTTCTCAGTTGACTCAACCTGAGAGTCTGTGTGCCAGTGTTTAGGAAACTGTGTGTATATGTGTGTGTGTTGAGGAGGGGATTATGTGTGTGTAACTGGTAAACACTGGACAGTGAACAGGTAAGATGATACCCCTGCCCTCAGCAGACCCTCACTCTTATTCTCAGTGAATGTGCTCCACTGATTTCCCTCTCAAACACACACACACACACTCTCTCTCTCACACACACACACTCCAATGCATATCTTTTGCAGCTGTGCCTAACTTCTCTCAAAAGATCCATTTATATCAGGTGATTGTAATCTTGTACTGAGCCAGAATCAATGGCACAAGAGAGGGCTGTTTTTCAGAAACCCCTGCCTACGTTTCCCATAATGCACTTGACCTGTTTTTGGAATAAAGCTGACTGCTCATAGTGAATCTTATTCATCAAGGATTAAAAAGTCGCATCTCTTTATAGCCCTGTGACCGGCTGAACGATGTCCTGACTGATAACTGCATTAAAACATATATTTCCCTGATATACGTTTGTCTCTCAACACACTCTCTGTCTATTTCTGTACAGACGTGTCCATCTGTTCTTCAGCTACCAGCCCTCCTGTCACATTTGGTTCATGTGTTCTGTCCCTCACTTCTCTAGTCTCTCCCTCAACTCCTACTTTTTGGTACTGTTGTCTCATCACATCAGCAGGACTGTGGCCAGTTTCTCCCTCCGCCCCTTCACCTCATCCTCCTTCCCACCGGTCGAACAGTCGCTCTCTATCCTCCTCCCAGATCTCATAATGAGACTTGTTAGCGAGTTGGTGGCATCTCTGCGGTCACATGGCAGGCAGCTGCCTTCAGAAGTAGGTCACATGGTTAGGTGGGTAAGCGGAGCAGGCTGCAGCAGAGCACGGGACAGTCAAAGGCAGCAGGCAGCCTTCAGCGCTCTTCACTTTGTAAACACAGGGCAACAAGAAAGCCAGGAAGGATCCTCAGAGAATTAAAAACAGTCCCGTCATGATGACGTCAGTGGCAGATTTTTATTTTTATTTTTTGTCTCTTTTTAAAATTGGTACTCTCTTCTATAATTGTTGGTTTCTTTCTTTTCTTCTCAAACTTCAGTTTTTTGACTGAAACGAATATTCTACAAACGTTTGAGCCTCAGTTATGAGATTTTAAATCCAAACTTAATCTGAGAAGTAAAAACTCAAGCGTGACAAAGTTTAGCTTCTCTTCTAAAAGTGTTGGAAATAATCTTTGGTATGCAATGTGAAGTTAATGGGTAAACTTAAAAAAAAAGAACCACCTCATGTTCCTTTAACTGCACAGTTTATGCTTGTCTGTCTGCAAATCATTGAAGGCCGCCTTCCTCTTTGCTCTTCATCACTGTAGTTATTTGCCTTGGTGGTGTTTGCCTCCATCACCACAGAGGGATACATCAACACTCCCTACAGCCCTGACGCAAAGTGCATCTTTAACCAGAACGACTCGGCATGTCATTACGCCGTCGGCATCGGGGTGATCGCCTTCCTGGCATGCGTGGCTTTCCTGGTTTTGGATGTCTATGTGCCTTACACGAGCAACGCACAGGAGAGGAAGTATGCTGTCATGGCAGACCTGGGATTCTCAGGTGAGGAGTACTAAAAAATGTTTTGTTTGTCATATTTTTAAGTTAAAATGAAAGAAAAAACTTTTCAAAGCAGAAAAGTTAAAACTCAGCTCTGTTCAGTGTTTTATCTGTTTTTAGGTTATTGTCTCAGTTTTGACTCACTGTCTCTTCCTCCAAACTGTTTGCTTCAAAACTACCTGCTCAGCACACATTCTCAAACAGACCCACAAATTGACTTTTTGGTCAACATAAGTATACAAAAAAATGCCAACATTGCTCTTCACCTGATTTTTATATACCGTTTATAACTCTTGCTTACAGGTACTGTGTCCCTTTTGTAATGTGTCTTGTAGTCTTGTGTACATAAATTACATTTTTCTTAAAAGTTTTTAAATTTATCTCTCCAACATTATTTTCTACAAATGGTTTTCTCATATTTTCATCCTTTCTGTTTCCCTTTTTCTCATCTGCATGTGAACGCCTCGTACACAAAGCCCATGTATTGTCATTATCTGGGACAAACCTCTGCCTGTTTCTCCTGACGCAACATGCCATGTGTGTTCACTGCTCAAGTGTGCGCAGCAGGGTGGAGGAGGGGAGGATGACGTCACACATATAGATGAAATTATACATTCATCAGCTTTACGTGACACAGTTCACAGTCAGCTATTCTTTCGGAAAACAATGAGGAGGTCGTTTGAGAAACAGCTAGTGGTCAGGTGGTCAGAGCCGGCCGTGCTGGAAGCGAAGCTCAGTCTGTTTTTATTCTGTGAACATTGTTTTTGTTCTTTTGTATGATTTTCACAGGGGTTTACTTTTCATATCTGAGTTTTCAGCTGAGCATTTCAGATGACCTTTCCTGCCGTGGAAACAATCTTTTATATCTGCATGCGTGTTTGTGCATCTGTGTCTTTGTATGTTTTCCAGGGGCGTGGACCTTCCTGTGGTTCGTGTGTTTCTGCCTGTTGGCCAGTCAGTGGGGTAAAACTCATGAAATTGGAGGAATACCAATGGATGCTGCACGTGCCACTTTGGCCTTTTCATTTTTCTCCATAGCAACATGGGTAAGAAGGCTGATTTTGCTTCAGAGTTAATAATAATTAATTAGCTTGTTTGCTTCTTTGTTGAGAGCTTGGTCAATGAACGTTAGATTCTGTTGTTGTGTGTTTGTTTAAAGTGAGGGGAAAATTCATTGAGAATAAATATCGATACCAAAAATTGCAGATTGTTTGTCAAAGCTATCTGCTCCGTATCAAGGCCTACATCGCAAAGCAAATTGGATTAATGATACCCAAGCACAGCAAGTTCTGCAGCCCCACTGTGCTGCACAGAGCTGAGCTGTGGGCTCTCTTCCTGATAAAGATAGTCCTTAACTTTTTGGAGTCAACCTATGAAAGTTGTAACAAAAAATTTACAATTTATAAGAAGTCAGATTCCGCAAACGAGTAAGAAAAAAGCAGCTTGTTTGAGTTAGCATGAAGGCATTATGGCACAGTGTGTTTATGTGCAGGGGGAGCCACAGACAAAACCAGACTGACTAAATCCCTGATTGTTATCACAAATAATAATAGCAAACTTGTACAAAATTAAATTAAATGTTACTTTTAAGTCACTGGGAAGTCTAATCGTTCTTGATCACTGAAAAGTTTCAGTGTTACAGAGCTTAAAAGTACCACAGGGTGTTTACCACTGTCTCTTAGCAGATGGTAAAAATTTCCCTCTAACTACACGTGACTGTCAGTATCATTGTCTTTTTGAAATAAGGCTGGGTTTGTTTAGCTTGAATTGATTGCATAATGGCTCATCTGAATGTCAGTAAATAATGCTGGAGTACAGAGAGGCTATTTGCAGTGTGTGGTGCACTCCACTATTTGCATGGGATTTGTGAATAAGCCAATGTCTTTCTGGCACTTTTGCACAGGTTGAGCATGTGCAAAACGATTAACTAACATTCACTTAAAGTCCACCAGGAGCCTTGTGGATTGATGAAGTGACTTCCAAGGTCTACTCCCATGGTTCTCATCTGGTGGACTGACCCAAGAGTGGGTCGTAAGTGCATGCTGGGTAGAAGTCAGAAAACAGACACACATCTAAACCTAAGAGGGCAAATGTTGAGTCAAACAGAAGACAAAATCACCTTTGCAACATCGATTCACCTGCAGGGAATCTGCAACAGATTCAAAACTGAGAAAAGACATTTTTTTGTGTGTTCTGGTTTTTCCAACTTTTGTAAAGACTTGTTTAGTTGTGCTCCTTTTTTCCTTTTTTGAACTTTGTAGGTTAACCCAAGTTCCACGAGATATTATAAAACAAATATCCCATGCATTTTATTTTGTTAAATAGTTCCTTGTTTCAGTTTAATCAGTATGATAAACATCTTGTTCCACTAAATACTGGAAGAAAGAAATCCTCTATTTGACTACATAACTTTTTAACTATATATTAGTGTGTAGTGAAAACAGTTCAGTATCTTTGTAACATCCTTCACTGTATTAAAAGTCTGTCTTTTTTTCACCTTGTGCAGGGAATCCTGACCTACTTCGCTCTGGGACGTTTCCGTCGAGGTGTAAATGAAGTCACCATCCCGACCTACACAGAGCCACCACCGGATCACCACACCCCCTACCCTCCAACCTACGCCCCCACCTCCTACAACCCCACCACCTACACTCCTACCACTTACACCCCCACCACTTACACAGCCTATCCAAGCAGTGTGCCCGACATGCACCCACAGCCTCCATTCAACTCTTCCCAGCCGCAGGGGGACATCGGCTATCAGCCACCAAACTACTGAGACAAAGGGAGGTCACATGACGAGGACGTGTCCTATGTCATCGGTTGGTTGACTGATTGTAGGTGCACTACACAGATTCAGGTTCATATCATATTGATGTGGTATTATATTTGGTTTAACACACTTTCTAAAATGTGTCAAATCAAACCGTGAGAATCCGAGCAGTGCACCTTCCAGTCAGAGATGAGGGACACAAAGGTTCAAGGGTCTGTTCAGAACTTTAGACACCAGGCTGACTGTTAAGGTTTAGCTCTGGTGATTGGGTAATCTGACTTTAGACCTTTGCGCAAAGATGCAACTTTTACCTCAAATCAGCTTATCCTGAAGGGGAGAGGTGGTTGGAATGTCTCCAGGAGTTCAAAGGTTGCAGTTTGTGACATCATGAAGAAAACCTGTGAACGCTCCAATCAGAGGAGGAGGAATCTAACGCTTCATGTGCTCCTCGTTTCTCTCTGTTGGAAACCTGAGAAGATATCACTATGCAAAGCTGCCATTTTGACGGTTGTATGTGCCTGGATTTCTCTTCTTTTTTTTTTTGTTTTTGTTTTTGTGAACTCTTCCACTCCAGTGTATTTAATTTGAGGACCTACAAACAAAGAGTCAGGATATAGTGCAAAAAGACCACTACCGGCCAAATGTTCTGTTGGGATTTTTTGGTGTGTAGTGGGCTCTGTGAAGATTTTTCATTTAGGTTTTTTTTTTTTTTATAGCCATTTAACATTACACTTGCCAAGTTTTTCAACATTTGCGCTACAGTTTGATGACCCTGAGATTGTCATCTTAACAAGCTTTTTTAAAGAGCACTCTTGCAGAAAGTGCCCTCAGAAGACCATAAAAGCCTCTCCATGTTTTTGTTTTACTGAGTTTAATGTGCTAATCTGCAGAGGTGTTATTTTAGTCTAGTTGCCCTTGAGCCTGTAGCTAACACTGAGGTAGAAAGGAGGGAGGAGCTTATAGACGACTGCACTTATTGAACAGGTTTATCCACTGAGTGGAAGCTCACACTAAAGGGTGACTTATTAGCTTCTAGTAACACGGCTCACTGCAGCACAGCAGCCTCACCCCTCCTGCAAGGCCTCTGTGGCTTCAGTTCTTGTTAATGCTGATGTGTATCTCCTGTTTACAGGCACAGTGATCTTAACTGCTGAAGACAGACTGCAGCTGTATGTTTTACTGGTGACAAGTTAACACCACAGCCAGAAACGGTGACCTTTAAAAGCATGTCCTACTGGTTTACTTGGATGCATTGTGCCTGACTGTGACACATTTGTCATTTATTTTACACTTCAACAATCTCGTCTTGCGACCGTCCTGTGTATCCTAGATACTGAAGAGGGTGTCAGCTGAATCTAGATCTGTGAATGAAAGACCAGACCTTTGAATGTGGGTATATTTATTAAATGTGACACGGAAAATGTGGGGAGTCATTTTTGATAACAGTTTGCGAGAAAAAATTTACATGAGCAGGATTTATGTGTGCATACTTGGCAACTGAAAAAACACTGCTGCTTTGCTGATTTGTTGCAGAGTGAAATAATGACTTGGGAGGGTTTCGGGGAAGAAGGGTAGATGAAATGTGCCATGATTAAATGCTTAAGCTATATATTCATGCCAAACGGCTGTGTATCATTGGTGACTGCTGTGAAAAGATGATTTTCATGCCCTGGAATATCTGTTAATTCTGCTCGTTAGTGAACATTTAAATTTATTGTATTCCTGTCTCTAGGAATGCAGCTTCTCACCAACTTGAATGACTTGACTTTTGTTTTAAACTCTTAACTTTCTGTAAACTTGGTCGTGCATGTTAAAACATTTGCAATCAATTTACAAAACTTGTTTAAAAAATTATACTACATACGGCCCCTTGTTGTTTGACTGAGTAAATGGTGAAATCAGTATACCTACAAATATTTGATTAAAGCTGACTAAAGAATACAGTTCAATTCATGTTAGACTTCATCCCCAGTATTTTTTACTGAGCGTCAAGTCTTTTATGTTGCCATTTGCTCTTATGCTTTCTTTGGCCACATCTCCATAAAAAACAGCATCATTTACTTGAGACTTTTTTTTAAGAATAAAACCATTCACCAGACGTGCACTCGTATCCAGGTTTATTACATGTGAGTACTGAGGTAATACAGGTTTTATTTAGTAAGCAGGATATACTTTCAATCCCAGCCCGCCAGCCAACATCACATCCTTGGAGCCCGCCTGGATTTGAGCAGGTTATTTTGGTCCCCTATAGTATGTGAGGGCATAGGGTTACATCTCTCACAGTTAGTGCACTGTTTTGAAAACATACAAGATTTAAAAGTGTAGGAAAAACACAGCCATCTAAAAATATTCAAAGACATAGCTACATTACATTTTGCTACACTTGTAATGCAGAATTTGACTACAGATCACCCCTAACATCTCAAACAGTAAAACAAGTCCTCTTTACATGAAGACAAGATGTTTTTCTAAAATAATTTAATTTGTACAAAAAATTAACCAGATAATTCAGATGGTTAAACTTCTGAGTATACTCATTTGATTGTAATGAGAAAAATTCCTTTTCCATTAAAAAAGCCACAAAACATAACAAGTATTCATCACATAAACCCACAGCTGAATGAATGCTTTGATCCTGTGTGGCTCACACAATCAGTTTCGTTTTAGTGTTCAGAGTTGGAGAGAGGAGAAAAGCTTCCTGGGAATCCCCGATTCTGTGAGTTTTCCTGTTGAAACATTATTTGGAGTTTCATCCCTGAAGGGAGCACTGTTCTCTTTGTTCTGCAGCAGACCTCCATAACACTTTCTACATGCTGCCTGATACTTGTCAGCGCCACCAATCACCTCAACCTGGGAGAGGGATCAAGACATGGAAAGTTGACTGTTAAGAAATATTCAAAACATAAAATACTGATTTTGTCCGATGGGAATTGTGTCAGTGATTTGAATTTGAATAATCTGATGATTACTTTTTTTTTTAAGTAAGTAGACGATCGACTATTGAACAAGCATTTAAAGCATTTTATGGTTTCTTTGAGACTTTCTTGGGTTTCTGCTCACCTCTTTCTCTGCTCCTATCCTCTTGGTGTAAGCAGCTTCTTTGTAACACTGCATGCAGACCGCGTGCAGCTTCACTACGCTCTCAGCCAGAGGAACCAGGTTCAGGATGTTTCCAAAAGGCTATAAGAATGCACAGCACAGCACAGCAAAGATGAACTCATCACCACTGAATGGATCGAGGTTAATTACATTACAAGGACAGACAGATGCATCATAGTTGAAACAATCGCAACATTGTCCTGAATGTTATTTTGCAGCTCCTGCAGATTGTTCATTCCGTCCTTGAAAATGTGTCTGAGACATTTTTTGTCTCTACACACAGTGGAGCTCTGTTGTCTCCAGGAGTATGGACTCCCTGTCTGTTTGTCTGCACGTCATTGTAACACTGGAGCTCATCGTGACAAACCTCACCTTTCTCTGGAAGGTTCCATCCAAAGCAGCTACGATGATTATCTTCCCTAAGTTGGCCATCTCCTCACAAAACTCAACTGTGTCCGGAAACTACAGCAACACAAAAGAGGCAGTAGATGTAGTTAGTTTGGAATTTGTCCCACTAAATTAACACCATTCAACTTGTTGAGTGAGATGTCCTAGTCTTTACGTAACGCAAGATAGAAATAGGAAAACAGAAAAACAGAAGGAATATATACTTACAAACTGGCCTTCATCGATACCAATAACACAGGCATTGAGAGCGAGAGGTCTCAC
Organism: Labroides dimidiatus; assembly: GCA_030710495.1. Taxonomy (NCBI): domain Eukaryota; kingdom Metazoa; phylum Chordata; class Actinopteri; order Labriformes; family Labridae; genus Labroides; species Labroides dimidiatus. Next base: position 31,346,349 of record CM061145.1, read on the forward strand.
ATCCTCCAGACGGTTGGCAGGTACAGCTGCCATTGTGTTCCTAACAGACAGACAACAAATTACCTTTTGTACAGAAAATAAATATCACAAATACTTTGAAAACAGATTTTAATTTTACTCTGAACTTCACAAAAAAATGCACTTCAGGAGAATCTATAATTTCCCAAAAATCCCCACTAGAGGTCATCATCTTCTTTGACTCTTCACGGTGATTTGGGAGTAGCCTTCATTCACATTATCTTTTATCGTCTTGAAACGAAGTGATGACTTTCCAAATTTCATTGGAGGAATTAAAGTAGTGTAACTTTTCCTTACTGATCAGCTCAGCATCTGCTTCCGAAACTGAGTTAAATTCAATTTGATAATAACATGTGGACAACCAACAGTTGCAGCCATCATTCAAATGTTTCATTCATTGGCTCAGCAGATAATAAACCTTTTTAGAAAAATACTTCCGCCCCGTTTATACGACAACGGATTTAGGGTGAAACGCAAAAGTTTTGTTGCGTTCGGCCTTTCGTTTATATGGAAACGCCGTTTCAGTCGACCTAAAACGCAACTTTTTGAAAACGCTCCGCTTTGCGCGTGCGCTTTTCACTTTCGTTGTGGGAACTTTTGCCAACCGGACAATAATAGAGAAGTTAAATGGCGGGCCTACCGGGTTGTGCTTGTGCTGCTGAATCTGCGGACTGCCCTTTAATAAAATGTGTATCTGTTGCCCCACTTCTACACTCAGATAAGACACATTTAATATATACGCCAGATGATCGGCAACCATCTTCTTCGGCGGCAGACTACCAAAAGACTCTACAGTTATATCGCCACCTACAGGCCTTGTATGCATACTACAGCGTTTTCAGTCCAGCGTTACCGAGTGAAGGTAGATTTTTTTTTCTCTGCGTTTTCGAGTGAAACGCTGTGAAGCGTTGTCGTATAAACGGGGCCATAATCTTCACTCTAGACAAAGACTTGTAAATATACAACACATGAGAAACTTTGAGCTAAATCAGAAGCGGATCAATATAGGAGGACTTACCTGTCATGTGTTGCCATGCCTGTGTCAGAGTAACGTGTGTCCTTTGCATATTTGACCACCAGACAGTTGTACTGGGCTATTTGGAAACGACGGACTCTTCTCATCAACTCAGTGCTAGAAATGAAATGACAGAAACTAAACCATGATATAAAAAACAGCTATATAACAAAAGGAAAGTTTATTTAAATTGTGGCGGTGTTCTCTTCTTTTCATACAGTACGCTACGACAAGCGGAAGTGTTCTTATTTGCAATATTATATGATGTGTATACCCAAAAAAAGTACAAATGAAGTAATTTCATGTAGCAAAATATTCAAAGCAGACTGCTTTTTACAGCATTGGGATACATAGGTTTATAAGGACAGTTTGGGAGGTAGACCGTAAACAATGCTGGCAATTTGGCGGGAGGTTCAGACCCTGATCACAAGTTGTTTTTAACGTTACATTGTTTATAAATACAATCTTTCTTTACAAACGATGGTATCTACTGATTTTATGTGTGTATGCATATATAACTCACCTTTTGCCTGAAAACATCGGTCCAAAGATGACCTGCGGACAGTGAAGTAAATTGTTAAGGCATGAAGCATTTCTTTACGAACACACACAAGACTTCCCATCAATATGATTATATATCAACATGCAAACCTGAATCTGTCCTCGTGCCTTCCTTGGTGAATTAGGGAAAACTCTGGGAAAATCCATACAGTCCATTTCGGTGCCCTAAAATAAGTTGAACCAAAAATAATTGTACTGCTGTCCGAACGCTGCAGAAAACAGTTGCTCTCCAGCTGAACTTTGGATTTGCCGCGCTACGTCACATCCGTTTCGTGCAATGGAGGAAATCAAATCATTAACTACACTGTGCCCCCCATGCCCCATGAATGAGCCATAAACAAGACTAGTTATTTGCTAAAAAAAAAAAAAAAAAAAAAAAAGACCAGAGCAGTGAACGGCAAGAATGACGACTAAACTAAAATATCTAGAAATCAAAGCAAAGTCAAATAAAATGTCTGATGTGACCCACAGTTTCAATGTTGTCAAAGGTGAGGAAAATTGAAAAAATATTTTTAACTTTAGACTGAAAGAACAATGCACTATAGAGCTAGGTTGGATGATTCTTTTTTAAAAAAATTTTTTTATTTCTTTTAACTCATTTATTAAATGTATCACTTTTCCTCCTTTAGGGAAAGTTCTCAAAAATGAGATCGTTTTATGTTAATCTCCTGTTAAGAAAAAGAGAAAGGTGCAATTTTGAAACGTTTAATGTGTTGAAACGTAAAGTTTGAGAATACTATACTGTCTAAACAACTTTGACTTGTCAAACTACTGGCAAAAATGCTAAATCCACCTTTTTAAACTACACTCACATGCACAGGATAGTTTCATCTTCAAACTTCTTTCACTTTAATTTCCGCAATCTCATGACTTTTTTGTTAATGCTGAGGCTGTCCAGAAGTACTTTCAATTTCACCTCTCTCTCTCTCTCTCTCTCTCTCTCTCTCTCTCTCTCTCTCTCTCTCTCTCTCTCTCTCTTTTATTTGACAGTCCACAGTACACTCATGTAGCTGGACACGTGTTAGTCAGCTAACCGTTATAGAGCCGAATCACTTCAAGAAAGAACATGTCAAATTGGACTGAAATGAAAAAAGATGTAAGTGCTTGAACTTTTTGTCAGCATTATGTTCGTATAGCAAAACGGAATAACAGTTTTTATTTTACATTAAGGATGCTTTTTCCGACAGTGTACCATGTGCCTGTAGGCATTTCAAAATAATCTTGAGGCCTAATTTTTTTATTAAAGCTTTTTTATCCACAATATGGAGATTAAAAGTATATTCACCTTATCCAGAGCAGAGGGTTTATATCATCAGATGAGGGCGCTGTGTATCGGGTAAACACTGTTTTCCACCCGCTCATGGTGCCGTGGTGTTGGTGTTTCATGGCCGCTCAGCTAACAGTGGTTTCCCCGTCTGACAGGAGCTCGAGAGGCAGTATTCACCCAGCCAGTGGTCGCACAGGATGTCTGCAGACGACGTGATAAAAGCTCACGTGAAGGCTCTGAGAGAAGGTCAGTCCATTCTGAAGCTACATACTAATACGGAACAATACAGAGAAATCCTGTTATAGCGAATATGCAGGTTAGACACAGGTGTAGTGCCAAATATTGTATCCCTATGAAAGTCTGCTTCAGTGTGAACATTTTCACCCGAGGTACAGCAGATTACACGATGAAATATTAAGATAATATGCGTTCTCTTTTCACGAATGACGAACTACATGCTACGAAAACGTGATATAAAATTCATCAGCGCTGGAATCGGAGTCTCCCTTGAGGACAAGGCTGTGGGTTGCTGTATAAATAATGTTAAGTTTATTTTAATTAACAATTTAAAGTAGTTGCATAACTTTCTCATAAATATCTATATTTAAATAATCTGGCCTATCAAAGGTGTAAAAAGGTTGTAGCACGGGCCTACCTTTCACCTGTCACATCCTTAGAATTGCTGCAGCCTGCAGTCAACAGGCGGAGTGCGGTCACCTGTGCTTATTTAGACACAGGGTGGAGACCTCAGTCAGCAAAGTTTTGCTTGCTTCTATACAACAGGTAAAATAGAAGAGGTTTTCATTGGACCTGGACCACATCATTTGATCCAGTTGGGCAAACATACAAACATAATACGTGTCTCAGAGATTGTTTGGGGAAATATTGGTGGTGGTAGCAACATGCTGGGAAGCATACAATGTATGTGTAAATTTGTCATGTTTAAATGTCAGATACTAGAGACTGAGTTGTAATAAGGAAAAACAAAAAGGTACCCCCCCCCTGCACACACACACACACTTGTTATATTAGATGTCTTTACATATGGTCTTTACTCAAAAGCAGACAACAGTGATAACAGGAAGAGAGGGGGGTAATAGATTTTGCATAGGCTTACATGGAGCTAATACTGCTCACAGTGAAACTCTATACTCAGAGGCAAAACAAGTAAAAGCTAGTGGTGTTTCTCTGCTAACGTGTAGTACCTTTTTGTGTCGCCAGGTACAGAACGTGCCCGCGGTCTGGCCCAGACTTTGCTTAATGTTCCGTATGGAGAAGGAGATGGGGAGAAACTGGATGTCTACATACCAAGCACCAACTCTCTGGGTACAATTAAGTGACAGTGAAACCTCACCCCGCTGTGTGTTTATTAAGATATAGAAGCAAAGAAAATAACACATTTACCAGGTCTGATTCCCTCTGTTTCAGATGTTCCCCTTGTTATTTACATACATGGAGGCTACTGGCAGTTTCTCAGGTACTGGGTTATACTCTTCTTTCTTTCTTTCTTTCTTTCTTTCTTTCTTTCTTTCTTTCTTTCTTTCTTTCTTTCTTTCTTTCACACACACACACACACACACACACACACACACACACACACACACACACACACACACACTAGGATGTTGCATTTTCAAAATATGTTTGTTTCACATTTTCTATTTGATGCCCTCTTCCTCTACAGTAAGGAGGAGTCAGGATTCATGGCAGTGCCGCTTGTTGACAAAGGCGTAGTGGTAGTTGCAATTGGCTATGACATCGCCCCCAAAGGTAGAGTCTTTAAATTTCTAAAAACTGTTGCAGTTCTTTTGGAAAACATGAATTTCTAATGAAGATGGCCTCTACATGTGCACACCTTCTTTATTTCAGGTAATATGGATCTCATGGTCTCCCAAGTCCGCAGGAGTGTTGTGTCCGTTGTTCAGCAGTATTCCCACATCAGGTACCCTTGTTTATTTTCTGACCTCACTTATTTCTCCTAAGTTAATTCTTTCTTTACCTTTGGTTTTAAATAAAACTGGTCCTGATCCCTCTGTCAGTGGTCTGTACCTGTGTGGTCACTCTGCTGGAGCTCACCTAGCTGCCATGGTACTCTCCACTGACTGGTCAGAGTACAGCATCACTCCTCAGATCAAAGGTATGGCCAGAAGAAGCAGCAGTGATAGCTACAGCAGAGCTTTGGCTTCATTATGACTGAAAAAAAGAGTCAGAAGTAAAGGAACTCAGGATTATACAAGCTGAGGAAAAAGAATCACATCTGTCATGAGTCTTAATTTTTTTTTCTCGTTTTGTCTCTTAGGCGCCTTCCTGGTCAGTGGCATATATGACCTCCTGCCGATCCTGTCCACATACGTCAACGAGCCTTTAAAGATGACAGAGTATGTTCCTTTCCTTCCTTGATGATGTCATAAGGGGTTAGGGTAAGGGTTTCGAACAGAGGTTATAACTAGGATTGATGCGGTTAGGGTTAGGGTTGATTCTCAGCATTTCAACATTCATTATCTTTTGCAAGGAAATGCTCCCACCCTCTTGTTCATATATTTATTTTCTGTTTACATGTATAAAGACAACCTGTAAATCAAGGCACTTAGTATTTACAGCCCAAGAGCTAACTAAACTCCAGACGAGTACTTTGGTATTAGACAAGCTGTTTATGTCCTTCTTTTTAAAACCATTTCATGATATTCACATTGGTAAGTAAATAAAACAAAACCAAAAAGGCCTCTGATTACCCCATGGAAGATACTTAAGAAGTTAAATGACTTTACTCCTTTGTCAACAAGAACAACTGATTTTACTTGTTTCAGTTCGTTTTGAAGTTTTTACTCAAAATGTATTCATTTTAGCTGTAGAAGGATGTACGTGAAATCTAGGTGTCTGGGTGTTAATTATTTATTCATTCATTCATTCATTCATTCATTTGTTTATTTATTTATTTATTTATGATGGGTTGAGTCAGAGCCTGTCAAGATTCAAGACTTAAAAATCAATACTTCTGCACTTCTGGATTTTATACTTTATTATTTTTAATTGTTCTGCTTAAGTCAGACCCATACTGATTTGCAATTTACTCTTGGGATGTTGGGAGTATAATCTGATTACTGGAAAAAAATAAAGAAAGGATTTTTGATTTTTTTCCCTGAACTAATTATACTCTGTAATCCTTTTTTTTTTTCATTTTTTTCCTCTTTGGGTCTGGATTCCCTGCTTTTCAGATTAGTTAAAGACATTTCTTGGAGCTGGTGTAAATGTATTAATATATTTTTCTAATTTTTTCCTTAAGATATGACATTATCTTCTCAGAATACTGTAATGTAAAAGCTGAGAACCATAAATAATACAGATCAGTATTTGTAAATGTTGTAATAAACATGCTTAAGTTGAGAAACTCTGCAGGGTGTGTTCTCCTCAGCTCTTCTGTTGTGCTCGTCTTTATTTGGTTTTCTGGTTGTCTCCTGTCTACAGAGAGGTGGCGGTGAGAAACAGCCCTAGTCAGCTGGTCCCTCAGCTCAAACTCTCCTCTTCGAGCTGCCACATTGTTGTAGCTGTCGCTGAGAATGACTCCCCGGAGTTTCGCAAGCAGTCTGAAGACTACTTCAAAGTTGGTGCAGATGAAAGCATCAAAACTTTTTTTCATAAGTTGATTATTCTGATTCTGACACTCAGTGCACTTTCTTCATTTTTGACCACTTTTTTTGTCCCATCGCTGAGATTTCTTTTTAGCTCTAAGATTATTTTCTTATAAAAATTCAACTTTTTAAAACATTTTTTGATTTTAAACTTTATTCTTGGTTTGATAAAACAAACTGCAAATGGCTTGTTGTTATATTTTATTTGGCCTGACCCTTTGCTATTGCGTGATATTTTCCACTCTATACTATGCTTATGTCCTGTCTCCCTTCAGCTGTCCCATATTATAAAGGTGGTTATTTACCGTCTTTTCTTTGTCCTGCAGACTGTTGAGGCATCTGGTCTCAATGTGACCATGGAGGATGTTGCAAATACAGACCACTTCAGTATCATTGAGCAGCTGGTGGATGGAGAGTATCATCTAACAAAGGTACATACTGTATTCACAAATAGAAAGAAAACCTTTTGATAGATGTAGGCACAGTTCTCTAAAATGATTTTTTCTTTTAGGCTTTCGGTCTTTTTATTGTGGGCCAGTAGCTCTACAGTGTAAATATAAAACCAGGGGCTGGTCTGTAATCAAAGAAGATATTCTGAGAAAAAGTATATAAATATGTTAGAAAGAGTTGTCTGAAAACAGGTTAAGTAAATGATTAGATTTGTGGACTTCAGTGAGTGATAGATCATTTGGTGCATAATTGGTTAAATTAGCAGTGATTTTATTGAGTAATTTCTCTGTAGCTCCTCTTGAAGATGATGGGGAAGAGCTGAGGTGGCAGTCTTGGAGCCGTCAAATGAAATCGACATACCTCCGGATCAACATACACCTCTAGGAAGAGTCCTTGTGCACTGATACTAATAAATTAATTCAGGTTTGGACAATGGTAAATGTACAACATCTGACCACGCTGATCAACACTGAGGTGGTTTGGGATGAGTGGCCTGTCTAATTTACTGTTTCATTAGTTATGCTAACTGTAGACAATACTGTCAGTTAATGTCAGAGCAAAGCTTCATATTTTCCAACCACAGCATCATATATTAATATAAACGGTGTGCCTAAAACTGTCACTACAAAGGTGATTGTTGTCTCAAATTTACTCCAGGCTAAGTTCATAGTACCAAGTCACAGGCAGATTGTAGTGCACAATATTATCATCAGGGAATGCATGGGCATTCTTACAGTCTGTGGTTTGTTTGGGCATATTTCCAGCCTTTAGTGAAAAAGTGGGTTTGTCTGTCCTGTGTTTTTTCTCTTGCGACAACCTGTACCACAACTTTACGTCAGTGAGTAGGAAAAGAGAAGCAGCTCATATAAGTGTTACTGGTGTATGTTACATACACAGTGAATGTAGCCTTTTAATTGTAATTTCCACAATTAAAAAAATCTCACCCAGGGAATTTTAACATGTTGCTACACTTGATAAATGTTAATAATCAAAGCTATATATTTGCACTTTTTATTTGATCCTAATAAAGTCAATGAATATTGTTATCAACACGCACAATTAAAGAGAACAAATGGGACTATATTAAGATGATGCACATTGTTACTGACTGCTTTTATTCTAGCGTCTTGAATAAATGTTTACATTACTGTTTACATTATGCCTGCTAATAATCATTGTAGATTATGAAGAGAATCACCTCAATAAATATTTCATGTGAGAATATGTGTTGACAGTTTCTTAAATGAATGTTTGCATCATGATGAGATTTAACTATTCAAATTTTGAATTTAGGTCTCCTGCTACTGACAGTAATTTGAACAACTGAAAATTCTGGCATTTAGCCTCTTTGCAGACATCTACAGGGTGCCTGGCTGTCAGTCAAGTCAGCCATACCCTTCAAGGGGCAATTTAAATGGAAAAAAAAAATCTTATTCAAAAATTATGATAAAATAATCATCCCAATACAGTGTGCACTGATAGAAAAATTAGAAATTAAGACTGCAGCCATTTTTAAACCAGGTTATAGATATTTTTATTAATGCTTTCATATCATATTTTTTATATTGGTGTGTATAGGTTTCTTGGTTTAAGCAGCGATCTGTGGCTGTAAGATGTTCCGACAGGACGAGTTTGATCGCTCATGGGATCCAAACTTTATACATTTGTATGTCTGTAGTCAGCAACAAGTAACTTTAAAGTTTTTTTCCCTCCACATGATGCCCTGCTCCTAAATATGTAATGACACTGACTGTATCAATTCATCTATTTTTATATTTAATCTATTATTCACTTACATAAAATTATGGATTACAGGGGGCCCAATGGCAAACCTTTACCCGGGGTCCTCTGAAGACTTAATCCGGCCATGGCCAGCGACCCTGTCCTGTCATCACCAAGTGTAGTAATTTGACTAATTTTGTCCCTTTAACCCAAAAACCAAAAATACTATTCACATTAAGAAAGATAAACTTTAAAATCTGGATGGCCATTGCTCAAGTTTCTGAAGGTAGTGTCAGGAGTTAAGCGGTATGCTCAGTTGATTCAGTGTTCAGGGCAGGGGGAGCTAACCACCCACTCACCGCTAACGGTTAGTGCTAACGGTGACCTAACAGTTCAGCAAGAATGGCGAACCGAGCGGACCAGAGGACTCTCTGTACCCGGTAAGCTCGGAGCTTTAAATGTCACTTAATGAAAAACAGAGAAACTGTCAACTTGAATCAGCTTCAAGTCTACAGACTAAGCGTTGTTGGTTATACCAGCGCGAGCTACAGAAAGGTTGATACTAGCAAGCTGAGGAGGCTAACGTTAGCTGGCATTAGCTTAATTAGTAGCATTTATAAACAGAAGCCGTTGATATTTCCTGAACAGAGAACTGACGTTTATTTTTTTCGGGGACTTAATTTTCTTGAAGTGTGGCCTGAGGTGTGTCAGAGTTTTTAAGTGTTGCAGTTGGTTCACTTTGTGCCCTCTTGGTCAAAGTTTACCGGTGTTGCCGGGTGCCGTATTGCCTCACGTCTGTTTGCCTTCGTGGCTTTCTGTTGACATAGGCAGAGGCTGTTTACAGTCTGAAGCTAAGTGGATAGTACCAAAGTTGTTGTACCGTTATACGTTCGTCATTACATCATTTGATTACCTCTTTGTCTCTATCGATTGAAAATGAAATATAGTACTTACTGATTTGTTACCTGAATAAGATTTACACCATGGCTGTGCCTCTTCATGACTACTTTGCCGACTTGATCAAGATGAGGCTCAAACTGACTTTTGAATAGAGTACAATATAACATACATGCCATCAAAAGTCTTTGTAAAATTGTACAGGTGGACTTAGATCGACGGAATAAAAATAAACAGAGCATAAATGACCATTGTTGACGTTATGTACAAGAGTTGAGCATCAGTGCATCAGTTTAAATGAAATGTCAGGGACACTGTTTAACATTTATGAAGCAGAAATCTGCAACAGTTTGTTAAACATGTTGGTCATTGCCTAAATACAAGTATTTCAACAGAGGGATGGAGGGAAACAGACGTGGTTTCTGGTGCAACCCATAGTGTGGCCTTGAATAACAGAAACTAGAGTCTTATGAAGTAATCACTTCAGGGGATGAAGGAGGCTTATATACTTTGTCTTACCATCCAACTGCACTTAAAACATTTAAGCCCTTATCATTAAAAGGAACCCCACGTTTTAAAGATTGTTTCAAAACTTTTTGTACTGGACTTAGTGTGCTCACCATGACTGTCTGGAAGCATGACTGGACCTCGTTCACTCTTCATCTCACATCAGCTAAAAAATGGTACATTCTGTACCTTTAACAGGTGAGAAATGCAGGCTCAAACCTGTTCTTCTTGGTTTTGATAGTATTTACAAATGCCTTTTCTTTCCTCCCCTGGCTCTAAAGGTAAGGATTGCAGAGTTGCAATCGTGCAAAAAGGAAGAAGAAAGGAGGAGACTATCTGAGATAGAGATCTGTCACTCTTGGGGCTGAGGGCTAAGAGGACGTGAGGTTTAATGTGGAATGCGTGCGAAGGAGATCAACATGGTAGCTGCATGTCCAGGGGAGGAGAGGCGAAGGAAGGGTGAATAGTTGAATTCTCCAGTGTGGCTGTGTTCAGTAGTGACAATAAGGGCATTATTTGTTGTCCGAGACTTTGCTAACTTGGTGTGTGTTTGTGGTAAATGTGTGTGTGGGTGTTAATGAGCGTCTTATCTTAATCAAGGGGATGTGAACTTGTTAAGGGAGCAGCTGAAGAGGCAGAAAGCAGAAATAATGTTCTTAATCTTTATGAGATTTAAAGCTATGTTGTGCACTTCTGTAATGACTTCTTGGAAAGTTTCTCTTCTCATTGATTTTTGTGTTTTACCTGATATCTCCAAGAAAGTCTTCACTGAAGCTGGAGCTGCTCCCTGAAGGATGCAAACATCTTGTTGGTGCTGCTGCAACATCTATTTTGGGTTGCTAAATGATGATGATTTATCTGCTCAATGACACAAGCGCTACTTCAGTCTCACCTAAAAACAGCTTGAGCTGTGCCTTGAATGTGCCGTTCACTGACGCATGATCCTGTTTGTTTGTTATTTTGCTCACTTTGAGCTATGTTGTGCTACAATCATGCGTTTTTGATCTGCAGCATTCATTTGTGACTGATAAAGTGGCTTCCTTTTTTGCTTTACCACTGTTGAAAGGTTTTGAATTGATAAAACACTACTTCACACTTGATTTCTCACTAGTTCACCTTTCTGAAAACAGAAAGGTGAACGGTCATTTGGCGCTGTTGCTCTCAAAATAGAAAACCTGACACCTCTCATGTTTGAATAAATGGCCAGGATGCCTGTTTGCACAACAGCCATACATCAGACTTCAATGAAAGCTGAAAATGAGTCATTTTAACCAACTGTAAAGACTGAAACCATTTTCTATATGTTCAGTGTCTCATTTTAGTTCAGTTTGTGAATACAAAGTTTAGGTTTGTTTAAGTACTAGTACTAGTCTCTCACATCCGTATGCTGTGGTGATATTTAGATATTATTTGGCTGCATTTTGTTCAAGTCCTCTCTTTTCTGAAAAGTTTCTTTTTCATTAGTTATTAAAGGTTAAAAATGGGGGTTTACGTCTCGTTTGATAATGATTAACAGCTGCCATTCTTGTGTAATTTTTTGGGAATAGTAAAATACATCAGGAAGGAGAGTTAAGAAGAGCTTAGACGGTCAAAAGAAAAAAGAATAAATTATTTTTGTCACGCACCTCCACTCAGATTTTCTCAAAGCCCATCATAGTCTCCACTGGCTGCAGAATGGCGGCTCCTGTGAAAGAGGTTTTTTGGCTTCAAAACCGTAGAATGGTAAAAGGTGGAGCCATGCTGTCTGTTCTATATACAGTCTATGCTCCACACTAACAGCTATAGGGCAACTGCCTGTCAATCAGCTAAGCTGTGCCTCTGACTGGGCAAAAGTTGAAATCAGGTATTTAGACTGAAGTCTTTTTTTTTTTAACCAGGCTGTAAACCAATAGGCAACCTCTTTTCTGATAATATGAGACAACGTGGAAGTGTTACTGCAGTTCGTCAAGTCAAGTGTCCGCTTGAGGCTGGCTCTGGAAGTACAAGAAGTCAAACACACATACCAAGCCAAAAAAGCTGTTTTCACAGCAGAAATAAACATATAAACAATAAAAACGTCCCCCGCCTGAATCTTTAATTTTGCTGACGGCACACACTTCAGAGGGGGTTATTTTTTTTTTCTAACTCAGCAGTTTAGAAGATATTAAGATCATGAGTTTGCCCAATCAGAGGCACAGCTCAGCTCATGTGACTGACAGGCGTCCTATAGGTGTTGGCATGGAGGCTCTAAGCCCGCCGTTTCCGCTCCATCTATATTGCTTCAAAATTCTGTTTCAGAAACATATGGGTGATGTCGCGAAGACTGTCTATTAAATAGTTATGCAGTCTTTGCTGTAAACACGTCTATTACTGCTGTAAAAACAGCTTTTATGGGGCAGTTTTTGGTTCCCGGTACTTCTGGAGCCAGCCTTAAGCGGGCACTTGATGAACTGCAGATACTGCAGAAAAGAAATAAATGCTTGAATATTTCACCCCTTGTGTACTGAATCTATATGATTTTTACTTTTTGAATTGAACTACTGAAATAAACTTTTTTTTACTTTATTCTAATTTATTGAAATGCACTTCCTTTAATGTTTAAGAGGAATAAATGTGTGAATGTTCTTTCTACATTTATGTCCCGTCCTACACAGGGAAAAAAAGTTTAAAAAAACTTTTCCACCACAGGAATTAAGGTGTAAGCTTTATACTCAGAGGAGCTGAGTTCTCCATTAGTGCAGAGGGTAATCCACTCAGATCCTCTAATTTGACATTAACCTAAAGACCAAGCACATTAAATTCAGAGGGCTGCTGTCCTCAGGATGTAGGACGTGCCAGCAGCTTACTCAGTGTGAACATTAGAGGCTCTGCATGAACAGCACAACAAAGCTGTGCTGTGAACAAAGAACAATGAGAACAAGAGCCTTTTTTATCACCAACATGCTCTCTTCTTCCCCAAGTTCGGCCTTTCATCCTCTTTGGCTTTTGTTTCCATTGTATTTCATTCATACTTTGAATTAAATGAACGATGAGGTGGAGTTACAAAAAGAGAGACTGGATTCTTTAGTTAGTTGTTAGATTAAATTCCAGGTCACTCTCTGTACAACTATCCTTTACTCTCAAATGCTATAATGAAGCAGAATGATATTTTCAGAGTTTTGTTTGGAGTTCTTCTTCAGGATGCAGAGTTTGTAAAGAAGTTAACTCTTCGTGTAATCATGTTTCACCTCATCTCCCATCATTCCATTTAGCTGATGTGCTTCTCTTTGCTCAATCCCAGGTTATAGCTGTTGTCAACCTCAGTCCAAAACAGAAAGAGAGAATGATGACGATACTCCGATGACCTCCTTCAGCGTAGCCGTCCGAGGCCTCCCCCTGGCCTTGGCGTCCATGACACAAGCCACCACCTCGGACTCACGCTTCCATCCTAAATGGCGAGCGATCACTGTGGCAACCTTGCTGGCTTTAGTGCTCATGCTCTACCTGCACAGGACGGTAGGGGACAGAGACACGGTTCCAAGCAGGTACTACCGCAACAAGGCTCCCAGTCTTCAAATTCAGCTGGAGGGTGAGGACAAAACCTTCAGAGACTCTAACAGACGAACTGCTCAAAGTCTTCCCAGACTCAAACCTTACAATGACACTTACCCGTTAAGTCCGCCAGAGAGGACGAGTCACGGCATCCGCTACCGCATCGCTGTGATCGCTGACCTGGACACAGCCTCGCGCAGCACGAAGGATCAGACGTGGATCAGTTATATGAAGAGAGGTTACCTGACCGTGTCAGACAGTGCAGACACACTGCAGGTGCAGTGGGATGATGACACGGTCACGCTGGAGAGTCACCTGGCTGAGAAAGGACGAGGTAGAGAAATATACACACACTGATCTATCAGTTATTCTGCACTGGACGCGTGTTTGTGTTTACCGTGCTGGCTTTCTTGATTTCTTGTCTGCAGGTATGGAGCTGTCTGAGCTGGTGGTCTTTAACGGTCATCTCTACAGTGTGGACGACCGGACAGGTGTTGTGTACAGAATTGAGGGACACCAGGCTGTCCCTTGGGTGATCTTACCTGATGGGGATGGCTCTGTCTCGAAAGGTTAGTTTCTGCTTAAATTATAACTGATGCAACAGTTAGTCGAGGTTTTTTTCATTTTTAATTTGTGTTGAAAATCAGTGGAAAACTTTCTGCAGGCTCACATGTCCATCCTGTTTCTTTATGAAGGATTTAAGGCGGAGTGGCTTGCAGTGAAGGATGAACACCTTTATGTCGGCGGTCTGGGAAAAGAGTGGACCACGACCTCAGGAGTAGTTGTCAACAACTACCCAGAGTGGGTGAAAGTTGTTGGTTATCATGGTGACGTGGAGCACGAGAACTGGGTGCCACACTACAACGCTCTGAGGAGTGCAACAGGGATCGAACCACCAGGTTGGAATGATTTGTTTCTTTTCTTTAGGTCCCGACACCACGTAGTGTTTCTGGTTGAAAATTTACTTTCATTACTTTTACCAGCCCATCAGGCTGCTCCTGTCACTTTTAGAAAACTCAGGGCATTTCCTCCGTGATCTTTTTCAGTGTCAGTTGGTTGCCTACAGTCCCCATAATTCCCATGTCCTGTGTAAGTAATGTCTCCTCCTTGTTCCTAAAGGCTACCTTATCCATGAATCAGCAGCATGGAGCGAGCGTCTCCAGCGGTGGTTCTTCCTCCCTCGCCGTGCTAGCCACGAGCACTACGACGAGACAGCAGACGAGCGGCGCGCCACCAACCTCCTCCTGTCCTGCCCCGCAGACTTCAGCCACATCACAGTACGACATGTTGGACCGCTCAACCCCACCCACGGCTTCTCCTCTTTTAAATTTGTCCCAGACACGGACGATCAGATTATTGTGGCTCTGAAATCTGAGGAGGATGCGGGAAAGATCGCTACGTACATCATCGCTTTTACGCTTGACGGTCGGGTGCTGATGCCCGAGACAAAGATAGGAGATGTGAAGTATGAAGGGTTTGAGTTTATTTAAAGAAATGAGGCTGACAAAGCACATTTACACCTCTAACAGGGTTGTATGAAGTGCTGATTGTTACATTCCCCTCTATTTCTACTGTGCAATAATACAAGCAACCCAAAGTTAAACATTTCATGATTTTATGGTCTAATTACTGAGAGGAGGAAGAGATGGAAGCAGGAGGAGGAGGAGCATCTTATCATCACTAAACACCAGCAAATCGACCAAATGAGTGGCAGTTTCTTAGCAGTCTTGCACACCGTTCACATGGGTATAATCCGTCATAAGCAGGTGAGTTTATAAAAAAAGGGTAACTATGTCTTTTTAGTGCTTATTATGAAAACACTTGACAGAGATGTTATGAATAATATACGCACCAATGAGATTCAAGAGGAGTGTCTTTAAAAACGATTGCAAATTATTATGTTCTCAAAGGGAGAACAAGATAAGGAATAACCACCAGCTGGGTTCCTAAGTCAGACTGAAATCGACAAACAAACCCCGCTCCAGACCAAGTTATGAATCAGATTCTCGTTGATCTAACGGAGTTAAATGAGAGTCAGCTTCGTTATAATGAAAACTCTCAGTTCAAGCCTAACACGCCCCTCTAACCTCACGTTAAACTTCAAGGTGATGTGAAGCTCCTCCCCTGCAGTCGACTCAGCTGGTCAGAGACTCAGGGGTACAAAGTGTGACAAGTTTAAACAATGTTAAAAAAAAAAAAAGATAAAGAACTTCCTTTAATACTTGAACTACAAAAATGCATTGCTTTCCATTTGCCTTACCCGTTTGGACACTGATTATTTGTTTATCAGGTTTATATTAATGGACTGAGTTCATTTATTCCATGCATATCAGCCTCTGCCTCGTAAACGACTTGTTTTCCGTTTTCTCTGAGCAGGTCCAAATGTATTTAATAAAACTGAACACCGTTCGTCTGTGTGTTTCTCGTTTAAGAAGATATTTAACTGCAGATTAAACTATTCAAACATTAATTTGTATCATCTCTTACGTACAAATAAAACATCTACTTGTTGAATGTTTGACATCTTGTTTTGTTTAATGTGGCTTCACACAAACCCACTGGAATAAAATGCAACAAATCAGAACTGTTGACTTGTCCACAAAGTTTTTATTTTTGTGCTGCGATTTAAAGTAAAAAAATAATCAATCAATGCATTAAAAAACATCATCTCTACAAGATCAGTAGTTCCTCTTAACCACATGGCGCTCAACTCTGGATGACTTTTTATGAAGCAGCTCCTTAACTAGTGTCATGGAGAACATAGACAAATCTGACTGCAACTAATTTACACAGACAACTGTGAGCTGATTGGAACTGGATTGAAGTCGAACATGCTGCAGAGACAGCGGCTTCTCAAACAGCAGCTGTACCACAGCATCTGGACGTCAGCACAAACCTCGGAAAAAAACTCGCTCGATTTTGTTCACAGACTTGTTCCCATGGCAATGATGTCTTGAGGTAAACCGTCCGTCTTAATGGGAGTGAAGGAGCCCAGTGTTGTGTAAAAGTGAAGCATCCTCCGATCGCTCTCCCTCACCTCACAGAAAGCTCCTTTGGAACCTTAAAAGTAAGATGAAAATCCAACCTTACTGGCAAGAAACTGTTAAAGAAATAAATTCAGTTCTTGGTTCTGAAATTGAACATAACTTGAAAACTGTTTATCTATGTAACCTACCAACTGAACTCAATTTCCAGGATAAATACCTTCTGAAAATATTGCTAATAGCCTGCAAGAAATCAATAACATGAGGACAACTTTTTTATATCATATATATTATTTATTATTATTATAATTTTTATCTATTATACTTCATAATTTTTTTTTAATTTTTCTTCCCCTTCGTTCACTTCCAATTCTTTATCAAATGTTTATTATCAATTGATGTCTTGGGACTGATGCTATTCTACACTGACATTTGAAACTCCTTGGATATTATCAACAACAAACTTCTTGGTATTTGCCTGCCCCTGACTTGTTTCTTTCTCTATCTAGCCATCTTTTTTTTTTTTTTTGGACCAGATGGTCATACGCCTGCATTAGAGAAACTCTCATTCAGGATCATCTATTTTATATCTCCCCCTTATTATGTCTTCATACCGAAGGACCGTTGTAACCCTTATGCCCAGAGCAATACATAATGTTTGATGCTTTGTCTCCCTCTGTGACCTGAATGTTCTTTACTACTTGGTTTGTATATGTTCTTCTTTGTAAAGCTTTAAAACTCTACAATTTAAAATAAAGTATAAAAAAAAAAAAATTAGATGAAAGGAATCAAAAGCGCTTTTCTAGATTCACATATCTTATGACAGCCTGGAAAAGAGGTTATGACTTCAAACATTCCCAAAATCAGCCCCCATAAACTGCTAAGCTTCTGCTGTAGTAAACGCTGAACATCGCCTCCTTGTGGAGAACATGCAGCCTATCAAACCTCAGTATGTGAATTAGTTGTAGGTCAGCTCCATGAGGCCTCTCTAAGAATTATTTGGCTCTTTTGGTCTCCACCTACCGCTGCTCCTGATATAGGACAACAATCGACCAATCATCCGCTCGGCTGGAGCTGGATCAGTGACCCGGGGCAGCACTTGTACGGTGAGCAGGGAGGGGAAGTCCTTCAGCACAGAGTCACTTACAGCCCTCTAGAGGAACCAACAAAAAAAAAAACCCCCACAATATTTAACACTTCATCTTATACTTTATGTTCTATTTAGGAAACACATCAGACATCTGGTCACCTGGATCTTCACTGCAGCTGGTTTGGCATCAGTTAGTGCCAGAGCATAACCACACATGCCGATATCATCCTCCAAGACAAGAGCGCACTGAGGGGATGGGGCGATCTCACCTGCTGAGAGGCTGCAGCGAGACGGAGAGGATCATAAGCCAGAGGTGATGTGAACATGTATCCACTGCCGCAAAGAAATCAAACTGCTCACCTGTCACAAAGCAGAGGAGGCTGCACCGTCTGAAGTCTCTGCATCTCGCTGAAAATCTTCTGCACCTCCATCTGTGACAGAAACACAACACTGTGTAACAACGTGCCGTGTTATTACCCACATGAGTCAGAGGATCTTAACCCCCTCTATAAAGCTTTACAAAAACATAATGGTAGGAATTCTGTGTAATGGGAACTGGAAATGAATATTACTCTGTCAGAGAGTGATTGACATTCAATGTGCATTACACAGCATACATCTACTGCTTCCAACAGGTGGAGGGAATCTGGCTGGAAGAACTTGATTAGCTTCTTCGTAACACCTCATATTCTTCATTTACAGTCAGGTAAACAACAGACATGCTGGAGACAGTGCGGTCACTTACACCTTTTTTCATCCTGTAAAAAAATTCAATCATTCTGGGACAGTGTTACCCAGATTCTTAAAGAGATTTTACACTATAAGATACCTAGGGGCTATTACCAGTGGATTTAATTCAAAGTGAAGACATCTTTCTTTTTCAAGTCCTGATGCTGGCATGTAAAAAAGCCATCAAGAGGAACTGCCAGAAATGTGACTCACCTCAACCAGGACAGTGGGTAGACATAGTTGAGGAAATAAGTTCCATATAAGTTAAATATAAAAAACACTGTTAATCATGATCCTCTTACATGATTACCATAATTTCCAGACTATAAGATGCTACTTTTTTTCCCCGTCCTTTGAACCCTGCGGCCTATACAACGGTGCCGCTAATCTATGGATTTTTACAGCTAACAGCCACTAGAGGACCTTCTAAATCTATGCATTTTACAGGTTACTGTCCACCACTTTTTCGCTGGGAGCACACTGTTTATTATTTCTGCACAGTGTACACGTTTCGAATGCTGTTAAACATATGAAAGTTTGTGTGTCTGAAACGCTATGTGATACAGTACAGTTTACACAGCACAGTACATGTTCCGTATTTTTGTAATAAATGGTAACACTTGAATAAGTTATGCAAATATGCAACTTGTTTGTTGAAATGTTAATAAAATGGAAGCTTCACCAACAGCCATCTCTTTACGGACAATCCCCTCTGTGCACGAACCCTTGTATACAGGTGCACTCTATAATCCGGAAATTACGGTATGTGTCCATATTTATTTAACAGTCACTTCCCCACTATTTCATTCATTCATTCATTCATTCATTCATTCATTCATTCATTCATTTATTTATTTATTTATTTATTTATTATACCATTACTTCTATTCTGAGGTTTGTAAGTAGCTGTTCTGTAAAAATGGGATATGGAAATTGAAAAATAAAAAGTAAAAAAAAAATGTCTGAGGATCTCACATCTTTACCTCATCATCAGAGCAGTATGGCCGTATGGTGTAAACTGCTGTCATGGGAGGATGTCTGAACAGGTCTCTGTTTCCATGACACGGCAACATTCTCTGCAGGAACAGAATCACAGAACACTCAAATTCATGGAGAGGTTTTTTTTTTAAAAAAAGGATACTCTCTTGATGTAGCATTGTAATAACTGCAACATTTAACCCTAAACACTTGCTGTAAAGCTACAGAGTTAATATGACCTGTAATAAAATTATAATAAACACTTTAACATCCTTGACTTTCTTTAGACACTGTTTTGATTACCTGGAACTCTCCAGAGAGGCCTCCTCTGAAGGTCCAGGGTTCTGGATCCCTTTTCATAACTTGGCCTGAGGGTTGCCCCTGCCCTCCTGAGGAGAGGAAAGAATGATATATTAAAACTTAAGTAAGATTCTTATTCCTTTTTTTAATGACCTGCCAGTAGGGCTGAGCAATATATCGATTAAACAATTAATTAAAATTATTTTCTGCAGAAGATTAAAAAGATTTTTTAAAAATCAAGATTTTTTTTCTGACCTTAGTCCGATTGTAAGTTTGTTGCAATGTCTGAAAAATGTAAATTTTTCATGATGGTAGGCCCTGTCAGGTTTTACACAAGAACTTTTAAAGGCTTATGTTTGTTTTTTAAATGAGATTAAATATTGATCAGAGAGTTTCATGTTAATATATTGTGAAAATACTCAGCCTTAAGTGTTTGTGTCAAACCTGCCTACGTTTGAACTACATAATCAACATTTTATGACACACGCTTTAACTCTAAGAGGGAAATTCTGTTTGGTTTGGGAAAGCATTTTGACAACATGGAGGCAAAACTTGATTCATGTAATTTTTGTATCACTGGGAGTGTTCTGTTTTTTGGGAAAAATATCTATCAAAATCGTAAATCAAGTGTTGAGGGAAAAAATTGGGGATTTTATTTATAGGACATATCGCCCAGCCCTCGCTGCCAGGTTTTGTGAGGGAGGTTTCACACCCATTATTTTGGTTTGGATCAAACTGAAAAGTCCGAAAGTCCGGACCAAACGACGTTGGTGTGAAAGCCCACTGAAAATCTCTTACCTAGGTTTTTGATGTAGTTTCGGGCCAGGCCGACCCCGCTCTTGATGTCACAGATGTAGTCGTAGAGGTCGTACAGAATGCTGCGGTTCGGGGCGTTGGACAGGCGATTGAACATCTGCACCACTGCCTCACACATGTCATCAAAGTGCTGCGCTCTTGAGCACCACTCTCCAGTCTAAAAGAAGAGTTTTACTGAATTCAGCTCATTCTTCCATCATAACCTGTTTCTGTATGAAAGAGACACAGACCTACCTGATCTGCCCCTGCAGTGGCAGCAGCACTGTTGTTCTTGAGCCAGTCCAGCTCCTGCAGCATGCTCTTGGCTGTGTGCCCGTGTTCATACGGCAGGTAGAAGAGCTCCGACAGCAGCCTCAGATCCTCCAGGGTCAGAGGTTCAGCTGTGTACAGGGGGTTGTCTCCTGGACCAGGGACATAAGAACCCTCTCCCATGTCTGTCTGCATGGGCTCTTCCTCTGAAGACTCTTTCTTTAGACGAGGCTTCAGGCATGGACCTTCAGGGAGTCAGAGATTAAAGGGTCTCAACGTCAAACCTACTTTCTTGTTGTTGCTATTTTATCTAAAAACCTCACTCCTTGACTTCCGTAAGTTTACCTCCAGGCTGATCAGTGTTCAAAAACTCCTGCAGCCAGTCAGTAAGGGCCAGGGTCAGGGCTTTTTGGGGGCTGTAGAACAAGTCCTGCTCCTCATCGCCTGATGATGGAGGTCAGAGGTACAAAATACATTAAATCAGAATCAGAAATACTTTATTGATCCCCTGATTGCTTTTTTGTTACAGCTACTCCCACTCCAAAAATGTGAAAAAATAGGAAAATTCGAAAATAAGCATAAATGTCGTCAAAAATTGAAATTGAAGCATAAAAAAAGAACATAAGGTAACTACACTCTACTAAGAAATATATAATATATAAATAATGATATAAGATAGGGGTAATTATACAAATACTGACAAAAATTAAGGGTATTGCACAGAGGTAATTATTACGGGCGTAAATCACCAGTTTCAACATGATACGATATCGATTCTCAGAACAACGATTCGATATTTGCTGATTTCACAAAGTCTGCCACAATGCTATTTTGATTCGCTCTGATTTAGAGGCCTGCGATCAATATCGGACGATATTGTGAATACATTTACCACATTCTGTTACCTTTCACGTAAAGGAAAAAAATATATTGAGACTTTTTTGATGCTAAATGTTGAGGGCATTTACATGAAAAACATTTAAGAGAGTGAAAAAATGCTTGTGTTTCACTTTAAAGTGCTGCAGTTTTCAGTTTTAAATGCACAGTTTTTTTTCAGCATTCATCATTAAGGGTCCCCGGTAACATTTGTGTTATACCATGTTAAAACCACATGGTTCTGCTTATGTGCCGTACTGTTTACTTAACCCTAAAACAGAAACAGTCTGTTTGATGTAAACAGCCACTCATTCGTCCTGTTTCCTTCATACTTTATCTTTGTTGACATTTTGCATGTGCTCCAGCTTCTGATTCGTCTTTTCTCTGGATTCTGAAATACTTCTATGCTGCTGATTTACTCTGGAGAGAGGCTGCTAGCGTTACTTGCTATCTTTACTAGCATTGTTATGACTTGTGGCTGAGTGGAAACTGTCCAGATGGATGTTTCATTGTATTGTACACTCCGAGTAATCATTGCACTTTATTTGCTTGAACCAAAATGAGTCCGGTGTAAAACCAAGAGGCACTCAGAGTGAGGAGTTGTTCATGCAACATAACTGAAGAAATGTGATGTTGAGTGAATTCAGAAACTCATTAATTGAAATCTAGCTGAGTTTTTTGAAGGATTAAAGTCATCTTTATACTTAAAACATGAAGTTTTTAGACCGATTCAAGATTTTTTTCTGCTACATCAAAAGGTTTTGCTGAATAATAAAGTGAATCTTTTCCATTAAAGAGCTGATCGATGCTTTGAACAAACTCTTAGCTTGAAACACAAGCACCAGTTACTTCACTGCAGTTGGATAGAACAGGAGGAAGTCAGTCGAAAAATAGCCACAATAAAAAAGGTGATAAGAAAGAGCGGTATCTTCTTACCCATCTCCACATCTCTCTGTCCTCCCTCTGTGTTTGATTTGCACCATGTAGCCAGTGTGTGGATGGCCACAAAGTTTGGCTGGAACTCACAGTTGGGGTTAGTGAGGACTCCTCTCAGTTTGTGAATCAGCTCAGTGGGACGATCCTGGTGGATACATATCATGTTGACTTTGTCATAATGACGATACCAGACTGGAGCAGGTGGAAACTTATCAAATAACAGGAATAGAGTGTTGTTTAAATTTACCTTAAAGGGTCCGAGGAAAAGTCTTTGGGGATCATAGTCGTTTGCATGGATGTTGTCCCAGATGACTGGGGGTCTCCTTAGAACAGAAGTCACCTCTTCTATGGACTCAACAGAGATTTTGTTGGACACCACTTTGGGACCTGAATGACAGAAGCAAAAGACCAATACTGTGCCTTAAAGAGGAGTATTATTGTTTTTTATGCTCCATTCTGTCCTTCTTGTACCTTTGTAGTAGCTTTCCATGATTTACAACTAAAAAAAAAAAAAATTCTAACACGTGCTGTAGAAAAACGCTTATTTTAGGTTTTTTTCTAGTTTTTTTTTTTTGCTGTCTCTTTAAGGCTCCCGACTTCACAAACCCACTTTGCTCTGATTGGCCAGCTCTTTGAAAGCCTGTCGTGGTTAGAATTATGAGCAGACCTTGGTGTTTGAGGCCCGCACCTCTAATGTGTCATGCACCAGTGCTTATGCGATGACTTCATCTTTCAGCAAGTCTCCCGAAGCTCTCGTGCTATTTTTAGAACGGGCTGTTTTGAGCACAGACCGTTTCAGGGATTTCTACGATATATAAAAAATATGGTTTGGTTTGAAAATCTTCACACATTTAACATGAACATCCAGCATTGTTACTTTCTATCCATATTCAAAAGATGGGAAAACATAACTCCCCCTCGAATCAGTTGGATTCTGAATTGGAGAAGCCTCACCTGTCCACAGAATGTCAACCCCTGGCAACAGCCCCTCACCCACAGTGTTCAGGTAAGAGGACAGGGGCACAGTGGGAATGCAGAATGCTGCGCAATAATCTGTCGGGACAAGGACAGAGGAAGTGTGAATTATTTTAAAGCGATAGCTCAATAATGCACTTTGGTTTGGCTGTGGTTTCGAGCCCTGACCTGTGGGACAGAAGAGGAAGGTCTGGGGTTCTCCCAGGTGCTGGTAGACTGCATTCGTGATGGACACCTGAGCGTGGGCGAAGGAGCTAAAGGCCTGCTTATCAGCCGCACACATCTCCCTCTCGATGTCATCAAAGAGCAAAGAGAAGGACCTGCAGCCAAACTCCTTCACCTGAGAGAAGAAAGGAAGCTTGAGGTTTGCAGATCCATACAGAGAATTTAGTCTTCTTTTGCAAACATTAAACTTGGAAATAATTGCTGCTTCACATAAACTAAACGTAAAAACCTGCCTGTTAAAGAAAACACTTCTCCAGAGAGCTGCAAAAACCACAGACACCTCTGAGAACTCTTGTGCCCCACCTTTTATATCCACACACAAAGCCCCACCTGGTCTAGCTTTCTCTTCAAGGCAGCAACCTCTTTAGGGTTGGAAAAGGTAATGTCCAGGCCAGGGGAGATTGCATAGATGAAGTCCACATTGTGTTGTTTGGCTGCTGATATCAGGGCGATGAGTTGTTCTGAGCAGATAAGAAAAGACATCTTTGAATAAAATGTTGTTGATCAGGGAGGGTTCAAAGTTTGGATTTACAGACATTAGCAATGCTAACCTATCACAAGCTCTTTTCCGTTATGAATACTAATAACCCACTTCAGATAATTCTGACCACAGACTTTCTACAAGTTCGCTAAACAGCCAGCATTTTTTAAAAATGTTGTAGAGTTTAAGTATAAAATATTTGCAAAGATCAAATTGGAGGTGATCACTTCAGCTCCGGTTTGTTATTGATAAGAAACAACAAACCATCTCTAAGGTGGGGCTCCAAACTAGACAAATTATAACCTTTCTAAGGAGATAACGATAACTCATAACCGGACTTTGTTATTTCACCCTTACTGAGATTTACAATTTAAAAATGACCACATCTCTGGTGTTTTGATTGAACTTTGTACAGTTTTGGACAGTAAAATGTCACAATGCATGTCTCTTTAACAGGCTACTTATCATTTAGAAATGCATAAAAATGTGGATGGTATTAATCGCAGAATAAATGACAAAGGACAGTGACACCAGCTGGTAATAAGAGAAGAACATTATTTACTTTTCAGCTGGATCCTTTCCTGAATCCGTTTCAGGTCCTGTGCATGTTTAGTTATTAGGTGTTTCCAGATCACCCTCAAATATGCAGGGGTATGACTTACCTGCTTCCTCAGGTGAGTACAGATCCCTCCAGTACATCCTGTGTTTGTAGTCATCCTTGGGAGCGTACAGGTATGTGTTCAAACCCCACTTCAGTTCTCTGTAACACACCAGAAATTAGCAACCACGCTAATGTCTGTAAGCTGTTCTACGTGGAGAAAAAGAGTGAACGACTTTGTGATTTAGAAGTTTTACAACAATGAAAATAGTACAGGGCACTGGCAAACACCAAATAGATTCACATTACCTTAATAATGTTTGTACAGAAAGGGATTAGGGCCACTGGAAAAAAAATAACGTCCAATATGTTTTATTATTATTATGAAAAAAAAAGTTGGAATTCTAAGAAAAAAAAGTCAGAACTCTGAAATCAATGTCAAATTCTGACAGAATTCTGACTTTCTTTCTCATAATAATAATAATAATAATAATAATAATAATAATAATAATGATATTAAATTCAGAATTCTGAGTCAGAAGTCAGAATTCTGACTCCAATGTCAACATGCAAGACAGTGTTCTTGCTTTCGTTAAGCACTTTAAAAAAAAAAAAAAAAAAAAAGGAATTTCCTACAGGAGCCATGAGAGTATTGAGTGTGTAGATGAGACATTTTACAGATGCTGATAAAGCATTTTTTCAGTCAGAAATCTGACTGATACTCAGAATTCTGACTTTAATGGTTGAATTCTAACTTTTTTCTCATAATAATAATAATAATAATAATAATAATAATAATAATAATAATAATAATAACAATTTATTGGATATGATTTTTTTTCCAGTAGCTCTTCCATATGTATACCACAATCCTAAAACTATTTTTTAGCAATACCTTAATTGAGTCAATGAAATCCCACAGCAGAAGCATTAAGCATATTTGGTCACTAACCTTTTAAACAGCTCTGTCCTTTGCACCATAGTCCATGGCCGCCCATAAAAACCTGCATCAAACAAAGGTCATCAAAGGCACAATAAACTTCTCATTGCGAAAGTGATGAAGTTAACACATGCTTATATTATCCCGACTGCATTGTCAGTAAATGTATCTGGTTGAAGCCTAATCTGGAATCGTATAAATGTTTCTGTGTGATCTATAATCTCAGCTCCATTTACTGTACATTAAGACCAGGTGGTCCAGTCTGGGTAAGGGTCCCAGTCTGCTTACCTTCCACGACCCCGCTGATGAACCGATTCGTATGTGTCTTGGTCGACATGATTTACTTGAGCGTTGAGTTGTCTTGTCCGTCAGCCTCTGTTTACAGTACCTCTGGTGCACAGGTAAAGCTCCAGCACTGACAGCGATATTTCCAGCAGAAGCTTTATAAGCCGGCCTTAAATTTGATGACCTTTTATTGCATATTTCTCTCGCGCCTGCGCACAACAGTGTGCATAACTTGATGACAAGATAGTAAAAAGTCTGAAGTTGTAAATACTCTGGACGAATAAGAGAAGCTGCCCAGCTAAAAGATGACACCTGAGATTCAGACGCACGTTAACTTAACATGTATGACTTCCGGGTTTACGTCTTAAAGGGCCGATGTCCCCGAGTCCTTTAAGGAAACATTACTGACAGTTAATTGATATGCAGCAGTAGTCAAGTATTTAGATACTGTTTTCAGGCAGAAAGATAAAAAAAATACTTTGCGAGTGGAAAAAGTCCTGCTCATTTCAAGAATTTATAAAAATAGATTTTGATTTAATTAAAGGGTCTGTGAGGACTATCCTGAAAAGCAAGGTTGTTTTTTTTCCCAAAATAAAGACTCTGTTTCCCATGAGCACTATCACCCACTATCTGAAAGACGTCTTTCTAGGACCAGCATTTGTTTTGAAAGCAAATGAATGGAGAGCATATCTTCTTTTATCACTACTTTTCAGCATTAGTTAGTTAAACCCTTGTATTAATTTGAGAGTAGGACTGTTTCTACATGTTTATTTATTATCTGTCCATTAATAGGGTTTAGTTCTGAAAACAATCTTATTAGGTTAAATTTTTAGTTTGCCACGTTTACATGAACTCTATGGTGTTTGAGAATTGTTTCTTGAGGCAGAGGCATTTGTGGCAAATAATTACCAGGTATATCTGCTGACTTGTGTTAGTGCAGCTCAAACAGTATCAAATTGATGGTTAAGTACAGCTATTATCATCATGATGTTCACCTGCTTATTTGATCAGCTGTTATTAGAAACAGAGCCTTACACTGATGGCTGTTTCTATGAGGCTGCTGAAGAGCTGAAGTCTGCAAAGAATAAAGTTCAAAGACTTGAAGCAGACTTTTATAGCAGTAAGAGGCTGAGGTTAGGATAACAGACCTTTAGATTTTTTTTCTAGATCTCTAAAGGGAGCTAAGGCACACTGACTTTTATATTAAACTAAAACATATACAGCTGTACACAAAAGGAATCATGCATGGTATCTGTCTGGTGTGGATCCTTTAGATCTAAAAAAACAAACTGAGGTTGTAAGGAGAGACAAACAGCTTTTATTAATTTCATATACAAATATATATGTGTAAATGAATTCAGTGTTATGGAATGAAAAAAAACAACAATTTGGGAGTTCCTCCAGTAACATGTTATCAAATTGATATGATCTGATTCTTTACATATTTACTTTACATGCTAAAATCTGCATGCAAACATAAAAAAACAGAAAAAAAACAAAAGTTTGCTACATAAGGGTGAGCAAGGGGCTCTGAGCTTCATGAAAAAGGGTCCTTTAATTTTTGCCGTCCAGCTTGGCGGTCTTGTCCGATTACACAGATCTGCTACCTCTTCAATCCTCTCTGCGCCTGTTTCAGCAGCGAATCGAAGTCGAGGTCCTCAAATCTGCTCTTTACTGGAGATTGTTCTGAGTCCCTGTTTGCATCTGAGGAAAGGGAGGACAAGTTAAATTTTCAATATTGGGAGAGTGTTAAAAAAATAATTCATTTACATCCAACAAAACAAAACTTTGATCCACAATCAATAGAAGGATACTCAGTTTAATCCATTTAAAGGGGCAAGAAAACGTTTCCTGACAGTTTAAAAGAAAAACTGACAGCTTAAGACTGACATTAATACTTCTAGTTGTTTTGTTTTGATGTACTTCTTTTATAGTGTCAGAAAAATGTTGACTACTTAGTTAAGACTAAGGTTGTGAGAAACAACGCATTTACCATCCACCTTGTTTATTTGAGCACTCAGCACCCAACAATGAATAGGAGAGATGTAGCGTATAAAATAACTGGGGAAGAGCAAAATCTATTTACTACAGTGCTGTCAATCTCACCAAGGTCAGCGTAATCTGAATTACAGAACTGTCTCCTTCCTCCAAAGCAGATTTCAAAAGGGAGCTCATTGGGCTTCCGTAGTTTCCCGCCATTATCGATGGCTGCAAAAGCATCTCCCATGTTGTAGAATGTGACGAAGGCGTAGTGATCACTGAAAACAAAGGATGCTGGGTTTTTACACTGACAATGCAAAGAGAAAGTAGTAGAAACAGTTTTTTAAAGTGTGTATACTAACCCTTTGTCTCTGAAGTGAAGCGACACAGATTCCACCTCTCCAAACTGAGAAAAGCGCTCCCTCAGTTCATCGTGAGTCATGGACCTGCAGATGCGGCCCACATACACCACTCTGCGCTCGTCCTGAATGACAGGATGTTAATATTTACACACTACCTCAACCAGGAAAACCACAAACACACAAATTAATGTGTCCTCCATCTGCTACTCACAATGGCTTTGAGTTTTTGGATCCTGATCTCGTGCTCTCTCCTGAGCCGCCTTGACTCTCTACTGCTGTGGAGAGAAAAAGATGGGATGAGAGAAACGCAGGGACTCAGACAGGGAACGTCACAGAAATAAGAGACTCATTTTATAATTCTTCAGTCAGACTTCTATGTGGAAAACTAACATCATACCTGTAAAAACCTCTCCAATTCCTGCTACGCTTCTGAGGTGACGGTGATCTGGATGGTGACCTAGACCTGGACCAGGATCTGGACCTGCTGCGTTTGGTTCTGGTGCAAGACCATCTGCGTTGCCGGGGTGGAGAGCAAGAAACTGAGCGAGAGCAGGATGAGCATGAGCTGCTCTCTGAACGCTTGTGATGACGCCTGCAAGACAAAAATGGGGGTGTCAAGCCTGTGTGTTGAATCCACATGTGACTAACAAGTGTTTAGAGAGGGGACAGTGATGCAAACACTTAAATCAAGAAGTATGTAGTGCTCAAGATGGCTTAGGATACTGCAGTGTAGGTAAGTTGTTAAGAAAAGTAGGTGATTACTTTTGTCTTTTTGGAGAGCGAGATGCTGAGCTTGACGATGAGGATGATGAGCAGGAACTAGAACTGGAACTGGAACGAGGAGACCTTCTTCGATACCGCCTCTTCTCCCTCCCTCTGACTGGCGGGCTGGGTGGAGGAGTGGGGAGGCTGCACTGAGGGGTCTTCTGCTCAGCTGTACTACAGTCCTTCTCTTTGGCAGGAATGTCTGAGAGTAAGAGGGTTTTGTTTGAGGGTAGATTGACATCTGATCTGGTCCTGGGTTCTTCAGGTGGATTCTGTAGTACAGACTTAGCAGAGGAACTAGCAGCCCTGAAAGTGGCATCAGCGCCACCAGGGGAGGTCTGATGTTTACACTCACTAGCTGGATTGCTTCCCTGAGGAGTGGATGAAAGTGTGCGGTCTACTGGCATGCAATAATCATGATCTGAGGATATGTGTGTGAAGGTGTGAGCAGCAGCGAGCTCTGGCAGGTTGGTATGTGTCTTCTTAGGTGGGAGGGGGCGAGGGTCAATGATCTGGATGGCCTTGAGGGGAGGATTTTTGCGTCTCGCCGGCAGATCTCGCTCGGTGCTGAGAATTATCTCAGTGCCGAGAGGTTCAGGGATTTCTACACTCTCTGATGGTGGAAGTCGTGGATCCCTGAGCTTTGTTTGACTCCGGTTTGAGTCTGAAGTGCTTGATTGTTGATGTGTTTCAACATGTGGCGTCAGAAAATGCTGCGGAGTCCTGTCCAGGTTTTTATCTGTTTGTAGGTTTGTTGATGAGGTAGCACTAACAAGTGTGGGCTCCACTCTCCTCTCTTTAGCTGAAGGAAGAAGGATTCAAGAAACAATGTTTCATGTGAGAACATGAGCACCAGGAGTAAATGTGTAATCGGTGATCAGCTGATCCCTTACCTTGTGTTTCCTCAAACTGTTCAAGCAGGCTGGTCACATCAGCTGCTTCAATACCTGAGGCAAGAGGACACAAAAAGGTGAAAAGATAACTTCAGATGTTTTTATTGCCTCAGTTTTTGGCATAATCTGATAATTCTTTCAATTCTTCTTTAATATATATATATATATATATATATATATATATATATATATATATATATATATATATATATATATATATATAAATAAATAAATAAATAAATAAATAAATAAATGAATGAATAAATAAATATATATATATATATATATATATATATATATATAAGAATAAGGTGTGGAGAAATGCTTGTCGTTATTTGAAGCACAATTATATATAAAAATGAAAAATCAAAGTATTTAAAGTGCTTCACTGAGCTGAAGTTTAAGAATTCAAATGTAAACATGAAGCAAAATAAAACATTTCCAAATAAAAGTGCCCTTGCTTAAAATGCTTCACTGAACTGAATTAAAGTTTAATCCATTTTTCTTCATGAGAAGAATTTCTGTTTAACTTTTTTTTATCTGGGCTTCATTTTTTTTACTTTTATTAGACTGGCTGATGCACATTTAAAACATTTTTATACTGAAACCATAAACTGGATTATAATATGTATACGATCATAGTTACTCATAGTTGTTGAAGTAGTACCACCTGTCAAAGTCTGGACACGCCCCTGCACAGCAGCGCACATATAGTAACAGTGTGGTATGAAAGTTAACAGGCTTTTAAGTTTCTTCAACAAAAACTGAAAGAAAACTCCTCTGTTGGGTTTTAAAGAATGAGAGGAAAAATAAACTACAACTTCTGTCCCAAAGAAAGCAGAGAGGTGACTCCTGTAGGAGCAGGAGAAGGAATGACACTCAGCAAAATATCAGCTGGTGTATACGAAAGAACACTTTCTTTATGTGCATGTTGTTTTTCTAATACCATAACAGCATGTCTAACTAGAGCTACATATTGGGTGGTAACAGCAACACTGCTCCCACGGTTTCCGGTGGTTCTGCTCCATTTGATCCTATCCGTAAGCTTTAATGAAACATGCAGAAATATAAAAGAAATGAACGCAGAACACAGACAGAAGGCTCAGTCTGTATCTATATCTGTATTTCACCTTGAGCATAAATGGGCCTTTAGGCAATTATGCTATTAGGCTAAAGATAAACCTGAGCCTCCTGACCAAGGCGCAACATCCGGTAGAGAAAAATGAAGCCTATGCAGAAGTGCTAAAAGTTGCTGTTCATCGAGAATCTGAGAGAGGCTGGCTGCAGAAAGACCTGAAGTCACGTAGACATCAAGCCAAAAAAACAGACTTTTACGGCATTAAAAGCATATTTACAGCCTGGTTCAAAAAACGGCTTGGGTCTGAAATGCTGTTTGGCTGTTTGTTAGATATTAGGATTACGTGTTTGTCCAATCAGAGACTGAGTTCAGCTCACGTGACTGACGTGAGGTTTAGGGCACCCTATAGCTGTTAGAAAGGAAGCTCAAAGTCTGCGTCATATCCAAGATGACCCTGTCCAATGACTGGCTTCAACTGACTGTTGGGAACAGATGGATGACGTCGTGGAGACTACGTCAATGTTTTATACAGTCTATGCTCCTGACGTGATATTGACTGAACACAAATCATAACCATTTTCAGACTAAAAAACCAAACCATTCAAACACATTTAATGTTTTGAGGTTTGAACGTTTTACCTGAGTCATCTGTAGCACTCTGCTGAGCGGATGACAGTTTTTCAGGTGAGGAATCACTGCAGGAAACCTCTGCTACCGTCTCTTTAAATAGCGCAGGAGCATCTGTGGAGGCCAGCGTTAAACTTGGTGATGGAGAGGTCTTTGGTTCAGAGGTGACTGAAGCTGTCTCACCACACTTATTCACAGTGTCTGTGTTATGCTGAAACACTTCGGGCTTTGGCTTTGATAAGGACGGTTGTTGCTGAAGTGCTGGACCTGAGGATACATTTTGGAAGTGCATGGCATTCAGCTGGTTGGAGTCTTTGTTGAGGAGGTCGGCTGTAGAATCTGTTGAGGAGTGATGGGTGGGTGGTGATGGAGTTCGGCTGGCTGGCAGGGGGAGGAGGACAGGGTTTGGGGGATCGACACTGAGCGGTGTCACTTTCTTAGCTGGACTTCTTTTACTTTCAGGCACTGTGACGTCTGTGTTAGTGGAGACACTCTGTACTGGACTGGCTGTGTCTTTGAGTTCATGTCTTGGGCGCACCAATCTGCTGTGACAGGAGGATGGGTTGGCCTCTGAGGGTTGAGGTCTGGGTGTGTGTTGGTTTTTGTAAACAGAGTTTTGAGATCTTTGTGTGTAACTTTTAACATCTGGGTAGCTGTTCACTGCCTTTGGTCTACAGCTGATTTGAACTTGTCCCTGTAAACAGAAGATTGGGGTCAGCTCTTTGGGGGGCTCAGGGACTGAGGGCCACTTGGTAGTGTAGTTACCCTGTTTCTCCACCAGGGGCTGTCTCTTTTGGCGCAGCTGTCTGTACTGTTGGAGGCTGAGTGACCTGGCCTTGGTCTCACCTCTGGGTGGTGAAGCCTCCGTCTTAGTGTTACTGTCTGAATCGAGTCTTTCAGATTCAAGTCCTGGGCTTGCTGGATTTTCAAGAGCTTTTGACACAAATTGACTCATTAAATTCACCCCATTCAATCGCTCTGTGTCCTCTGGTTCATTAAATGAAGCCACTTGAACGGGGCCAAAGCTCACCCTCTTCTTCTCTCTCGATGGTGGCACTTTGGATGAGATTCCATTCAACAAAACGCTCTTCAAGAGTTTCCCATTATCCTCCTCTTTTTTGTCCTTTGTCTCCTTCACCGTGACCTCATCATCAGACACAACATTTATCTCTTCATCACTCTCTTCAGAGGGTCTCTCATACTTCCACACCTCCTCATGAGAGAATAATGTGTGATCTCTCTTCAGTTTCTCGCCTTCCTCTTCCACATGCAGCTTCAGACAGTAAGAGTGCATGATCTTGACCAGGTTGACCAGAGTGGAGGAGGTGAAGACTTCCACTTCAGGCTCTGTTTTCCTATTCTTAGAATAAGACAATGATTCGCTTTGGTGTTTGAACATCTTCTGAGGGCTGTTTCCCCCTTTTTTTCTTTCATCTTCTTTATCTCCTTCAATCTTAAGTGCATATTTTACATCTGCAGATTTAGATCTTGGTCTAAGTCTCTCAGCGAGCGCAAGTTCCTAAAGAGGGAGAAAGGTAAAGAAACAGTTGATCTCGAGAGAATATCTTCCTGCAGAAAAAAACATTTTTGTATTTCACTGATGTTTTATAGAAGTTTGGGGTCATTCATCAAACTGTGTGACACATCTTTATCTCTATATCAGTGATTAGTTCATATGATCTCATGACATGAGCTGGTTAATTGGTCTTTTCAGTCTCATGTGGAGCTGCATTAAATATTAGAAATATATTATTATTGTATTTGAATGTGTGTAGTAAGACTGTTTTCATTTGTTTGTGAAAATTATTTATCTTCTCCCTGCCTTGTGAGGCAGGGAGAAGATAAATAATTTTCCAGGATAACTTAAGCAAACCTTTTTTTCCCCCTCATTTTCCATGTTTTCTATGACTGGAAAATTGGCCAATAATTTTCCAGGATTTTTGGGAACACTGATTTTCTTTTTTTATTCGACAGTGTTTTGCATTTATCTTTTGAGATCTGGTTTTATGTTCCTGGATGTTTCCAAATATCGCATTTTTAGGCTTGTGTTTATTATACTTCATTGCATACATACCAGTGAGTTGTCCTCTCGTTCCATGTGTGTGAGGAGCTTTGTGTCCGGCAGAGTGTCGAAGGGAGATGAAGTCCCATCATCATCCTCCACACTGTCCAGCATCTCTGTCAGAGCTGACAGCAGGTTTTCACTCTCCTCCTCCACTTGACTTTTATCCTAATAAAATAATAACAACAATAATAAAAAACTCATTAATGCACCAAATCTAAGATGTGCCTTAACATATTTAATCTTATAGACATCTTATATTCAAGGGAATCAGTCTTTGACTGCTCTTATAGATGATCCTCAGAACAGTTCAGCGTGATCATATTTTCAAACTGACCTCTGACGTGACACTGGAGTCTTCAAAAATAGCCAGGATTGAGTGGTCCATGCAGGACTGTGTGTCCATCTCACTGCTGTGCACACCATGTTGTCTGAGGACAAACTGAGAGGACAAAATAAATTTTACAAATACAGCCACGTGTTTTGAGTACTATCCACTCTGAGCTGGTGAACATTAAACTTCTTCCTTGGGTGTGACCAGGGTTTGAGGCACAGGACACAGCAAGCAGGAAATAAACGTTCTGTGCAAAACAAGGAGCTGAATAAAAATCAATAAAGACAGTGAAGCAAACTAGATGTCTGATGAGTTATCAAAATACTAAAATGTACAGTAGAAATTCTAGTTATAGAACTTTGTATCATCAAATGTCATAATAAAACCAAAACTTCACCATCATTTGAACGATTTTAAAAGAGGATCTATAAAGGATCTATCATTTGCTGCATTAAAAAAGTGAAATTGTAGTGTAAGTCTATGTATAGACAAAGTGTTTATTCTCTGTAATAACATTTTAGGAGGACATATGTGCACATGACAAAGGGCTTAAGGGTTATCTAGGGTCTAGGAGGCCCCAGAGGAGGGACACAACCAGCTCATGAATGTAGAAAAAGGCAGCACAAGCCCCTTTAAGGTTTGTCCCAATGTGACACCAGCTATAGTTCGTGGGAGAAAGACTAGTAGTGTGACCAAATGCCATCACGTAAACAGCCTACACTTAAAATTAATGTACAGAGCTGAGGAAATATTAAATGTTGAGTTTGATGAGCGGACAGGGTAAAGGGTGCAGCCTCGTCCGAACATTCTGTACTTAACAGGAAACGAAGCGGTCTCCCTCAGTTAATTCGCTAATTCATCGACAGGAGTAACCAACGAGGGGTTGTTTTATCAGACTTAACATTAATACACAGGGAACGACGATACACAATACGTGTCGAAGCAGTCCAGCCGACTCTCTGGTCACCACCTCAGTAGTACTACTACCCTGCTAAAGCCACGTGTCGCCTTACACGCATGTGGCCTCGTGCACTTGGGAAACAGCTCCTATTCTATCATCGAAACCCGCTCGCGTGCAGCTAGTTTGATGTCAGTGAGCTTAAATAAGATATCTGGTACCTCATTGAGAGAGTTGCAGACCAGAAAATCCCCTGAACCGGCATTTAAATTCCCGTCTTTACCACTCCACCGCGCCGCCATCTTGCTGCACCACATGCTCCGGCACTGGCAGGCCGGACAGAGACACGTGGTCAGCACCGGCTGCGAGCACGAGGAGAGCACCGACCTGGGATCAGTTAGGCATCGATAACTTCTCGAGTAAGCAAAAGTGAATGAGAGCAAATCATATCCTAGGTCAGCTTTATCTACTTATAATGTTGCCCGTTGAGTAATATAATATTTCTCCTTAAATAAGCAAACGTGGTAGAAGACCAAGAAACTAGTGTTGCCAGAAATGAGTTTAAAAGAAATATTATTTGAGGATGCTTCGACATCTAACACATGTAATGGATGCTGCTGTTATTTTTGTCAACAGAAATTCAAACTTAAGAAATACGAACTCGCAGGTAGCAATATTTGTCAATTTTTGGTTTATCAACTTTAATACAGATTTTAAATCTGTTGCTCAAAAGCGACCTCTATAGTTTGAAGGGATGAACAACAAGTCCTTTTTATCCTTCACTGAAACCACACAGATAATAATAATAATAATAATAATAATAATAATAATAATAATAATAATAATTATAGAGATACAGATATAGACAGATAGATGCTTAAAACAGATTAACAGGTCATATCAAGTATCCCTTCATTGTCATTTAGTTATTTGCTTGAATATTTGTGTACGTAAAGTATTTTTCACTTTTAAGCCCGAAGGCTGAAGCCTTTGGAACAGTTTTTAAAAATATTAATAAAAAATGCTAATTTCCACCAAATAGGCCCTGCTGCTCAGGTTGCCTCACATAATATGAAATTAATGATCACTCTGGTCCTGTTTTCCCCCTTTATAGCAGGAGGCTTTGATAGTGAAAGGGAGCACTTAAGTGTAACTGCAAAGTGGAAACAACTCTCCGTAAAGCTGTTAAATTTACCCAAGTGCTCCATTATTTCCACATGTAATAATTTGCTCGGTGTACCATAAAGATTTCAGCACATTCAGCTTTAGTAGCCCATCAGAGTGTGTCAGATGTGATAATAAGCAACAAGCAGCTTCTGCAGAGGTATCGTGGTAAAGGAATCCATGCTTCTTGGGGACTTCCTCATCAACTGAACCAAGAGAGGTTGTGTGCATGACTAGACTTTGCAATACTGATGTGTTGACTTCCCTGATTAATGTATATGCACAACTCCACCTTGATGCATCTTATGCTGTTATGGCCTCAAAACTGTTTTACAACCCTCTTTGAATATAAATGGCTCCTCCTGAGGTGCAGATTTGAGTCTTTGCATTAATTTAAATGTGTTAAGGCCTTCGAAAACATTTGTACTGTACACTACATCATTATGATTGAATACATTTGAATTAATTTATTGCTTGTTTTCACTTGGCTCACAGTGCTGCTGAGGCCCTGCTTGATTTATAATTTGCAGTCACATGAATCAGACCCAATGCTGATTCATGTTAAATCTGTTTGTTTCTTCTTCATCCTGAGCAGGTTCTAAACTCTGATACATAGTGTGTGATTTATGTTTTTCTCTTGATGTCCATGTAACAGCACAGCTGTCTACATTATGTCCCACTGGTGTGGTTTCCATTTCTCTCCCCAGCTGATGAAGACCAAGAATCACAAACCCTAACGCTCCACTGACAAATCATATGACGGTTGCTGGATGATTGATTACATTAACATATTCAGCAGCAGGCAGACGTATTTTCCCCTCATCTCCTACTTTGGAAACAATCTGAACTTTCTCTTCAGAGCTGTGCAGGGATGTGAAGTTGTTCCACTTTAAGGTGAGTCATTTCTAAAGGAGTTCGAGTGTTTGTTACGAAAGGTTGAATCTGGTCACACTTGTTTAGCCTGATCAACTGACATTATGTCTGTAACTTTCCAGCACAGATTCAACCGGTAAGGCTGATCCATAATGGTTAAAGCTTGTTTTTTTAAAAAGCATAAAATTGAGAAATACATTGAGTAACTTGACGAACGGTCATTATAATACTTCTGTTTCATGTGATTGTTGTTCCCTCGGGTCCTTCATGGGCAGAGGGAGAAACAGCTCATCTGGCTTTGTCCACGTGCAACACAATCTGCTGCATCGTCAACTTTAAAGCTGTTAATGAACATGTTTTCTTGTTTGACCTTTTAAGGTGCCGGAAGGTTTTTTTTTTCTTTTTTATTCATACAGTCAGCTACATTTCTTTTTTTGTTTTTTTTTTAATGCATAAGTTAAAGTATGTTGAAACTTGTACAATTTGCACTTAAAAAAGATTGATCACCAAATTTTCAGCAAGAAAATTAGTGTTCTCCCCCAAATATCCTCCTATTATTTCAAACGCGTATACCTGGAGTGTAGTATTGTTTAGTATTGTGCCTGTCAAACAGATTAGTTGATATTGGAGTTCTTTAATGCTAATTTGGCTTTTATTTTTGATACATGTTAATAACTTATAATTAGATTTTAATTAAATATATTATTTCTTTCTTTAGCTTCTAATGCATTAAATATAAATACGGACAAGATGAAAACACAAAGATAGAGCCATTGTTAAACGTGTGCACTTACCTGATTTAAAGTCAGATTAAATGAAATGACGATGTTTGGATTCCCATTTTCCAAAAGTGCAAATTACTGGCCTCTTTCTTGAAACAGTTAATGAAGCATTTTTATAATGAAGTTCAAGTTTCCTAACCCAGTTTGAAGTCACTTTAATGAAATCAGAAATTGTTTTCCTAAATCAGGGAGGCTATTTTCCCTGATTAACTTTTCCAAAGTCACAGAGGCCAACTGTTTTCACAGACTGAATATTGCTCTGCTACCTGGTCTTGAAGCAGCACTTATGACTTGATGGAGTATTTAGAAAATTTATTCTGGAAAAAAAAGCAATCCAGAAAGTCTCAAAAGTTTTGGTATTCGCTGTTGAGATGATGTCATATCAACCATCACCTGGTGGAGAGAGAGAAAATCCTGGGTTGCCTTTTAGCGGGAGAATCTATTAGTCTCCTTCAGCAAAAACCTAAAGAATAAAAACCAGATCATCTTTTGGTCTGAATGGATTTATTTTTTCTACCAGCAACAAATTTCAATTACAAATTCAAATTGAGAAATAGAAAAAAAGCCATTTGGTATTTTTACTCTAAGATGTGAAACCTTAAACTCAAGAATAAATCTGATAGTAAAAAAACAACAAGAACAGTATTTCCAACATTTCAGCAAAGTAACAGTATGACGTCTGGTTTTCTTTTAGCTTTTAATCGACTCACTCCTTTTTCTTTCATTTGTCCAATTAATTCATTCATTTCATTCAACCTTTATTTAATCTCAAGATGCCATTGAGAGCATGCTCTCATTTACAATGACGTCGAGAGTACATTAAAACAGTAATTGCAAGACGATAAATAAGCAAGGAGAAAGAAAGAAACAGAAATGCAAACAGATACTAAAGAATCATTTATTCAATTTAATCAATTATTAACTGAACTTAGTTTTAGTGTTTGCTGTACAACATTTTGGCTGTGGGCTGCACAGAAAATGAAAGATGTTTCTCCAGTTGTAGTTTGTTTACTCTTGAAACTTCAAGCATTATCCACTCACTTGAATAAGTTTGATAGTCACCAGTGGACACATTCAATAAAAAAGTTTCTTTCTTTCTTTCTTTCTTTCTTTCTTTCTTTCTTTCTTTCTTTCTTTCTTTCTTTCTTTCTTTCTTTCTTTCTTTTCTTCTGTAACCATATTGGAAGCAAAGTGTGTGTTTGTTTTTGTGACGAATAAACTTTTGATTTAAATGATTTTTTTTAACACGTTTAGTGGTCCTTGCAAAAATAAGCAATGCAAGTCAGTCCTACTTCATCAGAACAATCACTTTGAATCTTGAATCATATCAGCATAAATCTGCTTCTTCATGATTTTCCCTTTTTACTGTGTTTTGTTTGTTTCTTTTCTTTATTTATTTTTTTAATTTATTTTTTATTTTTCAGATTATTAAAGGCTAAATTGCAGAGTTGACTTCATACATGTGAGGTTGTTAAAAAGATTTTTTTTTTTTTTTTGAGACTTTAAAGATTTTTTTTTTTACCTCCCATTTTTTTTACTGAGAATCCTTCCCTGTTGTTGCCTCCTCTCAGAAAGTCTGTTATAATATTTTTAAAGCAGACATAATTTATTTCCTCCACTAGATGGCAATATAACACACATCGTTTCTGTTTCTCTTCCAGCCTTTAAAAGTTGTGAATGAGTTCATCCTAAGTGAACCACCTCCCCCCTGTGAGTCACCTGTCCTCATGGGACACCTTTCAGGTGACGATAAATGAATGAATGAAAGGGAAGCATAATGAATTCAGGTTCATCATCTCTTTACTTGTTTAGTGGTATCTTGTTCCATCTCTCTGATGAGAATGGATGTGTCTGGTTTGTTATCTCATGCATACCAGTGAGGAGTTGACCTTTCGGCTGAATGTCATGATGGTACAAAGAATCAACAGCTGTACACGATTAGCTGGAGGGAAATATGCTTGTAGACAGACTTAGAACAACGTACTGTTCACCTTTTATTTAATTTAATTCATAAAATCACATTTTCCGTTAAGAAAACATACCTTTGATATATCCGTCTGCCTCTGATCATTTATTTACTTTCTACTACTGCTTCAAGTCTCGACTGCTCTACACACACACATGCTTCTGTCCTGTCTCCCACAACTCTAAAAAACACATTACTCTCTGAAATGGGGCCAAAGCATCTTCCAGTCTCCGGCGGGTGAAGTGTAAGTGTGTTCAGGAGGAGTGTTAGTGTAACAGTGTGTATTCAGGAGGGGGGGGGGGCCGCGTAAGTGGGTCACCTTACTGCAGTATCCAGCGCCAAGCCACCATGTCAGTACAAGGCCCCCCACACACTCCCTGACACACATTAAACCCCCTCCCCAGCCACTGTCCCCCTTTTCCTGTCACTCTGGAGACAGATTTTGGTTCGAGGATGTAAAACAGTCCCCTTCTACTAACTCATAAACGAGCATTTCCCAAGACTCCCTGAAGCCCAACGGTGTGCCAGACTTTACTCTCATCTCAGGGGAAAAGGGAGAAGAGTAAAAAATGAAACCACTTTCTCATTCCTTTCTCTGCATCACTCCCCCTCCTCTCCTCTGCCTCTGGTGTTTTCCTCACTCTTGACCTACTGGAGGACTCCCACGGTGCTCTTTTGCCATGTTTGAATTTTTAAAGAACCTACGAGGTCTGAGGAGTCAGATACCTGCAGTATGTATGCGTTCCTGTTTGCTCCTGTTGTGTGTGTGTGTTTGTCTTCTTTACCCCCCATGATATCATGTCCCTTGCTGTAGTCACGCTACATTTTGCATGCATGAGGTTGCCCTTCTTTAACCTTTCAGATACTGTGTAATCAAGAGGAGGCGTGTCAAAAAAAAGGCTAAGGCACTCTGATCTTTAACCTGACACCTCCTCGCCGCACACACATGAAGCTGCGTTGTGGAGCTGTTTTGCTGTCGCTCTCTTTTGATTTTTTTCATGTTTGTCTTTGACTTTCACAGCAGAGAAGTGGAATGCCCTCCCACATGGTGCAGACAACATCTGTTAGTGAGAAATGAAGGCCTGAGAGTGGAAGAGGAGGAAGGGGACTTACATTAACACAAGGGGAATGAGGTGAAGACAGGAGAACGGAGCGCGTTGAGAGACGGACAGACAACGTGAGAAAGTGAGGAGATATCAGCAGGAGGAGACCACCCTCTCTATGCATTAGCACATGCAGGTGAGAGACTTTTCTGCAGGGGTGACTTACAGGTGCACACTCTCACATACGCACAGTGCACACACAGCCACACAATGTGGTAACAGAAGCCTGCATCAATAATGTAGCTGAGAGAAACAGGATGCAGTTTGTGCCTTACATAAGAGTTTAGAGAGGGCCGCCCGGCTCCAAACAGCCTCTTTCATTCTCTGCGCTGCCCTCCGGCTGGATGCACACAAAGATTTCTTAAGCTAATTAACCAGCACATTTGCCATCCAAACAACTTTGCAAGATAAGTGTACTGAAACACAGGCATGAGAGCGGAGCTAAAGACATTTTTAACTTCAGTCTACTGACTTTGGGTGATTTGTTTTACTCTGTGGGGGAAAATTTCTTCTGCAGTGTTTCTCCTCCAGTTCCTAATTTGTTGGATGTTACATTATTGAAGTTCTGTAACAGGCTTGTTTGTATCAGGCACGGTTCATTTATAGACTAAGCACAAATCCTTCAGCATTAATGGCCTGGAAGTTCTTCTCTGTTGCCATGCTTTAACTGATGCAGCTACTACGTTGTTGGTCTGTGTCACAGCATCAGAAGAAATCTTAGAGGGGTTGAAATCAAATATTAACTGACATGATCAGACGTATAGGATAAAATCAAAATCTGAAACACATGGATACTTTAAAGCAGCATTAACCAATATTTTGGCTTGTCAGAAGTTCAGTGTTGGGAATCACATTTAGATACATTTTTTGTTATTCTAGTTAAAATTATCTTTATGTCCTGATGGCAATCAATGCATGATATGTTCTTAAAATAGAGCGCAAAATATCTGCTGTCTACAGCAGGAGTAAACCTGGGAAAACACCAGCCAATCCTAACATTTTGCATCCAATTTGTCCTACTGTTCTGCTGGCCTCCTACGCATACATTTCGCCGGCGTGCACTAGCATCGATTCAATGCGCATAACCAAGGGGGAACCAAGAGCGATTACTGCTAACGTAGTGCAAACAAAAACAATGTGCTGAGGACCGGTTTGAGTCTGTGGTTTTGAATCAGTCACGATCATATGATCGCGAATCAGTGGTACTCGTGCCCAGACTTTGACAGAGTAGGAGATGACCTTGTTGGGCTACACAAGTCAAGAAGTGTGGATAAAACTACAATAATTTACAGGTGAACCTGCTGCCTGTAATTTACTGTAATTTTACAGTGTCCTTACTGTAAAACATAAACACATTAAGTTATTGTAATTGAATTTACATTATATTTCTGTTTAAAAGTAAAAATACAGTCGTTTCTTGATAGCAGTTTCACCAGTACTCTACTACTGTACATTTACAGTAGCTCTTCAAGCCAATAAACGGAGCAAATTATACCATCTGTAATATTCTGTATGGTTCTAAATTTCTGTAAACAATCATACTGGTGTGTTTTTTAACTATAAAGGGCACTGACTGACTATGATGTGAAGCATAGAGAACCTGTGCAACATTCCAGTGCTCTCAGATGTGACGATTTCATTTGCACACATTTAAATACTCGCTGGTTTGAAGTATGATAAAGATAAAAGTTTTTCATTTAACTCCAACTTTATCAAAAAAAGTGTTGCCTTTGACCAAAAACCTGCAAAACTAACAGCCTCCAAATCAGCTTCATCTCCACTGTTATTACATGCTTTATTTAGACGTAAACACTCATCCACTCATCAGTTTATACCTTTGATCCTGCTGACAGTGGCACGAAATGGGAGCCCCCTGCCAGTGTGAGCGACAGGCGAGCTACATCCTGGACAAGCTGCCAATCCGTCACAGGGCTGACATATAAACAATCAGTCACACTGCGCTTACAGTTACTGTTGTTACTAGTCTTAGACTGAGGAGGAGAGTTAAAGTACTAAAGAAGTGTACTCCAATGTAAACTCAACACATTAAGTTACTATGATCTGAAGTCAGGTAATTGAATTGGAAAAAAAACTCCCCAAAAAGCTGCATTAGCTAAAATATTAAAAAACAAAGCATGTATCCCAAAGTTCAAAAAAAGAGCTTAAAAATAGAGAGGGAACTTTGACATTGGTTCGAATTCATCCTAACACAATGCCACAGATTTTCCTTGACATATTTTGTAAGATAATG
Organism: Labroides dimidiatus; assembly: GCA_030710495.1. Lineage (NCBI taxonomy): Eukaryota > Metazoa > Chordata > Actinopteri > Labriformes > Labridae > Labroides > Labroides dimidiatus. The sequence goes on from CM061145.1 coordinate 31,389,525, forward strand.
TTGTTATAATTTGCTGCACTGCCCCCAAGATAAACCAAAAAACTCTGTAAAAGGCATTATGGAGGTGTTCAATAGCTTAAAACTGCAGACAGAAGAATCAAGGGAAAGTAACAATAAAGAAGTGAGGAAGCATTTCCCCATGAGTCAACAAAGTTTATTGTTTGGCAGCGCAGCAGGGAGCCGTGATACTTGATTAGCTCCAAAAATTGCTCTCCTGTTCGCCTTTGTCATTTTCTTCTCTGTTGCTTTTCCCTCTGCCTCTTGTTTCCTGTTTACTGTCTGACTTTTAAAATGAAGCTTCCACAGCTCTCTCTTCTTTATGTGTGTGATGTGTGGGCTTCAACTGTCTGCTAAGCATGGAAGTGTTAAAGTGTGTGTGTGTTATGTGTAAATAATTACGGTAAGGTGTGAGACTGTGCACATTGTGTTTAAATGCTTTTCAAAGTATGAACGTGTCAAATCGTCCTCTGTGGGACTGTTTATGTGGACAGATAGTTGTGCAAATCACTGATATCATTCTGTGTGTGTGTGTGTGTGTGTGTGTGTGTGTGCGCGTGTGTGTGTGTAAAACCTCATCATGCTTGTGCTATCCTTTTTCTGCCACATTGCCATGGCGACAGTGCCCTCCCGGGGTAATGGGGGACGAGTGCGCCAGAGCTATTTATTCTCTCTTTCTCCCTCCCTCCATCCATCCATCGCCCTCTCCTCTGCTCCATCTTCCTCTCGCCGCCCCCCCCCTCTCTTTCTATCCATCTCTGCCCTCTTCTTCCTCCTGCAACCTCTCTGTCTCTCTCCGTCTCCCTCCTTCCTCTGCTCTTTCTTCCCCTCTGTGATTGGCTTAACACTCTCCTCCTCAAAATGAGATACTGCCTAATGAGACAGAGGGTGAGGAAGGGAGGGAGGAGGGGGGAGACAAAGAGCAAGTGTCTTAAAAAAAAAAAAAGGAAGTAGAAATATGTGGGGGAGGCGATCTATGCAGACTTGTGTTCCTTGTTGCATGTAAAGAGAGAAAACCTCTGTGATGTCATTTTGGAGGGAAACAGCAGAGCTCGTCTTTGTGCTGATCACATTCCGACATTGAGCTCCTTGTTGTACATTTACGGTACCTGCATGACGTCTTTTGAGGTTTGAGACTGTGTTTGTTTGATGGAGGCTGTGGGATCAGCTGAGGTCATGACCCTTGAAAAACTTGGGATTGGACGAGCTCTGTCAAGGCTTCAGTTCTTTAAAACAAAGACTCTGACCTGCATCTCTCTACTTATACCAGGGCAAGGAATCAAACTGCCACAAAAACTCATTTAAATGGTTTTTTTTTTTAATTAATCCAATTTGTAGCTTAAAGCTCCTGTGAGAAAACTTCTATTTCTGTCTAGTTTGGCGCCCCCCTGTGGACAAACTTCTGTTGATTTTGTCCTGTACATTAATAAATATTGCTTTTCAGTGCTTTCTTTAGACGGTGAAGTGTTTCACTCACTGTAAATATTTGCTGTGGATAAAGAAAGGAAAGTTTTTCTTCAGCTGTTCACAGCGGTTACAAAATTTACAATATAGGAAATGTCAGTCTTGTTGTTGATGTTCATTGTTTCTTTTTAGACAATAAAGAGGCGTCTTTGTTTATTCTGTTTTGTTTCACAACAGTCAAAAATCCTTACCACAGATTTCAATGACTTAAAGCTGGTAACTTCTCAGTTTGAAGGATGGAAACTGTGAAAAATAGATATCACACTGGAAATCATACTTTTAGTGGGATCTTCCACGCCTCTCCCATATTCAGATGAAATGAAGCCACAACTTCAACTCAAGCTTTGCAACATTTAAATATCATTTATCTATGGTTCAGGTGACTGAGATGATAATATGAATCATAACTTTATAGAAAATACTTTTCTGTGGTCTTTCTCTTGAGTAACTCATACATTGAATCCCAACAGCATTCTTGCTAAGTAGACTTTTAAAAAACACTTTTTAAAATACATCTATATGTCGATGCGTACATGATGGAGTTTTGTTTATAAGTTTCAAATCCTGTCATTTAAATTTGAACTTGCACACTATATGTGGACATACAATGCATCCGGAGAGTATTCACAGTGCTTAACTTTTTCCATATTTTGTTATGTTACAGCCTCATCCTAACATGATATAAATTCATTTTTTACCACAGAACTCTACACACAACACCTCAAAACGACAACATGAAAAACGTTTTTTTTTTTGTTGTTGTTTTTAATTTTTGCAAATATATTTAAAAGAAAAAAAGAAATCACATATTCACAGCCTTTGCTCAATATTTTGTTGATGCACCTTTGGCCGCAGTTACAGTCTCAAGTCTTTTTAAATATGCCTCAAGCTTGGCTCACCTATCTTTGGGCAGTTTGGCCCGTTCCTCTTGGCAGCACCTCTCAAGCTCCATCAGGTTGGATGGGCAGCATCGTGCACAGCCATTTTTAGATCTCTCCAGCAATGTTTGATCGGATTCAAGTCTGGGCTGTGGCCAGAGTTGTCCTGAAGCCCCACCTTTGATATCTCAGCTGTGTGCTTCAGGTCGTTGTTCTGCTGAGAGATGAACCGTCGCCCCAGTCTGAGGCCAAAAGCATCAGGATGTCTGTGTACATGGCTACATTCATCTTTCCTCAATGCTGACTGGTCTCCCAGTTCCTGTCGCTGAAAAACATCCCCACAGCATGATGCTGCTGCCATGCTTCACTGTAGGGATGGTATCGGTGATGAGAAGTGCCTGGTTTCCTCCAAACATCCCCTCAAAGATATCACTTCATGTTTCCATTTATGCTACAAAGACATTACAACATATGCAGACCCACAGGATTCTACATTTGAAGTGTTTGTAGCAGTAAAATGCATTTTTTAACCTGAGCTAAAAGTAGGGATGCAACGATCCAACTTTTCTGGTACCGATACCTGAGCTTTGGGTATCAATTGGTACTGATCTCAATCTGATACCAGTGTTAAAATAATAACCTGCATTCCCTACTGTGGGTGGTATGAGCAACCTTTGGAGTTATTGAAGTTGATATTTATTAAAACTATAAAGTGTTGAAATGTTTACAAGCAGTTTGGTAAAAAAAATGCTTCAGAACTTACAGAAATTAATATTCAGTCATCAACGTTTACACCCTGTCGACTGGTAATGCAGCAAAAAACAAAGAAAGTGCATCAGAGGAAACATTCAACATTCAACATTCATGTTTGATTTAATAATGATTTAACCTTAGTGTCAAGTTCTCTAGGTGACGACAAAAATTCTAGTAAATAATATGAGAGCACGGGTTAAAAAAAGGCACCTGGATCTGCCCTTTCCTACTGATACCTGATCCAGCTTCCAGGGGCTCGATCTGGCCGATACCCGATACCAGAACCAGATCGATGCATCCCTAGTTAAAAGTTCATCACTGATACTAACTTTGGCATTTATTCATTTAAGTTAATTTTGGGGTTTGTATCTCTTACACAGAGAGACCGGGACAGTGGGTGAAGAAGGGAACAGGTTGAGTGCGGGGAGTGACATGAGGGAAAGGTGCTGCATGCTGGATTCAAACCCCAGACAACCGCTCAAGGGCACGCGACCCCAAAGCTAGGACACTTCAGCGCCCTGGCATTTATCTGACTGACACATGCAAATGCTGCATCAAACTGAGAACCTCTGTCATCCTGACCCTGTCCTGATACGTGATCGGACGGTGTAAAATCTCATGAGTGTACATCTGACAACACTAGATGAGACATCAGTGTGTTGGAAATACTCAAAAGAATGAATTTAACTTCTATTAAAAACAGTAAAATCCTTTTGATACTCCACTGAGTTGTATAAAGGAGAAATGGGGCCTGTTTTCACACAGTGAAACTTGGGTTCGGGGCTTACGATCCCCTGAGAGGAAAGTTACAACACAGTTTCTGGCGGTAAGCCCTGAGGTTAGACACCTCCTGTTATCGGTCTTGGCTCTGTATTCTGAGTATGGACATCTGAGCAGAAAGGAAGAGACTAAAGAGGACATTGATGGAGAGGAGGGATAAAGAGAGTCACATCCGATAAAAGTCAATCTCAGACCAGATTTTACACAGTTGAGGAAAAAAACATCTGCCAGTGAAGTAAGAGAAAAGTTTCTTGTATTAAGACATTATTCTAATTTTAAGAAACTTGACAGGCACATTTTTCTTATCGCATTGGCAGATTTTTTTTAACTTGTTACAGGCAAGTCAGACCTCATTTTTGTCTTTTAATATCTTGAAATAAGATGTTTCTGGACTGGACTGGTGAATGTGGCTCATATGAAGTCTAAAAAGACATTTTACACTAAAAATAAGATGAAAACACTTTCTTAGAGTTCACTTTTTGCTGTGTGAAGGAGTCCCTCAACATTTAAAGCTTAAAAAGAAGGCACTTTAGACAGTTAGATCCTGTTGTCTCATTTTACAGATCGTACTTTAGAAATTAGCCAAAGTTCTTCAAGCAGCTGTGAAAAACTTTCATTAGTTACTGTTTAACGTGTTTAATGTTCAAGTTACAACAAGCAGTAAAACACTGAATTTTGAACATTAGTGGAGCTCTACAATAAGTTAAGTCTGTTGATACGTCACAAGCTTTAAAGAATAAGATGGTTCATGTTGTTTATAACCTGCACCTGAACTCACACACAAACACACACACACACACTGCACAGACACAAAGTTGTGCATCTCAGGTAAAGACAAATGACAGTGTGAGAGAAGATGGATGAAGGGTCGATGGAGACAGTGGAAGGGGAAGGTAGAAAGAAGGGAAGAGTAATAAGGGAAGGAAGGAGATGGCAAGAAGAAGGTGGAAAGGGAGGGGGGAGATAAATGGCTGACTAGACGGGAAGATGAGTGAGGCAGGAGAGCAACACTGTGTGGCACACTGCAGACAGAAAGACTAACAGAGCGAGAGAGTGAATGGGCGAGAAAGGGAGACGACAGAGCGAGAAGGAAAGAGAGAGAGAGAGAGAGAGAGAGAGAGAGAGAGAGAGCGGACACACGTCAGTCGCCCCCTCATCTCTTTTCCTCTCTTTTTCCTCCCCCTTTCTACTCCCCCTGCCCTCCCTGCCATGTAGCAGACCTTCGCTGGATGGTAACAAGCCACTCAGACGTCTGCAGCTCAAACACACACACACACACGCACACACACGCACATGTGCAGCCAGATTTCCAGATGATCATTTAAACCTTTATGTTTGCACTTCTCTCTCTCTCTCTCTCTCTCTCTCTCTCTGTGCATGTGTGTGCGTGTGTGTGTGTGTGTGTGAACTGTGTGGCGGCAGTGAAAAACAGCCTCTACATATTTAACGGGGGAAAAAAAAGGACCCACATCACATGGTTGTTATTCTCTCAAATCTGCCTCTCAGGTCACTTTGACAGTCCACTCTCTCTCTCCCTGCTGCGCTCTAGCACACACACTCACTCTGACACACACACTCACACACACACACTCACACATTCTCTCTCTGGAGTACTCAGCCTCTCGTTCCCTCCCTTTCTCTTCCTCTCTTTCTCTCCCTCTCTCCTCCCACCTGAGCTGTAATTTGCAGGGCTGATGAGGGTGAGGGCAGAGCAGAGGCAGGAACAGAATTCTTCTCACTCTATAACACACACGCTGCCACACACACTCACACACACACTTACACACACACACAGTGTGATTCACAGTGTACAGCTACAACTGAGAGAACCCGATCCCCTGTTTGTGTGCATGTGTGCTCTTTTTTTAACCTCTTCTTCCCTTTCTTTTTTCTCTTTTCCTCCCTCGTCGTCACCCTCTCTCTCCCTCCCTCCCTCCCTCCCTCCCTCTCTTTGCTCCCTGGTGGTGTGTGTGTTTCTGTGTGTGTGAACTGTGGGGATAACAGACGCTCATGTGAGCAGCCTCAGTGGCGGCAGCAGTGACTGGTGAGAGAGAGGAGAGGAAAGAGGAGCAGAGAGAGGAAGAGAGAGCGTGAGGATAACAGGACCACCACCATCATTCTGATCGGATTCACACCAGACATGTGAGAAGATGTCCGTGGGCGGCTGCGCGTGTCCCGGTAAGTAGCTGCTGTGGTGATGGTTGCCGTTAACGACAGCCGTGCTCCTGCTCCTGCTGCTGCTGTTGTCATCCGCTGACTTTTTCTGCTCATTGTTGTTGTTTTATTTTGGTGAGTCGCTGAGTGCAGCAGCTGAGTCGTGGCGTGACTCGGGCAGAGAGGCAAAGAGAGAGAGAGGTGCCATGGGCCCTGGGGCGCTGTTTGCAAAGGCTCATGGGAGGTCGCCCTCTGTGATGGCAGAGAGGATGAAGGGGGAAAGGAACATGCTGGAATAAATGGATCAACATGTACTCTGTCATTCCTACTTTTCTCTCCAGGCGGACAACAAAGAGCTGTTCAACATTTGGGGATGAAATGTGAAAACAGATCTTTATTGGCTGTGCAGACATCTGAAGTTGTTGCCATGGCACCACTAATTCAACTTCCTCCATCACTTTGTTTTATTCTTGCTGCTTCTGCTGCGGATGATTTCTGAAAGGCTGGTTCAAAAACAGAGTTCGCTTAGGTCAGCACTGATGTAACACAATCACATAGTTTCAGTCAAAAGCCTCCCAGGAAAAAGCTCCCCGACTGTCCTGCTGAAGTCTCAGAAAAGACCGAAGAGGAGGATCACAGTTTGACATTTAAAGGGCAAAGGTCACCGGCTAGGATCAAAAGCTCACATGCTAAGTGATTCTGCACCTTCTCCAGTGTAACAGTTATCGAGTGGTTGATGTTCAACAGCTTGTGGCGAAGCGCTACATTTAGGATGCATAGAGACAGGATGACAATCCAAATTCAGATTTTGTAAATGATACCCGAAAATGCAGCATCCTATCACTTATTTGTTGAGTCACTCAGTTCAGCATCCTTACAGATGTGACTCCTTGTCTTTTTGGAGTGTTTGCATCCTTTTCTTTTACCCAGAAGTCCTCTCCTCTGGAGTTCCTGTAAGAGGTCAGTGAGTGCAAGCCTTGGAGGCAGAGAATGCTGACCTTGACTCACATGTCATGATAAATAGCATCATTCTGTATTTGTTGGTGCTGCTGTCTACTACACCTTCTTTCCATTCTGTCTTCATCCAGTCATCACTGCTACAGTTTTAAGTTTTGTGGAGGATGTTAAAACCAGAGACTGTAGGGAAAGATGGACAACATGAGTGCTCCTGAAAAGTGAAGCCAAACCTTTGAAAGCTTCCTCTACAGGCTGAGAGCATTAAGATAAGAGTTACTGAACTTTTTACAACTGTAAGTGTCTGCTACAGACCAACTCAGGAAGCTGTAGACTGTGCTCACCTCATGTATCCTGGTTCGTTTGGTTGGCAAAACTTAAGGGCGGGAAGAAAGCTTAGCGACTGTTGATTTAGAGACTTTTCAGACTCCTCTTGTGACTTTCATTCATTTATCTTCTATACCGTTTATTCTGTTCAGGGTCGTGGATGGCTGGAGCCTATCCCAGCTGTCTTAGGGTGAGAGGCTGGGTACATCCTGGACAGGTCGTCAGCCAATCACAGGGCTGACACACAAAGACAGACAACCTTTCACGCTCACACTCGCACCTACAGGCATTTTAGAATCACCAATTTACCTGATGAGCGTGTTTTTGGACTGTGGGAGGAAGCCAGAGTACCCGGAGAGAATCCGCGCATGCACGGGGAGAACATGCAAACTCCACACAGAAAGGCACACCTTGCCCGAACAGGGATTTGAACGGGCAACCTTCTCGCTGTGAGGCATCAGTGCTAACAGCTGTGCCACCGTTCAGCCCCCCTCTTGTTATTTTTTTTTTTTTTTGTTGTTGTTAAAAAAAAAAAGAAGCGTCAAATCTAGCGACTTTTCTGGAGTTTGGGTTCGGAGTGAAAGCATGTACTGATCAACAAGCAGCAGGTGCTGAGCCCCTCCCTTTTCCAAAACACACAGGCAGACTCCTCCACTCACAGCAGTCCCTTCAAGCTGCAGCCAGAGCAGACGACTGTCTCTTCTTGGTCACTTTTGCCAGTCCCCAGCCCGGATTAAGGAGGAGGGTTGATATTTTGACGTTAAAAAAAAGATTCAACAGAAGAAAGTTAATTTATAATACTCAGTATATACTGACCTGTCACTTGTTTGAAACTGTTGTTTTGCACAGTTTGCAATTATTTGTTGTTTATTTTTTATGTAAGAAAACTGCTTGGAGTAGCAAAATACTAAAGCTGAAAATTAAACTCAAGATTTGTATATAGAATTGGTATCGAAAAAAGGAACCGGTATTGAAGTGAAGGTATCGGATAAAAATTTTTTGATTGATACCCAGCTTAGGCGGGATGTCTTAAGTGAAGCAGCTCCAGCTGAACATGTCGTGCCGATTCTTCCAGCTGCACAACCAGTTTAACTTTTTCAATAAAGACACCTTTGAGCCTTCAGAGCTCAGACTGCCTTTAAAAACTTGAGATGTCACTGGATATTTTGGTTTCAGTTTGTACCACAGGACGTGTGGTCCATCTTGTGTGTTTTCTTTTTTTTATATGCAGTCAAGAGTTAAAACATATTATCTGACTGGGGAAAAATGAAGTAATGGTAACAAAAACACTTAGCAGAGAGAGTTCTGTCTCTCACTCTATAAAATGAAATTGGTTAAAGTTGAGTAACAGCCTCGGGGTATCGGGGATGTAAGCCACAGAGAGCCTCCTGGAGGCAGTAATATCTGTCACATTAGACCACCATATAAGAGGTGTAGGACTTTTTCACAGCCTGTTATGACTGCTGAAGTCCCCACAGCCCCCAAACTGTTTTTTTTATGAAAGTAAACAGATAATTCTTTTCATTTTATTGACTTTAATCAGACAGAGGAGGTAAGAAAAGTATCTGGAAATAAAACCTGCACTCCAGAGTCTCGGGAAAAATATTAAGTGTTACAACGATTTATATCGCTCTCCTGTTTAGTCGTGTACAACATGAAATATAATCCTGTAGATGAAAATGTATTCATAACCATGAAAGATGAACTCAGATTGTTCTGTTATCCAATCCAGAGCAGCAGGAGAGGAGGAAGTGAGTGGTGCTGTATCACCCTGACGTGGCCTCCTCTCCTCTCTCCACAGTGGCTGCTGTGGTCAACCCTCACACAGCCTGAGATGTGGATAGAGAAATATAGCCGACCACGCATCCAGGATCAAATTTCCCTGGTGCCAGTCTGGACTTTAATCATTAGAAAAGATGGAAACACTAACTGGTCTCATGTTTGTGGTTTGGAAACTCTTTAGCTGACAGATTTTTTTTTTTTTTCTAAAGAGGCGGAAAGTTTCAGAGAAGCCAAATTATAAGAGAAAGCCAACTCATCCTGGCCTGAACAGTTGTATTATAACCACGGATGACTGGATGAAGAAATGACACACGACTGAAGCAGAAGGACCGCGAAATGTGGGAAAAAGGAGAGAGAAATGTTGGCATTGTGATCAAACCAGACGGATTTGGTATCAGCAAGGACAAACCCTCCAGACACAACAGATGACAATTTGTCTTGGACACACAAAGGCGCAGAGAAACGTGGTGTACCACTGTTAAATTTGACTGCATGCACACAAGAGTTCTATTTGTGTGTGTGAGTGTGCGTGTGTTTTCAATCTCTGCGCAGCACCCCGTGCTATGAAGGCAAACGCTGCCACCTCAGCCGTTAAACAAGCCTGCACAGCAGAGGCGGGAGCGTTTGTTTAGAACCGAGCTGGAGCTATCTTGCGGTCAGATTGCATACTTAATCAACGTGGTCATGGAAATTTCCAAAAAGACGTATGACCGCTCTAGTGTGTGTTCCACTTTTTCTCTCATATTATTTGCTTTGGTGTTCCCCTTTCTCTCCCCCCTTCTGTTTTGCTGCTTTACAGATAAAACCTTTTTTTTTGTTTGTTTCCCTCCAGATTTTCAGCAGAAAGTGAAGTTCCCATCTTAACCTACATCAGCTCAGGCTTCATTGTAGACTTTTGAACTTTGTCCCAAAAAAAGGCAACACAAGTAATGTTTAAAGCGTCCCAGCAGGATATTAATTTAAATTTAAATGAATTTATAATTTATATCTCTTGCGAAAAAGATTTAGATCTAGAAATAAATTTTAAAAAAAGACCATTCAGATGGATCTGCAGGCCTGAAACCATGTTTGATGAGTAGAACTACATTTACACGTGTGCTGTAATATGACGCAACTGAAAACTGTGTAAACACTGCCTCCAATTATGAGACAATCACTTCCATTCACTCATTTTGACTCCATGTGACCCCAAAACTTGACCCCACAGCGCTGCTGGATAATTTGCACACTGATGCAAACATATGCAGCTCCAGTTACACTCTGAATCCACACACGGGGGTCAGGAGATGTTGTTCTAACTGAACGCAGTAGGAACAGTGGAAAATATGAAAGTACAGAGTCCCACTGAAGTCAGTCCCCGTTTCTTTCTCTCGTTCTCGCTTGTTTACATTCCAGAGCCGTGTTCGACACAGAGGGATCCTCCCCCTCCTTGGGTGGCCTCAAAGTTAGTGCACTGAGTCTATAGTGTGTATACATGTGTGAACGCACCCACCCACACACACACACACACACATGCAGCATGTGCCCCAACATGTGGATGACATAAACAGTGGAGCAGAGTGTGTGGGGATGTGCTGTGCATCCACAAAAAGAGTCGAGGGAGCGCTTTGCTCTCTGCAGCCAGGTGCTCTGTTTTAAGTGAAATCACATTCTGACCTCAATTCTCCCCCTCCTCACCCTTTGCTTCTTCACCTTTATCTTTCTCACCCCTGCACAATGCTTCACCTTTCACTGTGCGTACACTCCTCTTTTTCTCTTTCCCTCTCCCTCCTCCCTTCACTCCCTGTTTCTCTTTGACTTCTCTGATTGCTAGCGTATGTTGGCTGGCTGGATGAGAGGAGGGGAGGCGGGTTGGGGTTGGGGAGGTAAGGAGGGATGAGGGAGAGGAGGGTAGAGAGATGGAGAGAGAGAGAGAGGGAGAGAGGGAGAGGGAGGGGAGGAGGGGGAAGGGACTGTGCCCTCTCATGCAGAGAGTCACATGGTGTCCCTGATTGGAGGAAAATGAGTAAAGACTGCAGCCTGGCTGAAATGGCAACAGACAAAAAGGCACAAAGGCTGAGCTGTTTGGAAACGGGTTGCACAACAAGAGAGGCTGAAGAGGAGGAGGAGGAGGAGGAGGAGGAGAAGGGTGTGATGGAAAGGAAGAGAGATGTGGATTAAGAGAGAGGAGAGGAGCAGGGAGGGTGGCAAGAAGAAAAGAGAAAACAGGAGAGGAGAGAGGTGACGGAGGAAGAGGAGGGGGAGGAGGAGGAGGAGGAAGGGGGGGGGGGGGGTGAGAAGGCAGAGAGCAGAAAGAGCCAAGAAAAGAGAGCGAGTGGGAGATGAGCAGTGTAGGAGCGCAGGAGGAGTGGGAGGGAGGGAGAAAAAGGGTGAGACAAAGTGGGAAAGAGAGATCAGACTGTGTTTCTATGTTTTCTGCAAGGCTGAGCGGTGACGTGATTGGCTGAGGGGGGGTGGGGGGGGCAGACCTGACTCTGAGATCAGAGACAGACAAAATGGCTCCCAGAGAACAGAGAACGCAGCATCAGGGCACTGTCATCTCCCCTCACACAGCTGTCAGCTGACACCAGCCGACACTGAAACACACACACACACACACACACACACACACAAGTCTGACACTTATACACACACACACACACACACACTGTTACACACTCTTTTAAAGGCTAAGCCACCTGCGAAATGCCAACATGAGAGGGAAAAAAAAAGGATGCTGGCTGATATCACTGATCATTGATTTTCTTTAACATATGCATTTGAAGATGTGTGAAACACACAGTACAGAGTTATGAAAATGGCTTAAAGCTGAGGATAATCCCGTCACCCATTGGCCTGGACCAACATGTGACGCCTTTGCCTCTGAGTTTCCCTTGTTGCAGGGTGTCTGTGCTCGCCTGCCAGAGAAAATCCCGAGCAGGGAATTTACCCAGTGAGCGAGAAAATACTGTTGGACAGCATGAAAACAAACACACTGGCTCACTGCAGCCACAAGAGGGCGCCGCTATCAAAGAACCAGCTCTGATTGTAGGTCAGCTCCAGTCCCCCCCACCTCCTCCTGTAATGAAGTCCTGACTAACTATGGGGAGAGACGGCTCTGTGAAGAATAACAACTGCATCATTTGCATACAGTTTGACTTACAGAAGACATTTACATAATCGCTCTGATTGTCGTCCTTTTTCATGTGAAGTTATGATTTCATTTGTTACGGCAAATGAGCTGCATCGATATTCTGTCAGACAAGAGCAGAGTAAGATGACAGGCTAATTTTTGTTGTAAGTAAAAAAACAAACACTAAAACAGTGTTGAAATACTCATTATGAACTGTTTCACTGATGGAGAAGATGCATCTCAGAATACTTTATAATCCGTTTTATGACTTTGCTCTGTCAGCCAATAACTGTTTGCAGATACAACAACCTCACAGAGATGTTTGTATTTAGCAAACACAAAGTATTACACACATAAATCAGGCTGCCTCTTCAAACTAATGCAATAATGGTAAAATAATCTAATATGCAGCGAAGCTGACATATTGACAGCAAGTAATTAGGTATATTTTTGTACTGTAATCACTTTATGACTGAGTAACTACACAACAGGTCAAACAGTCTCAGAGCGCCATGTTTACTGTCATTACCACAGCTCACAGACTGAGGTTATGTCTGAACGTTCAGTCCGGCTGATTGTCCACTTGTAACAGTGATGTGAAAGGCTCCTGTGATGAAAAACAATTCAGTGTTGAAGGGAAATTTATGATAGACTAAACTGTGCTTATGGTGATTTCTTTTTAGTTTGAAAAGAAAATTATATACACAGTGACAACATTCAGCCGCAACCTGTTTTTTTTTTCTAAAAACTGCTTTTAATGTTCAGAAGCTCTTGTACTAAAGAAAGCTGAAACAAAAACATACTAAGACAGAAATAATAAAACTTCCTGTCATGAAACCACAAATAAATTAGTCTTGCACACCTTAAAATTCTTAGATATGTACACATAAAAACATTAGAAATACTATTTTGAGTACAGAATATAAGTCTTCCCACATGTATTTATTCATTTTTTTAATTGAGAGAAAAAATACAATTTAAAGGGTTTGGTGTCTTTGAAATAGGTAATGTGAGAACTAATGTTAAATACAGGTGTGTTTCATTTTTGGAAGTTAAATTATGAAATGAACTTTGTGATGATTTGAAATTGTGTAGATCTCTGTTGAGTTTCAAAAAGAAAAATTCAATGTAATGATTACAATGTAAAATGACTGAAATGTGAAATTGTTAGGAACGATAATTAAGAGTAAATCGTGTTGAAAGGAAAGTTTTTTTTCTATGTATTACTGATATATAAGCCTCAGCTCTAGCCTACCCTTTTTTTTTTTGCAGTTTTTAAAAATTTTTGTGAGAAAATGTTTAGCGCAAGTATATATATATATATATATATATATATATATATATATATATATATATATATATATATATATATATATATATATATATATATATATATAATGTCAGGCTGATTAGCTAGCTGTCTAATTAGTCTTAAAAATTTTAAGAACAGTTGAAAAGTTGTAGGAATCGACATTTTGCACTGTTGGATCTTAACTTTTTGATCATCTAATGAAGAGCCTATTTCAGTTTAATGGTTGTTTGCAATAAATTGCTTACTCAAAATATTTTCTTGTCTCACTCCCATTTCTTCTTCTTGCATTTTGAAGCACTACCTAACAGCTCTATTAGATCCGACGGTGCAAAATGTGAATTCTTGCGATTTTTCAACTATATATATATATATATATATATATATATATATATATATATATATGTATGTATGTATGTATGTATATATATATATATATATATATATATATATATATATATATATATATATATATATATATATATATATATATATATATATACATACATACATATACATATATATATATATATATATATATATATATATATATATATATATATATATATTTATGTAATTTTTTTTTTATATTGTTCTTTTTGTAGCAGATCAACGTGATGGATCCTGATGTACAGTGGATTGCAATTTCTTTGTAGTTAAATGACACTTTGACCTCAAGCAGCTTGTTGGCCATAGCATAATAATTCACGCTCTGGTAAATAAAAAAAAGACGCACAAATGCCTTAAAGACTTTAATGATGTATTGTTCTATTTAGAAAAGGACAGAATGGGAGCTTGGGAACACATTTTGGTGGAAACAGAATTAGTCGCACAAAACCTCTGAACTGCTGCCTGTCTGGGTGAAGCATCCACATTTTAGTCCCAACATCCACATCTGAAGCATTGACTGCCCTCATGGTGACATCTTTTAGTTTTCTCAGTAATTTAAATTGACACTAAAATCTTTCTGATTGAAGGTGACAAAAAAGGAGCCTCGAATAAGAAGTGGTCAAGTATGCCATGCCATGCCATAGCAAATGGTGTGCCACTAAGAGGCCAGCACCATGTGCCAGCTGTTTTGAATGGTGCCTCGATCTACTCATCAGGTGCTGTTTAAAAACAGAGGGCCACAGACAGACTGTCACACCAGGATCCTTCATGCTCCATTCTCATGGTGCATATGACAAAAGAGAATATTACTTTATTATTACTGCACATTTTACAACAAAATTTAAATGCAACCCTGATAACTAACTACTTATGCAGTTTTTGTCTCCACTGACTTCAGTGTGTAGCACAGAGGTTGTGCAGATGATTGTTTATTGCATCTCTTTCAGGGATATTAAGACTGGCTGTTTTGGTTCCTCTGTGCCAACCAAGCCGCAATACACTTCGTGGAGTGTCCGCTTGATGCTGGCTCCAAAAGTACCAGAAACTACAAACACAGCAAGCCAATAAAAAAAAGCCATTTTCACAGCAGAAATAAATATGTTTGCAGCCTGGTACAAAAAATGTCTACTGAGTAGCTAATTTCACTAACAGCACACCCTGTATGAGGGGCAAATTTATAGAACAGAAAATATTAATATGACGAGTTTACCATGAGAAGTACAGTTTAGCCTATCTGTTGGCGAGGAGGCTCAAAGCCTGCCTCATTTCCAATATGGCCCCCGCTGACAATTTGCTTCAAAACTCTATCAAAAACAGATTGGTGACGTCATAAATACTACGTCCATTTATTATACAGTCTATGGTGCCAACAGATACAGAATTACATCACCAGATCCTTGTTAATGTAACCAGTACCTTAAAGCACAGCTCATGTCAGCTCACAAGGTTGTTGTTAGCCTAGCCACCATGATCAGTTAAAGAAACCAATAGCAGAAAGAGTATTACATCTGCACATTCAGCACAACTTCTTTGAGTCATTAAAAAAAACGACAGTTAATCCTATGATGATAGCAACAGGTTAAAAACAAATGCACCCTCTGTACAGTGCGTGCCGTTAGCAAAATTAGCAATTCAGATGGGAGACAGTTTTTGTACCAGGCTGTAAATATGCTTATTTAGGCTGTAAAAACAGCTTTTTTTTCGGCTTGGTACGTACGTGACTTTGACGAACTGCAGATTTTAGCACTTCTGCATTGTCTCATATTTTCAGACCAGAGGTTGCTGCTTGGTTAAGAGTCAAACGTTGAACTTGGATTAAGGTTACTGTGATTTAATTTGGGACGGGCATATTGTGAAGCTGGACCACCAGCACTGATTTTCAAATGCCTGATTCAGGTGTGGTGGTGACCATCAGCTATGACACATGAAGCTGAAATACCAGCTCATTCTGGGGCATATATGTTAGAATATCATGTCCGGAATATATCTAGACTTATTTGTGAGGGTTACAGAACATAACAGAAACTCTTGACAAATAACTTCAGGGGGGAAATATTGATTTGGCCTCATAAGTTAGCTGTAGCTCTTCCACTGTTTGTTTTTCCATGGACTTCACTTCCTCTTCTTTCTCTTGACAAGAACTTGTGCTAATAACAAGTTAGATTTCCACTTCATAAAACTTTTTGTGCGCTTTACAAGCTCATAATATATGAGTTATGTTATTAGTAGGTCTTTAGGCTTGTTGGTAAAATATTCATCAGTAAAAATGATAATAGCTGTAAGATGAGTGTTGTTTAGGATTAGGTTTAAAAGATCAATATTCCCTCTTCAATGAAATAAATAATGTAGCACAACATGAAAGTAGAGTAAAGCCTCCTCTGCAGACACATTTTGGTGCTTGCTCACAGGCTTTTTGATCTAAAGCTTGCCAATCTTCTCCGTTAGTGCCCAATCCTCCAAAAAGTGGCAGCTTGTCTTTTGGATTTGTTATCAGAGCTAAATCAGATACATAGATCCCCGTGCCTCAGTCTGAGCCAGTCACAGAGCAGAGCTGCCAAAAGTATCAAACCTGGCATACAGTGATCACTGAAAACAGCTCCTGAGACACCTCTCTTCCATATAAAGGAAAGAGACTAACTGTGCTACTGATGTGTTAACGCTTTGAATGACTTTTTACTATTGAAAGGTAATACACTATGAAGCTGTTGCTCTGGTGTTACACTCTGAGAGAGAAATGTGATGAACACAATCTATGAAAACACGGGTTCTATTTTCATTCCTTGGATAAAAAAGGGAAAAAACAACAATTAACTGACACCCCTCCCCATTCAAATTCAGCTCTCATCTTTAATCCAAGATCAGTTCAGTCAGTGTGGTCTTTACGCTCATAACAACACAAGGCTGTCCCCAGATCAGCGTTTAGACTGTGTTAAAGAGAGACGACTGGGACACTCGTTATCTGAACTGTGGCAGATGTGTGTGCCGTCAGTTTCCTGTTGACTACTGAGTGGAAGTGGCACGCTACACACATTTATACATACACATGCATGCACAAGAGCACACACTCATGCTGACACTTAGATTGACAAGCAGGCACACACACAAATACTGTAGACAGCCCCCCCCCTCCCCTCGTGCCCCTGAGCCTGAGAGTCTGGACATGGAAGATATCAGAGAGAGGGAGAGGCATGAAAACAGAGTTAGTCTCTGAGTTAGATCAGTGTGTAGCTGTGAAAGTGTGTTTGTGGGTGACAAAATGGCGATGTCAGAACAGCTAGAAACTGAAGGAGGTAAGTCTCTCTTTCATGAGTTTCTCGGTGGAAAAAAAAACGAGATCAAAGAAATGAAAACAGCTGACATAGATGTCTTTCTTTATCCAGCTCGGTGTACGTAGGAAGTCTGTGTGAGTTTGATCTTGTTCCGTCCTGGTGACTTTGATTGAGGTAAACTAAAGGAGTGGCGCTTTCAGGTTTAGGCTTAAAGGGAAACATCATATGGTGCACTTTAGGGAGTTTATTCAGCCACTGCACGCTGCAGCTCTAATCACTTATTGTACAAGGGTTTATGGCTTTAGGTGTGAATGTATGACTGTCAGTTGGAAAACAGGGCTAGCTGGTAAAGTGGTTGTGCGTGTTTGTGTGTGTGTGTGTGTGTGTGTGTGTGTGTGTGTGTGTGTATGTGCGTGTGTGTGTGTGTGTTTTCTCACTGGTTGGGGTGCTGGTTGGAGATAAGGCCTGCCGTATGCCTGAGAGCGAAAGAGACGGTGTGTGTAAGCCCTTCAAGCCTTATCCTGACACACCCCCCACCCCCGCCTCCTCTCAATCACCCAACAACACACACACACACACACACACACACACACACACACACACGCAGTAGGGATTAACCCCGTCATGTACCATTTCAATGGGCAAGCTTTGGAGATACACACACACACCACGCGCACACACACACCCACACCCACACTCACATAGGATTAACCCTTGTGTGTCCATTTCCACGGCTGATTCTTAGCCTCACTCCGGTTGTGACAGCATTGACTTGCTCGTGTTGCCATGGCTACAGGGGGCCAGTGAAGTAAGATAGGCAAATCCACATAAGTCACCCACAGCAGACACTCTAAGCTACAACTGCCTCCACCTCCCTCTGATACTAGACACACAAAGATGCTGCCAGCAGAGTGACAGGAGGCTCGTGAGCTGTGAAGTGCTCGTGTCACAAGCTTACCACAATCAGACCCACATAGAGACCAACTCAGCCCCAGCATCTTTATGCAGAGCGGGTGAGGGATGGGCCTCTGAGCATGAGATTATGCTCTTTATGTGTCTGGCTTTGAGAGACACTGCACTTCATCAAACCCTGAAGTCTGCAAGGAGGTCTGCATTTGAGTTGTCGTCTTCATTATGAAAATGAAAGGTAGTCAGGAGTTGCTTTGCAGACTTCAATATATCCAGCCGGAAAAAAAAGAAAATACTCTGAACACTTCAGAACACAGAGAGTCATGCTGTGGCAAAAAATCTGCTTAATCGTCTTCAAAGTGTCTGAAATCCTTAAAATGAGGGTAATTATTATTATGTCCAATGCAGGGTAAAAGAAAGGGAGTCTGGTTATTATAATTACATAATTACAGCTAAAGTTCACTAAGAAATTATAAACAAACTTGTAATTATAATCAGAATTATTTTTGGTCTGAAATTCAGCAATAATGAGGTGTGTGTAACACTTTTCTGCAGACTGAAGGCAAAATAATGCTCACATTTTCCTTTGTGTACTTGCAGTAAAAATACTGTTGAAAATAATAATACTCAGACTCAATCAATATTTGATTACTTTGTTAAATATCATCAGTAACTACCCTGTTCAGATATACACCAACCTCTGTGAAAGTCCATGAACTATTTCCAAACAGCAGCTCTCAGGAGCAGCTTAATTTGCAGATAAAACATTTATGAAACATGGTGTTTTCACTGCCTGTGTACACAAGTTGTGAATAAATCAGAGCTGTGTTCACACCGTTGGCTACAGAGTCTTTAAATAATCGAGGCAGGTGAAAGTGCTTCCCTGATTTAAAGGAGAGAACTCTTCAACGTTGATATGGGATGGATTGTTAAATGTTTGGAGTCTGAGGCATGACTTCTTTTGATGAATACTGCTTGCTAAATTAATATTTTGACACGCGCTCGGATAAATATATGGTAAACCACTGACCTAATACTGCTTGTTCTTTTTATATCCCAACTTTGGCCATATGGACGAGTCTTTGCTGGCTGTGATCTGCATATCTGATTATGATTTGAGGCGATTTAAGCAGATTTAAAGGCCCATGGGTTTCTCCTTTTGGCTTACTGCTTTCAGAGTGTCTATGTGTGTGGAGTATAAAGAGAGGGGAAGAGGGAGACATTCCCTGTGGTATTGGATTTGTTGGTCTACCTTTGAGACAGTTCATGTTCAAACTGAGACACACAATTAACTGTAAACAACTCAAGTTATCCTTTGATTGGATTTAATATGGTATCTTATTCTGCTGTTGACTGTGGGCTGCTGTGTATGCATTGAATGGACCCATAGTGTATAATACATATGGCCGGGCTGATGTCACTGTCTCAGTTCAGTTGTTTGAAGCAAGCTGATGTGCACTAATTAGGCAGACGTGAAGACACTTAGCAGTCAGCATGATCCTTATTTCCACACGCACTTCCACTCGGCTGCATTAGGCCAATTCTCATCTGTGTCAGTTACAGTGAAGGGATGGGAAACAGGGAGGAGGAAGGAAGGAAAAAAATGCTTACCAGACAACCTTCATGTGCAGTTGTGCATTAGTGGGGGGAGGAGGAGGAGGCGGAGAAGGGGGAGAGGGCGGCTGGCGGTGCTGGGCAGAGGAGAGAGGAGTAAATGCATTGCGGAGGGACAGGAGGAGGAGGAGGGCCTACAGCTATTGTTCATGTCCTCCCGTGAACAAAGGGCTCATCTGGGTCCGTATGTAAACCCACAGCAGGCTTCAGCCCACAGACAAGGCCTCATGCAGGACAAAACATAACTGACCGACTCCCGCTATTTCGGCCTTATACTGTTGTGGTCTCTCGGTCGAAAGGGTTTTTTCATTGATCCTCTTCGGAGGGACGTATTGTGTTGATACGTTGCGTCCAGCGGGCCTATCGGTTCTTACGCACGGAGCGTACACACGGTCTATCATCACGGATCTGTAAACACCAATTTTCTGATTGGACTTCTTTGCAGGTAAAGGGGCTCTTTTCCACAAACAATCACTTATTCTGTGAGTCCTGACTGCTTTGGTGATTAAATGTTGTACACTAGCTGCCGTGGTTGTGGTTTAGGGTCTGATTCCAGGGGTTTTTGTTGAAAAAGGATTTATCGCTAAGGCGTTAGCGGGTAGGCTAACATCAGCTAACTGGTTACTATCTGTTCTTTGACTTACGCTAGCTTGTCCTGCAGGCCTACATGGCAGTGTTGTATATGGAGTTAGAGATGTTAAAGGATATGATTATTTTATGTTAACTTGCAGATCTTGTTTGATAAAAACTGATTTGTTGTGGCAGTTTAAAGTGGAGTTGACGCTCACATATGCACCTGTGTTTTAACGTTTTAGCCTCGCTAACAGCTAACTGTTAGCATTCAGCGCTGGCTGCCTTTCTAATTGCCTTTGTAACCAGACAACTCCATAAAAATGAGCTCCAACTGTTTAATTTTGCTACCCGATAGGTCAGAAAAGCGGAATATAACGTGGCTTAATTAGAATATACGATTTATATCTGTTTATATGAAAACACTGCTAAAGTAGGTTAATGGTTCAGGATAAGCTATGGTCAGTATTCCGGACAGGCTATATGTCCCCCATAATAGCTATCATGGTGGCAGTCTGGAGTGGCACAAGTCAAAAGCACAACTGCTTACTCTCATTTAAAGAAGGTATGGTTTTGCTGAAGGAGTTTCGTGGATAAGTGACATCTCTGTTGTTTAACAATTCAAATTAGGCATGCTCTGTTGGTTTGTTGGCTAACAGGATATGTGCATGTATAATGGATATATGTAAGTAGTGTACTGTGTGTGCGCCTGTAAGAGAGCTATGAACATGATTCCCAATGGAGGAAGTGGAGTCCAGCTGATGAGATTGTGACTGCCTGTCATTAACCGCTAACAGGAGAGGAGAGGAGCTAATGGAGCTCTCAACAACTAATGGACACATAAGCATTGATTATTTATTTATTTATCAATCCCATTTGTTTTCCTCTGGTGGTGCAACCAACCCATAGCATAGCAGGGCAGGCTCACACAGTAAACAACTTGTTTTTACAAAAAGTGGAGGCAGGGTTTCAAAAGTATGGACGATTTATGGCCTTTTCTCAGCATATTGTATCAAATAAGCTTTGAAGACCCATGCTACCACTCAGTGTAAAACTTGCATTTATGTTTGCATTGATTTAGCCTACAGGAGCTATGATTTTTCCTTATGGCCACGTAAGGTTTGAAGCAGAAAAACAACAAAACTGTATGGATGTAACTCCCTACCTTTTAGAAAAACGTCTGTTTTTAATAGGAAATACAAAGTGCAACATGAGAAACAATGCATTATACAAGACACACCACCATTATGCTTATACTTGTTGCCCCTGGTGTCAGTTTGTCTGATTGTCTCATCACCATCTGTTGATATTGAGACGTTACGTTGCTCTTGAGTCGGATTCAATTCATATTGACAATGAAACAAGTTTGTCTTCTTCTGACAGAGGCAAGGCCATTTTACTCTGAACAGTCTTTGTATAACTGAAATATAAGTTAAACACTGCTGCTGTGTGTTCAGCTCCTGCTTTAAGATACATTGCAGATATTCATACTAGTAAATGCAATGAAATCTTATATCTACCATCTCACCATCATATTTAATATGCAGAGACAAGACAGAGAGACATTAAAAAGGCGGGGCTTCACCATGGTGACTGCCGGGGTCGTGACCCCGAGGCACGCCACGCCTGGTTGGCCTTTATTGGAGAGCTGGGCAATTAGAGTAAAACAAGGGATGGAGCTGTGTGTGAGAGATTTATCTGTTTGGTTGTTCCTATATGTGGCTGTGAATGGAGTCAGTTGAGCTCTTCATTTGTTTGCTGTTTTAAAATAGAGAGGAGCATTTTTAGTCAGAGTTTAGCTGGAGAGCTTTGTTTTTGTTCTGATCTTTATGAACTAGACTGTGGATGACCTGTGAATGAGTGCAGCCAGCTGAAACTGGGCCATATTGGACAGTTCAGGCTGCATGTGCCCTCATCCTCACATGATGAATCCATTCTCTGTGTCGCTCTTAAAGTGATAAACATTAGACATGCAGCAGTAATTTTAGAGGCTTTTCCATCCTGTAATTTTTTTTTCTTGGCTCATAATTTAAGTGTGATTTTACCCTCATATTAGTCACAGTTGCATTATCTAGATGCAGTAACAGCTGACATTTATCATACCCTTTCAGCCTGTGAAATAAAATGTCTTTTCTATTTTCTCTCTTTCTTTATGTACCGTTTCAGGCTGTTCCTCCAAGTCATTCAAGCTGTACTCCCCCAAGGAGCCCCCCAACGGTAGCACTTTCCCCCCTTTCCACCCCGGCACCATGCTGGACAGAGACGTGGGGTGAGTTTTATGTCTGTTTCCTGTTTTTTTTTTTTTAGTTGGAAAGAGGAGCTCTTCATTGAAGTTCTGCAAACAGCTTAATGCTTATCATGTTTTTATAGCCAGCTACATCTGGCATGAATATCGAGACTTTAATTCCTATAAATAAATGCTAGTTCAGAGAATGTTCTTCACTCTTTGCTGATCAAAAAGATTTTGCTGTTAATGACAAGTTAGGCTGTATTGTGAGTTTGCGTGTGAGAGGGCCTTGTTTTAGTGGTTTGTTTGTTCTTATTAGAATGGTAAAAAAAGAGGACCACAAGACCCAGGAGGTGGTTGTCAAACTTTTGTAATAAACACCCAAATTTAAAAGAAGTGTATTTAAATGTAAAAGACTGTCTTTTTCAAGGTCCCTCTACCAAATGGAAAGCATGTATGTGAAGTAGCATAGAGAATTCATAACATGGATGCTTTTGTGAACTGGTCTTGAGAGCCCCCTTTTACTCAGACAGATTTTCTGAGCCCTTTTCACACGTGTACCCCAGAAACATTCAAAAATTTCAGCACAGCTTGTCTCCAAAAAATTCCAAAGTTTATCAGACCTTCTTTACAACAGCTAGCTTAAAAACGAAAGAATGATTTCACAATAATAGTGGCGTATGTATGCCAGAACAGAGCTGTGTGTACAAATGTACAAGACAACAGAGAATGCAGTGGAAAACCAGAACCTTTGTCTGCAGAAGCTTTAACTAACTCAAGTAGAGTCAGCAGCACAAACATAGCTTGGTGGTCAGCCCTTCTTGTTGTTATCTTCTCACTGCCATGTAGGTATTTGAGTGGGAACACAACATGCATGTGTGAACGGGGCTCTGAGGTTGCTGGTTTTCGCCAAAAAAAAGTCCAACCTGGAATCTTTTTCCAAAAGTTCTCATCTTCAGTCGCCAGAGCACTGTTCCCACAAAAATTAATGTCCAAAATGCAACGGCCGTTTTTTAATTTTCTGCTGAAAACATTTGTGTCAACAGGGTTTCATTCACACATGACCCTTTCAGAAGAGATTTTTGTATGCACTCAATCCAAAATATACACATTTTCAACATGGTGACGAGCAGTGAACAGTGTAGTGTCATTGGTCACATGAGTTCAACAACTTTGTTTCTATCCAAATTGCATGCTGTGAGATTTCTTGAAATTTTACGCTTGAAAAATTCTTCTGTTTGTGTCGACACATGCAGCCCAAACTTAAAACTGTCAGAACAGGGATGTTTATGCTTCAGTTATTTGAAAGCGTAACCTTTTGGTTTCTTATTGACTCGTCCTCTGCCCTAAAGACAACACATTATCTTTGCAAACAAATGAGTGACAGATATCACAGCAAAACGTTATGAAATGCCCTGTGTGGGCCTGTTGAACGCTGAAACGGAGTTTTCACAACAGGGCTTATTAAGTTTGGAGGATTTACTCCCCTGCAGGTTTCTGTCGTGGGCTTTGTAGCTTCTTTTGTTTTCAGTAACTAGATCAGACACAGCAGGTGTCTGTGAGTGTATCCGAGAAGTGTTGTTATTTACTATCTCCTTGTATCATCCAATTTGTTCCATGTTTGGCTCGCATCCCAGAGTCTTAAAGACAGAGTTTCTCTTGGAGGAGGGCGTATTATCACCGTAGCGTAATGTAATAATCTCTGCCTCTTGTTTCTGCAGTCCCACCCCGATGTATCCTCCCACATATCTGGAGCCAGGGATAGGGTAAGACATTATTGGCCATTATACCCAACTTTGTTGAAATGAGAATATCTAAAGTAAAGATAAGGTCATGGAACGTTCTCTGATTAGAGTTTTTTTTCCTCAATACTTCTTTTGAAAAGGCTTCATCAGTGAGTTATTGAATCTTTGTTTTCAAAATACAGAAAGCTAACTGTTCTGCTTTTTTTTTGCCCTTTTCTGCCTCTTCATGATGGATCAGGAGGCACACACCATATGGCAACCAGACAGACTACAGAATATTTGAACTCAACAAACGGCTACAAAACTGGACAGAGGTCAGTACTCACCCATTAATATGCGGAAGAAAGACAATCCAGTAATTTTGTGGCTAACTGATTGTTGTTTGTCTCCTCTGCACCCTGCAGGAGTGTGATAACCTGTGGTGGGATGCATTTACTACAGAGTTCTTTGAAGACGATGCCATGTTGACAATTACTTTCTGTCTGGAGGACGGACCCAAACGCTACAGTAAGAAACAAAACGACACCAAAAGACACCAAACTCAAACCTCAAGGCTCTTCCCATCTCATGTCCTTTTGTTTTCCTTTTACTTCTTGAAGCAATTGGCCGGACGCTGATTCCAAGGTACTTCCGAAGTATATTTGAGGGCGGTGCCACCGAGCTCTACTATGTGCTGAAACATCCCAAGGAGTCCTTCCACAATAACTTTGTCTCCCTCGACTGTGATCAATGCACCATGGTCACCCAGAACGGAAAACCCATGTTCACACAGGTGTGTTTGACGCTCTTTAAGACGCACTATTCAATATGGAAAGTAATGTCAGTAGTTTCCAATAACTTCAGGGAAGAAAAAGAAAAGTGTTGTGTTTTTGAGACTGTTTTCTTGTTTTTGTTCAAAATAGTATCCAAGTATGGACTGAAAAAAAACACTGATGGTAGCATCAGAGTCATGCCACAGTGTTTGGATTAGACAGCATAAACAACCAGTGTGTTTACAGCTGAGTGGGAGAGGACAGGTTAGAGGGAGTTGTGCAGTGATCTTATTACTAAAGACAAGAGGGACTTTCTTTAAACATCAAACGATTAAAATATGACATCTGAGGACAGTCACAGTTTAAGGACAGAGCTTTGAAAACAGATTACCTGCTCACTCCTCCTCTTTAACATGAAATACTTTCAGTATGTTTCTAGTAGTGGGTGGTTCATGAGCTGCGCAGATATTTCAGAAACTAAATCTGAGTGTGATTGCTGCAGACATATTTGAAAGCTTACAAGTGGTCCAGGTGTGAACAGCTGCTCTTGAAGTTGTCCACTTTTTGATTGGCTCAATCTGCACAAATCGCTGACATCTCATATCCAACCCCAATCTTCGTTCTCACGCTTTCTCTGAATCTGTACCGAGCAGTTCAAATACCATCATTGTATCTCCGATTGGGTCCTTCCACTTCTTCAGTTGTTTCCATTTCACTTCCTCATCGCTGTCCTCTTCACCTGCTCTTCAAGGCTCAACAGGCGTCGCTTTGAAATAAGGAACAAAAATTGAATTTGTGAATTGATGTATTTTTTCTCAAGCTGTAGAGATCTTTTGTTATTTTTACTTATGCAACGAGACAAAATATAAAATGTAAATCCCAGTGAACTGAGGTTTTTTTTATGTGTAGCCCATGAAGGAGAATGAGAATGTAAACAACAAGTCTTATTAAGATGGGTATCATTAATTTCAGAAAGACATTGAGCTTTGGATTTTTTATTTGGGAACCTTGATTTTTGAACTTTATGTTTCCACAGCTCTAAAGCAGTGGTCCCCAAACTACGGCCCACGGGCCGGATACGGTCCGCCTCCACATTTGGCCCGGCGCCCTGAACAATACCAGAAGCGCATTATGATTTTTTTTTCAGTCTGGCCACGGCACGCATTCGAGATGAATACATGCATAGAACGTGACATTCTATTTCGTAATGGTGTTATTTATTTCGTTATTCGTGTTATTTATTTTTTGACTTTTTTTCCTTGAAGATCCCAGAAAGGGTTATTAATATCTGGTTATGTGTGGCTTTCTGGAAAACAATAAATGTTTACGTTTAGGCACCCCTGCGATTGTCACACTTTTTCTGATACAAACTGACCCCGGCCCCCCATCAGAGAAGGGAAAAGTTATGTGGCCCTCACAGGAAAAAGCTTGGGGACCTTTGCTCTAAAGCCTTTGAACATCAAAATGATAAAGGGCCAGAGAGAGCAGCACTTAGGTGCAGCTACTAAAATGAATGTGAACCAGATCCTGTAAGAGCAAAACCTTAAGCGAGCTCACTTTGAGTGTGAACTAGCACAAAACTGTTTAAAACCTCAATGTCAATACGAAATACTATGCAGGGTTTTTTTTGATACACATGCAACACAGTTATTCTCGCAATAAAGGATGAAGAAGTGTAATCTTTTCAGTGTGTTATTGTGAAAAGAAAGGCAGTGGTTGAAGTGAGGCCTAAGTTAAAACCTTCTTGCAGACTGGTGTCAGGGCACTCAGTACTTTGGATTTGTGATTTTCACTGTGTTCTTGTTTTGAGTGTTGCAGCTTTAACACGTCTCTGCGTATGTTTTGATTTAACTTCTGTGTACTGACCTCATCTCTCTTTCCTGCCGCAGGTGTGTGTAGAAGGACGCCTCTACCTGGAGTTCATGTTTGACGACATGATGAGGATAAAGACGTGGCACTTCAGCATCAGACAACACCGTGAACTCATCCCCCGCAGTATACTGGCCATGCATGTGAGTGCAGACGGAGAGAGTAGCCTCATATAGGTCACGGGTGTTTTATACTAATGTATGATTTTTCTGGTTTATAACCTGTCTGCTTTTTATTTCTTAGGCCCAGGACCCACAGATGCTGGACCAGCTGTCCAAAAACATAACAAGATGTGGCCTGTCCAACTCCACCCTCAACTACCTCCGAGTGAGTGAGGCATGCACACTGTTTTTTATTTCCAGAATGTCACTGGTGCCTTGATGCTTTGTGTCTTTTTACTGTATCGGGGTTTAGCTAAGAGTGGGGACTGTTTTGAGCTGTTGTCACAAGAGAAAATGAAAAAAATAATAAAAAGTTTCCTCAGCTCTCCATATAGAGCAAAATGTATCAACAGGTGGTTTGTTTGCACCTCAGTGTACCAATCTACAGGCAGGACAGTTTTAGATACATGCGTTTGTGGACAGTAGACACTTACTGTTTTTTTAAAGAGTTAAACAGGAATTGTAAGCCCATGTTCATCCTCCATGCATCATTTAACTTCTTATTTATTTTATATCAGTGAGTTGCCCTTTTACTGGAGGTCCAGCTGGTGTGGGTAAGAGTGATGGAGGAACTCCTATTTTTCCCATTTTTACTGTTTATAATTACACGGCACATTTATTTTGAAGAGAAGGAAACCTCTGTGGATGATTTAAAAGATGTTCAATAGGTTGGTTTCACCACCAGAGAAATCCTGATGCAAAGAATTTGGAAACAAGCTAAGCTAATATCCATGTCAGGTTGTACCACTGAGTCTGCTGAGGAGAGTCCACGAAACGCTGATTTTGACCAAGAAACATCTTGATTCAGTTTTACATGTTCAGCGTTCTGCTGAGTTTAATTATCATGAATTTACAAACAGAAAAACATATTAAAAAAACATCCAAGCTCACATTGATGAGCTTTATTCAGAAGTTGCTAAACTGAACTGTATCGTCTCTTTCATAATCAGAACAGGCCTCAAACTATCCAATTGTATGTCTTGTTAAACTTTACTAGCATCAAAAAAGAAGCGGAATATTGTGGTCATATATTTTGCTAAATCCCCTTCTCAAGTTTAGGTTAAGTGTTTATTAATGGGACGATGAAGAAATTCATTCAGATGCATTCTAATCCCACCTTGGATTATAGGACCGGCTCTTCTTAAAGACAAAATCTGCAGCCAGAGGAATGTGCTAAACAATCTGTCAAAACTTGGCTTAACTTTGACTGTATGAATTATTGTATCTCTAAAATGATTTATCTCATTTCATGGGAACACAGCCATACTCGAGTGCTTTCCAGATGCTAGCAGTTCTGATGTTACCTGACTTTAGCTGCATCTGGAGCTCCATACAGTCCAAACTTGGCCCCCAGCCCGCTCATCTTTAGTAGAATTATTACAAACCTGACTCTTCTCTGCTGTGAGGAGAGAAAAGCTGGAGAGCAGGTGCTTGGTGAAATCTCATCCATTTGTTTGCACCTTGCATAATTCTTGTCATTTATTTTATTGGTTTTTTTTTTGCAGGTTTTATTTGATCTCAGAATAGATAAACAGAAAAAAAAAATCATCAGCACTGAACACCAGCTGCTAATGATGCTACTTCATCGATCAGAGTTTCCCTAATGATCTGGAACAGTGTGTAATCTCAGATCTCTCTCTCCTCCCCTCCTTCAGCTGTGTGTGATCCTGGAGCCCATGCAGGAGCTGATGTCCAGACACAAGACATACAGCCTCAGCCCGAGAGACTGCCTCAAGACCTGCCTCTTCCAGAAATGGCAAAGAATGGTGGCACCACCAGGTAGGAAAAACAAAACACTCAGATAAAAGAGGCACACTGACTGAACAACAAAAGGGAGTATCTCACACACTTTCTTTGTTCTTTTTCTGCAGCTGAACCGTCAAGACAAGCCCCAAACAAGCGGCGGAAGCGTAAGATGTCAGGCGGCAGCACCATCAGCGGAGGAGGAGGAACTACTAACAACAACAACAACAAAAAGAAGAGCCCTGGCAGCGGCTTCCCTCTGTCCAGCCAAGTTCCAGTGAGTACAAGGCTGCTACCTAGTGTCTGTACTCTGCTACTACACCTCCAGTTATAACTTTTGTATTCATAAAAATACTTGATCCAGTAGTTTAGTGTGAAAATAGCAACCAAATCAGGAAACAGCAACAACACATAGCATCAAAATGAATCAAGCTGTCCTTTGGTGCTGGGTTGATTTTGTGATGCTTCGGAGCATGGCTTCTGGAAAGAAATGGACTCATAGTTGCTTCCTCAATTCTATATATAAATAATTCATCATACTCAAATGTAAACAAAGTAAAAAGTATTTGTTCTTAACAGCAAGAAAGGGTTCAACAGGTGTGTAGCAAGCTTTTCAAAGTCAAGACTAAGAGAGTCGAAGTCACCTGTCTGTCGCTTTACTGTTTGTTGGTTTAAAAGTTTTACAAAAAATTTGAACTAAAGTTGTTGAACTAAAATAAATGGGTAAAATCATGTGAGAAAATGAGTAGACAGGACGTTATGCTCAGTTCCAGCCCAGAAAATGATGACAGCTGGGTTAGTTTTTTGACAGAAGGTATGTGGGAGACTTTGCTGAGTGAATGAAAGTTTTATACTTGAGACAGAGTGAAGTGTTTTGGCTGTTCATTTAAATCCTATTTGTAGTGAAAGCCAAATATTCAGTTAAGATTTAATTAGCAAGAGATATTTAGGGTTAAAAGTCAAAGATACTGGGCCTATCCAAAGGATCGAGGGCTACAATTTTAAACAGAAGCACTACAAGCCATAAAGAACTTGTGGTGTTCAGAGTGATAAGTGGTGGCACAGATCTTAACTGCACTTTCAAAAATGTTCAAAAAGTTTTTGCAGCCTTTTAAAGTCCACTTTAACTATGTTTGATCAAAGGCATTTAAAGAATATCACTATATTTTACTATAACACCATGGGCTTTTTCATGTGCTACACAAAGACCGTAAAATATACAGACATAGTCTCTGTGATATAGTCCATCTGTTTCTGAAGCAGAGTTTTGAAGCCTGTTGTCAGCAGGGGCCGAACCAGAATCAGAAATACTTTATTAATCCAAGGGGGAAATATAGTATTACCATTGCTCTGTACATAGTACAGCAGTTGGAAGATGGAATAGTAATAAAATAAGAACAAAGATTGGGAGAAACTGTTTACATTGTGAGTAGGACAAGAAGGACCGTGTTAGACAGATATTGCACCTAATGAACAGTATTAGACAAGTAAATACTGAACTCAACCTAACCGGAGTCGATCAGGTCTAACCAGTCAGTTGAGGCAGAGTTGAGTCGACCTTTGGCTTCATTGCTAACAGCTGACTGTTGGTAGCTGACTTGCCTGGCAGTCAAGTCAGTCATACCTTTAGTTGACCTATGGCTAAGCCACGCCCCCTTCCACTTACTCAGTCAAACAATGAACATCCAGCGACAGGTGCTATGGCAGGTGTCACAGTAGGAGACATTTTGCAGGACGTCATTGATGATTTTGAGACAGAAAGATCACATATCATCTAGAAGTCACTTAAAGGGTCTAAACTACACATTGTAGTGATATATATTTATCAATTTCCTATTGAGAAGGTCAATCAAAAGATTCAGTTACAAGCCAAAATGTACAGGTCCCAGTGGAAACGTGATACACTACAGCTCATTGCCATCACCAACTCAGACAACAAGAAACAGGATCAGCATTGGTCATGATAAAAAATATAACAACCTTTTTTACCATCTTTACCATGAGTGTCTGCTGAATCATTCAGCAGAACATTTGTCAAACTTGTTAATCTGGGCTATTGCAGATAAACTAATGAAGCTAAGCTCCAGAAGCTAACATTAGTTTAACGAAAGCCCTTTAGGCAACAGCTAACAATGATGGACGATCACCAAAGTACAAAACGAGAACAAAATAAGTCAGTGAACTCCTAATAAACAAAGTGACGACAAGCAACGCAGCTAGGAGCTAACTTTAGGCTAACATTAGCTAACTTCAGAGAAAATCCCAAACTGTCCATCAGACTGCTGGGGCGGTTCTAGTGTTAAAGATACTTTTACATTTCTTTCCAGCAAAGTGACAATATGTTGACTCAAATACGATGGTGACTTACCTTAGAATAGACTTAGAATATCCTTGTTCATTTTATTCATGTTGAGTTGATGTTGGGTCTACCGTACAACTTCCAAAGAAGACACTTTTTTTTTTTTTTTTTGAGATGTGCCTTGAGAAAGGGTTAAAAAAAAACACCACGTGAACGGGCCTCTCAGAATGCCTTGTGTCAGAGTTGCATGTACCACATGAATACTGTTTCTCAGAAAAACCTCATAAAACCAAAAAAAAAAAACTGACTTTTTGCTATGCATTTTAGTGTCTGGGTTTATGGGACTGCTGTACGCACCGTGCTTGGTGTTTGAGGGCGGGAGTTAGCCATCGATCAATTTGACAAAACCAATGAGTTTAATGTCTTTAAAAAAACAAGTTGTAAGAAATACCCCCCCTTACGGTGTGTCTCGACAGCGAAATCATAGATTCAGACTAAAACAGTGTTTTGTACCAGGCTGTAAATATATATTAATTTTTGCTGTGGAGAACAGCTTTTTCAATGGTTGTCTTGGTGCTTTCTGGTACTTCTGTCATCAGGCTCAAGTGCGTTCAGCTTTTAGGTTGCCACTTAGTGTCCCACAGTTTAAAGCAATTTACTTCAAATGCAATTTAAACATTCAAGTTTTTATTGAAGTATATAATAGATACAGTCACAGTATATAATAGATGTAGTCCTCAGGGGAAAACTAGCTATTATGCCAAAAAAAAAAACTGCTGTGTATCCTGCTGCACTAAAAATCAACTTTATCAAATCAAATCAAATCAAATTTTATTTATAAAGCACTTTTCATACAATAAATGTAGCACAAAGTGCTGTACATGTTAAAAACAGCCCCCACCCCCCATTCAGATTCCACCACAAAACATACCCCCCCCCCCACTCACACAGACACACACACACACACACATACATACGCACACACATAATGTGTGATTTAAAATCATGTGGCTGAGTACAGAGGAGCCAGGTCAGGAAACGCCTGGAGGCCGACTGCACTGGGCGGCGCCCACGGTCCCAAGCCAGGAAGCCTCCACCTGGGCATGCCTCGCTACAGGACCAGCGAGGGGCCCACAGCAGCAAGCACTGCTGCAGACCCCCCACCTGTCCAAGACGACGCCCACCAAGGACAGAGACATCCCAGCCAGAGCCAACAGCGGCCCCCAGTGCAGGCAGCCCCCTGCTGAGGAAACACTGGAGATTTGAAGTCAAAACATAAAACTACATAGGCTAAGAATGAATAAAATAAATAAATAAATAAAACACTAGTAAATGAAATAAATAGCAATAGAATAAGATTGACAGGTAAAAGGCGAGATTATAAAAATAAATAAAATAAAAGTATAGATAAAAATAACAGATAAAAATATAAGAATTAGTTAAAAGCTAAATTAAAAAGGTGGGTCTTGAGCCTACTTTTAAAAATATGAACATTCTCTGCAGCCCTGAGGTCCTCTGGCAGGCTGTTCCACAGACGGGGGCCATAATGTTGGAAAGATGCCTCACCGTGAGTCCGTGTTTTAGCTTTAGGAATTATCAAGAGGCCTGTGCCAGAGGATCTCAGGGTCCGCGAGGGTTCATATGGTAAAAGTAATTCAGAAAGATAAGAAGGTCCAAGACCCCTAAGGCATTTGAAAACCATTAAAAGGACCTTAAAATCAATCCTAAAACACACAGGGAGCCAATGCAGTGATTTTAAAACCGGTGTAATGTGTGCCCGCCTTCTGGTCTTCGTCAGCACACGTGCTGCGGAATTCTGTAGTAACTGTAAGCTCAAGATGTTTCTTTTTGGAAGACCAGAAAGCAGGGCGTTACAATAGTCAATACGACTAGAGATAAAAGCATGCATTAGCGTCTCTATGTTAGCCCGGGAGAGAAATGGGCGGACTCTGGCAATGTTCTTTAAGTGATACAACTTTAATGCCTGAGGTTTTATTTATCTCACAGAGGCACATAACCAAGTGGAAGTAAATGTTTGATTTATAACTTAAAGGGTCTACAGACCAATCATTCATTCACTGTATTGCAAGCTTTGGAAAAGGATCGTCTTGCTATCATCTCTACATGGGCGCCTTTCCCACAACCAAAACACTACACTGACTGTATCTGTGAGGTTTCTTGCAGACAGTTTACTTTGAAAACCTTTTTAAGATCTTTAAACGCTGGTGTGGCAGTGTTTTCATTTCAGCTATGAGAACAAGAACATAAGTGTCACAGTCTCCTGTTGCTGTACCACTGTGTGTTTTATCTGCTCAGTTTTTCTACAAGCTCTGTCACTTCTGCAGCAGATCAAGAGCCTTAGCTTGTGCTAACAAGAGAACAACGTGGCACATCCAAAATTTTTAGTGGCTACAGAGGCCCCGGCTGTTTTTTATTCCTCCCCTACTACAAACACTGAAATCTGGATGTACTTCTATCTGTGTCCCCAACAGGATGTGATGGTGGTGGGAGAGCCCACACTGATGGGAGGGGAGTTTGGAGACGAAGACGAGCGTCTAATCACGCGGCTGGAGAACACGCAGTTCGACGCAGCCAATGGCATCGATGACGAGGATAGCTTCAACAACTCTCCGGCACTGGGCTCCAACTCACCCTGGAACAACAAAGCCCCCTCTAGCCAGGAGAGCAAGAGCGACAACCCCACCTCACAGGCATCGCAGTAGAGCCCAGAGCCCCACGACCTCAACTCAAACATCCCCTCCTCTCTCTGCCACTAATCTGACCCCAACAGCCACGAGTGCAACAGCAGCAAAGCATCATTAACCCAGACGACACTGACGAACTCAGATTCTTCAGATGCATCCTCAGTGTGTCTAAGACTTTGTCACTGAGCTGAGGGATGTTCCACAAGTTTCATCTCTGCTGTGACTTCTTCATATTTAAGCACCGTGTCCCACCTCTGCATCCTCTTTCCAACGCCAACTCTCAAAATGTCCCATCTGCTCCCGCTAATTTTCACTTTGGACATGGATCCGGGAAGTCGTGATAGAAGAGGCATAGGGATGTTTCCCAAGGGAGGAGAAATGTGCTCACTTTGCAATCTGTGCTGAAGTCGTGACGTACGTGTAGGTCAGAGGGGGGGGCCGACGGGGTGGAGCGCACGTCGGCAGTGGAGGTGTCATGATGGTGGCAAGTTGTTTAGGGACCACTTGTCCACTAGTCCTCTTAACACGACTCTCAAGTCTGGTCTGCTCTGTTTGATGTGCGAGTCACTTGTTTCTTTAAAGAACGTGTGCGCGTAAGTGTGTGTGTGTGTGCTTGCACGTGTGTGCGTGTGTGATTTGTGTGGAGCGGGAAAAGAGGCAGTCTGAGCTTATTTGTGGCTTTACTGAAGCGAACAGACCAGAATTTAGAGTCGGTCGATAAAACCATTAAACTTCACACACTAGCAGGAGAAATGTGGCACTAGGGAAACTTACACACACACACAGACTCACACACACACACACAAACAACAATTAAACATAGAAGTTTGAAGGATTTGGAATCCCCTAGTGCCCGAGCCGTCTCTGATTAGACTACAAAGGGTCTTTCAGATAGCATTTATAACACACACACACACAAACACACACACATACACACAGCAACACATTTTAAGAGTTTTTATACAGTATATATTTCCCTAGAATGTTTTTTAATTTGTATTAAACGCCTTCATTTCAATTGTTACTTTTTTATTTTCTACCAATACTGAAAAGCTACAGACCAAGGAGCAACACAGGACTTTTATCCCTCCCCCCTCTAAAATATATTGTTTTTATCTTTTATGTTTATAAAAGAGAAATAATTTAGTGTGGATGTTTTTATTTTGTCTTTTTGTTCCTTTTTTGGAGATTTAAATTTTTGTGTATTTGTGCTTGTATATTTAAGGTAGTAGCAAAGTTCTGTCTGACTGTAATAAAATGTATTCTTACTTAGATTTACCTAAAGCCATCCCGATCTAATGTAAAGAAACAAAAATAGGAAAAAGGAGAAAAAACACTCATGAACCTGTCCTCTCTATCCCCCTTCCTGCTCTCTCCTCCTCCTCCTCTTCCTCCCTCTTTTTTAAAACTTGTGTAAATTAAATTACAAACCCCCCTTGAGGGTACAATGACACCATGAAGAGATGATCCACTTAATTCTTTTGTATTTATTTTGAAATTTTAGAATTAAACTCATTTATTTCAACCATACAGGAAGTGATTTTTCCACTTAACATACATTGCAATTTATGTACTGCAACTCTAAACTTGATGTCAAGTGAATGTGCACACTAAATTTAAGTTGATCAGCAGATTTCATGTCTGGCTTTTGTTTTTTGTTTTGTTTTTTTCTTTTTTGTTGTTGTTCAGATGACTTTTATTTTGTAGGATGTGTTCCATGACAAATAGAATGATACCTTTAACCATCCAGTCATCTTCTAAAGCCAGATAAATGCGAAGTTCAGACGGCATATTTGGTAGCAGTGCTGAGTCTGTATGGACTGTCAAACATAGCTGAAGCTCTGTTCATTTTGTACGCTGTTTTCCTTTTTTTGACAGTCGATTCCAGCAACAGTTCTGGTTGCGTTTGAATGGTGACTTGTACCTTCTCCAATCCCTGTAGAAAAATCATCGTTTGATATATATTTTTTGATTTGGTTAGTTTCTGCCCTTGATAATTAATGTATGGTACCAATAAAAGATACATTTTCACTTTAACAGACAATGTTTGTGGAGTTTCTTTTGCATCAAACTAGCGCCACTCACATCTGTCTCCCTTTGGAGGATCTTATGGTGCAGTCAGTCGCATGTTTTCTGTTATCATATCTCCTTTGCTGATGGTTAGCATTAACAATAAGGAGTCCAAGGAAAAAATGTTCTACCTCTCCAAGAAAAATGTAGTTCTGCTTCCATTTTTTTCAGACTCATTCACAGTAACAGTCCCGTCTCTTTAACAAACCTCTTCCTTCTGCAGTCACATGACGTGACTCTGCTGTTTGGCTGTTTTCACCTGTCAGTGAAGTCGAGCTGTCAGAAAAGCTTGAAGGTCTGCTGCTGGCCATCCTTTTATTCTTCAGGTATCATCCCTTCAGCAAAGATCCATGTTGTGATGTATTGTTAAGTTAGATGATTTCACCTGCTGATCAAAGCAAACACCTGTCACTTGGAGTGAAAAGGCACAATGTAGTAGCTTAAAGTACCAATATGCTCCCTGTAATGCTTTAGTGTTGGCGTCTAATTCACTTATGCCACTGCAAGTCTTGTCTGTGTTAAGGTCATATCTAAGATAAAGAAAGCCTCTACCTACATAAAAATATTACTCTGTGTGTATTGGTGCCGTTCCAGAGCTCATCAACAAAGAATTTGGTCATTGGGTGCAGCGTGTTGTGACCTGGTCACAGTGGATAAAAAGAAACCTTTCTGTGTGGGGTCAAGGAAATTAGATTTAATATCTAAAAAAAGAGCACAAGTTGTAGGTATCCGTGTGGAGACCTCATACATCCACTGCTCTTTCTGCCACACACATGCATCCACCCGCCAACTTTCACACCTCTCAGATGTTTACTTCAAAACACGCCACATGGCACCTAAAGAGCTGTGAAAGCAGTCACTGAAGCTACATGTCTGGTAAAACACTGAGGGTCCACTGAAGTTTGGGAGAGGCTGTAACAACAGGGTGACAACTTTCACCTTTGTGGTAAAGCAGTCTTTATTTGTAAAATAGTTATGATGTTTCACTTACTGAGTACCAGTAAAACTATTCAGGGCTCAGCAATATTCAGATTCCCAACAAGACAGGAAAAATGCACATCTGCATTTGGCAGACCACATGTGTCCATAATGGTGCACCCTAATTAAAAAAATAATAATTTGGGTAGAAAACTAGAGATCAAATGAAACATATACAGGAACATTGGAAGTGCTGCCATTCAATGGAGTTAATGTGGCCTGTAAGAGACACAGGAACATGCAGCTTTGGGGTCCCCTAGTGGCTTGGGGGCCCTGTGCATTTGCATGGTCTGCATATATCAAGAAACAGCCCTGGGTGGCTGAAAAAGACTAGAAGTATAAAGAAAAAGTCTGAACAAAAAAATAATAAGTTGACAAAATATTTACCTTTCAGGATTCTTAGTATGCAAAGCTCAAAACTTTAAGCCATGTCAAATGTGAATAATATGTTATGTCAACAAAAACATTAGTTTGTTTGAAATGCAAGATTTTTTTGTTGGCCTAAAAATTTAAAAATCCAGAGCAGACAGTTGCCTTGAAATTTTGACTTAACACAACTTTTTCACTTTTACACTGAAGTAGTCAGTCCTAGAATATACATGGTGTACCAATAACAAAACAAAACAAAACAAAATAAAACAAAACAAAACAAAACAAAACAAAACAAAACAAAACAAAACAAAACAAAACAAAACAAAACGACCAGCTTTGTTCTGAAGTAGGTTTAATTGTACTGTTATGGATGCTTTGTACACCTGAGGAAAAGGATTGAGAACTGCAACCTATCAAAGCTTGAATGCAGGAATCCGTTAAAATCTAAACCTATGAGGAGTTGACTTGTAAAGTTGTGACTTTGGAAAAAAGTTGTGAATCATCCCAGTTCAGGCCATCACAGGGACTTTGGAGAAATCTATCCAAAACATGGCAGTAAAGCTAAATGAAAGCTGGTAGAAAATATTTATTTTGGTCATTGTCACATGCAAAGGTTGATCTCAGTAAACTGGATTGTAATGGCTCATGCTTGAAAAGAAAACACCTCTTTATGGAGACATGCTGTCCTGCTAAGCGACAAAAACTATTTCACCTTCGTGGCTCAGAGAATTTCACAGATACTGTCACAATAACTTCACACGCTGCTTGTCTCAACTCTTTCAGGACAAAAGTACAAAGTTCAAACCTGTGTGTAAGTGTGTGTGTGTGTGTGTGTGTGTTATGGCTCAGTGTGAGTCATTTAATGTTCTTTTTCACTCCTCAGCAGCCATTCTTCCCCTCTTCACCTCTTTCATTATATTCTGATTTCCTTTCCCCTCTCTTTTCTCATCTACTACTTTAATGACATGGTAAGAGCAAGGCTCGTCTCATTTATTCCTGAAATTGAGTTGCTTTATGCAGTCTTTACAGAGATATTGGCCCCTGGATGGTAAAGTTAATTTACCAAGGAGCTCCTAAGGTCAAAACATGGAAGAATCAAGTGTTGTTTTAAATTGGATCAGAGAAGGTTAGTCTCTGGCTTTTTCACAAAATTCTGATCAGCGATCTCCTGTAGCATGGAAAGCAGTTTGATATTTGATATTTTGCTGATTTCTCTGAGTTATTTTGTCTGCTTCACTTGAAATGTGAAAACAGGAGAGAAGAATAGCTGTGGGGCATGCAAAGGGGTGTGAAGCTTAAATCAAGTTATCTTGTTCTCACCATGTGATTCGGAATAGTAACATGTGCCCTAAGATGGGAAACAAAGAACCCCTTCATCACTTTGTAAACAATTTGTAAATACCAGTCTATTTAGGGCTGACCGCTTATTAATCTTATAGGCTCGATACAAAAAAAAGAAGATATATTTAGGGTTGATTCAGGTAAATTAGGGCATCTGGTAAATTGAGATAGCTTTAGGAAACAGCTCATTGTTTTTATTTTTAAAGGCATAATCAAATCAGTTAATGAAGAGACCTTGCTTTGGAAGAAGGTGACCAAAATAACAGGAAAAAATGGTGTGACATAACATGGGAGGGTGTGGACAGCACCAGACAGGAAGCTGACCACAAAAAATATCAGGTAAGAGAATGACATATACTTTACCTTGATTTTAATATAAGGGCATATATTTTAAATGCATGATATATTGTAT
Organism: Labroides dimidiatus; assembly: GCA_030710495.1. Lineage (NCBI taxonomy): Eukaryota > Metazoa > Chordata > Actinopteri > Labriformes > Labridae > Labroides > Labroides dimidiatus. The sequence goes on from CM061145.1 coordinate 31,428,461, forward strand.
AAGGATGATTTTTAAGTGTTACAAAATAAAACAAGGAATATTTTAAAGGTGTGCTTATATTTCATTAATTAAGGTATTTTCTTGGTTGTGGGTTTCAGGTAATTTGGGACACTAGTTACATGCTAAGTATAATGAAGCTAAACACTAGTGTATTTATATAGCTTTTAATTAGTTACTTGACATCTCTATCAGCACAGATCCACAGAAATGCAGACAAATCAACTTTACAGCACATATTGTTAAGATATTTAATGATTTATCAATAGACTTCAATTACAAGCTAATTCCTTAATTTTGTTATGTTTAGACCTTACACTTTTATATACACTAAACCTCATAATATCTCTATTTGACTTGACTATTTAAATGTATTCAGTTATTTAATGCAAACAATCCAGTTACACAAAAAAAAAAAAAAAAAAAAAAAAAAATGAAAGGCCTCTGAGGAGTAAATATAACTGGTGATGGCAGGGCAAGAAAAACTCAGTTTAACATTTTTTTCCCCCCAGTAATTAAGAATTAAAGGCAAAGGTCCACAGTAATTACATGTGTTCCAATATAACCTTCTGTCCCAAATTATCAAAGATGTCACAAAATAACAGATTTTAAAAATAAAACACGATTAATTTCTTTAAGAAGAAAGTAGACACCTTGAGGAATTCAGAAATGTATCCTGTGTTAAGATGTGTTTTGTAATTCATGCCAAGAATCTGTTCAAAAGGTTGTATTCAAAAAACTCTCAATATATCTGAATTTACCTCATCTAAGGTATAAATATTCAGTTAAAGGAGTATTAGTAATGATCAGGTTTAGGAACCCGAAAATTAATCCTGGTTTCGTTAAATAGCACACTTTGAAATGTTGTCTTCCAGTAATATTAAACACATACTCCAGACAGATGCTTCTGCTCAGCGAAGCAGACGGACTGTGTTTGGGGCACTAGGACCCTGAAGAGCATCAGGAGGCTGTTGATAGCAGTATGCTACCACAGGCTAGTGCTGTCACAAGAATTCATGCACTTCACAACGATATAAATTTAAAACTGTAATTGAGGTAAGCAAAAAACAATTACTCATCCATTATCTGCACCTACGTGGATATTTTATACAATAACGCTGTCAACGACCAAACTTTGAGATTAGATCATTAAAGCTGAATCAACGTTATCACTGCTCTGCAAGACAGTAGCTAGGTATGCTAGCGTTAGCCTTAGCTGCGAAAACTGAACATCGTGGTAGATTTACGCTCAATGAGTCTATGTGTTAACACATTGAGTCACCCTCGAGTGTAAACTGTATTAAAAGATGTGCTTTTAACGTTAGTAAGTTCTCATTAGTCCATAATTAATGTCAGTTATGCTCAGCTATTTAACGGCAGGTCAGTTAGCTCATAAGCTAGCAGCCCAACCCAACCTAAGCTAAAGTTAGCCAGAAAGCTGTCCACATTACCCACTAACTGAGTGTGGGCGTGAATTAACCATGATAGCATGAAGCCACGTTACTTTAAAGCAAGAAATGTCCTAGCTGTTAACGTTATTCACTCCGTATTTTCTCATGTTGTTCTGTGTTGTGGCCCCCATAAACACAGGCTTATGTTAAACAGTTACCACACATCACATCACTTTAATCTGTCACGCGCTGTCCTGCTATTTTAAGTCAAACCAGCAAGAAAAATGTTCAAGGATGTTTTCAACAGGTGTTAGCTCTTGTTAACTTGCCCGTATATGTTTCACAGCTAAGGGAGTAGCTTTTGAAGAGCTTACAACCATGACTGTTTAACTCTAGGGTTAATAACAGTAGACAGTACCCTTTAATTAAAGGCATGGGTCATGTGCTCAGTGACAACAAATATCAATAAAATCAATTCTTTAGAAATGTGTGTGTAGCCAAAACCCCATACAGAACTCACTGAAACCAGTATTGTTATCCAGGAAATGTTCTAAATAAATTTGTTTGCCAAGTTGTCACACAACTTGACATATTTCCTCATCTTCATCCGTCTTTCTCTTTTCCCTGTAAAATGTGTTCATCCTGGTGTATTGTTTAGATCTTTGTCCTCAGTATGAAAGACTGGTCTTTTTGGAAAGAACTGAGAGACCATGCATGGTTTTTGTCTTTTTGTCAGTTGTCTAGCATGACAATAGAACATTATTCCCCTTATTCTTTGTTTATATCAAAGACCAGTTGAGATCTTGGTGATTGATGCCATTTGATTCAAACATGAGATTTTTTTTCCCCCTTATCTTTTGTGTCTCTGTCCTCAGACTTAGTCATGTCTCAGATGGAGAAGAAAGCAGGGCTGCTGCGAAGGACCTCATCCTCTAAAAAACCTCTAAAAGAGAAGGTGGTGCTGATGTATGATGAGATTTTTGCGGTAAGTATTACAGCAGGAGACAGTCTGTGGTGGAAATTGAAGAGAAATAAAAGTACGTTAAAAAGTTTAATGTAATCCTGTCTGTTTTCTGTTGTTTGTTGATTTAGAAAGAGGATCCAGCCAAAAACAACCCTCGCTTTTGGGATGAACTGTTTCTAATGAAGGTAAAATGAAGCAGAGGCTTCATTCTTTGTTCTTTGAGGGCTCCAGACTTATTTATTATGGCAAGGCAATTGACACTGATGTCAATAATAACTATAGAGTTGTAGACTCTGGAGCTGTTCTTTTTAAAAAAAAATAATTCCTGAGCTGAAGCTGTAATGAGCAGAGGTTATAGCAAAACTGTTTAAATACACCTCACAGTCCTTATGAATGTCAACTGTACAGTCTCCTCCTTTGCATGTAACCTCTCTGCCAACGTCTGTCCACCATGTTTCAGGTAAATCTAGAGTACCTGGAGTCGAAGCTGGAGAGTTTAGATGGGGAGGAGGTTCAGCGGATCCAGGACAACATCAACTCTCTGTTTCACCACTGTGTTCAGGCTTTGGGAGAGGAGCACCAGATCAAAGTGGTCAATGCCCTGCAGGTAGAGCTTTGGGATCAATTGATTTTACTGCTTAATTTTATTTTGAGGTTAAGGATGATACTCACATGAGAACTGTTTTTACTCTTACCTGGACTATTGCTCAATAGTCTGTGAAGCTAATCGACAAACAGGAGTTTTTAGATTCAGGTAAAATGTAAACATACTTTGATTTCCACTGCTAATAAAAGTAAGAGAGCTGTTCCAACAAAATCCCTTTAATTTTTGGGAAGTGTCTCAGTTCGGAGCCTGTGAAAAGGGAGAGATATATATGGGTTGATTTTTAAGCAGGTTATTCTTACTGTTTTTATAACATTACTCAAATGTCTGGCCCCTCTAGTATCTGTCTCGATCAGTTTTGTTTCAAGCGCCTATTTCCACAAAAAAAAGCATTTTTTAAAGTTTTCTGGCTCTCACCCTTGAACCCTGCCTCCCTCCTCAGACTCTTTGTGCGCTTTTCCGAGGGGTTCACCAGAAGAACAAGTCTGCATCGGGCTTTGACATCATCAACATGCTGATGGGGTTTGACAAAGCTGAGCAAAGAATGAAGGTGTGTGTTGATCATTTCTTGAATAAAGTGAGAAGATGGTTAAAATGTTTTAATGTGCAATCTCCTGCTTCCCCTTCAGGACTTGATGGAGAGACTGGACAGCCTTCTGTGTGGAGATGGATCAGAGAGTCTGAAGAGCTTGTGTCTCAAACTGCTGCTGTGTCTCGTGACGGTGAGACAGGAATATAAAAAGAGGAGCATTAATAATAATGTGGAGGAGTTTGGGGAATGCTGAATATGAAAAATGTGTTGACAGGTAACGGACAATATTAGTCAGAACACCATACTGGAATACGTGATGATCAACAGCATCTTTGAAGCTATTCTGCAGGTGCGTGATATTCAAAAGGTTGAGACCTCTGTTATTTAAAACTGTCTTTCTCCACAGTCAGTTACCTCTGTTGTCCCTCTCTTCTCTCCTCTCCTCAGATTCTGTCAGATGTGTCCAGTAGAGGGCAGCATGGTTATGATGCTGTGGTTCTCCTGGCACTGCTGGTCAACTACAGGAAATATGAGGTAAGACCATATAACAAACGCATAATGCATCAGGCAATTCAACAGTATGCTCCATCATTTTTTAAGTAATGATATTCAGAATAGGTTTGTTCTCTTTCTTAAAAAACACAAATGCACTGTTGCTTTAATATTTAAAATCAGTATAGTATGCTGAGAAAAAAAGCACTATAACAGGATGTTTGTGGAGGTGAAAGTTCAATCTGGGGAATCAATTTTTATTGTAACAAGCAATATCTGTATATTTAGCTTTTAAGTTTGTTAATTTGGAACAAAGGCAGGACTGATCAAAACCATGTTTGGATGCTAAGATACTTGGATTAATTCATGCTTCAAAGACCATTTGAAGAGTGTCTTCAGAACACTCCAACTGAGACATGAATTCTTAACAGGCTGAGAGCATGTTGAAAGTATCACCATAACACATGAATAAAATTGACTTTTTCCCCATCGTATTCAAAAACTGCTTCATTTTTTAAAACACTTTTAAGATTTATTTGTTTAATTTAACCTTTATTTAACCAGGTTAATCCCATTGAGATTAGCAGATCTCTTTTTCAAGGGAGACCTTACCATGAATGGCAGCAATACACAGTTTCACAAAATGCAACATAGACACAGAACAGTACAAATAAGTAATTAAGGTAATGTAGGTCCACAATTAATTAAAACAGTGACATTCAGAAAGTCTGTATTCCAGGGTTTTCACAGCGAATTTCAAGGGATTCAGAGACACCAAGTTTTGCATCTTAAATCAGTCTGCACATTATTCCACGCAGAAGGTGCAGAGAACCTAAAGTCCTTCTTTCCCAATTCAGTACGGACACTGCGAACAACAAACTGTATCAAGCTAAATGATCTCAGATTATGTAACCCAACCTTTAGGATTAATAAGGAGGAAAGATAGCCTGGGATTTTGCCAAGAATGGCTTTGTAGATGAACAGGTACCAATGATCCAAAGAGAATGTGTTGATCATGTTTTTGAGCTTTGTAACTGACATGCTTTGCATCGAATTCCACCCACCTTTCTTAAGGTGGGTAAACTCATTAATAAAGTAAATTCTATTCTATTCTATTCTATTCTATTCTATTCTATTCTATTCTATTCTATTCTATTATTTCATTTCTGGTTAACCACCTGTGTCTTCAGAAGCCTATGGGTGTTGACTTCCACCTGCAGTTATCGACTTCCACTTGCTGCCGCTGGCAAGCTAGCTCAAAACAACTCGCGTGTTATCATTAATGCTCGACAGGGCTTAGTGCAAACTTTTCACAAAACATCCGCACTGTGACTCCACCTCCGATTTTTGTTCATTTTGTCGCTTTCTCGCTTTTAAAAGCCGCTTATTAGAGTGAGTATGACAGCTAGGCTAACATCGTCAGCTTTGTGGTCTCCATGGCGATGTAAACAAAACGTTCAACCGGAAGAGCAAAACCGGCAATCGTGATAAACTGTAGGGAGTCAGGAAAAAGGTGGATATCTTGGAGTAATAACTTTGTCAGTGTGGGAGGCAGGATGAAGGGAGGAGTGTTGATTTTTTGAGTGAACCCTCATATGAAAGCACATCATCCAGAATCCCAGGCCCTGCCTCCTTGTTGGTTGACTGGAAAGCAGCTTGTTGACAAGCAAAAATAGACCCAAACTTTAAGTCACACTTGTGACAGAGTTCTAATGGCATCCTATTTCTCTTATGTTCTGATTTTCAGTCTGTGAATCCGTACATAGTAAAGCTGTCCATTGTGGATGATGAGCCAACGCTTGATGTAAGTATGACTCAGCAGAAAAATGATGAGCCAGTACGACGTCAGACAGGTTGTCACAGGTTTGACTAAAACCCTGCGTGTTTTTTTCTCAGGGAATGGGGATGGTTGTCCACCAAGCTCTGACAGAATATAACAGGTAAGATCTAGAAATGAATGATTTTTCGTGTGGGTTTTTTTTTTTGTCATTGATTTGGGGCACAGTGGGCTGAGGCTGCAAGCATCATCAGTTGAGTTTGATGTCTACAGCAAATGTTCTATTTCCACTCTCCTGAATAAAAACAGGCCTTTTTTATTCTTTGGGTTATTTATATCTGACAGTTTTCTTTGTCCGTCTGTAATGCTTTTTGGATGAGGCAGAGGTTCAGAAATTAAAATGCTGTTTGTGAAGTCTGCATGTGTTGAAAGATGCTTCAGAGTGATGGATGGTGTCTCTGTATAGTTCATTGTTTCTGTGTTTAAACTGAATACTCCTTGGATAATGAATAGCAGGGAGTGGAGGGGGGATGTATGGGAAATATGTGTTAAGTTAGAAGTGCTGTGTTGAAGTGGGTTCATATATCTCTGTCTCTGCTGTTGTAAAAACTTAACTGCCTTCATTTTATTTCTCATTTTCTTCTCATTTTAATTACTTCTTTCTTCCTGTCTGCTCTCATGCTTTTAGGCAGTACAAAGACAAAGAAGAGGAGAACCAGGGTGGCTTCTTCTCAACCCTCACGAGTATGGTACGGTCTTTTTTGTTATGTTTTTAAAAGAGACAACTTACATGTGAATGTACTGAATATCCATGTACTGTGCTTTCTGTCCACAGGTGGGGAGCATGTTTATAGCAGACGCTGATGAGAAACTCTCTGTACAGTAAGTTAAAAGCCATTTAACTTCTTGGTCTTTGGTCACATTTAGTAGAATAGTTTGGCTGAGATCGTCCATTATGGCTGTGGGCCTTCGTTGTCCGTTTGTACATCTGTTATGATTGTTAATTTTGGCTAAAATCAACTTATATCCTGTCATAACAAACAGCAAATCAATCAATAAATAATATACAATAAGTTTCACATTTAACAGCCTGCATCATCATCATTCATCAATTAAATTTTAAAGATCTGATGCCGAGGGCAATGCTTACCTACATTGTTAATAAAATGTGGCATTAGATCCTTGAGAGTGACAGTTTAGATCCTTTTGTTTTTCTTTTATGTGTTAGTTTTGTTAAACCACTGGTGGTTTTGTTACTTAATTCCCTTTCCGATTCCCTCTTTTTGAAAAGTTGCAGGTTGGTGTCTGTGTGACCAAGTTTAAGCCAGTCAGGATGAAATGTGGGATAAATGATGTATAAGTAACACAATGCAGAAGTTAATGTAATAGAAAATAAAAAGAATGATCTGCCGAGGCAGCTGCTGGTAAACTTTAGACCTCATACTGGCCCTTGCTTTTTTTCCCTAAGCTTGACTGCATCACGGCATAAATGGTCTAATATTCTGTGAAGTTTGAGAGTTTTTCTTTTTCTAACTGAGCAACTTGACTCTAACTACAAACTGTCTTCTCAAGGACAAATGAGGCGATTTTGTTGGCGCTTTATGAAGCTGTTCACCTAAACCGCAACTTCATCACTGTATTAGCACAGGTGAGATTTATGACTTCTTCTTTACGTGGATGTACGAGCTCACCCTATTCTTGATGTCAAAAATTCAAACGATGACCACTGAAACATTTTTTACTCTTGATAATTGTTATTGTTCCTAAACTAGAGCGATTAGAGGCTTGTAAAGGGTCTGTGTCATCTGAAAACTGAGAAGCCATCGTCATTAACATAGTTATATCAAAGCTGTCTCATATTCTGGATAAATTGTAGTTTATTAAGTTATTCATGTACTTTTACTGTGCAAATGTTTTTTTTCTCTGACCCCTGATTCACACATACTCCATCAGCCCTTGCGTATTTCGAGCGCAGCGCATTCCATAGCAGCTGAACACGCAAGATCACAAGATCACAGGAGAACCACGTGTTCCTGCAGGAATCACACCCATGACAGCTACTTGTCTGATAATTAATCAGTATGATAAACTCACCTGACCCCCCCAGAACTTCAGCAATTTCATTCCATCACTTTTCGTTTCTGTTGGTGTCCTTATATAAAGGATGTGCTGTGTCATATATTTGATTTTCCAAGTCCAAGGTAAACTTTTCCCCGTCCGTGGCGTCAGATTTCCTCTGGGTCTGACCTGCTGATGACTTCTGTCCCTGTACCAGTGACGTAGTTTTAATATATCAGGATACTTTTACAATCGGCAGCCAGGACATGATGCTTTATTTTGAAATTACTGGATACTCTGATCGTTTTTCGTGTCTACTTTCCTGTTTGGTACGATCTGCTCTGCAGAGATTGACACATCTATGCAGCGTACTCCGGCAAAAATAGATTCACAGTGGAACAGCCGGGAGCAGCCGTTGTTTGCACGCGTCGGAGACGGACCACAGCGCAGGCAGTGTGAATGCACTGATTGACTAGTGACTAGAGTGGTAGCTTAGTGCTATGGTGGCGTGAGCATGATGTATGAATTGTATCCTCACATGAATAAACCTTGAAGGAACCACAATTTGGCTCTTTCAAAAGAACAAAAGAAAATTAAATTCAAAAGAGGAGTGTGACTTTTGCAGGTTTATCCATGTTTGCCTTTGCCAAACCGACCAGCCTACACTACACATTACCTTATCTTAATTTTTTTTCCCTTTTATTTTGGCAAGACTTCACGCATTTGCGCAGTGTACAACTGATGCGCATGAGGAGGCTTGTGATTGGATGACAGGCGGTGTGATTGGCACATGATCTGCCACCGCCGTTTTATCTGATCTAGGATCTGATGAGTGCAGTCTACTGTATTTACAAGAGTTAATAGACAATTTGCGGGACAGTTGCGGTCCCATATGAAACAAACCACTGTAGCCCAATATATGGGATGTCCTGGCTAATACGGGACAGTTGGCAACCATAGTTTAGTGCGTGGCGCTGATGGACAGCGGCACTCACGCTGTATGTGTGAATTAGGGGTTAGACTCCATGTGACTCTCCTACCCAATCTGTGATGTTACAAGAAACAGCTTTTCAGTATTGATAAGATTATGCATCTCTTTTTTTATTTACTGAACAGAGCCACCCTGAGATCAACATTTCAACCACGCCCAGCACCCCGACTCCGACCACACCCACAACACCTCTTGGTACAACGCCACCCTCCCTCGACAGTAAGCCAGACACCTTTTCAGTTTTTTATAGACAAGCTGCCAGGAACACGGATTCTGTATCTGTTGCATTAATATTAGGGTTGATACCGAAAGGTGGTGCCCATCGGGTGCCGGTTCTGACGTAACCGGTAGTAACCAGACCGAATAAAAACTAACATTTTGGTGCCTCATTCTGATGCTTGGCTTTTTTTTTGTCACCATCCCCTTTCTGGTGTAAACATGCGTGATGTCAGTGACGCTACTCACTGGCTACTCAGTCAGCATGCTTGTTGATCTGATACTAGTGGCGAGAGGATCAATTAGGGTACCGAAGGCAAAACGATCTAAAGTTTGGCTGCCTTTCACAGCCAAGGATGTTGACTCGGCAACATGTAACAAGTGCAATACATTAAATACAATATAAGGAGATAATAATTCTAATTTAATGAAACACCTGTCAACATGTTACTTGTATTTATATTGTTTAAAGATTTACTGTAAGTTAAAATTGTGTTTAATTTGGCCCGGGAAATAAAAGGGTATTGTTTTTTGAAGTGAGTGCGGTTTCGTTTTTTGCACGTACTGGTTCAAGAACCATTGAAGCACCAGAACTGTTTAAAAAGTACCGAGTAGGAACTGGTATCAGTAAAAACCCAACCAATACCCAACCCTAGTTAAAAATTGGTATTTGAAGTACAGTTTTAATTCTGTGTTTGTGTCATTTCTCGTTCCCGGTGTTTCAAAACCAAATTTTCTTCATTGAGGGAGAGTTGAGTTGAAAGCTATAAGTGGGAGCAGGGTCATTAAAACCCAGGTTTTCTCATGTTAGGCTCACCTGTTAATCATCAGACCTCTCAGGTGTTCAGAGACCTTCTTGCTCCACTGGGTTTAAGTCTCTGTAAATATTTGAGCAGCAAACAGAACTGCCGCTTTACAGCCTTAAAGACTGGCTCCCACTTTAAGTCTCCTCTTGTAGGTGGCCAGAACTTACAAATGAGGACAGCTTGGGCTACATGTTAGCAGGCTGTAAGACTCGGCTTCATCTTTGAACAGAAGTTACACCCTGAAGGGGAACACAATGGAGCTCTAGTTATTTTTGGCCACAAAAAAAAAAAAAAAAGCGTGCTTCAGCTTGTGTTATCTCAAACCGTATAAATATACATTTTTAAAAACTCTCCCTCCAAACACGGTGACTCTTGTTCACTCTTGCCTTGAGGCACACGTGTACCCTCAACAGCAGCCTTTCAAATATTCAATGGAGTTTGAAGGTTATCTGCTGAATATCTAATCTGGTTTCTTAATAGTGACATTATAACAACATGCTACATCAACGTGTTTTATAACAACATGTTTGTCCCAGGAGACATCAGAGGCGAATATTGTTGCCAACATGTTCAAAAGCAAGTCATTCGTCATGTACATGCACCGTGACTGTTAAAAGGTGCATGTTCCTATCTTCGGCTCGCTCTCCTACCATTGCTGTAAATCTAAGAGCCATTCTCAGTATAAAATATTAACCCCCAGCTTTAAATACAGATGAATGTTTGACATTCAGCGTGCAGTACGCCTCGTCATGGGAGCTCAAGCTCTAAGAGGACGACCAAGGACCAGAAGCACTTTCTCACAAACACGTGTATGCTGTGCAATGACAAGTCAGGAATACACTTTTACAGCTCTGTGTGATCGTATGTTTCCTGACAGTGTGAAATCATTGGTTCAGCACTGATTGGAGGAAGCAACGACCAAAAGAAGGGGGAGAAATAACTGCCTGATCATTTATCCATGTTTGAGAGAGCAGAGTTTTTTTTTTTTTTTTATGGTGGAAGCTACCTGACAGCAAGCTACAGTGATGGAACTAAGACCTTTCTGAATGTAACACAGTTATTTGCTTCAGTGAGTTTTTCCTCCACAGTAAAGGGAAACAGCTGTTTGTTCTCTAATAGCACACAATAAGCTTTGGGTTCAGGTTCAGGTAACTGGGTCAGAATTATTTATTCAACAACTGACCAAACAGCTCTGTGGTTCGAGGGTTTATGCTATTTTTGTCTTTTTGTGTACTTTACACACACATACATGTAATCTTTCTTTCTATAGAAAAATCACTGGAGGATAGGGTTATTCTGCTTAATTGAAGTTTTTTTATGTGTACATCTATTCCTCAGTGATGAACAACCCAGAGCTGCCTCTGGATCCCAACCTGCAGACCAGTAACCTGCTGATCACCTTCCTTAAATACGCTTCGATTGTAATGCAGGACACTAAAGGTAAACCTCCACATCCTCTCCTTCTTTCACTTTCCTGAAACTTTCACTCTTTTACTTTTCTTGTCCTGATGTGTTCTCATATATCAGAAAGTTGGCAAATAAATCCTTTTGTTATTTTCTGTCTCCAGATGAGCATCGCCTCAACAGTGCCAGACTGTGCCTGATCATCCTCACCTGCATAGCCGAGGTAAGAATCGGGCCACTGCTCTGTCTTTTTCTCCCCACCAAGATTTTCTTTACTCTGACTGTACCTCTGTCTTTGTGTATCTGTGTTTGTGTGATAGGACCAGTACGCTGATGCCTTTCTCCATGATGACAACATGAACTTCAGAGTCAATCTGCACAGAATGGTGAGTGTTGTAGTAGAAATGGAAACTACTCTTTTTAGGATGCAATTTTTATTTGTGACAACTTTTCAAGTTATGTGCTTTTGTCCAATCTGATCAATTTCAGTAACTAAATGTTTTTATCAACCCTTAGCCCGCTATGACCGAGTATACTCGTTTTTGGTCAGCCCTCTTGTTTCCACCAGTGCTGAGACCGAGACTCGTCGCTCTGAACCAGATGAGGGACATACCTCTCTTATAGATCAGATCTATACCCTGTTCTTTATTTAACAGACTAAACAGACTCATTTTATTTATCTTATTTATATGACGGGATGGTTAAGCCTTCACAACTCTCCTCTGCTCTCTGTATTGCGCACAGCAGTGTTTCGCCCCAATGCACAGACACGAATGTGAGCGGCGCGCACAAACAGACAGACAGGCAGACAGGCACGCACACTATGTGTAGGACAGAGAGTCCAGAAAAAATGTCACAACCATCACAAGAGATGCAGGAAATGAAAATCTGCCTTTTTAAGGCACTCCCAGGTCATCTCTGTGAAGATCTCATTTCATGTTGAATGATTTCGGAAGTGGTAATTTCTAAAATAAATTCAGCACTGGGGGAAAGGAGGGAGAATTTAAATTCAGCAGGCTAAGGGTTAAAGGGTCTTAGTTTAAGTACATGGTTGCTTTAGCTTTCCAAGTATTCTTGGAGAGTTTGAAAGAAGGTAACTTGTGTGTGATCTTTACATACTGGTTCTACATTTGTTAGGTGAGCAAAAGAGGCAACATTCAGTTTTAAAGAAACGACTTGAAACCACGTACAAACCAAGCCAAAAAAAACTGACTTTAATGGCATTAAAGCATATTTGCAGCCTGGTTCAAGAAACAGCTTAGGTCTGAAAAGCTAACTTTGCTATCGGCACACACTGTACAGTGGGTGAAGTGTGTTTCTAGCTCAGCAGTTTAGAAGACATTAAGGTCACGAGTTTGTCCAATCAGAGGCGCAGCTCACGCGGCTGAAAGGTCTGGCAGGCTGTAGCTGTCAGTGAGGAGACTCAAAGCCCGCCTCTTAAGTCAGTATCTCAAGTACAGCCCTCACTGACAATCAGCCTCATTACTCTGTTTAAAAGCGGATGGGTGACGTCGTGGTGACTACATCCATATATTATATAAACCGTGGGTGAGGGTGTATCAGTTTTTCTGTATGTGAGCACATTACGTGATTCATCATGTTTAACCGTAATAAACTGACCTTACTTTCAAGTGATAATTTGCATTTATGGGGTATTTTGAATTCTGTATTTTTCTGTTTCAGCCCATGAGACACAGAAAAAAAGCAGTGGACAAAAACATCCCTTCACGGCCGCTGGTGTGTGCTGTCCTAGGTATGAGGAGCATTGTTTGAGTCAAAGCAGCTGTGACACAAGTTTAGTGATAAAGCTGTCAGCTCTGATGTAAAAGACATTGATGAAGGTTGGATCATTTATCAATACCGTTTAGCAGTTATGTTTTATTTTTAAAGGGAACTCTTCAGACACATTATAAATAACTAAAAGTCCATTTTTTCCAGTCTTCATTTTAATCTTTGCTCAGGTTTGAATCATTACGGGTCGCAAGAAATGTGACACTCTGTATTCACTGAACTTTATAGAATATGTTCTACACTTGTTTGTTTGTATTCATCTTGTCTTTGTGTCTTTTTTGTCTTTCTTTGTTTAGACCTGATGGTAGAGTTTATTGTCACCCACATGATGAAGGATTTCCCCATGGATCTATACTTGTAAGAAAACACACACACACACACACATAATTCTCCAGTCTGATCCTTCATCCAGCTCCCTCAATCTGCTTTTTCTTTTTTTGCAGACGCTGCGTGCAGATCATTCACAAACTGCTGTGCTACCAGAAGAAGTGCAGAATCAGGTTACAGTACACCTGGAGAGAGCTGTGGTCAGGTATGGAGGCCTCACTTTTATTGGTCACATCAGATGTGTTTGGTAAGCAGGGGCTTCTTTTGAATCTGAGAATTTAATCTGATAGTTTGCTTCATTGCATTTGGGCAGAAGTTAGCGCAGCTGTGGTTGTAGTACTTTCAACTAGAGATGTTCCAATACCATTTTTTCCCCTCCCGATACCGATTCCGATACTTGTGCTGTGGGTTTCGGCTGATACAGAGTACCGATCCGACACCAGTAGGTTATTAAAAAATATATACTACGCCTGCATGACTGTGATATGATTATCATTGTGGTAAGGCCTGCCTCAGGTTAAACCCTTTGTAAAACATGAATACATACAGCAAATTCAAGCCATTTATTTTAAAATGTATTTTTTAAATAGAACAGTATTAAAACAGTAGTGCAAATGAAACTTGACGAAATAAATTTAGGAATACTCAATATATGCCACAATATTTTTAAATAAAAAGGCATTTAAATGGAAGAGTATAAAAAGAGTAGTACAACAGCAACTAAGATAAATCAATCTATGTCTGGTCCGAAGATCGAGAGCTCAACTTGACTCAGAAGCACCACAGAGGCAAAAAAGTTTTATCAGTTTTTAATGTCACAACCAGGGAATCGATGTGAATGAGAGTCTTTTCTAGAATCCAAAACTGCTTGATAATCCAAAGGTGAGGGGTGAATGAATGAATGAATCCAACTTAGAGTGTGGCAGTGCGGCAGAGCTTGGGCGGCGAGGCAGGGGAAGTACGGGAGACACTGGAAAAAGAGGAGGACAACGGTGATTAGTCAGGATCCAGAAAACACACAAGGAAAACTTTTCGGATACCGATACCAGAACTTTTGGCAGTATCGGCACAATTTCCGATACTGGTATCTGAATTGGAACAACTCTATTTTCAACCCTCTCAAAAGAGTGAAGACTGGTGGCTAGGAGAGGAGAATATCTGGTCGGTTAAGCTGGGGAGTGAATGAGAGAGAATGAACAGCAATATGAGAAAAAAACATAAAAATGGGAAGAAAAAAATGAACCTTATGTGGATATTAAAGTTGCTGTTTTTTTTACCTTTAAGTGATCTGACACGCAAGAGTAATTGATTTGAGTTTTATTTTTTGTTTTCCTTGCAAAGATACTTGCATCGTACACCGTGCATCACCAGCTCATGGATCAACAGCTGTGTCTTGTCTTCACGGAAATGGAAAGTTCCTCACAGCTTTGGCAAAAGTTTTCAAACCCAACATTTGCATAATTGAAATAGGAAGCACTTTAAATGTTACTCCCGGTGGAGTATCATGAATAGTTCCAGCTTCCTCGAAACCAAGCCAATTTACTCCCAAAGTCTTCAGGGCTGCTGTTTTTTTAAAAATGTTTTGCATCACTGAAATAGGATAACGAGTCTCTTAAGAAAGCCGGCCCATCCTGGTGGCCTGTTTCCAGCCTTGTTATCACACAGTGGAATAACATATCAGCCTTTAATGGCCCCATTGTACCGAGTCTCATTAGGATAAATATTCCTCTCATCAAAACAATAATCAGCTGAAGTCCCTGAATGACGTTGACCTTATCCTCATGGTGATGATAATGGCACATCCTGAAAGAAGATTGGAGAGAAAAGAAAACCAAACAAATCAAAATGATTGTCTTCATTCAGAGTGCCCTGGTACCAGCCTCCTCGGTAAAAACTTTGCTGTGCACGTTTTGGTTCCTCTTACGTGTTTCGTTTCACTCTAAGAGTCGATTTTTGTGCAGAAAGGTTCCCCCCTCCTGTGTTTTCCATTATCTACCTTAATAAAAACACACACAGGAAAGCAGACTCCTGCCACATGACTCAGCGTGTCGGCGACTATCAGCACTCCAGATTATTTCATTACTGTGTGCATGTCTCTCTCTGCGCAGCGCTCATCAACCTGCTGAAGTTCCTGCTGTCAAACGAGACCACACTGCTGGCCAAGCACAACATCTTTCATCTGGCCTTACTGGTGAGATCATACACACGCACACGCACACACACATACAGTTCAGACACGACTTTGACAAAGTGCAAGAGGGAATGAAAATGAGTTTCTGAGGGACGTGTGTGTTTTCTAACACTGAGAAAAGAGCCAGATGCTGTGCTCGGGGTGCTGCTTCTAGCCTTGTGTGTGTGTGTGTGTGTCTCAGCTCACACTCCAGACTCTAAACTGCTTTCTTATCAGTCAGAAGAGACACCGAACAGGCTTTGTGTGTAGAATCTCCTGCTGTGTAAACTCTCTCTTTTATACCCTTGTTTCTCTTGTTGGCGTCTTTTATTTTGAAACAGAGCTGCATTGAGTTGTTCATGCTGTGTTTCTTCTTTTTCCAGGTAGTGAACCTGTTCAACATGTTCATAACATATGGTGACACGTTCCTGCCCACCTCCAACAGCTACGACGAGCTGTACTATGAAATTGTACGAATGCACCAAGTCTTTGACAACCTCTACTGTATGGGTATGTTAGCACTGATGTAGTTTTACATCCTCACACACATCTCAAATAGTAGCCATCACAAATCATCAGAAAAAGGCTGATCTCTTTCTTCATAACACAGCTCACGAGTGAGTTCCTTTATTTTTACTTTGCAGTTTAACCTTATAAATATTAAATCATCATCATCAACAAAACATTATGCTAATTTGTAGCTTTCCCTTTGTCACTTATTAGTTACTCAAAGCAGCGTTACTGTTTTAGTTGCAGCAGTGCTGAGATCACCAAAGAGTTATAAGCAAAGAAGAGGAGTGTTTTTAAAAGTCTGAAAGCTGACGGATGGTAAAAGACGACTTCCATCGTGTCTCTGTGTTTGTTTCTTATTCTGTTCTCTTTCTTCCTTACAGTTTTGAGAGTATCAACCAACACAGGCCAGTGGAAGGAGGCAGCCAGCAAAGTCACACACGCACTCGTCAACGTTCGGTAAATGCACACATGAATACACAGAGTGAGAACACACAAGCACACTGCGCTAAGGAGAAAGGAGTCATTGGATAACAGAGAATCAAAAGAGGTCAAATAAAGTGAATGACATTAAGTATTTAAACTAATTTATAAGACGTTCTTTCACTCTTTATTTCCCTCCCTAAGGCCCCTCTTTCTGATAATTTATAAGCTTTCATCTTCACAGTGCAACCAAACTTTACTCCATTCACACCCTGCACAGCACCCCCACTTTACTGTTCCCCCTGTAATCTCTCTTTCATTCCCCATCCTCCCCGAGGGGATGACTCTCAGAGGGTCACCCTGGCTTTGAGGACCCTGAGGGCCCCCCCTAGTCGAGCAGGGTGTTCCCTCAGGATTCACCCGCTCACAGCAGACTCTGTGCTTAAATAAGCAGTCTGATGAGAAGTGGGAGGAAAAGATTAAAAGAGTAATATTGACAGAGTTGATTACAGCGAGGTATAAAGAACCCACAGAGGGACCAATTCCCCGATTACTCCCACATCACCCCCCCTCCCACATATAGTAGCAACAAAACAGATTTTAATGAATTTTGTCACCAGATTCTATCTTATATAGGACGCCCTCTAAAATACAGCATCTCCTCCGACAGTCATTTTATTGAATAAACTCCCTGGTTCTTTTTCCTAATAGAGGGACAGAGCTGGGATGGGCTGGCTGCAGGTGTTTTTGTCTCGGGACGTTTTTCATGGTTTGGGGTAAAAACCTGTGCTGAAGTTAGGCGGCACAGTATAAACTGCTGAATAGAATAACATTAAAAGCTATTTCCAAATCCAAGCCATCAGATTTTTATTTTTGTCCTACAAAAGATGCAGATGTGCCTCATAAACACTGCCTGCTTAATATTTCATCACAACAACAATGTCTTACATATGAGCATAAATACATGATAATGACGAGAGTTGTGCTGCAGAAGGTGGTACAGCACACCCTCAGGCGTCAGGCTGGAAAGACTGACATCATCACTTTACAGACGCTTCGGTTTCTTTTGAAGCCACTTCTTCCAGCAGTGCTATTGTTCAGTGCAGATGTTCAAAGTGCTTGTTATGGCGCTCAGATCCACATGAAATAGAGATGCATTGTGATTTGAAAGGAAGGTGTATGTGTGAACCAAGCGGCAACCTCCGGTCTGAAAATATGAGACAACGCGGAAGTGCTAAAATCTGTAGTTCGTCGAGTGTCTGCTTGAGGCTGGCTCCGGAAGTACCTGAAGTCACAAACACACCAAGCCAAAAAAGCCGTTTTCACTCCCAAAATAAGCACATTTACAGCCTGGTACAAACAATGTCTCCCATCCGAATCTGTAATTTCACTAACGACATGCACTGTACGGGGGGACTTTTTTTCTAAGTCGGCAGTTTCAACAATATTAAGATCGCCAGTTCGTCCAATCAGAAGTACAGCTCAGCTTACGTGACTGCCGGGTGCCCTATGGCTGTTACTGTGGAGACCCAAAGCCCAGCTCATTTCCAATATTTCTGCACCAGCCGTTTTGCTTCAAAAATCCATTTCAGAAACAGATGGATGTCGCTGCGTAGGCTACGTCCATTAATTATACAGTCTATGGTATGAGCTCTATGATATCACACTTGTGAATAATATGATTTAAATACTTTTCTGCTTTTTTCTATCATTTTTTAACACAATTTCTTTAGCAGTCTTTTCAGTCTTAGGTGCTGTTTACATGAGAACAGTATTAGGATGAAACGCAAAAGTATGGTTGCGTGTCGGCCTCTTGTTTACACGGAAACGCCCTTTTAGCCAACCTAAAACACAACTGTTTCAAAAACGCTCGCCAGAGAGGAATTTTCCTGATATGCTGCAGCCACTGTTGCTGTCTAAACGGCAAGCCCACGTTTTCAATAGAAACGCTGATGTCATGCTCCGTTTTGTGCGCATTCCACTTTCATTGTGGGGAATTGTCATGCCCGAACCGGACAACAACAACTGCTCGATGACGGACTTCTGTGTTGTGCTCGTGCTGCTGAATCTGCGGACTGCCTTTCAACAAAATGTGCATCAATTGCTCCACTTCTGACCTCAGATAAGATACTTTTAATATATACAGCAGATGATCAGCCCACCTCTTCTTCGGCGGCAGACTACCAAAAGACTCTACAGTTATATCGTCATCTACAGGCCTTGTATGCATACTACAGCGTTTTCAGTCCTTCAGCGTTTTTTTGCGTTTTCGAGTGAAACGCTGTGAAACGTAGTCGTAGAAACGGGGCCTTATACATGTAAAACTTCACACAAAACAGCTGCATGGAGACTCTTGTAGAGACTTCCGGCATGACACTGAAGCAGACAGCAGCATAATTTTGACGCTCCCAGGTGGTCTACTTCCCCCCTAACAAATCCTTTATTTCTCGATGAAACTTTTGTTTAATGGAGCATGACAGGGGGGAGGAAACGTACAACTAAAGGAAAATCGCAACAGAATACGGAGACGAGTGATTTTTCAACAAATGTGAGCGAGGAAACTTGCAGCGGCGTTAGCAACAGGGCTACACACGACGACATGGAAGCTATTCAAGCTAACATAATCGCTGAAATACAGGCGGTTCGAGTGGACGTGAAAAAAGAACTCACTGAAAGTATCGGACAGCTGCAGCGGGATTTAACAGAATTCAGGGGAGAAACTAACCACAAGCTAAACACAATTGTCGCCGACTTTAAAGAAATAACGGACCGGGTCGAGCAGACGGAGCAGAGAATAAACGACGTAGAGGAGTGGAGTGCAAACATGACAGAAGTACTCAACCACACCATGGAACTTCAGGAGGACCTGCGAGCTAAACTGACAGACCTGGAGGCACGTTCGCGCAGAAATAATATACGCATTCATGGTATCCCCGAGGGAGCCGAAGGTGAGAATATTCAAGACTTTATTACGAAGTTTATCATATCTGAGCTACACCTTCCAGACGCCCCCCTCGGCATACAGCGATGCCACAGGTCTCTCGGAGCTAAGCCCCCGCAAGGCTCCAACCCAAGATCGGTGGTTGTTTTTTTTCTGGAGTACAAAACGAAAGAGATGATTCTACGTGGTGCTTGGAAAAAAAGAGAGATCTTCTACGACGGCAAACGAGTGTTTTTTGAGCAAGACTACCCGACAGAAATAATAATGAAGAGAAAGGCGTACTCCACTGTTAGAAAGACATTAAAGGAAAAAGCACTTCGTTTCCAGACCCTACATCCAGCGAGGCTCAGAGTGTTCTTTGACACCGGACCAGTCATTTATAACAGCGCTACAGAGGCCACGGACGACTTGGTGAAAAAAGGACTGATCCAAAACAACAGCGGAGAACATCCCCCGGCGAAAGACACACCTGCAAGGAGATCGAGACAGCCGCCGTGGGAAACAGCAGGCTCTACAGCACGCCGTCATCGGGAGGTTCGGATGAAAGACGTCAAAGAAAAACTCAAGGAGTTTCGGCACAATGACAATTCTACAAAAACCGACTGAATTAAAGTTCGAAAACTCCGGTAAGAATTATAGGACATTCAGGGATAAAGCGAAAATTCCTATCCTCAAATTGTATCATTTGAAGTGGCCACTATGGGATCGATTTTGAATCTGCTTTTTCATGTACACTGCTCTGATTGTAATTTATCAGAAACAGCAGTATGCACTTGTAAGGGACCCTTTGAGTTCTAAGGCCTCCCCTACTACATCAGAAGTTGAGATAATACTTCATAGATGGAAGTCAACTTTGTTAAGTGTGGTGTTTAAGTTCATATTAGTTCTTAAGATAATGTTTGTTTGTTCAGGTCATCACGAAGAATACAGTTGTTTGGGTAAAATTAAAACATAATTAATGATTGTAACACAGCACAGAGAACATAACATTATTAGCCTTAATGTGAATGGGTTACATAACCCTATAAAAAGGAGCAAAGTCATAGCCAAAATGAAAAGAGAAAGACAGGATATATTTTTTATGCAGGAAACACACCTTTCTGATATTGAACATAGAAAGTTTGAAAAACTTGGATTTAAGAACACCTTCTATTCTTCTTTAAAAGGAGGGAGGAAAAGAGGAGTCCTAATTTTGATATCAAATAGAATAAACTTTCAGTTTCTGTCACAAATTGCAGACCTAGAAGGGCGGTATGTACTGGTCAAATGTCTGATTGATCACAAAGAAGTAACCCTATTGAATGTGTACAGACCCCCTGGTAATGACAAGCAATTTATCAAGAAAATTTTCAACTTGATAACTGAAGAGGCATCAGGTGTATTAATATGTGGAGGAGATTGGAATGTGTGTTTGAATCCCATCTTAGACTCTACAAATAGAACCAGAAAGATTCAGCCTGAAGCTTTATTTGTTAAAAAGATATTGAAAGAAATAGGTATGTTCGATATATGGAGGGACTTGAACCCACATGATAAACGTTTTACCTTTTTTTCCTCCCCACACAGTGTACATTCAAGAATTGACTATTTTTTTATGTTTAAAACAGACAGAAGTATAATTATAAAATGTGATCTTGGTGTAAAGGATATCTCGGACCACGCAGGTGTATATCTTACATTAAAATTAAATCACAATCCAAGAGAGACCTTATGGAGACTAAATACAGGTCTTCTTAATGATAGAAAACTTCAAAATTTTATAAAAGATGAATGGAAAGAATACATGATGAACAATAATAATGGTACAGTGTCTCCCAGTACTCTGTGGGATGCATCAAAAGCTGTCATCAGAGGCAAACTAATAATGTGGTCTGCTCAAAGGAAAAAGGAGAGAGAGAAAGAAGTTAAGGAGTTAACTGAGAGGCTTGGATCTCTGGAGGGTGAACATATAGAAACAAATGACCCTAACACCTTAAACCAAATACAAGAAGTAAAACAATTATTAAACAATATTTATGAAAAGGAGATTGAGAAGAAAGCAAAATTTATTAAACAGAGCTATTACGAAAATGGACCTAAATCAAAAAAATTACTGGCATGGAGGATTAGAAAACAACAGGCCGAAAGACTGATAACAAAAATCAAAGACCCTGACACCAATAAACTTTGTCATGAAGCAGATGACATACAAAAAGCTTTTGAAAAATATTATACAAGGCTGTATTCTCAACCACAGGCAGCTGAACTAACACAGGTCCATAACTTTGTAACAGCTTTAGATTTACCATCAATCGGAACTGAGCAAAACAAACTGTTAACCGAAGAGATAACAGCGAAAGAAATTAACAGTGCAATATCTAGACTGAAAGCAAACAAAATGCCAGGTGCAGATGGTTACCCATCAGAATGGTATAAATCTTTCAGACATATTTTAATCCCTACACTTAAAGACTGTTTTAACTATATTCTAAAGGGTGGAAAACCCCCGTTGTCCTGGAAACAAGCCATTATTTCCGTAATTCCTAAGTCAGGTAAAGATAAAACAGAATGTAACTCATATAGACCCATTTCTGTTTTGAATATAGATTATAGATTATTTGCGACAATACTAGCTAAAAGAATGGAAAATGTTATCCCAGATCTAATAGATACTGACCAGACTGGCTTTGTAAAGAATAGGCAAACCCAGGACAACGTGAGGCGTGCTCTTCACATCATTGACCACATGAATAATAATATGAATGAATCTGTTGTTGTCAGTCTTGATGCCGAAAAGGCTTTCGACTCGGTCAGATGGGAATATCTGTATGTCACTCTCCTGAGATTCGGCTTTAATAATCAACTAGTGAACTGTTTAAGGGCTCTATATTGCTCCCCAACTGCTAGAATTAAGATAAATGGCACTTTGTCCAGAGAAGTTTCTCTTCAAAGAGGGTGCAGACAAGGATGCCCACTTAGCCCCCTTTTGTTTGCCTTATTCTTAGAACCATTGGCACAAGCTATCAGAGAGGATAAAGATATATATGGGGTTCAAATTGGAGAAACACAATATAAAATATGTGCCTACGCTGATGATATTTTGTTGACATTAACTAACCCCAACACCTGTCTACCTAAGCTACTATCCCTACTCAAAACATTTGGCTCTTATTCAGGTTACAAGTTAAACCTTCCTAAAACTCAAACACTCACTTTTAACTACCTGCCACCAGAAAACATATGTAAAATGACTAAATTTAAATGGAAAAACACTGTACTTAAATATCTAGGTGTACATATACCTAAAGATTTGTCAAGAATTTTTGACCACAACTATCCCAGTATAACAACTGATATTAAAAATGATTTAAACCGCTGGTCAATACTTCCAATGAATATGTACAATCGAATAGACATTATAAAAATGAATATACTACCCAGACTGCTTTTCCTCTTTCAGTCCCTGCCTGTGGGGATACCTACTAAACAATTTATAGAATGGAACAGACTGATCTCAAACTTTATCTGGGATAAGAAAAGACCAAGAATTAGACTTCAGACATTACAATTGCCAAAGGATCAAGGTGGAATGGCTTTGCCATGCTTAGAAAACTACTATAAAGCAGCGCAGCTGCGCACACTGATGTGCTGGTGTGACTGTAGCTGTGACGCGAAATGGAAGAGTCTAGAACAAAGTCGAGTAGATATTCCACTTCAATCTATTTTGGGCGACAAAACACTCCAGAAGGAATATTTAAATAAGCTTTCTAAATGGAGTGCGGCCCCTTTAGGCATCTGGCTGGAAAAATTTAAAGATAATAAATATGAAAAAGCTTCTAGAGTGCTACGCTGGGTTGCTTATGACCCCGACTTTACCCCAGCTAAACTAGACAACAGATTTAAGCAGTGGATCAGTAAGGGGATCACATCCTACTGTTCTATATCAACTAATAAAGGGTTAAAGTCCTTCCAACAATTGACAAGAACTTATAACTTAGAAAGGCATGATTTCTACAGATATCTTCAACTGAGAACTTACTTTGTAAAAAACATCTTAAATACAGAGGAGGAGGAGTGTCTGATAAAACTCTTTGTTGATATGATTAACGGTAAGACTAGTAAAAAAACTATCTCTAGAATCTACCATGCCTTACAACAGGATAAGGGAGTTTCCACTCTATACGTTAAGGCCAGATGGGAGAAAGATGCTGGTATAAAACTGACTGAAGAGGAATGGCTAAACATATGTAATATACAATCGACAACCTCAAGCTCCCCTTTGTGGAGAGAATACACATGGAAAAACATATTAAGGTATTTTATCACTCCTAAAATAAAACAAATGCAAAAGAACAATCCAGTATATGGTCAGTGTTGGAGAATGTGTGGTAATATGTCTGCAGGTCATTTTCATATATTTTGGGATTGTCCTGTTATTTCTTCTTACTGGACAGATGTTATGACTGCAATCAAATGTATAGTTGATCCCGAGCTTAACTTTTCCTTTAGTGTTGTTTATTTGGGAAATCTACCAACTGGACTCAAAAAACATGACAGATACATGTTACAAATACTCCTGGCAGGTAGTAGAAAAACAATTACCAAGAAATGGTTGAATAAAGAACCTCCAACAATCGCCGAATGGAAAGGGATAATTCAGGACATTTATAGGATGGAACAGTTGACATTCTCTCTGCGGTATGCCACCAAAAAAGGGGAAAAATACTGGAAAAACTGGAAATCATATTGTAACTTGAAATGATGTCACCTTTTGAGAAACCTGTTCTGGAATAACATGAGACTCTCGAGCTCAAACGACATATATTTTGTTCAAGGGGACTGAGGACCCATTTGCACACTTCATTGCAAAACTATTGTAAGTTTTGACTGTGTTCTATTTCACTTTGTGTATAATTTGAACTTGATATCATGACCTAATAAGAATGAAAAAGAAACAAAAAACATTCTGTACTTCATGTGATGGCCTTCCTTTTTTTTCTGTTTGTTGTTTGGATTGTTTGTTGTACAAAAATATAAAAATATAAAAATAAAGTTTAAAAAAAAAAAAAAAAAAAAAAAAACAGCTGCATGGAAAAGAAACCCTAACAGGGGACCAACGTGATTGATGTTCTCCAGATTAATGGTTGTTTTTTATGTTTAAAAGTAAGCCCAACACGTCTTCAACATTTACATTTCTGTCTTTAAGGGCCATCATCAACCATTTTAATCCCAAGATAGAGTCATACGCCGCTGTGAACCACATCTCCCAGCTGTCAGAAGAACAGGTAAGCACAACACACACCTTTTTTACACAAGAAAACCTTAGCTTCAATATCTTGAAGCCATTTTGGTGGAACTCCTCCGAGACATCGCTCATGTCATTTCAAAAGTAAATCTTGATGAATTTTTTAGTGCGCCATGGAGAGCATACGGTCTTTCAAAGAGTTTGAGGAGGGGTACACTGCATTATATATCTATTCATCTAAAAGTAGTTATAACTGTGTGGCAGAGATGGATGACGCTGAGAAGACGTGAGCTCAAGACACATTCCAGCTGATTCATTGTGCACAGATCAGGCAGATGGGAGGACACTATTCACAAGAAATGAAAGTCGTTTTATGCATGGACACGGCATTCAGTGACTGTCATATTTTAGCTTCACCAAAAAAAAACACTGCGACTCTTACTACTGGATTTACCCAAATGTGAGAGAGGATTTTTTTGTTCTTGAAATGTACCTGAAAAAAAGAAGGATCATCTTCTGCTCCAGGTTTAGTTATAAAGAGTCAACACATAACAACAGAGGACGGAGAGATAAAGGCTTGAGAGATGAGGTGTCTAAACCAAAGTAACACAATTAAACAACAGCTGAATCAGAGATATGATGCTTAAAAAATTATAATAAAATTAAATAAAATAATGGTTATTAAATGCAAAAGAGTCTTAAAAACTCGCTAAGTAGTCACAAAAATGGTGTGACAAAGTGTAACTTTTGAGGATGGTGGGCACAAAAATCTTAAACGTTTGTGTGCATGATAAGAATTGATCAAAGTTTTTCATCAATTACAGTTATGATAAGGTTTTATCCTATTTAAAAGTTGCTATTTGCAAACAGTGACTCTTTAAAAAGTCATCTAATCGATGATTTTACTTTGAGTAACATAAAATCAGCAACTTGTTTTATTGAGTGGGGGGGGTGTCTTCGTGTCTTCTTTATTATGACATGAAAAAAAAAGGATTTCATCATTTTCCAGAAAAGTTTTTTACTTGAAATAATTTTATTTAGAGGAAGGTTCCTCTTGTATTTGGGCCAAACCAGGTCTTTATTATTGCTCTCGAAAAACCCCGATGGTAGCTCACAGGGTTTGTATGTTTAACCTTTTTTTAAATGGGGTTTCTATCCTGGGTGAAGCCACTTCAAAATAATTAATTATGCACTGAGTAAGAGTCCTGCAGTTGTGCAAACACGTAACCTAATAGTGAGACTTGATTTATTGAGCAGCAGGGCAACTTCTGACACCTTGACTTCTTTTTCTATCACAAGTTAAAAAAAAACAAACTTGAAATGGATCTTTGTGCACTAACACATTAGCGAGCGTTCTGAGCTCCATTTAAAACTGAATCATTAATGTTGAACCAGTGAGGAAAGTAAAGCAGCTGGAGGAGTCTGTACTTTTCTTACAGGCTGATAAGAGAGTGATGGATCTGGTCATTATACTCCCCAATTACCTCTCTGCTTTTATCCAAAAGATTTATTCACAACAGAGAGGGGAGGCAGAAGTGAACTTATGAGCTGAGTGGTTTTATATGATTTCCCAATGGTGATTAAACACCCATTGCACACAATAGATCGAGTAAATGTGTTTTTGTAAGTGATAGGTTTTAGCTGACTCTTTTTATACTCGGAAAGGAATAAATGTGTTGGAGGAGTGACCACACTGTGATCCCGTTAACTGATTCTGTGTCACCAGAAAGGCTCTGCTGCTGGAAAAAAATGTTCTTTCATATTATTCATTTTGACCAAGGGGAGATCAAACTAAGAGCTCATTCCTATTAAAAAGAAATGCACTGAAATAAATTCGTGAGAGTAATTTACTTTAAAGTATGTTCAAGTAACTTTTTCTGCATGACAAAAAATAAAGAACTTACCAGGTGAATTTTTCCTGGCAACACATTAGCTTACTGGACCAGCACATGCACACTCGAGCAAATTTAGTGACCGTTCCCAGTTTTTTCCCCCTCCTTCTCTACAATAACAGGTTTTTACAAGTGCTGTGAAAACAAGAAGTGAATATAAAAATCCCATATTGATTCAAAACACATGCCCAAGCCCCAACACCACACCTAACACCATCAAGACATACTAAACAAGATGTACATAAAGACTATTTTTAATGTGGGGGAGGATTGTTGCGGGCTAAAATTGCTGATTTTGCGGCTTTTGGAAAAAATTGCAACAAACGTTTTAATTTTTTAAGATTTTTTTTTTGCAGCATTAGTAAAACTTGCAAAATTAGTCGCAATTTCATTTTAAAAAATACACAATTTATTTGAAATCAAAGGCAACTTGATCCATTGAGAATAAAACGTCTGTCTCTTACTTTCTCTCTTTCACAGACACACTTTTCATCTAAAAACATTACACTTTCAAAAGTATATTTAGAAAAACCTAAAAAGAAAACCCAACAAAAAAACCCCTCATTGATACACTTAAACACACACTCACACACACAACCTGAGTCAAACTGCTTGCACCCTCTGTCACTGTGATCTGTCTCGTATGTTGTTCGCTCGCTACAGTCATTCTTCTTGTGTGTTTTGCGGTAGAAAAGTGTTCGTCAATACATGATTTTGCTCTGTGTTCCACCACAATGTTGCAAAACAGTTTTGTGTAGAACAATTTTGCCTTCCACGGTCCTTAGCTGCAACATTTGTTGGTAAATCAGGGCCATTTTTGTCGGATGCGTCTACTGCTTTATAAACAAAGAAGCGAGTTTCACAGGGGACTGACTGCTATGATTGGAGAAACTTGAGGGGGTAGGAGAAACTATTATGATTGGTCAAACTGTAAAATAAGTTGAAGTGATTGGACAAAATTACAAGGTTGCCCAGAATTCACAGGGATTGACTGAATTTGTGTTAAGTGTTGCGATCAAACATCGCAACTTCCTCCAATAGAACCCCAATCACTTCCTGGAGGGACTGACTCTGGCTGCGCATTGGCAGCGCCTGTGACCGAGGATATTTTGGCTTCAAAAACGGTACAATGGTAAAAGGTTGAGCCAAGTTGTTTGGCAGGACATCTTTAGTTGCACATCACCATCTTCTCTCTCCTCTGCTCCCCTGTCCTCCACTCCTGTCACCAGCATCAAAACGACCGTACCTCTTTGAAATATATCTTACAATTTAATTAATTGGCCTTTCGAGCAGTTCATCACCAGCCTTGGAACACATACACTTCAGATGAGATTATAAAAGACAGACAGAACGGAACTGAATGAATACAGCAGGAGATTTTATCTGAATAAAAGACGAGCTACATCTTATCTCTGCCTGAGCAAAATAATATCTTAGTGATCATCAGAGACAAAACGTAATGATGACTCAAAGCTGTATAATAGAGCAGAACAGAAAAAGCAGGAGAGGATAATGTGCTGATCCATTTAAGAGAGGTTCAAGTATCACTGTTTTTGTCTGTATCCTTCCTCTTCGTTTGGTTCTGAAGTGTGTATCCCTACGTTTTCTCTCTCTCTCGCTCCTCTGACATACTGTGCATCCCTCATCATATTCACTCTGTCCTGTTTCTGTCACGTCCCAGGACACAACTTACTACTCCTAGGAGTAGTAAGTAAATTTTACTCTCTCTTACTTCCACATTGAAGCCTCATCTGTTGTGGTGTGTAGAGTCAACGTGAGGCCAGTACTATTGTCGGCTCATTGCACTACGCTGTTGTGACCTTCTAAACTTGTGTGCTGGTGTAATTGCGTCACTTGGCAATTACACGGCCACAACAAGAGCTGGCTGTTCTCCCTGCAGCTACTTTTCATTCTTTGAACGCAGCTGACTGAGGCTGAACGAAGCCAATATTTTTTTTTCCGTCTTTTACAACGATGACTTTACTGAAACTAGAGACACGTACTCATAGACATTAAGATGAGTGTTTTTTTGCATTAATCAGCAGTCTTTGTGTTCAGCATCAGCCTAAAGCGTTCCAAGTATTACATTTCTGAGGAGATGCATATCAGGTCAGACGTAGGGAACGGCGCCAAGTGGAAACTTCTGGTGTTTAAAAATTGAAGTCAGTGCACTAGTGCAGAAATGTTCCTTCAGTGTCCAGGCTGGTTTCAAAAGTCAAGGAAACTTTCTTAGGGTTGTAACGACGCTGTAATTGTAAAGTTTAATAGCACCAATCCAGAAACTAATGGGTGATGTCACTGTGATTGTCCAGCCACAGCACAACTTTAAATCAGGATGTACCTTAAACCAGGTGTGCACCAATCTGATCCTGGTGTTAATCGGTCTGGTACAGGCTCAGAAAGTTAGACTGAATATTGATGTCAAAGGGCCGATCCATAGCACAGATCTGTTCAACTCAGTCTTATGTTCATCTGGGTTTACAACCATGTGCGTATACTACATCATCAACACCAGCAGGTCTGTACAGGTATGCTAGAAAGAGCTAAAATAGCATGAAGAAGGATAACTACAGATAACTACAGCGGCTCAGCAGTACTGAAAGGATTAAAGTGTTGAAGGAGCTATCAGGGTCGGCCTGTGGCATAGGCAGTACAGGCAAATGCTAAGGGTGTCGGCACTCTCAGGGGTGCCAGTTGTGCATTTTATGAATTAAAGTGGATGATGAGAATAAAAAGAAGGAAAGATGTGTAGTTTCTCATAGAATTTGATTTTCATGCTATTTTCAGTAGTGTTACAAAAGAATACAACAAAATATGACTTCAACCTATTTTCAGATGGGCTCTATTTTCCTGCACTCAGCTTGACCCTGACCAGGTGCATCACAACATCAACAACATCATTCCTCCTTGTTACCTGCACATTATAGGCAAGATGGACTGGCAGTTTATCAGACGTAAATGACCAGCAGTACTTTACCACAAACAACCGTCAAAAAAAACAAAACCTTCAGGAGCCCAGGGGCGAAAGAGAAAAAGTGAAGAAGAGGAGAAACGTCTAAAAGACAGAAGTATCAAGAAGTTATTTGACTTTAACTTGTAGGAAAAAGTTGAGTCCCTTCTTTCACTGTAACTCTGACTATTCCACCAACTGAACCCTCCGTTCAGCATAAATCCATCCGTTGAAGAGCAAAGCAACATAGCATACCTGTAGCAAGGTACGCACTGACAAGCAGGAGCGGATCCAGGATTTTTATACTTGGGTGCCCTGACCATGACTTATGCAGGGGGGCATGAATTATGTGAGCCCACACTCCAATAAATATGATTTGTTTTTGTTTATATGTATGTATTAAAAAAATACAGCATTAACAGGCTACAGCTCTAACAAAAAAAAAAAAATCAAACTACACTAAAACGGAGCATAAAAAACATTTAAAACTAAAGTTTTACGAAACAGTGCTGCAGTGTACAAAAAATTCTTTTGGCTTTCTCAAGTTGTACTTTAAAATTCAAAACGTATAGAACCCATACATGTTTGTCATTAATTGAGAAATAATTTTCTTACAACTACCAATATTCTGTATTATTTTCTTTCCAAAACATATGGATTAGTATTATCATTCATTATGATCGCAAACTGCAACATTGTCCAAAGAATCACAATCGCACAATTTTGCCAAAACATGCAGAATTAATGTAAATTGAGTGATGTTATAATATGATGTAATCCTTTATTTAACCAGGTAAAAAGCCTCATTGAGATTAGAATCTTGTTTAAAAGAGTGACCTGGGCAAGACGACAGCATTAACTCGTAATAATTGATGTCAGGAAAAACAAAACACCAACAGAGCATACAGCAGAACAGCTAATATGATGCTTAAATTAGGACAAGTGTTGAAACATGAAGAGGCCACTGGAAACAAGAACTGTTTTCTTATAAATCAAAGACAGTGGTAAAAAATAATGCTATTTGATTTCTTTTGTAAGGGGGCGCCCTATAAAAGCTCGCCTAGGGTGCCACATTGGGTAGGCGTGGCTCCGTGTACTATGATCCCAGTATCTGATTCCATATATTAAGAGGTGTTTCATGCTTGTTTCACAAACAACTTGCAGTATGTGAAAATTTAATTCCCCACTGCTGAGATTCATGGTTATACTTTACACATAATAATCTTATAAAGTATCATCACAGTTTGTCTAAATACATTTTTTTGTAGGTTTGCAAAGTAAGAAAAATCCCAAAGTCACCAAAACAGAAGTTTCAGTCTCATTCACATATTAGTAATGGAGGACGTTAAATTAATACTGATAACAGGTCAGATCAGTGTTTTTATTGGGACTGGTGCATCCCTACTCAAAACCAGCTCTTCACCGTGAAATGTTTTGGGGTTTTTTTTTTAATCACAGCTTCTTTGCCACAGTGACACATATTAACCTCTTTAAATGGAAGAATAGGACGGCAGACTTTTACCCTCACAAATTCAGTCACTCTAGTAACCATCTGCTCAGAGCATCCTGGGCAGCAACACTATGAGATAGATGGCCTCCAGATACACACTTCATTAAAACAAGCTGCTGTACAGCCTCTGTCACACAGCACTGAACAAGAGACCCAACATGCACTTCAGCACAGGCTGCTTTATATTGACGCTTCGAGATAAACACAATGACAACTGTGAGCGCGTAATCATGTCTGCCTAGTGATGCAGAAACTGTGTGTGTGCGCGTGTGTGTGTTTCTGTGTGTAGGTTGGGCAAAACGCTGAGGCAAACACTTATTATCCTATCATCCTTTACACCAGCAGACTTTGATAAAGATCACGTTGTCTTTCTTTTCTCTCAACCTTTTCTTTATTTCTGCTTTCCTCTCTCGTTTTTAATTCCCTCTAATCCATCGGTTTTAGCTCACACCTTCGTCATGAGTGATATAAAAACCTTACAGCATAAATGGTAATGGTTTTTAGTCAGACATGCCCCAACATTTCCTCCAAGAGAGGAGGATGATGAAAAGAGGGGAAGGCAGAAAGATGGGAATGAATTTTTCATGTACTATGAGAGGTTGAAATAAAAACAAGAGCACAGAGCAGAGTTGTAGATTCATTAGAAAAAAAAACAAGAAGAATGTTTTCCTGCGTCTCCCTCGCTTCATAAATGTCTGCCTGATGTGTCAGCTGTTTGCTTGATTTACCTGTCAGAGCTGAAGCACAACATGACGACGCGTGTGCATAAACTGGAAGCCTTCTCATACGTTCACACGAAATGCTGTCAGAGATGTATAGGTGTTTTTCTGTGAGGCTCGACAGAGCTCAGCTCATGCATCTCACAGTGGATGCTTCATGCAGTGTGGAGTGTTGCAGACATTCATGAACTAATGGAAGAGGTCTTGTTAGGGGCTATTTCACAGATTAATGAGGGGGCGGTCGGGGTGGAAGCGTGGAAAATTTCCACATAATTACCTCTGATTTAGCTCACCTTATCTCACCTGGACTCTACCTCAGACAAATGTGCACTTAAAAGCACGGTACACGCACACACACACATTCACTTTAACAAAATGACTCGGCTGTATTTATTCTCGGATCTTAAAACTGAAGAAGCAAGTCCTTCTAAATGACCTCCTGCTTCAAAAAGATCCTCATCACCAAAGCCTAAAATTTAAATCTAACCGGTGCTCGAGGCAGAGACTCACCCTTCGGCTCTGTTTTTTTTTTTTCTTTTTGTACCAGTATCAGAATTCATCAACCCTTTAATACCTGAATCTCAAAGATCCCCATGGCCTGTCCCTCTCTGAGCACACGAGCCACCTGAGGATGTCTGCTCTTCATCACGAGACAAATAACTGAAACTGAAAGTAGCTGAGAAAAATATTCAGCTGCTCATGCACACTGTACAATACAAACAAGGCACAGCACATTATAAAAACTGATTTACGCACATTGTTTAAATTCATTCATCCTAAAATTCAACACATTTAACGTTAACTTTTTTCCACATGAAGTTGCTGCGTCTGATGCTCCTTGTGATTGTGCACAAACCTCAGTGGAGGTTTTCCTCAGAGGATCTTTTTTGGCGTTATTGGACAAACTCAACTCCATTTTCTCTGTCCGTTCCTGTCATCTGCACTCTGTGTATTTGCAGGTTTCCTTAAGTGTCTGAGTGAAATTATCTTAATAACCACATATTGGTTGAGAGAGCAACATCTCAGCTTTCACAGACCATTGGATTTTTTTCAGATTGTGCAAACTGTTTAGGAATAACAGTCATTCAAAGTGTGCTTGCAAGAATGTGTCACTGCCATCACATCTGGAGTTAAAGGGTTAACCTCTTTGTGATGTAGAGCGGGTCATGTCAGTCCTCTGTTTCTCTTCTGTCTCACCTAATAGGTGCTGGAGGTGGTGAAGTCCAACTACGACACACTGACCCTTAAACTGCAGGATGGTTTGGACCAGTTTGAGAGATACTCGGAGCAGCCTAAAGAGGCTGCGTTCTTCAAGGAGCTGGTAAGAGAAGAGGGGGTTGGGGAAGGTCAGTTTTTTTCTTTATCAGACAGGAGGGGCAGAAGAGGGTAGAGGCCAAGAGTCAAACCTGCATATGTGCCCCAGGATTTAGAGCTCGAACAATAGCACACAAGAGAAAAACAGGAAATAAAAGGAGGGAATGAAAAGCTGCCGAACAGAAGTACCAGTGGTCTGTGCTCTTAATCATTCAAGACCATTTGCGGTATTTCTTTACTGTATTCAGAACACATCAAGGTGACATAACATTAAAGAGACATAAAGGACAACATGACAGCTACTCAAAAGTGAAGCCAAAAGGTTAAAAATCAAAGAATTTTTTGAATCATGGTTTTGGTTCTGTTCTCATAAGTTCTTATCATGACAATTGATTTTATAAAATCAGCTCTGTTGACAAATGCTATTGAGGGGTCTTGAGTTTTTTTTCGTCAAGTCAAATGTTTTGTTTTTTTAATGCCTTAAATCAGAGAGGATCAGGAAGTAGAACAGTAGAAACAGATCCAGAGTGGGGAGTGACTTGGAAAAGGCGCCACAGGCTTGTCTCAAACGTGGGGCTACCTGCACAAGGGCTTGACTCATGAGGCAGGCAACAAACACCATGAGACTATAACAGCGTCCCATTGTCAAGTCAAGTGTGTTCTTTAGTTGGTGGGACCGTTCTGTGCTGCACAGACTTGGACTTTAAAAAGACAGAAAGTTAGTGTCTGTTGAAGGAGATACTTTGGCTTTGCTTTTGTGCAGTGGAAAGAGGTGGGGAACTGTTAGCAGTCATTTGCCTCTTTATTTAGCCAACGTTTTACCCTCATGAAACACCTCTTGTCCAATCAGATGACTTATTTATCCACCTTTTTCCTGACTAGTTCATAGCGTTTGCCGGTTTTGCTCTTCCTGTTGAACGTTTTGTTTACGTTGACATGGAGACCACTAAGCTGATGATGTTAGCCTAGCTCTTATACTCGCTCTAAGAACCGGCTTTTAAAAGCAAAAAAAGAGACAAAATGAACAAAAATCAGAGGTGAAGTCACAGTGTGGAGTCAACACCCTTAGGCTTCTGAAGAAACAGGTGGATAGACAAGACTTTGTATATGATCCAAGTAGCCTATACAGTGTCTGTAGCAGTTACATTGAGGGCCAGACTTTACAGGAGCATGAATGTCTCTCCTTGAAGAGTCGATATGAAAAAGTCTCAAGATGATCCTTCACTGCAGCAGCATGTCAGTCCACATGAAACTGTACTCAGATCTGGGAGGACCCAGTCCCTTCATGTGAGAGTGTAGCTAAGATGAGTGTGATTGACAAGTAATTTCCACTGCCAGTCAACCAGCATAGAGACATAGCATCTCACAGCCCTCCATATCAGCTCGTGGTTGGTGGTGTCAGCTAAATGCCAAAGTTAGATTGAAGCTGGGGCTCTGTGACTTCACAAACTTCTCTGTGCTAACGTGTTCATATGAACATATCATGTAAAAATAAGTGTCTCTCTCTCTCTCGTTTTATGTCCAGGTTCGCTCCATCAGTCTGAATGTGAGGAAGAATGTCTCTCTGAACACGCTGAGTCAGGACATCTTACTCAGAGAGTTTTCAACCATCTCCTGAGACACACGCACGCACACACACTCACCAGGCCTTTTCCTCTCTTCGGATGGACATGGACATTTGATTTCTGTGCGTGTGGGCCTGTACACAAACTCTGACACACAATACAAACACCAGTCAACCAGTACAATCCCTTTTTTTCTTTAAATATCTCTCCTCTGTTCCTCTGCCTCCTGAAAACTGAGTGAAGGGAACTTCTTCAAGCAGACGGACGTGTTGATGTGCTTGATGCACCTTAAGAAAAGGCCTGAAACTCTTTAGACTCTAAACATATGTGCTCATCCATACTGTATGCGTACGTGTGTGTGTGTGTGTGACTTTAAGGAAGTTAAAGTGCCTTTGTAGCACTACTTCCTCATGTGCAATCTGTAATACTGGCTGGACTGTTAAAATCGACTCCTGAAAGTTTGGGTTTGGAGTTCAGATCTTTTAAACACTTACATCCACTTTCTCTGCCTCCGATGATGATGTGAGAGGTTTCTTCTGTTAAACAGAAGTTTATGATTTCTCTTCTTCTTTTGGAACATTTAGATAGCACATTAATTCTGACTAACAATCTGTACTGGTGACCCTGAGCCTTTTGGAGTCTGAGTCTTACTGGAAGTCCTTTTGGATTGTGGCATTAACTCTGAATGATTTTTGTGTGAATGTTAAATCTTAATGTGTTCAAAAGAAATTTAAAAGTATTTTGTATCTACGTTTTCTGAGGGGAAGGATAAAAGTGATTAATTTGACAATACTTTGAAGTAATGAAATCCTGTATTGGTGTTGCAATGCTTTGTTTTTTTAAAACAAAACCATCGCTGACATCCACCGTTAGTATTTCTTCATTAGTGAAATGAATCTTAATGTGATTAAAGGTGCAGTTAGTTTAAAACGAGGCCTGTTCAGATTGAGTTCGGAGGAAACATTGGTTCGTTCATTCGGACGTTTTTTTTTCTTCTCCTTCACATTTAAAGTGTTTATTTTGATTGGAAGCAGATCTGAAGTATGCAATTTTCTCGAGTGTAGGGTCCCATTTCTTTCGTCTTAACTCTTGTAGGTATATTTATGTTTCTTTTTTAAATAAAGGTTGGTTTCCTGAAACAAAACTAGTGCTTTGTTTGTTAATGGAGCCAGAAAAAAGACTTTCTGCGAGGACGTGCGTTTGATTTGAAGCGATTGAATGGAGATCAGATCTTCTTTTTAACACTACTTTTCTTCGTTCAAGACATGTATTTATTTTTATTTATGTAGGGCTATTGTTTGAAACGTGAAAAAAAGCAAACTTTGTAAACCCAATTTGTTGCGTAGTTTTGTAGCCGACTAAATTTAATGTAACTCACAGCCCGGTGCTCTGAGACGTGTCCGTAACATGTAACGTTGGTGAATCCTGGTTATGTCCTACCAGTGCTCATCTACCAACTACAGCCTCACCAAACAGAGCTAACATAACCTCACTCTTTAATTTATTGACAGAGTTCCATGGGGACTTTAAGTCAGACATCAATCTGTTCTCTGACATCAAAACTTTCTTTCATATCTTTGTTTGCAAACTCTCTAACAATCAAGACCCACACACACTCACACACACACTGTCCTCTGCTGACTCTGCCGACTCCGTCTCTTGAGTGTGATACATGGGGTGTCAGTAGGGGACTTGATTTCTCACCCCACACAGCAGCAGTGAAATATGACTGTTCATTGGATGAATACTGTCCTTGATAATAAATGCTCTCCACTGGGATCATTTCTTTACCTCTTGTCCCCCGCTGAGCCCGTATGAACTGTTAAGTAAAATGTCAAGCAGCTTACACTCGACTGATGGAGTGTGTTTGGGTGAGTTTGTAGAGAGGATGACTGCACGCTAAGCTCCACTGATTTTATTATATAATGTTTTGGCCCCACTCTCTTTGTTGAGGCAAGTTTTACTCAGATGTCTGAACTGACACACCATCAGTCATATAACTGAAATGATCAAAAGGGAGCTGGTTTATCATAGTTATTCAGTTATTGCGAAACAAAAAAGCAAAATGTGTTAAAAGCTGCTCAGTGAAAAACTCAGAACACTGAATCTTCTCAGGTGGAGGAAGTGAGAGATGAGCTTGTTTACAGTGTTAAGCTCACAGTGCTTGAAGAAGCTTCTACACATTATGCCAAGATCATCCTCTCACACGCTCATTCACACACTCATGGTGGTATTTTATACATAATTACTTCATACATTCACACACTGAAGGCTGTGCCTCAGGTAAAATAATATGAAGACTGCAGGAGCTGAGGATCGAACCACAGACCCTCTAACAGGTGAACAAAGCACTCTGCTCTTCTCCCTGTGAATAATCATTATCCAGCAGGAGCACCTTGACTTAATATTAGATCAATAAAAGACGTTTTCTGTCTAAGCAGTAAATCCTCAGGAGGTGTGAGATCATGGTTTCTGAAACCAATGATGCTGCTGACGGAAACAGACACCATCCTTTTCTCTTACCGTTGACCATTTTTTTTCTGTTTTTTAAACCCAGTGCTCTCAGACACAGACCTCATAATGGCTTGTTGGAAATTACTCAAAGTAAAAAACAGAAAGAAGAAAGTAATGTATTTATCAGAAGATTGTACAAACTTTCTACTCACTTACAGTTGATGTGGGTAATTTTTCAGACACCTGTGCTGCAGCACAAGGTTGGAAGTTACAGTACTTAAACTGTTCTTCTCAAGTACGAGTATGGTTACTCTGATGAAATTTACCTGCAATTTATCTGCAAATCTACTTGAGTAGAAGTAAAAAGTCTTTTTTTAGAATCTCCTGTAAGTACTGAGTACTTATTTTAAATCAGGGTGCTGTGGCGTGAGAGAGACTGAAAAGATGTCAGGAGCTTTGATCTCCAAATGCAGCCAGAACATCTCTTCCTGTGCTGATAGTTGAAATTTAACCAACAGGAGAGCATTAATGTGAGAACAGCACATATTTAGGTGGAAGTTCCTGTGTATTTGAGTTTCCTCTTTGTTTTTATTTTGCACTTTGAAGACGCTCCCTACATCAAGTTAAATCAAGTAGACTTAAAGTGTCCAGTTTGCAGAACTGCCTGAACTGATTGTAGCTAGCTTCTTACCTAACTATGACTGGAAAGAGATGTCAGCTTTGCAAAATCTTTATTTCTCTAATGAGTTACTGATCTGGGAAGGATGCACCTGTGAAAGTATTTATTATGATTTTGACATGTTAGTTCACCTGACCACTGGACCATAGAGGCCAATCAGCTGCAGGCACACTGTTGATGGACAGCTTGTATCCTTTCTGCATTTCAGTTTTTTCAACCAGTAACTGATACACTGTAGTAAAGGAAAATACTTCACAAAAAGACTGAAGTACAAGTAAAAACACTGATTTTAAAAACTACTCAGTAAAGTGCACCAAAAAAGCTGCTCAATCACAGTGACTGGAGTAAATGTAATTACCGGTAGTTACTACCATCCCTGCACATGCATGAATATTTAGCGCCAAAGTGCTGATTGACTCACTGCTTAGCAGTGGTTTCCAAGCCATCTTGGGGTGTAGATATAGTCTTGCCACTCAGAAAACTAAGGGTACAATCATGAACCTAACTGCTCCATTATTTTGAGACTATCTCATCCAGTTACACTTTCAAAATACATCCTGTGAGACACCTGTGAGGACCAAGTGGACATCCTGCTCAGTGGAAATCGATTAAACAGAGAATGTGTGGACCATTTGGGCCATGTCTCTCATAGTGGTCTGTCTTAAAGTCCCTGTGAGGACTTTCTAAGTGATCATAAAAAAGTCTCACTTCTAGATATATGCCTGATCATAATCCACAACTTAAAATGAGATAATCAGCACCAAAATAGGTTATTTCTCAATGCTATTTCTCAGCAACCCAATCAGTTCGACCAGGACCGGGTTGATTTACCGCAAGTAGAAGTTTCTATAACATAACCATGCCGGCTGACTAAGTTTAACAGTGAGAATTGAGATCTGTGATTTTTACAACTGAAAACAATTTCTTAGATTTTTTTTTTGGAGTTGGACTGAAGCTAAACAAGAGAGTGATAGAGCTCATGGGAATCACAGTATTTATCTTGAAAACTAACTTTTCTGTATAGTCCTCACAGCACCTTAAAGGAGATGTCCTGTTGGGGTTGCTGTTTGTTCTTATGGTGTATTCATGGGTCTTTGAGGTGTAAAGATCCATCATCAGCATACGAACAGAGTAAGGAGACTGTAGCCACTGTGGAGTAGAAGCTGACAACAGGTACTGTCTAAAAAAAAGGAGGTGGGGGGAAAGATTTCGACAAAGACTCCAAAGTATCTTTTAAAATATTTGGCAAACACTACAAACAGGCGTCAGTAAACTGAACACAACTCTAAATTCTTTTCCAAACTCGAGGTATCCCGAGAAACGTTTACAGGAGCCTAAAACTGAAGTTGTAGTAACTATGACAATCAGTCAATGAAGCATGGAAAAATATTCGATCAACTTACTCTAAACATCAAAAAGAAAAAAAAACACTGCAAAAGTACATATTTTGTATAAAAAAAACTCCACAGTAGTCATAACTATGTTTAATGGAGGACTAATTTGTGTTGTTGATTCATCTAAAACAAAAGAGAGCTAAAGCTCTAATAGTTACCTGCTTGTGTTGTCGTAGTGTTGTGAGAGTGTGTGTTCACATTACTCCAGAGTAAGAATCAAACCACTTCTGCATTTTGTTCCTCCAGGGCAGGAGTAGCAGGTCTTCCTGAGAATCCTGCAGTAAAACTTTTCAGCTCAGCAGCCTTCAGTGCCTGAACGCCGAGTGAAGCCTCCCATCATGGCTGCATATAGATACTCTTTACCAAGAAATGAAAGCACATTGGTGCTCTGAGTTGTACAGGGCCACCTGTGGGCTCCTTTAATACAGCAGCACTGTCAACATGACTGATTCAAACTCCTCTTTTCTCTCTGTCTCTTCTGTTTCCTGCTCTAACTGAGTAATTAAGATTGGGGAAACCAAGAGGAGGTGAAAATTACTCCAATAAACCTTTAATGGACATTCAAGCATCATGCTGGTGCAAAGAGATGAAAATAAATGTTTTAAAACTTTTTTGGAATAAAGCTGGGGTTTAAAAAACAGAGTCTAAATGTGAGAGAGTGGAGACGAGTGTTACACTTCCTGGATGTCACTTTATGTAATGTATTTTGATACTTAGGATCTCAATCCCCTGACGTGACGTATTTCCAAATCCTCTAATTTTGTTGGCTTTACCGTATATTGGGCAGTATATCAACTCTGTGATATAATCACTTCTCTCTCTCTCTCTCTCTGTGGAGGGAAATCTCAGAAGCTCGTGCAGAGCTGAGCGGGTGCCTTTTACTGTGACAAGCCATTAACGCTGCAGTGTATTTATAACGTTTCATTTGAGCATATCAGCCATCTCATCAAATATTCATTTGAGGGAAGATTGTCTACTTTGTCTCGCCTGAACCCCCCCTCCTTCATCCCTTTATCATCACTTCACCTCCTCATTGCTTTATCAGGCTGTCCTCACCTGAGTCTGTGTCTGCATAAAATATGAAAATAACTAAATCAACTCAAAGCGTCTATTTTTCAGAAGTACACGGCAGCATTAAAGCTCCTCCTGGGGACATGTGGCTCTACTTTTCACGTCTTCTCCTGAATGTTATCAACTGTCGAGCACT
The DNA here is from genome assembly GCA_030710495.1 of Labroides dimidiatus. Classification (NCBI taxonomy): domain Eukaryota; kingdom Metazoa; phylum Chordata; class Actinopteri; order Labriformes; family Labridae; genus Labroides; species Labroides dimidiatus. The sequence continues at coordinate 31,468,763 of CM061145.1, forward strand.
AATCCAGCCTGTGCCTGCACACCTTTTTTCTGTGTATTTCTTCTGTATCTTTCCACGTGTGCGTTGTTTGTCACCTGTATCATTCCTCCCCAGCGTGCATAACTTCAGGCATCAATCCCAGCTCATTATTGGTTATCTGTTGACTCCACTTTCCAGCCTGCGGCAGTACTAAACTTCCCTGTAAACCCCTGTGGGAGATAAACACCATCAATATCGTGAGACTTACCTGCCCCACAGTGCATAATATATTCAAATACCGCTCCATCGCCTTCCCTCTGTCTTCTTCTATGCCTCCTCTCTGTCTTACAGTTCCCTCTCTTCCTTTCTGAATCTAGCACTTCTCTTCACGTTGTCTTTTTACCTCACCAGGTTTCCTCTATGTCATCCCTTGCCTTTACATTTTCAGTGGCTGTCTCTTCTTCTGCAGCTGATCCTCATTTTCATCCATCAGTCTTCTGAGGAGGGATACATTAATCCCTCATCCACCTGCTTCTCTCCAAAGGCATTTCACCAAACAGTTTATTTCACTCAAGCATTGTTTTGTTGTTTCTCCTGGAGAAATGACTTTTTCTTTGACAGTCAGGGTCTTCTTAACGTTAATGAGATGTTAATCCTGATTATGTCCTAGTGCTCATCTACCAACTACAACCTCACCAAGCAGAGCTAACGTAACCTGGCTCCTCAATTTATTGATAGTCTTTCAGGTTTGATCAGATCACTGCAGTATAACTGCTGCATGTGGGTTTGAATGAACATGATCACAAACAGCTTAGCTGTATTTTAGCTTGTGCTCTATCACTCTCCCATTTACCTTTCTTGTGCTCTTCTGTCCTTTTTTAAAAATCCCAGTTCAGCTCCAGTGTCAGCCAGTACTACAAAATAAATCCCAAAAACTTTTTCAGCAGAGAAAAACACAGGTCTCTCTTCTCACTGTTAAACTTTGAAACTTTGTCAGCTGGCGTGGTGTTGTCATAGAGACTTCTATGTGCCGTAAATCAATGTGGTCCTAAACAGACAAACTGAGAAACAGCATTTAGAAATCACCTATTTTGGTGCTGATTATCTCATTTTAATTGGGTTATGAACACACACACACACACACACACACACACACACACACACACACACACACACACACACATATATATATATATATATATATATATATATATATATATATATATGTAGTCCTCACTGCTCCTTTAAGATAAACGTCACCTCTGAAAAGTCAAACAGCCAATAGTTACGCAGGAACCAGGGACTGCTTCTTGAGGTGGCCAATTGGGTATCAAGGGGGGTTGTGCCACCCCTCACAACACTCCTGCTCTATACTTCGCTAAATACGAGAAGATTCTGTTTTTTATGGGGCGGGTGGCAACCCTAGTTGATTTACAGGATTAGCCTTTTGCACAGCTAATATTCATCTAGCGATACTTTTGGCAGTTAAGGACAGCAAGATGATGTTTTTCACTAGAAAACACATGTAAAAGTAGAAATCAGTAAAAGGATGTGTTGCTTTATCTACAGGGGGTATCAAGTTTGACAGTCGACCCAAAAGTTTCCTACTGTAGCTTTAACATCTGCACGTAAGCACTATTTTTAGCATATTAGCATCAGGGTCAAAGCAGCTCCCAACTGTTTAGCTCCAGCACTATTTTGACTTTCCTGAAGGCCAGAGCAAAACTTCATGAGAGCAATATTCAAGTCTGATTCTTGTGGACTGTGAATTTTACTTGAATCACATTTTCTCTGCTAAGGAAGTATTGAATTTGAGGAGGGAAGGTAATCTTGATCTCTTTACAGCTGCTAAACTTCTTAGAAGCAACTTCAAAGAAAAGGGAGGTGTTCAGTCCAAAAATAGCTTCAAATGGACATGTGACATCCTGGCTGTGAAATTTAATTATAACTATGAGCGACCAAGCAACCAGCCTTCACAAAGCTTTTATAAGTGACGTTTCTTTCTTTCTTTAAAAGTCTGAGGCACTATGAGGTAAAATAAAAAAACTGAGCAGTTAGATTTCCACCATTTGACTTGATATCAAAACTTAATAAAAGTAGAGATTAAGGATATCAAGTACTCAAATAGTGAGATATTTGAGAAATAGTCACTTAAAGTCTTACTTCAAACCGTGATGGCGTCCCAGAAAAGCTCAAAGTCTTACGAGTCATTGTGTTTGTGTGTGTGTATAAAAATAGAATCGTCTGATGGAAAACAAAGCTGTGAAATCATGAAATGTATCCCATGAATCAGGCTGTGGCCTCCTCTGTCTCCATCAAGCTTACAGAGTGTATTTATGGACGTTCTATTCAAATTACTTTTTTAAAAAAATATTTAATCAAGACCTTGGTACTTTCATTTTTTCTGAGATAGGAGTTAGTCATCTGTTTACTCAACCAGCTCAAGGACGTGGAGCTGACAGCGTATTGATCCGCTGATATTACTCCTCCTCATTGAACCAAAGCTGCGCAGGATTGGAGCCAAGGTGAGACCATCCATCAAGGAAGCAGTGATCGGGTGAAATAAATCTCTACATCCAAGTATCTGTCAATCTGTCTGTGCACGTCCCTCCTCCTCCTGTCAGCGATGACTGTATGGTGAAAGCATCAGATCCTTCACCTGTGAGAACCTACAAATACCACAGAGTAAAGTTCAAGCCCTGCACTGTTCTTTGTGAATTAAGTCATTTTAACCACTCTTATTTTAATTTGTACTTAAAGAGGTTTTTAGAAGAATGAATATAAGGCAACACTCCTGTTTGCCTGACTGATCATCTCAGCCCCAAACCAGACTCTTCTGAGAGAAGAAGGACACGTGTGTCCACAAACATGAACTGATACCACTTATTTACCATCTCTACCTCTACTTACAACATCTAATATCACCAATAACATTAATTTACACAGGGTGTTACAACCTTGATTCTAATGAAGTTGGGACATTGTGTAAAACTTAAATAAAAACGGAATACAATGACTTGCAAATCCTGTTTAGAGGATTTACTACACTGGCCTTCCTGCAGTCCAGACCTGACTCCCATTGAAAATGTATGGAGCATTATGAAGCTCAAAATATGACAACAGAGACCGTGGACTGTTGAGCAACTGAAGTTGTACATCAAGCAGGAATGTGAAAGAATTCCACCTCCAAAGCTTCAACAATTAGTGTCCTCAGTTCACAAACGCGTATTGAGTGTTGTTAAAAGGAAAGGTGAAGGAACACAGTGGGAAACATGACCCTGTCCCAGCTTTTTAGGAACCTGTTGCAGCCATCAAATTCAAAATGAGTGAATATTTGAGGGGAACAAAAGGCAGCAAAGTTTATCAGTTTAAACAAAAAATATCTTGTCTTGTTGTATTTTGTTTTTATTTATGTTTTCACACAACGTCCCATCCTCATTTGAATTGGGGTTGTACACTCCTGTGTGTTTATTGAACTATAAAAGTAACACAACATAGTGGAGTCGTTATAATCCCCATAGCTAAGACCTTAAAAATCTTGAAAAGATGTTTGTTCAAAATCTTGAATTAGACTGGAGTTTTATTAAACGAAAAGAATTTAAGCCATGTTGAGATGAAGAGAAAGTTTTAACCAAGCAGCAACCTCGGCTCTAAAAATATGAGGCAATGCAAAAGGGCTAAAAATCTGTAGTTCATTGAGTGTTCATTTGAGGCTGGAAGAACTGGAAACTACATAAACACCCAGCCAAAAAAAAGCCATTTTCACAGTAGAAATAAACGTGTTTACTGCCTGATAAATAAATGTCCAAATTGTAAATTTCTCTAATGTATGGAAGAGGGTTAGGACCACTGAAAAAAAGGCCAATAATTCTTTTTATTACTACTATTCTGAGATTAAAATCAGAATTCTGACATCAGGTGTTGGCCAAATACTAAAAATAAAAATTTTGATGTTTTTATTTATTTATTTATTTATTTATTTATTTATTTATTTATTTATTTATTTATTTATTTATTTATATATTTATTTATTTTTCCAGAAGCCCTAATCCTCTTCTGTACTAATGGCATACACTGTATAGGGGGTGATTTTTTTTCTTTTTTTCAAACCCTGCAGTTTAGGAGATATTAAGATGACGAGTTTACCCAATAAGAGGCACAGCTCAGCTGATTGACAGACAGGTGCCCTACAACTGTTGATGTGGTGACTATTTCCAAAATGGCTCATTTCCTGTCGAAGATCTGCTTCAAAACTTTGTCCCAGAAACAGATGCATGATTTCACTGATGCTACATCCATTTATTATACAGTCTATGATTTTAACAGACTCTCGCAATCCTCGCCTTTGATACAGAAAAAAAAAAAAAAAAAAAAAAAAAAAACTGGGGTGGCCGATCATGTTTCTAGGGGGGCCAGAGCCACCCCTGACCGCCCCCAGATCCACTCATGTCAGCCCAAACCTCAAAGGTGCTTGTAATAGAAAATATGGTGCTAAATGAAATGTTGCCTCCTGATTCACATTTCATGATTGAGTCGTGTGTGTGTGTGTGTCCTCTCTTTCTTTCTCAGACGCTCCAGCTAATGGATGGACTCTGACATTTGAGGACAGTCAGCAGAGTGAAGTCACCAGTATGCTCCAGAGCAGCGGCTGTATATCACTCCATGTCAGATCCCAAAGCGTCTCAGAGAGATGAGAGAGAGATGAGAGGTAGAAGCGTCAGCGCGCAGCCTGTGGATGAGAGCGCGCGCTGCTGTTGAGCGCGAGAGAGAGTTCACTTTGGATTGGTGCGATCGGGGGACTCACGAAGAGGAGCTCTGCACGGACTTTTCAGGCTTTTGGTCGCTCCTCTGCCTTAGACACGGTTGATGTTTGCAGGAAAGTGACCTGCGATCAGGGATGAAGTGGCAGAGGTCGTAGACGAGCTGCAGCTCCGGCGCACATACACACACACTGATCCGAGAGGTTCGACCCCGTGGTCCCGGTCAGGACCGAAACAAACATGAAGTCCACAAGTCAGGACCAGAGTCTGTCTGACTCCAGAGAGCTGGACAGATCTTACGACCTACTCACAGGTAATTTATTCACGTCATCTTTACTAAACAGAAATATTCACGGTATGTTCGCAGTTTGCTGACCTGACTCCAATTTCTGAGCGCGCTCAAAAACTTAACGTCTTTTTTTTAAAAAAAAAAAACTTAAAACAGCCACATATGAATACAGAATCCTGTGCAGCTTCTCTGAACAACAAATCTACCTCATTAACAATGTTACTCATAACTTTATTTAACAGACTGATGATCTTACGTTACACTACTAAAAATACTCGGAATAGCCTTTAATCTGTAAAGAAACAAAAAACAGGGAGCTGTGTGGATAATGTTTGATGAAGGACTGTTTCTTTTATGATGAAGTGAGTATGCGTCCTTTTTAAAGGTATTAAAGGTTGTGTTATTGAATATTTAGCACACATCTCCTTGCTGCAAGAGATAATGCTTTAATGACATCTTCTGTTAAATTAATGCACTCTGCACGTGAGAGAAGAGAGGGTGGGATAATGCAGAGAGTGTTTTATTAAAGAAGTTTCACTCATCAATATTGATTAATCCATCAAGATGTCTTATTTAATTGTAGCTTCTGATAAGAGTTTTTTTTTTCTCTTATTCATTGGGAAAAGACAAAATAAGCAACTTTAAGACAATTTAACATGCGGCTGTAAATGCACAAAAACAAACAAACAAAAAACAAAACAAAAAAACAAACAAACAAAAACCTCAATGCAAAGAAATGGATACACTGGCAAGTGAAAACTATCCGAAATAGTCTTTTCTTGAAAGAATGACTTGATAAATGTTTTTTAAAAATAACTGCTCAAAGTGCTGTTCTCATTTAGTCTAGTGTAGGTTATGCATTTAGACAGCTGAACAGAGGCGTTTAAGATGAAGAAGCATTTATTTACTTCTGATGGTTGTTGTTGGCACAGTAGACAGTGTGATATCCATTCAGCGGCAGGTTAACCAAACAGTGAGCAGGTGCATGAACACAGAGGCATCAGGGGGCGTTCAAGAGACACAAAGAGACCGTTTTATTAAAGAGTCAAGCACAAGCCCAGTGAGTTCAACAGCCTGAGGCACTAACTGTGTAAATGCAGCCTTTACTGTTCATCTCTATTGTTCTTTCAAACAAACACCCTGCGCTTGTTGTTGATACAATGATGAAGGAAAAATAAACACTGCTTATAGCGGAAAAATAAAACCATCAAGTACATTTCAAAGATTTATCAGCTTCATAAAAGCACAATGAGACAGAGCAGAGAGGTCTTTATATACAGCAACTCAGCTGTAAAGGTGTAGAAACCTCATGTTGTTTACTCCTAACACTGTTCATACATTATGGATAGTGGGTGTTTTTCAAGTCATCACTTTCTACACTACACTTCACATGTTACCATGACCCTGAGTGACTGACTGCTGCTGCTGCTGCACTGCAGCTGGACGGAGATGTCATCTGGAAATGATGTTTTGTTTGTTTTCTCAAAGATGAAGCTCATATAGAGAGAAGACTGTAAAGCTATAGTGTAGTTTGACTGACTTAACACAGTTTGACTAACTCTGCATAACAATCAATCTTTATTTGTATCGCAAATGTTAACAAACGTTATCTCAAGATCCAAAAGCATTAACAGGGAGTGGGCTCTCGCTGGCGTCAAGCGCCCAGCCCAGCCCGGGCGCGATCCTCTCTGGGGACAGAGGCAGGTGGGGAGTTTGACTGGGGTGGTACAACTGTTAATGATAATGAATTTCATGAACAGAGACCCAACATTAAGACAAGATAAGAAGTCTGATCTCATCATTACCCACCATGAGTACAGCACTTAGAAGCATTTAGCGAGTTACAATGGCAAGGAAAAACTTCCCTTCAACGGGCAGAAACCTTGGACAGAACCAGACTCATGTTAGACAGACATCTGCGGAGACTGTGATGGGGTTAGAGAAAGAGAGAGGGGAAGGGAAAGCAAAAAGAGACATAACAACAGTAAACGCTTAGCTTAGCTGGAAGTAGTTAGCCTGGCAAACTATAAAGAGATTAAAGCTGCTGTTGTATCACTCATTGTGATTAGTTGTTGGAAATGTAGAGAGAGGCTGTTTCTCTGTTGTGCTGTCAGTGGTCTGACCATAGACTTTATATAGAATGGACAGCATGGCTCCATCTTTTACCACTGTACAGTTTTGAAGCTAAACAACCTCCGTCACAGGAGCCGCCATCGTGCAGCCAGAGTCTGCGCAGTAGAGACAATGGGGGACAGAAAATCTGAGTGGAAGTGGGTTACAAATAATAATATTTTTTTCTTTCAACAGTCTAATCTCTTCTTAACTCTCCTTCCTGATGTATTTTACTATTCCTGAAAAAACTACACAAGAATGGCAGCTGTCAATCATCGTTAAACAAGCTGTAAAACCCCTTTTTTAACCTCTAATAACTAATGAAAATAAAACTTTTCAGAAAAAAGAGGACTTGACCACAAAGAAGCCTAATAATATCTAAATATCACCACAGCATACGGATGTGAGAAATATTTCTACGAGGTGTAATAATTTATTTGAGTGTGACCAAATCCCATGTGGAATGAATAGAGAGGCGGTGTTTTTGACCTATACTGCAGCCAGCCACCAGGGGGAGCAGTTTTTGTGGCGTCCTCAGTTTGAGCCGAGTGAGATGACGTACTTTTATTTTACTGTCTATGAGCATGCCCACCCCCCAGTGTTTTCAGGTATTGAAGATTATTTTGTAGAACTGTCTGTCTTGTTGCTGATGGTCTTGTTTACATTTGCTGGTCAAATGAAAGCATTAGTTTCAATTTCAGCCTGTTTCAAAACCCGTTAAAAACTCGCTTAGCCCTCACATCAGTTTAAAGAAAACTTTGTTCGGCACTGTGGAAAGACTGGAAACTGTGAACCTATCATTGAAGATAAAGTGGAAAATGGTTAGCGAAGAGTAAATACTCAAAACAGTTAAACTAGTCCACTACAAAGACAAGAAACAGTTAGCTTAACTTTGAGGGGGGAGAAATATAAAAAAGCTATCACAGCAGAGCTTAAGAACTGCTAGCACTTAGCCTAGCTACACTTAAATACTGGAAAAAAAATGATTATTTAACATCAAAACATTAATATTACTTTGGGAATAATGACTGAAAACTGTTAACTAAGTTAAGCCTTGAAACAGTTAGCCTTGCTTAGCTCTAGACCTGAAACAGTCATCCCACTTTGACATCATGGTTGGAAATGATTATTTTAGCTTTGTATAGAAACTGCAAACAGTCAGCCATGCTTAGTTTAAGACATGAAGGAGATAAGCTTTGCAGGTGGAGTGATTTGCCCTTGGAGGTCAGAGTACAACTAAACCTACGAACTGGTCTGAAAGACAAGAGCTTCTTTTGGTGTGTTATAAAGATCCAGTGACATTAGCGTGGTTAGTGCTGCAGCCGCACTACAAGAATGTCACCAGTTTGAATCCCGGTCCACCCGGTGGGCCTTTCTGAGTGGAGTTTAACCAGTCTATCAACTACAAACTTTATTCTTATGGTTAAAGGAGAAGTTTCTCTGAGTTTATGATATTTACACAAAAAGGTTCACTTTATATCCCCCATGTAAGGTTACTTTATAAAGACACATACGGCAGTGACAAAGCAGCAGGGAGACCTGTTTGACAGGTGGGTGTAACTAATAAAACCTCAGACAAAAACTACTTTACACCTCACAACTGTGAAAGGACCTGGGAATAAAGATAAAATGTCATGATGATGCAGTGGCTTTTTTGGGGGAACTTAAAAGAAGCTGGTTGGTAATTTTGTTGTTGATATTGAACAGAGCCACGCTAGCTGTTTCCTTCTGTTTCCAGGGTTGGTGCTAAGTTAGCAAACCAGCTGCTTGAATGAATTTTGTTTCAATTATTCAGTTTCAAAACATGAATGAATATTTGAAATAAATGTTTTACTTCCTGAAACATGACGTCCAGCTCAGTATAACTGAAGAAGCATTTCTGTGGGTGTGTACACTTTAATAGCTATCCTTCATGATATCGTTGTAAAGGCTCATGGGTATTTTTCTCTAATGTATGACACTCTGTTAGCGATAAGATAAATATTTTCTTTTATGTAACATAATTACAAGGCAGATTTTAAAATAAAGCCCTTCACCAGCAACTAGACGTCATTTTGAATGTGCCAAGTGGATTTGGCTGTAGTTTTGACTGATGCTTTAAGACCAATGTTGTGTAACAAAACACCAAAGCTGATTCTACAGAAATGATGAGGCGACGTCTCCCTGTGTGAGTTCACAGGAGGTGAAATGAATTCACCATGCGAACCTCTGACAGCTGTACCTGAAACCTCATTATGTAAGTTTATGGAGAGGATTGTATGAATTGTCATATTTTTGTGTGCGTGTGTGTGTTTTGAATGAGACTGATGTCTGTAATCTGGAGCATGTCCCTTCGAGGATTACTGTAAGAACGGAGGCTGTTGCCCGGGCAACATTAGCTTACAAACACTCATTTGGCTCTGCGTGACCCTGCTTGAGCTAGCATGACCCCGCAGCAAACAAGATGTTCCCATTCAACTAGGAGTGGTTCTGTTTTCTAAGATCACAATAAAATGAATACCAATGAATTAGATTTCCCTTTTACAATATTCCCAGTTTCTTTGGGCTCACTCTTTCATTTAAGCTCATGGTCAAAATGGGGATTTCACTTCTTGGAACGCTTCATTGATATTTCTGTATGTTGTTTTATTTTTTTTGAGGAAATAAATGTATTTTTCTATGTAAATGACCCAACTTTTATTAAAACAACCTTCATTTTTTATCTGTTTTTGATGCCAGAAACATCCCCCCCGATCTAGTTGTCAGAAGCTGGTTGATTGGTACGGCAGCCAGGAATTCTGAGTGCATTGCACAGACTGAACAATTTCCAATAAGAGAGACAGGCTGCAAATCCTCGCCTGAATTTTCTGATTTGTTTTCAGGACTTATATTGCAAAGTAAAAATTCTGAAAGACAAACAGTCATAAAACTAGGGGTGTCCCGATCCGATATTTATATCAGATATGGGTCTGATATCAGCAAAAAACTAATATGGGATTATATCGGCCTGCATCTAAAATCTCCACTATAAGCACTCCCATACAGGCAGTCCATTCCAGACTCATCCAGATCCAGCACGCAGAGCCCACCTGAGCACAACAACAGCATGTGCTAAGGTGCTAACAAAGGATCAAAGAGTTGGAGTGATGTCACCTGTGTGGCTGTGTGTTTAACACATTTAAACTTTTTAAACATTCTCTCCAAGGCTTATTTCAACGTCAAACACCTACAAATAGAGCTGAGCGTCACAACGTTTGTGCTGATATCGTATCGGATTGATATCGGTATCGGCCAATACTCAAGGCTGCAATATTGATATCGTATCAGAAATGAAAAGGTTGTATTGGGACACACCTACATAAAACTCTCTTACATCACACCATGGGCACCTCAGGCATGCAGCCCTGGAGCCAGCAGCTTTTATCACACCAGGAACCACTGGCTCTACAGCTGCAGTTCCTATGATTCCTTATAATCTGTTAGCTTTTTGGTGTGTTTCATGGATTAGTTTTGACTTTACATTTTTATTGTTTTTAGTATTTTTCATTAATCTGTTGATGACGCAGTTATTTGTCTTTTAACAACTTTTCATTCACTGTATTTGGATCTTTAAATTATTGCAAACTATTGTGTGTATTCTAATAATGGTATCAATCTGAAGTTGCAGCCTGATTCTCTGAATGAAAACCGTTTTGGCCACTGAGGTAAAATTGTACTAAATTTGGGTCCAGTTTGAAGTTTAGAGGAGGAAAGAAATATTCAGACTCATTTTATCTTTTAATCAAAATAATCTGAATGCTAAGGTTCGGCTGGATCTTTAAGGAAGCCAGACTGAGAACTGGCCTAAAATTGCAAATAAGAAGTATAGTCTATGGTGTGGAGACAAGAGTCTGTAAATGTGACTGACTGCACCAACATGTTTATTGATCCCTCTCAGTCTCAGTCGCCCTGAGGGTCTGCAGAGCTGAGGAGAAACTGATCTAAGAACCTGCTGAAATCACTGCTGAGTCAGTCAAACTCTCCAATGTTCATCTTTTACTGCGGGACTATTAAAGGTTATGTAACATATCAAGCTGCTCTAAAAACATGAAGTGACCTCAGAGGTCGTTTAGGGTTTGGGTTTGGAGCGTGTTACTTTTTGTCATCATGCTTCATGATGAACAATGTTCATAAAAATCCTTCATTTTGATTATATTATATAACTAATACAATCGTCTGGAACAATGCTGCAGCTCAGCTGAACTCTGATGAACCATTCAGTCTATCATCAAACAATCCCCACTCTGTTTTTTGTTGGATTATTCTGTAAGCATGTCACATCACATCAGCTGTCCTGAGAACGTTTGTCTGTAACTTTAAAGCTCTGCTGATCAGTGACCTGCACAAATACCAGCTACAAGCTAAGAAAACAACAGGCCTAATGTGAGTCTGTGAAGAATAAATCAGCATTTAAAAGAAATGGTATTCCTGTTTTTTGAATGGAAGAGATGGTAGTGTGTGTGGGAAGCCTCTTTTAAGCTGTTTATATCCAGGGCTGTGCAGCTGCTGTGTTGGAAGGTTTGATATATCCAACATTAAGCTCTTAATTTTTATCAGCGATATAATAAAACATATGGTGGTGAGATTTAGCAGGCATGTTTTTTTTTATAAACTTTATCCTTGCCTGTTGAACATTGCTGATTGTCAGTTTGAGCACATCAGAGTTTGAGTTATTCATCCAACAGGTTGCTTCACTCTGCTCAGTGTTTGTATCCCTCATTCTGTCTCCAGCTTCCTCTCTCCTCTCCGTCTGTGGGGTCTCCAACAGTTGGGTGTAACCTGATAATAGTGCAACAGTGCCCTCTGTTGAAAGAAAGGACGCACCAGTTTTTTGTACAAGTAAACGGTGTAAAGCAAAAAGAACGATCCGCTGAACTCCAGATTTATTTGAACTTTTATTTTAAAGATAGATTTCAGTGAAGATCTTCAAACTTTCTGTTTGTTTAATGCTTTTTAAAATCCATCAAATCAACAGCAGCTCAACATTTGGTTGTATGAGCTCTGTCAGTTTCTGTTGTCCTGAATCCTCATGAGTTGTTTTGAGTCAAACAGAACAAAAATAGAAAAAATATAGTAGTTTATAGTAGGTGTGTAACCCTCCTGGTTTACTCTCCTGGTTTACCCTCCTGGTGTGGGACAACAAAGAATGTTTGTCCAATAAAAAAATATAAAAGAGATGTTATAACAGAAAAAATATGCTATCAGTCCGTTTTTTATTTAAAAGGCACCATATTCCAGCAAATGAATATAAATGTTTCATGGTTTCACTCTTCAAACAGCCGGTCTGTTTGTCTTTGTTTTATTGAAGCTAAGGACTCAGATTTCATGCTGTTTCTACTGTTTGGGGTTGTTGTGGTTGAATCCAACTTCTCAGTGTTCATATTGCTTGTTTTACTGTTTCATGCCCTTCAGAGACTCTGTTGACACTTTTAGATTTTTGTAGCACTCTGAGATTCGGCATCACCATTGGTTTCACCTGAATCAGTTTTACACGATGAGCTAAGGGCCTGTGATGGTTTTTCATTATTTAATCGTTGCGCTCGTGCACTGGCTGCTCTCTGTGTCTTCTCTGCGTGTTGTCTGAAGGTTTCCGATTTTTTTTTTTTTTTTTTAAACCTCTGGATCGTTTTTGCTTCTGTCACATTTTTACTCACCGTGGTTTCATTTTTCTCAGCAAAGTAAAGTCCTGCACGTCCATAGAATCAGGACAACCATGGCTATAGACTGATGTAACTCAATTATGTCTTCATGCAGTGTGAAAAAATTTTAAAGCTATAAATCATTACAAAAAATGATGAATTTCTTTGATTAAAAATTGAAAAAAGAAGGAATTAGTGTATACAACAAATTTTCAGGCAGCCTCATGCTGAAGGAACATAGGAAAAATATTGGTGGTGGCTCTACATTTAAGAATCGATAAATTTTTATGTTTGGATTTTCTTTTTCTCACTGTGGTCTCATTTTTCACTGCAATATGAAGTTCTGCACCTCTGTGGGTTCAGGATAACTCAACAATGTCTCCTGAGCAGTACAACATCATCATAATACAATAATTATTATTATAATAATAACATTATTAAAAGCTATTTACTCTTTATAAACTATTTACAGTCAGTGCTGTCACTACTGTTTACACAGTTTACAGTCAACGCTAAAGAGGCATCATGTTGATCTGCAAAGAAGTTTCTGTCCGTAATGAGACAGAGTGCTGAGCAGCTCTGACCACAAATTTTATGCTTGCAAGACAACGCCATTGGAAGAAAAATTCAAAGAGTTTTTGAAGTGTGACTACAGGGTATATGTGGATCATTCAGGGTTTGCTGAAAGCATTAAAGAGCCCTGAATTATTTGTTTTCTGCAGAATTTATATACAGCAAACAGCTTATTTTCTACAAATTTTCAAATAAGGCATGAGAATCAAAGTGATGTGGATGAGATTCTCCTATCTTCTCTGCTCTGTTTAGACACATTGTGTGCTGAATCTGATGATTATGCCAGTTTTTTTCAGTTTTTGAATTGGACAAACCGTTTGCGAATGCCAGTCATTTAAAAAATAAGTGGTATTTTAATCCCGCCAGCAGGATTGGGATCCTGAGGGTTAAACTGGAACTGGTTGTTTTTGTGTCAGAAGGTCAACCGTAACACTGCCAACACCTGGAAACAATATTAAGTCTGGTATCCGTTATTGTCTATTAGGCTCAAATGCAAGGCAAAAACTGGACCTGATGATCCTCCTCAGTGTGTGTCCTTCAGTCTCTTACTCAGGCCTGACCTGCTGGACGCTCTGATGGGTCACACTGATCCAAAGCCAGTCAGTCAGCTGACTATGAACTACCAGCACAAAGTTTCAATGCACAGTCATTCAAGGCGGTTTAACCTGCTGCTCTCTGATGTGAGTCATACCTCTCGAATCTAATCTTTGCTGTGATTGGTTGTTTCCAGGTAATCCACCATCCAAACCTCATAAAAAGAGCATAAAGCAGCGCTTCCTCAAACTGATCCCCTGCTATCGCTCCAGCTCCAGCTCTTCAGTTAATGAAAGTAAGTAACACAACTCACAGTCCATCATCATCATCATCCTCGTCATCATTACCCTTATTTTTCCTCATCATATGAATTCAGTCTTGACTGAAAGTTTCCTTCAAACATTTTTCATGGGACAAGCCATCCAGTGGGTTTATGGACCCTCTGGTCCATCCCTCAGAGTATTTATCTCATTTCTTCTCTCTGTGCAGAGAGTTTGTCGGATGATGGAGAACTAGCAACACTGAGTTACAGACCGGAGGGCATCGACCGTCTGGTGCAGCAGACCAGCTTCAGCAGGAAGGAGCTGCAGGTTCTTTACCGTGGATTCAAAAATGTCAGTCAGAGATTCCTGCTGATCTACCACTCTTTAAAATCCACTGTGAGAACGTTTCATGTGTTTTATTTGGGATTGACTGGATTATGTGAAATCATGACAAAGGTTGTTTGTGTGTGTGTTTCCTCCCCCAGGAGTGTCCCAGTGGTGTGGTGAACGAAGAGACTTTTAAAACCATCTACTCACAGTTCTTCCCTCAGGGAGGTCAGTCTTTGCGCTCAAATAAACTTGTGGTTTTAATATGCAACCCGTTAACTCTCTGTGAAACTCCATGTATCAGACATGTAGACAGTCCATCTGAAAACAGGCTTGTTGCACCTTTTTTATTTCACACTCTCTCAGCTTACGACACTCACATTTAGCATGTGGATAAAATTTCAGTGATCCCTTAGGCCAGAACAGTCCACAGCAGTTTTCTCTCATCGTTTCTCTCTTATAATGTAAAAGTCGGATCAAGAGCTCATAAACCTCACAAAAATGAACTCTTGCACAAAAGTCAGCATATTGAAAACCAACAGCTGTGACAGAAAGCATGTTTTTTTAGATGTGTATTGTCATTTTCTGCTGTGACCCACGTTCCATCTGTTATAATGGAGGAAGTGGAGCTATACTGCAGGCAGACACCAGGGGGAGCCCTTACAGTTCTGGTTGGGAGAGCTGTTCTCTCCATGATTTATAGTCTTAACCTTTTAACTTACACATTGTCTAAATGACGTGAAGTCTATTTAACTTTTAACCTTTTAACATCAATTTTTCAAAAAATTTAAATATATATAAATATTTATATATAAACACTTTTTAGATGAATGTGACATGTTCATATATTTATTATTTATTTATTTACAGCAGCTCAGTATTTGTCACTGTTTGCATGTAGTGACAGATATTTGTTTCTAAACCCGTAAAAGCCTGACCCATCAAAAAATAGCCAGATTTTTTTTTTTACCCTTTTGACAAAATCCACATTTTTTTTGCTGTAATTTTTTATGATATATATTCTGTCATATTTAACACATCAGGCGGTTTTTGCAACTTTTTTAGTTAAGTTTTAAGTAAATATGCATTTATTTTATGCAGAAAATACTTCTTTCAAAAAATGAGTAACAATTTAGTTATTCTTGGTGCAACTCCTTGAAGGTTAGCAAAGATTTTTCTGGAAAGAAAGTGTGTGGATAATTTTCTAAGAGCAGCTATTTTGAAAAGCCTCAAATATAACTTCAGCTACCTGTAGTGGAACAATAATCCTCAAGGGGGTTGAAGACGTTTTTAAAAAAATAAGCAGGTTTTAAATAGAAATATTTATCGTGTTGATGAGATAGAAGTCTTTTAAACTCATGTATCAAACATGATACATTCAGCAATAAAGGGTCAAACCAGATTCACAAACTAGCAAAATTCACACTTTTTTTCCTCCTTCCTCCAGATTCAAGCATGTACGCACACTTCCTCTTTGAGGCTTTTGACACTCACAACAACGGAGCGGTCAACTTTGAGGTGATTTTTCCCTCCCGTCATTCTCTGCTGTCCAGACTTCCTCCTGTTTTTGTCTTTTTTCCTCCTGAATTTCCTGCCTCTTTGTGTTTGCTCTCTGTGAGCCCTTTGGTGGAAAGTCTAAGCCTTAAAAACATGAGGTATCTTTGGAGAATGCTTCCACTCACTTGGTCAGATTTCTCTGATTTCATAACCTTTACATAAATTTGGTTATAAGAGATAATCTCACCCCTTAAACCCTGTCAGTGAAGATCTCAGACCTTAGTACAGAGAACTAAAACTTACCAAGACAAAAAAGAACATTTGGTTTATCAGGACTGAAACTTCTGTATTCACTATCACTACTCTACCCTGATCTCACTCATGACTCAGTGTTTTTATTCTGCTCTAGGACTTTGTTTTAAGTCTGTCCATCATACTGAGAGGCTCTGTCACCGATAAACTGAACTGGGCCTTTAATCTGTACGACCTGAACAAAGACGGCTGCATCACCAGAGAGGTACTTGGACTGTTTTCTCTTCCTTTAAGATTTTAGGAGGAATTTAATGATGTAATTTTAATTTGTTCTAATTTTTTCTCCCACATATTTCCTCTGACTGTCTGTGCAGGAGATGACAGATATTATGAACTCCATCTACGACATGATGGGGAAGTATACCTACCCAAACATGAAGGATGGTGCTGCGAAGGATCATGTTGACAACTTCTTTCAGGTAAATTCATGAATCTCGTAGGTGTAAAGAAAAACCTTAAAACACTGCATCAGTTTTATTTCTTTGCTGCGTGTGTTTTTTGGACTTCATATATGCTCGGACTGCAGGCAGTGCCTTTGAGCAAAGTTTGCCTTAATCCTTTCCCAGATATGATGATAAGGATAGTAAGGGAGCATTTCACCTGATCAGTGTGTTAAAGATGTGGAGATGTCACAACACAAAGGAATGCAGACGACATAAATCAAACAAAGCAAATCCAATAATTTGAATTTAAGGCCTTAAAATGTCTAAATTCTCTTAAAATCTCATAAAAATGTCTTAAATATGATTTCTGAAAGGTCTTAAAAATGTATTAATGTTACTTTTATATAAAACAAATGCATAAACTTCAGTCTCACTTTTAAATGTTCCGATTTTTGAAGGAGCTATGACGCAATTACAAAATTTATCAAGTTTGTAGGTAAATCCATGTCTCTGAAAAAAAAAAGTCTTAAGTCTTAAGTCTTAAATTTGACTTGTTGAAACCTGTAGGGACCTTGCTCACGAACATTGGTACATTTCTTTTTTCAGAAAATGGACAAGAACAAAGACGGGGTAGTCACCATCGAGGAGTTCTTGGAGACGTGTCAAAAGGTCTTCTGTGTTTATAGCGTCTCAATATGTTGTATAAACATGTTCTTCTACTACCTGCAGCTCTGTTGGGGGTTTAACTTTGTTCCTTTGTTTTCTCTCTCCAGGATCAAAACATCATGCAGTCCATGCACATGTTTGATAACGTGATCTAAGGCTTTGGTGGACACATATTCAACTTTTCCTCCTGCCTGGAGCTCATCTTCAGTTTTCAGCCCTAAACCAGAATGGACAGTGTTAGCAGGGTGCCAGAACACCAAGATATCCATCCCTGAAACCACCTCTTTTTGTAATCTGGGAACAACAAGAGATCAGTGTTTGGTATGTATCATATATCATGGTTGAATAAGCCGTGCGGATCAGTTTGAAGCCACGTATTTAATGTGAGAGAAACTATAAACCATCATATTTTTCTGTAATGCATGAATAAATGTGCAGACACAAGAAAGAAAGTGAATTTCGAGTATCGCAAACTTTCTGTACTGCAATGATGGGATGTGTTTACGAGGGAGATGAGGATTAAAGTGAAGCAATAATATAACAGCACCAGAATAAACTCAACTCTGTCCTCTAACATTTCTTAGAGCACTGTCTGCATGATGTGTCTGTTTTGACTGGACTAAACATGTGAAATGTAAGTCTTCATAGATTTTCTATGTGGACATGAAACAAAAAGAAGATGAATATGAATAAAACAAAGTTGCTATGCATTTTTATTATTTTATTTCTGAGCAGCAGGTGTATCACATGGTCTGATGATGTCACAGTACTCTTTCACATCTTGTCTGTTTCCTGCTTTCGTTTAAGATGCCCCCTCCATTATTTTAAACTAAAATACGGCTCAACACTACGCTGCATGTCACAACTCATTTTCATTTTCTTGATATCAGTGTCAGCTGCTTTGAGACAAAAGAAAATACTATTTTGAAGCATAGCTACGCAAAAGAAAGACACCAAAATAAACATTAAGAGCTGGTGATACAAAATATTTAGCTTCAAAGACAAAGTACCAATCTGAAAAACACTAAAAGCAGGAGAAAAACCTAGAAAGAGAGCAGACAGTACACTAAATTAAAATAAATGAATAAATAAACTTGCTGCTGTTTTTAAAATCTGCCTAAGCCACATATCTGTTGCTGAAATTCCACCAAAATTAAGTCAAGGCAAGTTAAATTATGACATTTCTAGTGTGAAAATGCAATACTGAAAATAAAACAGTTATCAGAAAAAAAACATTAAAGCTCCTGTCAGGAAATTTCAGTTGGTGTTAATTCGGTGTCCCCACACACTTTCCCCATTAGAAATAAATAGCTATTTTCTCATTTCTATTTTTTTTTCTTTTTTTTTTTAACCAGAATTAAAATCCAATTTTAATTTTCAAACATTATGGAAAAAACTGTTGTAAAAAAGTTTTTTAAAGCTACAGACATAAAAAAATAAATCCAACATGGAAATGGTCTGCCTTTTTTCTACTCGGTCTTATTTCGTAGGTCATAAATATTCCTCACTGCAAGTCTCAGTCTGTTTAATAACCAGTTAAATCTCCAAACAGAAGCTTTAATGGAGTTGTGGTTTACAATTTCATGTTTAAACAAACAGCTGCTAAAATTTCCTCATCCTTGAGAGTAAGAAATGTACGAACACAGATCTTGAACTACACCGCATTGAGATATTAGGGGCTGAAGCAGATGAACAATAGATAATTTTGAATTAGGGAGATTTGCTCTTTTTTTGAACAAATACAGCAACAAACCCTTTGTCCCTCATGCCAAAATGCATTTTTTATGCGTTTAATCACAGCCATCAAGTTAACTGTAACAGATTTAATCATGGACTGTATATAGAATGGACAGTGTGGCTCCACCTTTTATCATTGTACAGTTTTGAAAGCAAAAAAAAATCTGTCATGGGAGCCGCCATTGTGTAGCTAGAGTCTGCGCAGTAAAGACTTATGAGGAACTCTGGGAAAATCTGATTGGAAGCGGGTAACAAAAACATTTTTTTTGTCTTTCGTTTGACAGTCTAATCCCTTCTTAACTCTCTTTCCTAATGTATTTTATTATTCCCGAAAAAACTACAGAAGAACGGCAGCTGTCAATCATCGTTAAACGAGCTGTAAAACTCTGTTTTTAACTTTTAATAACTAATGAAAAAGAAACATTTCAGAAAAGAGAGGACTTGAACACAATGCAGCCTAATAATATCTAACTAAATATCATCACAGAATATGGATGTGAGAAATATTTCTACCAGGTGTAATAATATTTTAAAGTTTGACCACATCCCATCTGGAATAAAAAGAGAGGCAGAGTTCTTGACCTGTACTGCAGCCAGCCACCAGGGGGGGCAGTTTTTGTGGCGACCTCAGTTTGAGCCGAGTGAGATGACTTCCATTTTTTTTTTTTTTTTTTTTTTTTTTTTAACAGTCTATGGATTTAATAAAACACATTTAATAAAGACAGACGAAATCATACTTTTAATAAATCCTTTATTTTTATTAAACAAAATTTCAGTAAAAACTCTTATTAAGTAGAAAGACAAAATTTCCTGTCAGTAGTTTTCTCCAGCTGTAGGGCCGACCCTGACCACCTTTACATTTGTTGATTTGATTTTTACACTCACAGAACCATCCTTTCATTATAGTCAGATTATAATAAGAGACATCTTTGTTAATATTCTGGTAATGCAAGATTATGAGACTTTTTTTCCCCAGTGAATAACTTATAAAAGATGAGATACATTTAATAAAAACAAACATCTACACTCTAAAAGATAATCCACAGCACATGAGTCAGGGGCGGCCCCACACTGCTCTCTGAAAGGTCTCTCACTGACCTCCACATCTCATCATCTGTTCACTTCTACTGAACGAGTGCTGAGAGAAAAACCGAGGCGTGTGCACCTGGTTCTCTAACAGCAGGAGAAAGTCGACGGTATATAGTGTCAAACTGCAGCGTTAACAGCAGTGTCTGTTACAAAGGCGTTAAAGAAAGAAAGAGAGCGGTGAGCAGGTGCACCGTGCACGCAGAGCCACCTCTGGCAGTGTTTTCAACTATTATTCTCTTTTTTTTTACTTTTCTTAAAAAAAGAAGAAGCTACATGATTATCATCACAAAATAAAATCTCTTTGGCATAGAATACCCACCCAAAAGCATAAACCTATACACACACACACACACATCCACACAAACTCAGCTCACATACTCACACTCGCACAGACTCACACGCACTCTTTGAAGCCCACAAGCATCGTCACTGTCAGAATAAATCAGCAAAATTATGCTATGAAACAAAGTTGAGCCCTGTTAACATTATGAGTCCCGTACTCAGTGATAATTGCATATATTACATCAGGCTGGGAGCTGAAGGAATAATCCGGACTGACGAATGTGTTCTCTTCCTCGTCATGTTACGTCCAACATCAGCTCCTCCACCTGCTCTCTCAGCTCCTCTCTGGAAGACAAAGACATCACCGAAAAAGAAAAAAACTTATTTAAATCATGACTCCAACACGGACAAGTTATTAAAAATAAAAAATGTAGAGCAGAAACATCATATCAACATGCTCTGCCAATCTTTTTCTCCATGAAAAAGAGCGCTACATAAACATTAAATGACAAAAATCAAACTGTATTTGACGCCTATTTCTTAGAAAGTCCTGCTTCCTGCCACCCGAACTCTTCAAACTGTTATAAATTGGACGAGGTCATTGCAATGTGACATGTTTAACTTTGAAAAACAGGATTACAATTACAAATGTTCTCGTGGGAGAAGTTTTCAGATGCAGCATCCGTGTGGAAAAACACAACAACAGAAGCATGACAACATGGTAGTGAAACATCTATTCCTGCATTATTTTTAAAGTGAGAACACTTTAATAGGATGAACTCATTTGAATTTTCATGTTTTCAAAGCACTACAGTCACCATTTCATAGACATGAGTAATTACACCAGAAATAACACGGTCAACACTTACTTTTATTTTTCTACTTTTAAAAATGAGTTCACTTCCTTACACTTTACTTTCTCGTGTTCATGTTCCGACACCATTCAGCTTAAACACACTTCATCTCTACATCTTATTCATTTAAAATTCCATTTTTTGGTTGCTGTCTGATAAATTATTAAAAGATTAAATAAAAATAAAGCAATCATTCAGCGATTGTCATCATAAAGAGATTTTTTTCTTGTATCATGTCCTGGTGGATTATTGTAAGTGTTAAACAAAGTATGCAGATGATGAAAGTTTGCTCATGTTTCTAACACATCCAGACTGTCTGAGGTAGGGCTGCAAAGGAATGGAAAATTTCAGGTAAATTTCAGGAATGTTCTCTTAAGATCGGGATTATCTGAAATTATCAGGGTTTTGTTGCCGTCAATTTAAAGGAATTTTCCTAAATTTCTGTAAATTTTGGCTCTGAAATTTTGGATTTGTTTTGCCGACAAAACACAAAAAAACCTCAAAGAGCACGTCTGAAATCCAATAATTTGAATTAAAGGCCTTAAAATGTCTAAAATTCTGTGTTTTGTCGGCATATTTGATCATCATCAGTCACTGCTTCACGAGCCAACGGCATTTTCATTGAGACCACATTTCTGGATTTGGAGTCTAGAAGTCCTGACAAGGTAAGTTTTGATGTTAGTACTGAGGTCAATATATTTCATGGTACGGTTTAACTTTAGGTAATGGAAACATCCAAGTAAAACTAACAATTGTGAAAAAATCCAGAACAAAATAAATTCATTAGACATGTTTACAAGCATGTCTGCTGATAACTATGGAAGCCGAGAATGGGCATGGATCGTTTTCTCATGATAACGAATTAATTAATAATGTGTTTTGTCTTGATTTCAACCTACAAGACCGGTAGCCTTTAAAGTAAACAAAGCAAAGTATAACTTACTAGTACACAACAGCTTCACCCAGTGGCTGGAAGCTGTTTATGGTAGCTGTTGTACGTTGAAACCAAGACGAACACGTTCGTTATCATGAGAAAACGATCATTGTCATATCCAGATAATGAGATAATAAGTCATTAATGAATGAATGAATGAATAAAAATCCATGGCCGCTCTCGTCTTCCAAAAATTCTAATGGAAAGGTCCAACTTTGAAAATTCATAGTATTTTGCGACCCCAGTCAGAGGTAACCTTTGGATGCACTCACCTGAAGGTCAGTATTCAGGGTATGCTTGTCTCTCGTAGGGCATGCTGGCTGCGTAGTCGTCGTGCATCATGCCTCCATCCATGCCATCCATGGGCATGTCACCTGCATACCCTCCATAACCCTGGAAACCAGCGTCCAGCTCTGCAACAGATTCATTTTTTTTAAAGCTTGATGCACACTAAAAGAACAGATTACAGGCAATTTGCTTTGGCTAATTTAACACATCTGTCACAACAGTGGCAACAGCAGAGTGAAAATAAGCCTGTAGAAACAACCCGACGTATTCCCCTTTTTAGGAATGTTTTGAAACACAGTGATCAGAGAGATAGAGAGAAGACCCTGATCCTTTCCCCCTGAGGGTCCCTCTGCTCTGAGGAGCCAGAAAATACCTCAGCCATACAAGGAGAGGAGCAAAGAGAGGGAGGAAAGTGGAAATAAGAGAAGAGTGAAAACACAGCGAGAAGACAGTTTAGACTTGACAAGAAGGGCACGAAACGAAACACAACAGAGAAAAACAAAAGAGACAAAAACTAATGAATGAGATAAAGTGACTGGATGAGGAAAACATCAGCTGCACAGAATACAGCTTCAAAAGACGGACAGGTTTCCACTTTTGCTGTGACATGATGCAGCGGGAGGACATCCTGCAGGCCGATTTACGGCACGTTAACGCTGCAGTCACTCCCCAAAGCAGAGGAATGTGCTGCGTGTGCACATTTCAAACATGGTTACTCACCATCTGGATACGGTCCCTCTGCTGGGAGACTGTTGTGGGCCTGAAGGGAGGTCAGGAGAGAGGAAAGGTTAAAAAAAGGAGCACTGTTATACATAGAATGATAATTAAAAGCTACTAAGATGAATTGAAAAGCTGCTTTTATTCTTTCTAAATGTTAGAAACATTGTTTACATTGGGTTTCAAAGTGAGTCTGATATCAAACCAGCAGCTGCTAAATGATTAAAAATAAATAAATAAATAAATAAATACATAAATAAATAAATAAATAAATGAGTGTTCAGTTACTGTATCCTGGCAGCAGAGGACGCCCCACACTCACCATTTCCCAGGCGGCTGGGTCGTGTTTGAACAGAGAGTGTGTGAGCTCCACGGAAACGCGCTTCTTGTACTCTGAGTTCTTATCCTCAGAGATACGGAAGAGCACAGCTGCAGCATAGGTAGCTGAGAGGGGGGAGAAAAACAGAACAACATCAATGAGATTGTTAAAGATTCAATGAAATCGTAACAGAAAAGGTGCAAATGTCTGCACAGTGTTGGCCCGCTACTGAAAAGAAGTAATATATTACTCCTCACTCATTATTACTTAACTTATTACTCCCTGCAAACAGTAATGTATTACATTACTGGTCATATTACGTTTCTTTACATCCCACAAAACTGGTGATTGTGTCCTTTCTCCTCGTGATTCTGAGTTCACACATGGCCTCTGACGTTAAATTACCAGTAGGTGCATTTTTTTTTCTGCAGCCTATGAACGCATCAAAGTTACAGTTATCTGAAATACATATCTGGTTAACAATTTTCTAAATCCAGTCTAAGTTGATTTAAGTTGAAAAGGGACCTAGTACCAGGAAACAGTTTAAATCTGACAGGGATGTTGCCGTCATCTTTCCTCTCAACAAAAACAAAGTGGCGGCATATTTCCAGCTGCTGAACGTGTACGGCTTCATTTTTAAAGCTAGTCAGGGTTTCCAGGTATGTATGACAACAATTTAAAAAACAAGCCTGTGGCCCAAAAAAATTAATTAAACAACCAGTGGCAGTGCCTAAAAAGATGCCCAATTCTGCAGGATAACCGCATACCTGGCAACCATAAAGCGAGCGACCTTGCTGCTCAACTGACGCGAGCGATGAAATTAATCTGCAGATTGTTGTACTTTAAATCATTAGAGGGTGAAAAACAACAGTAAGGGAGTAACAAGTTATTTTTTGCTTCAGTAACTAATATTATTAATGGAATTTCAAGAGTAATTTGTTACACTACTCGTTACCAGTAAAAGTAATATTATTACTTTAATGCGTTACTAGTGATTTGTTACTGCCCAACACTGTCTGCAGGTGTGTGTTTTTAAGTGTTAATGTATTAGTTTCCTCTGAGACATTTTCGTAACTTTAACAAAATCAAATATTGAGCTCAAACAACAGACTGAGAGAGTTTTTAATAAATCTTTGTGTGGGATAATGAGATTTCCTCCCTCTGCAATCATACCGCCAAATGCAGCTCAATACGAGACCCCAGAGGCGTGTAATTTGGAAAAACAATCACCTGAAATAAACTGTGAAATGAAGTTGTTTGATATTTTAGGAAACACATAAGACTCCTCTCATCTACGTGTCGGCTTTCATTGCAAAAAAAAAAAAAAAAAAAAGGTTGAAACGTGAACAAAAACATCAAGAGCTTTTACAGAGCGCCAGTCTCCTCATGAAAGTTTCAGCAAAGTCTGTAATATCATAACAGAAAAACATATTAAGGAAGATAAACAACAAAAGAAAACATTAAAAGAACTTTAATGAAATTTAACTTTAATGTACTTGAGGAAACTTTTGAATGTTATCAGTGTAACATCCTCCAGATCCTCTGATACAAACGCTGACTCCGCTTTGAGTGCAAAGTGATCTCCAGAATGTTTCCTCTTTAATTATTTATTTGTAACTCGTACTAAGTTTTTGAATATTTCATGAAGTCAACGACCCAAATAGCTCAAATAAACTCAAACGCTGCTTCATAATTCTTGTTCATTAAGTCTTCTTCAAACTGAACGTGTTAAACATCGTTCTGAGACGTAATGCAGTCAAAGACACACAAAACCAAGACGTCACGAGGAGCAGAGCACCTAAAACTGCGCTTAAAGGAAGTGCTGCACTTGTGTAAATTGTTTCTTTCCACTAAATGCTGACTAAATGCTACATTATGGTCAGCTATGGTCGGTGCATTATCTGAGCGTCTTACCGATGCCCTCGTTGCTGGAGTGCAGCAGGTCCATCAGTGGAGCTGAGGCTCCCTCTGCATCAATCATCTCAGCTGATGTTTTGTCCAGTGCCAGCTCACACAGGACGCCGGCCGCCACACGCTTCACGTTATCCACTGGAGAATAGAGGAGCTGCAGAGGAGAGGGAAGAAATTACAGGAGTTAAACACTTCAGGAGCTCTAAAATCAGAAAAAGGAAATGTTAGAACTTCAGTTTCCTTTGATACCTGAACAAACAGAGGAATGGTCTGCAGGTTGGCGATCTCTGCTCTGTTAGTGGGGTCCCTGGCCAGGATGTGCAGAGCTCCTGTGCAACCCTCCACAATCTCCTCCATCCTCACTCCATCCTGAGGAGCAGCATGCCAAGAACAAATGTTACCCAAGCATACAGAAAATCTTCAATTATTCAAAATTCCTTTTCCCAACATCCCCAAATCACAGCGGTTGTTTTTTTTATCCAAGTGATCACAAACATCCTTTCAGACAAGCTCCTCGTGTACCTGGTAAGTCTGCTGGGCGGATGATTTCTGGGCGTCCTGGTGGGCTTTGAGGAGCAGGTTGACCAAGCGGGGGATTGCTCCAGCGTCTCTCAGAGGGGCCTGGTTCTCCGGGCACAGCGCCAGGTTGCGGATCAGGCCGACCACAGCCTTCAGGCAGGAAGGAGAGAAAAGGAAGCACTTATGACATTTTCTCTCTCACTCTCCAGCAAATAAAACAAAGCGGACAGACAGAATCAAACTCCTCCATTAAATAAATTGATTATTCTTCTCCGTGATGCCTGGTCTTGTCAAACATACTGTTCCTGCTGTCATGTGCATTTCATGCTCTTCCAGGCTGATTGAGACTCTGGCCTGCAGCCTAACCTGCTGTCCTCTCCGTCCATCTGTCTACTTCTCCTCATTTTCCACAGACGTTTCTTTTTTTTTTGCAAAGCCTGTTCACTCATTTCTAAGTGTGTTTATTAAATTGTCTTTCTTTTATGCTCTCTCTGGTCTTTTTCTTTCAGCTCTTTACAAATTCTCATCTCAGAATGAAAACGGTCATTTCCCCTGACTGGAACAACAAAGGAGTTCAAATACGGGTCAGTATGGTGTTGTTAAAATTGAACGATGTGCAAAAGTGATACGAAAAGGTTTTCCGCTCCTCTCTACCTTGATGACAGGCCAGTAGTAGGGTTGGTTGAGCAGCTTGACGATGGCGGGGATGCCATAGTGTTGTCTCACGGCGTTCTGCGCCAGCTCAGCCTGTTGGTGGCGGGAGGTCAGGTGGCGCAGAGCACACACAGCGGGTTCGGTCACATCTTCCTTCTCACCGGCACGCAGTATGGCGTGGATCAGAGACTCCACGCCGTTGTTCATGGTAACCAGAGACTTGTTGTTGGCGTTGTTGCATGTGAGGTTGGACAGGATGCCAGTGGAGCAAGTGAGCATGTTGATGTCATCTGAACTGAGGAGGCCGACCAGTGTCTGCAGCAGGCCGTCCATTCCCTCCTGGAAATGATTGGAGGATAATTATTAACCCCTTTATCGCCAAACGCATCATATTTGATACATGAGTTTCAAAGACATCTATCTCATCAACATGATAGATATTTTCACTGGAAACCTGTTTGACATAAAAGGAACGAAAACTAGCGATAACAGAGAATGGTTGGATATATACTCCTATGAGATGTGGGTGCAAAGCTGCAAACCACTTCCACATTTTCTGGGAATGCCAAAACATTCAGAATCACCGAAAAGCAATACGTAAAACTGTACAGAGCATTTCTGACGCCAAAACACCTTTTTATTTAAATCCATGTATTTAAATCATTTCTCCCTGATGAAAAATGTGTTAACAAATACTTGATAGCTATTTTGCTGACAGCAGGCTTGACTTTCTTGACTTTGTGCAAACAGGAACATTTATCGTTTCTTTTTTGTTGTTTGTTTTCTTTTGATTTTTCTGTTTTCTTTCTGTAATTCACTTTATTTCTGTGTCTTAATATTTTATTGCCATTATCCAAAAACCTGAGAGGCCAAACTGCAGAAAAATGCTTGATTTACTTTATTTTTGGTACTTTCTCTCTGGATGTATTTAGTTTTATCGTGGCTTATATAAGTGATCTTCTGATCCATTATGAACCATCAAGACCACTCAGGTCATCTGGATCAGGTCTACTTTCAGTCCCAAGGGTTAGAAGCAAACATGGAGGAGCAGCATTCAGCTTTTATGCTCCAAATATCTGGAACAAACTTCCAGAAAATAAGACTCGCCTTTTAACAGCTGCTTTTCATTAGAATATTTAACAAATCATTTTAATATCTATTTCCTTGCACACCTCTACAATCTGCACTGTGACTTTTATACTTATATTTTAAAATCTGTTGAATGAATGCACATTTACTAAAAACTTTACTAAAAAAGGTTTCAGAACCGCCTGATGTGTCAAATATGACAGAAATTATATCAAACAAAATAATATTAAAATATTTCTGGGGGGGATTTTGTTAAAAGGGTCAATAATCAACTCAGATCCAAAATACTAGAACTTTCTGGCTATTTTTTGATGGGTCAGGCTTTGAAGGGTTAAAGAGCCTCATGTGGCAGGTTGGAGGAGAAACCTGACAGTGACTGTGAGCACGGACCTGCTTGGTAGCAGCATCAGACAGGTTCCTGAGCGTCCACAGACAGTTCTGCTGCAGACGGGTGCTGGGTCCTGACAGGTGTTTGCCCAGAGCCTGCATCCCACCTGCAGGAACAGAGAGGTTAGATCACTCTGCTCTCAACATCATTTAATCAATTACGCCGTCACATCGTCGACATAGATCCAAACGGAGGCAGCTTAGAAACTAAAAAGTGGATACACCTGTGTGACTGCCTGACACACAGGTGCACACACACACACACACACATACCAGCCTCAACAATGGCGGGTTTGTTGCTGGGGCACACAGAGAGGACTTTGAGCACACGGCTTGTTGTCCACAGCAGCTTCTCATAGTTGTAGTTTCTCATGATGTGAACCAGACCTTCAGGTCCCCTGTTAGCGAGGATGATGAGCTGTGTGAGAGGTGAAGACAGAGAGAGAGACAAAGACAGATGAAGGAAGACACAGAGAAGATGTTGGAGTATGTGTCTGTGTACAAATGGAAGGAAAATTTTGACACTAAGGATTCTTTCTTGAAGAAAAGTGTTTGACCTGTCCGGGCAAATAAACAGCAGTTAATCATCTCATCCCAATTTGAGTTCATTATAACCACACCCTAACCTTCACTGTGCCAGCATCTGGACTACACCTTTCACATGCCACACCCAGGACAAAACAAAACACACTCAAGCTCCACAACCTGAACGGGATCAGATGACAACACCTGAATCATATCAGGGGCAGCAGACATTTACTCACACATACTGTGACGAAAACAAACAGAAAAACAAAAAAATAACCACACAGACCTTGCTCTCCTGGTTGCCGTAAGACAGCAGCTGCAGACAGTCTGTGGTGATGGCCAGGAACTTGGGGTTGGTCTTGTTCAGGAGAGGGACCATTTTCTGCAGGCCGTCAGCCAGACGCACCGCCATCTTGGCTCCCTCTTGGTGCAGCAGCAGGTTGTGGAGCGTGGTGATGGCGTAGAAGAGCACAGACTCCATGGGGGAGCTGGAGGGAGAGACGTGTGTCGGTTACATGTTAGTCATTAATAAAAGCATGTCAGCAAGCATGTCATGTTGCCACAAGTTGAAGTAAAATTCCGCTGCTGGATGAGTTTATCGATAGCATCAGTCAGTGCGTCTCAAGCGGTCACTTTCTGGTTGGATCAGCTTCTTTAACCTTTTCTTTTTTCACTTTTACTTGAGCATACAACCTCATTTTTTCCTTAATGCCACCCAGTACAGACTGTGCACAAACTTAACTTAATTCTAACAGTTCCAATAAGGGTTTCTTCTGTTTATTATGTATTTCCTGATAAGTCAGACCTCTCTAAACATACTACACGAGTAAATACCTCAGGAAATGGGTTTAAATGCAACTGAAACTGCAAAAAGAAACAAGTCTGACTCTGCCTGTTAGCGAAAAAAAAAGATGCTTTTCTGTGCTACTGGTTTCTCATTGGTGGATTCTTTATGTGCAACACCTGCTAAATGTGAAAAACAAACACAAATCGACCTCAAAGTTACCACATAAATATTAGTATAAAGAAATAATATAATAGTTTGGGGAAGGATTAGATAAGCATTGCGCTTTCACCTGTACCTTCTTGAACACTGTAGGTGCTACTTTCATTTTTTAAAAAATTTCTATACTTTCCTTGTTTTACATGTTTCTTCTTTCTATGGAGTAAGTATTCGCGATTGTTTTTTCACTTATTTATGTTTGTTTGAGATAAATAAATAAATAAAATTAAATCAAAGTTCCAGATTTTACAAACAACAAACAAATTTATGAAAAAAATCAGTGTTTGATTGATTTCATCCTCGAGTACCTCAGCATGCGGACCAGAGCAGGAATGCCTCCAGACTTGAAGATGGAGAGCAGGCCCTCTCTCTGGTGGGACAGGTTGTGCAGGATGCTAGCTGTAGCCCGGGCCGTCTCCATGTCGCTCGTGTTCTGCATCGCCCGCACCACCGCCGACACCATCTGCGGGGACTGCATCATCACGCGCCGGGACGCCTCCTTGCGGGTGAGCTGGTTGACGATCTGCGCTGCCTTGCTGACCACCAACTGACAGGAAATGACAGGAGACGAAGAGTCCACTTAATTTCATGGAAAAACACTTCAAAGTGATTCCGTGTGGTTCAGATCCTTATACAGGACGACAGTCAGGGTTTTAAAGTTTCAAGTTATGACTTTAATTAATAAAACTTTCAGTTTAATTTTAAATAAGACAAACAGAAAATGAGAGGAAGCAGAAACTAAATCTTACTGTGTATACAAATTAGAGCTTTTTAACATTGTAGGAATACAATAATCTTGTTGGATGTTAGTTAGAAGATAAAAATGTCTCTTTTAGACTTTAATAATGTGTGTTTCATGCGTGTTTTAGTGTTGTCCTGTGTTCCTCACCGTATCTTCGTCATTAAGCAGTTTGGTGAGCTCAGGCATGGCACGGCTCGCCAGCTCAGCGTCATCCTGGTAGTTGATCAGATGGACGATGGCCTCCTTGAGCAGCTGGGACGGCTCTGCCAGCTTCTGGACGTTGGTCATCTGGGACGGGTCTGTCTGAGTGGACAGGATGGTGGCGCCTGCCCCAAGAGTCTCTGGGAACATCGCAGCACGCACTCTTTCAGCTCGAGTAGCGTACAAGGTATCCAAGTCTGTGGAGAAGAGAGAGACGATGAACTTCGTCTCTATGAATGAAACTTGCACCGTGCTGAGCTGAACCAGCAGAAAAATGCTGCACGTTATCTGCTCTTTCTTTTTGTCTCACCGGGCTGTTCACTTGTGATGGTAGAGGTCACGGTGATGTGCTTGGTGGTGAAATCACCGTCGTCATCTTTGATTGTATTGGCTCCAGACTGGATGCCGGAGTCGAGGGTATACCTCGTCTCCTGCCACTCTTGCACCTTTGCGATGCCACTTCCGGCCTCACTCACTGCAAATCAGGAAGAGAAGCGTCACGAGATGTTGGCGACTTTCTTTTAAGGGTTAAAGCATGTGTCTACATTTCATTTTCATGTTATTTGGGGGGCTTTCATGCATTTATTTGGATGATATGACGATAGATAGACCCAAAAACTGGAAAAGAGAGCCACACAGCTTAACGGCAACCCAGGATGAGTTTTTTATTTCAATATTTCCGAACAGTTCAATGTTTTGTGTCTCTCCTTTGATTTTTCTCTCTTGGTGTTTGAATAAAACAGCTCACAGAGGATCGTTCTTGTTCGTATTTGGGAAGTAACCCTCAATATAAACACATGAAAACAATAGTTGGAAGTAGGAAAGGTCACAATCCAAACATTCAACGCTCCCCTTTAGAAGAGAAGTTGAATGAGGCTATAACAGAACTATAAAAATGTAGTTTTGGATCAACATAAAATCCTGTATCATTAAATTTAAATATGCAGACGTTACGGAAAAACATTGTTTTATAAAAGTCACTTACTCATTGCCATCCTGGCTTCCGGTTATCACCAAACAACACCACAGCAAACCTGAAAAACAGACAGAGGCAAAGTTAAGATCCAGAGGCGCTTTTCTCCGTCATTCTGAAGACAACGTGCGGTCCTGCTTCTGTCCATGAATAAATAAATACTCCAGTGAGGTCTCCGCTCCCTTACACAACACTTTCTTTCAGTTTTCATCAGCAGCCGAAGTAAAACGGCTCACAAGAAAAGTCCTTAACAGACACGCTCGCTCCTTTCGCCCTGACCTGAAAATGACAACACATAGCAGCAGCAGAGGCTCATGGGGAGGGAGAGAGAGAGAGAGGGCGAAGTGGGCGGAGAGACAGCTGTAAGTCAGGAATGCTAGCTGGCCTGCATGACCTTTCACCCTAAACCTCCGCCCATACAGCCATGGGAGCAGCCTGCCGCTGACGCAGGGCAATCAGGAACCTGCTTGTCAGGTTTATAAGCTTCACTGAGAGTGTGTGTGTGTACAGAGAGTAACAGACTCAAATGCAAGCCTCAAAGAAAACACTAAAGTCTGCCATATTGAAGAATTACTTCTTAAACTGTGTTATACTTGTCTTGCGTGTCTCTTCTAATTCGTTTCTGTAGCCCGACCTCCTCATTTAGTGCAGCCTTACTTGGGCTGTGCTCCAGATTGTGTAACTGCTGTGCTGCTTGTCGATACAAGTTTGAGCTACACCTCCACTATGACCTCATCTTTCTCACTATTCTTCCTGCTAAATCAGCTTACGTTCTCACCAATACTGTTTGAGTTCTTACACTGTAATGCTCTGTACCATCAGATTCATGCACTTCTAATGAAAAAAATGGATTAAAACTAGGTCACATATTATGAATCACGACCGTGTTTTGAGATGAAAGAAAAAAAAACCACTCCTCCTCCCAGTTTGATTGTTTGTGAGTAATGTTTGTCAGATTAGACTTTCATAAACTTTAGTTCCAGGTGTGGTAACGTATGTTCTGGCGCCAGTTTTAAACTTTAAATGAACACTTAAATGCAAACTACACACAAACTTTCTTGTTTTGAGGCTCAACAGGCTGGAAATAACCTTTTATTTCTATCTTTTTATTTCTGGCATGATTGTCACCCATCACAGGAATCCCCTCATAATTACTTTTTTTTTTATCATGTAAAATACTGCCCATTACTGCACAATGCCTTTACTGTCTTGGTTATGAGTTTGATCGGATGTCTGACAGTCACTGACGGATTCCGCGCTGAGAACATTGCTGGGTGCATTGTGCTCTCTGCATGCAAGAGGGTGTGTGCAAATTTCTGCAGGCATGGAAGCTGCATCAACCATATCTGAGGCTGTGGCAACGTTGAGTCAACAAGCAAAGGCTTTGACAGACAAAAAGAGGTGGAAGGCATGACTCTTCCCGAAGCTCTTTGGTTAAGACATCTGATGGTGGCTTGGTTCCATGCAATAAGCAACTTTGCTTATCTTCCGTCTTCACAGCTAATAAAACAAGTCGGGGCTAAAATCCACAGAGTCGAGCTGCTGTGTTGGCATAAACTGAGCCATAAAGCCCTAAATTATCACCTTCTCCTCTGCTCACATTGGTACAAGCAGAAGTTAACAATGTGCTGAGAACTGTAATCAAAGTTGACGGACAGGTTTGGAGGAGCAGAATTTGTACGGAGCTGAACTGCTTTGTTTCGCTGCTTCTCACCGGGACTGTTCATGTTAGTTAAAGCACCACGCCCTCATCTTAATGCCCACAGGCTTTGCATAGGGATGTGTCATGTTTTGGTGTGTTGGGGTTGGGGTTCCCATGCGACTGTGAACGGGGTTCCCATGCGACTGTGAACGCATCACTCACGTGACGGTGCACGATTCAAGATGGCGGCGCCCTGCTGCTAGTTAAAAAACTTTTCTCCAGTTACCCTTTTTTCATTTCTTTTCTTCTTCTGTTCTCTAATTTCTATCCATATACACATCGACTTCCTCTTTTTTTTCCCTTGCGGATTACCTCACCAATTCATCGACCTGGACCCCTTAGAGGACTACATCGACCATTATTTCGCAGCTTACTGCATAAGGAACATGGCCACTTCACTGACCCCCGGAAAACACAGTGTCTCTCCAGCATACAAAAGACCCCGTTCAAACTCTACACCCAGCTCAGGTTCGTCTCCTTCTTTGTCCCCAAATCCACTCCGCCATTCAGAGGTAAGTGACATACTCATCTCCATAAACAATAAACTCTCCGGACTCGACGCCAGAATCGCTCTCGTCGAAGTTCTGCACCAAGAATTCCAGTCACTCCGACAAAGTTTAGAATTCAGCTACGAACAAATAGAAACCCTCACAAAAGAAAACAAAATTCTCCATAAAAATGTTAACGCCATCACCGATCAGCTCTCATCTGTCACAAATCGGCTTACCTCCGTCACCGCTGAAAATAAAACAATGAAAGAAACGATTCTGGATTTACAGGCACGCAGTATGAGAGACAACTTAGTTTTCTCCGGCATCCCTGAACACCCCTCAGAAAACCCAGAGAAATCAGTTATGGACTTCATGAAGCATCAGCTCAAACTCCCTCCAGACACAGTCAAAAAC
This sequence comes from Labroides dimidiatus, assembly GCA_030710495.1. NCBI lineage: Eukaryota > Metazoa > Chordata > Actinopteri > Labriformes > Labridae > Labroides > Labroides dimidiatus. Next base: position 31,502,928 of record CM061145.1, read on the forward strand.
ATCACCTTTCACCGCGTTCACCGTATAGGCCAGAAAAACACCAACAACAACCGACCCCGCCCGATTGTTGCCAAATTTGAACACTTTAAACAGAAAGATCTGGTCAAAAGACAAGGAAAACAGCTAAAAGGAACAGACTACGGTCTAAATGATCAGTTTCCGAAAGAAATCATGGATAGACGCAAAAAACTCTTCCCCATCCGCAAACAGATGATCGCAGAGGGCAAAAAAACAGTCATCTCAGTGGATAAACTTTATATTGACGGAAAGCTGTACCGCAACAAGGACATCACCCCCTGGTTATATTAGCCCCCCCTCTCGCTCATGTAAATAAACATCCCTCTCTCTCCCACCCGTAAGCACACTCACTCTCTCTCCCTCCTCTCTACACAGACCCCCGTCCCCCTCCCAGCTCCTCTCTCTCACCTGCCACAGCTTCTAATAACCTATGGAGTACCATAAACCTTAATGCACCTACGTCTCCCTCCGCACAGCATACGCCCCGATAGTCGGCTAACCCTGTGTTCTTTTTTGTTCATCGTTTTTGTTTTGTGTTTTGTTTTTATGTCTATAATCTCTCTTGCCCCTGTCTCGTTTTGTTCACATAGGCTAGATTTTTCCATGCAATCTACCCTCACACAACCCCCCCCACTCACATACACACACACTCACGCACCCTCTATTATTTGTCCACACCCACACATACACACACACTCATTCAGCATAAGGAACTCTTCTTTCTTTTATACCAAAGCAACAGCATGTCAAATTTAAAATTTGTTACTTGGAATGTCCGTGGCATGGGCACACAGTTAAAGAAAAATAAAATATTCAACCATCTCTCCTCACTCCAGGCAGACATTTGTCTACTTCAGGAAACACACCTCTCAGAATTAGACAACAATAAACTACAATCATCCCAATTCACCCATTCATTTTCGTCTCACTACAATAAAAAACAAAGAGGAGTTTGTATTTTAATCAGCAAATCAGTCTCATTCACCCATAACTCCACCATCACTGACCCAGAAGGAAGATTCATTATCATTAACATATCAATAAACAATAACTCTCTGACAATTGGTAATCTATATGGCCCAAATACAGATGACCCCTCTTTCTTTCATAACTTCTTTTCCTCCATATCCAACTTTTCTGACTCCCCAATAATAATAGGTGGTGACTTTAATACAGTACTAGACCCATCCATGGACAGATCCAACTCACCCAGAAATAAACGTACCTGGCAGTCTACTGAAACAATAATCCAGTTCATGGGAGATTTTGGTCTTGGCGACAGTTGGCGCCTGCAACACCCAACTGTAAAAGAGTTTTCATTTTTTTCACCAGTACATCATTCATACTCGCGTATTGACCTCTTCCTCACCAGTAATTCAATCATTCCAAACATTTCTGAACATCAAATCCACCCCATCATCATCAGTGACCATGCGCCTGTATCATTCAAATGGACACACCGAAGACCACACAAACCAACCCCCAGATGGCGTTTTAACACATCACTCTTAAAAGACTCTGAATTCAACAACCTCATTGAAAGAGAGTGGGCATCCTTCCTGGAAATAAATGATTCCTCAAAGCCATCACCCACACTCCTATGGGAAACGGGTAAAGTCGTCATGAGAGGAATCATTATATCATACTCTGCTTATAAAAAAAAGGAAGAAAAAAAACAAGAATCTGAACTAGAAGAAAAAATCAAACAGCTTGAGATCACCAATGCAACTAACCCAACAGAAGAAACTGAGAAGAAATTAAGACAATATAAATTACAATTAAACCAAATATTGAATAAGAAAATTAACTTTTTAACCAACAAACTCCGTCAAGAAAACTTCCATTACAATAACAAATCAGGTAAATACCTTGCAAATCAAATAAAAAAAAATAAGGAAAAATCCACCATCTCCACCATCCAGAACTCGGCAGGGAAGCCAACAAACTCACCAGATGAAATAAATGAAATATTCAGAGAATTTTATGCCAACCTTTACTCCTCAGACAATAACCCAAAAGAAGAAGACATCACATCATTTCTCACCAGCCTCAACTTACCCCATCTCTCCCCTGAACAAAAAAGCACACTAGACTCTCCTCTAACAAATGATGAAATCCACTCTGCCCTCAATAAAATGCCCAACAATAAAGCTCCTGGTCCTGATGGCTTCCCTGCTGAGTTCTACAAACACTTCTGGTCCATCTTTGCTCCACTTTTTAATAAAATGTTAAATGAAATACAACAGAACTCTAGACTTCCCCCCAACATGAACACAGCTTCAATCTCACTCCTCCTAAAACCAAACAAAGACCCCACACTGCCTTCAAGTTACCGTCCCATCTCACTCCTCAATGTTGACATTAAAATCATCACTAAAGCTCTATCACACAGATTAGAAAAAATAATCCCATTCATAATTCACCCAGACCAAACAGGATTCATCAAAGGAAGACATTCATCCAACAATACACGCAGACTGTTTAACATAATGCACCACTCAGCCTCACACAACCAAAAAACCATCATCGCCACTTTAGATGCAGAAAAAGCCTTTGATAGAGTTAACTGGTCATTCCTCATCCATACCCTTCACAGATTTGGCTTTGGGGAATCATTTATTAACTGGATCACAACACTTTACACCTCACCGACAGCCACGGTCATAACTAATGGACAAACTTCGCAAATCTTCACTCTCCATAGGGGGACCAGGCAAGGTTGCCCCCTCTCTCCCTCTCTGTTCACCATTTTCATTGAGCCCTTAGCAGCAGCCATCCGTCAGAACCCCCTCATTACAGGAATCCAAACCCCCAACATGCACCATAAAATCAGCCTCTATGCGGATGACATTTTACTCTTCATTCAAAACTCACAGTCATCCTTATCAGAGGTAATCAAAACCATTAACTCATTTTCCTCTCTCTCAGACTACTCCATAAACTGGACCAAATCTTCCATACTCCCTTTAAACACCAACAGTCCAGATGTAGCAGCCCATTCAACACCCATCCCCTTCTGCACAAGCCACATTACTTATTTAGGCATCCACATTTCCCCCAGGCTGTCAGAATTGATAAATCTGAACTTCACTCCATTACTCAAAAAAATAAATGATGATCTTCAAAGATGGATAAACATTCCATTATCCTTACTAGGTAGAATTGCAACAATAAAAATGACAATCCTACCCAAAATTAACTACCTATTCTCAATGATCCCCACTCACCCACCTCTTACTTGGTTTAACTCTCTTGATTCATCCATCAACAAATTCTACTGGAAAAATAAGCCCCCAAGAATAAAACTGGCCACGCTTCAGAAAACAAAAACATCAGGCGGGCTCCTTGCACCAAATTTTCAATACTACTCACTGGCAAATCATCTTCAGTACATCTACAAATGGATACACCACACTCAATCAGATAACATTTGGTTAGACATAGAGCAAACAGTTAGTAAAGACATCCATTTAGCAGATTTGCCATTTCTCAGTAAGACCATTAAAAAACATTCCTGTTTCCAAAGTCCCACAATATCATCAACTCTGATAGCCTGGTGGAAATTTCACAACATTACTAATTCCACTTTGGCACCTTCACTCTTGACCCCCATCTGGCACAACCCAGACTTCATCAGCAATAAACAACCTTTACACTTGAGCTCCTGGGCAGATAAAGGGATCACTCACCTCAGACACATCTTCAACAACAATACTTTGGTTCCATTCCCACTCCTGGTCCAGAAGTTCGGCATCATGAGCCATCAGTTTCTGCAATACTTACAGATTTCATCATCCATCCAATCAGCAATGAAAAACAAAAAAATAAACCTTGACATCCCCCCTTCAGCCTTTGCACTTATTAACATTTCCTCATCAAAAAAACTTCTGTCTAAAATATCCAAATTATTATTACAGGCCGATACATCACTATCCATACCCTCAGAAAAATGGGAAACCGATCTCAGTATTGCTCCTGACGCCAACTTCTGGTCCCAAATCTGCAAAAACATTTTCTCCATGACAACAAACACCAATCTACAACTCATACAATACAAAATCATTCATAGAGCCCACCTGACTGGACAAAAAATGCAAAAAATGGGCTTCTTATCATCTGGAAACTGTTCACACTGCACTCAAAACTGCACAGACACTTACATACATGCAACCTGGCAGTGCACACCTGTCCACCACTTCTGGAAAAACATCACAGACACCTTATCACAAATCATGGGCTGCCACATCCCCCTCTCCCCCACCCTCTGTTTGTTAGGAGACATATCAACAGTAAAACTTGACCAAGCACACAACCGTTTACTTCTCGTGGCGCTGGCTGTCGCCAGGAAAACTATCCTCATGAACTGGAAATCTCGAAAATCCATACACATCACACATTGGAAGAACCTGATCATAGACTACATCTCCCTAGAAAATACAAACTCCTCTGACAATAACCACAACTCTATCTGGCAACCTTTCATTACTTTCCTACAATCATGACCCACTATCCCATACTGTCACCTAATTTCCAGTATTATAACATAACTCGAGAAACAGATTTTTACACACACGCACACACACACACACACACACACGCACACGCACACGCACACGCACACGCACACGCACACGCACACACCACCCCTCCCTGCCTACATGCAAATTAACTAAAGAATTACATGAATACCTGTTTTGTTTGTTTTAGTTAAGATTTCTTTCTTCTTTGTGCTGTTTGTTTTGTTCTGTCTTGCCCTGTTTTGCTTTGTTTCGTTTTTCTCTTTCTTTTAAAATAATATAGCTCCCCGGGACTCCAAGACGATAAGTATACTCTGGTGATGGTAGTTGGGGTCATCTTTGCATCTAGTTACCCAGACTTGACCCACTGCCATGGGGGGCCCACTGGTCTGGTGGCCCCCTCATGGGACACCGGGATATCCTGTTGGCTTGCCTCCTGCGCCCCTGAGCTGCTGGGACTGTGTATGGTCAGCGGGGTCTGGGAGCGGCGGCGGCCGCTCTCCACTGCGGCGCCTTGGCTAGCCAGGGGGCCTCGGGGGAGGGTGCACCCCCGCAGTGCACCCATGCCTCTGCCTTCCTGCTGTCCGCCCTGCGGCCTGTCCCCCTCTGCCCCCTGCCCTGCCTGCCCCCCGCCTCTCGCCGGGGGCTGGGGGCCTCTGGTCACCTGGGGGTCTGCTGCTGGAGCCGGGCTCCCCCGGGGTGAGGGGATCTGTCGCCGCAGCACGTGTGGGGCGGTTCTAGGTGGGTGCGGCCTGGCGCCTGTCCTGCCTCCCTTTGATGGGTCTGGGCCTGGAGGAGGGCGTGGGGACTTGCTGGCTCTGTGCCCTGGGGGGACCTGGGGTCTACCAGTGGGGGGGGCTGTCCTGGGGGTGGTCCACCTTGGTCGGGTCTTAGGTGGGCGATGGGTTGGTGGCTCTCGTGCTGCGGGGCGCCGGGGGCGGGTCCCTGTTGGTCCCATCTGGTCTCTGGGGCCTGTCTTGGTTGTCGCCTGTGGGTCCTGGGGCTTGCCGTTCTTGGGGGCCATCTGGCACCTCTCTCTCGCTCCCACTTTGTCCTGGCCAGTGGGAGCTGGGCCCCCATTTGCCTAGCCTCTTAATCTGCACTTCACTACCCACACATTGCACTCTTGTAAATATTTTCACCTTTGGGCACACACATTACATTTAGGGCTCTTGGAGTCAGGGATGCTGGGAGGGTGGCGACCCTGCCCCCCCCCCACCTCTCTTCTCTCCAATTTTAATTGCACTACATACACAAACTCTGAGGGGAGGTGGTGCGGGGGGCGCTGGTGGGGTGGGGGGGGTGCAATCTACTTTAGGTTGTGGCCCCTCTTTCCCTTCCTCTCACCTGCCCCGCCTGCCCTCTGTTTTTAATGCACCACGACATTCACTCACTGGGGGCAGGCAGAGAGAGTAGGTGTCAGTGGGCCCCTGCTCAATCTGTCTTTCCCCCCACTTTTAATGCACCACATTACACTCAGGATTACACATATTCACGGTGGAGGGATAATGTGTCCTTGTCGGGAATCAAGGACACAGAATAATAGGGGGGGGACATGGGATGCACAAATATAGGACTGGTGTGGCGGATGGGGCCCGGTTCTTTCTGGCTGGGACTCTGTGCCGGAGACCCCTTATCCATCAAACGGGAGGATGCCAGTGGCCATCGGGTGCGGCTGGGCTTGGGTGCCTGCAGGCGGTGGCTTGGGACGGGGATCTGGGGGCGGATGGGCCTGGCGGGGTCTCGTGCATCTCGGTGGTCTGTGGTGCGGGATCCATGGGCCTGTCGTCCCCTGGGGTCCTCGGCGTGGTGGGCTGCCTTTGGGTTGGTACTCTCTGCGGGTGGCCGTGGCGCCCCCTTGGTCATCTGGGCGTGCGGTCCCCGGCACTCCTCTTGGCCCCGACCCTTCTGGGGGCTGGGGCTTAGCCACGTTCTCACCACAGCATACCCACATACCGCCCCACCTGGCCTCGCTGCGGCTGGACCACCTTCCTCTGGGGGGAGGGCCTGGTCCTGGCTGAAAGGGCTCCTGGGGGGCCGGGGGCCCCCTGCCTGCCGTGGGGGGGTGGGGGCGGCTGGGTGTGTGGGGTGGGGGTGGCTTGGGCCCGGGTGGACGGGTGGTTGGTGGGGGTGGGTGTTGTCTGTGGGGGTCCCCTGCCCTGGGCCCCTGGTGATGCCCTTGGTGCCGTTGAGGGAGGGCGTGTCAGTGCCCCCTTGGGCCCTGGGGCTGTTCCTGGATCTGGTGGCTTCGGGGGTCCAGGTGCTGGGTCCTGGGTACTCTGGTGCTCTGGGGATGCCCCTGGCCATGGTCTTCCTGGGCATGGGCAACTACCTGGGTATTCGGTGATCACCCCACTTGCATGCCTGTTCAAATACTCGAGCTCCTGACGAGACTTATTCTAAAGATGTGATCTGTTTCGCAGAACATGCTGAGTTGGGTATTCTTTCACACTTTTTCACCTCCTGTGAAGCATGCCTCCTCCCTCCCCTCATCCCTGTGAGCCCACAACCTACTATCAAGACCCCACATCTCTGGTGTCCCTGATTTCTTATGACCTCTCTCGCCTGCACAGACCTAGATTTGCATAGCACCTGGACTGCAACCTCAAGTGAATGTCCCTGCCTGTTTGTCCTGCTCCCTGTTTGTCTTGTCCTTTCTGTCACTATATTCCCCTTAACTCACACTATGGTGTAACACAGCCCTCCCCTTCAGCTCACATCGGGGTTTAAATAAAGTTTGATTTGATGGAGTAGCCTACAGGGAGGGCCGGTGATGGTCACTAGTAGCAGTGAATCATATGCATGTATGTGCATGTATGTGCATGTGTATGCATGTATGTGCATGTATGTGCATGTGTGTGCATGTATGTGCATGTATGTGCATGTATGTGCATGTGTGTGCATGTGTGTGCATGTGTGTGCATGTATGTGCATGTATGTGCGCGTATGTGCGCGTATGTGCATGTGTGTGCGCATGTGTGCGCATGTGTGTGCATGTGTGTGCGTGTATGTGTGTGTATATGCATGTATGTGCATGTATGTGCGTGTATGTGCATGTGTGTGCATGTATGTGCATGTATGTGCATGTATGTGCATGTGTGTGCATGTATGTGCATGTATGTGCATGTATGTGCATGTATGTGCGTCTTCACAGCTGTCACTGCTAGAATAAAAAAAAAATCAATGCATATGTCTTTTAAACGCTGTCACCAGACACAGTGCTCAGCTAAAAAGATAATGCAGACAAGGGAAAGTAAAAAAAAAAAAAAAAAAAAAAAAAAAAAAAAAAAAAAAAAAAAAAAAAGGAACAGGAGAAAAAAAAACACACACACACTCTCCATGTTCTTCATTATTACTTGTCTGTCTTGAATTTTCTCCTCCTGTTGTGCACTCAGGCTTGTAAATAACTTGAAACTCCTCACGCCTTTTACCTGGTGTATCCAAACATTTTTTCAAATCTGTACGTTGACCTAGATCTACATTTGAAAAAAAAAAAAAAAAAGTGATGACATGTTCATGACTGATTCTGCGACTCATGTTAAGCAAAGGCTCAGTGAGTTTCAGTAGCTGGAAGTCTGGCAGGAGATCCTGTAGGACCAGGCCTCACAGGACTGCCTGTGCTTGTAGCTGCATGCTATACGACAGATAATGCCCTGATTCATACATGCACAGACAAAAACTATGCTTACAATCGTTGTGTATCCCTACCTTTCAAACTAAAGGTGTGGCCTCTTCAAGAATGAGGGATACACAGACCGGGAGTGGGAGTTGTGACAGGAATAAACGGCCTCAGATTGTGCTTTTTTAAAAAAAGCATTCACAGGGAAAATTTGCAGCTTTGCCCTCTGTGAAGAGGAATTACAGCACGCACAGCATGTGAACACAGAACTCTCCTGCTCTCTGTAAATCAGGGACAGTGTTTGTGTAGTCTTTGTTTTCCTGGGCGAGGCAATGGGTTCAGCCAACTGTTGCAATGCTGCGACACGCCCTGCGTATCGCCTAGGTAACTGAAACTCCACTCAGGCCCTGATCTGTGGGGGTTTTATCTGCTGACCAATCTGATGTCTGGAGCTAAACTCGCCCGTTCACTGATAAGGGTTGTTGCCTCTTGGGTTTACTGATAATTTCTTTTTTTTCCCCCGAAAACACTCATGACTGTAGCACAAGCCATGAATGTAAGAAAATCGTTCAATGTTCCTGAAACAATAAACTAAATTAAATCTTTATTATTTCTATTGAAGTCGCAGTGAAGCATCGTTCAGTGCTGGATCAAAGCAGTTGGCTTTATTATGCACTTTACTCTGTACTTTGCTCCCTTCCAGTTAATAAGTGACGCATCCTTTCACTCTCAGCGTACTTTGCTCTGTGACTGTTATTCCCACCGCTGGCCTAACAACCATTCATCCACCCACAGAAACAAGCAGCAACATGGACGCCACACTTTTCACTCCGGACACAAATCTGCCACTCCTCACCTCCCACTGTTCGTTTTTAGCAGCAGCCTCTGTCTGAGGAGGAAAGAAAAAAAAAAACCTCTTCATGGTAAAATCAGGAATGCATTGAAAACTAGCAGTGAGGGAGCTGTAGCAGGAAAGCAGAGGTAGCTATAGTTCACCTGATGCTGAAACATTAGTGCGACATTCCACACTCGTGTTGGACATTCAGTCTGTCAAATGCTGATGTGTAATTCTGGTGATGAAGAGTGAACAGTTTCGCTGCTCTACCAACACTGAATGAACCCTTCTAAACTTATCCCATGACTCACTCAGAAAGTCAGGAACCTAACAGATACTATGAGGACACTCCAGCTGTGACAATGGATGAATAATTCACTAACTCATGAGAACAGGTTCGCTCATCAGCACCCCCCCCCCCCCTTTCAACCACAGGCATGTTACACTGGGAGTGTCTCCCCAGCAGTGACTCGCTCTTGACAAGGGTGTGGCAGAGTGTGTGGGTGTACAATTAACTAAGTAAGACTACACCTTATGGCCAGAGGGGCTAAACTGCAGGTGTGATTCTTCTTGTTTATGGATTAGTTTTCTGATTACAAACTCAGTGAAGTTTTAAATCACGTCAGTGTCGTGACTTTGTTGGCTGTTGTGTCTCAGCAGGAATGAATCAGTGGTTGTATCCTCACAGCCTTTTAACATACATTAGACTTTGCAGTGATTTGTTCTGTGCTTCATGGCTGTAGGTCAGGCAGAGCTGTAAATAACTAGACGCACGACATTTGCCCCCTGTGCAGTTCATGGAGAGGAATGAGCTCAAATATGTAGGAGCATTATTTACTATTGTTGAGTAGGGCTGGGCAATATATCAATTAAATCGATTAATTTGAAGACATTTTTCTTGCCTTAGTCCAATTGTAAGTTGTTTCAATGTTTGAATAATTTACAGTTTTCATGATGGTAGGTCCTGTCAGGTTGTGCACAAGGACTTTTAAAGGATTATATTTGTCTTTTTTAAATGAGCTTAAATATTGATCAGAGAGTTTCATGTTAATATGCTGTGAAAACACTCAGCCTTGAGTGTTTATGTCAAACCTGCCTACGTTTAAACTACATAATCAACATTTTATGACAATTTTTGTATTACTGGGAGTGTTTTCTTTAATCTAAAAAATCAATTAAAATCATAAATTGAGTGTGGAGGGAAAATATTGGGGATTTTATTTTTTGGCCCAGCTCTATTATTGTGGATAATGGTATTGCAAGTGTGAAAGTAAGGAGAGAAACTAATAACACTCATATGACTGTTAGACAATAAAGAAACAAGAGCAATCAGCTGATTAGCTTAGCTTAGCATTAATGAACTAATTAGTTTAACCCCTAAAAATTAAAAGAGTTGGAGCGCAGATGGCCTAGTTGTTAAGGTTGCGCTCCATATGGCGAAAAGCCCTTGAGTTCAAGTCTGGCCTGTGACTACTTTGGGCGGCTGTGGTTCAGTGGTAGAGTTGTCGCCCAGTTCGATTCCAGCTCCTGCAGTCACATGCCGAAGTGTCCTTGAGCAAGACACTGAACCCCAAGTTGCTCCCACTGTTGTTCAGTGGTGTATGAATGTGGTGTGAATGTATTAGATATAGCTGATGGCTTCTACATTAGTTTCAGCCAGCCATCAGTGTGTGAATGTGGTGTGATTGGGTGAATGAGGCTAGCAGTGTAAAGCTCTTTGAGTAGTACATGGAAAAGCGCTATATAAGTACTGGTCCATTTACCATTTATTTTTCTGCATGTCACTCCCCACTCTCACCCTGTTTCCTACTCTATCCACTGTCCTGTCCTCTCTGATTAAAGGCATAAAAAGCCCACCCCAAAAAAAAACTTTAAAAAAAATTAAAAGAGCAAATACAAAAGGAAGCAGTCCCTCATATAGCCTCATTGACAGCTGCCTTTACATGACGCCAAAGAAAGTTCATCTCTGAGGCTAGCAGCATTTCCTCATTCATCAAACTGTAACAACACAGTTACTGCTATCTGTCTTTTTGCTTATCTGTGAGATAAATCTGAAGCTTGAGTCAGGAGACAGTTAACCAAGCTAAGCATAAAGACTGACTCCAGGAGACACCCACTCATTCAGCCTTGACAAACCTCAAAAACTTGCTACATGTGCTACGTCTTATCATAACATTTCACTGATTTAGAACTAAAATGACGAAGAAAAAGTCATAGTCTTGGAAATGACTCATGATCAAGCAAAAACCGGCCACTTCACACACCCAGAGACTCCAGTAAGCCAAGCTAACTTTCTTGTAAGCTAGCTGCAGTGTCAAATTTGTCCCCCCTTGAAAGATGACAAAATCCTAGACTACAGCTTCTTTGAGAAGCTGGAAAACAATGTATCCTGGCCTATCATTGGCTAGTTGTCTTATCAGAGGCAGGACTTGTTAAACTTCATTGTTTGGGCTTGCTGAAATAGGTTACTAGACCTTTAAAAATTTGCTTTATTTTCGCCATAGAAATAGACATAAACAGACATCCATCCATTCATATTCTATACCACTTATCCTGTTCAGGGGAGCAGGTGGGTGGAGTCTATCCCAGCTGTCTTAAGGCAAGAGGCATGTACACCCTGGACTGGTCACCAGTCAATCACAGGACTGACACATCGAGACAGACAACCTTTCACGCTCACACGCACACCTACTGGCAATTTGGAATCAACAATTAACCCAATGAGCATGTTTTTGAAATGTTTTAGGAAGATAACCAGAGTACCCAGAGATAACCCACACATGCACAAGGAGAACATACAAAACTCCACACAGAAAGGTGAACCAGGATTCGAACCTACAACCTTCTTGCTGTGAGGCAGCAGCACTAACAGCTGTGCCTCCATGCAGCCCATAAGCAGACATCGAAAGGTAAAAAAAAAAAGCTTTTTTGACCCGCATAGACATCATGAAACATTTACAAAAGTCTGTGCACCTATTTGGCTTCTCTCGCCTGCTTTTGAGGAAGTGTGTTACCTTGAATGTAAGGAGCTGTACATTCTCTCTGTTGTAACATCAGCACAGCTTTACAGCAGAAACTTAACCTCATCTGTTCGTCTGCGTCCCCTAACAGGCCTGCTGATGTCATGTTTAGGCTGACATGCAAATAAAGCAGATTATGTTACAACACATCTGTAAAGCTTCCTGCACCATCTGCATGGATCAACCATTTGACATATAGGCTGCGACCTCCTAACACACACACACACACATGCTGTCACATATGTCTCCCCTGACATGCAATGCAGCCACACTCCTCTTCTTCTCAACAGTTTCCCATATTACTTTACCACAACATCACACACTCACACAGCTAATGGCTGCTGCAGCCAGCTGAGCCTGCAGGGTTGACATGGTCTGTGCGTTTCAGAATTGGGGTTCAGACGTCCCGATGGAATACAGCTTAACACAAACCACTGACCGCCCCGATCCCCAAAGCACACACCCCCTATCCCCCCACTTGACCCACAGTGTCTGTCATGGTCCTGTAATGGAGGCATTGGGTAGCTGTTTGCTATAAATCAATAAGGGAGGATGTGAAGTGGTGCACAGCTAATGGATTTATTGTGGTGGGTGACAGGAAGTGGTGGTCAACATATCTGACTCACCAACAATGCTGGGCTGTCTGGTCAGAGGGGAAGTTTATTAGCAGAAGCCGGACCTTCATGAAAGTTCCTCCGCTTTGTGAACACAAAACTATGGCTACAAACTGCTGTTGGCTCTGTCACGACTTGCGCTCAGTTTTAGAGAAACAAGACATTCACTTTTCCAGGGCGAGCATTTGTCAATTGACTGTAACAGGCAGTTGATAAAATCCAGACCATAGCAACGCCAATGTGCCAAGAGCCCACAGAGAAAGAACAGACAATGAGATACCGCTGCTGTGCACTTTAGCAACATGCACTGAATTTGTCGAAACGTGGCAGATACTGAACGACTGGCTCTGCTTCCTTTCCTGATCTGGAAACATTCGCGACAACAAGTCAGTCCCAGTCTGCATGCCAATGAGTAAAATAAGCGGCAAGATGGTTAATGGACTCTAGTCTGTCAGTTGATTCACTGCAGCCACTTTAATGAGTTAAATTAGGCCAGTGGATCCAGCATGTTGGCTGGTGAGCAGTTGTTTACTCCCTATGGGACCTCGCTGTGAATCAAAGGAAATGTGAGCTCTCTCAGAGGAGGTGCTGGAGAGCCGAGCAGGATCAGATTACGCGAGGCTGATAAAGAAGAAGGGAAAGAGTAAAGAAAAAAAAAAGAAGATAAAAATGGGTGTACCCTGCGTGGTTTCAAATGCTCATTTAAAAGACCACAGCATTCAACAAATAGTCTTTTACTTATCGGATATGTGAGGGGAGGAAAAGTTTATCTAAAGACTGCTTTCTGTGTCAGGAAAACAAAACAAGCTAGAAAGAAAGCCAAGTCAATTATTTCACAAGTGTTTAATATTTAAACACTTTTTTTTGGTGTCATAAATTGTTCATTTTTGTTGTTTTTTGTCAGAAAGAAGGATGGTCTGCCCTCCATGTTGTTTGGTAGACTCTATAGGAAGGAAGTGGATAGACTGAGTCTCTGATACAGCACAGAGAGGTTCTGTGTTACTTTGTTTGGGGCAGGGAGGAAAAGAGTAGCTGCATTGTCCCATTGACTGCTGTCAGAGTGAAAAGGAAACCAGGTCTCAAGTGTCCCCGTTGGATGGAACCAAAAAGGCTGAAGCACATCAAAATGCCTCTGTGCGTTCACTGGCCAAGATTAGTGGCCAGCGCTGCATCCAAAACCCCGTTTAAAGGCCTGATGGAGAGTTATTTCTTAAACTGCGACTGCTACGCATCGGTGTGCGGCTGAGCACTGAGGCGATGTGACAGATGATTAATTTTTCAGGGAGATTAGAGGCACGAGGGAGCGGGAGGGGGTGCTTTAGAGAGCAGGGGAGAAGTCTGGGTGGTGGAGGGGGTGGAGGGGGTACGGCGCTTCTTGAGAAACGGCTCAAGTTCACACCGTCTTTCTCACAAACACAAACAGAGAAACATTACATCAAAATGTTTCAGGGGAGTGAAAGCTTACATACGAGGCCAGCATGTTAATGTCTTGTATTGTCAGACAACTACCTCCAAAATTTCAGCTTTTAAGGACAAAAATATATATATCTGAATCAGACTTAACTGTCTGCACTTTCCATTGTATCCAGTTCTCTGTAAAGTATTCACACAGCACGCAGGATTGCACAACTTTCTCAACCAGTGAGAGCATGAAATCCAGCAACAACATGAGCACGACCAAAAGCTCAGTTATGACAGTTTCACTCAACAAAAAGGAGTGAAAAACTTTTTTCCTCATAGGATCAAGAGGTGACTATAAATATGATGCAACTCAGCCTTCTCTGGTAATTTGCTTTCCGTTTCAACCACACCCTAGCTGTCCTTACTCCTCTCAATTTCTCATAGAAGTGTAATTAAGGGACAGGGAGGCGGAGGAGGCAGAGGAGGAGAAAAAACACACACCACAGTCTTCATCACAGCCACTATGTTGAGAAATACGACTCAGCCAAATCATCCCACTGTGAAAACTTTATCTTTTGAGTCAGAGCTGGAATCTTGTTCACTCCCTTTCTTCTTGGTTACCCCATCAGCGATGAAAAAAATTATCATCTGTAATGTGTTCTGGAGAAAAACAGCCAGATTCAGCTATTTCCAGCAGCTATTGGACGGGTGCATGGGTGTTTTGGACTGAGCTTTGATAGGAGCTGAGTGGAAGTGAACAACCTGGCAGACATTCACACTGATTCAAAAGTGCAAGTGATGGGAAGAAACAGCCAAGAGGCCTCCGACGTTTCAGCTGAGGGGCTTTTATTCTTCCTCCTTTGATCCAACCAAGAGAAGTGTTGAAGGTAAATAATTAATTTCAGCGGCCGTCATGGGAAGCATTGAGCTGGACAGAGTCAGCTTTACTTGCTCAGCATTATACCGCTGTGCTTTGCTAGAGGCTTCTGATTTTATCTTTTGTCAGTGACAGCAGAATCTTTTAAATGAATGGATGTTTTCTGGCAATCCTGCCAGTTATTCGAGGACTGTATTCATACTAGACAAAGGGCCTGAACTCTTATACACAACTTAATAAACCCTTTTCTTAAAACCTAATGTTTTTTTTAACACCTGCTTGGTTTATCTAACTAAAGTCATCCACCTAAAACATATTGGTGCATCTGTTTTCTTGTGTTATGTTCATTTGTCAGGTTATAACTCTATCAGAGCACCGAGTGTCTTGGAGGCAGCTTGGTTGAATGGATAAGCTTTGGCTTGATGACCGTATTGTCTGAAAGAAGAGTTTTCCTGGAACCTCTAGAAAGGAACCCCATGGAGATTTTGATACCGTGACACCAACTTGGTTTGACTTCAACCACAAAGACCCCTGTCATAGCTGACAGGAAACTTTATCTCAGCGCGTCCCTTCCTCCATGGGAACAGTCAAACACAGAGGAGGTTGGGTGTTATGCAAACACAGAACAGGTCACCAGACGTGTGCGCCAAGAGGCCGTAAGTGAGCCCCTGGACAGTACTCAGTCAGGCTCCAATGAACAGAGACAACAACGAGGTAAGAGCGAATCCTCAGAGAAAGAAATCCTTAAACAAAGAGGTCAGGGTATATGCCATACAGTAATCCCCTTTGCAAAGTGTAGACCTATTTATAAACTGAAGGATCTCCTGGCCTCTTGCTCTGCTAATGTAGGACAGTATCACGGAATTAAGCAGGAGGGGGGAGATAATCACCGTGCTACCACAGCTGTAGCTGCGAAATCTACAGTAAGCCCCCCATTCCCCCCTGCTTTCACTGCCACCAGGCCACCATCCAGCCGCCCCCTTCCCTGGAGGGCAGACAGGAACAGCTTTCCATCCAGGGTGCTGTCTGCTGCTGTGCTACTTGATGACAGACTAAGGGTGAGCTTGGCGGAGGGCTGACTGGGAGCAAGTATTGGCACCTTGTCCTATACAACATGACACACATTCAGCGGCCTCAGCTGGATACATTGGGCGAAAAACAAGATGAATGCCATCAACTTGTGTAGGCACTGCTTTTGGTGCTTTGCTGTTGTAACTTACCAACAGTTTGAATCAAAGGACAATAGATCAGTGATTAAAGGCAGAATAGAAAAGCGATATAACTTCTTATTCAGATTATATCTCTGCTGAGTTTCACTTCAACAGACACTTGAAGGCACGGTTAGTAGTTACGGAAAACTAGCATGAATTTGAATATAGCATCTCCTCAAGACTCCATTTAGCCCCCGCCTTCCCACACTGGGAGCTAATCCAATACAACGCCCCCGCTCACATGCACGAGTACTGCTGATTTCGTCACCATATGATTGTGACTCAAAACAAGTCCTCAGCACATCGTTTTTGTTTTGCACTACGTTACCAGTAATCAGTGTATAGGTAGTTTTTCTGCCATTCTACAGCTAATAGGATCCCTCTTGGTTATACACACTGAATTGGGCTAGTGCACGCCAGTGAAATGTACGCGCAGGAGGCAGGCAGAACGGCATCTGATTGGTTTAACAAATTGAATCCCAAACACAAGGATTGGTTGGTGTTTTCCCAGGTTTACTCCTGCTGTAGACGGCAAATATGTTTTGCTCTGTTTTAAGAACACACCTTGCATTGATTGCCATCGGAACATTAAGATCATTTTAACTTGAATAACAAAAGTTTATCCAAATCTGATTACCAACAATGACTATAAGTTAGATACTGAGGAACTGTAACTGTCGAATTCAGTTAAGACAAAGAAGATCAAGGCTGTTTTTTTAGTGCTTTTTTTAAGTGGATTTCTTGATTTATTGAATGAAACATTTTTTCTTCTGAGGTTACTCAGCAGCATGATTCATAAAACACTTGTCTTATGAAGTCTGACTGATCTGCAGACTGAAGTAATGATATCATGGGAGATTTGGCAACACTTGGAGACATCACTTCTGGCGTTAACAGCTGTGTGGGAGCCATGGGCTCCGTAATAACCGGTGCGCATTTTAGGGATGTGATTAATAATTCAGTGTCATACATTACATATGCCTGCAGTAGAACTAACTCCCTCCTGCAAAATTAGATCACTGCCTTAAGCAACTTTGCTGGAGCTGAAATACTAAATAAAAGATCTGAAACATTTTTATTTCATCCAACACGATCTACTTATTCATACCTTTGGGTTGGTCAAAGTTATACGGTGCATCTTCGAGTTAGCTCGACCCATGAACTTATTCTCTGTCTGTTGATCAAGGAAAAAATGTGTCCAATGTATTGTCCCATTTCTCATCACCTGCTTCAAACGCACGCGAAAACACAATCACACGCGCGCGCTCGCGCACTTTGACAGACTGTGGGATTCTATTGACAAGTGACGTCAGGTCGAGTGATCGATACCGCAGCCGTAAACGTAGTTTTCATTTTCATCACAGAAAGCGTTTGTGACACTTTTCACCGTGAAAACTTCAACTTAACTGTGAAAATTAAACTTTTTGTTGTCAGGAAAGCTCGCGCTTCATCGTCACACCGAAACAGTTGGCAGTAGTGGTCAGTTTGAGGCATGCGGAAATGAATGCCAAATATGAGTCTGGTTTCGCACAAAGGTAAGAATTGGAAAAAGAAAAATATGAACCAACATTTCACTGGACAATTAAACACGCATGTACGGACAGGGGGACAGAAACAGTAACACGCAAATAATTAGAAAAAAACGCGTGTCTATGACAGATGAGTGTAAACACTTAAAAAAAGAGGAAAAAACATTTGGAGAAGACGAACATGTGTTCAGGGCGTCTTACCTGTCGAAAAACACAAAAGTGTTAAGTTTTATTCCAGACAACAGATGTTTCTTCAGTCCGGGATACTTCTATGTATTCCTCCTTTCTTGTCTTCACACTCGCCTCCCACTGCTGCTGCTGGCCGACAGTCCTCTGAACAAAAATGTGTAACAGGAGCGTCACCTCAGCTCAGACTCCGCCCCCCGACCCGACCCCACCCTGTCACAGCTACACACACACACACACACACGGGAGGCGTCAGAGAGTCAACACAAAGCTGATGTTTGGTTTTAAATTGTAATCTGGGCAAAACAGCGTATAACAATATGTGATATGACTAATTAAGAAAATAACAATAGCCTAGCAAAGAGAGTTAGAGTTTCTGATTCAGGTCGCATGATGATACAACAAAATATAAATCTTAACATCCACCCATTCGACACAGAACTAAGAGCTGCTTTTACAAGTCAGCTGAAATTGTTAAGACAATGAAACTAAAGAGTATCAAAATAAAGGTATCCTCATTCATTCGTCTTGGCTTTTTAAATCAATGATGATGTGATATAACTTTTTTTTTTCAGGTGAAAGTGACTTCAACGACGCTGACAACCGTTTTGGTGCACCTGTAGGACAGCGGACCACGCCTTAACTTACAACACGAAACCAGACAACAGCATGAGTCACTACGGCTGGGAAACGGTGCACTGTCAGAGCAGCTACTCACGCTATTAACAGAGAAGTAGACACAGTCAGGATTGATGATATCTCACGAGTTATTCTCAGGTCGTATTGATCATAAGGTTCATAGCAGGTTTCTGTAGGAAGGGAGAGAAACAAGGAAAGCGCTAAAAGAAAAGATAAAGAAAAGCTTTCCACGCCGTTTGAAGCTTTTCTTAAACAAAAGTACATTTGAAAAATGTTTTACTGTAAATCTAAAATTTGCAATCAACAGTTTTAAATGCAAAGAAAAAAAGCAAGAGAAGCTGTAGCTCATTAATTTACATGTCTTTTATTTATTTATTTATTTATTTATTTATTTATTTATTTATTTATTTATTTATTTATCTGAATTATTTTTAAAAATGGAACATGTAAAATAGACTATTTAATATAAATGTCAACATTTGATGCATTGTACCAGAGTTAGCTTAAAGCTAATTTACATCTGGAGTGTTAATTTATTATCTGTAACATTTACTGTGGATTGGGTGTCTGACAAAGTGAGTTTAACCATGTGGCATGGGCAGCTTTTTAAAACACTTTTTTTTACACTACAAGTCTGCAAGTCTGCAAGTAAAGTTTTCAGAAAAAGTAATAGTGAAGTAAAGTAATCAATGAAGTAAAGTAATAAAGTAATCAGAAATTCTATTTTCTTCAAAAGATTATTGACCAAATTAATAATAATAAAAGAATTAAAAGTTACAGTTTTGTTTACAGGGGGAGAAAATACTAGTGGTAACAGAAAGGCCCTCCTATATGAGTTTTAAAATGCAAAAAAAAATTTGTTCTTTCCCAAACTGAGGATTTCAATCAAGCAGCAGTCCCAAACCCCAAACCAAAACATTTAGCATAACAGATAGAGGTGTACATTTCAATATATAAGGTGCTCCTATTTGGGATTTCTTTATTATTCAGCTGCGGTATAGTAATATATTTGAATCAAATTGGGGGAAAGCACCATGCAACACATAATAAATGGCTTGTGATCAATTTTGGAGGAACTAGATTCACATGGCAATTAATGGACAGGCTTGTCAACACGTGACTGTCTTTACTCACAAAGGTTACTCAAGCAGTGAGTAAAACACCAAAACAGGTTTCAAGTTGTTCAGGGAGCTAACCTTTCAGGCTGAGTTGACCCTTACATTCACTTTTTCTTTTCATCTGCACTGGGCTGATAATGTAGGATTTGGTGTCTAAGCTTGACCATGACAACTTAACTAATGTCTACTCTTTTTTATTTATTAATCTGTATATGCTATTCGAAAAGTTCAGACAAAGAATGATGAATGTAGTTCCCCTCCCTCCCTTCAAGGCAGTTAAATGTTAAACAGTAACCAAGCATGTCTGTCTCCCTCAGTAATGTAACACAGTCAGTCTGTATTGCGGACTCAGATAGGTCAGGCAATATTATATATTGTGCCTGAGGCTAAATGTCACGGCTCGTTCTATGTGACCATTGTGACAGGCATCATCTGTGCTGCTTGGAGTGAAAGAGACAGGGTCGGAGGGGGACAAGGCCACTGCTGGTTTTATTGGCCATTATATTTGCTGGCGTGAATGTGTTGACTGACAGCCTTCTCCTTGAAGCAGCTTAAGGCACAGTAAACATTCTTGGGACATTTATTAGATTTTTAACTGGATGGGACAGTGCCTTCATAACTTCATACCCTCTAATCTGTTACTCTCCCTCCTGCATGTCTTGTCTTGTTTTGGCTTTCTCAGATATCCTGGGATAGCGGACACAGAAGCAGCAGCAACATGAATGGGCCTATTGTTTTCAGAACAGAAGCCTCTTTATTTTGAAAATTAGCCAGGAATTAGAGAGTTGGATTCATGTGGCACTTCAGCTCATTCTGACTCGATTAAAGACACCTACAGATTAAGTATTCAGAATTTAGGACTTTTTTAATGTTAGACTGTCTCTCTCTCCCTTATTGAGGCTTAGTGTGTAATACACACGTCAAGCTTTCGTTCATGTGCTAACTCAGTCATGTGTCACCTGATGGATATTTTCACAGGCTGAAAAATCCTAAATATGTTACCTTGTAAAGGCAGGAGTCAGTAAGATGTCTACTCTAGTGTCCATCAGACTACGCCCTGTCACTCACCAGTAAAGAGACCATTAATCACACTGTAAGCTTGATTCTATCTTTGACTCCAAGGACAAGGCACACTGATATGATGTCCCTGCTTCACAATACTGGCCTGTTTGGCTCTCACTGGCCCTCTACCCCTTCCCCACAGGAAATGGCCCCATTGTCCTTGGGAGAGGAAGTGGCCGGCAGCAGACCACTGGCTCACTGGACTGATTGAGCCTGGGGTAAATTATTAATCATCACTTACAGATGGAAGACACAGAGCCAAGCTGTACAGTGTCTGCTGAGAAATGTTTTAAAACAAATAAAGAGTACAGCTGCAGTCAACCACCTGTATGAGGAGACAGCCAGAGAGCCTTTAGACACGTTTTAGCAGATGTAGCCATAACTAGAGTAGAAAGAATTATGTTGAATGTAGCCAAAATGAATAATGCCTTCTCTCAGATTTTTTTTATTAAAAAAATGAAAATTTACATCAGTTTCATCAGTCTCCCTACCCTCCCATCACCGCAACACCCAGCCACAGCAATTCTCTCCTGTATTTCCAACAAAATTGTCCACTATCACTAAAGGTATGAAAAAGTCAAGCATTATCTTCACCTCATTCCATCCAATCTACTCAAAACTGTTTCCCCTACCAATTCCCCACTCATAACAAAAATCATTAACTCCTCCCTTGTTCAGGCCCCTTTTACCCAAACTTGAGACTGTTACTCTCATTTTCAAGAAACCTGGATTTAATCCTGACATCACTTGTAACTTCTGGTCAGTCTCTAACTTCCCCTTTCCGTCAAAAATCCTGGACTGTGTTGTTGCCTCTCAAATCAAGTTCCACTAAGAGAAGAGTCCCAACAGCAATTGTTTTTTGGAACCATTTTAATCTAGTTTCCATTCTCAACCACAGCACAGAAACTCTTCAAAATCACCAGTGAGCTTCTCCTCTCTTTAGTCTATGGCCATGTCAACATCCTCATTCTCCCCAAACTCACTGCTGCTTTCAAAACCATAAAGTACACTGTCCTTTCTCCCACCTAGAAAACAAACACAGAAAAACTGACTAACACCAGTTCATTCATATCAACAACTGCAGCTTTGGCTCAGTGGTAGTCAGTCATCTCTAAATCAAAAAAGTTGAGGGTTCAATGGCACGTAAGACACTTTATCCCCTTGTTGCCTCTGGCGTTACACCATTAGTTTGCAAATTGGATTAATGACTGCACATTACATAACATCTACCATCAGTGAATGTGACTTACAATGTAAAATTGCTTGAGTGGTCTGAGAACTGAAGAAACGGCTAAATATATACAGCCCATTTACCTCATCCATTGCTCTCTGGTCTTAAGGTGTCCCCCAGGGTTCAGTGCTTGGTCCCCTACAACTCATCATACACAGTGCTTGCTCCCCCTTGGCAACATCATCCGTCGGCATGTTCTCTATATTCACTGTTACAACGATGACGACCAGCTTTAGATTCTTCAAGTTTCGTCACCACTGAAACCTACTCAACAGAAACCAACTGTCTCATACAAATAACAAAATGGATGTATGACAGATTTCTTTCTTTAACAAATTATAACATATTCCACCAAAAAATTCAGTGTCACAGTCAAAAACATTAGCAGATCTAGACCTGCTAATGTTTTTTAAAAGCATCTTGAGGTTACTTTAAAAAATGGTGCTATACAAATAAAAATAAATGATTTTGATTGATTGAACTCAACCATACCATGTTTCACAAAGAGGCAGCGGGAACATTATATTTTGGCATCATTTTTCCTTGAACTTTTCCTTAAAACAGCATAAATTCCAGCTCATGAAAGCTGCCATCTTCCAACTCAAAAAACAGATGATACAAATGACACACAAAATGTCCACTGCATTAAATCTTAAAACATGTGATGTACTCTTAGATTTTACTCATACATTCTGTATGTAGTTTTTATTTATGTGAAACTCTGTTCACAATGTGGAAAACAAACTTCCCCTCTGAAAGAAGAAGAAAGAATATTATTTTCTATCATTATTTTATTTTGTTTTTTATTTCTATATTTTAAATTATTTTAATAAAATAAAATCAACCATAGTTTTCTCAGTAACAAAAGGCACCCTTCAGCTTTAGTTCATTCTTTGGCCACTAGAGGGAAACAGACACTTAAGAAAATTGTTGTTGTTCAGCATGCAGCACTGAAGGCTTTATCAGAAGTCAGCTTGGATGTTGGCTCTCAGGATTAAAATAGCCAAACTTCTGGTTCAGTCACATGAGAGTGTCCTTTCTAGTGAACATGAATCAGATAAAGCAAGAGAGGAGGGCGAAAATAACTACAGATATACTTTTAATAGCATATATAAGCAGAAAATGACAACATACACTGTATCTGAAAAATAATAGTTTGTTTCAGTTATTAGCAGTGAAAACACTCTTATGAACACCTTATTTATTTTCTCTTTGGTATCATTAGTACATACAGAAGTTAGTAGTGAAAGTGTGTTGGCCTACCTCTTGGCCACACACCCTCTGTGCAGGCTTGATCAGTGTCAGATAGGACAACCGAAAATATCACCAGAGCGTGATTTCTCTCGCTTAAAATACTCTGCTTGTGACCTGTTTCTCATACAGGCCTTGCTTTATTCCCATGAGACCACCACCTTGCCATACATATGTTAGCCTATGGACAGCAGTTAATGAATGTTACAATAAATAAAACGACTTTTGAGTTAATTATGAGACACTTAAGGTCACGTCATGTTAAGGATGAAAGTGCATTTTTTGCTTTCTATAAAATGTACTGTATAGAGAGATGGAGAACTGTACTTTGATTAAAAAACTACATGTCCCATGATGCCTCGCTTCAAAGATGACCAAATGGAACTCGGAGCAGACCAGCCGTTGTGACAGCTGAGCACCAACTTCTCTGCTGAGAGAAACTTCCCCGCCGACGACAACCTTTGACAGACACCAATGAAACAGTTATGTGAGTGAAATACTTTATTCCTGTTTTAAATTTTTACCCTTTTATTTAAAGACAGTTGATTTTCACCTGTCGCTTCGGTGTTAGTTCCTTAAACTGTCCAAACTTGGTGAGGGGATTTTTCCATAACGCTGCAGGGTGTGGGATTCCTCCTGTGTTGATGTTAGGATTCGAGGAAACTCTGGTTTAACATGAAAGCTTTTGAACAGCACTTATAGGTTTAGTTTTAAGTTATGTGAGTCGTTAGCTAGGCAAGAATGAATCAGTTTCGAATCATACAAATATGCTGTGTACGTTTTATTTGGGGTTAAGTTGGCCCCCTATGGTTGCTATCTTTCATAGGCACAGCTAGCGGTAATGACTCCAAAGTCAAATTTAAAACCACGTTGTCAATCTCTGTAAGTTATTATCATTATTATTATTTTGATTTTTCCCTAGTGTGAAAAACATTAACTTTTTCCAGTCAATATAGAGGTTAAAAAATAAAAAAAACATCATTAGTTTACTTTAAGTAAAAAAAAAAAACACCAACAAAAGCATCCTCTTCCAGTTGGTTTTAATGGTAAAATAGAATAAAAATCTCTTGTATACATTCAGTTTGACTTCAGAAACAGTCGACTTACAAAAGGTGTTCCCTCTGAACACACAGAAGCCAGCTGGAGATGAATGGCACCTTTGTGTGCAAATCTTACTCTACACTGTTCAACTCAGTAACTGAAGAATGGGAGCAAACTATCATCACTCATCCAGAATGGAAAACACAGCTAACCCTAAACCAAACTTAAATCAGGTTGAGGTATTATATTCTGTGAATGAAGTCAGAGACACATGATGACTTTTTGAAATACAGCCAGGGAGGGGGAATAGATGAATCATTGCTTCTCATCTCTGGGGCTCCCCTCTTTGTTTTTGTCTTTATAACTTTTAACTTATGGGCTGATGTTGCGGTGATGTGTGAAAGTAAAATTTAGATAAATAATTTAGAATTATTAAATGTGTGCCTTGACACATATGCACTTAATTCTTCTAAAATACCAGATGTGTTTTCGCACCCTGAGTTGGCTGCATGCTTGTTCTGACTCTCACTTTTACTATCATACTGTCTCATATCATATAGACAACGTCTTCTTTGAGACTGTATTCTTATGAGACGAAGTATAAAAACGATTTCTCATCTCTTTTTTTCTCTCTCACGCTTCTTTTATGCTTCAGTCTTCACCTGAAACCAATTGAACTCACAAGGACACTAAAGTCTTGTGGTAAGATGTGGGGAAACAATTTCACTCTGATTTAGACTTCCGTGTATGCCACTGGGACCTAAGAATAAAAGATATTTGATTTTGTTTGGCTGGTAACTTCTGCTTTAAGATCAACATTATTCCCCTTATTTTAGATTCATTTTTATGAGCAGACATCTGAGTGCAGCTCAGATTTCATAATCCTGATTTAACCTTTTTTATTTCTTGTGACTTAAGCCTGAATAACCTTGCTTTTTGTAACACTGTATTTTTCTTAAAAATTTAACAGATAAAAAGTGTAAATCTTACAATCTCATAAGACATGATGTTTTGTCACACTTATCTTAATAGTGTGTTTGTAATGTGTCCTGTGTTTGTTCCAGATCGGCTCAAAGACTTAAGAATAGTTGAGAAATTAAAGCTCCTTACTCTCATGTGTGATGCAACTGAATATTTGTGCTACTTCCTGTGATATCAGAGCTGTATCGGGTTACATGTTAGATAACAGAGGAGTTGGCAGACCCTCTTCTATTTTAGTACAAGAGAAGGATTCATGAGAAAGTACAATTCCCTTTTTTGGAAAACATGCAAGACTTAAATAAGACACAGCTGCGATGAAACATGCCGGCCATTCTGTCAAGTGTTGTGAAGACAACATCAGGCGAAGATTTGCTTAGAGGATTAGCAGAGCATTAGCATTAGTAGTAGCAGTCAGTCTTTCTCAGTATGCTTTTTGTTTTATGAAAGTTTTTAACTGTAAGATTTTTTTAAAAATCCCAAGCTTTACATTAAGACAGTTTAACCATACAGTGGCCTCCGTAAGCTGGGTTACAATACACACTAAGACTGTTTCTGTAAATGAATATCTGTGAGATTTCCCTCTAAGGCAGCCTCAGTGTGCTGTGAAGAAACTGTGATCAGCCAAAGTTCACGTTCAAGATAAATAAGGTCCAAAGATTTTGATTACTGTATTAAGACTTCAGAAAAGTAATATGCATACATTTATAAACTAGTAAAAATATGAACAAGGATGGTTTGTCAAATGTATCCTCTGTACCAAAAAGGTACAGGTGAGCTCAGTCTTAGATTAACAGTAATCACTGGTTACTGCCTGTAAATCACTGACTGTCGCTGCTTGGAAACAGACTTTGCATTGTTGCCCTCTGTGATACAGACTGAACTACAGGCACAAATCTCATTTGAATAATACTGCTGGGACCAGAGATGCAAATAACTTGATGATTTCCCTCTTCCTCATTAGTCCCTGAGGAAGAAGGAAATCCTCCACTGAGTGCTTCCTTACAGGCTCCCATCAGGCTACTCTTTCAACTTCTGTCCGTCTATTTGGGTGTTGCTCACACCATAATAAACCAGCACGCCTTCTCATACGTCTCTCCTCCTCCTCCTCCTCTTCCTCCTCCTCCTCTTTCATTTCTCCCTCAGCCCCGCCTCACTGTTGCTCTCTCTCTCTCTCTCTCCATGACAGGACACTCTCAGGACAGGACAGAAGCCGGTCGATGAAGCAGCACATGTGCACAGATCGTTTGATTTGATGGACGCACACCAAAGGAAACAAGAAGCTACACACACAAAGCATTTTTAAAACAAGCACCAAAGCAACACAGTAAGTCTTTTTTAAATTTCTTTAATGACTTGATAGTCCCAGCTGTGTTACTAGCATGTAGCATGCTGTCTGTGTCTGTTGCTGTACTTGAAGTGTTGTTCATCTTTGATCCAAAGCAGAAGCTCATTTTTCTCCCTCCTTATACTGAAAACCTGAACCAAATTCTGAAATCTTTGCACAGAAAACCCTTGTGTTAATCCATTTATAGAGATAAATTCTCGGAATTAACAGCACAAAAACCTTCAATCATTGATAGGTATATACATGACATACGAATATTTAATGTGTTTCTTTTTTCTAACGCCTTCAGGAGTTGAATGTGGTCGCAGTTAACCATTACTGTTGTAAGAAATCATACAGATGTAGCCATGGTCTGTGGAGGAACGTTTGTAGATGAAGTCTTGCAAATCTGGAGTCTATTGAATTTGAAAAGATAGAAAAGATTGGTTTGGTTATTTCACTGTTATAGAGACAGAGTGATGGACTTGAAACTTTTCTTCCTTCTCATAACTTTTGGATATTTTAGCATGGTTGGTCCACATGTGGGCGTAAGTTTCTGAGTTGCTGCATGCAATGAAAGACCTGTTGTACATGGCTAAAATTAATTACCGTATTTTTCGGACTATAAGAAGGGGTATAAGTCGCACAAGTCAAAAAAATGCATCACGAAGAAGTAAAAAAACATACGGACTATACATGGACTATATGTTGCATTTATTTAGAATGATTTGGTTCGTTTACAGTATTTTCAGAGAGAACTGTTTACATGAAACTTTGATAAGTAAGTATTTGTATATTAAGAGGTTTAAATATTTTTCCTGCAGTGCCTCATATCTGTAACAATAGTTAAGCTTTAGTTTCTTTTCTCTATACACTCAATCACTTGCTCATGTGAACTCTGCCCCTCCCCTTCCCTGTTTCTACTGTGAGTCTCACAGTAGAAACGGAGGTAAACACTCTTAAAAAAGTTTAAAGAGAGTTGACACTAGTTTGTGACTCAAATCCCAAAAAACTGTCTACAACGGAGAGGGAAGAAGACGTGAGTGAACTTTTATTTCTCTAAATCATGTCATCAGGTTCTAGTCACCGGGTGTTGTCAGGCTGTCCAAGACAGAGATGCAGAGCCTCCATCAGCAAGCACAGCCATCAGGGCTGCAGCCATATCCCCATTAATAATCCTCATGTATGAATTTAGTGATCTTTTCCCATAAAAGTATCCAATAACACAGCACCTCATTTATTTGATATATAAGTCGCACCTGACTATAAGTCGCAGGACCAGCCAAACTATGAAAAAAAGTGCGACTTATAGTTTTGAAAATGTGGTAATTATTGCTATGGCACTACTTACAATACAATTAGCCCACCATGTTATTTAAGGAAGTTGAGACAGTAAAGCAGAGGTTTCCTGTTAGGAGGAAGAAGACACTAGCAAAATCAAGATAGTCAATCGTCTTATCTCTATAAAAAATCTTGTAGACTGAGTCATAGAAATTTCAGCTTTCTCTCCAGGCCCTGGTCTTTGCACCTTTGAAGGAACCCTACCAACTGTCCTCCTGAGGCATTTTTCAGTTTCTGTTTTGACTGAGCGGGACTTCTGTCACTAAATTGTGTCAGGTGTCAACAGGAGAGAGACATCTCTGTATTTTGTGTCTATTGTTTTATGTTCAGCTGTTTGATCAGACGTCAGCACCGATGGTTGAACATGCTGACCTCTTGCTCTGACTGTCAGCATTATTGAAGAGGTTTAAAGAAGTGCTCCATGAAACTGTTTCTTTTCTGTTTTCTTCAGTTCATTAACTAAATCTGAGGCCTAAAGGAAGAGAACAGCGATATAAATAGAGAAACAGATGTGCTGTTCTCTGTTCAGCTTAAGTACAGTACGTTGGCTTCTCTGTTATGATGATGATATAATAATTGTCTCACACTGTAACAGTAGGGTCTGTGTTTCTGACTCACAGACACTCAGTGGTGTTCTGTAAGCTGGAGCTCTATTACTACAAAAATAGTTGAGCTACAGTAAAGTCAGCACAGTTTAGTTAATGATATATGTGGTTTCAATGGATCCACTTGGTTGTAGCTTGAGAAGTGTTCAGGCTAAGAGCGGCTGGGTCAGAAAGTTTGGCAGCAAAGTCTCTGGTGGTCAGACAGCAAAGGAAGTAGTGGTCGAACTATATCTATCGCTAACTGGAGCGCAAGTTAGCCGATGCAAATGCATCCTGATGCAGCACATACTGCTAATATCACATTGTTTTTGCATTTGGAAAAAAAAAACAGTTTATTACTAAAAAATATCCATGATTTCAATCATATTACAGTTTTAAACATGTGGTTATTTTAGCCTGTGACATGTTTCAGATGGCTTTCTTACATACCATCACTGATATTTATGTCAAAACTGCAATATTCTGTACAACATAAAATAATTTCTATTAAATACAAGCCAGTAACAGTTTTAGATTTAAATTTAAGAAGAGAAACGTGCTATCATTAAAGTGGATGTTAAAATTTCTCAGCAGCAGCCATGCTAACAAAGCTTCCTACAAATATTTATTGTTTTTATGTACCTTGTATGCACAGGCATCAGGCAATACAAGTTATTCTGAAATGTCATTAATTGGTCTTCCTCAGATTAAAGGTAGGGGTGTCCCGATCCGATATTAATATCAGATATCGGTCCGATATCAGCAAAAAAACAAATATCGGATTATATCGGCCTGAATCTAAAATCTCTAAAATAAGTACTCTGATACAGGCAGTCCATTCGAGACTTCATTCCACACTGCCATTTATCTGTTTGTGCAAATTTAGCTAAATCTCGCTCACCATTTGTCAGGGGACATCCCTGAGACTCTGCAGATTTTGGCGTTTCTTTCAACCTTGGTGACATTTGTTTTTAAAAGTCGCGTCAGTAGCTTAGATGGTATAATATATGTACATTGTGTCTGGTATGCCACCCATTTGTTTCTGATCCAGACTTTTGAAGCCCATTGTGGACGGATGCGATATTGAAAGAGCTGAACTCCGCTTGGCTTTGTTCAAGTTTGGATGAGGCAAAGAGGCGGGACTTAAATTCTCTGTCCACATATCAGTCAAGTCAGCCATGACCTCACTTGGGCAAATCTCATAATTTTGATAACTTGAAAATATCAAGTTATGACAAAATTCACCTGCGCACAATGTGTACTGGTAGAGACACAAAATGACCAGCGCTTTTTTTGGACCAGGCTGTTAAAATCTGAGCTGTAAAAATCATGTTTTTTTGTCTTGGTGTTTGTAGTTTCCAGTGTTTGCAGCCAGCCTCAAGCTGGTTCTCAAATAACTGCAGTTTTTAGCACTTCCACAATTCATATTTTTAGACTGGAGGTTCCTGATTCTTCAGCTGTCTCACTCTCAGCTTCAGACTTTGACTCTCAGGTCCTTTTCCTGCTCAAACCTCCTGCAGGTTGATTGAGGTGAAATGCTCTGAGCCAAAGTTGCTCCTGAAGCAGCTTTAAAGGACTTCACGTTGAGTGAACAGAGTGGATCGGCCTTTGGAGAGTGACTAACTGGTATTTGGGATTTTATGTCCACTTTCTTTCACGTGGAGATGCTGTCCACATTTAGCCCTCGCAGTTGTCAGGGTGGCATTCTTGTTCACTTAAGGGTCCTCTGGACACCGACCTGTTGTGTGGTTCTCAGGCTCTCTTTTCTTCAGCGTTCTTAATTTATCTCGCTGTTCTGAGTCTGTGTTGTGTTTTTAATTTGTTCTTTTGACAATCCACCTAACTTCGTCTGTTTCCCAACAGTGTTAAAGTAGTTTTTTTTCTCTGTCTCTGCAGTTTAAGACTTTGTTGAGGCTCTTCTTAAAGTGTACAAATCTGTTGGTTTAGCATTGTATGTCAGAAATCAGGCGTCAGGAAAAGGGAAGAGTATTTTTATTTAATAGGCAGGATTGTCATCTAAAAAGTAGTCAAAGGTCCTCCATACACACAGATATAATGTTTCCCATAATCCTTGGGGTTTTCCTCTAAGTTGCCTCTCCTTCATCAGTCTGTTCCTCAGATCTGCACAGCTCTCTGTCATGTGGTTAGAGTCAGTATTTGTTCAGTATCTTCCCTGTTTCATCTTTTATCATGATGTCAGCTTTGTGTTTGCATTGAGCAGAGCTGAGCCTGAGACTTTGGAGAGGATGTATTAAGACTTACACGTGTTGCACATCAACTTTTAAATGAAAGGGATCCTTGCCCATGAGAAAGTACACAGTAAACTACTGCTTTGTGTTAGGGTTTATTAATCTAATCTGAATTTGTAACCTCTGTTTTACATTTGTTTTTTTTTATTACCGTAATGACAGATAACACTGACCAATCAATAAAGGCTCCTCCTTTTATGGAAACTTTCAGGTTGTTAAGTTAGCTAAAGAGATCAACATTACAGGGGAGATCAAACCAATAGACTCGTTTGATTTTAAAACATTTGTAGTTATCAAAACACTGCTGAGGTTGACATGAAGCTGAATTTGTAGCTTTTTTTAAGATCCCTTGTTTTATCAAACTTAAAGATCAGTTTGACGTTTTAGTTCTGTGTGCACTGATATCATGTTCTGAGCAGCAGGATATTGCATCGGTTTTGATAAATGACACGCGTGGCTTGTTAAACATTATAGTGCCGTTTGATTGGCCTATAAACGTCTTGTGATGCAGAGAGTGTGTGTGCACAAACAGAAAACAGGCATATTGCGAACTGTTGGTTGACTTAATGATGCCCTCAGATTGTGACTTGACGCACGTCCGCTTGTCTGTAGACTGTGTAATAACACTGTGGACAGACTGCGGGGTCATCTTTCACTCCTCCTTAGTTCACAATCACTTCTGATAGTTGATCACTGACGTATTCTTTCTAATAACTCAACTAACTTTTGGCTTTTATTTTGTTGTGCTTTAGGTTGTGCATTGTTGTAATAGTGGTTAGTAGTAAACTGTGCAGCATCAACATCACTCTGTCATGTGATAACTTTAGCCTGCAACAGTCTCTCATGATA
The DNA here is from genome assembly GCA_030710495.1 of Labroides dimidiatus. Classification (NCBI taxonomy): domain Eukaryota; kingdom Metazoa; phylum Chordata; class Actinopteri; order Labriformes; family Labridae; genus Labroides; species Labroides dimidiatus. The sequence goes on from CM061145.1 coordinate 31,534,425, forward strand.
ATCGTTAAAAGGCTGCTCTTATCTCGACCATGTGTACAGTATCCCTCAGCATGAATTGAAGGCCTGTATGTGGGCTGTTGCAAGCTACTATAAAGCAGGTTTATCTGCACTTCAAGGGTTTTAAGCATGACACCAATGCCCTCATTACTATACTGTAATTCTTACACAACTTTTTGCAACCTTTTAAGGACTTAAATAGATTACCTTATTTTCTGTTAAGTATTGTGTTAGGATACAATGACAGCCTTTTAGAATAAGCTGTTCTTTAAGAAATAAAAGTAAGCTTGTGTGACTTTTAGAGGTTGTCCAAAAATGCTGGAACAGGGTCATGTTTCCCACTGTGTTACATCACCTTTCCCTTTAAGGACTGAGGACACTAATTGTTGAATTTTTGGAGGTGGAATTCTTTCCCATTCTTGCTTGCTGTACAACTTCATTTGGTCAACAGTTCGGGGTCGCCGTTGTCATATTTTTCGCTTCATAATGTGCCACACATTTTCAATGGGAGACAGGTCTGGACTGCAGGCAGGCCAGTCTAGTACCCGCACTCCTTTACTACAAAGCTACACTGTTGTAACAATAAGCATGTACATAAGCGAGCAGGGATGTCCCTGAAAATGATGTGGCTTGGATGGGAGCATATGTTGCTCTAAAACCTGTATGTACCTGTCATTAATGGAGCCTTCACAGATGGTCAAGTTAGCCATGCCATGGGCACTAACACACCCCCATACCATCACAGATGCTGGCTTTTGATCTTTGTGCTGATAACAATCCAGATTGTCCTTTTCCTCTTGGCCCTGAGGACAGCACGTCTATGATTTCCAAAATCAATTTGAAATGTGGACAGCACACTTTTCCACTTTGCGTCAGTTCCTCTCAGATGAGCTCGGGCCCAGAGAAGCAGGCGACGTTTCTGGGTGTTGTTGATATGTCTTTGTCTTTGCATGGTAGAGTTTGAACTTGCACTTTTAGATGTAGTGATGAACTGCGTTAACTGACAATGGGTTTCTGAAGTGTTCCTGAGCCCATAAGGTGATATCCTTTACACAGTGATGTCGATTTTTAATGCAGTGCCACCTAAGGGATCGAAGGTCACGGGCATTCAGTGATGGTTTTCAGCCTTGCTGCTTACATGCAGAGATTTCTCCAGATTCTCTGAATCTTTTGATGATATTATGGACTGTAGATTAAATTGCACAATTCCTTTCAATTGAATATTGAGAAACATTGTTCTCTACTGTTGGACTATTACTCACGCAGTTGTTCACGAAGAGGTGAACCTTGCCCCATCCTTGTTTGTAAATGACTGAGCCTTCCGGTGATGCACCTTTTATAACTTTCCCAGTCTTTTGTTGCCCCTGTCCCAGCTTTTTTGGAATGTTTTCCCCTCTCTGAGAGAGGAGAAAATGTTTTTCAGCATTTATTTGTTTAAAATGACCAACTCTGCAAAGTAGAAAATGTAAACTTGGCACCAATAAACTCTTGATAATTTTTCCTGTTTTATGAAAGTTCAGAGCTGTAGTCCCGCTTTGGGGAGTAACAAGACGATGTGAAATAAGTTCCTGTAGGCCTATATAACTCGCAGAATGGGACGCCCTCCTTCTAGACCCTTTGGTGCAATCCCTCTCCCTTCCCCCCCTACTCTGTGTGTATCCCTTTCCTCCTGTGTGCCTCTGCTCACGTACACACCCTCCTGGAAGGGCATTGTTTACTCAGAGTACCAACGCAGAGCTTTTCAAACAGCCTTTGCCTCCATTCAGCCGAGCTCAGGTCCAGTCCAGACTCCAAGGTCAAAGTCATTTTCTCTGCTTCACTGTTTCAGGCCAGACGCGTCTTTAAGCTGCTATATCAGATCACCTGCCTCTCTGAGTGCAGTTCATGTGACTATTTTTAAAACTTTTTATTAGATTATCATCACAGTCATGCTGGTTACAGTACACTTCTGAAAACCCTGATGGCATTTTAAGTCTGTTTTGGACTGCTTCTCTGTTGCTGCTCCTGAACCCAAAGGCTAATCTCCTCTGCAGCTCCATTCTCTTCTGTATGAATGATGCTGCTGATTACTCAGCTGACAGTTTGGGTTTTTTCCTCTGGCTTCCTGCCTGGCACATTAAAAAGATGAGAATAGAAAGGACTGAGAGAGGGCTAATAACCATGTCCCCTACTGTCACCCCAAAGTGGCTGACAGGGCCTCGCTTGGCTGCACAGTTAACAAACCAGCCATGTGTTTCACTCACTGCTAAATTAGAAGTGACAAAGGGATGTGAAGGAAGCTTGAACATGCTTTTTTTACTTTAACTCACACAAATATTTTTTTTTTCTGTTTTCTACCCTGTAAGTGTATCTTAATTACATAAAACTATTCACTTCTGTGAGCGTGTGACAACATTACTCTGTAACACAGAGACATCAGTGTCAGAAACAGTCGGTCTGGTGAGAGGTATAAAAGCTTGAAAATGTAAAGTGTGTGCAGCTGCTGGGTCTGCTCTGAAGAGACGGAGGGAGAGTATTGGCTGTTATCCAAGACACTCAGCTGATTGGATGTGATGCAGTACAAAAAGGAACAGACCAACAAAGGTAAATAAAGGAGCTGGGGCTCTTGATTCTCGTGCTAGTGCTGGGCGGGTTAATTTATGTGCAATCAGGTGTGTGTGATGTGTTGTGTACACAAAAGCTTATGTGCTTCATCCTGTTCCAACCATAATCAGTGAGTAGCTGTCACTTTAACCAGGCCTGACCCTTTGCCCTCCAGCCAACATGCTTTATTGACTACAGTAAATGGATTGGGCTATCAAGTGTCCTTTTGTTAGCAGCATGAATTAAGCATGAAGCATTTATGTGACTCAATATTATGAAAAGAGAACTTTTGTAAGATGTCACTGAAAGGCAAGTTGATATTCTCTGCTGTGCAAGGGGACCTTTCTTTTGGCCGACATGTTTTTATTTTGCTATGTTGTGGGAATTTCCAGGCGTCAACCCTTTGGCACTGGATGTCCTCCTGCAAAGAACGTTAAATATGAGATCACTGCCAATTGTTGTTTCTTCACAGAAACATACAGTGCTTAACACATTCATGAGACCACCACCCAGCGTAAGGTGTTTGCCACTGCTGCCTTAAATGAACAGGATATTGCTGATAGCAGAATTGTATTTTTGCTTCTGTTATGTTTAATCCACCAGTATGTGCAAGCTCTTAAATCAATCTTCAGTCTATAAAAGGACTGTGTGGACTTTCTAAGTGATCTTGAAAAAATCTCACTTCCTTAGATACATGCCTGATCGTTATCCACAATTTAAAATGAGATTATCAGCACTAATATGGTCAGACAGGACCAGATTGATTTAAGGCATGCGAAGTCTCTATGACAACACCACACTGGCTGATGAAGTTTAGCAGTGAAAAGAGAGAATTTTTTTTCTCTTGAAAACGTGTTCTAGGATTAATTTGGTAGTGGAAGTGGACACTGGAGCTGAACTGTCAGACAGAAAAAGGATGTCAGAGCAGAAGAAAGCTAAACGGGAGAGTGATAGAGCATGGACTGAAGGCTAAACCAAGGGCTAAAGGCTAAACCACAAGCTCTAGGCTAAACTATGGGCTAAAGGCTAAACCACAGGCTAAAGGCTAAAACACAAGCTGAACACTAAACCACTTGCTAAACTGTGATAATGTTCATTCCAACCCACATGCAGCAGTTATACTGCAGTAATCTGATCAAACGAGAGTCTAGCCTACGGATATGTCAGACACCGTGCTGCGAATAGCACTAAAATATCAGGCTACTAAATTACAGTACAAACTGACAAAGTTTGCTTCTTGTCACATTTGCCTACAGGTACCAATCAGACCACCAGGCTGCCAGCAGTGCTAAACATAGCGGCTAATAAACGACAAACAAAGTTTGCTTTGTTGCATTCCAAACAACAGCCCTGTGCAACTGTTGATAAATACCTTACCTCGTCATGTTGTATCCAGTAAAAAGCTGCCTTAAACAAAGAAAAGTAGTGTTGAAAAGACGATCCAATCTCCTGTAATTTCCAAAACAAACAAAGAATCACGACTTGTTCAGAGTCATGTCATCACTGCCTGTGATTCCAGCCAAAAAGTATCGCTGCCATCCACTTCAAACAGATAGTCCTCACAGCCCCTTTAATACTAAAATATAAAAATTGTTGTTAGGGTAAAAAAAAATTGTAAAGCACTTTTTTTCTGATTGCAAAATTACATTATTAAACATTATATACTTACATTCCTGAACAAAATAAATTGGTTATTTTTAATTAATTTCTGACTTCTCAGAGAATTTCAGTGTGCCGTCTTAAATTTGTGAATAAAAATGTTATCTCACTTTGAATTCTTCAGTCCTGTTCAGAATGGTGAGAAAGTGAGAAACAAAGAGTTTGAATTAAAGCTCTTCATGATGCTGGATGGTTTTCTTGTCTTTCTGGTCAGGTGGTCTAATAAACTTGTTAAGCACTGTATATAAGAGGACTGTAAACGGTCAAAACATGACACCTTGGGGCACCAGAGTTATTTTTCTTGGACAAACAGTAAACTGCAAATGTGTAGGATTATTTTGCACCATAAGATGAATACCCTTGCTGACATTTCTTTATTTGAATGAGACAAACTCTTCCTAGCTGTAGGTCCCGGCCTGTATGTATTTCATACGCTCTGCCTCATGCTGTGTGTTTATGGGAGTGTCAGCTATGCCGGGGAACCTGATCTGCGTGTAGCTGCAGGCAGTGGAAACTTGATCTTTGTGACCCTGATGCATGGACGTGAGGCCCAGCCCTGCTTTGTTTGTTGTGAAAGGCTCTTTGATCAAACAAATGTTTGATGCGGGGAGAGTTCAGATCTTTAGAAAACAAAATAATCTAGTCACAATGATTTGTGGTTTTTGTTTATCCACCCTCGGTTGGATTTAATTTCAATCTGTGGATATTTTGCTGAAAATTCCCGTAAACACAACATGAAAAGCAAAATATCTGCAGTATGCAGTCTACGGTTATGCGGTAGTTGAGATTCTTTTATATATATAAAAAAACAAACAAAAAGCATGAGCTATTCTATCTACTTCATGTCACAGATGCACCAATGCTGATGCAGGGAGAACTGAGAGACTATGTAAAATGTGCTTGTTTTATAAATTCTTGGTGTAAAACTCATCAAAAATACTTATTTACTACAAAGGCGCCTTTTAAAGAGCTAATGTGTCTTTCCTTTTTCTTTCCTCTTCTTCTTCGTGCTTTCAATCATTTCATCATTAGCCTGTTGACCCATCACTGCCTGATGCCCTGGAAGCCTGCATTGTCTCCCTGATCCACCAGGGGGCCTCAGTCAGCTCGGGTGTCTGACTTCACCCTGAACCCTCCAGCTCCAGTCAAGCTGTCCCACCCTGCCTCTTCTCCCTGCTCCTCCTCTCCTCCTGCTCCTTTTTCTCCTTCCACCTGGTCCCCACGGACACACCTGGACACCCAGCCGGCTTTCTCCCTCCATGAGGGGCAGGGGGAGGTGCTGGGGGCCCTGGATGAGGCCCCACAGTTTCTTCTTTTGGCTTCACCTGGGAACTTCAGGGACTCGGGACAAAATCGCCATGATGCGTCAACTTTAACGGGTAAGATACCGTTTAAAAAGCATCTTGAAACTATTATAAATCTGAAAATAAGCATGTGTCACATTCTTCAAGTGCAGCGTCATACATCATTATGAGCAATGAACCCACATCAGTTAAGAAAATGTATGTTCACAGGTGTATCACTAGAGGGCAGTGTGGTATTAAAGCAGATATGTCAGTAAAACTGGTGTTGTTACTGTACTGTTTCTGTTTTCTTTCTTTCCTTTTTTTATTCTGATTCATAACCCCCAAATTAATTATTTATTATAAAAACAGAAACATATAAAAACAACCTCTTCTCATACGCAGACCTTTGCTCCAACCTGCCGGAGCTGGAGATCGTGAGCCTCCTGTCAGAGGGTCAGCCCAACTACACTCTGCGAGCAGACAGTGTGTTTGGATACGATAATGAAGACTGGCTGCAGACGCCTCTGCTGAAGCCAGAGGTCGTTCTGGGACTCACGTATGAGCAGATTGAAGAGACGCTCAAGTACTTCTGTGAGTGCTGCTTGTTTACACTACAAATACCAGTTTGTAGCTCAACATAATGGGATGAAAGGCACTACTTAAATAAGCCCCACTTTATGATCCACTAAGGATCTTTTTTTTTGGTTTGAAGAATTTGCTGTTTTTGTTTATTGGCTTGCTTTTACTTTGTTACTGCTTCCAAATTGACTTTTGTGTTTCAAGAAGTTTTACAGTTGTTTGAAATCCTTAATTTATTATACTTTGTTAATTCAGCCTGCTACACCACGTGGTCAGGATAATCAGAGGAATGTGTCTACACATACAGATAATATATAACTCCAATTCTATTATGACAGGACATTAAAATAATGATGAAAATCAAAACATTTAAACCATCTAAACCTTTTATTAAATGTATAAAGTCAAAGGTTGAAAGTGAAACACATCTTATGAAGAATTTACTCTTATTTTTAGTGTGATACCTGCAACAATCATTTGCATTAGCTTGCGAAAGTTGGAACGACAACCAGACATGAACTGGAAAAATATTGTACTATCCAAAAATTAACACTTGGAGTACCTTCTCTTCTGGGGATTATTTCAAAACTGGTTACTTACATGACTTGGTGTAAACGGTTCAGTTCAGGTAGGGGCAGAGAGGAAGGGTTTCACCACTCTTTGAGGGGTTTCACACTGGCATGGTTCTGGTTCTGGAACCAGGTCTGTTCTGGATTCCCAGAGCCTTGTTGATTTCTAGCGCACCAGCCTGCATTCACCCCAGATTAAGCAGAACAAACGTGAGAGGGTGTCACCTCAACTTCCCTCTCATTTTATCAACACAGAATTTGACACGCCCACTACTGATGTCACGGTTCCCAGCTGTAACCAACTTTTTTTGGTTCCAGCTTAGAACCAAACTTTCAGGTTCTGAACTAGTTTTTTTTCTTGTCTGAACACAACGGCCGGTTCAAAATTAGGTTCTGGAACTGGAACCGGCACAGAGCCCTGCCACAACAGAAAACAGAGACATCCAGGAGCTAAACTGTCCTTCCTGCAGTCCTGACCTTTCACCCTTGGAGAGTCTTTGTCCAGGTTTAGAGCAGTTAAAATCAGGCAGGAACAGAACATCATCAAAAACATTGAAAAAACTGGTCTTCTCAGTTCCCAACACAATAACAAACATGCCCCCTGTTCAACTGTTAAACTGCATTTATTTCTATATATTTGTACAAATTTTGATGTGTATTTGTAAAATGATGACAACTTTCCATTTTTAACATTAAATATAGGGTTCAGTTCATTTGCAAACCATCAAATTCTGATTTTAATCAACATTTAACACAAGGTTTAAACTTTTTGGGAATTGAGGTTGTGGGATGGATCCAACAGTTTACTGCTCTCATGAATCGCTAACTGTTGTTTCTGCTGTTAATATAGCAGTGATAACCAAAGACGGGGAACTTTTTCTTTCTTTCTTCCTGTAAGTGTATTTAATACACTTAATGATTTCTTACTAACCCAGATAAATGGATAAATAGATAAGCTGCTGGCAGCATTTCATGCCTCTACATTTCCTCTTTGGTTGCTCTATCAGTAAAACAACGTTTCTTTTTTTCTTGTAGTCTCACATTTTAACCAACAGTTGGACTTAAAGTAAGCCTGTGTTTATTTTGACTGGAGTGTTAGAATCCTAATCTCCTGCCCGTCTCCTGCACTCTCTGTAACGTTTTAGGCGCAGATGTCAAAAGTCACCAAGCTGATTAACCTGCTGTCAGTTGGCATTTTCAGTGGTTTCCGCTGCAGAGGAAATACCTCAGTGACCAACCTGACATAACCAAGAGCAACCAAGAGATAACGTTAATTAAACAGATTTTCTTGACTTGTGGGGTGATGAGATGTTGTCTGCTACTCTAAGATTTGGTTTTTTATTTGTGCATGAGCAATATGCGGAAGGACACCTTGATATGCAGCGAAATTCAAAGTGAAGGAAGTGGGTTTTCTGAGATTGTACTCAGTGTCATTTTTTAATTTAAAGAGACCTTTTAAGGACTGGATTACATGAAGAGCGCCTCATTTAGAAAAAGACAATAAATTAGTGCATAAACAACATTCAGCACACAGTTTGAATATGAAATCGTCTTCCATTTTAATTAACATTAAGTCAAAATTAATCAGTAGTTTGACTTTGCAAGTGCATCAAATTCTACAAAATAATGTCATTTCAAAAGTTTCTTTGGGAAGATCTGCACCAGATTTCTCACGTCCAGCCTCTTAGTGACAGCTTACTTGAGACTGTGTGACTACGTCACCTGCAAGCTACGCCGGCTTTTCTCAGCTGCTGCCAAAAAACGTGGCCCTATCAGACGCGGAACAGTCTAACCTGGTTCACACAGATTGTGCCAAGCTGTGCCAAGCTAAGTGTCTGTCTGTGTGGCTTATGGCGCTGTTTGTTTATAGTCTTCTTTACTCTAGCTTCCTGCTCCCTCCTCCATCTGTTTGTGTTTTCATTCTGGACTCAATGTGTTCACAGTTCACCTAGATATCCAGGAATTCTTCAAATATGCTGCTTCCCCGTCATTCTGCGATTTGAATTGTGCAAAATATTTTTGATGCTTGGCCTTCACATTTTTTTGTCCTGTATGCTCTTTTTCTTTTTACCATTTCAGTAATTATTGTATATTCAGGTGCAGATTTATCACAAAGGAGACTGTAAAGGAAGGGATCATGTAATTTAGTTATCATAATTCTAGCTACGGCCTGGATAAGTCAAACCCAAACCAAATAAAAAGTATGAGGAAACATTTCAACTTTAACAGGCACAAAAATTAATGATAAACCAACCCTTCTAAGGAAGAGCAGCGCGATGATTCACTTAGTCTATTCAGGTGTGCTGTTTGGTAGAGAGTTTATGTCTCTGGTTTGATTATTAACATTAACATCAGCATGTTTTGCTCTTGCACGAGAAAAAAATAAACAACCTGTTGCACGGCCTACTTGCTCTAAAGTGATGTGCAGTGTAAAAACAAACTGCAATGTGTGCGATCAGTGAACATGCAGTTTAAAATGTCGTGAAAAATGTCTTTGGGTTAGAGCAGTCAGTTTGAAGGGGCATGTTTGATTCAAGCTGTAGGGGTAGGGTGTACCCCTACCTCTCGCCCTTACACAGCTGGGATAGGCTCCAGACTCCTGTGACCCTGAACAAGATAAGCGGTATAGATGATGAATGAAGGAATGATTTACGGGTTTATTCCAAGCAACAACTTCCTTATGACTGTTTTTCTAGAAACTCTTTGTGGTCATTTTCTCCTTCTAACTAGTTAAAGTACCGCTATCAATGGAGTTATGACTCACATCTACCATGTGTTTGATTTGCGCTGCCCTGTTCCATTTAATTCTGCAGGGGCTAACAAGTGCTTGCAGAGACAGCTCTCAGAATCAAATGACATATAAAAGATATCAAAAGCTGCATGTCCACTCTTCTTGCGTGCAGCATTTGACCTGGAAAGGGTTCATTTAGGGGTGAAAAATTAATGAGGAGGTGAATATTTGATTATAGGAAAACTGGGCTGTGCATAGGGTTGCAACTTCAAGGGCAAGGCACAGACAGGCATGCAAGATAGTGAACATGGTGACCAGGTGTAGGATGACTCTGGAGGACTCCAGTCTTTACTGATTAAAAAAAGATGTACAAGATGAAACTGGCATCTAGCTGCCCTGCCAGAAAGCAGGGTATATATCTATCTACTTTTAAGAAGAGGTCATTACAAGGAACAACTCAACCCTCAACTCAAGAACAACCACAGCTGAAACAAAGTTCTGTACAAAAAGGCATAAAAACAAAATAAAACAATAGCACTAAAATAATTGTTTCATTGTTTTTAAAACAATTAAAAAGAAAATAAAACTGTACTTAAAACAAAAAAATAAATATATACATAAACACTAAAACAGGAGCAGAGTCTCAAGCTGGGTTAAAAGCCAGGAAATAAAAATGGGTTTTAAGGAGAGTTTTAAAGCGGACAGAGACAGGGCTTGTCTTATGTGGAACGGAGGTACAAGGTAGGTGGGTAGCTTTATTGTCAATTTTGCAGTATGTGTAACCATACAGAGGATTTAAAAAATACTCAAAGGCCAATGGTGGTACAGTAAATGGTAAACATTTCATATAAATACTAAGTATCATTATAAAACAAAAAAATTATGAGTGCTATAAAAAGAATATAACAAATGTAAAAAAATATCAAAGTAGAAGGGAAACATTTGTGCAGGAAAAGAAGGAAATAGTGCAACACAAGTCAGAAAAGACTTGTGTAGATCCTAATTTATTATTTTAATTACGTTAAAAAAAATATTATTTAATTTGGTAATTTTTTAATCTTTAAGCACTACATTTAAGGAATCATAATCAGGAGAACATTTTTTCTTTTTTTTCTTTTCATGTGATTTCAACTTTGAGTCCAAAAGAACCCATCAGATGTCTTCCTTTTGTTGCCTCCATCAGTGGGTGAGGCTATCTGCAGCAGTGTGACGCAGAGCCCTCTCCCTCTGTCGAGTGTTACGTATATACACTGAAAAAGATCAGCCACTGGCATGAGCGGACCCTACCATCTCCCTCACACTGACAGGGGTGGGTGGGCTTAATGCTGCATCCTTTCAGACTGCATCAGCTCACCCATTCTGAATAATTTTATCAATTTTAGCAGTGACACGTCTTTGTGTGCCAAAATAGAGTCAATGTGATCAATATCAACATTTGTGGCTGCTGGTTGGGATATCTCTTCCTCCTTCACCCCTCCTCCTCTGCCTCTCCACTCTTCTTACCCGGTAGTCCAACGTGGCCAGGTGCACGGAGGCAGGCATGACGACAGATGGCTGTACAGTCTGAGGGGATTATACATTAACACCAAGGAGCTCAGATTCTCTTGCACACACAAACACAGGTGTACACTCCCACTCAGGCAGGCTGGTGGATACGCTTTGCTCCATCACACCAGGCCAATAGAATGATGCTTAAGACACATACAGTGTGTCTGAGCACAGATAACACACAGTAGGGTCAGAGGAGCAAAGGATTTAACCCATTGACGGAGAAGCAGAGGGCACTTTTTACTTCCATCGCCATGGAGGTGTGGAGCTCCTCTGCTTCAGAGGAGGAAGAAGAAGAGAAGATTACCGCGAGTGCTTTGGAGAAAGAAGCGGAGGAAGTGGTGGAGGAAGAAAAGACGTGCCACAACAGCAATAACAATAACAATAATAACAACAACAAAGGCAACCTTTGCCAGGAGGCATTACAAGGTGAGATAAAAAGCTGCGTGCTGAATGTAAGAACAAGAAATGGTGCAAGGGTCAGATCAGTGACCTACAGGGGTGACTTTTGGAAGAGAGAAAAACCTTCAGAGAATAGTCAAAGGCATGAATTTCGCTCATGGTTATGGTTATCCTCCTCTGCATGTCAAATGCTGCTGTTTGGTGTAGTTAGCTCCATGCTGCATTGTCATGGTCTTTGTTATCTAAGTGCTTAAATAGTTAATAGTGCACACACAATGTACTGCAGGCTGCAAGGTTCAGATGATGAAGCCATTATGCAAATGCTGTTTGCATCTCTTGTCATAATACATCTTAAGTTTAACAAAAAAAAGAAAGGAAAAAAAAAAGATGTTTGTATCTGTTTAAATGTAAATGTTTCCTCTTGATCTGGTGAAGGTCATCGCGTCTGAATGTGAAGCCCTGTGTACATGTAAGCAGTTTTTACTGCTGGTGCTGCAAAGTCTTAATGACTGATGTTATTAAACAGAGGTCATGCTGTACGATAAAGGCACAACATTTTAGTGTTGTGGATGTAGTTGTCTTGAATTTCCTCCTCTCTGACAGGATTGAGTTTGAAGAGAACAGGGCTTTTGTAATTGGAGAGAATGAAATTAAGCTCATTGAGATTGGAGGAATGACCTTTTATTAACAAATGATTGCTGTTAAAACCTTCAACAATGTGGTCTGTGGCTGAGGAGGACAATGACTGCAGGTGCATAAACTGTGCTGCTGCCCTAGTTTCAGTGCAATGCTTTCAGATGTCCCTGCATGTCCCGCATGACCGGTGTTAAACTTTGATACATTGCAATAAATATATAAACTGATAAATTTCATTAAAAGATTTTTTTAAGCTAGTTCCTAGTTTAGAGTGTTAAAAAGTTTTAATCGGCACAATTTCATCACATTTTTTTTTATTCCATTGATAGCAGATGTTGATCTTAGTATTAAAACCCAAACCTGTTTTAAAAGATCTGTGTGTGTGAGCAGGGATCGTCCTCTATTTCTCCTCTGGCAGGGTAGTTTTTTTTTTTGTCTGAGCGAGCATGTGGCTAGAAAGTGCGGGAATACTGCGACATGGGCACCTCTCCAAAAAACAGGACACTCTGAAAAATGATCGCCTCTTTGTGATGCAATAACATAAATAAATCAAATAGACTTTCAGTGCATGCATGTAGTCTTAGCTGCTTTTACAATCACGTTGTTGTGTTTTCAGTGTTTTTAGGGATATATATATATATATATATATATATATATATATATATATATATATATAACGAATATAACGAATATATATATATATATATATATAAAATGCAGATACATTCATATCGTACAAAATAAGTGTACCTACGTCAGCAAGGTTAGAGGTACAGTATTAGGCTAACAGTTAGGGATGACTGCCTGGATTACGCTCATCAAAAAAACCCTAAAACCTCTTGCTGGCAGCACAGCATCCTCTCCTCTGATCTGATCTGCTCTACGCTGCAGCCGTCATGCAGGTCATGAGCAAAGAGAGGGGGATGTACTTTGCCAGGATTGGGTTTGTTTGCTGAAAGATGTTTTATCAAAGTAGAGATTAGCCTTCCAGATACCACCACGTAATTCAAAAACATGATGCTTAAATAAAAACAAAAGCACCATCATGATGAATTATGAACACAAGTAGCACATATTGACTTGAAGTCATATCATTCTTCATGTGTGTGGAATATCTGAAACCTGCTGACAGCTCAGTCGCTGTCTTCCTCTTTTACAGAGATTCAGTCTACTTACAGACTCTAATAGGATTTGAGGAAGTTGAAGTATTATCTGATTGGCTTTGTTTGTATATTATTAGAATGTAATTTAATACGACTATTAACAATTCTCTGCCCAAGAAAATTCCTATACTAAAGTAATAATAATATTTATAATTATGAAGGACCATTATTAAGGCTGAGTTTAGTTTATGAACATAATTTTTTTATTTCGTAGTCACTTAGAGAATTTTAAGATGATTGGATGAACTTTTGATATCAAAAACAGACGTGCTGACTGTTTTCCACCAATATAGCTTTTAAAACACCAAGTTGGATTTTAGTGTAATGAACCAGGAGAACCAAGAGTTAAGCTTTAAAGTTCATTCTTGATTCTGAGGCAACCTAATCAGTTCACCTCAAGCTCTGTTTAGTATCTGATCACATGACACGACAGTCAGCAGATGGCCTTCAACCAAATGTCAAGTAATCATAGATGCTCAAGAGCCCAGTCTTCTAAATAGGGCCGAGCATCCGTGCTGGGTTTGAAGTGACACATTAGAAGCAGGAGGTGATGTGACTCTCACTTTTGGCCTTTGCACTCCCTGCTTTTCATCACATATTCAGAATATTGTTTTACAATATGCAGCTTGACATTCGTACTGTAAGGGGTTGGGCTTATTAATGACTGAGATTAAATTGCTTCCACTTTCCTGCTGCCTAATCAGTTAAAATGGAAACATAAACTCAACAGTAAGTCACCTGACAGCGTTATTGACAAGATTTATATTACAGTATATATTTTATGGTCTGCTGCTGTATACTTTACATTCAGCACTCCTGGGCAGAAAGCCATGGTTTGGTTCTCTCCATTAGATTGATTCGTCACTGAAACAGCCATCTAATCATCCTGCTTCAAAGCCAAGTTCAAGACCGTCGATCTGATTACTTTACTACACGACACCCTCAGTCCAGCTAAGCTTTTTACTGAAGTTGCAGAGCTGAAATTGATTAAGGGATGTCTTGTGTCATTTAGATTTACTGCTTGCAAATTCAGGCTATTTGTTCATCGTTTTACAATTTGAAGAATAATGATATGCGTCAGATCTTAAATTAATTCCTGCTTTGAATGTTTAAAATCAACAAATGTATTTAATATTGCGTATTAGCAAGAAGCTAAAACACATTTTGCAGATGAGATTTCTTTCACATTTCTTATGTTCTTGTTAGGAAGCAGTCCTCAAACCAGTGATACAAACATTAACGCATTTATGTTTTGTAAACATACATTTTCACATTTTCTTAATTGCCCTAAATGAAGAATCACCCCTCTAGACCCTGAACCTTCCATTTCCCTCTGTTTGTTGACGTAAACAAACGGATTTGAACCAAGTTGCAGGTCAGTAGTCAGTCAGTGCGTTCCTGTCCATGCTGTACATGTCCTGCTGCCATGAACGCTGTCAGATAAGCCCTGGCTGTGACACAGGTTGAGCTATATCGGTGTGCTGGAGAAGGAGGTCTTTATTGGCGTCTTATCTGGGCTAAAAAGGATCAAGCTAAGAGGATCAGTATGAGGCTAACCACATGGAGATGTTGTGGTTTGTGTTTGTGGAATCTCTAAAGAAGAAACAAAGTTTTATGAGTCATCAGTAATTCAAAGCTTAATGAATTCAAACGACAAACTCGGCCTGAAAAGGAGACTCGAGGTTACTGAACATGTGATATCATCTCTAAGATAAAAACAGCTTTGGAGCAGAAAGGTCTTGTTTTCTTACTTAAGTGAAATATTGGTTCTAAAGATTCTCCTTCATGAAAAATGCCTGTCCTTTAATTTTTGTCTCACTGGCTCAATCAGTTCAAGCTAAAAGACAAAACAGTTCCTCCACCCTCCTTCTTATTATTACTGATATTGTTTTATGAACACTCAACAGGATTACATTGTTACAGGATCCTCTGCGTGTCTTCAGTTGCCCTGTTTTCTCTGCCATTCATTAAAGCCCCCCCCTCTCCCTCTCTCCCTCCTCCCTCAGTGCTGTGCTCAGACAGAGTGGGCCAGGTCACCAAGACATATCATGACATCAAGGCAGTCACCCACCTACTGGAGGAGGTAAGAGAGAGAGAGACACTCAAAGCAGATGAATGGGATTATGGGGGGATTATAGTTATCTGTCTCAGTGACCACCATGTTTGTTGACCTTTTGTGCACTTTTGTGTCTGTCTGCACCGTCAGAAAAAAAGGGTACATAAGATGTGATTAAGAATGAAGCCTCTTTATCTTTACCCACAAAATCTGTGATCGTTTATTTCATGGTTATGAAAATAAATGTGCAGTTTTTAAATCAAAATACATTTTTTATGTCACTGTGCAGAAAGAACGGGATCTTGAGTTGGCAGCGCGGATCGGCCAGTCCCTCCTCAAGCAGAACCAAGAACTCACCGCACGCAATGAGATGCTGGATGAGCAGCTTGAAATTGCAAAAGAAGAGGTAAAAAAAAACTGTAGTTGTGAAGCTGATTTTCAAAAACACAATGGAATAAATGAATGTGTGGTTCTTCTACATTCTGGAAAACTTAAGTCACATTAATTCATTTCATGTTTCTAGATTGCCCAGCTTCGCCATGAACTCACAATGCGAGACGACCTCCTTCAATTCTATGCAAGCACCGAGGAGATGGAAAACTCTGAAGCACACTCACTGTGAGTCTTCATACAGACAAACAGACTGTATACTGTATTTACATCAAGTACATGTTGCATTTAAAAAACGTATGTTTTTAATTTAGTCTAAATGGACAAAATGGATAATTACTGTTACTCACACAACTAATGATACAGATTATATTTTCCCTTTAAAACATAAAAAACAAACTTTTGACGTGAAATAACAGTTTTGAATTTCCCTCCTTCAGAATTAGAAACCAGTAACTTTTCCTACAGAGGAAAGAGATTCTTAAAATCATCAAACTAGCCTACGGAAGTTATTCAGACAGATAAATGAGAACCTTTAATTAAAGTGGTTCTCTGTGCCCTCAGTCAGTGTGAAGGTAAACATAGGATAGGACATCAATAATGTAGATGAAATACATTTATATTCTATGAATTATGAATCTATGAATATTTCTCACTTTAAGAAAGAACAATGTGAGATGAAGAGATTTTATTGTTGATTTTTATCTTTATTCTGTCCTCAGAGCCTGGTTTTCTTTTTCCAGATGATGAACAAAATTTATTCAGTGTTTTTTTTTTTTGTTGTTTTTTTGTAGAATGAAAAGGAATAGTTCCTGCACTTCCCTCACCAATTTCGTCCACTATGACTTCCTGCAGCAAAAACTGAAGGATTTAGAAGACGAGAACCGCAAGCTGCGAATCGAGGTACGCAACACTGCACTGCAAAAACCTGAAATCTTAGGAAGTGCTTTTGTCTTATTTTTAGTCAAAATGTCTTTTTAGACTTAATATGAGCCTCATTCACCAGAACAGTCCAGAAACATGTCTCATTTGAATATATTTAAAGACAAAAATCAGCTCTGAATTGTTTGTAACAAGTAAAAAAAATCTGCCAGTGGAGTAAGTGAAAGTTTCTTGTATTTAGACATTATTCTAAACTTGACAAGTAAATTTTTCTGACCCTACTGGCAGATTTTTTTTTACTTTTTGCAGGTAATTCAGACCTTATTTTTGTCTTTCAATATGTTGAAATAAAACACATTCCTGGTCTTGTCTGTTGAATGTGGCTCATATCAAGAATAATAATTCAATTCTTACTTTAAATAAGACAAAAATACACTTGCTTAGATGTCAGTTTTTGCAGTGTGCAAAGATCTCATCCAGAATGAAATTCACTCAATAAAAAAACCTGCATGTTTATGGTTACATCTGTATAAAATGTAAATGTTGACAGTGTTGTTCAAATATCAGTATTTTCTTTCTGAAATATTACAAATCAAGTAAGGTTGATGCTTAAGTCTCAGACGTGTTTGCAGGCCAGTGAGCTCACAACAGAGACAACAAACTACGAGGAGCAGGAGCAGGAACTCATGATGGTGTGTGTGGATGAGCTCTGTAAGTGTCAAAGGCTAGTTTCATCGTAAACAAACAATGCTAACACACAGTCAGTTACTGGAGTATTTATGGGACCTGTGTGTTTCAGCATCGGTGAATAAGCAGGTTGTTGACCTGTCTGACGAGCTGGCACGGAAAGTAGAGGACACTCTCCGACAACAGGAAGAGATCAGCTCACTGCTCGCTCAGATCGTTGACCTGCAGGCACGATGCAAAGGGGTGAGAGACACAATGACACCCACGCAGGTTTCCTTAGCAAGGTGACATCGATAAGCTTACATAAGCAGTCCCTTTTTATTGAGGAATTAATAGATCAGTTTAAATCTCTGCAGTGGTATATTTTCATGGTATGGTTATCACAAATTAACTTATTTCTCGTACCCTCTCTCCCTCCAGGTCACCAACGAAAATGAGGAACTCAATCAAAGCCTAAATTCCTCCCGTGAGGATCAACAGAGGCTTAAATCAGAGGTAAGGCACTTAAACACCATCTTAAGAGATGTCTCAGTTAAAGATAAATGAAGTGATACAGTGAAAGGAGTTCAGAAAAAAACTTGTGCAGGATTTATCAGTGGAGCCTTGAGGTTAGAATATTCCTAGATTCTTTATATTTTTCTAGCTCTGACTGTTGTTAAGTCCTCTTCTAATACAGCTCTGTTGTTGTTCCCTGTTGCCAAATGACGCTCAAAAACAGTTTTGTTTTTTAAATTAAATCTGTTTAATTAATAAAGAGACTAACTGTTGTATTGAACATACATGTTCCATTTGATGGTGCCAGATTTAGCTTAAGCTAATTTTTATCTGGGGTCTCTTAGCAGGTTACAAATGAAACATGATCCAAGTTAAAAAAAATAAAACTTAGTAAAAACAGGATTATAACTCCCAACAGAGTTACACAGAACAGTTCTTAAAGGCAGGGTTGGTAGTCACAGAAAAGTAGCATGAATTTGAATGTAGCATCTCTTCAGGACTCCGTTTAGCCCCCGGCCTCCAGCACTTGGAGGTCCTTCAAAACAACACCCGCGCTCAAATGCATGAGTGCCACTGATTCGCAATCATATGATCGTGACTGATTCAAATCCCCAGACTCATCACTGATCTGCAAAATATTGTTTTTGTTTGCACTATGTTACCAGTAATCGAGGTATAGGTAATTGTTCTGCCATCTCCAGTGTACTTTGATCCCTCTTGGTTATGCACATTGAATCAGGTGACAAAATATATGCACAGGAGGTGGGCAGAATGACAGGATGAGATTTGATTGGTTATATGAATTGGATCCTAATGCTAGGATTGGTTGGTGTTTTCCCAGGTTTACTCCTGCTGTAGACTGCGGATATTGTTCGCTCTCTTTTAAGAACACATCATGAATTGATTGCCATCGGGACATAAAGTTCATTTTAACTAGATTAACAAAAAGTGTATCTAAATCTGATTACCAACCCTGCCTTTAAGGGACAGACACACTCAACACACACATTTCAGTACTGGGTGTTGCTGCGGAAACCCTTCACTGAAGGCGCGGACATATTGGATTACCTTACAAGTACCACTATGTGACCAACTGTACTTAAAGAAAATAACTATTTACACATCTGTAGTGAGTTCCTCTGACATTAAAGATCACATTTTGATTTTTTTTTTTCTTTTCAGAATCAAAAATAACGATGTAGATAACAAACACACGATTCACATGTATTGTATGTCTGCAGTTAAAAGGAGATGTGTGAAAAGCTACACTTTAATTGTGATATAACTGTTAAAGTCATTAACCCTTTAAAGCCTGACCCACCAAAAAACAGAAAATTCTATTTTTTTGGAAGTGAGGTGTTTATTGATCATTTCATCAAAATCCACACAAAAGTATTGCTATATTGTTTTGTTTATGATGTATTTTTTGTACCACATTTGATAAATTGTGCAGTTTTGTGCAAATTTTAATGATTTTTTTTTAGAGAATGTGCATTCTTTCAATGCATAAAATACTTATTTTTTAAAAAATGAGGAATAATTTAGATGTTTTTTTTAGCACATTTTTATTTGTAGCAGCGCTTGGATTGTATAGGGTTGAAAGGGTTCAGTTTGATAGATGTCGCCTCCTGCCTGCAGCTCAAGGATCTGCAGGACAAATACTCTGAGTGTGAGGACATGCTGCAGGAGGCCAGAGAGGACATCAAGAACCTGCGCAATAAAAGCCTCCCCAACAGCACGGTGCAGCGCTACACTGCACTGGCCTCTGTGCTCCCCATGGACTCTCTGGCTGCAGAGATAGAGGGCACCTTCCGCAAAGGCCTTGACAACCCAGCTCCCTCAGAATATAAGTGAGTCTGTCATTTTACAGGGATACATACAAAGAGAACTTTTTTCTGTTTGAATGTCTGTAAAATGTTTGATTTCTTCTTAAATAAGATGCAGGCTGGGGCTTCAAAGCCCCCTACATTCAAAGTAATACACAGTTCTTCAGAGCTACATTTGTAGGACATAAATATTTGTTTGAATTGTACAGGCTGACAGATAGACTGCAGACAAATGGTTATGCAGCTGAGCTGGTTTGAGAGCCTCTGAGGATGTTTTCATGTTTTGCTACCGCAACACTTTTTGGAATTTGTTGTCAGTGGCTTTAATCCAAACTGTCTGTGGTACTTACTCCTCACACATGAGGCTCCTAACTTATGACTGAATGCTTTGAGTCAATTATGGATTTTTCAGTAAAGCCACAGATCCTCAGTGAGATCGGGAATTAAGTTTTATTGTCTTTCATGCCCTCTGTTCTCCGTCAGGAACCATCCATGGCGTGTGTTTGAAACAGTGAAAGTAGTGAACAAAGCTGTGAGGTTGCGGTCTCAGTGTCCTTCCCCGGGTCTGCCGGGCTCCAGCCCTATATCTGCTCGTTCAAGCTGTGCCAGCACCCCCCGGACCAGCTACTACGGCTCTGATAATATCAGCCTCACTCTGGAGGACAAGCCCAGCTCCAACAGTTCTCAAAAAGAGGACAACAGGTAGGTTTGGCCCTATAGGATCTAGACGTGGTGTAAAATATGAGATGGTAATGATTAACCCTTTCAATGTCGCCACATGTAAGGCACTTTAAACATTGTCACATCCTTTCACCACAGTGCCTATGGGCCAAAGCGTCTTGGTCAGCCTGGCACACCAGGAGGTCAGGACCTGGAAGCAGCGCTGCGCAGCCTGTCAGCTCGTCAGCAGAATCACTCCTCAGAGCGGCCTTTCTTCGATGTAGAGCGGGAGCGTAAACTTCATGCCTTGGTCGCGGACTGTGAGGAGGGTGAGGTCTCCAGCGGCTTCCTGACCCCCAACGACAGCCTGATCTCGAGCCCAGCAGCATCCACGGGCACCAACTACTCCAACGGCAGTTCACGGCACTCATGTGGCTCCTCTGGAGGATCCAGATCTTACTTGCCGGACCGGCTGCAGATTGTGAAACCTCTGGAAGGTAAAATTAGCTTGATGCAGTAACATTTCCATAGCTGGAGATTATCGGAACAACATTCTTTAAATGCCATTCCCTCTTTCTTTACTGTTCAGGTTCAGTGACTCTGCATCATTGGCAGCAGTTAGCCAAACCAAACCTTGGAGGCATCCTGCACCCACGCCCCGGCGTCCTGACGAAAGACTTCAGAGAGCTGGAGGTGGACGTGCAGCACATTTACAGTCTGAACGACCTGGAAGAGGACGAGCCTGACCTGTCACAGATTTCTGGAGCTCATGGCATGGGTACGACGAGTGTTTAACACTGACTGACTTAGTTACGGACAGGTCTTGACCATAGACTGTAAAAAAAAAATGGACGTCATCTTGCTCGGCTCAAACTGAGGTCACCACAAAAACTGCTCCCCCTGGTGGCTGGCTGCAGTACAAGACAAAAACTCTGCCTCTCTATTCATTCCAGATGGGATGTGGTCAAACTTTAAAAAATTATTACATCTCGTAGAAACGTTTCTCACATCCTTATGCTATGGTGATATTTAGATATTATTGGGCTATATTGTGTTCAGGTCCCCTTTTTCTGAAATGTTTCTTTTTTATTAGTTATCAGAGGTTAAAAACAGGGTTTTAAGCCTTGTTTAACGATGATTGACAGCTGCTGTCCTTGTGTAGTTTTTATGGGAATAATAAAATACATCAGGATGGACAGTTAAGAAGAGATTAGACTGTCGAAAGAAAATATTAAATTATTTTTGTCACCCGCTTCCACTCAGATTTTCCCAGAGTTCCTCGTAAGTCTCTTCTGCGCAGACTCTGGCTGCACAATGGCGGCCAATGGCGGCTCCCGTGACAGAGTTTTTTGGCTTCAAAACCGTACAATGATAAAAGGCAGAGCCACAGTGTCCATTCTATATACAGTCTATGGTCTTGACTGGATTTGTTATACCTGTTTATTTCATGTAGCCCTTCATCTTCTTCCTATCTCTCTCTCAGGAAGGTGAATTTTCCTTCTTTCCATAAATGTGTCTCCATGTCTTCTCTCCCTCCATGACCTCACAGTCTCTCCATCCGGTCCAAACCTCCCTCAGACCTCTCCCACACATACCATTACCACCTGCCAAGTCCAACCCTCCCTCCTCATCCCCTCATTCTCCACTAGGTAAGATATGAACACTGTATGTGTGTCATCTACCCTGCTGGTGCCTTTTTGGGGGAATGTGTTTGTTTTTGTGATTTTTCACAGACTAACTAAATGAAACTTTCTTGACTGAATGTTTCAACTAAGGCTCTTTTTTTCTATAAAGGATGTCAATAACTCCTGCAGCAGCTTTTGCTCATTATCTGCTTCCCCCCCTCCACAGTCACAGAAAACGCCTGTCAAGGCTCTTTCTCCAGCTCTGAGAGGAGCCAGTGGGGCAAAGTAAGAAAACAAGGTCGTGGTTTTATAATAAGTGCTTCATTTCACAGGAATGGCAGAGGCACAGCCTCATGTTTGTTTTTCTAACAGCATCTGAATTTGACATGTTGAGTCTTTCCTGCTTGAAATGAAGTCTGTCGTAGGTCACAGATTAAGACGTTGGACATTTGGTGTGAATTAACTGAGATGTTTGTGCTTGGTGCTTTGACGCACGTCTTCTTTCTCCTAACACTTTAACTTGATTGAGCTAAACGTGTATGGCATCTTTCATACATTTGTTTTTTTTCCCTTCATAGGTTTTTCACATCATCAGATCCTGATTTCTTTTTCTGCCACATTAACACCACATTTATCCAAATTACAGACACTAATGAGAAGTGAACTAACTGGAACTGTTCTCATCATCTTTTTTCATGATTTAAGCCTGCATGTTAGCATTACAGGACCAGTTAAGTGTGGATTTTTTTTACAGTTTGATTTTGTTTTCATCATCGGTTTCTTCTCGTTTCCAGCCTTCGCTCTTTCAGCCTGCCACCTCGTCGGAACTGTGAGTTCGTGAGCACTTCATCACCGTCTTACATGCAGCATTTTGGACTTGGAGGCCAGATCACCACCACCACCACCACCACCACCCCCACTACTTCCATGATCAGCACCACGAATGTCAACATGTCACGACTGGGACTTGTGCAGCTGCTGCAGGAGCATGGCATCTCAGCTTCTACTCATTGCCATAGCAACCAGAACACCACACCTTCAGGGGGCTCATTGTTAAAAGACAAAGGTGGAGGCTCAGGGTCACTGGAGGGAGGGCGGAGAAGGAACCTTTTCAGTTTGAACCTGGTGGCGAAGCTTCAGAGTTTGGGGTTGCACAGAGTGGCAGCCTGGGGGATGAAGGAACGATCTAAAGCAGAGAGAGAGACAGACGTCCTCTGAAGTTATTCACCAGAATGACTCTGTTTCATGATTCAGACTGAGCAGTTCAGAGCTCACAGCTCTGCTGTCTTTTTCACATAAGACACAAAAAATTGCTAGAGCCATGAGCTAAGTTGTCAGTAGTGTACAGTAATGTTATTTTCTATCAATCTGTGTACAGTAGTTGTGTGTTTGTGTCATCTTTATCTCAGGACAATCTCCTGATCACCTTATCACCAGTGTATTTGACTGCAATACGATATGATATACCTTTATTTTGCACAAAAAAGAAACATGAAAAAATATTTTTATACTTTGTTTGTGATTATCATTGTACACATTATCCTGCCACTGGTTCTAAAAAAACAAAACATTTCATCTGTTTTGTTCTTGAGTTTGGAAAGTAAAACATCAGTTATGTGTGTATGTGACCTCACGGTCATTTGGGAAAAAATAACAACGTGTTGTAAGTTATTGTTTGAATGAAATCAACGCCGTCACACTGAAAAACCTGTGAATGCACTAAGATACACTCCAGTCCTCCTGCTAATGAGCTGTTTCATCAAATAAGGCATGCTGTATATGAAAGAGTCAAGCTGAACACTTGAAAAGTCTTTTCTAAAAAATAAGCAATTCAAAGACTGAGAGAAACTTTGATTTTCTGGAGCCGTGTGCTCTGTGGATCAACGTCTGCTTTCACAACAGCTTATGCCGCTAGAAGCCGTTTTATTCTTTAAACCTTGTGGACATTTCCCCTGTGCTTTGCCATGCTGCATCAGAGACAGCGATAATTTCTTGTTTCAAGCATTATGTCTGTGAACTGCACTGCTGAAATCCTCGCTCGTGCTGTATTTAATGTCATCAGGGATTTTGAAATCACTGGGATACAAATGAACTCAATATTTGTTTTGTGAATTTTCAATGATGTTATTTAAAGAGGAGTAGATGAGTGGTTGTTTTTTTGTCCAAACAACATGAAACACTTTAAAAGAGTCAGCTGTAGCATAAAGGCATAGGATACTGTAGGTAAAAAAGGGAAGAAATCATAAACACAAGTTGAAATAATTTGTGTTAAATCAACCAAACCACTGTTTCTTAGCACTGCTGTCTGTTCTGTATATTGCGTTTGCATCACAGCTGTACAGAATTGTGTGTACATTTTTTTTTCCATCTGTGGATAAAACTTTGCATTTCATCTGAAATGTTTTGTCTTTATTTCCACTTCACTTCACAGGGATTAAAGTTCTCTGTCGCTATGACGGATTTCAGTCAATTTCAGAATTGTTATATTTTTTTAATCAGTGACAATTAGACAAAAAAGTATAACAGACTGCTGTTTTTAATGTCGGTATTTAAATTAATCCTGCGTCTGTGTGGCATTTCAATGTGGGCTGCAGTGAGAACTATTATCTGCTCTGTAAAGTCCGCTCTGTGCAGGAGGCTTTTATTGTGGTAGCGAGCATCACCGTACACTTCCTGTCATGTCTGGACTTTTATTTGGGCTCTGGTGAGCAGTTCATTTACCCGACCAAAGAAAAAAAAAATACCAGGGAAACAACAATCCGTTACATGATGGGGTTTATCGATGAATTTCTGTCACGTGCCGGCAGAGCAGACAGTCGCCGAGCCAGACACACTCCGTTTGGAACGTCAAGACAGCGGGTGGTACAACACATTACCCACAGAGCACCACGCGACCTGTAACAGCTTTAACCTGGACCATTTGACACAGCACAGTTCTGGCATAGCACATTAGCTTTGCAAGGTAGCACTAATTTACTGGTTTATTCTAACGAGTGAGTGGGTCAAAGTTATGAAACACAGTACCGCATAGTAATTGAGTAGTAGATAGTAGGATTTTTTTTTTTTTTTTTTTCTTCAAAATAAATGTTTTCCATTTATTACTTCATTCTGTTAATTGAACGTCTGTGTTTACTTTCACTTCAGTAACTTGTTTGAGGGTGTGTCTGTGTTGTTTAAGGTTAGGAACAGAGCGGGGTTCTCATCCATCAGTCCTTATTAGTAAATAAAAATAGTTCCTTATTTATCATAATCTAATCTCTAAATGCTCCGAAACGCTTAATTTTAATGTTAGAGTAGCTAGATTTTTCCTCTGGGAGACATTCACCCAGACCCTCCTAACATTATTGACTTTTTTTAATACTTTCTTTTATACCTGTAGGTTTATAAAGAACACCTGTTGCATAAAATGCACATGACTGTCAAATTTGTTAAAAAGAGGCAAGCTTATATCTGTTAGCCCAGATCTTTAGCTTCAAAAAAGAAAAATGTGTGAGTTTGATTTCTGAAAAAGAAATCACCTGCTGTTTTTATCCCTGCGGGATAAAGAAAAAAAAGGATTGTTTGATAAGTTTGCAAAAAGGGTTTATTTATAAAGTTAAAAGGAAAGTAAAACATCAACTTCATAAAAAAATCTGAACAAAAAGGAGGGGGTTTTAGCACTGAGGATGTTGTTAATCTTGTTGTTTCATTCGGTGTCCCGGCGTCCAAAGTCCAGCCAGCCCTGGTAGTCACGATCCAGCATGCAGTCTGAGCTCATCATCTCTGTGAACAAACCATTCCTACATGAACCACACACACAGCATTCAGTAAACACATCTGAGCGTCTGTCTGGAGCTCTGCCCTCTCACTCTTTCATCTGATTGACACAAGCGGAACAAATCAAGAAAACCATCACACCCAACCCACGGCATACCTGAGATAGCTTGCATTATTTGTTTGGTCATAAGCTCCCTGTCCTCCTCAGACAGGTTAGCCCGTCTCTGCGTCCGTGCTGAGTGAGCCCTGTGCGCCCACTCCTGCCTGCCAGCAGAGTCTCTCACTTTCTCCCTCTTGGCGAGAAGCTGCTGGAGTCCAGGAGTGTCTTTGGCCCCTGCAGGAGAGGAGGCTCCACCAGACACGAGCAGTGCAACCAACAGTGCCAACACCAAGATGACTTTTCTTGACATGTCTGTGAACAAGAAGGAAAAAACCCCTGAATATTTAATCAAAGTGACAGAGTTAAGACAAAGAAAGTTACTCCAGTTACCTCCAGTGAGAGCGAGGTGTGTACAGTGGAATCCAAGACCAAATGAGCTTCAGGTACAGTCCTTGAGACCTTGGATGCACTGCTGTTTATATACGAAAAGTAGAATGTGAGTCCAAAAAAAAAAAAAAAAGGATCCAGATAACCAGGTTCAGTGATTGATTGGTGGTCGGATGTGTGAGGAGGAAGTGCGTAAAAGAATAACACACCACAAACCCATTACTCCATTATTGTGCTTTTCGCCTACCTGGAAAGGTGTTTTCTCTACAGCAATAGCAATAAAGAAGTCGATGTGTTTACATAAGAAATCCAATATGAGCTTTACTTTATGGGCCAGAGCAGAGAGTGTGATGTAACTGTGAAAAAATGGGCTTCACTCCAGTCACTGGCTTTCTCTAATCAGATCAGTCCAGTCAAAATGTTCCCATTAATTACTATTATTATTCTTATTATTATTATAAATCACACATGTAGGAACAAGAAAAGTCTAAATATTATAGTTTGAGTCTGTATTTAGCATCTTTGATCCAGAAGAGAAGCTAACTAAATATTTCCCTTTAAAAATCAAAGTGTATATACATTAATGATTGGTAAGCAGTGTCATGACGCAGTCTCGACTTTCCTGATGACGTAAGCTTGACCCTTTTAGTAAAAATGTGTGCAGTTGATTTAAGAGCTGTTTACATACTGTATAGATTTTTTGGCTGTGTTTATTATTGTGTGCCCACTTTCTATTGACAACTTGTTCAATGTATGAAAAAAAAAACTGACAAAGCTTGAACATGTTTCCTGACAGGCGGTGAAAGCATCATCTGTCACCAGGATTAAGCCTCAGCGACAGAGGGATTATGAGCTGCTCTTTGATTTATGCAGTCAGTAGAAGTGACAGCAGCACAATGCAGAGCAAGGAATGCTCCTGCACACGCTCACCTGCTAATGAGGAACAAATTAAGTCCTGCACAGCAGACATAATCCATCAGATTGTTGTAGTGATACTTAAACAATAAATCAACTCTGTTTGACCTCAGCTTTCATGTTTAGCGATGCTGTGAAACCAAGAATACAACTAGTTATAGGAGCTGACAAGTGCTCTCAGTAGATTGGCCCGACAACAAAAAGAAGCGCACACCCTTAAGTAAAATCTGATAAACCCATCCAGAAACCACACATACTCCAGACAGATTGTTCTTTTGAATTTTTGCTCAGGTTACTGTCTCAAATCTGCTGCAGCATAACTTCTTTTTGTTTATTTTGTTTTGCAGAGGTTCATCTGTGTCCTCTCAGCTATGTGTGGATTTATAAACTGCTGTTCCATTTTGGTATGCACTTATTCTTAAATGTGTTTAAAAAAACAACCCTCCCCCTTTTTTTAGCTTTATTTTTTTAATGAGTTTTATTATTTACATCATTAATCGTAGTGGTCTTTTTCAGTCCCTTATTTAACAAAGAACAACCAAATAATATCAGCATTTACAACCCCAATTCCAATGAAGTTGGGATGTTGTGTAAAATGCAAATAAAAACAAGACAATGATTTGCAAATTATTTTAACCTACATTCAGTTGAATATACTACAAAGACATGATATTTATTGTTCAAACTGATAAAAAAAATTTTTTTTTTCAAATATTCACTCATTTTGAATTTGATGTCTGCAATATGTTCCAAAAAAAAGCTGGAACAGAGGCTACAAAAGACTGACAAAAAAATACCTGTTTGGAACATTCCACAGGTAAACGGGTAAATTGGAAACAGGTGAGTGTCATGTTTGGGTATAAAAGGAGCATCCCCCAAAAAAAGGCTCAGTTCACAAGCAAGTATGGGGCGAGGTTCACCACTTTGTGAACAACTGCGTGAGCAAATAGTCCAACAGTTTAAGAACAATGTTTCTCAATGTACAGTTGCAAAGAATTGATGGATTTCATCATCTACAGTCCATAATATCATCAAAAGATTCAGAGAATCTGGAGAAATCTCTGCACGCAAGCAGCAAGGCTGAAAACCAACAATGAATGCCCGTGACCTTTGACCCCTCAGGCAGCACTGCATCAAAAACCGACATCATTGTGTAAAGGTTATTACCATGTGGGCTCATGAACACTTCAGAAAACCATTGTCAGTTAAGACAGTTCATCACTACATCTACAAGTACAAGTTCAAACTCTACCATGCAAAGACAAAGACATATATCAACAACACCCAGAAAAAGCTTCTCCGGACTATCTGGATTGTTATCAGTGCGAAGTTGAAAAGCCAGCATCTGTGATGGTATGGGGGTGTGTTAGTGCCCATGGCATGGCTAACTTGACCATCTGTGAAGGCTCCATTAATGCTGAAAGGTACATACAGGTTTTAGAGCAACGTCTTTTTCAGGGATGTCCCTGCTTACTTCAGCAACACTATGCCAAGTCACATTCTGCATGTGTTACAACAGCGTGGCTTCGTAGTAGAAAAGTGCAGGTACTAGATTGGCCTGCCTGCAGTCATGACCTGTCTGACCTGACTACAGAGACCCCGGACTGATGAGCAACTGAACATCAAGCAAGAATGAGAAAGAATTTGCCCTCCAAAGTGTCAACAATTAGTAACCTCAGTCCACAAACGCTTACTGAGTGTTGTTAAAAGGAACACAGTGGGAGAAATGACTCTGTCCCAGCTTTTTTGGAAGGTGTCGCAGGCATCAAATTCAAAATGAGCGAATATTTGAAAAAAACAAACAAACAAACAGAAAAAGGTTACTAGGTTAAACAGGATTTGCAATTCATTGCATTCTGTTTTTATTAACATTTAAAAAAAAATCCCAACATCATTGGAATTGAGGTTGTATAGAAAAGGTTACCTCCTAATCTTTCAATCTTTCTACTGCAGTGAGGAATTCTTTTTACAGTAATACTCCCACGAGTGAAAGCTTCTGCCAGAGAAAGGTGTCGTGCAAAGTGTTACCTCTGACTTTCCCCAAATGGGTGTGCCCAAAAGACTCAAGGGTTTTTAGAGTCTTGTGTCAATCACTCCGGTTTTATGCTTGCTAAAGGTCAGATAAGCATCCAATTAAAGGTGTGACCATGATAACCAACTCTTTTGTCAACTCCCTCAGCCTATCTGGAAATATCTTTATCTGATTAAAGGAAACATTTAGAGTAACCTGATCTGTGCTCACAAACAGGCTTTTCCAGAGGTTTCTTTTTACATCTGAGCGTTACACAAGATAACTACACAGAATTTTAAGGTCAAAACTACATGGAGAGGCAAAAATGGACAACTTCTTACATAGCAAAGTTGAAAGTAAGAAGCCCCATAAAACTGTATGGGATACCTGCTGATATATTCACTTCAAAAGTGAAAGATGAAAAAGCACAACCCTCTCTATATCAAAGCTGAAGAGGACTACAGGTACAGCACTGGAGGGAGACAGAGAAGGGGGAGAACTGAGCCTTTGTTGTAAGTTCTCATGACAGGATCAATTTTAATGTCCATTTCTTTTTATAATGATCACTGGTTTAACTGTTGAATTAAACAAGTCAAAGCCTGTCTGATCACACTGCAACCTTGTTTGCAGACTGGCGTGCAGACCCAGACTTTACAAAACAGCATCGGAAAGTTTTATTTCTCTTTATGGGTCTAAGCTGTTTCTCAAAAAGCCACATGCCATCAGTGTATCTTAGCACAGTAGTGCCCAAAACTATTAGCTCTTGGCACACTTCAGAGTTTTTAGTTGTTTTTGTTGAATCGGCCATTAAAATACTCATAAAATAAGTAAAATGTCTACAAAGTCAAATGATGCAAATGATGCTCAGCATACTGTAGAATAGAGCCATCATGAGGAGTTTTTGGTCACAATGATGGACTGGTCCTTGGTGAGTTGTAAAATAAATTGGGCAGATTACTTCAGCACTTGTACATTCAAAGGAAAGCCTTTGGCTTGAGTTGCAGAAGGCAAGAACGTAGATAACGGGACAAATGGACAGTTTTTGTTTTGAGTCAAACTTACTACTTTTATGAGGAGCATTGAGTTGTATCTAATTTTTAAAGCTTTAATTTTTTTTATCCCTTGAAATCTCAGGTGAATACTGTAACCACATTATTATTTTATTTCTGAGATGATGTTGTACAGGATTAATGCAGGGCAGCAATATCCAACCAGACAATGAAGGAAAAAGATATCTTTATATCTTAGACAACTATCAAGCTGCAAAACAAGCTGCTCAACATGTTATCAATAGAGCGACACTAATGTTTTGGGACACACCTGTTGAGTTTTTTTTTACAGAAAAAATATTATCTGCATACCACACATTGTTGTGGCATGGGACGGAGTCTGTCTGCCTGCTGCAGACTGATATAAATGCCAGCTTTCGTGACAGGGACAGTCATCGTCTGCACCTCAGCTCAGCTCATCTCAAGCCTCCACCTCCACCTTCGCCTCGACCTCCACCTCTCACCATGTCCATCTCTCTCAGCCGTCAGACCAGCACTCGCAGCATCTCCAACTCCAGCGTCACCAACCTGAGCGGGGGGATGCAGCTGTTGGGATCTGGTCAGGCCCGCATCTCCTCCGGCTCCTACCAGAACCGCACACCAAGCATGCATGGGGGCGCAGGGGGCCTTGGGACCCGCATCTCCCAGTCTTCTCAGTCTGTCTCATTTGGGGAGACTTCTGTGATCACCAATGAGAAGCTGACCATGCAGAACCTCAACAACCGTCTGGCCTCTTACCTGGATAAGGTAAGCTTTAAGAGGAAGATGTAAAGCCTAAGCTTACTGTTGTAAAGCTTAACATTGCTGCACATGTCTACTACTGCTGTGACAGTTTACTCATTATCTGTATAAATTCATCAACTCTGACTTAAATTCTTATGAGCAGATCAGTTAGATAGACACTTAAAGATAGCTTCAGATCAAACTCTGAGTAAATTTATCAGAACAGAAAAATGACTCCTTAAAATGTGGAATAAAGAGTCTGTGATAATTAAAAACAGTGTAAGAGTGAAAATATGTAGTAACAGACAAAATAGAGACACACCCAGAAATATGTAAACAAATGTACTGAGTTATGTTATTATGCTGATAACAAATCTATTTTGTAAATCATATTCATTTTCAAGAAGTTATAACAAAAGATGGGGAGACACCAGAAAATGTCATTAATTTGTAGAATAGAAAGGTATAGTATAGTATAGTATAGTATATAAAAGTAAAATACTGTATAGTATAGTATAGTATAGTATAGTATAGTATAGTATAGTATAGTATAGTATAGTATAGTATAATAGACTTGAGTTGAATATTGCATAGTTAAGTATAGATCATAAAACAGCCTATGGTAGAGGACCTTAAAGTACAGTACATTCAGTGTAGTATAGAGCAGTACAATACAGCATGGTATAATACAGTGTAGTGTTGTGTAGTATAGCATAGTATAGTACAGTAAAGTATAGCATAGTAAAGCATAGTACAGTACAGTATAGTGTGGCATAGTACAGTACATTAACAGTGCAGTACAGTATAATATAGTATTGGACAGTACACTATCATTGCATATTATAATACTCCTTGTACAAGTGCTATTGTACAGTACAGCACAGTAAAAATTACTAAAGTGAAGCACAGTATAGTACAGCAAAGTACAGTACAGCATAACACAGTATAGCACAGTATAGTGTAGTACAGTGTTGTGCAGTATAATGGAGTATTATAGAACAGTATTGAATAGTACAGTGCAGTATAACAGGATCTAGCATACAATAGTACAGTATGGCACACTATAGTAAAGAACAGTACAGAACAATGTACAACAGTACAGTGCAGTAAAGTAGATTGTAGCACAGTGTAGCATAGCACAAAACAGTCCTGTACAGTACACTATAGTACAGTAAAATATGCTGCAGTATAGTTTAGTATAGTATAGTACAGTACATTATGGTATAGTATAGTAAAGTACAGTGCAGTATAGTACACTAGAGTATACTGAAATTAACCTCTTGATAACGGTTATCCTGAATTTGTGACATACTGTGTAAGGTCTTGGTGCAGCTGAGATGACCTTTATATACCACTGGCACCTGCGATGCTGAACAGGGTAACGGTTTAGGAGATGAATGGATGAATTCTAAACCAACTCAGGCAGTAAGGGGTTAAGCCCACTTGAACACGTTTGAGGCAGTTCTTTTTATTTGCTCCTTTTTTCTTTTCCCTCACTGTGAAATTTAAACCATGATTCATCTTTCTGAATCAGAATCATTTCTGAAGAAGAGGCAAAAAGTCCTATCTTATCCAACTTTATGGACAACAGAATATGAAGTGAAATGCAAACTGTAACTCATCACTCTTTCTCAATAGATACAATGACTTCCATCTTAGCCAGTACTGAAGTTCTCCTGAGACAGCAGCAGTGGTGTGAAGGGATCATGAGCCAGTACTGAAATATTTTATAGATGATCACACCTGTTATGTCTAATGTCACCCTGTGCTGTGTGTGCAGGTGCGCTCTTTGGAGGCAGCTAACAAGAAACTGGAGCAGCAGATCAGAGAGTACTATGAGAAGAGAGCGCCTACAGCTTCCAAAGACTTCACCGTTTTCTTTGCCACCATTAGTGACCTCAGAGCTCAGGTACTGCTCACATGTTACACATTATTAAACATTATATAAAATCTGACAAACAAAACTGTTCTTTAATTCTAAAACATTACTGTATATGAAATCCAATCAAAGACTGAAAACTTCTTAGAACCAGTAACATGTCAAGTAATATGTCAAGTGAGTTATGCAAATATGTTTTACTGCATTTTATTCACAAATCTGACAAAAACTCAACAGTTCATAGTTCAGGAAGTGTTTGAAAATATATGTTTTATACTGTTATCTTTCATGCCTGTTCATCTGTTTTACTTGTACTTTAGATCATGAAGAAGTTTTCAGAGAACCAGATTGTCATCTTGCAGAATGATAACGCCAGACTGGCTGCAGAAGACTTCAAAATAAAGTAGGTCTGGAGTGCTGATGGCCTAGTGGTTAAGGTTGCACAGCCCTTGAGAGGGCAGTCTGGGTTTGAGTCCAACCTGTGGCTACTTTCCTGCATGTTACTATCCACTCTCACCCTGATTCCTGCTCTATCCACTGTCCTGTCCTCTCAAAATAAAGGCATAAGAGCCCCCAAAAAATAATAACAAAGTTTATCTACATCTCTTTTCATCTTCATGCTACCCTTCACAAGAAGGGAGAAAAAGCAGCAAATTTTTATCAGTGTAATTAATCCCCACATCTTCCTCCTGTAGGTATGAGACAGAGCTAAACATGCGTCAACTGGTGGAAGCGGATGTGGTGGGTCTTCGAGGAGTTCGAGACAGCATGACTCTGTCCATCACTGACCTGGAGGTGCAGATCGAAAGCCTGAAAGAGGAGCTGGTGTTTTTGAAGAGCAACCATGAAGAGGTGAGAACCAACCAGATCCTCCACAAGTCTGTGTGCTCTCTGTCAATATAAAAGTGTGAAGATACTGAATGATCTCAAAGCAGGGATGCCCCTTTTTTTGTTGACTGTGACATGATGGCACCCTCTGCTGGCATTAGCAGGCACTGCAAGCAACAGAAATTAAGGTTTTCCTTATCTGTGTTGCAGGAGATGCGTCAGCTGAGGATCCAGCAGACTGGTACAGTGAATGTGGAGGTGGACAGCGCCTCCTCTTTTGACCTGATGAAGGTTCTGGAGGAGATGAGGGAGCAGTATGAGGCCGTGGCACTCAAGAACCAGCAGAACCTTGAAAAATGGTTCAAAGAAAAGGTGAGACATGGGAAATATGTTCCTGAAATTAAAAGAAAAAATAAGATGAAATGTAATTTTTTTGTTGCAGTGAGAAGGGATTCATTTTATATTGGTGTGTTTTTTGAAGATGGAAGTTCTTCAGTCGGAAATCAGATCAAGCTCCCAAGAGGTGAGGACTTATAGCACGGAGCTGTCAGATCTGAAGAGAACCTACCAGAGCCTGGAGATCAGCTGTCAGAGCATCTACACTGAGGTAATCAACAAATAATGTGAATCTGAAGTATACATAATGTTAGTTAATCATATTTAGCATGACTCAAGATGCTCCTGCTCTGAAAGCCTTTGCTTGCTGTAGATAATCAAAAGATTTTCCTATAAGGCCTATGTGTTTGAGGCTTCTTATCGCTCATTGTGTAAATAATAAAGCTCTTCCGAAACTTAAAAACAAACAAACATGTAAGACCACCAGAATTAGATTGCATATCTATTTATTTATGATGTCTGTCAAAGCCTCCATCTTTAAAGTCCCTGTGAGGACTTTAAAATGACGTTTGTATAAGAACTTGGGGCGTGTTCATGCTTAAATTAAACCATGTTGAAATGAATTGTGGGAACTGAGGGAACAATTACATTGATTGGAATATTTTCAATGTACAAGCAGATGCATGAAAATACTTTCAGGCAAACTCAAAGACTCATCTTGTTACTAAGGATGCATTCCTCAGCTCCCCATCAGATAGACCAGTGGTTCCTAAACTACGGCCCGCGGGCCAGATAGGGCCCGCTTCCACATTTGGCCCGGCCCCCAGAACAATACCAGAGACGTATGCTGATTTTTTTTTTCAGTCTGGCCACGCGAACAAGACTAATACACGCATAGAACGTGACATTCTATTTCACCCTTCTGCCATCTGTGCCCCTATCTGAAACCCCCCCACCCCAGAAAAAAAATATAAAAAGTTTGGGGACCCCTGATTTATTTCATGAATAGTGTTATCATATATTTCCTGATTTATTTTTTTTCCGTGAAGAACCCAGAGAGGGTTACTTGATTTTTATTGATTT
Organism: Labroides dimidiatus; assembly: GCA_030710495.1. Lineage (NCBI taxonomy): Eukaryota > Metazoa > Chordata > Actinopteri > Labriformes > Labridae > Labroides > Labroides dimidiatus. The sequence goes on from CM061145.1 coordinate 31,569,266, forward strand.
CATGAATAGTGTAATTTTATTTCAGAAATAATGTTATTTATTTCCTGACTTTTTTCTGTGAAGATCCCAGAAAGGGTTATTAATATTTGGTTATGTGTGGCTTTCTGGAAAACAATAAATGTTTATGTTTAGGCACCCCTGCGATTGTCACACTTTTTCAGTCACAAACTGACCCTGGCCCCCCATCAGAGACAGGGAAAGTTATGTGGCCCTCACAGGAAAAAGTTTGGGGACCCCTGGGATAGACGGAGGAGTTGTTTTCTGTGAACAGACTCGCAGCGCTCCTCAAATCCTTCCTCTCTGCCCTGTAGATCCAATGCCTGCAGCAGAACTTGGTAGAAGTAAAAAGTCGATACAGCATGCAGCTCAGCCAGCTGCAGAACAGCATCAACATGCTGGAGGCGGAGCTTCAGCAGCTCAGAGTCTCTCTGGAGCAGCAGCGGGCCGAGTACAACCTGCTGCTGGACATCAAGATGAGGCTGGAGCTGGAGATCGCAGAGTACAGGAGGCTGCTGGAGGGAGAGGTGCAAGAAAAGAAGTGAGTGGTTTCTCTTCTTAACACTAATGTGACTAATGAGAAAATACATGACTGTGTTTGATTAACTGTTTCCTCTCATAGGGTGGTGGTCATCACCAAAGTCGAGGAAAAGGTTGAAGGTAAGAATCCCGGTCATTGACTTCATTATGCTCCTTGTGCTTCAGACGCGTCATTATTTGTTCTCTACCTCTGCAGAGCACAAACCCCACGTTGAAAGGAGGGTTAAGACCATCGTGGAGGAGATAATTGATGGGAAGGTGGTTTCTTCCATGGTTGACACGCAGGTGGAGGACATTCAGTAACACTTCAGCTGCTGCTGAACATCGGCCAAAGATGATTTGGCCTTTCAGTGTTGTTACTCATCTTCTTTAATCCTGTCAAATTACTCATTTTCTACAGTCAGCTCTTTCTTTTTCTTTCAGGTATGCCTGCCCTAAGCAATAAGAAATATTTGAATTGTGCTTTCTATTTATAACTTTTCTATGACACTGTTTTAAAGGTACACTGTGTAGTTTTCAGCAGCATTTTGCAGAATAGACTTGGTAGAAATAAAACTTAATATCCCAAAGAATGCTTAAATTAATGTACAGATGGATGAAATGTGCACATTAGAAGATGAAGAAAAAAAAATTGTGCTAAAATGATTTGCTTTGATGGACATTTTTGAAGGTATGAACTTGTCAAAAGGAGGATCAAACTGCTAAATATCTGGGTTTCTACACAGTGTATCCTTAAAATGATTTCTGTAAGTAATGATATTTCTTTAAAGGATGCTCACTCTGAGTAACATGAGTGCAAAACATGATTAAAACCAAATGATTAAAGCTGAAGATGTGTATTATTGAAAGGTCTGCTGTCTATAGCTTATTGGCAAATCTGAAACAAAGATTTGACTTCATCACTGAAAGAAACAGAAACTTAAACCTTGTGGGTGTTAACGAAAAAGAGGACAGGAGTTTTAAGATGAGAGACAACTATAATTATTTTTTATTAAAAATGCCTCTCTTTGATCATTTATTTTCTTTTCTTTACTGACTATAGCATTAAATCATCAAAACATACCAAAATAAAGCAAAATGTGGCATTAAGTTAACTGTTAGACGTGTTTAGGATGTGATTTCACTAAGAACCACCAGGTGCCACCCCTGTCCAGATCTCTGAAGGTAAAATCCAGTCAAAGCTTTTCTGGAGGTGTTAAATTCCAAGTCTGTCATCCCTTGCACCTAAAATGACTCCCTGTCAGTCCTGCCTGGAACGCACCCACCAACCTTATAAAACTCCACCCTGTAGACCTCAGCCTCCCTCTTTCCCTCAGCAGGCAGATAAAGGAAGCAAACTTGTGAGTGAATACTGACAATATAAACCTTAATGTGACCTTAAAACCTTAAAACTGACATGGAATGAATTATTTAGATGTTTGTTTAATCCAGATATATTGTTTGTTTGCTTATAGAAGATACCTGACCGAATCTAAGTTCTATTTTACAACCCAGATTCCAATGAAGTTGTGATGATGTTAGCTAGCGGTATGTAGCTTAATGCTGTGTTCACATTAGCATATTTAATGTTTGCAATCAGCTTCAGTAGCTTAAATAAAAAGCAGTAAGTGTAAGTCATAAAGCAACGTGCTTTGAGTCGTAATGATAGTAAAGCTCATAGAAAGTTAAAAACAGAGCGCTCTATCAGAGGTCTGCTCAGCTCACATTTCCATTGGGTTGAATCTGGTGCTGAATCTCTGACAAATCCTTGTTGGAGCAGGCAGATGCTGCTGCTGCCGGTGAGCCTGCAGCCACCTGTATTGACAGGACCGCTCCCGCCTTCAGTTTCACCTGGACCTGGCTGAACTCCATCATATCACAAAGCACACAATCTCCATGTTGAAAATGGGCACCACAGACGACTGATTTTTTTCTGGAGGTAGAAAGAGACTGACGTGTTTTTTGTGACTGATACAGAAATAACGTGCTGTACGTCTCTTCACATGCACAAAACAAACCCACGCACAAAAGCTAACTCCATTTTTCGTCCTATTGGGGAAATTTCAACATCCATTGCAAAATTACTATTTAACCATCTTAATGAATGGTCAAACTGAATAGACTGGAAGAAACACAATGAACACGACCTGAAACAACCTCTCTCACTCACTACCGCCTACTATACACATTGAGTCAAAGCCAAGTCAGTGAACCGAGTCCCCTTTGCTACGTGATATAACAATGATGTTGAAAAAAAAAAGAACATTTTAAGCAGCTATACTGAAAACAGTCACTTCTTCCTCTAAATTTGTGCTTTTTGTGTTGTAAATCAATGATTTACTTTTTCTACAGTCATTATCAGACAATGTTAAAAGTTAATTAAAAAAAAAAAGCCTGCAATATGCTCTTTAAATGTGCACCTCATCCCCATATGTGTAGTGTACCAACACCATCCTCAAAGTATAGTTTTTCAGGAGGGTACAACTTTATTTTTCTTAAATGGAGGCAGCCTGAGAAAACAGACTATCATCTAATTACAGGGCAATAAACATTGAAAACGGCACAAAATAGATGCCATGCTGCAAGAACCTTTAATTAAAATTTTGTCATGAGTGATTCTGAATCTGGGTTTTCACATGAACGTGCAGAAATGAAGAGATTCTGCTGTTGAGATCATCTCTGAGTATGAATCAATATCTTCTTCATTAGGGTGGAGCTGAATCAAGTGAAGACTTGATAGCTCACATCATTCAAATATCAGTCATTAACCTGCTCAATGAGTCAGTTTGTATGTCTGAATGGCTCCCATTCCTTTCACCGCTTTGTGCTGCATTGTGTTAACATACAGCTCTCCTGCAGCAGTTCATGAAGTGTGAGTACTAAAACAAGACTTTCAGGTCGTCAGCAATTCTGTGCATTTCTTAGTAATTATGTTTAGATAAAGGTCTTTACTCAGTTGCACTACTGCCCGGCCCTAAGAAGATATTTTTGCATGCCAGTACAGGACAATGTGCAAATCCAGGAGATTTGGGATGCTGTGTAAACATTGAATTGTTTGAATTGTCTGTGAAAACTGAAAAAATTGATTTGTTTCATGAAAAATATACACTGACTAAGTTGATCAGGTTAATCTGCAACATGTTAGAGACTCACTTTCATCCTCGAGCAAAGCTGAGAGATGTATGTTTCAGGATGGCCCCAAGAGTTTTATTATTTAGAGAGAAGCAGAGGATAGGAGTGCATCTGTCAAGTCCTGCCACAGTCCTGGGAACCGATGACCAGTGACAAAGATAACACGGCTGTACAACTCTACATCGGCGAGCACCTCTGCCTCTTGCCTCAGAGGGAAACTTCTGTTTCTCCTGAGGTGCATGTTTGTTTCCCATTCTTTTTTTACCCTTTTGTCCTCTTTCCTGTTTGTCTTGTCTCATCCTATCTGTCACTAATTCTCCATCTTTCGCACTGTGGTATAGTGTGGCCCTCCCCTCCAGCTCACATCAGGGAATAGACAGAGTTTGATTTGATGGAGTAGCCTACAGGGAGGGCTGGTGATGGTCACTGACAGCAATGAATCATAACTATTTATGTTTTACTGCAATAAAAAAAGCACCAGTCTTTCAACACAGTGCTCAACTTGAAAGACAAATGCAGACAAGGGGAAGAAAAAAATGAAGTAACAGCTTTTCCCAACTGAACTGACTCTGTGCATCTTTCTCTAGTTCTGATGGAGATTTTTCTGTTACAACATTAGTGACATTGCTGAGAATAAAAAGGGTCTCAGGGATGCTCATTCTCTCAAAGATGAAGATGCATCACTCAGACTGTGTGAGCTGATGGTTCAAGAATGTTGGAATAATGTTCCTTAGTGTAAAATTGCAAAGAACTTTGGTATTTCATCACTCAGGGTACAAATGACAGGAATCTGGAGAAAATCTCTGGGGTAAAGGGGAAAAGGCCAAACCGTATTTGAAATAGCTATGATTCTGAAGTGGAAATCACTGCATGGGCTCAAAAACACTTCAGAAACCACTGTCTGTGAACAGTTTGTCACTGCATCCACAAATGCAGGTCAAACCTATACCATGGAAACAGGAAGTCTTGGTGAAATATAACCAATAAATTGCGACTTCACTAAACTGAAGATCATTTAAAGGCACAGTTGGTAGTCAAGGAAAACTTGCACGAATCTGAATGTAGCATCTCCTCTGGACTCCGTTTAGCCCCTGCCCTCCCACACTTGGGAATCTTCCAAAACATGCATGAGCATCACTGATTTGTGACCATATGATCGTGACTGATTCAAAACCACAGACTCAAACCGGCCCTCAGCACATTGTTTTTGTTTGCACTACGTTACCAGTAATCAGGGTATAGGTAGTTTCTGCCATTCTCCAGCATACTTGGATCCCTCTTGGTTATTCGCATTGAATCAAGGGCTAGTGCATGCCGGCGAAATGTACGTACAGGAGGCGGGCAGAGCAGCAGGACGGGATTTGATTGGTTTGATAAATTGGATCCTAAATGAGAGGATTGGTTGGTATTTTCCCCAAGCTATGTCTGAAAATATGAGACAATACAGAAGTGCTTAAGTCTGCTGTTCCTCGAGTGTCTGCTTGAGGCTGGCACCATAAGTACCACAAGACACGTACACACCAAGCCAAAAAAAAAAAAAAAAAAAAGGCCATTTTCAGAGCAAAAATAAGCATATTCACAGCCTGGTACAAAGAATATCTCCCGTCTGAATCGCTAATTTCACAGATCAAAAGCTAGTGACACATAAGTGCCCATGGCATGGATAACTTACACAGCTGAGAAAGCACCATTAATTATGAATAACATATATATATATATATATATATATATATATATATATATATATATATATATATATATATATATATATATATATATATGTGTGTGTGTGTGTGTGTGTGTGTGTGTGTGTGTGTGTGCAGGGTCTAAAGAACATATATGCTACTATCTAGGTACAAAAAGTAAAAATAAATCATCACACAAGGCAAGAAAATCCCCCATGCCCCTGGACGTGCATTTTTAACCGTTCCTGTATTCACAGACATGGAAAACAAAGTAGCTCTACTTTATATCTGTGAGCATTACATGAGGACCGAGTGCTTCATTATGTGCACACTTCACTCACTTCTTCTTTCATTCGCCGTATTAAAGAGCCGTAGATATTCTACGTATTTTTCACATCTTGATAACTTGCAAACGTCCTTCCCTCTCAGTGCAGATAAACATCAGTCGTGTACTTTCTCCTTGCTTTAGGGTGTGGTCTTCACCTGCAGAGCATACCTGCACAGCAAGATGCTGCAGGAACCAGTCCGGGCATGGGGTAGAAGAAAATGAGGCACGCAAAGGCAGAGGAGCATTGAAAAAAAAAAAAACCTGATACTACCGTGAGTCATAACTGCCCTCCCTTCCTCCCCTGCAGGAGGTAGAAAGAGAGATATTGTTTAATGTTGGCTCATACTTGAGAGTTACACACCCAGGTAAAAGCACTCCAGGCTAATCTTCGTGTCGCAGCACATTTTGCACATACTGTTCCTGTTTTTACCACAAGCTGAGGTTAGGGGTGTCACAGAGGCACTTCGTACTCACTCTTGAATTGGGTTCAGGCATTCTGAGGACTCTTTCCCATTAACATGAAAGTGGATAGAGCATGTGAAACAGTAAATGTGTCAAAAAGACTTATAGATTTGGTTTCTGGCAACTGCAAGCGCAACTCCCACACATGCTGAGTGCACTGCATCACAGACCGTCATCCATTCGAGACACAAGGTTAAAATCAAATCGTTTGCTCTGAGGTTTGAAAGTATTTCTATCTCTTCTGATGAAAATAATGCACTTTTTTTTTTTTGGATAGTTACACACAGACAATTATGATGGGATTCAAAAGGATTCACATCATTCAAACTTTTTAAACCACGGAAACCACAGGCACACCTTGGCACTATCGCTTCACATACCACCTCCATTCATCATTCAGCTCACTGAAAAACCACACAACCATGTCCTCATTGTAAAAGCAGAAGGGTGTGGATGTTGCTGCAGAACGCTGTACTAACAATGGGTGACTAATTCTGCTTTCCAGTTGTTAAAATCTAACCATGGGATTGATAATATTAAAAAAAGCAACAAAAGCACGGATTTGCAATCTGAGTCACGGATTGGTTCAGTCTCTGAAACTTCTGTTTTCAAAGTAAGAAAAATCACTAAGTATCTAAATACAACCCTAACATGTTAGAGCCGGTATAGATAACTTTTTTTTTTAACTTAAAATATTGTTATCTGAAAAATAAGTACTGAAAAAAAATCTGGAGAAATAAAAATTCTTTTAAGGCCATAACAACTTTTTCGCAGTAAACTCTTCTGCTCAGCTTTCAACATCAGAAACTGCGACTTCATCCGAGAAGTTAAAAACCTCTCTGTAGAAAAAGCAGGGAATAAGTGCTCCGGTCAAAATAACACACCCTGTTTGCAGTCACTACAGTTTGTGGCATTTAATGAGTGTTTTCTGCTGAGCATGAAAGAAGAGACGCAGTGCAGGAGGGGAATGAACCATGGGTGAAGCCCAAAGTGACACACACTGAGAAAAAATATCAAATATTAAAAGAAAAGAAAAGCACAAAAAAGCCATTTAATTAATTAATTTAATTTAATTAATTAGTTGCTCTTACATAGTACAGCAGTTGTGAGTAAGAAGGAGTAGGATAATAAAATAAGTGATACGATAAACAATAAAATAAAATAAAAAATAAGCGGTAAGTACTAGGAGTAAGCAATAAGTAATAAGTACTAAACAAGATAGACGAAATTATTTACATTATGGGTAAGGTAAGAACAGTGTAGAACAGGTATAAGAGAATATTCAAAGAGGATATTTCTAAGATAAACACAGTAAGAAGGATAAGTCATGAGAAGGATGGGCACACAGTGAAGAACGTCGTCCCGCAGTCTAGAGAGGACACCTGGGCACGTCCCTGAGTTTATCAGCTGCACCTCCCTTGACTGATGTTTTGTTAGGTTAGGCCTACCACACCTCAGAAGGGCTTAACAGGTTCTCTCTGGCATCCAAGAATCAACCCCTCCAAGCCAGCTCCCACCATCAATCATATCCAGCAGCAGAACACCTCAGTATGACTACACAACCTGCACAGGACTGCTACGCTCCAGGTCGTGGCAGCTGTTATATCTATCCTACAAGGGCCCTAACAGCTCCCAAACCCAAAGCTTGAAGACCACTTCTGGGGTCATTGAGTGGGAACCTCCCTTCACTGGTTTCATGTAGTTAGTCCATTTAAAACAGGTCTAAAAATGAGTATGTCACACAGCATAGGGTGACCATATTCTGAAAACCCCAAAAGAGGACACCCTACCCAGCCTCTTGGAGATACTGAAAGAATACCTGAAGATTCTGAAAGACGACAAAGTACCTTTAAAAACCATAGATTTATTTAAAAGGTTCATTTTCCATTTGACTAAACAAATAGATGTTTAACACAAATAAAGCCTGTGAAAAAAAAGTGCTTATCTGTGGAAATATGGTTTTCCAAGTCTCCAGAACCTTTATTTGCAACTGACTCACAGCTGCCAGCTTTGTAAATAGAACACATTGCTTTCCACTGGTCACGGCCACAATGGAAAGAGGGGTACTTTTTCTGCAGTTAGTCCGTAAAGGTGCATTTACAGTATGGTTTGGTTATTTTGGGACCTGTCCTGGTTTTAGTCCATGGAAACACTACAAAATGTGTGCCATACCGAGACGAACCAAACTGAACCACTTGGTGGAAATAGAGTGTTGCGTAACGAGGAGCAACACTTTGCTTCAGATTTTTTAAAAAATCTATCGTTTCAAAAAATACTGTTGCAAGAAAAAAATATGTAAACATTTTGCAATTACCTGGATGTCTGTGTAAATTGGTCATGAAATGTGTTCTGATATTCATCTTCTTGACAACAATAGATAAACAGTCTGTTTAAACTAATGCCACACAAACAGATGTTTATTTTTATAGAACACACCTTGTACGTTCACAGGGCAGGGTAAAAAGTACGTGACTCCTGAGGTGAATGACTTCTCCAAGAGCTTGTTGGAGATGTATGGTGGAGGGGGCATCATGGTCTGGGGCTGCTTTGCTGCCTCAGGGTCTGGACAGACTGACTGACAGAAAAATGAATCCCAAAGGTTTTCAAGACATTCTGCAGAAAAGGGTTGATGCAACAGGACAATGATTCAAAGCGTAGAAGTAAATCAACCAGAGAATGGCTTCAACAGCCTTCTGGAGAGGCTCAGTCAGAGTCCTGATCTTTGAGATGCTGTGGAATGACCTCAAGAGAGCGATTCACACCTGAAATCCCAAGAATATTGCTGAACTGAGACAGTTGTGTTAAAAAGGAATGGTTCAAAATTCCTCCTGACTGTTGTGCAGGTCTGATCTGCAACTACAGAAAATATTTGGTTGAGTTTATTGCTAACAGTTATTAAATCCAGTGGTTAACATACTTTTTCCCACCCTGCACTGTGAAGGTTCACATGGTGGGTTCAGTAAACACATAAAAACAGACAATTGTTTGTGTGGTATTAGTTTAAGCACACTGTCTTTGTCTAATGTTATGACTTAGATAAAAATCAGAACACAGTTTATGAACAATTTATGCAGAAATCCAGATGATTCCAAAGTGTTCACATGCTTTTTCTTGCAACTTTTTTTTTTTTTTTTTTTTTTTTTTTTTTAAAGATTTTTCTTTTCATTAAGAAGTAAAGTGTTGTTATTCCTGAGAGGAACTTCTGTTGTTTGGTGGTCCCAGTGGATAAAGCGGCACCATTTATCTCTGAGCTGATCTTGTCCTGAACATGTGTAAGTACATCTCTTTTTCTTTCTTTCTTCTCTTTTTCCCTCCCCAAGAACCTAATCCTTCTCCTTTTTGACAGTAAAATCATCACTCACAAAAAAGTCTGCCCTGAAAACATGATAAACACGCTATTTTTAGCAGCGTGCTTGTCAGTCATCTGACACCTGACACTGCAGCATTTACAGCCCCATGGTAGCAGTGTGTTCAGACAGGCTATGAAAAACACCAGTTAGGAAAACTGCTTTTAAGAGGCATCAGTTCTGATGATCTGAGTTCAGTTGGCTTTATTATCAGCTAAAAACTCTTCACATCACCTCACTAACATGCAAAACAGAAATGCCAGAGCCCTGCACAATACCAGCAAAGAAAATAATGAATTTCTTAAACTGTTATGACAAAACGATGTGAAGATACTTCCATCAGTGAGTGTTAGACCGCAGTTTGAGTTCATTTTCACATAAAAAGTCTGATGCATAAATATCGTTAGAAATGACTGAAACTTAACCCCGTCTTCACCTGAAGTGGCTCTGCGGCTGTGTGTTCCTGGCAGTTTGAATTGACAGTTTGTGTTTATTGGTAAGATGCTTCTGCTGCCAGCTGCCTCAGGAGAAATGGCTCAGTCAGGCTGTACATCATTTCTGACAGCAGCCAACTATTATGTCTTTTTAAATGTGTAATTTGTGCTCTTAGGTTCCATTTTGTTGTGATTAAAAAGTGATCAAATGATTTGTAATTTACATTTTAGCAAACAAATAATCAAATATTTGCACTTTTTTGACGGATTGTTGATCAGTTTCATGAAGTCTTGTGCACTTTATCTCAGGGAGACATGCTCTTTCAGTGCTGTGTGTCTGAAAACCTCCAATAAGTGAACTTATGTTTGATTAAAAAAAAAGGCTTGTTACAGTTTGACGCTGCAGTGAACTTCTCATACACCAATCCAAACACAACCTTTAACGGTGTATGTTGAAACCCTTCACAAAGTGCCACACCCTTAAAAGTGCAGTGTCTCACTGAATTACGTAAACTCTGATTTAAATCATATCTTATATCTGCTACTAGAGCAAACACAAAATCTCAACATCTTTGTTTTTCAACAGTTAAAAATAATGTTGAAAAAAAAAAAAACTGACGGGTTTCATTTGTTGTTTGATTCCTCTGTGTTTCTGATGGCGTGTGACTGAACCTGAAAAAGACAAGCGCTGGCATCTGGAACTTATAGCAAGTGTGGAAATATCCTCACTCATGTATCACTGCAGTTCCTAACCAATCAGCAGCTCGTGAGCATTTTGAAGCCTTTTTTGAGCATGCATGCGATGAGTGTGTCGTGCTTCCTCAGAATGAAAAGCAGCAGCGAAAAGTGAGCAGCATCTGGTTTGTTCAGACTGCACGTGCACATCTCTGCACTCGTCTTTTGTATCAGATAGATGTATATTCAAGGAAACTACTTTTTGAATCGCCGAGAAGCAAAAAGTTTAGCAGAAAAAAGTCTTTTTATTGTTCGTTAAAAAAAGATCCAAAAGAAAAGTCCGAATGCCAACACTTTCAATCAAACCAACCTTTCTTATTCTTTGTATGAGACAGTAGCTATTTATTTATTTAAGCAGATAGAAAACCCACTGAGAGCTAAATCTCTTTTGCAAATGTGACCTGGCTAAGAGGTCAGCAGCACACATCATAATACATAGTTCGTTTCAAGAATAAGTTAAAAACAAAAAAAATAGAATAAATTACTGATAAAGTTCAAAAGTGAATTACAGTACACGTTCACAAGCCACAAGTAGTAAAAAGTCCTTGAGGAGAAGAAGATTTGTAAAAGATTTGAATGACTACTGTGGTTGAAGTGGAAAGAAGCAAACAAGCAAGAGCTTGTTCTTGTTTTGGAATGATGCACATGCCAAAACACTGTGCCAACAAAAAAAAATAAAAGGCATGCTGCTACATCTGTGCGAAACTTTCCAGCAGTGCTGAGCCTGGTCTTGAACAAGGCCAAGTATCGACTGATCCCATAAAGCCCTCAAAACTGCATCTAACTGGCGAACCTGCAGGGCATTGTTGAGCAAAACAGAAAAGCATGCATAAAATCTGGAGTCAAGGTGTGAAAAAGAACTGCATAAAACAAATAACACAGTGTCTAAAAGTTTAAAATCTATTTTTTAATTGTTGCTACTGTAAGACGACTCTAAGAGAAGAGACAAAGTGAGAGAAGAAATGTGCTGGCAGAGAGTCAAGTGAAAGAAGCCGATCACATGTAGTGTATTTAGTGTATACACTTCTTGTTGCCTTGGTGATGTAACAGGTTTGTCCAGCACAACACGTTGGTGTTGCACAAGATTTATGGCACAATTTCAATGAAGACACATCACATGGGAACCCTGACAGAAGTGAAGAGCTGCTGGAGTCGACTGAATCACTAACCTGAGCTTACAGTAACAGGTGTGGCTGCTCTTTGTTCTACTGTATACTTTGTAGAAATCAAAGGATAAGAGAGGATGCTCTGCTGCCAAGGATAGTTCTATGGATCATGGAAGCAATGAAAAGGCGGAATAGTGAAGTTACTGTATTTTCTATGTTTGCAGAAAGCTGCAAGTTAAAGACAGAAATCATGAAACTGCAGAACTAAGCCGAGCCCCTCGTCTTCTTTTTATTGTTACGCAAACTAATTGTGTGTGTGTGTGTGTGTGTGTGTGTGTGTGTGTGTGTGTGTGTGTGTGTGTGTGTGTGTGTGTGTGTGTGCGTGTGTGTGTGTGTGATTGAGATGGGTGGGGTAGAACAACCATCTAAGGTAATACTCCTCCCTCCTGCCCTACACGCCCTCTCCCACAGCAGAGCCAGCAGCCCTGTGCAGCATAAAAAGGAGGCAGAGGTAGAGCTCCTCATCTCAGCCCAGCTCACTCTGTCCAACGCAGGCGAAGCTCCTGAAGACTCATCACCATGTCATACAGCATCAAAATGTCAAGTGGTTCCTCTCGGCTCGGTGGTAACCTGGGCATGGGTGGAGGCAGGATAATGCGCTCCTCTGCTAGCAGTGTTTATGCTGGTGCAGGTGGTGGTACAAGAGTCTCCTGTGGCCCTAGTTTGGGCTTTGGCTCATATGGAGGTCTTGGTCTTGGTGGCAGCGGTGGCAGCAGCAGTAGTTACAGTTTCACCATGGGTGGCAGTGGCATGGGTGGCGGTGGCATGGGAGGCGGAGAATGGGATATCTCAGCCAACGAAAAGGCCACCATGCAGAACCTGAATGACCGTCTGGCCTCCTACCTGGAGAAGGTGCGCAACCTTGAGAAGGCCAACGCAGATCTGGAGCTCAAGATCCGTCAGTTCTTGGAGAGCAAGACCTCACCCACTGCCCGTGACTACTCAGCTTTTGAAGCCACCATTGCTGACCTGCAGGGGAAGGTATGTCACATGATCTCTTATTCTTGGATGATCTTATTCAGTTTTTGATTAGACAGTACAGCCATCAGAAAACAATATTTAATATGATGCATCAAAACTTTAACCACTAGTGTTATGCATTGCTCTTCTAAAATGTTCTTCGCTTCATCACACAGATCCAGGATGCCACCCGTGTCAATGGAGGAATTTATCTGGCCATTGACAACGCAAAACTGGCTGCTGATGACTTCAGAACCAAGTGAGTATCAGGTTGACAGCTTAATATCTAAAGCAGAGAGAACATACAACATTGCTGAAGTACTCTAAGGTAATAATTTAAGATTAAAGGAAACATCTGCACTCTTGCTGCCTCCTCTAAGGTATGAGAATGAGCTCGCCATGCGCCAGTCAGTGGAGGCAGACATCGCCGGTCTTAAGAGACTGCTGGATGAGCTGACACTGGCCAGATCGGACCTGGAGATGCAGATAGAAGGTCTCAAAGAGGAGCTGATCTTCCTTAAAAAGAACCATGAGGAGGTGGGTGGTAACTTCATGGTGGATCTGACTGGATTAGCAACCAGTAACATCCACATCTCAACAAACTACTTTTTTTTTTTTTTTTTTTAAACAGGAAATGGCAGCCATGAGGACCCAGATGAGTGGACAAATCAATGTGGAGGTCGATGCAAAACCACAAGTAGACCTTTCTGCTATTATGGCTGAGATCCGTGACGAGTACGAACATGCAGCTGCAAAGAGCCAGAAAGAGCTGCAGACATGGTACCAAACAAAGGTAAGACAGGATGAAAAAATAAACCAAAACTTCCACTGTTAATGGAAAATTATATAGTTTTAAAAGGCGCTGATGATATATTTTTCCACTGCAGTCTGACGAGATCAACAAGGAGGTGGCAGGGACCACAGAAAGTATCAACACATCCAAAAGTGAAGTGACTGAACTTCGCCGTACAGTCCAGGGCCTGGAGATTGAGCTACAGTCACAACTTAGCATGGTAAAGTTCTTCTTGACCTTTCGATGCCCTGCCTGTCCCATCCACATCAAGACACAATTAAAAGCAAGCACATTTCATTTCTTTGTGTACCCACTATTTTCTTTAACTCTTCTTTTTACCTTTCTCCACCCAGAAAGGGTCCTTGGAAAACACATTAGCTGAGACAGAGGCACGATACGCCATGCAGCTCCAAGGCCTCCAGGCACAGGTGACTAGCCTGGAGCAACAGCTGATGACCCTGCGTGCTGACATTGAACGCCAGAGCCAAGAATACAATATGCTGCTCGACATCAAGACTCGCCTGGAGATGGAGATCGCAGAATACAGGAGGCTGTTGGATGGAGAGGGCAGGTAATTTGCCCACAAAAAAAATTATTCCTTTTCTTTCAAAAACTAACGACCACCTCTTTAATGAAAGCATGGTTTTTAATGCAAACACTGTAATTCTCTCTCTCCCCCTCTGTAGTATGGCCAGCGGTGGAGGTTCAAGGAGTTCCACAACCACCACCAAGATGATCGTGGTCACAGAGGAGCTGAGGGATGGCAAAGTGGTGTCTTCCTCCACCTCCTCCGTCTCTTAGACTGCCTCACCCAGCAAAACACAGAGCAACAACTGAGAGCCACATGCACAACTTCTGAAGCTAAAACAACCTTCACATACTCATGTGAATGCAATAAAAGGCTGCAAGTTTGCTCCCTACCTTTTTTGTGTCTTTTTAATTTTCTTTTTGTTGATAACACGGTGGTTTGACCCGAGAGTATTTTCACCTTTAACCTGGTAGTTTCTTACTGAGATACAATTTCTCTTAATATCTGTTTATCCTTGTTCAGAACTAGGTTTAAAAGCTATAGAAGCTACATCATTTCTTGCCTTGATCTAAAATAATGGGGAAACTTTATACTTGGTATTATTTGATTCATTTTCTAAAAGACATCATGAGACAGTTCTGTGATAGGCATCTGGGATACATTCAACCCCCTCCCCGAAAGGGAAGAGAGCAATTCAAATAATGGATGTGTGGATCGATCATGAGGCAAGCAGAAAAATTTGGGCAAAATTAAAAATGCTCTCGTCAAAATTTCCACATTGTTTCCCAATGTGCTTCAGAAAGAATAATAATAATAATAATAACTTTGTGACAAATTAGTTGGAAGCTCAACGTGCCACACCTAACCAGTCTTCCTGAATTCTGCTTTCCCTGAGGCAGAGGAACTCTTTCATTAGCTGACAGATAATGTAGCAGATGTTTCGGCTTGCATATTAGCCAAAACCGTTGCATGCAGCCAAAACAGACAACTAAGTATTTCTAATGCTGAGTCTTTTGGTCTAAATTGTTCTTAGCATTGTTTTTGAATTTGTCTACAGCATCATTAAGGACTAAACCAGAACAGCGCTTGAGTTACAGAAAAGCAGCACAGAACCACCTTGAATCTGACATTGTATAAAAACTAGGCAAAAAAAAAAAGTTAAATATAACAGCTTTGAGTTTAAAACCTGATAACAGCACTCTAACAGGATTTCAGCGATCCATTGATAATTGAGTACTGTTGCTTGGATGAGTTTCAGACATAGTTAACTATACCTGATTACTCTATGGGAAAATCCAAGGTTGTCTACCATTTCAAACAGTCAAAGCAATTCTAAGATAAGGTAAGATAAGATAATACTCCTTTATTCGTAACATAACAGGGAAATTTACAGAGTTACAGCAGAAAACAAGAAAGCCCATAGTGCAAAGATTCCAATAAGAAGATAAAAATAGAATAATAAGACTAAACTACAAAATAATGTCCAGATGCAACAGCTTGGTCATAATTCCCCACAGGGTCCAGAGGGCAGCCCAGGATAGAACTGGTCTTCTTCACCAGTCTGTTTTGTCTCTCTCTCCTTTGTCCTCTCTGCCTACAGAAGGTGAAATACTTCCATTGTGGCATTTGTGTCCGGTGTTAGCTCTGTTTAGCCATGTCTCTGTGAATAGTGTGATGCTACTCCTCTGGTTTTCCTTCTGAAGCTGGGTTAGCACGGCTGGCTCGTCCATGTAGTGGAGATCGATTTTATATTCCCCTTAACCATAGGTGGAAGGACAGCTCAATATTGTCTCTTCTTAGCTCGCACTGCAGTACCAGCACATCGTCTTCCTCGCCTCCTCCTCAACTCTCTGGGAACATTGGGCCTAGCACCGCTTAGCATCGACATACTACAGGATACTAACAGTTGATCTCATGTGTAAACACTGCAACCCTGATTACACATAGGATCTCCGATACACAGGGAAACGGAGATAATAAAAACACTACTGCAGACGAAACCAGTTTGATGTCAATGGCCAACAAATGAAACATAAAAAGGAATTACAGGCTCCAAATGCAAATATGTTTTTAAATGAAAAAAAGGAGAAAAAAGAACAACTAAGAGAGAGCTGCTGCAATGCGCATCCACTTGAGCAGCGATTGAAGCTAAAGCATCCTTATTACCCTGATTCTTTGAGAACAGCTGTTGAATTAACTCACCAGGTGAAAGACGGTAGCTCTCTGCTGTTAGTTTGTGGACAGTCGTGGCTAAGGGTCTCAGAACTAAGGAAAGGACCTGCAACTGCTTGCTGTAGTAGCTCACAGGTCAGGAAAGGGCTACAAGACCATGTGTAAATGTTAGCCATCAGATGTCAATCATCATGACACGTTACATACAACAGTTTTTAACCTCTAATAACAAATAAAAAAGAAAGTTTTCAGAAAATAAGAGAACTTGAGCACAATGCCACCTATTAGTATCTTCATATCACCACAGCACACAGATGTGAGAAACATTTCTGTGAGGTGTATTAATATTTTAAAGTTTGACCACGGCCCTTCTGGAATGAAAGGGGAGACAGAGTTTTTGACCTATACTGCAGCCAGTCACCAGGGGGAGCCGTTTTTGTGGCAACCTCATTTCAAGCCGGGGGAAATGACGTCAACTTTATATGCAGTTATTGGTGGCAACGTCTCAGGGGCAGACAGTTCAATGGACACTGCACACTCTTGGTCTCTGCAAAAGCTCATCTGGACAGAGAAGAGTCTTTTGTTTTATGGTTGGATGAGATACAGATTGAATTGTTTGACCTCAGTTTTGTAGCCTTCATTTGAAAAAAAGGAGAAGCCTTCAATCCTAAAAACATCATCTCCACTGTCAAACATGGTGGTGGGAACCATCTTTGGAATGATTTTTAGCTGGAGAAGCCAACGGACAAGACTTTTTTCAGCATGACAACTACACAAAAAAAAAACACAGCAAAAGTGATGAAAAAATGGAAAGTGGACAAAAATATTTTGTGGTGGCCAAACCAGAGTCCTAATCTGGGAGAGTTGGAGCTCATTGCAAAAGATGAATGGATAAAAATACCAGTGGAGATGAGCAAAAAGCTGGTCAGCAATTATAGAAAGTGTTTGATTGCTGTGATAGCCAATGAAGGATTTTCTATTGATAAATGAGAGGGTATGAATCATTTTGGACATGTCATTTTTGTTCAATTGCAAATAAAAGCTGAGGAATGTTTTTTCCCCCCTCAGTGGCATCTCTTGGACATTGTCTTATCATCTTTTGGAGGAAGCCTGTCAATAATTATTAACAAAATTGCTGGTTGAATAAAAGTAAGCTAAAGTCAAAGACATATTGTTTTTTTTCATACTCTGTAAGCAAACTCTTCTGTTTTTGTGGTTTTTTTAATATCATTTCTATTTATGCTATCTGTTTTTAACTGATTTGCATCATCAGACCAAGGCAAATTCCTTGTAATGTAAAAACTATCTGGTAATAAATCTGATTCTGATTCCAAAGGAACACAAGAGAAGAAAGTCAAGTTCAACTGCATGATCTTTATTGATTTTTGCCGCTTCTGTCAATTCATCCTTCAATCTCATCCACGTCCACATCCACAGTCTTGCTGCTCTCCACCACCTTTCCATCCACGACGGTCTCCACCACTGTGATGACCTTTGTGACCACTGAGACAAGACAAGAAACAAAGCCATGAGCACATCACATCAGAGTTCTTTAAACGTTTAGAAACTTGAGAGTTGATTTAATGATCAAATGACACATTTTGTTGCTCACCTTGTTTTGTGCTGGAAATGGCCAAGAAAAATAAAGAAAAAGAAAGAAGAAACAGATTAGTCTTGAGCAGTTTTATGTTTTGCACTTGATATTTCTAGATTGACTCTCTCAGCTCTCACCTCTCATCCTCTCCATCCAGCAGCCTCCTGTACTCTGCGATCTCCAGCTCCAGCCGGGTCTTGAGGTCCAGCAGCTGGTCGTATTCACATTTGTTTCTGGCGATGTCGCCGTGGAGCTGGGACAGCTGAGCCTCCAGGTTTGTGACCATGCTCTGAAGGCTTGCCAGCTGTGCAGCATAGCGGGCCTGTGTCTCTGCGAGGGTGCCCTCCAGCGATGCTTTCTGTGGTTAGGGGGCAAAGATGTAGGACAAGAGGATCAGTTTCTGAAACTGAAACCGACTGAAATGTGAGGGTGGTTAACATCTGCAGCTACGTTCATTCGCCAGTCCACATTTAACTTCACAATAATTAAAACAGGAAATAGTGAAAAGCCTTGAAATCTGCATTTTTAAAGTAAGAGTTTGATACTTTTTTTTGGAGCTCTTTGTTAGATCTTTTTGTACTTACCATACTCAGATGGGACTGAAGTTCAATCTGAAGCCTCTGGAGGGTGCTCTTCAGGTCCTTGATTTCTGTACGGGACGTCGTCAGGATCTCTGTGTGTGTGATTACTTCCTGTTCAACTGCTTTGATCTAGACGGATCATGAGATGGTGTTATTTGTTTTACTAAGCATTTACATCAGATACCTGACGCAGATTCATAATAAACCAGACTCATGTTTATTTAACCCTTAATTAAACCCTTATTTATTTATGATTTCTTTTTGTATCACATTTGATAAATTGGGCAGTTCTGGCAACTTAAAAAAAGAAAAGAAAAAAATGCAATTCTTTTTTTTCTAATGCAGAAAAAAAAAATAAAAAATGAGTAACAATTTAGATGTTATTCTTCTTGAAAATTAGCAATAATTTTCCTGAATAAATTGCATGGATAAATTCATGAGAGCAGCCATTTTTAAAAGGGCCCAAATACAACATCAGCTGCCTGTACTGGCATAATAATCCTCAAAGGGGTACTATACATTTGGAGATTAAAAAAAAATACAGGTTTTTAAGTAAACTATTTATCATGCTGATGACACAGAGGTCTTTGAAACTTACAGTATGTATCAAATATGACACGTTCGGTGTTAAAGGTTAACTGTGCAATGATCTCTACTCTTCATATCTGTGTCTTCTCACCTTGTTCTGGTACCACGTGTCCAGTTCTTTGCGGTTCTTGCCAATGACGCCTTCGTAGTGTTCCCTGATCTCTGACATCACCTTGTTCAGGTCAACGGAGGGAGAGGCATCGACAGCCACATTGACCTGTCCGCCCATCTGACTTCTCAGCAGAACCATCTCCTGCAGGGGTCAAAGGTCAGGTCCAGTCAGGGACATTTTCTTCAAATATTCATGTATATTTGTTTACTTCTGGAAGCTTCTTTGTGAAAGGTGTTAATGTAACCCTTTCCTTCTTTTGATTTCTTTTATGTGTAACTATGTGCTTGTAAGACAAACAGTAACCATGAGCTAATGGAGGGAGAATGGAAGAAGAATGGGAGGAAGTGTGCAGAGGGAACGGCCAGGCGGTAGACCTGTTTATAAAAACATTAACCTAACACTAGATTTCCTCAGTGTTACCAGAGGTGAAGTAGAGGACATTTCTGTGCAAATAAAGAGCAGATCAGGACACAATACATAGCCGTAATGAATGAAGACAGCCCAGTCTCACAGTCAATAGCTGCAGTATAGAAAACGCCCTACAGCTGAAATGACGGATGAGGATGAGTTCAATTAATCAGAAGCGTAGAAGCATACCTTCAGGTTATGTACATACACAGGGAGGGTGTGTGTGAGGAAGGTGTTGACAGATTTTAAGTCAAAAGTTTGGCTTCTTTCAAACTGTCATCAAGACCCTACATGTAAAATGGGTGCAGCTTTTTTATCACTCCTCACCTCCTCGTGGTTCCTCTTCAGCATGATCAGCTCGTCCTTCAGGGCCTCATACTGGCTCTCCAGATCCATCCTGGCCAGGTTCATCTCATCCAGCACCCTCTTCAGTCCAGAAATGTCTGCCTCTACGGCCATCCTCATGGCCAGCTCGTTCTCGTACCTGCGGGGACGAGGAGATCAGAGTGGTTTTCGAGGGTGGGTGGGATCAGAGGGTGTCAGTTAGGCATGACTTATGACACCTTAATGTGCCCGTAAAGTGTTAAAGTGAAAGGGCAAAGGGTCATAAATGCACACAGAGAATACACCTACTTCATTTTGAAATCATCTGCAGCCAGTTTGGCATTGTCAATGTCCAGGACTGTCTTGGCGTTGAGCTTTGAGGCAATACGGATCTGAGGAGGAAGAAAAGGGAAATGGTGAAGCAAGCTGGCAAAAAGAGTCCTGCTGATGTTTCACACAGAATAAAAAGTTAAACAACATGAATACACTAAAATTTATAAAAAGAAATATATAAGACAAAACTACAAAACAGGTTTGTCCTAAATGTCACAGGACGCTTTCAACAAACAGTCCACACAGAAAAGTTAATTCAACGTTGAGTGAAAGTGGGTCACTTCTTGCAGTCTGGAGGATTCTGCTGCATACCAGTCGGTGTGATAATCACAGACACCGCAGCAGCCAGCACTGACAGCAGAATGTGATGCACAGTAATGATAGGAATGGATCTGGTATGAAAGTTATGATAATAAGCGTCGTCACACTCTGTGTTTGTGGTATGTGCTTTTCAGTAAGACGGCCTGCGTCTACACTGAGTGCCTGTTAGTGGGTCTCTAACTCATATTTGAACAGTCAAATCCCCCCCATACAGTAAAACTGAGTTAGTCACACACCCACAGTGAAGGTTGAAGTCAGAAATAAACTGTTTGCATCTTTTTGTCTCACCTTGTCTTTCAGGTCATCGATGATGGCGAAGTAGCGGGTGTGGTCATGGCAGATGACTGTTCTGGACTGGTACCAGTCTCTGATCTGCTTGTCCAGGCGATCATTCTCCTTCTCCAGAGTGCGCACCTTCTCCAGGTAAGAGGCCAGACGGTCATTCAGGTTCTGCATGGTGGCCTTCTCGTTGGCCCCAACGTGGATGTCCAGGCCATCAGCGAGGTTGAAGCCCTTGGAGGAAGGTGCATAGTTCATCTGGGCGGAGGAGATGCGGACACCGTGGCCGCCTGCTCCACCGTACACACTCATGGTCCTCTGACCGTAGGATCTGGTGCTGAGAGACATGCTGCGAGGTCTGGATGATGATCAGGTAGGATGACCGGAGTTGATCTGCAGTTGTAGGCTTCACTTTGGCCTCCTGGGTTATATAGTCGCCACACGCAGCAGAGTGGGATGGGCCAGGAGGAGCAGTTGAAAGAGAAGAATGCGGCCAGCAGGTTTCCCCCCTACTCCTCTTTGCAATCTCTCCATCAGCATGGGTGTGGTGATGGGTGGGTAGGGGTTCACCTTTTTCAGGTAGAACTCGTGAGTCCACATTTCAAGTTTTATCAAAGAAGGAACATTCTTCAAATACTCTTCAGCCCACTTCTCAGAGTCAAAAACCTTTAGCAGATAACAATCAAAGTATTCTTAGTTCAGTTTCCTTAACCCTTAAAAGCCTGAACCATCAAAGTAAAGTCAGGAATTCTATTTGTTTTTTGTTTTTTTTTTTGGAACTAAAATATTTAACGACCCTTTGAGAAAATCCTCAAAAAATATTGTTGTACCATTTTGTTTAAGATATATATTTTTTGTATCATATTTGATAAATTGGGCCATTTTGGAATTTTTTTTAGTAAAGTTTTTTAATAATTATGTGTTCATTAAATGTAGAGAATGCTTATTTTTTAAAAAAAATTAGTAATTATTTTGATGTTATTACTGCAACTTCTTGAAAATTATCAATGATTTTCCTGAAAAAAAGTGTGTGGATAATTTTTGAGCCAAATACAACTTCAGCAATAATAATCCTCAAAGAGGGCAAATACATTTATTGTTATTCTTATTATTTTTCTTAAACAGGTTTTTAATGTAAATATTTGTCACGTTGAAAGTTCTTTGAAACTCATGTATCAAATATGATCCATTCAGCAATAAAGGGTCAAAGCAAGTTTAGAGACATAAATACACAAATGAGCTTCAAATGATGCAGTCCTGTTGAAGAAAGTGTCATGTGCAGCTATCTTGTAAAATATTCACTCACAGCAGTGACAGAAATGACACATACCAGCAACATCTTCACCTCAGTGAAACATGGGGCCAATGGTCTGACACGGTGCATTTCTTAGACAGCTTGGGTTATTTTTGTCACACGAGGCTTCAGGCTACGTATTCAATATAGCTTCGATGAAGAGTTATAAAATATATAAGAATGAACTAAAACATATATCATAGTCAAGAGTTCCCCCCTGCCTCCCTGGACCCTAAAGAATCTGCTTACGTGACAAAGGAGAGTTAACAAAAAAGACAGAAAGTCATTTCTACTTTAATATTTCTTACAAGTTAAATTAAAAAGTTTGTAAATTTGACAGTCATATCATTTCACTATTTCCCTGACTTCCTCTAGCATCCAACTCATTAAGTGAACATGCTCCAGGGAACATATTCAAGTGGAAAGCATCAGGAGTTGCAGTTCCTTCATCATCCACTTGAAGCCGGATCCAAAGGTGACCATAGACTGTTTATAGAATGGACAGCATGGCTTTGCCTTTTACAATTCTATGGTTTTGAAGCCAAAAACCCTCCGTCACAGGAGCCGCCATTGTGCAGCCAGAGTCTGCACAGTAGACCATGAGGAATTCTGAGAAAATCTGAGTGTAAGCGGGTGACAAAAACAAATATTTTTTTTCTTTCGACAGTCTAAATCTCTTCTTAATTGTCCTTCCTGATGTATTTTACTATTCCTGAAAAAACTACACAAGAACGGCAGCTTTCTATCATTGTTAAACGAGACATCAAACCCTGATTTAACGTCTAATAACTAACGAAAAAGAAACCGTTCAGAAAAAAAGGGATATGAACACAATGCAGCCTAATAATATCTAATTAAATATCATCACAGCATATGGATGTGAGAAATGTTTCTACAAGGTGTATTGACTTTTTAGAGTTTGACCACAGCCTATCTGGAATGAAAAGAGAGGTGGCGGTTTTGACCTATACTGCAGCCATCCACCAGGGGGAGCAGTTTTCTCAGAGCAAGCATTCAGAGCATTTTTTTACAGTCTATGAAGGTGACAGAAATTATTTCAGGCCTCTTTAATTCTCTTGTCAAGCAAAAAATAAAATAAAATTTAAAAAAGAGAAAAAAATTCACCCCAGACACCTACCTTGGCAATGGTTTTAGGCACTACATATGATCTTATTTACTTTAGTTGGTCACAAAGAGACATTCATATCAGTGTCAATCTTTTTCAGAACCTTTAAAACATTCCTGTCAGGAGCTTTAATCTAGGCCATTGGAAACTTGTTCTGCCCATGCTATTGTTCTGGAGAATCTGTGAGCATACTGCTCAGCTGTTTGTGCTGTATAAACCTGCTTACTATATAACATAACAACACCACAGCTGTAGCACTGTTTGCGTAAGGAAATAGAAACCTGAAGTTTACTTTTTTAACACTGTGGAGTCTGCAAGAAATTTTATTTCTCGTCCTTAGAGAGAGGAATTCTCTTAAAGATGGGAAAAGAAAGAAACTTAACTAAATGTTGTTCAGTCTGTAAGAGTCAGTACAAGACGGACAGGTTATTAATGATTTAAACTTGTTTCTCAGTTGAAATCCCACCAATCACAGGCCTGCATTTGATCCACTGCAATGGAAATAATGTAAAACCATTTTGTCTAATGGCTATAAGCTTCTATAGGTAGGCTTAAAGTTGTTTAAAATGCACCATCCAGTTACGTGGGTTGGTTGTTATCATAAATGCATTCTCATAACAAGAGCACATTCCCGTGACAGCAGAAAACGATCACCTTGCAGTCGTTATTTCCGCTTAATTCCTTTGAACAACACAGCTGAGCTGCATGGCTGCCTCCGCTCTGTCATCATTTCAGCACGTCTTCAGTCAGTAGACGCTCTGATAAGCAGGGTGACGCCTGGAAAAGTCAGAGACTGATTGTTTAATATTGTCAGGAGAATGTCAGTCACTCTGAGTTTTACAAGACGTGCAAAACAAATCTTGTAACATAATAATAGAGGCTCATGAAGCACATTTTGTTCTACTGATGTGTCTTGTTGTCAAATAGTTCATGTGGATGCTGTTTGAACCACTTGGCTTGGTTTATATTTTTCTGTTCCAGGTGTTGTAGATACAAAATAAGAATTAAGACACTGAAACTAATCAGGCAGAAGAGAAAATAATGTCTCAAAGCAAAATCCAATAAGGTGAGCTGAGAACAGTCACGTGCTCAGAGCAGGTGTAAACACAGTTGTTTTCTATCAGCAGACAGTTTCTGACTGATCTAGACAGGATCTGGATGTGTTTAAATGTCCTCTGTGGAAAAAAAGGGGAAAATTACAGGAGTATGTGGGTTAACATCTTTTAAAGGTTTTTGATCATTTTCAGAAATCTTTGATGTTTTCCTTAAATCATTATATAAAAATTATACAAATCTAAGCAATTGGTTTTGTTATATTTTTAGTAAAAAATTGTCTTTTTATACTTGATATGAGCCACATTCAACTGACAAGTCCAGAAACATGTCTTATTTCAAGATACTAAGACAAAAGTGAGGTGTGAGTTACTTGTAACAAGTAAAAAAAATCTGCTAGTGGGGTAAGAAAAATTTGCTTGTTAGGTTTCTTGAAATTAGAAAAATGGCTAAATACAAGAAACTTTTTTTTCTTACACCACTGGCAGATTTTTTTGTTGTTGTTGTTGTTTTTACTGGTTTAAAGCAATTCAAGTCTCATTTTTGTCTTTAAATAACTTGACTCAAGACATGTTTCTGGACTGGTCAGGTGAATGTGGCTTGTAGTAAGTCTAAAAAGACATTTATTTATTTATTTATTTATTTATTTATTTATTTATTACCAAAAATCAAACAAAAACGCTTCATCAGATTTCTTTCTATTTCTTTTTTTTTTTTTTTGCAGTGCACTTTGACTCATTCTAATAAACTTGAACCCGATCCATTGACCTGTAGTACCCTCTCTACTGTCATTCTTCCTGCCTGAAGCCGAACAGGGATCAGGTTTTTTAAAGAATACAACTTTCTCCGCCTTGTTTCAGTCTTTTCAAACATCTTTCTCAGCTCCAGATGGACAGAAAGTTCTTTGTTTTCTTTAACTCTAAGGACAAAAATGTTGCCTGGCCTGCTTCAGCAACACTCTCTAGTGTTACTACACATTCTTCCTGTTAGACAATTGATCTGGAAGGTATGTTTGCGTGGGTATGAGAAATTTCACCCCTTTATTTACTCACACCAGTGCAAACTGTCTTTATTATCTATTTATAAAAGTTGTTGTGTGTGAGGGAGGTCAGCCGCATTAATGAAGGGAACCTGAAGAGTCAGTATCCAAACGAAGCGGATAAATGCTCCAATCATTCGGAATATGATTTTGAAACACTGAAGCTGAAACACAGACTGACTCAGAACAAGGACACCTGGGTATTTTCAGTGTTCACCCTTCCTTTTTGAAAACCCACAGAAATATTTAGGAGAAACATGAACATAAACATGTTGACTATGTTTTATATATGAAAAACAACAACAAATAAACAAATAAACCATTTTTTGTCCTCCCATTACTCTTTATACAATAGACAAAAGCGAACAAGACCAACAGCAAAAAGTATAAGTCTCCAAATTATTATTTTTATTATGCCTATAAACACTGGCACAGTGTATATAAGACATTTAATAGAATCCTACAAACTCAAACCGAGCTATAGCACTTTTCATACAGTCAATAATGCAGCTTCAAAAAAGAACAGAAAATGATGGACAGGTAAAATATTAAAAGACCAAAACTAAAGGGAAGATGGTGGTGATAAGATTTTTTAAAAAAAGAAGAAAAAGAAGAGAAAATAAATAAATAAAATTCATAAAGCAAAACCAATGAAATAAGTGAGCAAAAGTTAAAAATAAGTAAAATTAAAATATAAAAATAAAACTAGGATCATTAATAATATTTACTATAGTTATGCTAATATCTATAATAAATGTAATAATTTATTATTATAATTCATAAAAATATTTAATAATTTATTCTAGGGCTGGAAGGAATCACACCAAAGTTAACTAATAACTAAACTAATAATAATAATAATAATAATAATAATAATAATAATAATAATAATAATAATAATAATAATAATAATAATAATAATAATAACAATAATAATAATAATAATAAGAAGAAGAAAAATAAATTAAAAAAAAAATAATAATAATAACATGATTTACAGTAATATCTAAGCAATACTATTTATTTATTTATTTATTTATTTATTTATTTATTTATTTATTAATAAATAAATTTATTTATTAATAAATAAATAAGCAGTTAATTATGATCAGCCGTGTGTCCATTTCCAAGTACATTTCCAACACAAATATTAAAAAGCATGAAATTATGTTCAAATGTTTTGCAAAGCATAAAAAGACGTTCTTATTCATGAAATCATAAAATAGATAAATGATATTTAAAAAAAAAACAAAAAACATAATTTTAATTATAATTCATTTGTACATTAATCTTTAATGTTTTTTGTTGAATGCTCAGGTGCATGTAGTCCGCTGGAGCGGACATGTTTGTAACTTTGTGAAGGAATCAGATTTTTTTTTTTATTAATTTATTTTTTTAAGCGAGGGAAGTTTGATTAGAGGGAGTGCCAAAATCAACAGAAACCAAAAGCTCCACACAGATCTTTAATTTTGTTTTTGATATAAAACATGAGGCAAAATCAAGAAGCAGGAGAATAGTCTAAATAAAGAGTCATTTCAGCATTTTACACTTCTAATAAATCAAACACTGCAGCTTACTGAATCTTAAAGTGCTTTAAAGGGCTTTGTTATATTTATTTCACAACCTGATTCAGTTTCTCCTTCAGTGGTTCAAGGAATAATTTAACATTACAACATCTAGATTAGCCCTGACTGAGCAAACACCCCCACCTCCCACCCTTCGCTCCACCACACCCACTTTCCCTCTCCAACAAAGGGGGAGAGCGAGACTGAAGGTGGTTTGTTAACAACAAGGAACAAGACTGACTGCTTTTAATTTATTTCTTTTAGTTGTTTTTGCTGAAGCCCGGATCTCCTCGGTCCTTCACACAGGTGCTGTCATGTCTGTCACACATATGTGATTGTGTGCGTTGAAAAGCTGCATACTTCTGTTTGACTGCCTGACAGAGGGAGCGGCAGGCAGAGAAAACATGGGCTTGAAAAGAAAATACCTGCTTTTACATTTGTTACACCAATAAGTTTACATTAAACTGCATCAGAAAAGATTCAACTTTATAAAGTATTTAAAGGAACGGAAACAGACTTTACTGATTCCAGAAATCAAAGAAAACAGGTAGTTTATCTCAAAAGAAACAAACAAAACCTGTTATAATACATTGATTGGCAAAGTCAAGACAAATATATTATCAATCATTAACATACATCCTGTAAATCATTTCACTTAGATTTGCTGAAGATTACTCAGAAGTTAGCTGTTTGCAAGTTTGAGTAAGCTTTCACTATTTATTATAGTTGGAGTCCTCGCTTCTTCTTTTCTTGACCTTGTATTCTTTCCTTCCACACTCTGCTCGTGTCTTATGATCCTTCAGCCTTGACTCTGACTCTTCACAGCTCCCCTGGGTGTGGCACGGTGATTTACTGCTGCCTCCTGCACAGACAACACATTAAATCTCTCCTGTGAGTGGTTTTACTGCTGTTGACCACTAGATGGTGCTCTCCAGCTGTGACTCTTTCCTCCACGGCTCTGAAACGTGAAGATGAAGGGTGTGGCTGTGCCATGTTCTGTTAAGTTTCTCAAGAAAACTGAGAGACCAATCAGCCTTATTACAGCCTCTCTTTTTTTTTTTTTAACCCTGGCTTATCATCTGCGGGTGTTTGGAACCTTGACATGATGTGAAACTTTTCCTTTTTCCTTATAGACATACTTGTATGAAGTAAAGGTCGATTGATTCATGATTAAACTGCTTAATGGTGCATTTTTTTAAGCTTAAATGTTAAAATAGCTCTGTTTCAGATGCCAAGCCCAATGAAAGTTCAGCATTCCTTACTGTGTTGTTCTGTTGCTACTTTATAAGCAGTTTAATAGTTTTAATAGTCAAATAAAATGACACAACAGCAGAAAATTAGTTGCAAACTCAGAGCTTCTACTCACGAGACTTTCTTTGTCTTTCTGCATCACAAGTTTACTATTTTTAATTCTGGCTCAAGCAACATTCACACATGAAGTAGACAGAACTACCTGCTTTCATACATCTTTATTAACAACTATGAATTATTTATTAAAACATGTGCTGCCGACCTCACAGCCAGGTGGGTTTAATGACTTCAGTTACTTCGCAAAAACAAAGTTAAGGTTGTCTGTATGCACAGCTGATCATTTCATGTACACTGTGCGGCCGAACGTTTGGCTTTGTCAACAGAAACGAGTCCCACAGTGACAATACACCAACTCCAACA
Organism: Labroides dimidiatus; assembly: GCA_030710495.1. Lineage (NCBI taxonomy): Eukaryota > Metazoa > Chordata > Actinopteri > Labriformes > Labridae > Labroides > Labroides dimidiatus. Next base: position 31,597,813 of record CM061145.1, read on the forward strand.
TATCACACTGTGCCACACCCAGACTCTCTCCCTCTTTCTCTCTCACCCACACACACACAGATACGGAGTGAGCCCATCTCAGCGCACTTTACGATGGATGTTCTGTCAGTGATTCAGTCCTGGTCCTTTGCCAGAAGCGTTGCATGCTGGGATGTTGCTGTTACCTAGCGCCTGCTGAATAGTTGAGCAGGATGTGATAATGCCTGTGGAGGGGTGTGGTGAGGCTCCATGTGCTGTGCTGCTCCCCACAGGCTCACATCTGTGACTCATTGTTAGAAACTCTGCACAGAGCTGCTCCGGCTTCTGTTCGTATCCAGAGAAGATTGAAAAAGATTTGGAGTTTATTCTCTAATAACTTTCTCTGATAACTTTTGGTATCGTTTGAAGAATTAGAAGAAGTTAGAAAAAGCCAACTTCTTAAAACACTTCAATGTGATGAAACACCATTGGTAGGCACACAAAGACCTGTTCAAACTTTTTTTTCCTCTACAACTAGAGTTTCTGACGTTAACTGCTTGTTCACTATTTAAAGGCCAGAACAGCTCTACTGATTAAAAATCTGCTCAAGGATTGCCAGTTGAATACAAGAGTAACTGTATGAATCATCCAACAATAATAAGCAGTTAAAGCCAGCCAACAACTCCAACCACGCTGTAAACATCGAACGAAATGCTACCGTCAAACCAGAGGTACCAGGCTCAATAGTTTAATAGAGTAGCACAGAGACAGACTGGAGCTTCAGAGCATTAACTGTGTCCAGAGTGATGTGAAATGTGTGTCTTGTGTCTCATTTTTGTCTTTTCTTTGATGTTGTAACGTCTATGAGGTCATGTTCAAGCAATTTCAGACTTCAGCAGTAAAGTTTAATCATTGTTTCATCATCATCTCTTGACACAGGGTGGATTTTGTTTTTCACTGGAAGTTTAAAATCTTTGGAACTGATTTACAGAATACTCAGTGAGACAAACCCTTTATGTTGGCTCACTCAGATGTACACAGTCACACTGCTCTGTCCCAGTTTACTGCTTTTTACTGTGGTGCAATGAGCAACTCAGTGGTTACTACATGAGCGCAGCTCAGTTTGTACCTGACTGTTCAGAGGCTGGAAACAAGATGACTCACTGACGGAAATTACACTGGAAACTTTGATCACTTTCCTCTCTTCTTATGCTTCAGTTGTAATATTACACTTTGTGTGATTGTGCTTTAAGGTAAATATCAACTTACCCACAGTGAAGGCGCTAACTCTCTGGGACCAAACTGCTTAAGTGGTAACAGTCTATCTAATTTCACTTTAATGTTTTCTGAATTGTTCTGAACACAAAGTGCAGCTGAGGCAGATCTCAAATGACAGACACTGATGGGAAATCTTTTGTTGTGCTTAAATTTGGTAATAAATCAAAGTGTTCAACAAATTTAAAAATTGATTTTGGTGAGTACCAAAGTGAAAAAATTCAGGTCATGGAAAAGTGTCTCATAGTTGTAAAACAAACAAGAAAAAAAACCCTTGTATATCTAGACAAAAGTAGGGCCTGTTGAAGCTAGATGTGCAAAATCCCAAGACCTCACTGCTACAGTGTGCACTGATTATCAAATTTATTAATTAATCAAGCAATGTCAGGGACAAGAGATCACACACATTAGAGGCACATCAATCTGCAGAGGAGTCCAGCACACTCATTACGTTTATGATTTCACCTCTTCTTCCTGTTGACAATGTGGAAAAAAACACTAGTTTTAGGTTCCATGCACAAGATACAGGATATTTTTTCCGTTGCAGTGAATTGGTAAAAAAAAAAACAAAAAACACAGATTTATGGTTAATGGTGAACAGCTAACCAAAACTAAACAAGAGGAAGGAAACCACCCGAAAACTATCAATGGATGTCAATACTCAGCAAGAGCAGAGAGGAATGGATGTCGACCAAACTGTTGGAATGTTTGGACTAAGTGGAAATTTCCAGTGTAAAGATATGACGCCCATTTAAAGATACTAAAAACTGCACTTCTTTGAGATTCTGTTTGAGTCTGGCTGTGGAAAAAAATGGAAACCACATATGCATCAAGACAAAACAGCAGATTTTTGTCAAAAATAAAATAAAACACACAAAGAGCACATTTTTAAAAAAAAAGCCTCTTGGATCTGAGTACCTTATTTCTTTATCCACACACACTGTACAGAGGTTAACTTTTCATAAGTCCTTAATTTTAAAGTTTTTAAACTTGAGAGTTTTGCCCATATAAGGGCATGGCTGACTTGACTGTCAGGTGAGCACCCTGTAGCTATCTGCAAAGAGACCAAGGGCCCGCCTCCTTCCTTCATCCAAACTCAAACAATGTTTCAAAATTCAGACACGACATATGTCCATATATTATCCATTCCATGGTTTGGAAAAGGCTGTGAATGAAAGTGTTGTTTTTAATGTGATTTATGGTACTAAAACATGCTAATGTAAGGACTCTGATGTTACTAAAAATCCATCCATCCATTAATTTTACTGTTTATCCTGTTGAGGTCGGGCTGTCATTTGGCGAGAAGTGGAGTACACCCTGGAAGACTCACAAGTTCCCCGCAAGGTTAACACGTAGAGACAAACTGCCATTCACTCACACACATTCACACTTACAAACAATTTAGAGTCACCATTCAACCTGACATGCTGCATATTTTTTTGCTGCATAAAGTGAAGTTGATCTACAACGAGGCTGAAAAGAGTACTGCAACCAAGGAAACACAACCCACGATCGAATCTCTACCCTACAATGTACTTTGAATCCTTTCAGGTTCACGGGACCCCGTTGCCTTGCATCACTTCCTTTTGTCAGTTTGTTATGATTCTATTTGCATTGGATCCCACTCAGTATTACTTCACCTTTGATATTGTTGGTAGGAGTATCTCAACATGCGGCAGCAGCTGTGAGAAAATTCAGAACAAAAACAAAGAAGGGAATTTCAGCGATGTGCATCTTGACGTGACATTATGTGATCGCTTTTCACAGTGGATGTATCAGTTTTTGAAAGGTATGAGAACACAGGCCGATTTCAATTCCCATCGAGCGGTGACACCAAGAGCAAAGAAATGGTAACCAGGTGCAGGAATCTAGACCATCCAGATGTCAAAACAATGGGCGAGATTCAAGGACGGATAACAACACCGACGTGCTTACATCCTCCTGGTTGCCATGTAGCAAACAAACAGTGGATTATTTTGATGCTGGTTTGAGACTTGGGTGATACGCCTAATGGAGGAAACAGAGTGGACTTCTGTTTATGTGGTCTCTTTGTTGTTGCCTTGAACAGAAACCACAGCTACATTGTTTACACTTAGAAGAAGTAAACTTAGAACAAAACATGGTCGATAATATATTTGACTGTCATTGCAGGAGGTCATCTCTCTGTGTCATCGTGCGTAATCTAGCCTGTCTGCTCAGCAAATCAATCATGAATCGCTCACATGATTTAGATATGTAACCATGAGTTTCAAATTAAAAGGGAGTGCAAGCATGCAGTAAGCAGTAGCTGTAGCAGTAGCTTGATGATTTTGAGGCTTGCGTGATGAACCTCAAAAGAAAATTCAATAAGTAGCTCAATGAAAAATTAGATTATATCAAGAAGTTGAAGATTAACGAATAGCTTTGTGTCCTTTGATGAGCATCAGCACTGTTTTATGATGAATGTTATCTTTGTTTATCACAGGGTCATGCAGTTTATCACTCCTACTGCATAAAAGAATCCCATGATGGACATAATGAGACTAAAACACGCAACGCACCATGAGTTTGTTGGCGTAAATAGAAGAAACTCTAAACACACGGTCATTACATGGCTTACTCATGCTCCGTTCTCCTTTCATTTCATTCAGTTCAACCGAAAATGGTGGCATTGACACGAAAACTTAAAAAGAGAACCGGGGATGTTTCCTGTCAGACTGAAGGGGAGATTCAATCATCCATGCGCATGACTCATTAGGTTGGTTAGAGTGAAAACACCCATCGTGAAAACCCTCTAGGACACGCAGACATGGACTCATCTGTATTGTACTGAAATGATATGAACTAGTCATTGGTGTTTTCCTTCCGTACACAGAGGTGTGTTTCAGTTAACAATCTCATCATGAGGGTTATTAACTGTTTCTCTGTGCCTGTGCCAAGAATGTAGCTACCTGAGGATAAGGTCTCAACAAAGAATGGTGCCTTGAGTTCTTTCTGTGAAATATAAACTCATGCTGTGAATCCTGGACTTGACCACTTTTCCTGCCTATATATTCAACATTACCTCATTCTCATGAGCCTCTCTCAACATAAGACACAGAGCAGCTCCTCCCAGGAGTTTGTGATTTTTACCCTGTAAGCTCGCAGTGGGAGATTTCTCCTGTTCTCAGACTGGGTCTTTGCTTTTGAGGGGGATTATTTCAGTCTGTTGTTATAATGCGGGTTCTGACAGGCCCTCTGAGACTATTCATAACAGCGATTATGAGCTAAACAAATAAACCTGACTAGACTTGTTTTTAGCTCTTATCAGACCAAGAGCAACCTGGGACAGCACAGTTTAGTTTCAACTCCCAAATCTAAAAAAACGCTCCTTTAAATAAAGGAGTGATGCAAAATAAGTTTGATGGCATATCAAAGAGTTCATAATGACACAGAAAGGAATCAGCCTGAAGTGGTGCATTGCACCCATTCTTTCAGCAGTCATGGTCTTACGGCACACTGGCCAACTGTACTGTGCTCAAGCACACCTCAACCCTAAAGTCTAGTACGTATGACCACTCCTCCTTGGCACGCTTTGGAGAGGTCTGCTTTAGCGAGGTACACTTCATGAACTAGCATGAGCAAGCTGACAGGATTGTTGCGACCGCTCCTCTCAGCAGTTGTTTTAAACAATATTGGTGGTGTTAGAGGGCTGTGTCGGACTGACAACTTAACATGAGCCAAAAAGTCACTAAAGTCATAGCCATGTTCTCTGTGTCTCATTGTGCTGACTCTAATGAGACCACGCTTCATGTAAACAGACGCTTCATGGTGACATAGGTGGGCCATGTGCGTGCTTAAGTCTGGTTCATATTGGAATAGTGTGACTCGAGTATGGCACAGGTTGGATGGCCAGTGTGACCGCAGCCTTATGCCAAGTTAACCCCCTCCAGCTCAGTGGCTCTTAACCATTTTAGAGCCACTGGTATTAAAACTAGTGCTGTGTTTCGAATCGCGTTCTACACTCACACTCACTTTTTGAGTGCATCAGTGTGTTCACACTGACAGTATGGAAAAAAAGCAGTGTGCTGAGTGTGAAACGGTGCACACACTCAACAGCTGCCATATTGGCTACGTAGAGAAAGGGGCCGGAATGAATCAAATGATGGATGATGGATGTAATCAATGAATAGCAGAGAAACTCCTGTGAATGGTTGTGAAATGCGATCGTAGTTTCTGATAACTGCAAAGCCACAGTGTTTGATTTGGGGCAACACTACCCTGTGAGATTTCATGAACTGTTTTAGTAAGTGGAGAATGTACACATACGAAAGTATGTGTACTTTCGCATAAGTCTTGTTACCTTAGCTTGGCTTGTTTAAGTAACTGGCAGTCTGGGCTTATGACTCCGGAGAAGTGTGACACACACATACACAAGCCAATATTTTTAATGTTACTTTCCATTTTGGCAGCGGGAGATTAAGCCCGTTTCTCATTTTGTATCAAACCAATATTACATATTGATAACCTAGGTAGCCTTCCAAATGGTACAGTAAATCACATTTGTTTATGAAGTGAACACCAACCTTTACCAGCGTTCTTTTAAGTTAAGCCCACAACACCTCAAGAGCCTTAACAGTAAGCTTTAATGCCCCTCCATTTTGCCCCTGTAACTCATAATATCCACAAGCAGAACCTCCCAATTTTACAACAAAACCTACGATTACCAGGATCAACAGATCCAGGCTCCATTCATGCAAACTCCTGGTAGCTGGTAGTGAAAACACTGACACAACCCACCCTACCACATTACCCTGTGGGGCTCCTGCAATTATTTGAACTCATTAGTTTGGAAGGTATTAAATTTTAATTAAAGTTTCTCATTATTAGATGATTTGGCTGACAGAAAGATAAACTCTAGCTGTTACAGAGGAGGCTAAAAGTCTGCCTTTACTTCACTTAACCATGACATCTCCTGGCATTCCAGAGCAGCCACACAGAACCCATGCTTAGGACAGATCGTTCGTGATATCTACACTGTGTATTCATTAAGAGTCCAGGTCTATCTCTTACTGGCTACAGTAACAAACATTGTTTGTTTGTTTGTGGTGCGTTTGCTGTAAATGCAAATGTTTTGGAACTTTGCATGTTTTTGAATATGCATAGTTTAAGAAGACAGGCAGATTTTCTGCTCTTGTTAGCCACCATAGTTTGGGTCATGGTTATATGTTCAAATTGGTTATGTTGGTTAAAATTGCTGTCCTCTGCACACGCTAGCAATGGCAGAGCTTTGGAATGGCCAGAGATCTACTCGGCCACCCTGTTGGCCATCCTGAAATCCATAACATTGACTTATATTGGATCCTTTATGTGGAACATTTACTTTTTTGGTACTTTGACCTTTTCTTTTTGTTTAAGTCTTAAAATAATTAAGTTTTCTGGATTTCAATGTTGTTATAATTTGGGTTATTTGATATCAAAAGTTAAAGTAAATATGATTAGTGGAGATAAATCTCCATGGTATGAGGTAAATCCCTGATGTTTACCACGCTCTGCCACCCCATTCACTAATCAGTGTCCAAGTTTGCCCCCACCTCTGAGTCCAAATTAGACTGGCTGTACCACTGAGCACTTGTTGGTGCCATCACAGACAACAAGAGTTTTAGAACTGAAAGTCCCAGAAATGTGGTTCAAAATCTTGAGCCACAGCATCTGCAAACACATGTAACTCGTAATGGGCATTTCAGAAAGTGACCTGATGGGCATTGTGACACCATTGCAGGTTTCCACTCTGAGTGTGTGGATCTGGTGTAGTTGCTCCAGTTTACGTAGCCGATAGTGGTCAGAAAGTAAAAACCCAAACATACCTATGGTTTACTTGTATGATCAACAAATAGATGTCAGAGCAGTTCACCACATTTGGTCCACAAGCATCTGTGAAAAAAAAATCCTCATTTCTGGGGGTGGATTATGTAACACGGAGCATACACAGTACATAGGAGGCATGAGTCACATCTCCCCCTGACTGAGATGTGACCCCAACGTTCCTCCTTGCCTCTCCCCCAGCTGGCGGCAGATGTTACAAGAGCATGGAATTTGGCCATAGCCCAAGACTGAGATAACAAGAGCTCACACAGAAACACACAGCCCACCACTCATAGTTAAACTCCAGAAAGCCCTGACACACATGAACACAGAAACACTGAAGATCCATCCCTTACACAGCTCGCAATGCAGGCCAAAACCAACATAATGGACTGTGCACGCGCACACACAGAGACACACACAGGATGTGGGACTAAGAGGGATGTGGAGTGTGATATGGTGAACAATGGACTCTGACGAAGTCTTTTAAACTGAAAACATTGAAAACAATACTGGTTTATGGTTCAAGGCTACAAAGTCAACACACAGCTGTCAATCAGAAAACACAGACTAATCACAGACACGTTTTGTGTGCATGAAGCCTTTTAAATAAATGTACAATCTAATCTGGAATCCTATGTTCCTGTTTAAATTGTATTTTTTTGTGTGTCACTTATACTTTCTTTTGAAAAAGTCCAAACCCTCATGTTAAAGAAAAACTGATCCATTAAACAAGTTTTACAGTTTTTACAAATTAAAACAAACAACAAATGTGAAAATAAATGTTTTCTTCAGACCAGACTCAAAAGAGTCCTGATGAAATATATTATTTACATAGAGCTTCATTTGAATGTTGACACATGGCGGGACGCTCCAACAATAACGCCTTCTCTATTTGAGTAGGGATAACAATCGTCTGGTGTGATGGAGACTAGACTTTCAGGTATTTATGAGAGTCATACATGGAGATGGATGCACTGACATCTAATGTAGAGAGATATGAAACACCTCATACTCAGAGCAAACTCCCAACAGAGACCCTTTCTGCAAGAAACACACTGACACACACATTCCACAACAGTTCCCTCACAGGAGTGGAAAGAAACCGAACTCTGGTCCTTAAAGGAAAACAAATGGGGGTTCTGCCAAGCCCATGGCTGAAATGAAGAGGAAAACCTCCTCCCTCCCTCCCCTCCTGCCTCCTCCCAGCCTGGCCCGCCCTAGGTCCAGCACTATATCAAGAGCCAGCCTCCCTCTATCAAACTCCACAGTCCTGCTCCAGTCCACAGCTGTATTGCGGTCCTCTCTCCTCGTGTCCTCTCTTCACCAGCAGACGCTCAGGCATCATGTTTTACAGCAACAGCATCAGCACTGGCCCTGTGATCAGGCAGAGCCGCAGCTACACATCCAGTTCTATTCCCCACAAGGCTCACAGCGTGTCAAGCCTCAGCTTCAGACAAAGCCCTCGCATCTCCTCGACTCAAGTTCGCACTGTTTCCTCTGGGTATGGAGGCATGGGCATGGGAGCAGGACTGGGGATGGGGATGAGCGGCGGTGGAGCAGCATTTGACCTGTCCGGTGCCCTGGACCAGAGCTCCATCCACCTGAATGAGAAGGCCACCATGCAGAACTTGAATGACCGTCTGGCCTCATACCTGGAGAAGGTCCGATCCCTGGAGGCTGCCAACGCCAAGCTGGAGCAGCAGATCAGAGAGTACTATGAGCAGAAGGGGCCCGCAGCAGAGAGGGACTACAGCCACTACTGGGCCATTATCAATGATCTGAAGGACAAGGTAAAGTGTGCACCAGCCTCTGTTGTTTAAACACCTGAAAAGTCAAATGTTTGCTGTGCAGTTAATGATTGCCTAAGGAAGGTTTTAAGAGATTAGGACATCACAGTCATACCCGCAGTCTATGTGGTGTTCCTGAATCCTTAAACTAAGGACAAACAGAGACGATGAATGATTTGTGAAAGCTCAAAATAAACAAGAAACTGTTGTCAAGTCAAGCCTCCAATGCAGTAACAAAATACTGCATAGCAAATAAACTGGTATTAGTTTGTAACTCTAGAAAGCAGACATGTAACTGAGACTTCTGAAACTGTCATCCCTCTCTAAAGATTGCCGCCGCCACCATTGACAATGCCAACATCCTGCTCCAGATTGACAACTCCAAACTGGCTGCTGATGACTTCAAGACCAAGTAAGTAAAGCTTTCATACCTCCTCTGATCCGGCTCTTTGTCAAAGTCAAAGAAGAGGGGATGAATCATATACATCTTATGTCAACTTTCTCATCTTATTAGGTTTGAGCATGAGCTGATGATGCGCCAGTCAGTTGAGGCTGACATCGCCAACCTTCGCCGCCTGCTGGACCAGACCACTCTCACAAAGGCCGACCTTGAAATGCAGATCGAAGGCCTGCAAGATGAGTTGGCCTACCTCAAGAAGAATCATGCAGAGGTGACGAATGCACTTCCTCACTAGCTTATCGTGATAAAGAGAAATGTGCTTCACCCCACCTGTAGAATAGTTTGAAACTTTGCAAAAAATATCTCAATGGTGGTCTTTCCCTTCCTTGATTGTACAGGAGTTGGCGGCACTGCGCTCCCAGCTTACTGGCAATGTCAACGTGGAGGTGGATGCTGCACCCCAACAAGACCTCAACAAAGTCTTGGAGGAGATCCGTGCCCAGTATGAATCCATCACTGACAAACATCGTCGTGACCAGGAGGCTTGGTTTAGTGAGAAGGTAAACAGAGGCACCATATCCCACATATTGCAAATGACGGGGTTTAGTCTCTCAAGAGTGTAACCTGTAATTAAACACAATCTCCTGTGAATCTGAGCTGAGCAATCACGTAGACTGTTTTTTTTGCACTCTTTTCACAACTGTGTGTCTTGTTCCAGTCTGCAGCACTGACCAAGGAAGTTGCCATCAGCACAGAGACAATCCAGACGTCCAAGACGGAGATCGGTGACCTGCGGCGCACACTGCAAGGCCTGGAGATTGAGCTCCAGTCTCAGCTCAGCATGGTGAGAGGAGGAAAAAAAAACTGAACCCAAACCATCTGTTCACAACTCACTGATCTTGCCTTATATGAGCAAAATTCCCAGATCGCTGTCTTGTCAGGAGAAATGGAGAAACAGACAAAGACAGAGGGCAAAAGTCCAGAAGGGAGGGTTTGAAAAGGAGGTTTCAGTGAAGGAGCAGAGAGAGGGGGAAACAGATAGGAGTGATCCAGGCTGTGGTGAAGGGAGGGAAGGGCTCATACTGAAGCAAAGTTTTCACAGACATCTGTTCAAACTCTGGAAGACATAAAAGAGCTTTAAGGAAGGTAAGGGAATGCAGAACTGGGCGACCCAAAAGTCATACCAGTGTGGATTATCTATGCTCAGCTGCAGTAAATCATTTAATACTCCCTGCAAGAGAAGCACTCTGCTCTTGTGTAACAATGGGGAGGCAGCTAAACAGTCAAATCCTGTACATGCACTTCAACGTATTATTTCCTCATATAGGAGGAGATAATGCTATACAAACACAGACAGGCTTTTGTTGTCTGAAAATATAATCCAGGGTGTGGGTGGTGGCAGCAGACTGTCTTAAAGTATAAACAGCTCACTTTTTTTGTAGTGACTGTGCACCTTTTCCCTCCACTCAATAACAGAAAGGAGCTCTGGAGAACACACTTGCAGATACAGAGGCTCGGTACAGCACCATGTTAGCAGGTTTCCAGAACACAATCAACATGCTTGAAGCCGAGCTCGCTAACGTGAGATCTAGCATCGAGCAGCAGGGCCAGGAGTACAGGATGCTCCTTGACATCAAGACCAGGCTGGAGCAGGAGATCGCAACCTACAGGAGCCTGCTGGAGACGGAAGAGTCCAGGTAGATAATCTAATCCCAGAAAAAAACAGAGACTCAGTCAATACTTTAGAGCTGTCAAACATTCACACTTAACTCTATGTTTCTCTCCTTTTCCTCCCTTATTTTAGACCAATTGGTTCAGGTGAGTGACATCATTTTTCATAAGCAGTCAGTAAAGTGAAAGTCTGAAGCTGTGCCTTCATAATTTGTCTTTTCCTCTTTTTTTTACAGGGGGCACAAAAACCACAGTCACCACCACCACTGTGCGCAGCTCCAGCTAGAAGGTCCAACTGGCAGGACATGCTGTTCTCAGACACGCACACATGAACACACACACACATGAACACACACTCACACACTCTTACTATAAACAGCTGTTATAAGAGATGACTGAAACTGTACTGAAAAGACTGAGAGAAGTTGAAAATGAAGCGTGCGTAAAGTGATGTAAGAAACAATGTTTGGAAAGAAGATGAAACGACAGATTTGTTGTGTTTGTTCCTGTGTGTGACTTGTCTGATAAATAAAAATGGCTGGTGAATACAAGTTGGGATATTTTGTGTCTTTTACTGGTACAGCAGGGAAAAAAATGAATATCTTTAACAATAACATCCCCCTGTTTTTGCAGTAGTCATGACAACTGCACTACATTTTGGGAGGTGGGATGTAGAGTTGTGGAAATCTGCGTTACGTAATCTGGCTGCTGTCAGGAAAGGGTGAACAATGGATAACAGGCCTGGAGTGGAAAGCATTAAGAGTTGGAGAAAAGCCCCCCCCCCCCCCCTCAGAAAGTAATGTTAGACCTCCTGCACTTAAAACTCAAAGCAGAAACAAGGAGGGAGGAAGAGGCAGAAAAAAAAACCTTGAGGAAGAGTGTAAGTGGTGTGAACACATAAAGTATGACCTTAGAGTTTGCCTGAGGAGTTTTTTTCAACAAGACACACCCAAATGGTTGACTAATCTTTGCCCTGGAGGCTTTCAACATAGTGTAGCATGAAGTCTGTCCAGCCCCTGTCACCTAGTAACAAGAAACACACGGCTTGGGATAGAAATACTGAGTGGGAACGCAAACACTGACAAAGTGAACAAAGGGAGTCATTGTGGAAACAGGTGCTATCGGTGCTACACTTTGGCCTCGTCTATGATTGATGGCGAGTGACCAATGTGCTGTTATGATAAAGTGTCATGACGGGTGGAGCTCTCATCTCCTGGCTGTGACTTAATGTATGCTTTGTGTGAAAGACAGGCAGGAAATTGTTATGTGTGTGCGGTGTGTGAAGGAAGGAGAGGCAGAGAGACAGAGTTGTGGGCCTGAGCTCTCTCTTCAGGTCAGCAGCTACAGCCTTTGAAATTAAAGCTAAATCCTGTTAAAGTTCATCATTCTCAGATGATGGTGTAATGTTGGTTTTAGAGAAGAGAGATTATCTGGGGGATCAGATTACCAAACGCAGCCTCCTCTGAGCAGCTTCACTCACCCATATTTGGACCCATATCTTGCACATCAGCGTCTCCTCCGCACTCTTGTAATGATAGTTTATGACAAAGCCTTTCCAACTGAGCTTGTAATAGGCTGTGACATAAAAACCTAGTGCATGGGGTCATACAAAGATGTTTCTTTAACATCAGGATAGATCAGCATTAGATGATCCAGGCCTGTTGAGAGCAAATCTTGCATGACTGAACAACTGAGCTGAGTAAACTTCTGTCAGTCTTAAATGTCCATTAAACTGTTTTCTACTAACAGGAGTGGCACATCTACAAGTAGAGGTTCAGAACAAATTCAAGCAAATACCTTATATAGTCTGTCTGACAGTACAACTCCTTATTAAGATGTAAACCAGTACGGGATTACTGACATTTGGGTGCAAAACAGTGCACCAAAAATAACAAACAACTAAGACACTGGCAAAGGTAGAGGATTTTTCCAATGTTATAAAACAGACTGATATTACCTGTTACCTGTTTTTGTGACCTGCAGAAATAAATCTGATCATCAGCATAAAGCTTGATTGTTTGACTTTTTCCTTGCCATCTTAAACTGCTGTCGTGCGTAGGGGTCACACAAAGGGATTAGAGACACGTTAAAGCTTGGATTTTCAAAAACTCATCGATGAGTGATGTGTTTGACAAGTTAAAAGAAAGCAGGAGTCAGAAAACCCTGCTTTAAAATGTACTGAGAGATTAGAGGCGCCACTTTGCAGAGAGAGAGAGCACAAAAATCAACACAAACCAAAAGTTTCTCATAGGAGCTTTAAGATGTATTTATTTTACAGGGCGTCTACTTTGTTATGATCATATTGCCAGTTTTCTTTGTCTACTTTTTTTTATAGATGTAATCTGACAAAGATTTCTCCAGATTCTCTGAATCTATTGATAATATTATGGACTGCAGATGATAAAATCTCTAACTTCTTTGCAATTGTGTGTTGAGAAATATTGTTCTTAGACTTTTGGACTATTTGCTCACACAGTTGTTCACAAAGTGGTGAACCTCGCCCAATCCTTGCTTTTGAACGACTGAGCCTTTCGGGGATGCTCCTTTTATACCCAATCATGACAATAAGCTTTCCAATTCACCTGTTCACCTGTGGAATGTTCCAAAGGGGTGTTTTTCAGCATTCCTTAACTTTCCCAGTCTTTTGTTGACCCTGTTCCAGCTTTTTTGAAACGTGTTGCAGGCATCAAATTCAAAATGAGTGAATATTTGGGAAAAAAAAAAAAGTTTGAACAATTTCAATCAATAAAAATATTTTGTCTTTGTAGTGTATTCAACTGAATACAGGTTAGAATGGATTTGCAAATCATTGTATTCTGTTTTAATTTATGTTTTACACAACATCCCAATTTCATTGCAATTTGGTTTGTACAATGTGTATTATTCTTGGCAAATACATTGGTTATGCCTTAGCACCCATTTTTTAGTACGATCTATGTATGGCATTTGAAAAAAAAAGGGTAATTTCAGTGTGCAACTTTTTTTTTAGTCTGTGTCCCTACTTGCCCCTCATGAAAAAATGTAGGCACGCCCCTCCCTTAAAACTGATCCAGCCTAGCTGTATCTCTTGCATACAGACTCAACCCTACATAGCGTGAGTACAAACATATGAGTTACTTCACCCTCATCGCCGCAGGAAGCATGTGATGGCTGCCTGTGTTCTATCATATGATCGACATGATAGTGATAAAAAAAAAATTATACTGACTTTAATTTATAACTGCTAACAATCTTGGCCAAATACCTGGAAATGGGAGCGGTGTGACACTAATTTGTCCCACCAGATGTTATCATGAACTGTCATTGTGAATCAATTAGATGTAAGGGTGAGGATGATTGATGGATTATAGGGATAGGGAGGGAAAGAGGGAGACAAACAAGAAAGGCAAGAAATCAAATTCTGAGCTGTAATTAAGTTATTATTTGTAGCATGAATAGAGAGACTGTAGCTCAAAGAAATACGATATGAAGCTGTGCCAGAGCTGTCAACAGTCAGTTCTGCATTTTGTCTCCGTCTTGGCTGTTCGCCACCCGAGACCAGCCTGAAGCTAGCAGACTAAGATCACAGAGAAGAAGATGTTACTCACTGATGTCATGAAATTCTTGACCTGGGTCGGTTCAATTCAGTACAATACTTGAAAGTTCATGAGAACATCAAAGCTTCGGTTCATATGACAAACTGAATCTCTTTGAAGTGACAAGGAATTTCTCACCATGTCCATGTCCGTCGACAGTAAATCAGATGTTTATGACAACTTGCTATGTTTTGATAGCTTCAGACATATCCATAAACTAGCATGATTAAAGGAAGAGTTACACAGTTTTGAAAGCACAGCCAAAGTATTGTAAGTGTATGTTGAATGTGAAGCTAACAGATGGCTAACATGATCAGGTTATTAGTAAGTTAGCTTTCGTGTTGATGCTAACTGAAGCTGAGTCGGTAAGACTTTTTTCCCCTCTGTTAGAATCTTTCTGCCATGCTAAGCTAACTTTGTAGTTGGTGTAGCTTTGGAGTAGACATAATCTTTCTCTCTGCAAAAAACTTCCCCAAACTATAAACTATGACTTCATTGCACAGACCAAGCCAGCTGCAAGTCTTAATTATTCAATCTCCGGAAAGTGAGAGTCTTATCAGCGACGTGTGGGCCTGCTGTATTTCAAAGTGGAATTTTACCATCAGGGAAATGTTTAGTTAGCCATATCTGCAACAATTTAACTGGAGTCTGACGCCCTTATCAGCAGGAATGTTGGATGTCTCAGGGTCAGAAAGTCCATGAAGGGGCTGTGGAGAGAGGGAGCATTCTTCACTCGACTGACCGACTCTATTTTGGAGCAGTGTTAGGTTTTACACACAGGCTGAGAGGAATGCCTAACCTCCTTGCTAAGGGTCTGTGCGCTCTGTATGGCATCAGACCTCTCTGTGAAAGTTTTCAAACAGTGCCCAACTGCAGGGGAGGCATAGGAACATTTGAGAGGTACAGAGTGGAACAAGACCAAATACACTTCAGGGGCTGACAGGCCTGGCCAAGCGTGAGATAGATGTGAGTTTTCCCCCCATTTGCACTGCTGTTAGTTTGATCCTCCTGTCCAAGCAACAGCAATTGCTGCCAGTCCTTTAAGCGTTGAAATATTTCCTGACATTGAGTGTCACCACCTTTACAGTGCAGCGGGGATTTAACAGGTCAGGCTGGTTTAAAGAATCACACCTTATGGTTTAAAGATCCTGCAGACCAGGACAGATTACAACAGCTCAGCAGCACTTTGTCTGCTGTTATGAAAGAATGAGCTTACACATGGCGTAGGTTGTATTTTTTCCTGTACTGTTAAAGTGAAAAAATCCACGATTTAAGCCTCCATGAGCGGAATGGATGCATCACATCATTCACTTTGTGTTTGAATAAAGACATTCTGTTTAAAATCTTCAACCAAACAGGGAAAGATCTACTGATTGAAACCACTCTGAGGTAAAGTGAGACAAATTTTCCCTGTTAATTTGGTACTGGCTATAAACATGCTATTATGAGTCCAACTTTCCAGGTTGAGTGTGTGTGAAGTGCCTTGGAGGCTCACAGTAAACTTCAACAAAGGTGCATTCATAAGAAAAAGCAGCCATAAGAAAAGACTATAACAATAACTAACTTAATGTTCTGTTTCTGATGTGAGACCAAAGAAACTCCTTAAAGTCTTCTAAAGTACTGCAAATGCATGTTGGCACTGAGCAGAACCGAGCTCTCACACCATCAGCTTTTAACCATCAGGTCATTTTGGTCTCAGACTTCAGTGGACAACTCCCTTTTATCTTTTTGAGAGCTGCAGCACAGCCTCCAAGTGATGCCTGCACTATTCCTGACATAACATCCTAAGTATCAAATAATGAAACTCCCCACATCAGGAGTTTATCCTGTACAAATTCAGCCACCTGCTTTTTTTCTCAAGATGTGTTACAAAAAAAATACTTTCATACCCAGTTGTGCAGAATCAAACAGAGTTTGTTTCCATCAGTGAGGTGAAAAGGGGAGAGACGTTTTAGCACTGCTGACTGCAGCAACAATCACAGGAGTGCACTGAGAAAGACAAGAACATCTATTTCTAGGTTACTCAAAGTCTTTCTCTCTGTTTTACAGCTATGCCAAGCATAGTTCTCTGAGTTAGATCAGCTGCCCTTTAAAAGCTGACTTTTTCCAGCATTACAACACTGCCACCTAGAGGACACCAGTGTCCACTGACACTGTAAGTACACTGTTCAAAAAAGTAAAGCCCACTGGTTGAAACAGACATTTTTTATTTATACGTTGACAATAATGATTTCATTTGCGCTTTCCTGTAGTTATTTATCTTTTTTACTTTTTAAGTTTCTTTGCTGCTTTTAAGATGAGAACTGACTGAGTTCTCTGAGAAAAAAAAAAAACCCTGGCTTCAAAACAACCAGAAATACTCAAAATCAAAGTATTCATGGCTCAGTGGATATCAGTGACATCCAAGCCTGTACAGATACAACACCAAATTTTGAATTTATGCTCACTAGGTCAGCTGGTGATTCTAAAATTGCTTGTAGTTGTGAGCGTGTGCGTGAAAAGTTGTCTGTCTCTGTGTGTCAGCCCTGTGATTGACTGGTGACCAGTCCAGGGTGTACCCCGCCTCTCACCCTAAATCAGCTGGGATAGGCTCCAGCCACCCACGACCCTGAATAAAATATGAACGAATGAACGAATGAATGAACGAAACAAACAAATTAATGCAAGTTCACATGAATGCATTGAAACCATATCATTTAACTTTTGTTTGTTTGTTTCATCTGTGGTAGCACTGATTTGTGCTTGTAGGACCAGGACATTCTTGTTAAACAGATTTTTAATCTCAATGAGATTTTCCTGGTATAATAAAAGTTGGATGAATAGACCTTGCTAACCATTAAAATTATAGATCAATAACTGTCAAACATGTCGGGCCAGAACAACTAAAATAAATGTAAAGAAAATGTGTTTTAGGGATCAGGATTGTTCCCTTTCTAAGGTTCTAATGGTAGAAATGCATTAATTGTATTTGTTTGATTTATTTCTTAAAAGGACAGTGTAAATTATTTGACATCTAGACAAATGTAAATACACCAGAGTTATCTAAGAAGCTCATTTTCATCAGCCATTTTATTTTGCTGGATGCTATTTGGGAGCATATATATAAGGTCATATGTTCAAAAGTAAAGTGTGGCACAGGTTTGCCTGTGCCACACTTTCTTTCGAATTTACAACCTCTGGATTTGTAGCACCAAGATTGTATGTTTTAATGTTTGAAAGTTTATTTGCATGCAGCATCTTTTCTAGTAGTTCTTGTGCTTAGAGACAGATGCCTCCTCCTCTGCTTTTCCTAAGGTTTCTTTTATGTGGTACAGTATTCAGAGCTTCTCTTGATCCAGGGTGAGAAAACAAAGAGAAGAAGATTCTCTTTTGTTCAGACCGCACTAACTTTTAAGCCTACTCCTTATTTATGAAAAAAAGACATTCATGTACAGTAGATTTATTAAAACTTATCTAATTCCTTCTTTGGGAACCGTTTTAATTCTGGTTGGTAAGCAGTAACCGAGAATGTCAGTGACACCTTGGCAAAGTCAAAATATGATCATAATATGGTTTCCTCTTTTCTTGAGCTGTGCTGTTGAATAAAGACTGAAACAAAGTTAAATGCACATAAACAACTTAGCTGGACTGAATAGACTCCATTTAGCTTGATTAACACACCTAGATAATGCCGTTGGTATCGAGCTGCGGTTGGATTCGGCAGGACTCGGTAATCCTCGGCGTTCAGTTGGAAGAGGAAGTAGATGAGGATAATAAATAGGGTCGCTGTGCTCATACCGTCTATGACTCCAACACAACACCATGGCACATACATGAATAAAAACATAAAGAGCTACAGCTGCGTCCATCTCAGCCATCGTCGTTTGAATGTTGTTTTCTCTTCAGATGAACTGAAACTAGTTCGATACAGACGCAGCTTCGCTCATCAATAAAAGACACAGCGCCACCTATCGAAGCGGAGTAAGACGTTCTCAGCCAGAAGTCTGATTCTATTTACTGCATGTATACACAGACAAGACTAGACCTCCTGCTGTGACTTTACGATCAAGCTATGACCTTAGCCAGACTGCTGCGTGCATGTAAATGCACTGAGTGAGTTCCAGTCAAAAGTGGTTTACTTTAAGTTTACAGTACCCAAGAGCTCTGACCATCAGAATCAGTACACCTCACTCCTCTTTGAATGAGTCGAATATCCTCTTTGGGATTACTTTATTCACTTTATTATCTTCTGAACAATTAAGGGTCATTCCTCACACACACACACGTCTTCCAGATAAAACCTTAAAAACTGTAACACTGGAATCATAGATGACACATCAGATCAACTCATTTATAACCACTTTAATCTTATAGGGGAACCACAAGTACTTTAAAAGAAGGTTATACAGCGCTGTACATTTGGGAGCAGTACTGACAGACTTGATAGTCTAATCTTCTCCCTTTAAATACTATTCATTAAATGTTCTATAATCTTATAATGATACAGTGATACAATAAAAGCTTGTGTGACTGGTCCTGCAGCTTTTCTGATATGTCGATCATTTTTGTTGGGACTGTTATTTCCTTATCATTGTTTTTTTTTTTCCAAAAAAGGAAAATAAAAGTTATGATCAAAAACCATACGACAGGCAGAAACTGCCAGGCTGTAATCCTGTATGACTCCCAATTCACTCACACAATAGAGAGAAATAGAGAGACAGAAAAGGGAGAGGGGAAAGAGATAGAATTTCCATGTTCTGAAGGCTGGTCCATGATGGAGTTGGGCATCAGTTCATAGCGAGGCGCAGAGAAGCACAAGATATATTTTGCACTTCCTGCGACCTCCGCTCCTACTCTGCCCGACCATCAGCCTGCATGAAGGCTCACTTCCACAGCTGTGTGCTCAGAGTCTGGCCAGATCCAGCAGCAGCCCATCCCCCCATAGCTGTCGGAGGCTGAGTGAAGGCCACCTGACCACCTGCACCATTCAGAGTCAACCCCGACATCTGCTGGTTCATCTGAGGATGTCACAGAGATTAGCATTAACAAAACCACCTGTAATACGTAGAGCTTCATTTACTGATCAACACTCTTAAATGATTTCACCTAAAGCAAACATCAACGCTTAAATTCACACTAAGCTTGCTTGGTTTTATAGCTGCAACAATTAATCGAATAATCAATTATTAATCGATTACTAAATTAATCGTCAACTATTTTATTCAGATTCATAGATGTGAATATTTTCTGGTTTCTTTGCTTCTCTATGACTGTTCTGAATATCTTTGGTTTGCATATAAGACATTTGATGATGTCATCTTTGACTCAAAGAAACACTGACATTTTTC
The DNA here is from genome assembly GCA_030710495.1 of Labroides dimidiatus. Classification (NCBI taxonomy): domain Eukaryota; kingdom Metazoa; phylum Chordata; class Actinopteri; order Labriformes; family Labridae; genus Labroides; species Labroides dimidiatus. The sequence goes on from CM061145.1 coordinate 31,617,632, forward strand.
ACCATTTTATGGACCAAAGAACTACTTGATTAATCGAGAGACTAATCGATGGACTAATCAACCATAAAAATAATCGTTAGTTGCAGCACTGCTTGGTTTGGGGCCTCATTTCTGATTTAATGTAAACAGAAATGTTTTAATGAAGAACCTCAGAGTATCTACGGTCTTCTGGTAGCTTTGTGACCGTGTTAAAAGTCAAAAAAAGAAAGTTTTTGAATGTTGCATTTTGGAAATTTTCACAAAACTAAAGTCGATCTTAATACTGATACATATTAAGAAGGGTTGTGTAGCTAAGAAACAAAACAAGGCTCTTATTTAAAGTCCTCCTCATGCTGCCATCTGGTGGCTGCTTTGTTTACATCCTGTACAGTAAAGCACTTCACAATGCACCATTGTGAAAGGCAATGCACTGTGTGGGTGTGGTCACATGTGACACAAATCCCCCCCTTACAGAAAGCCACCCACTTCAACATAACCAAACAGATCTCTATTCAAACATCCTTCAAGAACATAACATGAAGGCTCTCATACCTGACCCATGTTCCACTGAGCCTGCTGCCCGGGCTGGATCGCGTACATGCCCTGAGCAGGCACCATGCCAGCAGGCATAGCACCCCCCTGTGGTGCCATCATCCTCGGTGCCATGCCCATCACACCTGTGGCTTGTGCGTTCCCCATGAAGCCGTTCGGCATCGTCATCCCGACCATCATACCCGGATTGGGCCCCATCATGGCCGCTCCACTCTGAGCCATCATGGCACCCATGACGGTTGTAGGTGGCATAGCTGTGCCCATGCCAGGGAAGGCCTGGTAACCTGCAGCAGCCTGGACGGGAAACTGCATCTGCGAGGGGCTCATGTACATGCCGGCTGGTTTGGAGAAGACAATGAGAAAAGAAAGATTGTGAGAGGGATGTGAGTAACTTTGCTGTTTTAAACCTTTTCTGTACTGCCCACCTTCAGTCAGAAAAGATATGGTGACCTGTCCTGGACCACATTCAGAAACTCCTATCAATTTAAATTAGCTCTCTCCTTCTCTAGTCCTTAGTCCAAGTACTTTTTCACGTTTCTGCACAGTAAGTTCCATCCATCCATCTTCCACCGCTTATCCGGGTCTGGGTCATGGGGGCAGCAATGTCATCAGTGAAGATCAGTGGCCCCTGACCCCGGCCACTCCTCAATCTCCTCTGGGAGATACCGAGGCATTCCCAGACCAGCTGAGAGATATAATCTCTCCTCCCAGCTGGGCATGCCCGAAACACCTCTCCAGGGAGGCATCCAGGAGCCATCCTTACCAGATGCCCGGACCACCTCATCTGGCTCCTCTCCACGCAAAGGAGCAGCAGCTCTACTCCGAGCCTCTCCCAGATGTCCGTGCTCTGAACCCTTTCTTTTAGGCTGAGCCCTGACACCCTGCAGAGACAGCTAATTTCCGCCGCTTGTATTCACGATCTTGTCCTTTCGGTCTCTACCCACAGCTCGTGACCGTAGGTGAGGGTTGGAACGCAGATTGACCGGTAAATTGAGAGCCTTGCCTTCTGGCTCAACTCCCTCTTCACCACAACGGACCGGTATAGCATCCGCATCACTGCCACTGCCGCCCCAATCTGTCTGTCAAAGTTATTTAATCTTTTTTTTTCAATGTTACTCATATTTTTGATGTTGTTGTTTCTCAATGAAACCTGAATTCCAGCACTTTACACACACTGATATGAACATTCGGCAGTAGACGGGTTTTGAGAGAGGGGGTGATCCCTTTTCTGTATCTTTTGCTCGTCTTATAGTATATTATATTGTTTTAATCTGTATTACAAAAAAAACCCTAATAAAATATTGTTGAGTTAAAAGCTTTTTTGATAGTACTGAATGGTTGCTTCAGTTGACAGTGTTTTGCTTCCTGTTTTTGTGTTCGAAATGTGGAAAAAAACAATGTATCTATTGTCATGACATAATTTCTAAACTAGCATGGAGTTGGCCTTAGCACACGTTTTTCAAAAGTAGAGCTTTTTCCTTTATTTATAAAGGCTCGACACAATATCCTCACCAAACTCTACCACCTTTAGATTGTACAGCTTTGTCATGCTTTTGATGTCTTGGTATGGAATTTTTACATAACCTGAAACATTGAACTGAATCAGGGATGCATTACTGATAAGATAAATTATTGTGTGTTTGAGAATTACAAGGCTCAGTGAATGCATCACCAGCGATGGGCAGTTCAGCAGCTAACATCTGTGTTTTTGTGTGTTTTTCTGCTTGGAGTTCTGGGATGTGTTTGTACAAGAGTTACACAAGATGTTGGTTTCTTTGGCATGATTATGGCTAACAGTAACCGGTGTTGAGTGTTCAAATAAACTATTAATCGTATGCATGCACTGCTGCTTCAATTTCACCTCTGTTCAAGTTTCGAATGAGAAACTCTTAATGAAACCACAGACGACTCGCTTGGCAGCTTTTTTTCATGAATGGATGTTTTCCACCGCTGATCGTTGGTGTTAGCACTAATCTGCTTCTTATGTTTGCCTTTTATTTTTCAGACTATACATCTACTTTTATTACTATTTTGGATTAAAGAGTGCCTAACAGTGTAAATTAGTGAAATATTTTCAATGAATAATTTCTCAAAGATGAATTAGAAATTATAAAAGCAACACGCATAACTGTAATAATTCATCACTCAAACTTTCTGATACAGTAAACTGATATTCAGATCCTCACCAGCAGGGGCCTGTTGTGACATGCTGTTGGTTCCATACAGGGACAGGATGGAGTCCTTGGACAGTGGTTTCTTGGCCGTGTCCTCAGTTTTAGTGGTGCTACTGCTGTCACTGAACAAGTCAAGGTCTCCCTGCCCTGACCCTGAGCTGGCTGCGCCTCCTGATGCTCCTGCTGCTCCTGCAGCTCCTGCTGCTGGAGCTTGTGTCGGAGTGCTGGCCGCGTTACTGGAGCTCACCTAGGAGGAGAAAGAGCCAGAGGCTTTAAAAAAAACTCCTTTGATCGTATCAATAATTAACAGAAGCTTAGCTTCTTGGATTTTGTACTTGAGGAAAATGAAGTTAAAATAGTCATACTATTAGGGGTTCACTGGCTGGTTAGCTGTTCAGACGCAACAATAAACCAGCCCCAAGGTTTAAAAACTGAACATGTGACACGTTCTTCTGTAGTCTGAACAAGGCCTTGGAGCAAACTAATGTCCTGGTTGACTTCCTTTTTCAAACAGTCATCAACTGTAGTTTGCCAAATACCACAGAATGGTCACCATACTTTATTCACAGATGCCCCATATTTCAGTTGTGACCTGTTTCCAGGCTGCTAGAAACTGAGACAGCCTGAAGACCTTATTTTGAATTGTTCTTAACCAATCTAAAAATAATCTCATCAGGGCTTCCTGTGCTGTGACAGAGCAACAAACACATTTCACAAAACTCTGTCTACCCAACTTCTTTTGATCCACATTTCTGCCATAATCCTTTCCTCTCAAACATTTACAAAATTCAGAGCCTCAACCTGACTGAATGAAAAAATCTTTATAAATGTCAGTCATCAGAGAAAAGTGCTTGAATTTTGAGTTCAGGTTATATATTTGTGTGTCATTCTTGTTATGGAGCAATTTGCAAATGAGACAAAAATGACGTTTATCATACTCATTTTTCTTTGGTTGAAATGAAACTCTGGCATATCTACATGGATGTTAACAAATATGGATCATGAAACCTAAACAATATCTCTCTGGTATTTTTAATCACAGTTAAAATTTATTTTAGGATTTAAGTTGATGGAAAAACAAAGAAATAAGAAAAGTTTTGTTGGTGATTAGAATTTTTAATGGTTTTACAATCAATGAATCATCAGATGAATCACCAATGAAAGTAATTTCTGTTAATAGAACCATTTAAACATTAGGCAAAATGATTGCCTCATTAGCAGCATTCATCTTCTGTCTGCTCCTCTCAGTATCAGGGCTGCTGTCTTGTGGGCTATTGAAGCTGATGGATACCTTTTTTTTCCATTTATATCTTTTACTGCTCACTTAATTTAAGTTTTACATTACACAACCACCGTCTATCAAGCCAACCTGAGCAATACGGAGAAATTAGGACAAATTATGGGTATGGGAATTCTTGCTTTTACCTGAGAAAACTGAGCTGCCGAAGAAGTCGCAGGGAGGGGGTTGGACACCATGGGGCCGAATATATCCAGGTCATTGCTGCTCTGGCTTGTGCTCGTGCTACCATTGTTAGTCGATGCAGCTGTCGGTGCGTCTGTGACAAGAGAGGTGAAACAACCAGTTTTACAGGTAGAAAAGGAACTCGCACTGTTTCCAGAAACAGCAGTGAGGGACGTTTTCAAACCAGGTGGCATAACTCGCTGACAAATTCAGCAAACATTCTCCCTGAATTCACAAGGAACTCAAGCAACATCACGAAACAAAAAAAAAATCACAAGACAATCTATGATGTTTCATATATTTTTACCAGAGTTGTTTCTTTTGTGTCCATTTTACTGAAATGTCCTCCTGTAGCTACAGAGCTGCTAACACAATAAGCAGCACAACAGCTTGTAAGTATAAAAAATTACACTTCCAACTAATCAGCTTACTCTCATTAGTTCACTGGTCACAAAACGAAAATAACAGTCAATCCAACCACCAATACCCCTCAGGTCAATCATTATCATAGATATTTAATTTTCTCTCTGATTGTAAATGAGATTGCTGTAATGAAGTGATAGCACGCAGTCATATTTTTTTCCCATTAATGTCAGACAAATCTTATTGAAGGCAGAGATGGACTAGATTACGAATAGATACACTGCAAAAAACTGAAATCTTAGGAAGTGCTTTTGTCTTCTTTTTAGTAAAAAATGTCTTTTTAGACTTAATATGAGCCTCATTCAGCAGACCAGTCCAGAAACATGTCTCATTTAAAGATATTAAAGACAAAAATCAGCTCAGAATTGTTTGTAACAAGTAAAAATATCTGGTGGCGTAAGTAAAAGTTTCTTCTATTTAGACATTATTCTAAACTTGACAAGTATATTTTTCTTACCCCACTGGCGTTTTTTTTTTTACTTGTTGCCTTATTTTTGTCTTTTAATATCTTAAAATAAGACACGTTCCTGGACTTGTCTGTTAAATGTGGCTCATATCAAGTATAATAAGGCAACTCTTACTTTAAATAAGACACACTCGCTTAGATGTCAGTTTTTGCAGTGTAGACATCAAAATGCTGCTTTTCCACTGCAGGGCTTTCTGCAGACGTCTGGAGATGTAGCTATCTTGTAGCAGACAGATTTCTGAAGTAAAACCACAAGCAGCAGTTTTACATATGGTTGGTATGATTATGCCTTAGCTAGCTGTGGTCAGTTGTAACATAATTTCAGTATCTTATCACCCCTCTTCCATCGTTTTACTTTTTGGCCCCTTTTAACATTCAGTGACGATCCTACACAGTGAAAACCTGGATGATTAAATGAATAACAGAGGCTGAGCTTGCAGCTTTAATACTTCCTCTAAATACCTCGAAGCTTTGCTGTGGCTCACTGGTACAAAGGTTTATTTTGAAGCAGGCTTCGATAATTTGCATTGAAATAACAACCGACTCCACGCGACAGACTTGGATGTAGGAGGCTAAAAAGAAAAGAGCCAAAGCTAACTCTCTGACTCTTATGCTCATCGTCACACAACAAGTCAAGAAGTCTAGTGACAAGTGCAGGCCTTGCACCTACAATAGACTGAGCTGTATCTGGTTTCAGTGCTATCAGTGTAGTGTTATCAGCTGCTGTAAAGAAGGCTTCAGGCAGCAGGCAAAACAGACCACAGCTAAAGCAACAAGTCAGAGTTAGAAAATAGCTCTCAGTCATGATTTTTGAAGTTTAATTCAAACATCACTGCTCCTGACTGCTAGATGTAACAAATGTGTTTGAAAATATCCTTGAATCAGCAGTCTGAACGCTCAAATGGTAGAGTCCATGAATTCATCAAGTTCAGTAAACTTGTTTAATTTTTTAGTGGAAAGGAATGGTTCACAGATGCTTACCAAGGCCTAGTAGGTTCACAGAGGGCTCTGAGGTCTTAGCAGGGCTGATTTTTGGGATTGGCTTTGACTCTTCACTCTTTGGACATAAAAAAAAAGAGTTCAGGTGCATAAAATAGTCAAATGAGATATGAACAAAGCTGAAGCATGTTTCTACAGCTCCACCTGTGATGTGTGTGAGACTCTCACCTTGGTGTATGATGACGCCTTGCTCCCTCTGTCAGGCTCTTTCTCTTTCTTGACATCTTTTGGCTACAAAAAAATATATATAAGTTCAAAACAAATCCAAACTTGGAATAAATGTCTGTAAAGATGTAAGTATAATGTTTCTAAAACACCAAATAAGAAAGGAACCAACACTCACACTGCTTCCATTGGTCACATTCTTGCTGTAGTATTTTTTCTTCTCATATTTATCCCTGATGAAGAATTCCACAGCTCTGAGGTCAGAGTTAAGGAGAAACAGAGAGCGACAAACCGCACACTAGAAAGAACCAACTCTGTAGAGTCATTTTACAGGTTTCAACTTCAAGTGAAGGATACTGGTCTGTTTGAGGTCTTCTGAAACTTTCTGGAAGGTTTGCCTCATAGAGCTGCCTCGCCTTGGTGTTACCCATGTCCTGTATACTCTGCAGAAAGCAAAGATGGAGGAATGAACAAAAGACAGAGGCGTATTGTTTGAGCATGATCATTAAAGGGTCCCTTGGTTCGATTATGCCGATCATTTCTACCATCAAACAGAGAACTAAAGCCATGCAATACCATCTGGCTCTGATAACCAACATGTCTCCTGGGGTAAAGAGTGAATCAAACTGGGATGTGGATGACTTTCAGTAAGTATAAACTGATTTTAGGTTTGTTGACCATTGACAGCGGACAGCAGCTTAAGTGCAATATTTTTTCCAACAATTTTTCTTTGCACTTTTTTCCCTTTTTCGTGGGGCAGACGGACGATAAGATCCTATTACAGTTGATTTGGCAATAAAAAGAAATAACTGTTTTGAAAGCTGAGGATGGCTGAGGAAAGTCAGGTGACCTTGACTGGGAAGAATTGTATTTGATTCGCTCACATAATGACAGTGAAGCCAGTTTTCTCCCATGTTATGTTCTTTTTTTCCGCTCATGTCTTGTACCTTCATTAAGTATTGTGAGTGTTTTCGTTCATGTTTAAATGTTTTTTGAGACATTTCAAAAAAACACAAATAAAGAGAAATGGTTGATAATTCAGACCCACTTTGGATGATCAGATTTCTTTTAATTTGTGATTGTGCTCTTTCAGCTTTGACCAACAAATGGGACTTAAACTCAAAGACTCTGATCTGTCCCTCGCAAGTTCTCCAGATCCTATAACGTGCAAAATTAAGTTATCAAGATGTCCCACTCAATATTCCCGATCAAATAATAAATAATATTCTGTACTGTGACAAAACTACATCACGTAAATCAATCAATCATCTAGACCACATTTCATAAGAATATTTGTGCTGGCTGACTACACGGGAAAGCCAGCCTCATCTTAACCCTAGAACACTAACGTCGGGTGATTTTCACCCACACAATTCTTGTCATGTGATTTTCAGTGTGTGTCATTGTCCCCCATGGTACCTTTTTTTTTATTTCATGTGATATTGTACATTTTGAAATGAATGAAGAGTACTACAATTTGGCATACAGTGCTGTACTTTTACATAAATTGATGAAAACTGTTTTTTTATCCGGGATATTATCTTGGGTAAAATATACCCAGCGTTAGTGATGGTGTTACTATTTTAATGTTAGTGTTCTAGGGTTAAGAAACTCCACATATCCTAGTCACAACCTGTTTTTCCCCGTTCCCTCTGGAAAGAGATACCAGACAATCAAATGCCAAAAAAAAAAAAGCTCCTTCCCTCAAGCTGTTAGAACAGTGCTCCCCCTACTCAAGTAAAACTCAATAAGACAATAAGACATATCCCAGTCCGAAGCTTTTATAACTTAGTTTTGCTATTTCATTGTTGTGTCTAATTTAACTTAATGTAATTTTTATTGTATTATTTTATTATTAAGGGTTTCCACCTGCTGCTACTCTAAAAAGGTATCAAACTCCTTTTTGTTGTTGCACAACAATAACAATATATATTCTATTTAATCAGGAAAATAATAATTTAAAAAAATGTGTGCAAAAATTTAAAAAGTAAAATAAATTTTAATCTAATTAAGAAAACGTTACCTGGATTTGTTCCGAGGTCCATTGGTCCAGATTGACTGATTTAACTCTAGATATGTGTACTCCCAGGTTCCTGTGGATGCCAGCACACCGGATGCAGATAAAAACTCCCAAATTCCAGGATGCCCATCTTGGACCTGGTGAGGAAAGAAACGAACATATCCAGAAACCAGCATTGCTGGAGCATTAGACGCTAGCGCCTAACAGCATCAAAGGTAAACTCAACGGTTATGACTCACACACACACAATAGAAAAATGACAAACGAGTTTCTTTCTAGAAGCTTTGAAGACTTTGCTTGATAATCGAGTGCTGATCTCAGGGCGGCGGTAAGGGAGAGGTACTACAGGGAGCTTATGTAGATTTGGAGAAGTTAGCTTGCTAGTTAGCCACTTAGTTTAGCTTAGGGGAAGAGGAGTCAGCTGACTAACCAGAACCCCTTACACACTGGAGAGTAGGTTCAGCTAAGCTAACAAATGCAGATACTACACTGATAGCTATCGTTATCACCACATTCCTGGCTGAAATGCCAACTCTTTGTTATTGAAAATGATTTGTTACGATAGCGTGACAGTCGCACCTTTCGCCTCGCAGTCGGCGCAGTACTTGTTGTCTTCCTCTCTCAGCATTTTGGATAGGATGGCCTGGTGCTGCTCGTTCAGTTTCTGGGCCTTCTCTCTCTCCGAGCGGGTCGTCATGTTCACGGCTTCGATTGGACTTTGCTAATAAAAAAATCTATTTTGATTAGTCGTCAATCTTAAGAAGTTTCTGTTAAAAGAACATAATCAGAGGGATGAACGCCTCCGAGAGGGATCTGAAAACACCCGGAACCGGAATCCCCTCTCCGCCCACAAGAATTCTAGAGCTGACGCGGCGTCCGCACCGGATTGGCCGGCGGCTCTGACGTCATGTGACGCACGCAGTTTCTTGTGAATCAAGTTTCACATTTTCATAAAAATTTAATCACTGAAAGTTTATCAAGCAGGCTCTTTTCATTGCTCTGTAGAGGAATATGCCTACTGAAGGGCGAGCTCATCTTTATATAAGCTTTCAGACATTAAATTACGTAGCCCAAAGTGCTTCACAAAATAAAAGAGATGATAATTAACAGCAAAATGCGAGGAGAGTCTTTGGCAAAAAATAGAAATAAATAAATAAATAATAAATAAATAAATAAATAAAATACTTAAAAGTAAAAATGAAATCAAGGGAAAAAATCAGCATGATAAGATCTATTGATACCACAAAAACAGTACACTAAAAAATTAAAGTAAAATAGAGTAAAAACGAAATAAATTTAAATAAAATGATTTAGAATGTTATAAAAAATAAGTAAAACAACATCATGAATTAAAATGAAATAAAAATCAATTAAGTGAAATGAAATGGAGGTCAAATGAAATTTAATGAGGCTGATGCTGAAAAGTTGTGATAAAAGTAACAATAGTACAAATGCAGTCCAGGTCTAAAAAGAAGCAACTGCAAATTAAAAACAAGATTAAAAAGAAAGGTCTTTAGTTTGTGCTTGAAAAACACTCAAAGAGCTTACTGTTTTGATGTCCGGAGGCAGAGAGTGCCAGATTTAGGGGCATAAAAACAAAGCTCTCTGGCCGGCGCTTGTGAGGGAGACAAAAGGAACATTTAAAAGCAGTGGGTTGAAGAATTCAAGTCAAAGACAGAGTTTTCTTCTTAAATATAAGAAAGTTCCCACTTTTATTTAAAATTAAAATGAATTTGCACACATACAAATTTCAGTATATACAGTCCACAGTGGGAGTATCATATGGAAAAGTGATGCATCAACATCTGCAGAACATTATACACGACAGGTTAACAAATAGAATATAATATATATTCCACTCAGAGATTAACAAGTAAACCTTTAAAAACATGTAAGATGGAACTAAAAGAAAGTAGTTATGAAAAGGGTTTCAGCCTTTTGAGATTTAATAAAAGTTTTAAGAAACCTTTTTGCCTTTTGTCCAAAAGAGGCTCTATACATTTAAATACACTTATGACAAATATTCCAGTGTCCTGGAAACCATTATTTCTCTGAACAGTTCCTGTGACACTCAAATGGGTGGCTGGTAAAGAACTAGATTTTAATGCACAAAGCTGATAAACACCTACTTAAATACAACAGCTAGTTTTAGCATTACGTCTTCTCTGATTCTCCTGATCTTCATATCAGCTGACATAAATAGACATAATATTATCACTATATAAGCAGGCATGAACGCGTAGTAATAGCAGATAACTGGTGCTTGAAAAGGCCTGTGGCAATGCTGCCTCACCAAAAGGTTTCAAGGCGCATCTTGAAGTTATTCTCATGGTGTCTCACTGCAATACCATAGCGCAACAGCATCTCTATGTACGGTGGCCAGAAGGTGTTGTCTATCATCACATAGGGGTCGTGTGGTGTGGTAAGGACCTTGTTCATGAGTAGCTATAAGAAGAGGACAGAAGACAAGTTCAGTACAGCGCGAGTGAAATTTGATACAGTTTATTAAATATTGAGACAAGTATCAACCCAGAGATTTTGTTTCGTGTATTTAACTCCAGAAATGGGAGGCCAGTCTCCTCCCATGTCTATACTTCTGGAGCAAGTTTTTTTTTTTACTGTGGAATAAACCACATGTAGTAAAAACTAACAGTTTCCCAAATGGGCAATGAAAACATTATCCATATACCTTTCCCCTTTTACTTGAATTTATGTCTTTTTGTGCACGAAGGTGAAGCTGCCTAATTTAGTTGTGCACTGTAAAGAAAAAAAAAAAAAATAATAACTTAAAAAACACTTCCTAAACCAAAGTTGCAAAGTGCATTACAGGCAGCTTAACAACAAAGCAATTAATATCCCAATAAAACCAGGAATCAAAACAAGATCAGAATAAAAAGAAATTAAAGTGTATAATAATAAGACAATAAGGTAAAAAAATATATAAAATAACTAAAAACATCAAGTAGAGTCAGGGAAGGCTCTCTGATAAAAGTATGTTTTAAGAAGTTACTTAAAAGAGGCTACAAACTCGGCAGCTCTAGAGTGTGGAGGGAATATGGTTGGAGAATTACTGAGAAATCCCCCCCCCCCCCCCATTTGTCAAACCAATCAAATCCTGTCCTGCCACTCTGCCCACCTCCTGCGTGCACTCGCCCTGATTCAATGCACATAACCAAGAGGGATCCATGAAGAGTGGCAGAAAAACTACCTGTACCTTGATTACTGGTAACGTAGTGCAAACAAAAACGATGTGCTGAGGACCGGTTTGAGTCTGTGGTTTTGAATCAGTCACGATCATATGATCGCGAATCAGTGGCGCTCCTGCATGTGAGCGGGGGCATTGTTTTGGAGGAGCTCTGAGGAGATGCTACATCCAAATTCATGCTAGTTTTCCCTGACTACCAACCCTGCCTTTAAGGCAACAGCACTAACCACTGCACCACTGTGCAGCACTTGCTCTCTTGGCTTTTTTTTTTACCCGCCATGCACCACAACTTTAGAGTAAAATCCCTTGTATGAACAAAAACAAACAGTTTAGCAAGTTTTCACTTCTTATCCTGCTTTAAGTCACTGTCACAATTTTTTTTATTGCATTATTACCCACCTCAAGAATTTCATTGATTGAAATGAAGTCTTCGTTCAGTTCAGAGGGAATGCCCTGAAAGTGAAAAGAGAAGCTGTGAAGCTGCACCTCAGAATTCATCACTGTGGTTTTTACATGTGAAGAATGCTCTCTGCACCTTCTTCTTGTTTGAGGTGGATTCATTTTGAGGCGGAGGAACATGTTTCTCCAGAACTTCCCCCAGAGACTCCATTAATCTTTCCTCATAGACCTTCATCTTCTGGATTTTAGCCTTGGTAATCTTCCATAAACTGTGAAATCAATAAAAAAAATATTCAAGTGCATTATTTTCACTGAGTTAAGCCAAACTGTTATTTTCCCTTTTTATGTATTCTTTTATTTTTCCCATGCTTTGCTGCCCTCCAGTGGAGATGCACCTCGAATATGAGCTCTCCTGGCTGTGTGACTCACCTGAGCTCTGATGATTTCTCCTTTTCACTCTTAAGTTGTTCGACACGATTACTGGCAGCTATCAGAGCCTGTTTTTTCTCCTCCAGCCACTTCAATTCCCTAAAAGACAGAAGTCATACAAGGTAAACCAAATCATAATTGTCTAAAAAGTTCTAAATGCTTCTGTTTGCCACAAGGAAGAACTGTACGTTATGGAAAGCTTGTATTAAAACTAAAAGGTCACTTACAGTTCTTTTGTGTCTTTCAGTTTGTCCCGCTTTGCTTCGTGGCAAGAAAGAATCATCTCAAGTTCAGAGCAAAGCTTGAGCATCTGGTTGAAACAAAGTTAGAAAATGGTTTTCAGGACCACAGCAAAGCATCTGAATCATACATTTGGACTAGAAATGTTCCTGAGTGGAACATTTTACACCAATACATACCTCTTCTTTCCCAGCTTGAAGTAAAACTTCTGAATTTTGTGCCAGTACTGGGAGGAGCAAAATAAAAGATCCATATGCACATTCAGTAGGAAAAAAAAAAACTTGCGAGCAATCCATATGATAATGACTTGCAGTGCGGAAAATTTCTTATGTAGTTAAATTTCTTCTCATGAACCAGCTGCTTTAACATCTATCTTATGAAGTGGTGAGTTCATCAGATAACATTAATGCTTTCAGCACACTGTGGTCAGAACTTTAACCACAGTGTAAATAAGGACTTACTTTGTGGCTCCATTGTCGACAGCTGCTTCAGTTCAGCTTCTGTTGCTATCAGCTGATTCACTGACTGTTGAGGAGAAATATTTACAAAGCACAAAAAATAAAATTCCATCTGTAGCTGTCACACCTGTCACATCTTTAACTCCTCGGCTGCCATTGATGTCTATACACTTCAATTCGATTACAACCACTGACTGCGTCTATAGACGTCAATTATGTATTTCCATGGTTGGGGGTGGTATCTGGCGGAGCTTGTCTATCATGCATTACCAACACATCCGGCATACACGTAAAGTTGAGTTTGTTGTGTTTGTGTACATGAAACTTTTTTTTTAATTGCAGCCTTTGCGATTTGAAAATTGCATTCTATTACATTGCGATGTCGGTTTAAATTTGAGTAATTGTTCAGCCCTTGATATGAGAAGAAGATGCAAGATGACAGAGACATGGTGAGATGTTACAAGTTGGAAACGTTCGGGCAGCTCACACTCGAACACAGCTTGTGTCGTGGTAGCGTGGAGAGAGTGTGTCGCAATCATGAGAAAAGACGACTGAGATCATGGAGAGGATCAAAGGATGGAGCTTCGGAGACGAGTGATATTTTTTAAAGTGCATTTTCTCTGATTCTCTGATGTTACAAGAGAGTCTACCCGTTCTTCTTTGGTAGTTTTGGTGTTTACATGGTCATAAAACACAATATTCTGAGGGTCTTGAAAGATGGGTCAAAATGCTCTGAAAAGGCTGGCAGCGAACAAGTTAAGGGTTTCTGAATGAGGTGACTGGAAAAAGTAGTGATGATTCAGTGGTCGCAGAAGAGAGCAAAAAAAAAAATGATAGTAAAAGATAATTAAAATACTCTGATACATTTTGCATAGAAGAACTGTGACATTGACACTTTCTAGTGGTTGTGACGGTTTGAAAATTCATGAAATTATTATTTTAAAAAAATAACGCATGATACTTGCAAAACAGTATTTAAACTTTGTACAAACTCATTTCCAAAAAAGCTGGGATGTTGTGTAAAATGTAAATAATAACAGAATACAATGATGATCTCATAAACTCATTTTATATTCACAATAGAACACGGACAACATAACAGATGTTCAAACTACATAATTACACAATTATAAGGGAAAATAAAGGTAATTTTTGATTTGACGGCAGCAGCACATCTCAAAAAAGTTGCAACAGTGCCATGTTTAGCACTGTGCAGCATCTCCTTTTCTTTAAAAAAACAGTCTGTAAAAGTCTGAGGACTGAGGAAGGCAGCTGCTGGAGTTTTGGGCAGAACTGTTGCCCCATTCTTGTCTGATGTAAGTGTCTAGCTGCTCAACAGTCCTGGGTCTTCTCAGCCCCATTTTTTATTTTATGATGCGACGAATGATTTCAACTGGTGGAGGTCAGGACTGCAGGTCAGCCAGTTTAGCACCTGGACTCTTTGAATACAAAGCAATGCTGTTGTAATGGATGCAGTACACAGATTTGCATTGTCTTGTGTACATATTCGAGGCCTTTAACTGAAAAAGATGATGTCTGGGTGGGAGCATATGCTACCTTTAAACTTGTATATCTTTCAGCCTTGAAGCCACCCTTCCAGATGGGTGAGCTCCCTAAGCCATAGGCACTAATGCTCCCCCATACCATCAGAGATGCAGGTTTTTGACTTGTGAGCTGTTAACAGGCCAGATGGTCCCTCTCCTCTTTAGAGCAGGGGACACAGCACCTATGATTTTCAAAAATTATTAAAATTTTGATTCCTCTGACCACAGAACACTTTTCCACTTTGCCTCAGGTTCTGGATCCTGTTCACAAATGAGTCCAACAACTGAGTTGTAACTTACATTAGTAGATGGCATAGTTAAATCTGTTCACAGACAATGATTTGTGGAAGAGTTCCTGAGCCCATGCAGTGATTCCCACTACAGTCATGTTAGTCTGTTTAACTGCAGTGCTGCCTGAGTGCCTGGAGATTACAGCAACTAGTATTGGTTTTCGTCCAGAGATTTCTCTAGAATATATGATATAATGAACTGTAGATGTCCAGATATTCAAAGTCTTACCAATTTTTCCGCTGAGGAAAATTTTATTCTGAAACTGTTCCACAATTTTTTGACAGTTTTTCACATCTGTCTGTCCATCTGTTCTTCTTGAGAGACTCAGCCTCTCTAAGATACTCTTTTAATCTCTGTCATCATGCTGACCTGCGGCCAATTATTCATATTAGAACAAGGTACATTGTCAGCCTTTTTTTGCCCCCGTTCCAACTTTTTCTGAGAGGATTTGCTGCCATCAAATTCAAAATGGGTTAATATTTGGTGTGGAATGGTAAAATGTGTCATCTTAGACATCTGATATGTGGTCTTTGTTCAATTCTGATTAAAATATGAGATTTGCAAATCATTATATTCTGGTTATATTTACATTTTACTCATCGTCAAAACATTTTTATTGGATTTGGGCTGGTAGGCCATCTCATATCCATAATAATATACCCATAATAACTCCATAAGTGTAAAAAGTAGTTGATTAGACATTTGAACTTATAAATTTTCTGTCATTGTGTCACCAAGTAGACACATAGTAAAGCACAACACTGATCAACTCACCTGCTCTTGTGGGGTCTCACAGAAATCTGGTTCACACAGTATAATCTCATTCTGAAGCTGCGACACAAAGATAGAGTCTAATAAACTACTGAAACATATCTTTAGACATGAGTTTATAAGTGACAAAGATCAGATTAGTATGGGATTACCTTTTCAAGCTGGGCAAACTGCTCCTCACACATGTCCATCAACTCAGTCCGAGCCTCCTCTGACAGCTCTGCTAGAGTCACCTCAGTCTGGACACACACGAGAAGAATGTTAAAATCTGTGCATTTCTGAAGATTACTACTCAAAATAGGTAATTACAGAGTACTGGTTAGGTATTACAATCTAGGATACGATTCATAACAGAAAAAAGTGAACTGAGATTAAATCGTATACGTTAACAAGTAACAATATCCTCCAAGTGTGAATATGAAAACATCGACATGTATGTTGATAAAAACACAAATAAGTTCAATCTTACCATTTTTTTTTAGATGTGAATGGTATTTTTCGACACAATAAGTACAACCAACAACAGATTCTGCTTTTTCAAAATAGCGCCAACACTGATGACGTAACGTCTGCGACAGAGCGGATTGTTCACGAGTGTTAGTGCTGCGCAGCACTGCGCAAGAGAGCGCCCTAGTTTTTGCAGGGCAGGTTTCCTCACCGTATTTAAAACGAGTCTCTCACAACTTTAACTCTTTTGAGGGAAATTTTTAAACAAAAACGTGTTCACCGTAACACAATGGAAAATTATGAAAGAACATGTATCCTTAAGGTTGTAACATCAGCATAAAATTAAATCACGATTCCTCTGAGGTTCATATTTCTGTCTCATTTGAACAGATGGAGAAAATACATCTCCAAGCCAAATCCAATTACAGACATGAGTTAGTAATAAAAGAATAAATGTATACATAATCATACCACAAATAATATTTAAACCCGTTCTGAGTTGTAATTTCACAAACAGTCAAAGCAGATGTCTGTCTAACATGAGTTCAGTCCTGCCCAACATTTCTGCCCATTTCTGCTTCCTTGCCATTGTAATTTGCTTAATTCTGCTAGGTGCTGTTCTCATTGTGGGTTTAGATAAGATGAGACTCCTTACCTTGTCTTGTCTTGATGTTGGGTCTGTCTCTGTTATTTATTTATTTTACATCAACAGATCTATACTTGTTAATGTTTTTGGAAAGTGTCTTAAGATACTGTCTGTTGTGATTTGGTGCTATATAAATAAAGACAGACTGAAAGTTTTTCTACAGCTTAATCAAAAGCATAGTGTCATCATTTAGTGTTGTCCCTACAGTTTTTAAGGTACAACATGCATTATTTGGAAGCATTTAGCAGCTCGGATGCGTAAAAAAAAAAAAAAAAAAAAAAAAAAAAAAAGAAAGAAACAGCCTAAAATAATAATAAATATAGTATAAGTGAGGAAAGTCCTCCCCCCCTCTTCTCACTTTCTCTCATCTGTTTCCCTGCTGCTCCCCTAAATGATGGACTGAGTATTGGAGTTGTAAATTTTCCTTTGTTTAAGATTTGTAGTATGGTTAATCTTAAACTAAGTTGTTTTAATTTACTGAGAATTATGAGTCATGGCCTTAGTTTTAGATGAACAATGGTGCTTCTTCCAAAAGCCCACTGAGCTGGTCAAGTTTCTTAAACTAGTACATCTATTTATTATTATTATTATTATTATTATTATTATTATTATTATTATTATTATTATTATTATTAATAATAATAATAATAATAATAATAATAATAATAATAATAATAATAATAATAATAAAAACAGCTCCACAACAAATAAAATATTTTCTAGATTCATTATAATTTAGCTGAAATATTTTAAGCATCTAATTCAATTTGGAAAACCATGACTTAGAGTTCAAAAGCTCAATCTGCACATACATTGTTGCCTTTAAGTAAATTAGGGAGGCCATGAGACAGAGGGTCATTGCTAAAAAGGCTGGCTGTTCACAGAGTAAGCATATGAAAAGTTAGTTGCAAGGGAATATGTGGGAGGAAAAGGTGCATTGCAGCCTTGAGAGGATTGTTAAAAAAAAAAGGAAGAAAAAAAAGTTGATTCAGGAACTTGAAACCTGGAGTGGACTGAGGGGGTGTGTATGCATCAAGAGCCACCACACACATAGTCTTCAGGGGGGGCATACTTGTTGCATTCTCAGAATCAGGCCACTCTTGAGCCACAGACAACTTCAGAAGAAAAACGGTCTTTACTGTTCAGTGGTCCAAAGTCCTTTCAGATGAGATTCAGTCTTGAATTTCATGTGATAATGGAGATCCCAAGGGCTTTCTAGAGGCTCCAAAAGTCTAGAGATTTGGGGTGTCATGTCTTCTACTAGAGTTTTTTTTTTTTAAATGTGTGTCAACACAGCCATCTACAGGGAGATTATAGAGCACTCTGTGCTTCAGTCTGTGGACAAGCTTTATGAAGATGCAAATTTCCTTTTTCTACAGACTTAGCACCTGCTCACAGTGCCAAAACTACTACTGAAAGGTATGTTGGTCATGTTTAACTGTCAGCACAGAATCTATGGTGCATTTTGAATAGGAAGAAGAGGAACTTCTTACCCGAAAGCACAGATGAGCTGAGGGAACACAGGCTTCAATACCTCCACCTCAGAAGCATCACAGACAGATCCCTCTACATGCCACCATGCATTGATCACAATCCATCCAAAACAAGAAATGAGATAATGTTAGTAATCATGTAGCTTTCAGAAGATAGAAATTTTTCATATCTTAAATCCCTTTCTTTCTGATTGATATTAGGAAATTTTCTTGACTTACGTTAAGAATCTGACAGAATTCAAAGGAAACTTCTGAGGGCTGCAAACAGTTGGGATATTTCAGAGTGGTACTGAGAGATGTAACACATTGACCGTGGACATGATTTGTCTATAAAACAAAAACCCAAGCCATATCCTTTAATTACTGGTTGTTTCACTTAGTGAATAGTGAAGGAAATCCTCTAAGTTTTCATAAATAGAAGAGAGCCAAGAATTTTTCACAATCTCAGGGGAGATTTATAATTAGCCTACTTGGTGTTTTGAAGGACAGCAATTAAGAAAATGTGGCTTAATTAAATGACAACTTATTCAGGGATCAAATGTAGCATGTTTCATGAGGTAGCGTCAGTTGTTTGGTATCAAGAAAAAAATGTGACACCTGAGACAAAACAGCAGGTTAACTTTCGCTACTGCGAGTGTGTTTTTACCGTAACTCTGTAACCAATCGTTCAATCCGAAAAAATGAAACAGCATCAGAAATCTAGGAATTTGCACTTTTCAGTGATATATGGTCCATTACGGTTATCACGCGCCTGTGACGTAGCCCTGCAAAGCAAACCAACGGAAATTTTGGACAAAGCTAAACGGGTGTAAGTCCTCGAGTTTTTGCCCAACTAAAAAAAAACTTAAACGCTGACGGAGAGTTGAGAAGCTGTGCTTTCCACCCATTGCAGTTTTCTGTCTCACTAAACTTCTGAAAAATATAAATCTTTTACACCGCTAATACTTCCAGGCCATATGTGAAATTCAGGTTTATGTACCACTAGAAAAAGGGGCAAAACCCTCAGACTCAGGGAATTTTCAGACCATTTTACATCGATAATAACAAAATACGTCCAGTCCTTTTGGTCTTAGTAGATGAAGGGTTAAGAGAAAGTTAAATAAGTAGTAAAAGATACAAACATACACACCGTCAACGTCTCCCTGTCGTGCAGTTCTTCTTGTGAACAGCAGGTGTCTCTGTTTCTCTCCTCAGTGTCTCAGCAGCTGACTGGAGTTTGTCTTTCCCGCTTGCCTCCTCTTCTTTTATTTCACCTCAGACTGAGCAGTCCTAACAAACAGTCCTCTTTGGTTTGAAATATTATTCACACATGTTGATTTGCTTCCAGTTGACTTTCATCAGGCAGATCTTATAGTTGATGCACTTTCTCAAGGTGCTTCTGTTTTATTTTTTATTTTTATTTTTTTTTATCATATAATACTTGTTCATTCTAAAATGCACTTGTCTGTTCAACCATTGGTACAAATTATTCTTTCTTAGAACCACATTATAATTTCTTCAACCAATGATGATTTTTTTAAAACATGTACACGTTTATTTATTGACTTTTAAAATCAGCTAAAAATACTGATGTTTTAAGGATACCTTGTGCATAAATTTTAACCATCACCACCTCTTTAATAACTGTATTATTAATCTCATTAATGAGCAGCTTTAAATAGTTGTGATAAGCTTGAGTTTTGCTGTGATATGCTGCATGACATGGTAAATGAAAGCTGTTTTTCTGACTCTTAACTTCTTGAAAGTTTTTAGCAGTTGATCACTGCATCACCAAATATGGTTAAACAACTATTCCTCTGTCGGTAACAGCCTTAAATAACATTTTCAGGATCAAAAGTAAAAAGGTTTACAACACAGCCGGTAATATCCATTTCCTCTGTCCTCCTTCTTTCACACACAGACTGAATTATTCAAAAGACAAGCCAAAGTGTAGAAATGTTAGTTTGTGGCATTAATCCTTCAGAGCTCTGCTTCTAACAAAACAATTTATTCTAAGTGAGGCTGAGTATTTGTGATTGGTGGATTTTGACACAGCGCTCATGCAGAAGCAGAAGCCATACTGAACATACATGCTTGTGTTTACTGATTCTCCTGCTATGTTTTTTTTTTCTGCTCTGAGATCACACAGCCTGGATTATTTGAATGATCAACTAGAATTTGATTAATATGCAAATTTCCAAACAAACTGTTCCATTTGAGCCTTCAGCACAACCTAATTAATCAACAGTTAAAGGAAATTAATACATACATCAATTCTGTCAGGAACATGCTTAGTTCAATCGCCCGTAAAATTGAAGTTTGAAGTATTAACTGGCTCCACAGGAAGGCTATGATTAAAACTCTACAATTCAGACAATCCAGGCAAATATAAACTCATTTACTGATCTCTTTTCTCAGGCTAATTCATTCATAATGATAATAATGATGCTAATATGATAGAATAAATTAATGACTCAGATTTTTCTTTGAGCTTTTAGAGGAAAAAAAAACAACAAGACATACTTTACAAAGAAGATATAAATACACTGTAAGGCTTTTTCTCTTTCATGTCTCAATTACTAGTTTACACTTTGCACCTGAGACTGTTGTTGATGACAGGGAGAGAGAGCGAGAGAGAGAGAGAGAGAGAGAGAGAGAGAGAGAGAGAGATGGGAGGGAAAGGGAGAGAGAGTATAAAAAGGGGCGGGCAGCAGATGAAAAGAGAGAGGGCTGTACTATTGTTTCAGTAGGGACTCATGCATCAAACTTCAATTTTCCGGACGATTGAAGTAGTGATTTTTTTCCATCTTGAAGTGAAATACTGAAATACACTTAAGACCTCCAGATTAATTACCACGAAGTGGTCCCACAGACTGTAGTATTACTTATCACCAGGGCTGCCTGACAAGCCCTCATAAAATAAGCAAGAGAAATCCATAAACTTAGCCTGCCTTAACACTCTCTCCCTTCATAAACATGCTGCATCCAGAAGCGGCTGCAGAGCGCGCGCGCACACACACACACACACACACACACACACACACACACACACACACACACACACACACACACACACACACACAAATAAATAAATAAAAACAAAAAAAAGCTAGCTTCTAAACATCCCAAAAAGAAAAAGGTAGTTGTTAGAATAAAGCTCTACTAATGTGGGAGTCACTTCTGCTGCTCTGAACTAGCCTGATGTTGTCCCAAGAGGTAACTTGAAATCAAGGTTTTATTTATTTGAATTAAAATTCACTGAATCACACACACACACACACACATACGTCCTAAACGTTAAACTTGTTTCAAAACATTTGGACTCTCTAATGAACAGTCATTCGCAGTCCTTTCAGGTGATACACTTGAAACTAAAACTACCAGCCTTCTTATGGAGGCCCACATGAGGAGTTAATTAAAGCCAATTAAATAAATGAACAGCTATGTTGCATTCAAAGGCATTATAATGTGTTATAAACCATTTATTAAATGATATTACATTGCTTATAGATGACACATTCTGGGGCTTAAATCAAGTGTTATAGATTTATAATTTATAAGGACTAATTTTCCCACAGAGAATGTACAATGTCTCTGTCATATTACTTTCTTACAGGTCTATAAACTAATCCAGGATACAGTGCGGTGGGGAAAAAAAGTCCAGAAATAAAAATAAAAAGTCAACTCTAAAAGAAGTGAGAAAAAGACAGGTCCACTTATCATTCCTGTTAACAAAGAGAGTTAAACGGGAGGCAGCCTTTTCAGTTCCTCCTCTGGACACTTTCTCTTTTCTCACATCACCATGTTTTCAGCTTCATTAAACTCCTCAAAGACAAAAGAAATAAAGAGGAGAAGTGGAAAAAAAGAGGCAAAGAAAACAAACAAAGGGCTCTCTAACCAGACTTTGGCATAAATGTCACAGTCCTAACTCTTTATGGCTGCCTGCTTAACATTAAAAACAAAATCCATTTCTTGTTTAGAAACCCTTCTTGGACAGAAGTCAAACATATTCTTCCAAAGCTAAAAAGCGGAGAGAGACAAGCGGCGCACAAAAAAAGGCCACTTTCATTGTAATTCATTGACTTGTTCAAAACGCCAGGCGAAGAAAAGGGCCAGACATTAACAGGCGCAGATGCCCTCATGAAGGGAGAGTCTATGTAGGCATTATGGCCTTTGTTCGCACTCAGTTAAACTGTTTAAAAGGAGGGTTAACTCAATCCATCAAATTGTCTGAAATTGTGAGGAAATTTCAAAAACCATATGGCCTCCAAACGTTTGCGTCCTTTTTGTGCGGTGGGACACACTTGTCTCAGTATGGCTGCCTGCGGGGGTCCGGCCCTGCTCCTTTGTGACTCGTCCCATCAGGGGCCGCGGCTCATTTGTCCCCACTTTTCATGCTTTACGCTCAAAATTACGGCCCAGTCCCACAGAACAAAAAAAGCTCTATAAAGGCCTGGAGAAACTGGCCCAAAACTTTGTGTTTTTGTGGCATCCTCGCCCTTTTTTCTCCCCGGCACCAGATTTGTGTTTCTCACATAAATTTCTAGCCCGAATGGAGAAACACGTCTAAGGGTCAAGAAGGCATGATACGCATTTAGGGTGTGAAAGGAGATGTGAGATTCCGGTTCACAAAATGTTTAAAGCGCCCAAATATAAAAGGACACAAAGGGACAAAATAATTCAGAATAATAACTCTAAACAGAGCGCTTCTGATTGGCTCACACGCCTGGATTTGGCACCGCGAGCGTGTTTCTTACACGATTTTTGTCCTCGTTAGAAAAAAAAAAAATCCCATGCTGTTATACCCATGACAAAACCCAGATAATAACTCAAGAATAACAACATAAAATACTGTTATATCCAGAAAAGCCATTTTATTCCCATAGTAGCCTATATACATTACAGTCTGTGCATTGGTTTTTCAAAGAATGTCCTGATTTTAGAAAGGCACTTACAGGTGTACAAAACATAACAAATTTATTACCGTAAATCTATTGTATCCAAACAATACACCTAAAAAGGAGCAGAAAGCGTCTCAAAATCACCGCAAGAGTCTGCTTTGTTTCTCGCCATCGCTTCAACATTCCCATGAAAAGCCAAACCGATGAAGTCCGAATTTGCCCTCCTGTCAATATCTTCATCATCTTCATCACGCGAATACGAACTGAATTCAAGGGTCAGAGGAGGAAGAGGAGGAAGAGAGCCGGCAGTGGCGAATTGCAGAAAACACAAAAACATTAAATTAAAAAAAATATATAATAATAATAAAGTAGAAATAAATAGATAATGATCACAAATCAAATCATGCATTTACATGCAAAATATATGGAAAAAAAAAACTGGAGCACTTTCACTGTAGTGTGTGAGGCCTCACAGGGGAACCGATAAAACAGGTGTGGGTGTGTGTCTGTGAGTGTATGTGTGTGTTTAAATGTAAGCAAGTCGGTGTGTGAGTGTGGAGTGGGGTGGGGTGGGGTGGGGGGGGGCTACAGTGTAAAAAAATAATAAGTTACTCACGTCATATTAGACCGTATTGCTTTGATTGCGAGAAGTAAGAGTTTGCTAACGAATAAAATATCACTGCATATTTCTGCTCTGTCTTCATGCGTCACTATGAATAGCTCTATCTGCGCCGATATAAAAGTCATTACATTTTGGTACATGTTCTCAGATATGGTATACAATATAAGCAGTAAGTTACAAGTCCTCGCGAGGGTTTTTTAAAATTGTCTCTTTGTGTTTCGCGTCCTTCAGCCCCACGCTGCGCCATCAGTCATCCACATCAATCTCCACGTCCTCGTCTTCCGAGCACTCTTTACTCGTTGTGTGGTCTGAGAACGGCGACAGCGGCGACGAGCGCAGTTTCTGAGCGAGCTCGTGCTCCTGCTGGCCGCCCCGCGCGGGGGACTCTCCTCGCGGGTGGCCCAGCGTGCCGTTGGCGCATTTCTCCAGGTCCGCCAGCTTGGCGAGCTTGTCCAAGGGGACTTGGCCGACGGCCTTGGCAGACTCCACGTCGGCCTTCATCTCCTCCAGGTCCCGTTTTAGCTTGGCCCTCCGGTTCTGAAACCACGTGATGACCTGCGCGTTCGTCAAGCCGAGCTGCTGCGCGATCTGGTCCCGGTCCGCCGGGGACAGGTACTTCTGGTACAGAAAGCGCTTCTCCAGCTCGTAGATCTGGTGATTGGTGAAGGCCGTCCGAGACTTCCTGCGCTTCTTCGGGGTGCTTCTCTGGCCGAACAGAGTCATCCCATCCCGGCCTGTTAGGGAGAGGCAGAGGCCAGTGAAAATCACGGAAAAGTGCAGGTGCAGCGCGTAAAAATCACCCTAACGCAAAAATAACTAGGAAACTAATACAGAGCGAGAGACATGAAAGCTTTCAGCTCTACAGGGAACAGGTCATTTCAAGAATATTACCCAGACACCGCTGGGAAATATTGAGCAGCACACACACGAGACCTCAATATTAGAGACAAGCGGCGGCGATTTATTTCTCTGAGAAACAGCCAAAAAAAATTAACACGCCTTTGTTCGATGTCACATAATATGAGGGAAAAATGTCAACAAATAAAAAAAACTCAAAAGAAATATTTACTTTGTAAATAAACCTTTCACATTTCAAGTGCAAAAATCCGGGCACCACATTTATTTAGAAGCTGCTTTAGGCCACTGAATGAGAAAATAAAGAGAAACGTCTGATAAATTAGTTAAAAATCATGTTCATTTTAGGATGTAGCCGTACCTTCTGCAGCCTGTAACACGCTGACTTCCAGTCCTTTGAAGGTCTTGCTGGCCAGCTCCTCCAGTGCGCAGAGCGGGGAGGTTTGGGTGAGCAGAGCCCGACTGGAGAGAGGGATGCTAGACGAGCGGTGCTTCTCAGAGGACGAGATGAGGTGAGCCGTACCGCAGATTGTGTAACTTCGTTTCACCGAAGGTTTATTGAGGATGTCCTCGATGCTGAAGGGGGTCAGCGGCTTGTTGGAGTTGGCAGGGGGCGGCAAGTGGTCCAGCGGACTTCGCCTCCTGGTCTCCACTGCATCACATTTGGCCACTTCTTTGGATGTCATCATTGGTTGTGCGCGGAGTTTGTGAGGGACTTTAGTTGAAATATTTAGCTGATAACAACAAAGGCGGCTGTCGAGTGGTGATAAAAGTCACATAACAGTTAAGAGGTTGAAAAAACAAAAACAAAAAGAGAGAGCGAGTGAAAGAGAGGAGAAGGTGAAGTTAAGAAAATCTTAATCCAAAATTGGGTGCCTCGGAAGTGTGGATCCTCGGGAGCAGCGGGTCCGCAGGAGTGAGATGCCTCCCTGAAAATGGCGAGGTCCAAAGAGTTGACGATTACTAACAAGTTCTCATTGATTGGTAGGTAATCAATTATCTCCAGTGGCACTTTCGCCCTCTTCCCTTTCACTCTTTGACTATGTTGCAGTCCAGTGCGGCGCTTTTTGCGACTGGGGGTGTCCCATTAATTAGGACGCATGGCTGGAAGGAGGAGGAGCCCGGCGGAATTATAATGCTTTGTGCTCTTATCATCTTTGGTCTAATTTAGTCGTGTGTTGAGATACCAGAATAGGCTTGTGGGGTAAATGAGGGGAAGCAGAGAGAGAGAGAGAGGGGGAGATATAGGAAGAGAGATTCAAATCTGAGTCTTATTTAATCTTATTTTGTGCGTATAACTTCAGTGCCAGCCAAGGAGTTTGAGTCTCTTATTTTTTATAAGTATTTGGATTAACCGGATGTTTCCAAACAGAAAAGTCAGCTCAGGTGTTAGGGTAGATTTGGCAGGTAGTCAGGAGGATATTTTCACGACCGAAAGCGCGGATGATCCTTTGTTTTAAAGGTAAAGTAGAGCTGGGCCATAGATCAGCTCTGATGATTCCTCCTCTGGGGCGGAGAGAAGGAGCAGCATGAATCCCTCTCAGCTACGCCAAACCTGGGCCATAACTCAAGCGAAAAGACTCCTTTTATATCAACCGAGAAATATTTCATCTCCTCTCAGATTTCCCCGCGTCCTCCAGGTTTGACAGGATGACTTAATTCTGGGGCTGCTTGGACAAAACCGGCGACGGGCTGCGCGCTCAGAGAACGAATTTACGCACGAGGATTTAATGTTTATTTATTGTTTGTAGAATAAAATTAACCTTCAAAAAGACAGAAAATTCATTCCTTAAAAAATACGTCAGTTCCATTTAATCTGTACCTCAACGAAGTCAACTGTAATCTCACTATAAAAAAGTGGAGTTTAAAATAATTATACTTTCTTCTTTGTTTTTTTTTTTAAAGTAAGTACTATTATCATTTGCAAATTGATTCGTTTATTGAGCTGATTCAGTTGACAGAGGTAACCTTTTATCTAAAGATGTTTCTGTTTGATTATTTTCCTCATCGCCTGTTGTTCATCTGAATGTTGCAATGTTTAGCTTTGCAACAGTATCGCTAAAAACATCAACATACGGGTGATGATGATGATGATTATGATGATGATGATGACAAGTATGGTGATGATGGTGATGAGGATGATCATGAAGTAGTTCTTTTTTTAAAATTAAAACAATTACTGGACTGTAGTATTTTCTATATTTTTCTTTAAAAAAAAAAAAAAAAAAAAAAACAAAGAAAAAAAAAACAGAACTTGTAAGAAGATTTTACAAGAAGATTTTATCGGTAGATTCTGCCTTTTTTCACGTACCAGGCAACCTACGGGTAATTTTAATCTTTGGATACATTTTTTTTTAAATAATAACAAAATCAATTAAGACAAATAGAATAAAAACGTAAAGCAGACAATGCAATAGAATGCAAAAAAAAGAAGATATGAGGAAAATGAAACGAAAGAAAGAAAAAAAAAGATAAAATACAGAATATTATTTTATTAGTTTATATTTGTAGTGATGTGGTGTGGTGGAGGGGTCAGATCTTGTGCCAGTGGGAAACTGTTCTTTGGTTGATGAGATGAAGTATCACCAACTTTTCCACTATATTTCTAAAACAATTTTAGCTCTACAAAAGGCAAAAAAAAATTGTTTGTTTGTTTGTTTGCTTTTTTTTCAAAAAAGATGCATAGAATGCAAAAAATCTAAAAGATATTGAAGACAGGCTTTATTATGAAGATTGGATCATTGGAGCAGTGATTATCTTTGCTTATAAAATGTGTCTATTGATGAAAACATAAATTTTAAGCACTGAGATTAGTTTTATTTTGTAACTGACTTTGATTCATCTAAAAAAAAAACAGAATAACAGATGAGAGTTTAAACACCATTGCATTATTTATTTTGTTATGTCTAAACTGATGTACAAACTTTAAATGATACAAGATCCGACAGAAGAGGATCTATTTGAAAAAGTAAGCTCATACTTCTGTTTTGTGTTTTCTTGCAGACTGCTGGAGTGAAGCTGAGCTGGGTCATGGTGCTCGGTGCACTGCCTGTTTATTAAAGACAGATATTTGTGGTGCTGTGTGTCGCTCGCCAAGGTCAACAACACAGCCGGCCTCTCAGCTCTGCTCCAGACACACAGAGTAACCCCTGAAGCTACAACAGTGTTCATTGGAAAGAGCACAAATCACCCTCTGACCTACTCTTTTGTCAGTTTTTCTATTATTATTATTTTTATTTTGCTTTGGATTTTGCTTTTTTTGTTAATTTTGACTCAGGTTTCAATTTTGTATTTGTTATAAAGCACACAGTTTCCCTGCTAGCTAAAATAGCGCGTATTCACAATGTTTTACTGCGCTCATGCACACATGAGCCTTTTTCTGCCCAATCAGGTGTTGATTTAGGCCGTCGACGCTGCGGTCAGTTAGCTTAAAGTGCCACCCTGCACTATGTGTGAGTGAGCTCATGCAGCAGGACACACACTCAGTCCAGCCTCAGACAGCTGCAGGGGAAACTACCCTCATTGTAGCCGTCTTGTGAGACCTCAAAGACGGGTGTCATGTCTCCACTCTCCCAAAGGCCTGCCTGTTATCTCACATGACACCAGATATAGATACAGAGAGGGAGAGGTGTGCATCTCAGTTTAAAACATGTACTGTATAAATCACATGTCATTACAGAGGTCAGTGGCTGAGGAACGCCATTGGCTGGTTTCATGGCGGGGGCCAGTCTGGTTGGAGGAGAGTGGATTTATCTCGCCGTTGGATCTCAGGAGAGGCGGCCATATTTTATGTGACTAGAGATGTAATAACAGGCCTCTGACAAATCCCTGATGGCCTGGCTCTCCTGCCTCACAGAGCCAAAGCTGCTGAACAGAGGGCCATGAGCTGCTCTCTTATCACTGGGCTGTGCCCCTCAGAAAACCGTTTTCTCAAAGATTACGAGAACTTAATGTTCACTGAAGCAGAACTGGTGAAAGTGTTACATCCAACAAATCACGAACCTTTCATTTACCTATGGTTGTGTGTCTAAAAGTGCAGTATAAACCATTAAATAAACATGGCAGGTTTTAGTACAAAGTATATGCACCAGAAAATTAAGGTGAACGAAAAACACTCAGAAAAGAAAAAAAAACTACACATTCGTAGGAACAATAAGCTGAGCTCACATCAGCAAACATCCTAAATCACATCCTAGCTCAGGCAGTTCTTGTTATGCAACCATTAGTTTACAGTGGCTAATATTAGCTCACTTACAATGGGTTTTGTTTAAATATCTATCATTTAGTATCAAAAATGAACAGTGTTCATAAAAAATGCTGGGTACAAAGTGAGGGCCTTGATAGAGGACGATCTGGAAAACAACAAATTCTGAATCATTTTTATGTAGAAGGTAAAAGATGTATTTATGTGCTGTTTAAAGGAGTAAATCCATCTCAATGCTACAATAATGTTATTGCATTACATACAATTTGTATGCTCTTTATCACCAAAATCATAAACGTCAATACAATTGGTAATGTAATTAAACAGAATATGTTGTACTGCTCTAGTTATTGAAGGTGGATCCAATTCTATTAATTCTGCTGGGAAGTGTTTCCAGCAAAATATGCTTCTACTTTTCTTTTTTCCCCGATTGTAGAGCCTTGAAAACATAAAAAAAAAAATAAAAAAAATTAAAAAAAATCAACGGATTTGTTTAAAAAAGCACCTTCAAAATACAAGAGTTTACAAAGTGCATTGACAAGTGCAAACGAAAATGTAAACAAAGTAAGAACCTCCCCCTCCTTAAAATAAATAAATAAATAGATAAATAAATAAATAAATAAATAAATAAATAAATAAATAGATAAATAAATAAATAAATAAATAAATAAATAAATAAATAAATAAATAAATAAATAAACAAACAGCAGAAGAACTGAAATAAAAACAAACACTCAAACAACATGTTAGCATAATGTCACAACATAAGAAACACAAGGACACAACATCAAATGAGACATGATGGGAAAAATAGCTGTCAAAAATTTTCAGGTGTATGCATGATATTTCATTCTGCAATATGAATCTAAAAATATAGAACAGTAACAAGCTGGAGAAAGCGAAGTAAAAACAAAAAAATAAAGTCAAATCCTTTAAGATACATGTGCTGAAAATTGTACATTTGCTTCAATTTGGTGAACTATGCCTTTACAGACAAACCTGTCCTCTTTCATAAGGATTTAAACCAGACGAATAAAAAATAATCAAAAGAAACTAAAAAAAAAAAAAGAAACAAACAAAAAATTAACTAAAAATAAAAAGGTTGAAGTACTATTTTAAACTTAGATAAATGCGAAAAAAGAAGAAGAAGAAGAAGAAGAAGAAAATAGTGGCGCAGCAGTCACTAAATGAGCAGGTCTTGGTTTTCTCGACTCACAGGACTCAGAGAAGTCAAAACAGGTGCAAAGTCCCCAAAGAAACACAAGAAGAGCTGAAGTGACCCCATGTGGAGCGTCTAAAGCAGAGTTACCCTCTGCCTTAAGAATCCTTTTCATGGTCTTTGACTGAAGTAACACAGAATACTCTCACTTATATGGACTCCATAAAGAGCCAGTCACTCAATAAATACTTTGACAACAATGATTTAACACCAAAGAGGCTCAAACTGTGTTTTGTCTCTTCTAAAAAGCCAAGCTGAGCTCCATCAGATCTGTTTTCTGTGTTCTACCTGGTGGAGCAGTTTTTCCTCTCACACCCGTCTGCCAGCCGGTAACAGACCGGCTGCACGGCCCTCATCACACTGCTGTGGTTTGGGGCCTGTACACTTGTTGTTGGCTCAGATTGAACATTCCTAATTTACAGAAAGCGCACTTTGAAGCAGCACATATGCAGCCACAGGAAATAGATCCACGCGAGGCCAAAGTGGACCACTTATTTGCCTCTGAAACATGTTTCACCTGCTCTTTATTCACTCTCTCTTCATTTTTAAAAACAGGAGAAGATGAAAATAATTACACTGGAGCCTCTTCTATAAGCAGTTACCCCTTTTGTTTGTCTTCACCCTCGCAGGCTCCTGATGGATCCCTCCTCCAGCAGTAGACAGTGCTTCATTTGAATGTTCCTCCTCTCTCATCTCTCTCATCTACACCTCATCATAAAGCACAGTAAGCAGTGATGCTGAGGGATGGTGTTATTTGGGATGTCCAGGGTGGAAAAAGATTATTCACCGCCTTTGGTAATAAAAACCGCCGGAGGAGAACTGCAGAGAATTATGACAACAATCCTTTAGTTTTAATCTGTGGAGGCTGGTTTTTCATGCAGAGAATAAAGAGACCTGGAGCTGAAAAACAACAGAAAATCCAATTTGTCACATTCAGAAGTGTAAATACCAAATGCATTTCTTTTGATTGCTTGTGTGTTCAATTATATATCAAACAGAATCTGGTTATTTATTACTTCCTGTTTAGAGCTGGCTGTAGGTGGCTGCTTCACTTTTTCTAACCATCCTCTCTTCTTCTTCTCTCTTTTTTTTTAAAGTATCTGTTTCTTTCTTTCAGAACAAAGTCGATCTTTTACGACTCAAACATTTAAGGAGCATAAGTCCACCAGGCCAGCCTAATTACATGAAGTGGGAGTGTGTTGTGTTAATTCAATGCCCATAGGGGCTTCTCCAATATGGCCGCATGGGAACAAATGCTGACAGGTCAGCTGTTCTCTCTGTGAGGAGAGGAATGTCTCTCTTTCTCCTCCTCACTCCCTCTTCGTCATCCTCTCCTTCCTTTGTCAATTATTTTCCTCCCTTTTCTTCATCTCCCTCTCTCACTCTTCTTTCTGTCAAGTTTCCCTCCCAGCACACACACACACACACACTCCCATACACATGCGCACACACAAACATTGTCTTTGAGAGATGGCCTCTGTCTTTCAATTAGCCTGCGATGGCCCTCTTACAAGGCTGGCGTCTGGCGAGTACGGCCCGCAGCAGATGCTGCTGTGGATTGGCCGTTCATCTGCAGCCTGCAGACTGTATTGAATACTCATTAGGGTGGAGCTGACTATTCATGACAGGAGAAGTGGCTTTGTGTGGGAGGAGATGCTACTACATCAGTTATCTTTATTCTCTTGTTCTCTGTGGGGTTTTTTACAGTGTGCAGAGTGTGTGTGTGTGTGTGTGTGTGAGTGGAGGGGGTGATTACGAGGATAAACAGATAATGAATGGTGTCTCTGTTTGGCTGTCACTGGAGGGTGATTTCTTTAAGTTGTTTAATTGTTGTTTTATTATTACAGTGTTTTGATCAACTATAAAGAAGAAAAAAAGGAAACAGAGACCAGCACAGCCCCCCCCCCCCCCCAGGTGGGCTGAAGACCACGAGCTAGTCTGTTGAGTTTGTATATGATTTGTCGACTCACAGTGGGTACACACATGAAGCACCTGGCAACCCTGCACAGAGGAATATGGTGGCTGCCATGAGCATACAGCAACACACACACACAACCATATGCCCTCATTGTCATTCCAATGAGCTCGGACAACATTCACTCTACCCTCCTTTCAGCAGTCACTATCAATACAAACCCCATGTGGAGGGGCCTGGGTCAAGAGGATGACTCTCTACAAAGTGGCCCGAGCACACACAGAGCCGGCACACACACACACATATGCACTCACTTGCACACACTGCTCCTCCTCCCCTGGCGCTCCTGAGCCCCCGTAGGCTGGACTGAGGAAATGTGAATTAGCTTCATCAATGCAGAGGTTAACATTGCGCAAAGACGATGTTGACCCCTCGTTGTATTCTTGGTTTGATGTCTTTCTTAGGGGCCAAACACTTATGAATAAAAATGGCGAGGGGAGAGGTTGACAAAGGGATTTGCCTGACTAATGCGGAGGGAAAACCCCGGAGGGAGAGCCTGGTTAAGCTGAACACCGCTGAACCCCCCCCCCCCATATATTATCAATCATAGAGAGGCTCACACAGCGTTGTTATTGTTTCTGCCATAATTGAGTCACAATAGCTTTCATTTGTCTCTGATAAAAAGTGTCTGCATTCATCATGCTAATGCTGTGACACACATGAATATTACACATGGCAACCTATGGCGCCTTCTTTAACATGTTCCATTAAAATGTGCAGGAAACATATGTGCCGCCTGGTTGTGAGTGTATGATAACAAACGATTAGATTTTACTTTCATGAGTGGAAATTAAAGGGTCATTACAACTAAACCACAAATATAACCCTCCCTGCTGGTGATGTGATGCCTGGCAGATACTGTTTAATTTATTTATTCATATTTTTTTTCCCAGCAATGTAAATAAAATGTAAGTCAGCAGAAATTTAAGTGTGGTCATCATCACTGAACAGAAAAAAAAGAAGCGATGCTCAATTATCAGAAACATAATGACTTATTCTGGAGAGCTCGCTTTAAGTACCAACAGTGTCCAAAGGGACTATTTCTCTTTCAAGGGTCGTTCCAGTGTAAAAGTTCATGTTGTAGCCGGCATTGAACTGAAATCTCTGAAAGCAAGTTTTTAGTGAATTTTAAAGCTTCTGTCAGGAACTTTCTGTTTGTGTTGATTTAGGCGCCCCATTTGTTCAGTTTCAGTGTGTTGTAAATAGTCTGGCCTTGCCTATCCTCTGGCAGAACATACAAGCATTACTAATGATGACAAAGTAACCATCAGGGTTTTTGCAAATAGTTTATTTTGCTTTAATAAATCTTTATGAGAGCTCACTGTTAATTTTAATCTATTTTATAACTGGTTTAAAATGTCTCATAAGAACTTTAAGTTTCAAAACCTGAACTGCTTACACTTTGTCTTATTGGTGTAGAGGAGAAATATCAGTGTTGGAAATAACAGTGTTAAGAATTACAGCGTTAATAACGCTGTTAATTTTTTCCAGTTGCAGGTAATCTAATTAATTACACCTTTACCATTACCAACAGAAATGTGGCGCGTTAGGCACAGGGCAGAAGCTGCAAATAGGTCCAGAAAGATGTGCAGGTCCAGAGTGGTCCGTCAAGTTAAAACTGGCGTTTTTAGGATGATAGTACAGTCACTACTTCAGCGTCACTGATGTAAAAGGCAAGAACATAAACATGAAATGTGCATTACGTCCCAGAGCAAAACCCGCTCAAAAATTATTTCACATATTTGAAGATGTTTGGCAAATATTTACTTTCCCTGGAAACTAATTTACATTTATGAATTCCGTTACTATTTCACTTATTAATATTTTATTAAGAAAAGTAACGAGTTATTATAACTACTTACTTTTCAAAAGTAATTTGCCCAACACTGATAAATATATACTTCAACTTCCAAAGGAAGAGAAGAGGATCTCTCAGAAATACATCATACATATATATATATACATCATATGTTCCTCGTCCGGAAGACCTGAAAGCCAAAGAACAATCTTCCAGATTTTTGTCTTGCCTGAAAAAAACAAAACAAAATAAAATAAAAAAATAGACAATATGCTTTTTCTTCTGGTGAGCTGAAGTGTTAAATCAGAAATGTTTCTGAATTTCTTTTCTTTAAAATAAACAAATAAACAAAATAAAACAAACAACAAAAATAAATAAATAAATAAATAAATACATAAATACATGCATACATACATACATACATACATACATACATACATACATACATACATACATAAACAAACAAACAAACAAACAACAAATAAATAAAAAAATATAAATAAATAAATAAATAAATAAATAAATAAATAAATAAATAAATAGTTTGTGTGAGGTGACAGCTCAACTCAGCATTTTCCATGACAGATGAACAGAATCAGCACTAATTTTACAAGCACCTTGGAAAGGATTTTCTAGCATCCTCCATAAAAGCGTTGATGGTCAGAACATAAACTACAGAAATCCTGGGGCAAGAAAGGTGAGGCGGGTCGTCAACCTTTAACCCCGATATAATTGAAAAACATGTCCGTGTTGGTTGGTTACACAACGATACTGAACAGTTTGTTTTAAAACGTGACACCTCAATCAAAGACATTACCTGTGAGCGTTCAGAGGCAAAGGTGGCTTGTTTTATCATCAGAATGCTTCTTCAGTGACTTTTTCACTACTGTAGATACAGGTGCTCATCTTTATCCTTTTTTTGTGTGTGTGTGCAAACAAATTAAAGACTACACACTCCCACACACACTTGCACATTTTCTGCTCCACAGGGCCCGGCCTTGTCTTTATGAGTTTATTAAAAGCGTCTTGTTTTGTATCATGCTCTCCCAGCTAGGAAACCATATCCCCAATATATCACACTGTTATTGTAGGTAATTAAGTCCAAAACTTGGTGGCTTGCAGCGCCCGTTGTGCATAAGCAAAATTGACCATTTTAATTGCAAAGGAAATATTTTCCTGCACTTTATCTAGCGTGAAAGATAGTATTACTCTTCTTAATATTGAAGGAGGAGGAGGACCCGCAGAAGATAGCCCAGGCATTCATTATACTAACAGTCCCCTTTAAAAATGAATGGTAATGAGACACAACAGCTATTTACTTTGCTTTAATGCTGTGGCAAGTAGCTAGCTGGACCCCCCTCCTTCCTGTGAAATCCCTGCTGCTGCCCAAAGCTTTTTAAATCTTCAGACTTGTTACACTGAAAAAATCAACATTGCATTAAAAATTTAAGAGAAACAAGTCGAGTCGGGATGAGATTCAACTCATGCTGATTATCCTGCTAATCAGTGCAATACAGCATCTGCTTTCTGCTGCTTCTGCCTGCCATGCTCCCCTTAACCTTACATTTTTCATCAGTAATATGGAGGGGAAAAACACCTCTTCATCCATCAATCATGATTTCCTCCCTTTTTCTGTTTTCATCTCGTCTTGTCTGTCTCAGTGTGCAGTGTTTTTCAAGCCCAATAACCTGCTTCTCTCTTTCTTTCTCTCCCCAACAGATGAGTGTGGCCTGGAGGAGGAGGGCTGCCATTCATCCAGATCTGCGCCTGTTCCTGCCGTTTAAACCCGAGCAGGCTCGACTAATGCCCCTGCCTCACTTCTCCGCCACGCTGCTGCTTTATAGGCTTTGTTTGAGGCAGCTCCTTTATTTCCCCCTCAATCCATCTCTCTCATTTTTTTTCTCTCCTCCTAATTCTCTCTTTGTTTTCAGTTCCTCTCACTACCTCTTCTCCCCTTTTCTCTCGTGCCTTCATTTACCTGTTTTACCTTCACATCCTTCCTTAGCATTTGCTTTCTCCTCTTTCTCTTCTTCTTGTAAGAAAAAAAAAAAACAGGGGCCTTAGACGAGAAGTCGGTGGCGTTGAGCCGAAGAGGACACACTCCACTTAGATAAATATCCCCATCGCTCTGAGCAGAGCCAGGGAGATTTATTCATCCGCCGAGCTGGCAGAAAATTGACTTGTTTCATGGGGGCAGGCTAGTGACGCATCGCCATGAGAGGCAAAGAGACAGGAGGGAAGGAAGGAGGGAGGGGAGAAGGAGATATAAAGAATGATAAAGAGAGGAGGCACATGGAGAGGAAGAGGGAGAAAGGAGGGAAAGGAACACGGAGGAGAGAAACGAGGGGAAAAAAGCGATTTAGAGAGCGGGGAGGGAGAAAAACGATAAAGAGAGATGAGAGAGAGTGATGTCCCTCCCCTTGTACCAGAGGATAAAGCCAGTGGGGTGGTGAAACAGTGATGAGGGAAATGGTACAGCTGACATTTATATAAGAGGATATTGATGAAGCAGAGACAATAGCAGACTCAATCCACTCCTCCTCTTCCTCTTTTGCCTTCTTTCTCTTGTTTACTACTTTTCACTCCTCCTCTGCTTGTCTTTTCTCTCCTCAGCTCTCTCTGTCTTTGGACTGACAGAGCGCTGTTATTGGACACTACATCCTCATTGAGAGAGAAGGGCCACAACCTTGGGTGACTTAAGACTACAGCAGCCAATGCATCACAGTGATAATCTCTAGTTTTCTTCCTCAAGAACACACACACACACACACACACACACACACAAAGAAAAACACAGGCACACATAAATACACACTCTCCAGCCAGAAAAACTACAGCCTTTCTGTGTTTCATATCGCCTCCATGCTAACACAGCAAATAGAGAGGAGACAAATGCTGCCTCCCTTTGGCTTCTCCAAAGTAGTGGAGTGAATGGAGGTGTGTGCGTGTGTGTGTGTGTGTATGTGTGTGTGTGTGAATGTATTTGTGTGTACTTAGGTGTATTTGTGTGTGTCTGTAAGTGCGTATGTGTTCTGGGAGCGATGGGGCGTGGAGGATTTCTGCTTGTATCAGCACCTGGGCTGCACTGAGAGAGAGGTATACAGGGGAGAAAGATGGGGGAACTGGGAGTCTGCGTGTGTGTATGTGTGTGTGTAAGATAGAGAGACAGGGAGAGAGAGAAGGTAGGGTGGGGGTGGCTTACAGAGAGTGGAGTATAATTTAGTCGCACCAAGGCTCAAGGCTCATGTCAACCTTGGATAGGGACCCAGGATGATAATTTGAATTGGGAATTAAGTCACCAATCAATGGTTATGCTTATGCTGAATCAGTGGTTTATTAAAGGGAGAGAACTCAATCATCTGGTTGTGTGTGTGTGTGTGTGTGTGTGTGGTTGTGCGTGTGTGTGTGCATTTGCACATGCGCAGCTGCAGCTACAGAGGTGTGAGAATTTGTAAGCTTCTTTTCTACATGCACATGTCGGATGCTATTTATTTACAGACTGCTTACAGCTACACTATGATGTCGACGGTCCAAAAAGGTTCCAGTGCAACCAGTATGTCCAACAAAGTCCTCTGAATAATACGGCACTTTTTAGTCTCTGTCATTCAAAACACTTTAAGTCACTGTAAAAAGTACTCAACTGATTCGTTAGCTCTGCTTAATGGGTCTTTAATCGGGGTTATGGTGTGCTTAAGTGGACGTAAAGCATGCAGTAAGGGTTCACCTTTTATGTCTGACTGTACACCAATATGGAAGACGTCCCTCTGGTTCTTTTTACTGTAAAGAAAAGGAAAGAAGTCTAAATCAGTCTAAAATCACTCTGAGGCACATTGCGCACATTGTACTTACTAGCATAGTGCTAAAATTTTTACAGCCGCTTTGCACGCACTGGAAATGATGAAAAAAATTCCCAACCATACACAGGTATTCTTCTTTTATTCATTAATTGCAAACATCATCCATCATTTGATCTGTTCAAGCCCTGTCCGCTATGTAGCCAAGATGGTGACCAGTGAAGGTGAGAAGTTTCCAACGTTCCACACACAACACTTTTTGACCATCTTGAGTAGGGTTGCAAAGTTCTGTGAATTTTTAGAGTTGGAAATTTTCACGGGAATTTTAGGAAATTAATGGGAATTTTCAGGAATCTGTATTAATTGCATTTACCGGATCATAAACACATATAAATATTAAACAACTTGTTTTGTTATAAATTGACATGCATGCAAACACATCTAATGCAATATTTTAAATCAAGCTGATAAGTAAAAAAAAAAAATCCCCAAATTTCCGAGACAAAATTTTCCGGGATTTGTTTTTCAAAAAGATTAATTTAAGTTGAAGGCAACAAAACCCTAAAAATTTTCCAGTATTCCTGAGCTTAAATTCCCATGGAAATTTTCAGGAACCTTTCTGAAATTACCCTCCTCTGATTCGTTCATCTGGTATAAAACATTGAGGGAGCAGAATTTGTTAACACAGCGTTTTTTTTTGGCACAGCAGTTAGCGCTGCTGCCTCACAGCAAGAAGGTCACCAGTTTGAATCCCAGTTTGCCTGGTGGGCCTTTCTGTGTGGAGTTTGCATGTTCTCTCCGTGCATGCATGATTTCACTCCTGATACTCCGGCTTCCTCCCACAGTCCAAAAACATGATCATCAGGTTAATTGGTGATTCTAAATTGCCTGTAGGTGTGAGTGTGAGTGTCTCTGTGTGTCAGCCCTGCGATGGACTGGTGACCAGTCCAGGGTGTACCCTGCCTCTGCAATGAGACAGCTGGGATAGGCTCCAGACACCGGCATTTCCAGAACAGGAGAAGCGGTATGGAAGATGAATGAAGCAATGAATGAAAAACTAACACTTGCACATAACTCCTTATGATAAAAATGAACTGCTGTGACATGTTTGAGATTGTAAGTCTGAAAGTGTATTTTTATTTTACACTCTGACTCATGTTCCATCTTATTTAACGGATGAGGCAGGGTGGATGCTCCAGAGTTTTTGGCTTCACTATTGTAGAAGGAGTCGTGTTGTCCCTCCTTTATACAGCGAAGTCTGTGCCTTTGATGTAGCATGTTTTGGTAACATCATGCATGTTATTGTTTTGCTTTGTAAATACCATCATGGGGATTTTCCTTCAATTCTGATTAAATTTGTTTTGGGAGAAAAATTTAGAACAATTGTGTGAATATTTTTGTTTTGTTAGATAGTATAGTTTGTGATGGTATTTTGTGCTAAAGCATTCATGTGACAGATGTTCTTCATCCATCCTCTTTATTCATCATATTGGGGCTGCATAACTGTACTAAGCAGAGCTCCTTTCAACAAGGACACAAACCTCACAATAACATAATTGTGCTTAAACATAGTGGATGAATTCTTGGTAGAAAAAGGTATTGTATTAATGGTTGGGGAAAGGAAAGTTCTGGTCATTGCCGAGTTCTTTCAAGGTAACACAACCTCCCCCTCTGCTCCTTTCACCCCCTCTTTTAGATGAGCTGGGCTGATTCTGGTATTATTGATTCTAGTTTAACCAGTATGCATTATATTGAATTTCATTTCAAAGCTTTTTACTGCAATTCAAGCTTTGCATCCATGAAAGTAGTAGTTTGTTAACCCCTCCATGGTCATTTGCCGAGCGGAAAGCGATGTATTTCTTAATAATGCTTCATTTGGAATCCATAAAACTCACTCATAAAACACTCAAATTTGCAATTTTGCAGATTTGCAAATCTTTGATGAAGTGAATTTCAGTGTTTCCACGTAGTTCTTCTTAAATGCACCGTATATGAGCTAGCTTCAGTTTTCAAGCTCCAAGTCTAACAACTATGACAGCTTAATATTCAAAACAAAGGTTTTTCTGTGTAGTTTTGTAGGGCTTTCTAGTAGTTAAAGTTGTACGCTGTGAAAAGAATTAGGTTACGATCCAGTTCTGAAGCTCAATACCTCTACTGTGATTTAACATGGCACAATTGTAAAACATCCCCAAACAAACACACACTGGTCACAAATGACCCCGGGTTTCCTTGAGGGATGGTTAGGTGTGTGTGAGTGTGTGTTTGTGTGTAATCTCCTCATATAGAGTGTGTACCTCTGGAGTCCGGATAAATGTGAGTGGCAGCCGTGTTGGAGAGGCACCGTGACCTTCTCACTCTGGACTGTAACTCAATCAGAGCTCAAGGCGTGACACGGTAACCCTGCGTGGCAGGAAGCGGGCTGGCTGCAGCTCTCTGCTAATGCTTCCACTAACGGCCGTGACTGCAGCATGCTCAGATCCCCCTGGAAAAATAAGCTGCTCCAACATCAGTTCCTTAAGACGGAGAGATAAGCCTGTTTCCGTGATTCACTGCAAAATGTGTGTTCAGGATGACAAGTTCACAGGTTAACGTCTCTCAGGTTACAGGTTCATTAAGGGAATTAATGATGCTTCTGTTGCAGCTGGATTAAGAGAGTATCTGCTTTCCCCTCAGGACGCCCTGCAGAAAAGTCCTTTGGAAACATTGTGCATTAAGCATGATTATTTTAAATGCCCTGTAAACGGACAATGGCCACTTTAGAGCACATGAGGCTGCGTGTTGATTTTTCTCAGGCTATAAGGTGGCATTAGTTTAGCTCAGTAACACTTGTAGATGTTTAGATAAGAGAAGCTAGCTAATCTGATTATGTGCAGTTCATCTCTGAGTCTAAGAGGTGCAGGCTGGCTGTGTTTCATCAGCTGCTCTGAGGAACCACACAGCTTAGGATGACGCTGTTACTAACACCTGCAAACTCACTGCATATGTCTGTGTGTGTCTCTCTGTCATTCAGGAGTGTGTCTAAGAACTGCCCTCCTCCTGCTGTTTTCTCAAAGGTGTTTCTTTTTTTCAAAATACTAAATACATTTACCTGCATGACATTATAAAAAATATTCTACTGTTTATTGAGCACATTAAAGATAACTTCATTTAATTTAACCAACAAAACACAGAGAAATACCTGTTTGACTCCTAAAATTTATTTGGCTAGCATTTAGCTAAGGTGCAAATTTTTTAAGGATATGGATGATATGATTTATATTTTTTTACTGAACAAATGCTGTAAAATGTCCCAGCTGTCTGAAGCACTCAACCCCTAGATTCTCAGTAACTTTGAGGACAATCAGTAATAAAGTTGTCTTTAATATTTTATATTTTTGTTATTTTTCCAGTTGTTAGTTGCCAAGAGAACAGTTTCTTGTTAAACAGTTTCACGTTTATTTTCAGTATTGCCTGTGGTTGTCACTGTGTCTACAGCTGGCAAATATACAACCCCAATTCCAATGAAGTTGGAACGTTGTGCAAAACATCAGTAAAAACAGAATACGATGATTTGCAATTTTTTTTAAATCTATATTCAATTGATTGCACTAAAAAGACAAGATATTAATTGTTCAAACTGATAATTGTTCAAACAAATATTCACTCATTTTGAATTTGATGCCTGCAACACCTTCCAAAAAGCTGGGACAGGGTCAACAAAAGACTGGGAAAGTTGTGGAATGCTCTAGAAACACATGTTTGGAACATTCCACAGGTGAACAGGTTTAATTAGAAACAGGTGAGTGTCATGACTGGGTATAAAAGGAGAATCCCTGAAAGGCTCGGTGTTTCACAAGCAAGGATGGGGCGGGGTTCACCACTTTGTGAACAACTGCATGAGCAAATAGTCCAACAGTTTAAGAACAATGTTTTTCAACGTTCAGTTGCAAAGAATTTAAAGATTTCATCATCTTCAGTCTATAATATCATCAAAAGATTCAAAGAATCTGGAGAAATCTCTGCATGTAAGTAGCAAGGCTGAAAACCAACATTGACCCCTCAGACAGCACTGTATTGAAAACCAACATCATTGTGTAAAGGATATTACCACGTGGACTCATCACTACATCTACAAGTGCAAGTTAAAACTCTACCATGCAAAGCAAAAGTCATTTATCAACAACACCAAGAAACGGTTTCTCGGGTTGGCTTCTCCGGGCCCGAGCTCATCCAAGATAGACTCAAAAGCCAGCATCTGTGATGGTATGGGGGATGGTCAGTGCCCATGGCATGGCTAACTTGACCATCTGTGAAGGCTCCATTAATGCTGAAGGTACATACAGGTTTTGGAGCAACATATGCTGCCATCCAAGCCACGTCTTTTTCAGGGACGTCCCTGCTTATTTTAGCAAGACAATGCCAAGACACATTCTGCACGAGTTACAACAGTCTTGCTTCGTAGTAAAAGAGTGCGGGTACTAGACTGGCCTGCCTGTAGTCCAGACCTGTATCCCATTGAAAATGTATGGTGCATTGTGAAGCGCAAAATATGAAAACGGAGACCCCATCAAGCAAGATGTTTTAAGAAGTCACTGTTTAGATCAGGTGTGTATGACAGAAGATCAGGGCCATGTTAAAGACGATCAAAATGTAGAATTCAAGAGTAAAGTTACAAATTTATGAGAATGAACTTGTACATTTAAAACCTTAAATTCATAAATTTATGAGAAACAAGTTGCAAAATTGTGAGATTGAAGTTATGAGAATGAAATCATAATCCTAGGACATTAAAGTTGAGGTTTGAAGTTGTAATAACAGGTTATGTTTGATCCGTCTGTAGTGTTAAACAGCATATAGGGTGATAGTAGGAGAGCAGCCAGCTGCCTGCATGAAAACAAAGAATGGGTCAGTTTGTGAAGTTAAACTCAACAGCTGAAGACAAACAGCAGTTGTAGAAGTGTGCACATGCTGCCTATTAGCCTCCCCGTCTTCCAAGTAACATCTTTCTTGCACATACGGTTCATAATCCTGACAATGTGGTGTTAATATCTCTACTAAGGTTAATTTTACAAGATGCTCCATAATTCCTTATTGTAGTCCAGGCTGCTCTTATAATCTGTCCCTTTACCCTTACATAACAGGTTAACCACATGTTAAAATTTTGACCTTATTTCAATATCTTTCTGACTCTATCTTAGACAGTCTCCAACTTGAACCAAGAAAAAGTGAAGAGTGTGGTGTCAGAGAAAGTTTTGGACATTAACACATGAAGTGCATGTCATCCCAAGTTGTGAGTGGTATTCTATTGTTTTCATTAGCTCTTTTCATACTGTGAAACAGCGCCCTGATGCAGCTCTGCTGTCATTACACCTTTTTACTTTCATATTGATCCCGCAGTGGCAAAGAAATGGCCTCCCAGTGTGTGATTTCTCCTCGCGTTACAGCATTATGGAAGCACTGGAGGTTGACTAACAGGGGATCTTTACATACGCACACACGCATACACTCACACTCACACACACAGTGCTCTGCCAGCTCACAGTGACCTTGTCTCGCCTCTGTAACCTCTCTGTTTCTGCCTCAAATGTAAAGCAGTGGGATGACTTAGTCCCACCATCACGCCTCTGAGACATTAAAAAAATGAGCCTTGGGTGTCATGGTACACTTAAGTAAAGTGCATTGCTGGCATTTTGGTTACCTAAAATGAACTGTTTTTGTTGTTGTCGGCTCTGTCTTTGAATCTCCAACAACTCAAACACAAAACCTTTGAGGCAGATTGTTTACAATCAGCAAGAAAGGAACATCAGCCATCGGCAGGGTTTAAGCATCTCAGAAGCTCAGTCCAAGGCCGATCTCCCTTAACACACCCATTCACTGGCATGAATGAACATGTACTCCTGTGCAAAGGTGTTGTAATAGTTTTAGAGACCTTTCATAAAAGAATAATGACTTAAAACCTCCGCGACGTGGACAGTATCTGGTCTTTTCCAAAGAAGTTTGTTCACAACAAACGAAACTGAAACATCACTCTTCTTGCAATCGACCACTCACAGCTAAACTGAAGCAAGTCATGAACATTCATTGATGACTTCTCCACCATCCAATAAGCTGTTAGTGTATTAAACTGATACTAGTTTCCATTAATAAATCTTGTTTGTGCCTCAAGAGGTAAGGCCAGAAAAACTACCCGTTAACCTGGAGGACAACAGAATTATGCGTATAAGAGTTCATCGTCAGCAAAGAGACAAAGCAAATCACCAAATGTGAGGTTGAAACGTGTCTTAGCGGTGGTATGGTTCTGCACTGTTAATCCAATTCCAGGTTGCATGTAAAAATAGAAAAACATGCCTTTGTGTTCATACATGTGGTGGAACAGGTGCAGCTTTCAAACGAGAGCAGCTCATTCTTTTCATTTCTCCCTGTGGGTCAGAGATCGTGAGAGTGGAGAAGGTCACTCCTATGAGATCAACAATCTTGGCCTTGATCGTAAACTTGGAGGTGCTGAGTATTAAAAAAAAAATGTCAGAAATTCACGTTTAGAAGTGATGGAGAAGCCCCCCGCCCCTTGCTTCGCTATGTATGATCCTCCTCTTTGTGCTATTTCAGTCTGCGTTTGTTTCTGTTGGACACACACGCAAAGTTTTTGAAGCGGATTACACGCAAAAGTCCGGAGAAATCACACACGGAGAAATGTGAAGTTGTGAAGGCATGCAGCAGCGCATGAACACGCAGCTCCGCAGTGAGGGTCATGTTTACTGTGTGACTGGTGTTGGGGAAAGGGCTTAGCGGCAGGTCGGAGGTCATGATGGAGGGATTTCATGGCTGATGCAGAGATTGGGACCACTTGTGAAAAGAGCGTGGCCTCATTGAAGTG
This sequence comes from Labroides dimidiatus, assembly GCA_030710495.1. NCBI lineage: Eukaryota > Metazoa > Chordata > Actinopteri > Labriformes > Labridae > Labroides > Labroides dimidiatus. The sequence continues at coordinate 31,661,995 of CM061145.1, forward strand.
CATAAACAAAGAGAATACCGAATGAACACACTGCGCAAACAGGAAAATCTTCATGAGGGGAAAAAGGGATGTTTTACATCCTGCCTGTTATAGATTAAAAACAAACTTTTTAAACCACAAAGTAGAAATATTATTTACAGTCCTTTCTTTCCTATCTCTGTTCTTCTTCAGATTCGCATGTGTTTGCGTTCTCCATTTGTCTCTGCTGGTAAACACAATTTAATATTAGAATAAATTACAAATGGAAGACTGATGCCTGCGATGGATTTTTCTTGCGGGAAGTTCAGGCTCCGCCAACATTAATGTCCCACGCCACCGTTGGAGGCATAAATCTCCTTTTCCCTCCTTTTTGCCTTGAATCATAGGGATATTGAATTACTCCCCTGCTCTACAAACATAGAGGCATTGTGCATTACATTGACTGATAAGCTGTCAGTGGCACTTTAACTTAGAGACATTCAAAGAGTAATACACCAGTTGAGGATAAACTAACCCCAGTCCCCTTAGAGTAAACTATGGTGCTGTCACGGTGAAAAATACAGCCGAGGCATTTTATATAACATGCAGCATCTGGCATCTGAAAACAGAGGAAAATACCTCTGAACAATGTGTGGTTTATGGCTGTTTTCATAGTGTGTGACAGTTTTACCCTTGAACATAAGGAAAGCTTGGATCAGAGGAAGAGAGCTTTATAAGGAGCAGAGATATTAGTTTCACTGTAATCTTTCGACTCTCAAAGAATTTTTGTTCCACTTTGATTCAGAAAACTTGATTCATCAACAACAAACAATGTTTTTCTTCCATCAAGACCATTACTAATGCATCCGTCATCCATGCAACAACACCAGCAGTCACACACTGTGCATGTGTGTGCAAACCTTCATAACTCCTGTGATGGATCAGTCTTATTTTTTGTACCTCTTTACCATATTTATGAGAGCAGCTAAAGGGCCTTTTCTTGCTACAATCTGGGAACGACCATTAACGCTCGCAGACGGACCAATGGGAGCGAGCCATTTCTCACTTGTCGGAGCTGGCATGAGAGCCGGCCGATCCATCATGGCAGGTTTGGCGGCAGTGAGACTGTTGGTACTGTAAGACGCGGTGCTTCAGGGTGGTCTGTCCAATTCCACATCTGCATGAGAGACCCTGACAGAGCAGCTGTGGAGGCTGAGTGTGTGGTTGTGTGTGTTTGTGTGGATGTGTGAGTGTGGTTGGGTTGATGCTAAAGTGCTGCATTGTTACTGTCTGCCTGAATGGGCACAGACCGGAGACAATATTACACCATTAATAAAGCATTGCTTATATTAACACAGGCGGAGTGAGGAGGGAGGACAGTCCTCAGTGAGGTCTGCTGTGTCTTGTTGTTTGTTTTTTTTTATAGTATATTTGGATTTACGATGTTGGAAATCAATAGTTACACAAACCAAAGCCTCGGCGACTTGGAGGTGTTTGTGAATGCAGTTCAGATTTCTCAGCTGGAGTTTCAGGAGAGTTTATACATCATTCTTTGACAGGTGTGAACATTTAGAATAAGAGTCTGTGTGTACTTTTATACCAGGATTACAAACAGGAAACAGGAAGGTTTTCGATGTTAAAAGGAAGAGAAACTTTGGTTTAGTCTAAAAAACTATGCAGCTCAGAAGCGTATGAATGTTTCAAAGACACAACATGAAATTGTTGTCCAGAAATGGACTACAGCTCCCAGAGCCGTGAGTTCAGACTTTTGTTGCACATAAAACAACGCCAATCTTGAAGTAAAAAATTGCATGTTGATCATCTTTTTTAAAGCATCTACGGAGCTGACTTACCACATTTTCTACAACAGCAGTGATATGTAACGCACAGAGGGCTTATCTTTTGAATATTGCTGCGGAGGATTAATTCAGTATCTTTAAATCTAAGGCCTGGCGTGACAAAGAGCCGCTTAAAGGTACAGCCGTAAAAATGTGATATAGCAAAGGACTGCCACTGACTGAGAGGCTGAGGGAGGACATAAACAAGACGGATGCCCGTCCCTGTTAATATAACATAAAGAGTGAGCTGCAGAAAATAAAACACCCCATTGTAATGAAATGCATTTACTGCAGCACAGGCTTGAAATCAGGCGGAAGTGAGCGCAAATGTCAGAAGCGCTCTCCTGTTGAGCCGTGCGACAGAATTAAGAGGCCTGATATCTAATCCATTTCCTGTGAAACCGGCGGTGTAGAGGACATCAAAGAGAGTTAAAGGGGATTCAGTGAGAGCTGCTGGAGTGGCGAGGCGGTGAAATATGGCACATTTGGTTTCTTCTCTCCCCCGGCACTGGGCCTTTGGAATAATTAGAGCCTAATTCTGTCTAATTAACGGACTCAATTACTCCTGAAGAAAGCTCATCAAAAAGATGGCGGGAAAGCAGAGAAGAGAATGGTAGCGTTTTTTCTTTAATTAATGAACTGAGTTGAATAACGGCCATGGAATTAAACATTTCCCCCAATGTGTATGAATTGCAAATTGGAGCATCGTTTTTTTTACCGAGACGGGAGCCCAGGGGCTAACGCTGCTGTCAAGTAGCTTTCTAAAAAGTCAAAGCGCCGATGCAGCACTAACAAATTACTTAAGATTACCATCTTTAGCACATGCCGAGGTCCTAACGAATAGCAATGAATTAATATGCCGTCTGTGTTTCAGCACTCCCATTGGCTATGAGTTTCACTGATCCTAAAAGAGCCAATAAAACCAGCACCAGCGTGAACTTTATGGAACACTTTTCTTCCTGTACAATCGGCTGTCTGTCGATTGCATATTTCACATCCTTGAGACGTTGATATAAGTCTTGTTAAATTACTCAGCTGAGATAAAGCTGTGCATACACGAGTGTTTTCAGGGGTTGAAAACTTTTTATGTGCTATCAGGGCCGTGTGTACGAGTGCGTGTGTGTGTGTGTGTGAGCGAAAGTGCTGTGCTGTGCTCAGCAGCTTTAAAGGCCCAAGGGTCGGCTAAGCTAACTCACTGCCTCAGCACTCTTTAGCTCGGCTCCTCAACACATTCGCTGAGGCACTGGGAAACAAACTTAAAGGCCCAATATTACCGCCCATATGTAGACGAGGAGAGCAACACAACAGCACAGGAGGCATTTGTTTTTTCCTCTGTGTAACCACTGTTTTTCTGCAACCTGGCAGATCTTTTGCTACACATTAGGTACGTGTTTATCTAGCTATGACTTTATAGTGTAATGCTTTGAAGATTTACTGTTTTTGCAGTGTTTTTATCGTTTTGTTGTTGCATAGTCTCGGAGTTGGAGACCCAGAGGAGATGAGTAGAGAGGTGGGATGATCCCACATCAAACTGAGAATAGTTCCCGTCACCATATTGTCTCCTCCAGCCAAAAGTTTCACTTCTTGGCTCGGCTGCACGGAACAAACTGTTTAAGCTGCATAAAAAGAAAACTCCTTGATCCAAATGGAGGTCCCAAGGAGCATAAAAAATGTATGTATCTTTACTTTAAGCTCAGCACCACTGTTGCTAAACGCCTCAGTGTAAAATTAGCCACGTTGCTTGTTGAGATGATTGTGGAGAATTTTCTGCTGTTGTGGTTTTGTGCCATTATATTCTCCTCTGCTTAAGTAGAAAAGTCACATCAGGAACAACACACACACACACACTCACAGCTCACATAATGAATCACAGTACTGAGGTTAAAATCTGTGGGATTCATAAAAAAGGAGAGGAAAGAAATGCTTTAAATACAGGATCCACATTAAAGATTATTTTGTCCGTGGTTTTACATTTACAGACAAAAGTTTAAACTTTCAAGTTTGAAAATGTTGCAATTCGTAACAATCTCATTTTTTTCCTCTCTCTCTTTTGCTCTCTATCGTTTTATTTACAGAGACACTGATCGACTAAAGCCCCTCCAGTTCAAATTTAGAAATGTTTTTTCCCCATGATTTTCACATTCTAATTTAAATATGAAAGTAAAAGGGAGTAAAAAGATCAAGTGCAAATCCAAAACTTTGATTAGAAAAAAAAAACAGACAAAAAAAGATTTCCACCAATAATTCTGCTTTGCTAATAACTAATTTTTTTTATTTGACAACTTTAATACGGTGGCTATTAATGAGGAAATGAGTACAAACAGTTAGCCTCAATTTTACTTCTCCTCACAGATCAGAATCAGTCATTACCAACATTTTTACTTATAGTCTGTGGCATTAAATTCCACGTCACCTGTGGAAATCATTAAGGACACTCTTAAAATTCAAACAACACAACACTAATGCTCCTATGACTATGTATAACAACAACAACAATCATAATCATAAGAAATTAATAACTGATAATGATTTGTTTTCATGAATATTTTATTTGAAAAGTTATTATTATTATTATAAAACTGATAAACTTTTCTTTTAAATAACCAAAGATGTTGATAATAGTTTGTGCAACATTTCCAAGCATCCTAAGTTATAAATGACCAATCAGTGATTCAGGCTTTCAGAAATGTTTAATGTTAATTTGTTTGTTTTTTATTGTGTCAGTAAATAGATTGAGACTTTATATTCCAATTCCAGCATCACATATGAAATATTGCACTACTTTATACACTCAAAAATTAGTGTATAAAATGTATGATGTCAACCAAGGTTAGCTGAAAACAATAATTTTAGGGTCAAATAAATTGAACTTTGCTTTCAACTAACATGATACGTTAACATGGAACCAGTTGACAATAAATGTAATTAAGGTCAGTGTTTCGTCATTTTTTTAGTGTATGTCACCGTCCAGTTAATATCCTCTGGTACTGGATTTTTGTTGTATTGTACGAAATATACAAGCTGTATACTCAAGCCTCAGACTGCAGGGTTATAAAGGTTGTTGTTTGCATTTGTTTCTCAGACTAAACTACAAATCAATCAACAAAAAATGAAAACAGAGGCAAATCATTTAAAAAATAATCACTGACAAGTTTACACTTCATGTTGACATTTATGTCAGCTGAATTCTCTTTGAGACCTGAGATGCTGAGTGAAAGCCTCTCCTCAAGTTATCCCTCACTGTTTCAGCATTTTAGAGACAAAAAGACGAATAGATGGCAGAGATTTGATCTGATGTCAGAAAAAGAGAAGCCAGCCACACACACAAACACACACATACACACACACACACAGGCACACAAAGAAAAACACAGTTAAACTTCTTCAGGGCATTTTTTGCGAGGTTTCTTCATTTGGTGTTAGATGTGCCATGACACGCCTTGTTTACATTTGGAATTGGGAAAAAGGACTTTCAGATGATCCAATTAAAGTTGTCCCCCTCCAGAGACCCGATGCCCTTCCTCTCCTCAGCTTATTGGGCAGCACCCACTGAGAAAAAACATTTGACTGCATTAACAGTAAATGAGGCCAACTTGCTTTTGTTCATTAAAGCACCATTGTGTAGATGGCAAAATTGATAACAGTCAAGCGGCGTGTATTTCCAAATTTGCGCTCTTAATTTGACATTTTTCATATTTGGGGAGATTGGTGGTGATAATTGAATACATTTATAAAAACAAAAACAGATATTGTAACGGTTGGACTAGCAGTATAAAAAAGATGTATGATAGCCTGCTATTTCAGCACTGTCTCCAATGATCATCGTTTAGGAGCACCTACTGTGTTTTTAATATCCTGTAAATCTAATTAAGAAGCAATACTGTGGATTTGGGCTTGTGTGCAAACAAGTATTGGCCCACGACACCATTGTAGAAATTGAAATGAGAAACAAACTAAAACAAACAAATCTGAGCTCTCATAATTGTTTATGTCAAGACGTTAAAATCAATAACAAGCGTTTTTATTAGTTTAATCACTCTGCACTGGCTCCGTTTGAAGTGGAGGGCCCATTCCTGTGCATGTCCCTGGTGATATTTTAAAGCATCAGAAGAAGAGTTTGCAGGTAGACTGAGACAGATAGAGCATTTCTCAACCTAAACACATTCAAAGCACGAGAGAGGGAAAACAATACAGATGGCTGGGGCACCCCATCTGTTAAAGAAATGGTGCAATCTCAATCCAGAGGGTTGTTTCGCTTTTAGACTGAATAGCATGTGGCACGACATAAACAGTATTCCAGCTTATAAAAGGCTTCGCTGGTTTTACCATTTGTAATTAGCAAAAAATAGACGCTGGTAATTCGCCCTCTCGTAATAGCCTACAAGAAGTCATTAGTTCATCACATTAGTTTGCAAAGTTCACAGATAATTCCGGACGACGCAGAGAGCCAAACATAGCTCCCTCTGACGATACGGCTCCAGATAAAGTGTGTGTATGAGTGTGTGTGGAGTGAGATGTGTTGTCAGACATGTAGAGGCACATTTGGTGGAACGAGAACAACTTTTTTACTCTCGGATTCTCTATTTATCCGATTTTATGCAGCGCTAAAGTGAAGAGAAACGCACCAACAACACATACACAACATCACATTCACACACACACACACACACACACAAAGGGGCAGGTTCCACTGGGGGGCATCCATCTTATGGTAAGCACAGCTGAACCATTAACCTCATTAGTATAATGGTCACACATGAGTGGAATGCAGCTCCATGCTTCATGATGGCAAATTGATGCTGATACACTCCTAATGTTGCTTTGATAAATATAGGCAGGAGCAGGGAACTCACACAAAACTGGTATATATCATTGTTAATGAAAAGAAGCCACTGCAGCCATTAAAGTCTCCTGGCTGCTGATGGAAGTCTGTTTACAGACGGGTACACGAAGAGGTGACAAAGAAAAACGGATGAAGCGTTCTCAGCTCCAGACATGATCAAAAGGAGTGTTGAGGAATCATTTTTGACCTCAAACAGAAAGAGAACTCTGCTGAATTTCATTTCCTTCCTCTAACGGGCTCACAAGAAATTAAAGACACCCGCAACCTGCAAAGAACTTCAGACCTTTAGAGATTCTGTGCAGCATTCGTAGCCTTTTAAAGCCAGCATTGGTCTGCATATTGAGTTAGACTTCTGTCCTTACAAAGACAGTCAGTACGTCCACGGTGCGGTGCGCAGGCCGTCTGCCATGACGGGGAGTGTGAGGCTCAGGCTGCGCCCCGTTGTCCTGCAGGCACCCTGTTAAAAATGTCACTGCAGGGAACGAAATGGCCGCCCCGGGGCATCACGGCCCCCTTTTTTCCACGGAGATAGAACACAAATTGCATCCTGGCAGTCACGAAGGCTCTCCAAATGTTAGGTTTCAGTATCATTTCCTCCGCCCAGTGGCCTCAGAGAAAATAAATAAAGAATATGTTTATAAATATAAATACATTCAGAGGCGGCAAAACGTGTCCGATAGGGCAGTAAATGATAACCCGGCGGGGAGCCATGTGGAATGTGTGTTTATCCCTTTGGAAGGCAATGACCTCTATCCCTCCTGACATTTCCCGCCGCCCATCCCCAGCCAACACCAATAAGGAGAGAGAGCGCTTGTGTGTGCGTGTGTGTGTGTGTGTGTATGCTTGTGTGTGTCTTACTTCTTTACAAGAAGCTAACACAACATACCCCCGAGAGGTACCCTTTTCAGTCCGAGCCATAAAAACCACCAGCTTCAGCAGCCTTTGGAATCATTCAGGATGAAACATCGGCAGTTTGGTATTAAGTGTTTTTGATAAATCACTTTTATGAGAAATGCTCGGAAAACAAACCGCGGATAAACTGCAGCGGGCAACAGCGAGTGAACTGAAGGAGAAAAATGTCTCCAACACATTTGGATAGACATGTTCATTAGTCTTGCTTACTAACATATGGCACTGGGATGAAACAGAGCTGCTCGCCTGATAAAGGGCTTAGCTTAAAGATGCTACAGCACTCTCATCTTTAAGGAATTCACAGCAGACAGACAAGACAAAACAACGAGCAAAGAGTGTGAGGTGATAATATGAGCGAGCAGGAGGGGCTGATAGGTACAGGAAATTGTCGCACCACTCCTCCTGTTTGGCCTTTTGCCAAAGCTCCAGTTTGGTTTGGATCCCTGAAGCATTAGCATCACACGTTCAAGCTGTTCCAACAGCCTGAGCGCTAACGGGCTAATGGGCTAATGGCTAATGGAAAGACTGCATCACAGGCGCAGGCTCCGTCTCACAAAACTGGCCTGATAGTACAGACACACGGCAACAAAACTGAGCTACCATTAATGAATCTGTGGGAATACAAGTGTTACACCAATAAACCTGTTTTGCTAACATCTGCTTAGCTAATTTTAATTAGGACTATGCTAAAAAGAAAAAAAACTGAAAAGAACATTGAAACTGAGCTCACTTGATGAATGTACTTGTTTACAGACCTTTGGTAACTTGTTTTTGCTCCACTGGTTACAACCTGTAAACTTGCGTTAAACACCTGCATGACATGTCGCACAGTAAAATAAACTAGCTGCTTTAATGTTTGACGGTACCTTCTCTAACACAAATTGTCGAGTTGAGAAATGCTACGACGTTATTTTATGCAATGCCTTGTGAAAAACCTGAAGATATGAAGCGAGATATGTAACTCATGGTTTTATGAATCAGTCAGTGCTTTAATGATCAGTGGACTGCCTTTGGGTTGCCAGGTTGTGAAGCTTTTTATGGTCGGTTAAACTGTTTGACCTTTTATTTCAACAAAAGCGTTCTGGAAGAAAATCAATTCATTGACAGTCAATCAATATTTTTAAATGAAAACTGAATGGATTTTAGAAATTTGTTGAAAACCAAAAAACATTTGCAGGTAAAATTATTGTGACATGGGAAATACAAACTAATTCTAGAGAGGTTTCACAACATGGCAAGTTGAAATGCCATCCTAACACTTAATTCATAAAGCTCAGTGATTGTCAGTATGAACAAAAATATTAATTAAATCCTCAAAGCTGCTAATAAATGGTTCAGTGCCTTCAAAAATAACCCAAACCTTTTTAAACTTGTGTTATTCACAACCTGTGATGACCACCCGTGCTCTGTATAATCCTGTTAAAGCTTCTTTAATTTCTAAATATAACAAAGATTTTGCTCTTCCTTCCATAAACTTGCACACAAAAACGGAATCTCACTTTAATCGTATTTGAATGTATTTCCTGTAAGATACTGCTGAGCTAGATTAGTGAGATGAGGTAATTAGAGTCTCTATAAACCTCTTTATTTATTCATTCATTCATGAATTTATTTGCTCATTGAGATTTTTGTTGGTTTAAGTGGCTTGTGTTTTACTAACTGGGTGGACTGGTTAAGTTGTCACTGGTGTAAACTACTGCTATCTAGTGGTGTGAGGGCCCATTACAGTGCAGGCTGAGGGAGTCTCCCCACACTGCACAGTCTTCAGTGCTTTCTTTAACACGCTTGTAGTTTCATGTAAACTGTAAAACTGTCCAAGAAATTAAAGTTTTTCTTAAAAAAAACAAAAGTCCATTCACAAGAAATCTAGTGTAATGTAAGGAAAGACATGGAGGCTCTCACAACAAGAAATTAAATGCCTCTGACAGAAAAAAAACTATGATTTCTGTAATAAAATATCTAAATAATTCATCAAAGTTAAAGTCAACCTTTGTTAATTCTTTGAGTTGAGCTGTTGTGTCATTGTGTCAGACGTTTACTCTTTTATTCTGAGTTTTCAACAACATGTACAAACAAAGCCATCGCTGTTAACAGATCAGGTATAAATGAGACGGAAGTTTTATTCAATGGTTTCCCAAAAGAGCTCCAAACCAATGGCAGAAGCCCCTTGTGCAAAATGTTAGTCATGAGTCAGGTGTTCCTGTACGTCCTGTCAGAGAAGGAAAATGACTGAGCAGAAGATTTCCATGTGACCGTATAAATGCTTCCTTGCTTCTTTTCCAGTGTTTGTTTATTTATTTATTTATTTATTTATTTATTTATTTATTTATTTAGTTAGTTAGTTAGTTAGTTAGTTAGTTAGTTAGTTAGTTAGTTAGTTAGTTAGTTAGTTAGTTATGTGAGAGTTTGGTAAGAAAAAAAAATTCAGTATTATTGAAAGAATTTGGTCCCCTTTCATTTTAACATTTAAGGTTTTTTTTGGTTTCCAAAGCTCTAAATCAACTATCACAAAGTGTAAAAGTATGATCAACAGACATTTTATTATGATTTCATGACCTGAAATTACCGTGTCTTTTTTTGTAGCACACTTCATCCTCACCAACATACTTTTCTCTTTGATGAGTATTTGATGTTCTGATTTGATGCACTGTCGAATATCTATGAAAAACTTCCCAAAGGAACCACATCACACCTGACACATGCCTCTTATTGTGAAGTGTTTGGAGTTTGGTGCCTGAAGGTCAACCTTGAGTCTCTTAAGCTCTGTTACAAGACAGTGATGCCAGATTTCTTCACAGGAAGCTAAAGGACACAAATATTTTCTTTGTATGGCGTTTGTTTAAGAAAGCTGTGATTATTCCTGTCAAAGCACTTACAATGACTCTCACCTCCACCGTCTCTGACATCTCATGACATCCAACCACCACCACCACCACCTCAGCCCCCACCCTGCAGTGACATCTCCATTGTGCCCTCCTTTCCTGCCCCCCCCCCCCCCCCCCCTTTGCTCTCTAACTGAAGTGTGGCGCGAATGAGTGATGAGCCAGTGTTTGGGTTAACGACAGGGACGGGGTGTTAAACCTGAAGTGTTTAATTAACCTCACAATGGGCCTGCCTGTCAGCCCGTGCCCATTCGCTCTTGATGGAGACTTCTGCTCACCCACCAACACGCACAGGCACACACACACACACACACACACATATATATAAATATACACATGCAAGCGCTGGCACACACACACACAATCAGAGGCAATTGTGCACACTCATACAAATTCACATGGTTGCACTGAAGCACACAGGCCCTTGGAGACACACGTACTTGCAGGTGCACTCACACACACACACACACATATATACGCACACATCAGCCTAGGAGGAGAGAGGACGAGGGGAGGGGAGTAAAGTGATAATGCTCCGCCACAAACGCAAGATTGCTTTTTTTCTCCCTCTCCTTCTCTAAAGTCCATTTTCTGGGTCACTGCATTGCATTCATTACTGTCTTTGAAGACATTGTGCCGGGAAGGAATAATGCTTCCCTTTCACTCAGCCTGAGAGCGAGCAGAGAGTTGTGAGCACCGGAGTCAGGGCCAGAGGCCTGGGAGGGAGGAGAGGAGGGCGGGGACGCGGTAATATGTGACATCTTTATCTGGTTTTAATTTCAGTCATAAATATTGAATGCTTTATTTGCTCATCTGCAGCTGCCTGCACTCACTCAAGGTTTGTGTCTCCTGTCTTGTTTTTTCTCTTTCTGCTTTGCCAGCACACTCCATGTTTCTTATGTTGTAGCTCCAGGGCCAAAGTGATAGGATTAGGTAACGATTTTTCCATTTTCAAATGAACTCCAAAATGGACTTTAGCCGATTGAAACACTAAAAAAAAAAAAAAAAAAAAAATCCAGTGTGTGGATCCCCTCCAGATTGAATGAATATGAATAAAGCTTGATTTAAAACACCACTCACAGATCTACACCAGCAGACAGTGAGTAGGAGAGGCCATCGGCCGCTCTTTGAGAGGGTGACACTGACATAGCGAGCATTATGGGAGTCATCTCATCCCCTGGGTGAATCAATAGGTGCCATATGACAGAGGCTCACCCATCAAGTGGCGCAGTGACTGGGGATGCTGCTGGAAATTTGCTTAAAGCCTACACCAATTAACTTCAACATGACAGATTCAGGCAGCCAATGAGTAAGCGCTTTGCATTCTGCAGCCTGCCTCACTCTGTGGGTACAGAAGGGAAAGCTCAGCTGTTAGACGGATGGTGGGCTGAGTTTGTGTGTCTGCCTGCATGCACACAAGCACCAACCCGTGTGCATTTTGGTGTGCATGCACAGGCAAGATGTATATGTGTGTGTGTGTGTGTGTGTGTGTGTGTGAGGGAGAGAGGAGGTGGGGAGTGGAGTAAATCTGCAGTGATTCAGACCCCTGCTCTCGCTCCTTAATGATGATGTCAATCTGTGGAAATGCACGCACACATTGGAGCTGTCAGGGCCTCATCAATCAGAGAGGGGTTTGTCAAAGGAGCCCAGGCCTAGATTAACGAGGCGGGGACAATGACGGCGGCCCATTTGCATAGAAAATTACCCTCATCTTTCGGAAAGTAATAGCACTGTGGAACAGAGGCTGACAATGGGGATGTTAGCTGCGTTGTTGTGGCGGTTATTGAATGAAAGAGGCACTTTGATCTCTGTTTTTGTATTAAACTTGGCTGTAGAGGCATAATTAGAAGATCTGATTGCAGTGCATTTCATTAAATCTACCCTTCGACACTTTCAACAAACTTCTCTTCAGATTCCAGCTTTGATAAATGGCTTTAATAGCTGGAATCGAAACAAATAAACCAAAGTGTTTCTGCACTTTCCTCCGCTGACTCCACACTCCAAGCTCCCACCAGAACACACCAGTTCAGAGGATCCCTCTTTCTGTCTATTTGCCCAAATGAGACAGTGATGAATCAAGTGGGTTTAAGCTCCGTTTTTATGAACTCCTCTAAGAATACACACCGAGTCCATCTTTAGCCACAGCTCCAGCGAGCGCTCCTCCCTCCTGGCTTACTCCATTGTCCTGCAGAGGAGACAATGGTTAAAGCTACACATTAACTCGGCCTGTTGTTCACAGCTATTCTGCTCTGCTGCCATCTGGCTGCATTGGCTCGTCTCTCGCTGACAGACAGGACAGTAAGGGTCAGGTCACCTGCAGGGATGGGCCAGAGTACATTAAGGCATGAAGGCTGAGCTCTACTGTGTGTGTGTATTCATGTGTGTGTGAGAAAGAGGGAGTCAAAGGAGGAGTGTTTGTGTTGGAAGTTAAGAGTGTTTGTTGTGGGAACTGGGATCAAAGAGTATCAGGGACGGTGAAAGTGTGCATGCGTTTGCCAAGTTTGTGCACCCGTGCAGACGCGCATGCATTCACATTTGCACCTGTGTGTGGGAGGAAAGTGACCGTGTGCACTTTGTGTCATTGTGTTCGTCCTTTCAACGCGAGAGAAAGTGTTGTTTTGTGCACGTGTGTTTGTGTGTTTGTGTGTGTGTGTGTGTGTGTGTGTGTGTGTGATTGTGTGTGATTGTGTTGGCAGGGGGTGCCTTCCTCACCAAGCGGGAGCAGGACAGTTAAGGTGTCACCGCCGTGATGGAGAGGCTCTTCCTTCACAGGAGGCCAGCAGCTGCCAGGTTTTCAGCAGCTTGTGCCGTGGACTGCACATAAGTTAGTGGTCAGAGGTTTGGTCTGAATGTGCAAAGAAAAGGCCGCAAACCACAAGATTTACTGAGGTCTAAAGTCAAAGGTCAAAGTGTGGAAGGTCAGGAGGAGCACTTTTTCCCGCACATGCAGAACATACACTTCACAGCACATATGAATACTAATGTGAAAGAATGCTCTGGTGCTGTTTGTTCACCCTTGAATTTTATTTTTATTTTATGCCACCCTAAAGGATCATTTCACTTAATCTACCAAAAAAGAAAAAAAAAAATCTCTCGCTTACCTTGGGCTCATAATCATTTGGGTTTGATTTGCTCACATTGAAAATCCTGGATGTGAAACTCACAACAGTGTAGACTAATGATAATGGAGGGTATAGTGTGAATGTGTAATTCTCTCAACAAGGCCTTTATCCTGTTGAGATTAAAGATAAAAATTCTTAATGAGACAGATTTTAAAATGTCATGTAATTAAAGGATGGGAAATATTCCTGTTGGGTTAAGCACAAAAAAATGCAATTTCATTTACCCCTGATTCAAAGGTGCAGGCAAAAAAAAATTGTGAAGAAAAAAAAAATATGAATAATTATTTATTATTATTATTATTATTATTATTATTATTATTATTATTATTATTATTATTATTATTATTAATAATTAGAATTAACTTTAGGTATTTTACTTCAATTTTAGACTTGTTGGTTCGTCCAAGTTACTTTTTATTAATCAAAATTACTTTTTTCTTTATATTTGAAAGTTCAATGAATTAACCCCCCCCCCCCCCCCCCCCCCCACCCACCCACCCACCCACTCTCTTTGGTTTTGTAAATTATTATTTGTTATTTGGAGCAAGACAGCACTGAGGACAGTTAAATCTTTTCATTTGTTAAAGGCATGATTGGTAGTCACAGAAAACTAGCATGAATTCAAATGTAGCATCTCCTCAGGACTCCGTTTAGCCACCGCCCTTCCACACTTGGAGCTCCTCCAAAACAACGCCCCTGCTCACATGCCGAGCGCCACTGATTTGTGATTTTTATGATAGTGACCAATTCAAAACCACAGACTCAAACCAGTTCTCAGCACATTGTTTATGTTTGCACTACATTACCAGTAATCGGGGTACAGGTAGTTTTTCAGGGCTATTGTACGGGCAGGAGGCGGGCAGAGCGGCAAGATGGGATTTGATTGGTTGAATAAATTGGATGCCAAACGCCAGGATTGGTTGGTGTTTTCCCAGGTTTACTCCTGCTGTAGACAGCAGATATTTTTTGCTCTATTTTAATAACACATCATGCATTGATTGACATCAGGACATAAAGATCATTTTAACCAGTATAAGGAAAAAGTGTTGTTATTATTATATCCTTTATTTAACCAGATAAAAGCCTCATTGAGGTTTGAAATCTCTTTTTCAAGAGGGACCTGGCATGGCAGCAGGAGACAGTTACACAATAAAAACAACAAATACATTCAGACATCAGCACATCGAAACCAAGCCGTTCTGGAAACACCAGTTCATAATGGAATAAGAAGCAGTCAAGAATTGAAACAGTCACATTGTCCAGGGCTAGCTCTTTCCCGGTCCCTTAACAAAGTCTGAAATTCACCAGCAGTAACTGGTTCTGTTAGTCTCAAATCCATCATGGGACTATTCCATGTAGAGGGGGTGGCATATTTAAAGGCAGTCTTACTCAGTTCTGTTCTTACCCTGTATCTAAATCTGATTACAAACACTGCCTTTAAGAATCGTGCTAAATAAATAGAGGTCGATTGAATTTTAAGTCAGCATGTCAATTTTTAACAGACAATGGATGGTAGACAAAGGATATTTATTTATTTATTTGTTTGTTTGTTTGTTTGATTAATTAATTATTTATTTATTGCTTGGAAGCAGGTTAAATACAGATTACTTTGAACACGCAAATAAAAATCTTATTTGGTTCCCTGGTTGTCATCATTTTTTTTTTCTGTTTACTTTTGTTCATGTTCAACAAGAAAGAAAGAAAGAAAGAAAGAAAGAAAGAAAGAAAGAAAGAAAGAAAGAAATTTCAAGAGCTGTGATACTTAAGAAAAGTTTTGACTCAATACACACCTCAGTTTCAGAAGACTGTGAAAATGTGTCACCATTTCTGATGTTGGTGAACCAAAACTCTGAACGTTATCATGGTATATTAAATTAAAAGGTTAAACAAAAGAATATCTTTTCCAGCTTTTTGAATCTCTCTCTTTTCCTCAATTTATTGAAGTCAAAGAGAGCCAAGAGTTGACATTTGTATCCTTTTGTCGTCATTTCAGTGTTGACCTTTAAACCTACTTCAAGAAAAGTATCTGCACAAACTGTATTTAAGGCCAGTAGATAAATAAATACCCTCATTAATCACCCCTAGATCAGAGCAGACACTTTAAAGTCCTGACAGTCCACTTGGCATCCACTCTTATTACACTGTCATGGACCAATAAACACTCTTGCCAGCGCCACTCCACCAATCAAACATCTGGCATTTGCAGGTCGTTAGGGATGATGGCGAATCAGATCCCTTACTCAAGCAGAGGAGGGGAGTCGGCTCTGTGCCCGGACCCTCCTAATCTCACCAATGGGAATGCAGCACTCCTTGTAATCCAATTAAAAGAGCGTAAGCGGTTTGTTAGACACTGTGTGTTAATGTAAGCACTATCCAATATACTCTGGGTTGGTAACGGCCTGGCTGGGGAGACACTGTGGTCCATGAATGTTGGAGGGATATCTCTGATAGCTTGAAGGGCTGCTCTGGTAATATCAGACTGACATGACAAAACATAGCCTGTGAACACAGCAAGGAAGAAGGGGGGCATGGTACTCATAATGAGCTTTTATTGTTCATATTCTGGGGCCAAAATTAAAGAGACTATGAGAAAAAAAAATAAAAAGATTATCACAAAGTCACTGATGTTACCTGCACAGTTTGTGCTATCTCAAGTGTTTCGTACAGCGAGGATGTTTATAAAGCCCTGGAACATGAGTTTCTTTGATTGTATGTCATTGTTATTCAGCTCCAGTCCTCCTCTAAATGTACAGCCATGCATCTTAATTGGATTTTCTAAGCAGCAATTAATAGCTTTAGATTTGTACCATTTGCATTCTTCGCAGATGTAAGAACATGTTTTCTCACACGGGCACCTCCCGTTTCCTCCCATACAGCAGCTGCAAGTGAACACCCTGCATCTGACACAGAGGAACTTAATCATATCTTCTTTTTTCTCTTTCCCAGATGCACCGAATTGAACTTAATTAGATGCTACATCACCTCAGTGAGGGGCTGCATGGCAAATCTTATTAAGAAAAAGCACAGTGTTTCTCCAGCGCTCGCTGATTCCTTTACATCATGGCGTCAGTGGGAGAAAACCCCGCTGAGGCATATTCTCCAGCCCCTGTAACTAATGACGGCGTTGCCCAGATCTGACAGTGAGCTGTGTCTGTATATTGTGCTTAATATCATAATAATAATGAGAGCAAATTAGAACAATCAATTTCCATGGCTGGTTGTTGATTGGAGGAGGAGGTGGAAGTGACAGGGGGTGATCCATCATCCTCAGCCAGTCACATTAAGGAGAGCGCCGTGGAGCAGGTGGGCTGGGCTGGCGGCCAGCCGCAGCCAATGGGAACGGGCGGGAGAGGAGGGAGGGGGGATCCATTACGTCCAAATCAAGTGTTAATGTAGCTGTGAAGTGGGTGAAACACAGAGGGGAGAGAAGAGGGGAGAGGGAGGATGGCGGGGCGTCGCTGAGACTTATGAGTGGTTCAAGTAGACTCTGGAGTGTTTGTGTACAGTGTGTGTGTGTGTGTGTGTGTGTGTGTGTGTGTGTGTGTGTGTGTGTGTGTGTAACCAATGTTTCTCATAAAAAAATCTGATACTGTTAAAAAAAAAAAAATACCCTGAATATGATTTTATCAGTCCACTACACTGTAAAAAATGAAATTTAAAGTGATTTTAAACCAACTGACCCAAAAATAGAGAGAAAACACTGATGTCTACGGCATACAGACTTGTTCTGGAGAACAAAACCTTTATTTTTAAGTTTAGAAATGAAATATTTAGATATACTTTGAGATGATACTTCATAACAAATAACTTATTTCATCAGTACACTTGCATAACGTCTAGGAAGGTGAATTATTTAACACTTTCCAAGCTTTTGTGGTCACACCATTTGACAATTTAATGGTACTTATTCTTTAATTGGTTAAAAATTGGTAGAAATGTCATATAAAATACTATAAAACCAATAGAAATGCAAATTACACATTTAAACAAACATCTAACAAGTTGTTTTAAAAAAAAAATGTAAGCATATTTTTGATACCAACCATTGTTTCCAAATCCAAATATTTGTTTGTGACTTTTCTCCTAAAGTCAGTAATGACACACCCTGAACCCAGAGCATCACTTAGACACTGAACTGCCAAAGTTAATGTGTTAATGTACCACATATGGATCAGTTTTTCAGTTACAGTCTGAGTCATCATAAGCTTCACCTCTCTTCCACAAGGGGTCACTAAAACCCAACCTTCCTCACATCCTCCACTCTCTTAAACGTTCATCCGCTCTGTGAGTATGTCCTATCACGGGATCATGTGCTACTTTTTAACCCCAAAGAGGGATTGCTGGATCCAAAAACGTTCTGGATGTCAGACATTTTAAATGTTCTGCTGCAACTGCTGACCAAACCATGTGCATTCAGAGATAAGAGAGCAACAATTGTGGGAAAAATTAGTGTAGCATGAAGGCTTAGATAATGACAATCACTCCACTTTATGGTTGCTGGGTGTATAAAATATCCAGTGTGACCTCGCTCACACTCCATTATCCTAACACTCCTTCATCGCACGCCAGCAGCAGCCATTACTCAACACTTAATGTCCCGGGCTCCTTTTGAAGCTGCTCAACCACAGCCCCAAACTCTTTTGTTTTATAAATCAGAAAAAGCAACATAAAGTACATTTGCACCTTTTATCAGCTCGAGCTGGAGTGTCTCTCACCCTGCCAAACGATGGCATGGGGCGAGTATATTAGATTTCATCAGCAGCCATCAATCACGGCTGCACTTAACACGATCAGCTCCCCAGTTTATTCAGAGCGAACAATGGGGGACAGGCACGTCCCGCCTGCTCAAGAGTAAATGAGGAATTTAAATACTGCACAAGAGACTACGGCGGCTGGGAGGGGGCTGACTGATTAAAGGCCACAATATCGGCTTTTCCAGGCAGATGATCAGTCAACGGGATGCAGGAGGAGGTTTATTGAAATAATGGGCTGCTAATGTGAGGTTATTCTCAGCCACGTGCACACACAAACGTTTGTGAGGATACTTATTGCAGTAGCATGTCTTTGCAGCACACAAATTGACTTCTAAGCAAGCACAAATGGTTGAATTTGCACACACACATACATGCACACACATATTCTTCCCCTGCACAGCTTCCTCTTCTGCCTGCTACTGATGGGTAATTCATCAAATGACATCTCATTCACTGTTGAGAGGAAATTAAATCATGTAGCTCCAGATCCTCATTACAATCATGAGATGTCCCTCTTGTAAATTATGCCAGTGTGTTGTTCATTTCTTTTCACGGTGTTATCTTTGCCAGTATGGAAGTCTCTCCCAGGTTTCTCCCTAATCATGGTGTTAATGAGCAGATAGAGTGACTGAAGATGGAAGGTGGAGAGAATGACCTTTACACACAAAGGTGACTGGATTGGATTCCTGTGCTGTGGGAAAAGTGTGCGCAGGCAGATGCTGAGAAATAACCGCCCACAAGCTCCAGTCACATGAGCAGCACTGTGTCTCCAAACATGGAGGGCATCTTTATCAGAGGAGGATGCAATGAATACACATTTGTGAAAGAAAAGTAGAATTATATGAAGAAGAAATCCTGAACAGTTCAGCATTTCATCTACTGTAGGGTGACCATATTCTGAAAACCCCAAAAGAGGACACCCTACCCAGCCTCCTGGAGATACTGCAAGAATACCTGAAGATACTCAAAGAGGACAAAGTACCTTTAAAAACCATACATTTATTTAAAACATTCCTTTTCTGTTTGACGAAATAACAAACATGAATAAAGCCTATGAAAAATGTGTTTGTCTGTAGAAATGTGGTTTTCCAAGTCTCCAGAACCTTTATTTGCAACTGACTCACAGGTGCCAGCTTTGCAAATAGTACAAATTGCTTCCCACCGGTAACGACCACGACACCCTGCAGTTCGTCTGTAAAGGTGCATTCACAGTATGGTTCAGTTATTTTGTGACCTGTCTCGGTTTTAGTCAATGGAAATGCTACAAAATATGTGTCGTAACATGACGAACCCAACTGAACCGCTTGGTGGAAATGGGGCTTTATGCTCTCGGCATTTTCGGTCCGAGAGCGCAGCGCAAGCAGTCAGAGTTTTCTGTTTTGATCTGAGAGACGGAGCAGCCTGGGTCATCTCATGACACATGCGACATGCATGCTCAACATCTTGACAGGTAGGTTCATCAGAATAATTCCTGTGGCCCCAGTACAGCACTTTATCATACATATTAATGGTCTGCAGAACAAGATGAGCAAAACCTGGACATTTTAGAGAATTTGAAAAAATGCTCCTGGAAATAATTTTACGACCAGAAAGGAGAAGCTGGTCACCCTAATTTACTGTATATGCAGATGATACACAGCTTCAATTTTTATTTACACTTAATATGATTAGACCAGTGAAGCTGAAACAGGACTGGATTGTTTTTTTTTGGGGGGGGGGTTAAAATTGGTCTCCATGTATGTAATACTCAGTCCAACCTGCATTATTACGGAGAACCTCAACCCTCACTGTTTAAAGGCTACATTGAGCTGCAATCAGATCATATTGAACTTATTTAAGAAATATCAGTTAACTGAGATCTGAAGTATCAAATGCTCCTTGTCTCTCACTGATGATAGCAACAGTTTTCCTCTCAGCATGTCTTTTAAAAGCACGTCCGTTCGTGATCATTCATGGTCAGTACGACAGCAAGACCTGAAACTGGTTTTTTTTTTTTTTTTTTACCATAGACTGTATAAAATACAGGTTTTATAGATGGTCTCACATTATTCCAGTATAGGATCCCTTTGCTGCCTTTCTGTTGCACAAAACCCAATTTGACATGTTCTTTTTTCACATGAGGCATTCCCAGGTCAGAGTCTAAAGCAGGGGTCATCAACTATATTTGTCCAAGGGCCAAGTATTGTATCCCCAGTAATATGTTATTATTTCAGAGGTTAAATTTCATCCCAAATTTATGTTTTGTTTTTTTTCTAATATTTGTTAGTGTTAACAGACTCAGATTACCTGTTCTGCAGCAAGCCACCAGGGGGCGACTGCAACATTTTAGGTTTCATTTCTGCAAGGCTGTCAAGCTGTCCATCACAGAAAGTTGATGCTGAAAAGCTCAGTTTTAATGAAGACTAAAGTGCCAACTTTTAGACACCCTGTACCCGTGTGCCTCGTTTGCGACTCAACTGTCACTTTTGCTAAAAAACATAATCTGAGGCGTCACCACATCACAAAGCATGCAAGCCTCAGTGAGTCATATCTTGAGCAGTCAGAGGCCCTTCAGTCAGTGAAAAACTTCTTCTTTTAAATTCCCATATTGCCATGCAAGCGGATTATTAACTAAACGAGAGATCCACACGTACGTCTCTGCATGCAACAAGTTTGCTGTTATTTTTGACTAAAGGCAAGCTATGGCACAAGATACTTTTCAGAGGAAGTTTTTTTATGATTTAAAAAAAATAAATAAAGTTACAGTTTTTACTCCTCACTCAAGTATTTTTCAGTAATATTCTGAAGGCCGGATGGAAAACTGTGGAGGGCCAGATTTGGCCCACAGGCCACCACTTGATGTTCACTGGTCTAAAGTATGTGTTTGAGCCAGTGTTTCGATGCAGTCAACAAGACTTCAGTCAGTGTATCTAAAGATCACTCCAGGTGTCTATCAAACCAACCAGACACCTGTTGGCTTTTAAACAGACCTTCAACTAACCAAACAACAGACCATTTCTCTTAGCTAGCAGCATGCTAACAGTGCACCTCACTAACTTTGTGCATTCTGGACAGATTTCTTTGCAAGTTTAAGGCAGCACCCGTCTCCTCCTAAAGAGTTCATGTTGCTCTGTTCTCGTATGCATTTGCTGTAAATTCTTTGAAAACATGCCGTTTATGATGCCGCTTCAGGCGTATACTGAGCGAGGCTGCTGCTGAACAAGATCATCATCAAAGCCTGAATACAGTTTATTCTAAGTCCTGGATTCACTGGTCTAAGCTAATAGATAATTACTATGAACTCACTCTCTTAGATCCACTATGGAGACTTTTCTGTCCGACTCACAAACATTGCAGTTGTGACATTGAGGTTTTGAGGACGCAGCACTTAAATCATAGTTTTGGGGACCACTGATTTAAAGTAGTCATGTTAAGCACTGGTGGAGCATGTAACAGCAAAACACTTCTTGCAAAACAATGAGCAAGAAGTATAAGTGCAATAAGTGTTGCTAACTACAAGAAGTACAGTTCACAACGAAGTGTTTACATCTGGTTCTGTCCCTAAATGAACATAATGATACAGTTATAATGAATAAAGCACTGTTGTGCCATAAAATAAATGAGATATGGAGTATGTTTGCCTTTTTATTGTTGTTTCTATTGCTGATTGAAAATAAAAGAAAAACAGTCCCATTTGCTGTAAGTGTGGGGCTCACAACACATTTTACAGACTTCTAGTTAAACCTTCAGGTCCAGCTAGTGGACTCCTTCTCGCCATTACTAAAAATAAGACATAAACACTTGCTTTGATTTGTGTTTTTACAGTGTACACCTATGAAATATATCTATAATCCTGCATAATGACTGAGGATTGGAGTTCTGATGAAAGTTCAGTTGATCTTTTTAAGCAGACAGAGTGTGATGAAGAGGAGGCCCAGCCGGATAATAATACCTACATGAACTTTCAGCTGAGTTAATCATTTTTGTTTTTGTCTGTTTGTTTTTAATTACTCTTTAAAACAAATTGAGAGATAACGCTCATGCTTTATTTTTGGGCCTCATTGGAGCATCAAGAATTATGAAGTTGATAACTGTTTACTGAAATCAGACAAAAATTCATATATTAATTTTGCAGTTCTTTAGAAAGGAGTGTGTCAGTTTAAAACATGCAGATGATTTGATCTGGAGTGTGTAAATGGACTGTTGTTATGTAGCACTTTCTTGGTCTTGTGACCATGCAAAGCGCTTTTTTCCCCTTTATCTTTTAGAATTGATTTTAAAGCTCTTGTACTTGTTTTTAAAGCTCCATATATCCAGGACCTTACTTCATTTTACATCCCAACTCAATCTTTAAGGTCCTTGAATGATTCCCTTTTAAATGTTCCTCGTGTATCCCAATCAGTCTTGCAGCCAAGCTTTGGAACTCTCTGTCTCTGGACAATAGAACAGAAAGCTCTCTGGGTGTCTTTCAGGGCAAACTTAAAACAGACCTTTTTAACCTAGCTTTTAATTTGGAATAACTTCCTTTTAGCTCCTGACTGTATTATTACCTTTATCGGCGCTATTACTTTTACCACAATTAGTTATTACCATTTTTATTCTTCTTTCATCTATTAATTTTATTTTATTTTATTCATTTTAATTATTTCATGTATTTTTACTGATTTTATCATATTTATTACAATTATATTGATTTTATTGCACTGATTTTACTTTTACTATTTTTAGAACTCTTCTCACATACTGATGATTATCCAGTATTTTTTGTTCTGTGAAGCACTCTGGGCTGCATATTTAAATATATGAAAGGTGCTATATAAATAAAGTTGAGTTTGAGTTTTTATAGTATACTGACAGTCATTAAAAACTTTGAGGTACAAAGTTTTTTATTTTGGGTGCAAATACTGAAGGGAGTAAATCCATTTGTTTTGTCTGTGCCTGAGTTGGGTGATTATGTCTGAAATTGATGAGTTGTTCACTGGTCATGCTTGACTGCACATCAGGGGGACAATATGAAGAAATGTCATTCACATGTCATTTGAGCAATATACCCTATGAATCTGTTTAATTTAAGGAGTGGTCTGGAAAGCCTATATAATGGTCACAAAAAGGCCACCAGTTTTATTCCCATGCATATGAAAATGCCACGCCTAACTCATGACGAACGACTGATGGCCTTGGGGATGGTGCAGGCAGGGCTGTCTTACAGTGAAGTGGCGAGACGTATGGGTTGCAGTCAACCCACAATCCATAACCTGGTTGACCGTCACACCATCACGGGCACTGTTGATGACAGACCACGCCCAGATCGTCAGAGAGTCACCACACCTGCCCAGGAACGCCACATCTGGCAACAATTGATCCAGGCACTACAGGAGGAGTGGCTCAGGATCCCACAGGCCAACATTCAACGACTGGTGAGGAGTATGCGTCAGCGCATCACCGCCTGTGTGAATGCTAATGGACGGCACACTTCTTACTGATCTTGTGAAATTTGTGTTTCTTGACAATTGCCTTTTTTTCTGTTTTCTTTGAGAAATGTGCATAAGACACTTTTTCTTTCTTCTTTATTTTGTTCGTAAGATGTCACTGTTGCTGTTATGTCATAAAAAATTGCTTTGGATTGTGACAAATAAAAAATATTTTACAATGTATTGCCTCAAAGTTTTTAATGACTGTCAGTATACATGTCACATTCACCCATTAACATCACTTTCACACTGATGGCACGGCACCGAGGGCAGTTTTCTTGTTTCTGGCCCAGATGACACTTCGGCATGTGGACTGCAGGGACCAAACCCTCAAACCCCCACTAAGAGATGACTGACTCTTCTTTTGAGTCACAGCCACTCCTGATATCTATTTCATGACTCTCTGAGGTTTCATCAGGCTATCAGGATTCTGATTGGTTAAAACCCCCAAAATGACTCTAATTTGTTGTGAATACCGAGAAAAACACCAGGGACATCTAGATCACACACGTCGTTTCAAACAAGGAGATGCGCAAACACAGAGTGAGCAGAGTTGAACAGACACTTCCAGAATTAAAGAATGCAAACACAAAGCAACAACAGCCTGCATCACGGTGTGGACTTTTGAGAGGAAAGAAAAAGCCATCAGAAAAGTTACACGGAAAAGACCTGAAACATGTAGTGCTGCTGTTCTTTTCTACGTCAGTTAGAAATGCTAACAGGAGAAACATTTAAGTTTCGACTTTGACATGATGGAAATGTTAAGTTTAATGTGATTTTTAACTGTTAATAACAATTTAATAAGATTTTAGCAAAATGCTAAAGGTCATGTGAATTTGACCTACAGGTTCAGTTGGTAGTTGGGTAATGAGCTGGACAATAAGGGGTGAGAGGGCGGCTGACAGCCAAAACCACATTAAAAGGGAGAGACAGTCTGGTGTGATATTTCTGATATCCAGTCCAGATCAGCTGCTGGCTCCAGGAGTTGGCATTTTTGGCGGCGAGACAGCGAAGGCTGCTCTGTAGCTCCCGTTAAGCAGCTCAGTCTGGCTATTGGACTGTGAGTGTTGTTTCGCAGAGAAGCCAACGATTCACGTGTTCCTTTTTACTCTCTAGGACCTAATTCACTGAAAGATTTCTTGTGTCTCTTAACCTGTGCTAATGACTCAAAAACACAATCAGATTCATAAAACATGTGCAGAGTGTCAAATGTAATGACAAGCATCTCTGTGATCCAGGGCTGTTTGCTTTGAATTAACTACTTTGCTTCGACTGGCCAAAAGCTCGAGACAGGAACTATGGATGATAGAGATGAAACCGCAGGAAGCTCAGATAGATTAAAGGGAATACAGAGAGAAAGTTCTGGATGTATGTGATCTCTAAAAACTAAAGGGCAGGGGCAAAAAGGAAAAAAAGCACATACAGCAAGTTCTTTTAAGAGGGCACCACATGTTTTTGAGGGTAATTTAGCACAAGTTTTGCTAACCAAGAGGGCAGTTTATCATGTTTTAACCATAAGGGAGTGTGTTTTTTCCACCCCAATGGGCAGTTTGGTGTATTTTGCCAACCAGGGGAGTACTTCAAGCATGAGTTTTGGCTCCCAAGAGGGCACTTTAGAGCCTGTCCTGGGTGAGAATCTGGAAACAAGAGAGCAAGAGTCTGAGTGCGGTGAGCAACTTTGCATATGGCACGTCCATCAAAAGAGCTGCCTTTGACAAGTCGGTTGAAATGGTACTGAAAAGGTTCAGTACCATCCTGCAGCTGCTCCTTTCAGGAGTATGAAGAGATGAAAATCATGTCAGGTGTAGATGACAACTGTTGGGGATTGAGTGACTGGATCTGCCTCTCTGTTGCTACAGAAAACCTCTTGATTCTTGATTCTTCTCCAACAGGATAAGGAGATCAAAGTAGTTTACTCACTGACAACGAGACAGAGATATCTTATTAATTATTAATTAATTAATTATTATTATCTTGTTTTCACACAGCCAAATGTTCTCTTCCTTACAAACTTACAAGTGGTTATTTCTAACCCTTTAGACCCTTCAGGGTCTGTCCTGTAAAGGGGAGAAGATGCTTGAAATCACCCTCACTGCTTGTATAAACTTGTTTGAATAATGGAGCAAAGTGAGTTTAACATCCAGCCATCCACCATCCTCCATTCTTTAGAAAGTTCAAGCACTCTTCTGGTAAAGCTTACTATGTTTTTTCTCATTTACTCTGCTAATCTGGTATACCTGCAATGTGGGATGTGACCTATATAAGTTTCAGGACCATGGATAGGGTTGATCGCGTGAACATGGCAGAGGATTTATGGAGAACAGGCAACTCTGTCAGACTGTAAAACAGCATAAAACCTAATGGATTAAGATTTCACATCATGTCAAAATAATTCAGCTACTTAGACAGAGTAAACAGTTTGCTGACTTCATGTGGCCTTTCCAGCTTTCCTGTTGGCAGATCTCTTGCAGTTTTATTTGTGTGCAAATTAATAAATAAGATAAAATAAAAACTTTTTTTCCAGTAAATTTGATCTACATAAAAAAACAAACAAACAAAACTTCTTTCTGGGGATAAAGTGTATCTAAAGGTGCCCCTGTCATGGCTAAGCCCCTACTGGATGTAAATCCTGAAACCGCCCCTGGAGAGCAGACATACATAATTCGATAAATACGCCACTGCCGGCGCCTCGGGAGGCAGGGTGAACCCACTTGGCTCGAGTGTCGACTAATGGACCGGGGAAAACCAGCGACTTATCTCCTCTGCTGCGCGCTCTGGTGATTGGATGCTGCTTGTTAATTCCACCCATCGACGGAGGGAGACCTCCCCTCCGCACGCGCATGGCTGAAAACTACAAATGGAGATGCTGAGCGTGGACTGGGTGTGAGAAAAGTTGTGAATTACCTGCTTCTGAAATCGAACGAACTGTGCGCAAACGGGAAGTTCTCGTTCATGAAATAAATGGCGGAGGAACTATTATTGGAAAAACCTGCAAAGCTCAGCCAGGTGAGTTTTAATTTGAGAACTGGGCTGTGTTTGATTTTTGCTCAGTTAGGTCAGTTTTGTCATTCATAGGACTTTGTTAGTCGCAGATTTTTTTTCCCCTTTCGTGATGATGGTGGCCTGACCTGAAATGTGAGACTTCATTCTCGTTGGTACTGTTCATACAAACAGGACGGATTAATATTTACAAGAGGAAAAACTACCCTGTAAAACGAGTCTACATCAAGTTCAGGATCACATGCCATACCAGATGCTCCATGGAAGTTCGTGGCTGGTTTGCTACAGTGAGATTTCACCACAGTACTAGTATTAATCCTAATCAGCTTTGATATTTTCCTGAAAGTCATTCAAAAAAGCAAGAACACTTCTGATAAGTCTCAAACATAGTTTCAAGAAGCTTTGACCAAAGTAATGCGACATGTGAAGAGCTGCTTGTGTTATAATGAACTTAAATCGAATACAGACTGGGCAGCCTTGTCTGTTAGCTTTTTTCACTACTAGTTGTCTAATTGTCTCCAGCAGGCAATTACAGATCAAATTGGGTTTCTTTTAGCCATCTATGCAACTATTGTTCAGTCAGAGCAGAGACCTCTAACCCTTCTGTGTACATACCACCCCAGCTTCCTGCACAGTATAGAGGCTTTATTTGGCTCCTTGGTATGTAGGAGAATGAAGTTTTGTAAAACTTTAGCCAAATAATTTTTAGAACTAGCCTCATAACTTGTTTGATTATAATTAGTTCATCCTAAGGGTATTATTTGTCTCTTTTTGAAGGTATGTTTTATTTAAATCTGGTAAACATCCCATTGATATTCTACCTCCAGGGTCTCAGTCTGTGTGCTCAAACTCAGGTTTTGAGCCAAAAGGATAGCTTCTGAAGAAAGTGCCTCCTGAAAATACACATAATTACATTTAAGTGTAACAAATCAAACTGACAGTTAGTCATTTAGACTCATTATTTTAAAATTTGCTCCTTTTACAAGTTCAGTTTCTCCTCTAAATCTGCCAGCTACAGTAGATTTGTCCAGCCCATTCAAAGAGCCTAATCCAAAGCTACATGGCACTCTGAAAGGGCCTGTATCCTGGTTCGTTTCACATCTTCTGACAAAGTCACGTGCTGCCACTTCAGGTCTACTGAACAATCCACAGCTAAGAGACTCAAAGGCAAAAAGTGAAAGGATAAAAATGCTGATAAAAACCAATTGAGCTGTTCTGTCTACTGGCTGCTGCTTAAATCTTGAAAAGAGACACAAAATGCCAACATTTGCTTTCCAGATTTTGACTTGTCCATTACTTTTCTTTATGATGCTAACACTAGTTGCCTTTGGTTGATTTTTCAATCCTTGATTATTTTGACTGGGCCCAATCAAAGGGGCGTCATGTTTTCCTCTTAAACTTTGAAACAGGATTTTCAACTGAAAAGCTGCTTCCTGTGTATATGTGTATTAAGGTGTTTGCCAGTGGTGGACAAAGTACTCAACTCCAGTACTTAAGTCAAAGTACTGATACTACTGGTCAAATCTTACTCAACTACAAGTAAAAGTCCCTCAGTCAAAATCTTACTCAAGTAAAAGTACTAAAGTACTTACTTAAAAAAATACTTAAGTATTCAAAAGTAAATATATTTTAAAATATTTAAGTATTTAAAAGTAAAAAGTACAAAATACATTTTCTAATATACGTACATTGCTGTATTATTTTCTAATTTTTTTACAGAACCTTATAACTCTCTGAAACCACCTCATGATGAACTGACTTAGATGTAAAACCACTCGGCTATAAAAACTCTATAGAAACCCCTGTAAAAACATCAGCGTAAAAATGAAATCAAAAACAATTGGGACAGCTATTGTCATTTTTTAAATTTAAATATTGGTTTAAAGATTGGTTCCCATCTGTGAGGGGCACAGCGGGTGGCCAATTGCATTTTAGAAAAGAAAAACACCAACAGCTGATGAAAAGCTATGCTGAACCTAAAAGGAAAAAGTAGTGACAAGCTTCCTAAAAATGTAGTGGAGTTGAAAGTACAATATTTCTCTTTGAATGGAGTGAAAGTCATTAGTTGCCAAAAAAATAAATACTCAAGTAAAGTACAGATACTCAAAAATATACTTAAGTACAGTACTCAAGTAAATGTACTCCTTTACTGTCCACCACTGGTGTTTGCATACACTGCTTATATCCAGTGGCCTTGTCAAAATAATATAAGACACATCCTATAAAAGTGAGTCATTTAAAGCAAACTCTTTAGCTAACACCTGTTATCTGTGTTAAGGTATACAGAAACTCTGGTTCAGGTCTTCTAATGTTGACTTGTTTGTAAACATTTATGCTGGTTAATTTTGTGGAGCTTATGGCTTTTATCCTTTCAATCCTTTCTTTAGAATCTTACAAAGTCGCTGCTGGCAGTGGCTTTCCTGTCTTCATTTGGAAGCTCAATGCTCTATGGCTACAATTTGGCAGTTGTCAACTCTCCAGCACAGGTTTGTGACACATCGACCGCCATGACATATTAAAATGTTTTTCATGATGATCCTCGTTCTCACTCGTTGTCTTTGGAGTTTGTCTGATTGTGCCTCATTTCCATGCGAGGTCATGTGTATCACATGTAGAAGCTGCTGTGTGCCTCACCATGTTATTGATGATCTGAAGTTTTCACCCATCGTCTGCTCAGTTAAGCTCCAGTGGTGATTAGATGATTCGGTGATTTTCTGTGATGCTGTGACTGAAATGTGGAGCCATTCCTGTTTGGCCATGGACTGGCCTACACTGCAGCATGTGAGCATGTGAAAGTGCTTCATCTCTCCTGTGTCATGAAGTGTTCCTCTGGAGAGTTACATGGAGAGAACTGAACCTCCTGCTTTTGGATGAAAAGTTGTCGCTTTTCGATATCTGTGCGCATCCTTTGAATACTTCTTTGTTTTGTTTGTTTTTTGCTACCAGCTAAGAAAAAGAAAATGAGATAAAATTAGAATTTCAGATACAGGTAGACAAAAGTCAACTTAGTTTGTTAAATATTAGCATCAAATGAAACATTTTTGCCGCAGGTTATGTGACGTCTGCAGGAGTGTTTTTGTTACGGTGTACCAATCCTTACAGATACATAAAGCAAATGTCACGTCATTCAACATAAATACCGTTCTTGCTTCTGCTTTAGGTTTAATATCTTTGTTGCAACTTAAAAACAAACTCACCAGCTGTTAGTGTCGCCTGTAATTACAGGACAGTGATAAATAAAGGTTGGTATCAAAAATATGCTTTAAACTTGTTTAAACAACATGGTAGATGTTTGTTTAAATGTGTAGTTTGCATTTCTGTTGGAGTCAAACTATTTTATAAGACGTTTCTACCATTTTTAACCAATTAAAGAATCAGTCCTATTAAATTGTCAAATGGTGTGACCACAAAAGCAGGGCAAGTATTAAATAATTCACCTTCCTAGAAGTTTTGCAAGTGTACTGATGAAATAAGTTATTTGTTATGAAATATAATCTCAAAGTATATTTAAAATATTTCTTTTCTAAACTTGATAATATGGGTTTTTGTTGTACTAAGCAAGTCCGTATGTCGTAGACATCAATGTTTTTGAAATTTCTTTTTTACAGTGTAGTAGACTGATAAAATCCTATTCAGGGTAACTTTTTTTTTGCGTAATATCATTTTTTTTTATGCAAAACATTAGTTACGCCAACTGACATTTTTCAGTTTTACCAAATGACCATGTCTTTCAGTCAGTTACAGGAAAGGCTCTTGCTCTACTTTTCCCTATCAGAGATGGCTGGGATCCAGTAACTCCTCAGGCTGCTCTCACGTCTATTCCCTCTGTTCAACATTATAACCTCTCTTCTCTTTTTGCATTCAATGGGAAACTCAAGAGGCAAATTCTCAAAAGTATCAAACTATGGCTTTAAGTCTTTGTTTACCTGTTTGTCATGTAAAGGCAGCCGATGCTTTGAACACAGAATTGCTGTTTCAGTACCTTATACATGTGTAATGTTCACATTTGACCGGAATCACTCAAATTTTTTGAAATTTCAAAAATTAAAATGTAAAGATAAAGCAGAAGATAAAGATACAGTAAGTGTTTGAAATATTGCAGCGTTAAAAATCTTTCAAAAGTAACAAAAAGGTCAATTGTGGACAGTTGAAGAGTCTCACAGATTTTTCAAACAGCTCCTAATGTGGTGAGATGAATCCTTTAAAAACATGTGACCTGAGTGCCTTTTTGTAGCATTCACTGTTCGCTGCTGTGTGTCATCTGACATCAGTTACTGAAGTGTGGTCTATATTGGATCTGAGGTGTGGAGGGAGGTCAGCTGGTTGTAAGTTCAGACATGATGGTTAAAAGGGTTTTCATGGGGTTTCAGTGTCTACAGATGAAGTGGTTTACATGAGGTGTCAGTGCTCTAAGACCCTGTATAAATATGGTGTCGGTTATTGTCGTAAGTTTCGGTAAATTTTCGGTTTACTGCCCAGGCCTAGTAGAGACGATGAGGGACTCTTAGAAGATCTGAGGGGAAGCAGGTGACAATTTTTTTTCTTTTGACAGTCTAATCTCTTCTCAATTCTCCTTCCTGATGTATTTTACTATTCATCAAAAAAAAAAAAAAAACTACACAAGAAAGGCAGCTGTCAATCATCATTAAACAAGACATAAAACCCTGTTTTTAACATCTAATAACTAATGAAAAAGAAACTCTCTTAGAAAATGAGGACTTGTGCAGCCTAATAATATCTAAACATCACCACAGCATACAGATGTGAGAAACGTTTCTATGTTGTGTATAAATTATTCAAAGGTCGACCACAGCCTATCTGGAATGAAAATGGAGGCTGAGTTTTTGACCTATACTTCAGCCAGCCACCAGGGGGAGCAGTTTTTGTGGCAACCCCAGTTTGAGCCGAGCGAGATGACGTCCATTTTTACACTCTATGGTCAAGTTACACAAGAATATGACTACACATTACTTAACTATTGCAGGATATGGCAAAAATATGTAGTGAAATTTTCTCATTACAATAAAAAAGCCTGAAAACAGTTCTACTCCAGCAGTGAGACTGCAGTTTAAGTGTTTTAATACTGCTAGTTCAGACAGTTAACTCCAGCTGCTCACAGGTCATGCAAAATTCTAACAACCATCTGGTAATGTATCCAACTTACGAAGCAGTTTGTTTGAAAAAAAGTTTCAGTCTTTGCCTCCGTCAGTGCCACTGCTGCCCTGAACCAGCGTGACACTCGGAACTTTCAGCTCCACCACCTCCTCAGTATCCACCCACAGGCTTCGACTACAAAGAGTTCAAGACATTATGTCATCACTCCTTCATTTCTGAATATTAAGATAATCTGTGAGGACTTATGAGGTTTGGAGCCATGGATTCAAATACTGTTATGCTGCTAAGTTAAATATTTGGTAAATACAATGTGAACTGATAAACTGCGATGGGGTAATAAATGAGAACTGTTTGGATTGAGCTAATTTAAGATCCATGAAAACCGACGGTAAGAGTATTTTATGTCTATATTCCAGAATTTGAAGCACTTTTGGAGTTAAATTGGTTCAAATTTCTCTTTCTTCCCCAAAAGTCTCTCTAATTCCTCTCAAATGTTTTGCAACATTTGCTTGTCACCAAGTCGACCTGTCTGAATAACATTTTGGCCAATGACGGCTGAGGAAACTCAATATAAGATTATCACCAGTATAAGTAATCCACAACTGCGCACACATTTTTTAAGTCCTTTCCTTTTCAAGAGCAGCTTTTTTTTCAGTCTGAATTTGTATTAACCACTGCAAGCTGTCGTCAGTAACAGTTGTGAAAATTAGTGCTGGTTGTTTTTAAGAACTGTACATGGATTAGTTACTTTACAGAGCACTGCGTGTGCTAATATGATGGCCTGTGTGTTTGATATAATAAGAGTGGTTAAGCGTTCTTTGTTGAATTAAAATTCCTCTTTAGATTACTGAAATACTGTATAGCCACTCAGTCCTTCAAATCACTCCTTGGTAAGTTTTCTCTTATACACTGCAAATAACTTGTCATAGCTGACAAACAGGGTTCAATGTGATAGATTCACACTCACAAACAAAACAGAAATAATTGCAATCACTTAATGAAGCAAACAGTCCATGACTGCCATCATGCCAAACCCTGTTTGACTTCAACTGTTGAAGCTGGACAGGTTTCCTGTTGTCTTCCAGAAAAAGGGATATCACGTGAATATGGCTGCCTTAGATGACAGTTAAATCATTTTTTAACTCGTCCCCCAGTGCAGCCAACTGTTTGCCGAACGCTCAGGAAATTCCAAGAAGGTTGTAGAAACTTTGTTTCTTCTGCTGTGAGAAATTATTACTCATATTATGAAATTTTGGCCTTCCATTCTTCTGCTCTGTCTGCTTAAGTTTTAGTATAGGGCTTAACGTTTAGTTTTCCTCTAGTTTTGTGTTGCTAGTTGTGACATAACTTTTTGTAGAGTTTGTTGGTCTTTTTAGAGGGAAAGATACTGGAAAAAATACTTAGGATATCGTTTTGTATAAATTAGTTTTTTATACTTTTATTGCAGACATTATTTTGCATTATAACTGTTGTTTTTCACCAATCACTAATGTTAGATATTCAATTCTGATTGGTCAAACACCCATGATAAAGATTGTTAAC
The DNA here is from genome assembly GCA_030710495.1 of Labroides dimidiatus. Taxonomy (NCBI): domain Eukaryota; kingdom Metazoa; phylum Chordata; class Actinopteri; order Labriformes; family Labridae; genus Labroides; species Labroides dimidiatus. The sequence continues at coordinate 31,695,411 of CM061145.1, forward strand.
TCTAGATAGGGTTTAATATCTGATGCTGTTGCCATGGTTTCCAGAGACTGCCTGATCACACAGGTTACACATATCAGATCAATCTGTGGAAAGAAGTTACAGGATAACTCGCGTACTGTTCAGAATTTTCCTGTTGACTATGTGATAAAAATGTTAGGTACTTTTCACTGGTTGACAACAACGTGAACGGGTCCCTGGATTGTCCCTCGGCAACTACCACCTGACTGATCTGGAGTATGCTGACGACTCCATCCTGCTCAGCACATCCTACAGTCAGCTGAGATACGCTCTGGGCATATACAGCGAAGAGGCAGAGAAGCTTGGCCTCAAAGTGAGCTGGACGAAAACTTAATTCATATATGTTAGTGATGGACCAGATTCACCTCCGCTGCGGCTTGAAAATGACATAGTAGAGCCTGTCAAGAGCTTCTGGGATCCATAATGACAGACACTGGGGATCTAAAACCAGGCTTTGACAGTAAGGCTCTCAGGACCATCAAGAACATCAGGTGGCCCCAGCGAGTGTCCAACAAAGTGCTCAGAGCCCGCGCGTACAAGCCCAGAGCATCTTACCTGGCTGCGCAATGTCACACCCGCTGGCTCGGCCATGTCCTCTGCCTTACCCCTGACCACCCAACTAGAGCCATCCTCCAATTCGATCCCAAGCCTGCTGGATGGAAACGACCATGAGGCAAGCCCCGCACCCGCTGGCTATACATCATTGCTGGTGACCTCCTACAACACGGAGTTACTGTGGAGGATGCAGAGCGGCTGGCACAAGACTGCCAAAGATGGAAGGAACTGTGTCATCTGGTCAGCTCTATGCACAGGGAGGGGATACCCCACCCTTCGCAAGAGAACTGATGATGATGATGATGATGGTCGGCAACATGGAGAAAAATGTAATATTCCTGTCCATTCTTTCCTCCTATAGTACATCAAAGAGTTCTACAATGAGACCCTGGTGGAAATTTACGACTGGTCTCCAGATGAGGAGGTCCTCACCCTCCTGTACTCCGTCACTGTGTCCATCTTTGCTATTGGTGGAATGTGCGGGGCGCTGCTGGTGGGCAAACTCGTTACCAAATATGGAAGGTTGGTGTGTGTGCGTGTGTGTGTGTGTGTTGTTTTTTGGGTGTAAAACACATGATTCAAAATGTGCCTCTGTCAGTTAAAACGTGTTGTTGCTTGGGGCGATTGAGCTCAGACTAATCTTTGTGTGTCCAAACAGAAAAGGGACGCTGGTGAGAACCTCTGTGTTGGTGTTCATCGGAGCCCTTATGATGGGCTTCAGCAGAGGCTTCAGGATGCCTGCCATGGTCATTTTTGGGCGCTTCATCACAGGAGTACACTCAGGTAGGCTCACCTGTTTCCGGTTATTAGAAATGATTCACAATATGCTTGAAAGTGAAATAAAATCTAATTCATGTGAAGTTTTTTTTTCTTTTTTGTTAAACTCAAAGCACAAGCTGATCCGCGTGCTCCAGGAGATTTATTATGTTATTGTAAAAAATTTATTCTTTATTTCAATAGAGCTTCTTATGTCACAGTGTTGTTAAGTAACTGTTTTTGGAATTGATTCCTAATTATTTTTGATATTCAGTGGATTTAATTCACTGAGTAACAATTAAATTTAAAGCTGATTATACTAAAGCACTAAACTTTGAACAAAATGTAGCAAATTGACGTGAAAAAAAATCCTTTAGTTTTTAATTTCAACACGCAATAAATGAAAACAAGGCTTTCATCTGAGTGGGCTTATGCTTGGTCTCAGTAATCTTTTCTTTTCTTCATTCAGGTATCTCTCTCAGCGTGGTGCCCATGTACCTTGGTGAGATTGCCCCCAAAAACCTGCGAGGCTTTTTGGGCCTTGTTCCCAGCATTCACATTTGTCTTGGAGTCTTCATAGCTCAGGTCCTGGGACTCAATGAGCTGCTGGGGAAGGTACCTCCAACACTCCACTACAAACACTTCATAGGTCTCTTGCCATCTGGCTTGATGGGCAATGTGTTTGTGAGGCCTAAAGATATTCCCCTTTTCTGAACTGATGCTACAAGTTAGAATTTTGAAATTCTGGGGAGCAACATTATTCAGTGTTTTGGCTGGGGTAAGGGGGAAGGGAAACAGACAAAGGGTCAAAGGGACTCTGTACAGGTGCATGGTTATACAGCCATTTCTTACCCAGTTTAAGGAGTAGATTAAACAACTTTGTTCTCATTACTGGTGTACTGACCACACTGTTAGCCTGAATTTTAAATGTAGTTCAAAAATCAAGTACAATGTAATAAAGATTTAAGTTTTAATGCATTAGTTATAAGAATGAGATACACCCAACTTCTCAAATGTAGATTTGATTACAGTCATCAGTGAAAGTTGACTCAATCCAAACTGTTAACCATTTTAGTCTTGGCCACACCTCTTTTTAATAAAAATGAAATTAAAAAAAGGAAAAGGCTTCAATTTGTAACTTCCTTTTTCAACTGAAATCATCCCATTTAACTCAATAAAATAACTTAAAGTACTAAGTAGACTGACCAGCATATTTTAATGAAGTTTCACTATAATATCCTGGTTGATCTAGTGGTTAGAGCTGTTGCCTCACAGAAACAAAGTCCCTGGTCCAGTTCCCCCAGCCAGATGTGGGCCTTTCTGTGTGAAGTTCATCTTGCCCCCGTGCATACTTTGGATCTCTCCCCTTCCTCCCACGGTCCAAAATCATGCTTATCAGGTTGATCACTCACTCTAAATTGCCTGTAAGTGTGTGTAAATGTCTCTATATGTAAGCCCTGTGAGGGTCTGCCAACCTGTCCAGGGTGTGCCCCACCCTGCACCCAGAGAGTATTGGGATAGGCTCATAGACTGCATCTGGAACAGACAGGTGATGTAGCAGAGACTACGTCCATATATCATACAGAGTAACGAAGCCAGTCGTTGGCGGGGCCAAATTGGATATGACGTGGGTTTTGAGCTTCCTTTCTAACGATACTACTACTAGTATCTACTACTAGTGATTGGGCGCCCATCAGTCATATGAGCTGAGCCGTACTCCTGATTGGACAAACTTGTGATCTTAATATCTTCTAAAAACCACTAAGTTAGAAAAAAAATCATCCCCCTACAGTGTGTGCCGATAGCAAAATTAGTGTTTCAGACCCAAGCTGTTTTTTAAACCAGGCTGTAAATATGTTTTTAATGCTGTAAAAGTCATTTTTTTTGGCTTGGTATGTATGTGACTTCCAGTCTTTCCGCAGCCAGCAACTTTTAGCACTTCCACATAGGCTTCATTTGGATGTTACCCGATGGATAGGCTCCAGCCTATGTTGTCACAAAACAAGTCAGTTATTTTATTAAAAGCAACAGAGAATCTTAAAATGTTAAAAAAAAGAAGTTCAGTTAAATGCAAATGAAATCACTATTGTCAACATATCAATAAAAATGCCTGTGTTTTGATCAGTGGGCCTTAACTTTTTTTTGACAGTTTATCATCTTGTGATCGAATCTCATTAATCTCAATGAGCTGTCTGATGTTTCATCAGATCTTAAGTCTCTAACAAAGTAAAGGGGATGTTTTGAAGACATGAGCAATAAAATTATGCTTTTTTTAGGCACTTTGTAAAATTCATCCTCTCACTATGTTCTCATAAGACACCTTTGTTGGATGAAAGCTTTAGGTAAGTTTAAGCTGCTTTTTGAAACATCAGTACTCAGGTGTCTTTTCTTTCCCCACACAGAAGGATCACTGGCCTCTGCTCCTGTCCCTTATTGTGTTTCCTACCTCGATTCAGCTGATGCTGTTGCCATGGTTTCCAGAGAGTCCACGCTACCTGTTGATTGAGAAGGGAAACGTTCACGCCACCATTGCAGGTAAGAAATAGTTTATCTACACCTCTGAATTTGTTTTAGTAAAGATTTTAAAATGTCAAATTTTTATGTGTGTGGTGTGTTGGTTGCTTCTGAGTTTCAATACTATATCTAAGGTTAGTGTTTGAAACTCTTTCTGTCGGAGGGTAAAGTCGTGTCTCTCTTCTCCTTTCAGCCTTGAAGTGGTTCCGAACTAAAGGCAACATCCAGGCAGAGGTTGAGGAGATGCAGGAGGAACTGCGCTCTCTGTCCTCTATTGAAACTGTTTCTGTTCGCAGCCTGCTCACAGACCGCTGTGTTCGCTGGCAGGTCATCACCATTTCAGTGGTGAACGTCGGCATGCAGCTGTCTGGCATTGATGCAGTGAGTGTTCAAAGTATTCTGTCCATTCTGCAACTTAGTTTTTACTCGTACTTTTGGATTTGCAAAGACCATTTTATAAGAAATTAAAGCTCCTACAGCTGTCCAGCTGTGCCCTCATCTGTCTACCATCACAGTCCTGCACAGCTCTGAGTGACTGAGTGGAGGGCAACAGGACCCTCTCTGTAAACCAAAAGACCAGAGTCCACCGATCCACACATAAGTCAGACTTACTATGAATTGCGTGTGGATGGAGGCTCAATCACATCCTCGAACTCAACATTTTGAATTAAACACGTTATTCTGATGATTCTGTTAGCATCAGTACACTCCCAGAGCTAATCTTTTAGTCCTGCTCAAATTTAACATCACTTTGCACACCAAAGACAAAGACTCTTTTATTTGAAATGATTTGAATTCATATTGATGTTTTATTCTGTTTAAGAAGCTGAAACTGGATTAAGATGCTGGGCTGGATTATAGCTCGATCAATCTAGATTTTAGTGAGTGAAATGAACTTTGGTTAGTCCATTCAAGCAGACGCACATGGCTCCTCGAGGTGCTCCTCTAGCTGTGTAATTGAGACCTAAAGAGAGACCAGTCAGTCGGTCCTGAAAAGCTTGGGTTTGGCCTTCAGAACTGAAGGGAAATGTGCCAGTGCTGCCCTACTTTCTCTACTCAGCTTAAGTAGAATAAAACGTGTGGATAAAGATAGACTACTGAAAAACAAACTTACTATTCTTCGAATTCAGGGGAGTTAATAGTAATTTGCGATCCTTTTAATCCTGTGGGTCAACAGTGTTTCACTGGTTGTTTGTGTGTAATTTCTATTTAATAAAAACTTCACAGCATTGGTTGTTTATTTAATTCATAATAATATCATTTATGTAAGAGAATTACCGTTGGAATTACTGCAATATAACTGGTGCCATGTCTCATTCTGAAAAATTTGTGCGTGTGTGTCAGTTTCCATGACGAGCATGCCAACATCAGTGCTGAAATAGTGATGAAATAGTATATGTATGGTTACTAAATCAACAAGACAGCATTTTACTGCACCAATTACCATCTTGTCCACACCTCATCAATGATGGATGTTGCATCAGCAAAGTGTGATTAATGAGAATACACAAATTAATTTCAAGGGGAGCTCTTGTCAGAAGTCCATGCTGATGAAAGGCTGTATCTCAAATGCATGAGTGATGGTTGGCGTTATGATGATGATCGCTCTGATGAATCAAGTGGAAATACCAAATAAGCAGAGCGTCTTTTTTGATTTTCATGTAGAAACAGACCATTTATTGTTTCAAAGGATCATGGTATGAATAAAATGTGTCGTCACTGTCGTTTTCAGATCTGGTTCTACACCAATGAAATATTTAAGAATGCAGGAATCCCAGAGCCGACTATTCAGTACACCACGGTAGGAACTGGAGCCATCGAGGTCATCTCTGGGATGTTGGGGGTGAGTGAACATAAATCATTGAAAGCAGACATTAATAATAAAAAAAAGTGAAATGGGTTTATTTATACAGGGCTTCAACTGTCAATTGGTTAGAGCAGGGGTTCCCAAACTTCACCGTGCCAAGGTCCCCCAAAAAACAATAGCGTCTGGCTGGGGACCCCCTTTGCAAACCAACAGACAATGCTTCAAAATATGAAAGAAACATCATCTTTTAAAATGCTTTTTTCTTACTTTTATTCACTTTTCAATAACTATTGGATTTGATTAGCATAGGAATTTGTCTTTAATACTGTATATTCCCAATAAATAATAAACTTTTCAACAAACTGTTGACAGATAAGACCAAAACAAAACAAATAAAACTTCTCTCTCGTGCCTGTGCATGTCTGTGAGTGACAAATTACACCAGTGGGAGGGATGGGCTTGGTGGCCTCATATTGTTGAATTTTCGTTGGCCATGAGTTCTTGGGGTTTTTCTGCAGCAGAATCCTCCACGGCAGGGCTGTTGGACTGCTCCCTCTGTCTTTTTCCTGTCAAAAACCTTTCCATTTTGTGTTAGCTAGCTACAAGTGAGCTTGATAACAGGAGCAAACTGCCAGGTCGATCGTCATGCCCAAGTAGGAGCTGTCACACAAGGTGCGGTTAGGTCCAATCAGAAACTTGAGAATCTAGCGTTTACGGCAGTTTATGATTTATTCGTTCAGGACAAATGGTTATATAAAAAGAATAACAAAATAGAAAAATAAAAATAATTTGATGCTATTTTTTCCCCTTTCCTCCAATTTTCTGAGGCCCCCCTAGTGCCCCCTGGTGGCCCCCCAGGGGGTCCCAGCCCCCACTTTGAAAACCACTGGGTTAGAGGATTCACATTTAAAAAAATAATTGAGGATTTAATGCTTTGACTATTTTAAAATGTCATAACAAACTTGACAAAACTTGACTTTTTAAAACTGTGATGAGCTTTTTTATATTTGCATGTAGAGGAAATATTAAACAAATGTGAATCAAAATCGATGTATATGTATTATTTTTTTTTTTTACATTGATATTTTGTTTCTCTATTCTATAGTGGAAAAATGATTGTTTTTGTTGCACCTTTTAACTTTTGGCAGCACAAAGTAACATAAAAATGAACATGTGGCCTTGTATGAGTAAGTTATGACCACAAAATTTCATTTTCAAACTCTAAATAGTTGGTCACAGTATTAAAAAGAGTAATATATGAACAAAAATGTAAAAAAAACACGTCTGAGTGTAGTTTTTGGTCTGTATGTGTTTTTTCTCTCATGTTTAAGCTGTGATGTCTGGTTTAAGTTCTCTAAGGGAATATTTGAGCTCTATAAAGCAGGAAATGTGCTGACTGAAACAATATTAAAAGTAAATACTGCATTTAAGTTAGTCACTTCCTGGTCCTGTCATCATACACACTGGCTCACAGTCACATAGTCATTTCACTGAGCAATCATGAAGAGGTTTCCAGTATTCTTTTGCCGTCTTGACTAATCAAGTTATCCGCCACAGAAAAGATTCATTGATACTTTGGTATTCAGCGCTGGTCCATACAATTCGTCTTTCAAAATAACATCCAGACAACAGGCCTTTTCGTTATAGCGCTTCATTACTTTTACTTTACAAGTAAAGTAGATCTTTGTTTATGAGACATGACACACTGAGTACAAACAGCAGGATGTTTATGGCCCAGGTTCATTGTCATGTTCACCAAAGAAAAGTACACAAACTTCCTATTGTGTTGCCTTGCACCAGGAAGTATAGAACAGACTGAATTGAACAACCAAAGAAAACAAGAATATATTTTTTTCTTTAAGTCTGATAATGTGTCACGTTTCATGTTCTTTATTACCTTTGGTTTGTTTTGCAGTGCTTCACGATTGAGCGTCTGGGCAGAAGACCTCTGATGATTGGCGGCTTTCTCTTCATGGGACTCTGCTGCTCTGGGATCACAGTTTCCATCCTCTACCAGGTACAGAGTCATCTGGTGCTCTGCTTATTATTTGTTTTATTTTTGTAATAAGGTGTTGGTAGAATAGTTGCCTACATGAACACTGGAACGAGCTCTGCATGCTCTAATCTCATTTTATACAGATGTAAAGATTACATACAAAAGCTGCTGCCTGTGTTCTGTGCAAAATGTGTTCAAAGGTTAATGAGGCTTTGGCAGTCAGAGTTACACAAAACTAAGTGTATAAGTTACAAAGTTCATTCTCTTTCTGGGGTTGAATTTACTCTTTGTGTTTCTGTGGACTGTTTTTTTCTTAGTGGTGCTACAGTATAGCCGGATAATTGTAAAAACGGGGAAATTCGTTTTTTTTTTTTTAAATTTAATCATTATTTAACCAGGTAAAACCGATTGAGATTAAATCTCTTTTCCAACGGTGACCTGGCCAAGAGGCAGTGTTACACATCAATGTTCAACAAAGAAAACAAACACACATATACAGAAAACATTGAACAGTAAAAGGCACATATTGGCAGTAAAAGACTGCAGCATTTGATTAGAACAAAGTAAACAAATCAAACACCATGGCAGGAGCAAACAGAGGTTAAAAGTTCAGCAATATTGTGCTCAAAGCACGTCAAAGAGACTAGAGAGGTGTGCTTGAGTCTAGTTTGGAGGTCATTCCATGACCAAGGGCCAAAATAAGACAGACTCCTACGACCAGCCTCAGTCCGCACTTAGGGGACAATGCAGCACAGCCAGGTGCTGGATCTGAGGTTGTTGGAGTCTTGATTTGGATTTAATGTACAAGGGCAAAGAGCCCAACAAGGCCTTATAAATCAAAACATACCAGTGCTTCATCCTGCGTATAGTTAGTGAGGACCAGCCCACTAGAGTATACAATGTACAGAGGTGACTCCTAAAAGCAGAATTTGAAATGAATCTCAATGCAGCATGATAGAGAGGATCAAGTTTTGCCAAGACAGTTGGACAAGCAAATATATACACAGTATCACCATAATCAAGCTGTGATAAGAATAGGCTCGCTACCATTCGCTTGCGTGATGGCAAAGACAAACAGGGTTTTAACCTGTAAAGAAAACCAACAATAAACTTAAGTTTCTTTGACAACAAGTCAATATGCTGCTTAAAGTTAAGATTGACATCCAGCCAGATACCAAGATACTTGTAAGTATCAACATACTCAATATTGGCACCATCAAGAGTTAAAATATGATTGGGTGACTGGGAGAGTACAGTCTTATTTAGTACGAACACCATTCAAAAGTAATTTAAAATCAATAAGCGCATGCTGTTGTTTATCAAAGTCAGATTGTTGATTAGAAAGTGCAGCATTAAGAGTAGGAGCACAAGCATATGAAATTGTGTCATCTGCATACATATGATACAATGTATGAAATAAGTAGATTTAGCCATGCTGAAGGATTACCTTTTGGTACAGTCTTACTCATGACATCAAAACTTATTGGCTTCATTTGAAATTTACATTTTCTCTTGGGATGCAGAGCTTTGAGTTTTGTCCCCTATCACTCACATTAAAACCCACAGGGAGGCACCTCGCAGTCCAGGAATAGCACTGGAAATACTTTCAGGATGCAAAATGTCTCACTGTTGACATCGTAGTTTCATGCAGCGTAAAAGGGCAAGGATAATTGAAATATTGGTACAATAATGTCTGTCTCAGGGAAGTTTAGACAGCCAAGCGAAGTTTGTCTAGCCCCCGTTTCGATCCGGAAAGTTTCATGGAGCAAATATTCCTACGTTGAACCCATTATCTCACTCACAAGTCACATGTTCACACAGTTGTTTTTTATAGCTAAATAAGCAATAAATTGTTTTACTTGTGTTTATAATTCATGTCATAAGACTCATGACTTGTGTTTGAAACTCACAGACACAGCTGCCCTTCATGCGCTACATCAGTGTGGGCTGTGTCATCGGGATTATCGCCGGCTTCTGCATCGGTCCAGGTAAGGGCAATCTGAGGCCTCTCTTCTGTTGTAACTACTGCAGGACATCTCCAGCCCTTACACGCTGCTCTGGATTTTTTCATCCCAGTGTTTAAGATAACACTGCTCCCTGCTGGAAGCTTTCACAATAGCAGGTACTAAATGTTCACAGCAGCAGCTCTCCCTCCCTGCTCCTCCTGACTGTGAAGAGATATTGTATTTCATTAGTCTTGTAAATTAGCAAATCATAACTGCCACACTACATCCATTCCCGTGGCCGTTTGTACACTGGATGAGTGAAGTGAATTAAGAGGCAATAGTTTACAACTTTAGGAGGCACATTGAGTGGACCTGCGAGGATGATGAATTAGAATGAATGTGGTTTACGTAGCGCCATTCGTCAAGCCAACAGAATCCATACCGCTGCACGGGTATGAGGATTTCTGCTGCTGCAATTAGACTTTTAATGGCTCATTGTTCATAAGCTAGCTGCCATGAATAAGGTTTCCCTCAGATGAAACCTTGCTTGCACAATGATCCCTCCCATACATACCACAGATGTTGACAAATTACGCCTTAGTTATTGGTTTGACGATATTAAACCTTCCTCTATGCAATTATCATGCACAGATAATGAGGACATCATTTGGAAAGCTCATCACTTGAGCATATTAATGCATATTTTTTTCTTCATAGCTTTTCTTCTAACAATGAGGAGTTATGTGTTCAAAGCTGAGGCATCATCTCGTAGACCCCGTGTCCCAAACCAATGAGTTATTGCAGTCCTGGTGTAAATATTAGTATATTTGGTTTGTTGCTTTCTCTTTTCCATCCCACATCAGAGTGTAATTAAACACTAATGAAGTACATGCAAAAATAAAAAATGTTAACTCTTAGACCGGATGAGTGTTTATCAATAGTTGTGTTCAGTTTATTTTGAATGACTGCCAAAGAATAGTTCTGAATAGAATTACTGAAAGAATTAACAAATGAAGATGCAGGTATTAATTTCACAACACCCAATAGATCCCCACTGCTGTACTGAGTGTTTAGATGTGTTTGTTTTATGACAGCTGGAAACAAAGACGTGGAGTGGATTAAACCATGACTGGATGAAAGAAATGATTTAAATACCAGAATGTGTCCTTCTTTTAAATAACACAACTGCTTCTCTTGTTTTCGTTTTTAGCCGGTGTGCCTTTCCTGATCACTGCAGAACTCTTCAAGCAGTCTCACAGACCAGCTGCCTACACTGTGGCTGGATGCCTCAACTGGATGTCAAACTTCACCATCGGCTTTGTCTTTCCCTTCCTAGAGGTCTGAGAAAATTTCTTATCTGTCACTTTATTAGTTTATAATCAATGAATGTGACAGTTTGGTCTTGAGTAGTTATTCTGAGGCGAGTAAAATGTGTGATCAAGTTTGCAATCCAAAATCATTTGATGGTTAAAATTGATTTGATTTGAGGGTTACGTTAACTGAAGATTTACGTTTGTGTGTGGTGGCTTCACTCATTGTGTTATGCATGAGGCATCTATTGAACTTGCTGTCTCTTTGACTCCCTACCTCTATGTGTGTTACTTCAAAAGAAATTTTCTGTCTGTCTTAAAGACAGTAAAAAGGACAAAACTGCGGTGGCCCTGAAAGCTCACAGCAATGCAGCTTAAGAAAACACTTGCAAAAAGATGCAACGCAAGCAAATTAAGAAAACATCTTCATCAATTTGAGAAATGTGCAGTATTTAGAAAACGTGCTGCAAAGACCACAACACAACAGAAGAGTTTCCAGAGGACCCTTAAAAGTGATGCAAATGTCCCTTATTAGCCAATATGCTAATATCTGAATCATGCGATCACAATGTTAAAATTAATCAAAAGCACATACTTTTACCTCATTTTCTAACAACACCGACAGAAAGAGAACCTTAATAGGGCTGTGACCCCAAATCTGCATCAACAACAAGCGTGTTGGGATGTGTGCATCCCTTTTAAGAGTCCGCTGGAAACACTTCTGTTGTGTTATGGTTTTGACATGTGTTGTATGTGTTGTCAATTCGATGAAGATGTTTTCTTAATTTGCTTGTGTTTTGTCTTTTTGCTTTTGCTTTTTTATGATGCAGTGCTGTGAGCACTCAGGGCCACCGTTCAAATCAGTGTTATAACCCGACATGTTCATAGGTGCTAAAAATCAAAGTTCTCACTCTGAAAAGCACCTAAATTTTCTTCATGGAACAAGGCTAACATCATCCTGCGTCCAGTTTGCGTGTTAAGTCAGACCAAGCTCTCTTGGCTTGGTGGTAATTTCGACATAACTGCAAACAAAGTTAAAAGCTGAGGGCCTGATGGGTGTCTGAAAAAGTGATTGCTCGTAAACTTCATAAGTTCAGGTTGGCTAATGATAGTTGCTACTTATTTATACAAATCCAAAGACAGTGATGTGAAATACTTTTCCTCTGTGAGCTTTTCTTTGACTAAAGATCCCATTTTTGCTCGGTTTTGTCTCCTTGCAGAGAGCAGTTGTACAGAGGTTGACTGTCATTGGATATTACCCACTTTGTATAGAAAGTCAGAGCACAACTTTCTTTTTTAGTACATCCTTTTATTATTTTACCTGAAGTAACCTTTCTGTATGCTCTGTCTACAGATCGCTACAGGTCCTTACTGTTACCTGATCTTCTGTGCGATCTGCATGGGAGTGGCTCTTTACACCATCTTCATCATTCCTGAGACCAAGAACAAAACCTTTATGGAGATCAGTCAAATGTTTGCGACCAAGAACGACATCCTGAAGGAAGAGCTGACCTCCAATGGTCTTCTTAAATTGGCCATGATGAACGGCTACGGAACCCTCCTAGAAAAAAAAGAGGAAGTCTCAAGATAAATGATGGCTTCCTGTCTCAGAGTGCCTTATTGGTTCCCAGTGACTGCTGGTGCTGTCGCAGAGATCAGGTAGAACTTTTGTCACCACGGGGGCATCTGCTGCTCCATGTCAAAACTACAAACACTGACACATCTCCTCCAACAGTAATATTTTTCTTCTCACAAAACTACCTGTTTCAACTTTATCCACCGTGGAAGTGTTGCGGACAGAAGTCATGTGTGAGACACATGGTCATGCGTTTCAAATCAGCCATCAGTGACATTTAAATCAGTTTCTCTGCATCTTAAAACAAATTCTATGGGAGCTGAGTCTGCTCATGTGAGTTCTCAAAGAGGTTTTTAATCTCTGGATCACTTTGACTTTGCGTGAACTCATCCTATGATCTCTTTATAATAAAAAGTCAATACTGAACCCTTTCATTGCTTTACACAAAGTGAAAGCTCCCATCAGTCCAGCCTGACCTGTCACTTCTTAAACCACTATTCCTTCATGTGTACAGTTTTAAGCCCAAATTGAATAGCCTGGCAAAGAACTTGAGTCTGTTTATTTTGTGTTGTTTTTCTGTCTCTCAGATTGTTCTTTAGTGACTCTTTTTACGTAAGAGAGCTGGATATCAACGGCTACTGTAGTAGTCATTTCACTCTGTCTTGTCCAAGTATATGCACATGTATGTTACGCTTATTAAAGAGTTTTTATTTATCACTGTATTTCATTTTAATAGATCTGTAACTTTTCTCGGTTTTTAAATGATATGTGTTTCAAAAGGCTACTTTGTACAATATATTATGGAGTCAATGAGGAAAATATACATTGTCAAGATTTTTCACAAATATGTGTTTGAATAGGAAAGTCTGTCTCCTCATTCTTTGTCAGTTAGCAGCTTCTTGCAGTTTTGTGCAGACTCACTGCTTCTATTAGCTACTTTAGCCACAAAGCTCTGGAAGCAGTTATGTGACCAGATTTAATGTGGGCCCTTAAAGTTGATTTAAAGTGGGATGAAATAAGTTATCTAAGTTATCATAGATGATTGGTTTTAATGAATCTTACAAACGTAAAGCAAGGATAACAAAGGTGAACAACACAGAGCGCATGAGGGTTGTTTAAAGATTCAAGAAGCCACATGAAAAAGACGAGGAGCAAACACATCATGGAGCACAGTTTGGGCTTCTGGCAGTGTTGAAGACTTGAAAATGCTGATGGAAAAACACTGTTTTAAGCACAAAAACACTCAATTTGGCAGGCTCATGGTTATGATATTTTGACACCCCAGTTGGGTGGAAGCCTACACTGTTGCCATTGAAGAATCACCATATCTTCTTGCTGTAAGAATTAAAATTTAAACCAATAAAACCATCTTTAAACCCTTATTTTATGTCAACTTTTTTTTGTTTCTTCAGATGATATCTGGGTAATAAACCCTTCAGGGTGAGACCAGATGCCTTGCTTTGCATCAGGTTGCAGCACCTCCTGTCTGGGTTCCAATGCAGGGATAATGTATAATGAACAGGTTGTTTATCTCGCTTGAGCTTTAGCTATGAACAAACTGACACAAGTAATGACTGAAAAATAGTCTTATTGATTTAAAGGGACTGTGGGGACTTACTGTTTGAAATGGATTGCAGCGACACCTTTTGGCTGGAATCATGCGCACACTGTTGTGATGACATAACTCTTAACAAGGTGTGTGTTTGTTTTGGAAATGAATGCAGACTGTTTTTTATTTTTAACTTTACTTTTCTTTGTTCAAGACAACTTTTTACCAGACACAACAGTAACATAGAGCAATTGTTTGAAACGTGACAACAAACAAATTTTGTTACTTTGTAATGTGGCTTGACATGGCACAAACCTGCTTTTCTTTTAGTTTAGGTAAAGACCTAAGCCCTGATTGTGCTTAAGAGTTGACTTTTTTTCCAACTAATCTTACAAACCCCCCAAACTGTGGGCTTTGGTACGTCTTGTGTACTGTAAGCTGCACTGCAAATATGGTTCACTGAGTGAAGGGACCCCCTTTTTGCGAGAAGAGGATAAACTTAAGTCCACTTTTATGTGCCACTGGTCTGTCTCTGATGAGACGATGAACGATTGTGTCAACAATGGTTGATTTTGAGCATACTGAGGTTAGTTACCCTAGGTCATGATGAAGACCTCATAGGGATCTGTACCTAGCTCTGCCCAGGCTGACAGGCTGAGAATGCAATGGCTGGCTCGGAAATCGCTGAAGATCCAGAAGAAGGCAATATGTTGTTTGCAGCTTCATTAGTCAGACTCTGTCTTCCTGTTACTGCCTGGACTAAGACAAACCACAAATGGTGCCTCACTAATCAGTGCAGTTAGGAGTCTTATGATGCTACCTTTGCCTTCCCTCTGTTCATGTTAGGAACAGAGAATTAAGCCTCATCTTTTATCCCTCCCACAAGAGAAGGTGGAGAAGAGACAGAGATGGTCCACTTGTTCCATTTTGCCCCGTTGGAGCACTAGTGCTTTATATCCGCTATCAATCAGTGTGTTTACATGCACGCAGAAGTCCGGCTGAGGTCAAAGCTAGATTGCAAAATCACAGCCAGGGGTCTAGTCTTGTCTGTGTATACACGCAGAAACGAGAATCGAACTTCTGGCCGAGAACGTCTCACTCCGCTTCAATAGGCGGCGCTGTGTCCTTTATTGATGAGCAAAGCTGCGTGCATATTGATCTAGTTTCAGTTCACCTAATGAGATAATCTTCTAATTTCGAGAAACACAGTAACAATATTATCCAAACGTCTGGATTTAGAGAAACCCTGTTGAGGAAAACCCAGATCCTGTCCAGCCTGCATTAGATATCTAACATCTTTACCTTCTCCTTATGTCCAATGATATATTCATCCATGTCTTCACAGTTTTCGGTACTATACAATGTTTAAAAAAGTGCCACCATGCCTTTAAAGCACTTTGCTCAATGTTTGGTTTGACCATGTAAATCAGACTTAGTGTTTTTTAGTGTTCTGTCTGGTCCGGTTCTCATAGTGATTCACTGTCTGCTGTGCTTGCAAGGAAACTTGGACAAAGCCCTTGCCAACTTTGCAAAATCCAGTGGCTTTATCTTCCACTGTTGTAACAATAAACAAACCAACGTCTTGTCTTTTCTGGCCTTTAGCTGTAACTTCAAAAAATGAAATCATAATCTTGAGTGGCTGACTACTGTTGGTTACCATAGTTGAAGTTGAAGGCTTTAAATCAAACAATATTCTCATCTGTTTGTCTTTGACCTAAAACTGCTTGCTGGGATCTGAGTGTGAAAAACCAAAGAAATGTCAGTTTCCTTTCAGTCTGTGAAGCTGCCACCATCTTCACTGCAGTCTTGTACCTGCCAGAGCAACAAACTGGCATGTCACTTTTTCAGGCAAATTTAGGAGTCATACAGCGAAAGAAGCACCACTCTGTCTTCAGCTCCTCCCACTGCCTTTGGGCTTGTTGATCCATCTGTTAGCACCAGTGCAAAAGCCCTGCAAGCCCGCCAACAAAGGCTGAATGAATACATGTTGTTTCTGCTGGTCCTGGTATCACAGAGGGGAAAAGGAAGGAGAGGCTTCAGCAGGCCGGTGTACGAAACATAAGCTTATGAAATGCAGATAGTTCAGGGTTTTAGTGTCACAACTCTCAGACATAGCTGCCTGTCACAGACAGGAGGAGGTGGGAAGGTGAGGCAGGCTGGGTGATTGAGAGTCAGCCTTTGGAGTTGTTGATTTGCTGCAGAATGACAAATGGACAGCAGAGCTTCAGCCCTGAGAGGACAAACAGAGGCTTTGCGGTTGTTCATATGTAACGTCACCAGCAAACAAAGGGCTCCTTGTCACTGAGACTACAGTATATTTCTGTGGATAATGCCACAGGATTGTGCGCGTGTGAAAACACACTCTCAAGCGCAGGCTCACTCCGCCTCGGGCAGGCAGAAGCAATAAATCAAACAAATAGCATCACAGCCTGGCGAAGGAAGCATTCCAACAGATAAAATGCTCTCCCACACAACAAAGCCACACTCACTGCGTAATTAATTGCAACAAATTACCTCTTCCTCTCCCTGTCGGCCCCCACCTCGCCTCTTTTACGGCACTGACAAGCGTGCTACAGTCTCCTGCACGCGCAAGTACGCGAGTGTCTACGCGCACGCAGCGCACACTTCAGTGCGCATCATCCTGGCACTGGTGCGTATACACACACTCATAGACACGCGCGCGCGCACACACAAACACACACGGCCTGCACCCTTCATAAGTGCTTTAATGTGGCTTATTGCAGTGTGCGGTCCCCTTAGCCGTGGAAATATTCGCTTGACGGATGTGCTTTGTCGCCGGCGCTCCCCGGTGGAGGGCGGCTGTCAGGGAGGAGATGATAACATTAACAGGGAGGCAAGGCGATGACAAATGCCTGTTATCACCGAACGAGGCCGGTGACAAATCGAACGGCAGAGCCCAGGCAGCCCCGGCGCGGCGTAATAAAAAAGAAGATGGATGGCACACCCAGGCAGGGCCCGCGTTAATGCGATTTCCACTGCTCTCCCTGACTCCCAATTAAGACTTGGAGGGAGGGAGGGAGCGGAGGGTGAGGGAGAGAGATGTGCCGAGCAGGAGAGAGGAGAGGAGAGGAGATAGTGATTGCGTGTCTTACTAAGAGGAGAGAGAGAGAGGATAGAGAGCAATGACTGAGGTGGCCATGAAGGCGAAGGGGAAGATATGTGAAGTAGATGTATATGAAGAGGACTGATGTCAGTGAGAATAAGGAGAGTGACAGGAACAAAGTGGGGAAAAAAAGAAGCGAACCTGCAGCTTTAATTGTCTGCAGAGCCATCTGCTCCCTCCCCCATCCTCCCCTCTTTTACTCACATCTCAATCAGGGCCTTGTCTTCCAGGTTTAAGTAGTTATTAGTCTCTGCGGCAAGGCAGAACACTAGCTATAAAAACCTCCATATCTCTTCCTCTTTACCTTTAGCTTATAAAACATATGAGCAGATTATTGCTTTGACAGGTTGTTGCTTCTTGATAAGAGGCATTAAGTCCATCATGCTCCTGTGGTCCTTATTGGCTCAGGATTCAAAGCTCCCTAAATCAGCACTTATAAAAACAGAGCTGACAGACAGCCTATCGCTTGCGGGCACACAGACCGATACAGATGAGCTACAGTCTGTCCAGGATGACTGTTCGCACCCATCCGGTCCAAGGACCCAGATGTTATCTCTTTGCTAAAAGGATCAGCGCAGGATACTGAGAGATTGCCTCTGGATGAGGGGGGCATCTGTGCCAGAATACCCATGGGCTGCTGTTTTGTCACTCTGACAGTGCTTTATAAAAGGCTGAGGAAGCTCAGAAGGCTGCAGAAGCGGAGAGTCATATATCTCCCACTATTACATCCAGGCGAGGAGGAGAGGGTTGAAATGACAATGAAATATAGCTCCGGCTCAGAGGGAGAAAAAGAACAGGGTCTAAAGAGGGACGGCCGAGTCTCCTCAGCAGCCTGCAGGGGCTGTGCTCCAAATCAGAGACAGATGCACCGCAGTCCCAGACACTAACCCTGCGCTATACTGCAAGCACACAGAGGTGAAGAGGAGAAGATATGTGGTTCTGAGAGAGAAGTCCTCTGAGAGAACAGCCTCTCTGTGCCTCTGCTGACATTAGTCTGAAAGAACAAGGAGAAATTAGAGCCCTGCAGGAGAAGGAGGGGGAGGAGGGGGGCTGAAAGTCCAAACTCGGCAAGGACCTCTGCATCATTAAGTTGTCAAGTGGACGGGAGGCCCCGAAATATGACTTGGAGTTATTGCCGAGGCTGAGGCTGATGATATAAGAATTACAGTACATGGATCATAGCCGGATCGATAGGTAGACAAAGTCATTATGGAGGGGCTAGAGTTCAATGCCTCCCTGGGGCCGCAACGCGGACAGAGGGCTTAAATTTATCACCATGGCGATGTATAACACACACACAACACAGGTGGGAAAGCTGTGAGGTTATAGTTTGCTTGTTGCTCTTATTTCCAGCACTTTGTTCTGGCTGTATTGATTGTTGAAATTATCACGGGGTGCAGGAACGTGTCTCTGCATGTGCGTCTTCTTGACTTGGCATTTATTTGTCACACTCCCTTTGAAGGATGTCCGTAAGTGTGTTTACAGGTAAGCTAAATGTCTCTGTGAATGCACATCACTCAGCAGAGAACATTTGTCCTTCTTTGCTCTCCGTCTCTGCAGCAGAGAGGGGCAGCAGAGGGATGGGGAGCACAAACAGGGCAGCATCGATCCTCTCTGCGCCGAGAGAAATTAGGCATGAAATTAAAGCTCCCATCAAAGGCCAGGGCCGGCACTGTCACCTGATCCAGCACTATTTATACTCCCAGGAGGTGATGATGATGATGTCTCCATCACACTGATGATAACAGGACAGAGGGAAGAGAGAGAGAGAGAGAGAGAGGGACAGAGGTGGGGAAAGAGAGAGACTCTCCACCTCCATCCATGGTGCTACTGACCTGCCATCATTTATACTGCCAGGGCTCAAGTGCAAGGTTAGCGCCAGCCTGAGCCCCCATAAATCACTGCTCTGCTGGACGGAGAGAGGCCAGGGTCAACGCCTCTTGCAGCCAAGCTCTGCTGATGAGAGAGTATTTATAGATCGGAAAGAGGAGAGGGAGAGGAAGGAGAAAGAGTCAGAGGCGGGATGCGTGGCTAAGTGGCTTATGAAGAAGTGTGGACACAAAAATACAAATTTAATGTAAAGATATGTCCAGATGAAATCAAACTACAGCACGGAGCACTTAGAAAACTATCTGGAATATGTGAGACTTGGATCCCTGTGTCTTCACAAAGTCAGTCAACTAAAAGGTCAGAGCTACTCTTGCTAAACACTTTGCTTTAAATACAAAATTTTGCAAAGTAAATATTTCCCCCAAATTTTAAAATACCCATTCAGTCTGACAAAATAACAGATATAAAGAGACATGTATTTACTCCCAGAGACAAAAATGAAAAAGTTTAACTACCCATGCTTGGATTTAAAGTTCCCTTCAAAAACAGAGCAAATATTCATTCAAATATTATTTTTATTTACTCATTTATTTTGCTATTTACTTTTTTTTTCTCTCATCTGATTCTACCTCAGTGTTTTCAGTGTTTCTCTAACACTTTCTTTCTTGCATTCATACCTGCAGACCACATTCAAATGGAAATCAGTGCAGCAGAGGTCACTGAGGTGTGAGAAACTCTTCAGACAGTAGGGGGAGCCGATTAACCACGCATCATACCAGAGGAGTTGGGAGTTTGCTTAAGACTCAAATACTCTGACCTCTTGAAGCAACAGAATTTACCTTCATCATCACATAAGAAAGAGAGGTTGACACTCAGAAGACAACCTGCAGCTCTGTGACTTATCAGAACTATCAGATAAATCAGTTTGTTTTTTTTTGTTAAGAAATCTGCAGTTTTTAAACCGTAGACTCTTATATTTTCTGGATTTAGTCCGTTGTGTGTAGTCCTCGCCAAGCACAGTGTGTTGACAGCAGTACAGCAGGCTTGCATGGTGCTGTAATGACCAGTGGTCCGGGATTGTCTCGGGTAAACACTGGTTATGGCGAACCACGAGATGACTGGTTGTCCGTCAGTCTCACTTTTCTCTCTGGGTTTGAAGCACGCCGTCGTCCTCTCCAGCAAAAATAAACTGTGACACCACAGCAGGTTTTGAAGAAAGAGTTTCTTAAGGAGGTGTTTTTCAGGATCAGTGCAGTCCTGTCAGGGATCAGGTGTGATGTGGCTGAGATTTACGTCTTCCTCTTGAGTTTTCTCCACTGGCAGATCACTCTGAAGATGTTTCATTGTTTTCTATTTGTTAGGTAAGAGTTACTTCATGTTTGTTTGTGTGTGGTTTTTGAGGGAGCAGTAGTCTAGAAGACAGAAAAGCAGGCTTGTGATTGGTTAAAATCAACACTGGGTTGGGAATGGGAAAAGAGGTGCCAAAAATTACACTGACTGAAATGCAGTTCACCTTAAAAGGAGTCTATTCATCTGTTTATTTCTGCTGATGATGCTGCAGCTTCATGATTTATTGTGAAGGTTGTATATTTGATAAAATCTGTATTATTTCAATCTGCAAACATTTGATACATTGCCAAGTTTAAACCAAGCAGTGGGGATGTCTTGGCTGTCTTCAAACTGTGTCCTACACAGTAGTTTGACATACGGCTGATAGGTGGTTGTAAATCAGAGCTGTATTTGAGTACAAAAATGATGAAACAATTGTTTTAGGTTGAAATTAGTTAATCAGTTAAAGATAATTGACAATAATATTTCTTTTATTTCAATTTAATAACTTTTGATGCAAGACATAAGCAGAGTCTCCAAACAACACAAAGTTTTGGTGCTTCTCTATTGTACTTTCATTTTTTTTTTCATATATATATAGTAGATTTTTTTTTTTTTTTTTTGAAAAGTTATTCTTAAAAAAAAATTTTCTTAAAAAAAAATATCAAGTTCTTATTTTAGTTTTATTTACATTTCAGTTATATGATAATTAATTGAAATCTCTCATTTAAGTGCACGGATGACTAGGGGTGAAATGATTCGTTTTAACAACCATTCTATTCATGTCTTGATTAGTGGTTGCCGATACGATTCAAGGACAATATTGGTTCATTTAGTACTATACACTCCGAAACGATTCAGTATCTTGAAATCGATTCAAGATAACCTTTTAGCCAAAAACTCAAAAAGTGAGAAAGTGAAATAAAATATCTGGATACTGGACATTGCAGGTGAAGTTTCCTAGATTCCTGTTATTTCTTATAAGGGAATCACGTATGAAATAAAAATGGATATAAATAGAGCCGGGCAAAAAAAAATCTGTTGTACAATATGTGTGTTTCCTATGACTGATATTCCAGCAGATATATAAAATAAGAATATTGATAAACACAGGATATATACTGTACATGAAAACAGACTCTTATAATACCCCAAAATATGACTCAAGCCAAAGATTCAGAACACGACTAAATTAAAATAAGAAACTTTAACTAGTAACAAAAATCTAAACTAAAACTAAACTACTAAAATAAAACCCCACAATTTTCATGAAGACATTAACTTGTGAATTTATGAGCCCTGGTAAATTCTGAATGGCAGTATGAAGTGAAGTGGGACACTGTGTAGTAGTCTTATATTAATAGTGGCCATGAGAGCTAACAGTTGCATTTATCTTTGATTATTTCAAAAAGATGCAACCTATTCAACTCTAAAACGCTTTAGAATAATCTTATATTGGATAATGGTGGACATGAATTAACAGTTGCATTTATCTTTGATTATCTCACAAACACAATTCACACAACTTTATAGCCTAACTGTATGATAGTTGTATTGTTTTATGTATTATTGACTGAAGTAGGACTAGAGTCTTGAAGTGGTTTTAGCAATGCTTTAAGTTACTGGAAGCCTTTTTTTTCCTTTAATCTTCCTGCATGGGAAACATTTGCCTGGAAGCATTTTGACATTTGGAGTCTTCTGCATTGTTTACAAAGAGTATGTTTCTGTGATTTAAGTTGAAATTCTGTTTGAAAACGGAAGTTTTATCGATGTAAGCTAACTGCTAGCATATCAGTGCAATTCCCCATAAAGGTTAGCAACAAGCTAGCGGGTTTTTTTTTATATCAATTAATTTTCGGTACATTAGAAGATGTATAACATACTGAATGTATTGAATATATATTTCTCCGTGTGTTCAGTTTTACAGTGCTTCCTAAGTAAAACTTTACACATAGGCTGAGCGTGTGCCGATGACATCACAGACAGGCAGACTCAGTTGAGTAATATTTAACGTCTTTTTTCATTAAAAGTGCACAAAAAGCACATCCATGTATAGTCTGCCATGTTTAAATCCAATGTGTTACGCATTGGAATCACGAGATGACTCCTGTGAGTCTTCCACCCCCCCAACCCTACACACACACACACACACACACACACACACACACACACACACACACACACACACACACACACACACTCAGGAGTCCTCCTCTGGACATGAAGGTCAGTGTGGCAGATAGTAGGGGGGTGGTGTTTGATCGATAAGCACCACCCTCCCATCGGCCCACTGACAGCTCCTGTCAAGTATCCAGCAGGGCTTGTATCAAATGGAACAACCCTTAACCCCCCCCCACCCACCCACCCCACAACACCAACTCTAACAACCCCGCCACCCCCACTTTAAAGGAGAACTGTCACTAACTGCCACTGTCACCTAGCAGTCAGGTGCTTTCAACACACTGATAATGTACCCAAGAATTTCGCCAGGACTGATATCCAAACTGCAAGGAGTAAGAGTGTGTGAGTGTGTGTGTGTTGGAAGAGAGCTGTTGAAAGTTGGCCTGTTAATGTGTGTTAGTGTGTCGGTGTGCCCTCTTTGACCCAATTTTCTGTTTATCATTTAAGATAAAGCTACAAATTTATAGACTTTGGCAGTAAGTTTTGATTGATTCCACCTATTCTTCATCTTGTCTGTGCAAAAAGGAGCTTTCAAATTTACGAGTGCAGACCCAGACCTGCACCAGATCTAGTTGAGATGAGTTACGAGGATGGAAACTTGTGCTGTTTTTTTTCCTTCTTCAGGAACTCCTGGTTAAAAAGAGACCTGCAACTCTCTGCATGTCACCAGAGGAGAGGTGCTCCTCAGTGACCCACATCACAGATGTTGGAGGTAGAGGAGTCCTTTGTGTGAAGTCTGAGAAAACCACTGTTTGTGTGTCCTACAGCCGCCATACGGCCCGCATTCTTATGCTCTTAACACATCGACGACTGTGTCCTCAGACTGAGACGCAGCAAAGGAGTCCACGGACTCACACACTTGGTGTGTGTGTGTGTTTGTGTGTCTTGGAGGTGGGGGTTTAGAGAAGTGACAAGGAGATAGTGTCGTTGATTGACACAAGAAGAGCGACTTAAAAAACTCCTTTGGAATGCAACAATCTCCCAGCGTCCCGTGTTGCTCTGCGTGAATTGTTAAAAGCATTCCTGACAGTTGTGGTGAGGGTGAAAAGAGGGTGAAAGGAGATGGTCTGGTGCTCAAAAAAGGAGTTTGTTTACCCCCCAAAAGGATGAACTGTATCCTTACAAGCCTGAAGCTTGAAAGCAGAAGAAAAGATAAAGATGAAACACAAGGATGGGATCAATTAAACACAAACTTTGTATGTAATTCTAAGGAATCCAATTTGAAAGGACACAAAATAATGATAGCCTCCATAGACTCCTCTCTTTTTGAATAAGTCAACCACATATTTTACCAAGGACAAGGGTTCAGTGAAGCTTGGTGGTCCCTGAGCTCCCCCACCCCACAGCCCAAACCCACCCAGTGAGGCGGGCGAGACGGTGCTGGTCATGCTATGAGGAAAGGTCCTTTTGGAGCAGCAAGGTTACACCGACCACACGACAGTGGCAAAAGGCCCCGGCTTACAAGGTCTAATTGGTTCCACAGGTCGCAGACTTCAGAAGAAAAGAGTGAAACAGGGAGGAAGAGGAGGGCAAGAGAGGGAGGGAGAGGGGGAGAAACAGCAGGAGGTGAGAGACAGATAAATGGCTGAAAGAAAGGAGAGCGAGAGAGGAACAGAGAAGAAGTGCTGCATGGAGAGCAAAGCAAACCTTAGGGGAATAAACTGAAGACAGAGATAGGAAATTAGATCAGTAAGATGGAAAATACGGAAAAGAGTCATTGGGGAACGAGGGGCGTGAGGAGGAAGGGAGAGATAGAGGTGGAAAGAGAGAAGAGAGGTCACGTTTTCAGAAAGGTTCAGACAGCAACAAAACGGCAACGACTTACTGAAACTAGACTTTGTACTTATAACGCTAGAAACATGACCTAGGAATTGGTCAAAAACATGTATTCCAGGATGTTTCTCTTCAGCATAGACTAAAGGATGTGCATCATACTACCAGAAGAGCTGGTCTCTTTGAGGGTAGTCTGACCTGGGTAACTGGGTACTATGAGCTCTTTGAGATTATGATGCTTCCTTGATAGACTGAGCTCAGATTCACAGATGGGTTTCAATATCTATATTTTCAAGTTCATTTAAGGAACAAGTGCAGAGAAACACTTATCATGACATTATGATCCCTATTTTTTTTAATGCACTGGCATTTTAGGCCCGTCAAACTGGGGCATAGCCAATATGAGGTGGTAAGGGGTAAGGTGTGGCACATTCTACTGTACCTCTTCTTCTACTACACAGAAATTGTAGTAAAGGCTGATCATACATCATATTGTGCCCTCAGCTTGACCTCCACTAATAGTGGGCTGGATGTTAGAAATTTGCATGTTGGTAAATCAAAAAATTTATTTTTTAAAAGTGATGTTTTTGGTTCGTCAAACGCAAATTCTGTATTCATTGCAAACCGTCTCTAATAATTACATTTTATTATAGATACAGGAGTTTGTGGTCAAATTTCAATTACTCAGAGAAGTCTTTATATGTCAGAAAAAGACTTTTATTGCATCCAGAAAAGACTGTTTTCCTGAGATACGCTTTATCTGCTGGTTTTTAGTCAATGTGACAATGAACAATTCAACAATTCAACTCAAACCCCCAGCTCAACGCTCCAAAGCTGCATGCCACTGAGAAGTAAAATCTGGAACTGTTCAGCAGATGAAGGGGTGACTTTGTGAGCCCTCTGAGTATTTATTCTTTTTATACCCCTACGAGCTTTAGTCTGTATTATTGGTAGTTATGGAGCAGAAAATGATATTCCCAGAAAAATCACCCTGGGTGCTGTCACACCGTAGGAAATCTTACAAGTCATTTAATCTAGTTAGGGCTCTTAAAATATTATTTTTCTTAAAAAAGAAGGGTGAAAAAAGAAACCGCCTGTGGGGAAAAGTATTTTAACATACATCAGTTGCAAATACAGGTAGAAAATATTTGATATTTCTTGGAGGGGTTTCCTACAGTAGCCTGGTTATGCAGAACAATGCTGCTTCCTATTCTTAATTATCTGAACAATCTAACAACAGCAACTAATAACTAGAATAACTTCTCTTATAAGTCAACACTTAGGTATGATATACTTGCTATGACACATTTTTATTGAAGACACCTTCACAGTTTGCAAAGTTTGTTTCTTCAGTGAGTCAGTTCCAATTTTATATTTCTGTTACATCTGTCCTGGAGTGTCTAGACCACAGTAATAACACATATGAATCCCTAAGGTGACTGACATTCCCATTTGATGTAAGGTGATCTGCGGTGTGCTTGCCAGCACCAAGTGTGCTGTTAGTCCACTCTGTTGTTCTGTTACATGATTCATTTAGAAGCTTCTCTGAGGATAGGTGTTGAAAGTCTTTGTGCTTTCAGAAAAAAAACTGCAGCTGTAAAGCAGCTTATGTTATTTAAATCGAAGTTTTGTAAACTAAAACATCCCAGAAACAGCTTCAACTTTGTTTCGTCTCATTAAGTGCCATCCTCCGAGCATCTCCAGCCAACAGACTGCTGCAGTCAGATAATAACATCAGTAAACAGTAAACAAAACGCCACTGGATTCTAGCTACGTTGCTCACGGGCTGTGTCGTAGGCAAAGCGCCAATTGTTCATTCACTTCCAAACTGAACACATTTTTACAAAGTGACAATAAACTGATGTCGGACTAACGGGCTTTACTACGATGTACTGCATTACATGAGTGATTTGACAGCTAAGCTACGAAAAGCTAACATTAAGCAAACATTACAGTATTTAGAAACTATATTTTGTAGCTTCTGAATAGAGTAACATTCGCTTTTCATAGCTTATGTAGCCAATGCAGCTCCTGAATGCAGTTTAGCTGTCATATCATTCATGAAATGCAGTAAATGGCATTGAAGTTTGTTTGCTATGAATTTGTCACCCTGGTCTGACAACAGTGTAGCTATTATAAGCTCTAGATGTCGCTATCCTAGCGTTAGCTAGATCGTTATAACCAGGAATTTTAAAATACAATCAACAATTCAAAACATGGCTAATATTTATGTGGAGTAGCAAAGGATTGGATATCTGATAAAAACAGTATCATTATTTCCAGCAGTTTCAGTTTCTCATATCCCTTCCTTTCAAGTAAGGTTACGGTTTGTCTTCGTTTCAAGGGCTGTGTAGCCCGTCCCCTTAACCTTATGGAGAATTGGGATACCCCTTCAAAAGACATAAATGTGAAAAACCAAGGACTAAGGGGTAAAACAAGGGCTAAGGGGTACAATTTGGATTGGCCTTTAGTCCAGGGCAGTGCAATTTTGCAGCTATCTCACAGACTAAAACATGGATGTAGCCTCAATGGTATCACCAACTGGTTAGTTCATTTGGAAGCCTATGTCACCAGTAGATGCCATGTTGGAAAAACTGTCCCAGCCTTAATTTTTTGTTGTTTGTTTTTTGTACCAGGCTTTAAACATGTTTGTTTTGAGGTAAAAATCTGCTTTTTGAATGTTGACATGGTCTCTTAGAACCAGTCTCAAGTGGACACTCAAGTAACAAGTGTTTTTAACACTTCCATATTTGCTTAATTTCTGCAGCGATTGCAGCTCGATAAACTGGCAGAGATGGAAAAAATGTTATATATGCTCTATATAAGAATTCTGCAATCTTGCTTATGCACTACAGGTTAGAGCGTATGTCAAACTTACAGCCTGAAGGACAAAAAACTGCCTGCCTGCCTGGGGTCTAATTCACCCTGCGGATCCCACTGTTCAAGTGTAAGTGCTGTTGTTGTTTTTTTTTAACTCATTTCATTAATATTAAGTCCATTAGGTCTTGGTTGCAACTTGTCAGAGTGTTATTATAAAGTTGTAACATGCACAGATATTGTGTGCGTGTGTGTGTGGGGGGGGGGGGGGGTAGAAAAAGGTTAAAACAAAGGTAAAAAGTCATCATTACCACAAAATTTTCTTTGTCTTTTATTGGCGTGAGACCACTGTGCGATCGATGGTACGTCACTTCTCCTGGAATTGGAAATTTGACATTCATCCAGGAAGTACCAGACATTTATTATTAAAAGAGATTAAAAAAAATGAACCTGAATACAAATAGTGCTCAAATTTTTTCCAGGGGATGACCCCAAACTGTCAGGGTTGGGATTCAAAAACAAAGATGGAGGACTAATTGATAATGATAAATGAAAGAATTTATTCAACCAAAACTAATAATCACCAAACTCTTTCACTGGAAAGAACAAAATTGAAGGAATGCAGAAGTAGCATGGAGTGGGTGTGGATTCAACAAGCGAAATGTGGAAACACAGAGATCAGTCGGTACTTCACATTTAGGCTAACCGTCCTGAAGCTTCACCCTTCACCACAACCCCTCACAAACTAAATAAAAATAAATGAGTAAAGAATATTTTCCAAATATCAAACAACTCCTTTGGCTGTTCCAGTGAATCTAAGATGCTTTTAAACACTCATCAGTTGACCTGAGCTGATGGGCAACAGTTTATCTATCAAAAATGTTCGAAGATGGAAAAAAGTAAGAAACATAAAGAAAGTAAATTCTTAAATTCTATTTTGATATGATTTTTATTGTGTTTATACTGATAATCTTTTAACACTTCACACTTAAGTCAGAAACTTACTTTGGCGTGAACTTTTCAAGGGTTAACCCCTCTGTTGGTTTGAAGAGATAGGGGATGAGAGCAGCCATGAATCCTGCAGTCCCTTCAGGCACAGCATGGTAAAATAATTAAGCTTGTCTTTGAAGGGGACTAAACAAACACAACAGCACTCAACACCAGCCCCATCCTCTATCTCTGCCTGTTTCCTCCTTGCCTTAAAGTGGACTTCATTCTCTGCTTTCTCACTCTGCAACCTGCTGTACGTAGCCCCTCGTGTTCACCAACCACTCTTCCTTACAGTTCCCATCCCTCCATCCTCCTCTTTTGTCTCACATTTTGCTGCCAAGCTCTCTTTTTAAATCCTCCTGAGAGAAAGGCTGGAGAGACAGAAAGAGGGAGGCAGGCCAGGTGAATCACAGGTCAGGTTTTTACATCTTCCAAAGTTGGCTTTAAACTGAGGGAGGAGATGAAGCTGCTGAAATACTTAACTGGTAATCCATAAGTGTTATGATACCATTAAAGTCCCCTCTGTTAAGTGGCCTTTAAAAGTGAACAATAAGGGAATGGAAAATAAGCGATTAAATTGTGCTCAGTGTTCTGGACTCTATTAATGTTGTTTAACAGGACAGATAGAAACCTATTTGAGGTCAGCAGGTTTTACATCACCTGCTTTGCCGAGGTGTGTTCGGACACATTTCTCTCAGGTGCAATTTGAAGATCAAAGCCCTTTACCCTCATGTTGAGTTCTCTGTACAAGAGTATGATGTTAATCTACAAACATTTCTAACATACCAGAAATTCATCTGACCACCCCTGAACACTACAACGCAAACAACCAGTGATAAAGATGGAAAAGTAAAGGAAAGTGACGTAATAATCAGTGTGTGCCTGGTTCAAAGAAAATCAAATACAGAGATGAGTGATCTTGAAAAAGTATCAGCACCGATATAGGTTATTTCTAAATGTTATTTCTTAGCTTCCCAATCGGGTTGGACAGGACCTGATTGATTTATGGCCTGTTGAAGTCTCTATGACAACACCACACCGGCTGACAAAGTTAAGTAGTAAGAAGAGACATCTGTATTTTTCTCTGCTGAAAATTTCTGGGATTAATTTTGTAGTGATGGTGGACACTGGAACTGAACTGTCAGACAGAAAAAAGATGTCAGAGCAAAAGAAAGCTAAACAGGAGAGTGATAGAGCTCAGGCTAAAGGCTAAAACATGAGCGGCGCTAAAGGCTAAAACACAGATAAGCTTTTTGTGATAATGTTCATTCCAACCCACATGCAGCAGTTATTCTGCAGTGATCTGATCAAACTTGAGAGTCTGTCAATAAAATGAAGAGTGAGGTTACGTTGGCTCTGCTTGGTAGATGAGCAGGATATAAGGATTCGCTAATGTTACAAGTTAGCCTACAGATACGTCTCATAGCACAGGGCTGTGAGTAGCACTACATATAGCTGGCTGCTAAACTACGGTACAAACTGACAAAGTTTGCTTGTTTTCATATTTCAAACAACAGTCCTGTGTAACTGTTGATAAATACCTTACCTCATTGTGTTGTATTCTGTAAAAAATTGTCTTGAACAAAGAAAAGTAGTGTTAAAAAGATGATCCGATCGCCATTCATTTCAAAAACAAACTCACACCTTGTTAAGAGCTAGCAGTAACCGCTGGACTAAAAATCTGAGACAATACAGAAGTGCTAAAATCTTCAGTTTGTCACGTTTATAGAGGCTGGCTCTGGAAGTTCTGGAAGTCACATACACACCGAGCCAAAAAAAGCCATTTTCACAGCAGAAATAAACATGTTTACAGCCTGGTAAAAAAAGAAAAAACATCTCCCATCTTAATCGCTATAATTTCTCTAATGGCCAGTTTAGAAGATATTAAGATTGCGAGTTCACCTAATCAAAGGCACAGCTCAGCTCACCTGACTGATGGGTGCCCTGTTAGTGTGGAGACTCAAAGCCTGTCTCATTTCCAATATGGTAGCGCCAGCTGATCAGTTTCAGAAACAGACAGGTGACATCGCAGAGACGAAGTCCATTAATTATACAGTCTATGGTTAAGAGTCATGTTATCATGACGGTGTGCGTGATTCCGACCAAAGATGTTGCTGCAATCCACTTCAAACAGATAGTCCTCACAGCCCTTTAATGGATGGACCAATTATGTGTTAGCTGTTAGCTTGTTGTGTCCCTATGCATCCATTGTGTCCATCGATGTTGTGATTTAAATCAAATATGTTGAACTAAGTCTGATACACCCTAGCTTAAGACAAACTTAATATTGCCATGAATGCACACCAATGGAAATCTAAAGCTTTCTGTACATAAATCTAAGAAACTACACAGATACGTCCCAGAGTCTATGAGGCTTTCCAGAACAAACTTATCAACTCATAGAGACACTGACCAGCCGGTCCAGTAGACCTACATCTTGTAACGCAGTAAAGTAAAAAACCTTATGAAACAGAAAACTTTATGAGCAACACCTCAGTGGATGGTATGGACCGTCCCCAATTTTTCAAATGTATAATATATCCCAAATCTTGGAGGAGTCTGAGGAATTTTCAGGACAGGACAATGATCTCATCACAGAGTGAACTGATGCTGATGACACATGAGGGAAATTATGTTGAGCTCCAAACTCCAGCTCCTCTTTTTTAAAGTAACAAAAAAAAACATTATTCATTACAAAATATGCTCTAACAGACTTTAAGGTTCAAATGAAGTTTGTTATCATCTTAATGCCTTTTTAACCAACTTGCACGTTGTAATATTGTTTGAAGCAAAATCTCTATAAAAGAATAGATTTTCACATCCTGTGTCTGTCATGGAATATCATGAGCTGCTGTCTAATACCTGCTATAATCTCAGCAGAAGAAGCTAGCTACAACAATCACATGACATTTAGCATCATTGTATCATAAGTAATGAACATGCAAACAGTTAGTGCAGATACTTCCTAATATTCAAATGCAAATAAGAACAACAAACCTTATATGTTATCAAAAACTGAGGCACAGCTTTTTGACAACCTCTAAGATAGATTAAACCACAAAGCAAGGCACATTAAAAGCTGACAGCTGGCAGTCTAAAGGTACTGTGAGGAATTTACATGTTGTGTTGATTGCGGTGCCCCCTTTTGATGAATTTGGTAGTGCTTTTTTTCCCAGAAAGGTGACAGAATTTCCCATGACCATCATCCACCACTGTCTTAAAAATGTGGATGTTGTCAAAGTGTACTGCATTCATACTGCATAAACATGAAATACTGCCATAACCTTTTGTTAATAAACTGATCCAAAGTCCAATTTTGGACTTTGTCTTATTAAAGCAATACTTAAATAGAAAACACACACATTTTAGCTAATCCTGCTCCAGTATCAGCCATGAGGGCAAAATGTTATGGGAAAAAAAAGAAAAGAAAATTTCTATAAAGCAAAAAATATACTGCTGCTTACTGACTTACTCCCACACTTTACTGGCAACCACTTAAAGGCAAGTGCTAAAAAATGAGCCACGTCTTTTCATGGGAAATCAACCTGCACACGGGCAACACAGTTCAGTTCAAATCAATAACCAATCATGTCGCTTAAAATCTCATTTAACTGTAGGTAATGAAAAGGCATCAGAGAGTGAGACTATTTCAAAACTCCTCACAGAGCCTTAAAATTCAGAGGCTAAATCTTTCTTTATGGTGATAAGTGAATAAGGCAGAGGGTGAATCAAAAAAGGTGCCGCTTAAAAGCATGAAAACGTTGTTAGATGATGGGGTAGCAAGAAAGAAAGAAAGAAAGAAAGAAAGAAAGAAAGAAAGAAAGAAAGAAAAAGAAAGACAGTGGAAAAGGAGCAAGAGAGAGGCATAGGGAGGTATGATTCCCAGAGGACCATTGAATTTCCTCTCTTTTTCTCTGTTTTTTTCACGGTCCTCTCACTCCCAGGTCTGCACAGCTGTTTCAGGGCTGGGGGCTTCTTTCTCCAGAGCCCAGATGAAAGAGCCGCCCTAAGCAGCCCTGCAGGTAGGTCTGTTAAAGCCATTGCTCTGGCTGTCCACTGCCCAACACATGAAATAAAAAAAGGAGAAGGGGAAAAGGCGGGGGTGGGCTGGGGGGGGGGGGGGGGGGGGGGAGTGTAGAAGATGGGTAGAGGAAAGAAAGAGGACATGAAAACAGCAGTAAAGAGAAACTCAAAATATATAGAAAGATGAAACAGAGGACACTGATGACAGACAAGGAAAGAAGATAGAGATGGAGAACAGAAGGTGAAACCAGAGAGGAAAGAAAACCACCCCAGTCCTCCCCCCTACCACCACTACCACCCCCAATACCAGGAATGATGTCTGCTTTTATTGACTTTGTTAAACCATTTTCAATGCTACTTCCTATGTGTTTACAAGACAGTAAATCACGCCATGTTCAGGGTGGGGGATTTAGGGGGAGATATACGGTGGAGCATCCAAGTCACAGGGAAAGAAGAGCTCTCTGACAGAGCCAAAGACAACTTCAGAGCTTTCCACCTCGGTGCCAGCACCTGATGCCACGTGCACACCTTTTCTCATGGGGATGCCGCTGTGCTTCTTTATCTTTGATGCTCTCACTTTAATTTGCTCTGACAAAAGTAAAATGAATACTTTCAGACTTAATGATGATAAAATAGTCGTCAAGGCTCTTAAAGACAAGCTTACTCAGAGAAATAGTCAAAGAAACTTGCTTCACTCGACAGTTGTTAAAAGCTT
Source organism: Labroides dimidiatus (assembly GCA_030710495.1). Lineage (NCBI taxonomy): Eukaryota > Metazoa > Chordata > Actinopteri > Labriformes > Labridae > Labroides > Labroides dimidiatus. Next base: position 31,728,220 of record CM061145.1, read on the forward strand.
CAGCAGAGAGCTTTATTTAATATTGCAAGGAACACCAGTAAAAGCCGTTATGCAAACACATTTGGGTTACGGCAAATTGGGTCTCCTTAATCACTTCTACACACCGGGGTCATTCCCAGACAGTCGTTTCATCCAGTTAAAAAGTCATTCAAGCTCCCAGCTCTGCTCAAACACGAGTAAGTACATCAAACGTCATTCGGTGGCGAAAACTTTGACTTGATTTTCCAAATTTTCTCACAGTAACAATTTTCTCAGGCACTGGCAATGTGACACCAGCACATACATACACACACACACACACACACACACACACACACACACACACACACACACACACACACACACACACACACACACACACACACACTAACAGACGCAACACACTACGCAAATCATCAGTGTGAGAGTGCTGCTCCGAGTCACTGAAAGGTACACAGACACCCCGCACCCTGGTTACATCATTTTGACGGCCCAGAACAATTACTGTCTTTTCATCGTGCCAAATTTATTTTATGAAAGGGAAGAAACAATAAAAATAAGACAGGCTCAAGAAGAAAGACTGAGAATACGTTTTGCTACATTTGCAAATCAATAAAATAAAGGGTTATAGGCAACCCTCTTTGAATCTGATGGACAATGCTGTCTGTCAGCTAAGCATTGTTCATCAACCAAGATTTTGAGAGCTCTACTTTTTCAGAATAAGCGGTCACACTGACCTGTAACTCACACTGACTCTAAGTCACACTTGAAAATCCTTTTGTGGATTTAACAGGTTTACAATTGTCGGCCCCGACCTGTTTTGCAGCCGACAAGTTCACTTGTAACACACCTCAGACCACAGGATAACCTGACAGGATAATCTTATAAGACATAAGATAATCAGGCGTTTGCCATCCTTGGTCAGGAAGGAGGAAAGTCGTGACCAGTTTCTTCTTTGGATAAAGTTGTGCAGTAGACCACAACATCAACTCAATATGAATAAAATTAACAAGGATGTTCATGTCTGTTCTAAGGTAAGTCATCATTGTATGTAAGGCAACATATTCTCACTTTGCTGAAAAACTATAAAGATATTTGTAACACTAGAACCGCCACTGCAGTCTGATGAAGACGTTTAAGATTTTCTCTAACGTTTGCTAAAGTTAGCCTAACGTTAGCTCCTAGCTGCGTTGTTCATTATGTGACTTTGTTTGTTGGGAGTTTATTGGCCTATAACTTCTGGAGCTTAGCTTCATTAGCTTATCTGTAATAGCTGAGATAACAGAGGTTGGCTAACATTATGCTGTATGATGCAACGTAAATACTGTTGCACCGGTGCGTAGTTTAGACTTTTGGTGACTTCTCGTTGATATGTGATCTTTCTGTCTCTAAAAATCGTCAATGGCCTCCTGTGAGATGTCTCCTACTGTGACACCTGCTAAAGCGCCTGTTCACAATGTTTGTTGTTTGTCCGATTGAGTGGAGGGGGTGTGGCTCGGCCATAGGTCCATTGGCTTTTCAGTTTCTCCAGAGTGTATTTTCTAGAACCAGGCAAAGACATCAGTCTCATCTGTATTAATTAGCCTGTCTGAAATGGCGTCCTATAAAGACAGAAGTCCTTCTTCTCACCCACAACACTGCCAAGGGTCAGGCACCACTATAGCTATAGTAAATATATATATTTATATATTTCATTCTGTTTGGATGTTGCAGTCAACAAATGTAGGGCCTATTTATTGTACCTAATGTGCCTTTATTTATTCAGCCCATCATTTTCTTATTATTCAGAAATAAAATTATCTTTCAGTTAAGGTCTGAGAGGCAGACAACTGCCCAACCTTTAACAGTTTAAAAGTTTTTCATTTGGCTCAAGCTTAAAGGGGTAGTTTTGTTTTTGCTGTTGTTGTTTTTTAATGTGGACCGTTGCTCAGTAGCCGGCTATTTTAGCGCCACTTGTAGCCCGGTACTTTGTGATGTATCCATAGGCTAACGTGTAACGTTAGCAAAGCACTCACCTACCATATAAATGAAGACTTACTTACTTACCATCGAGCAGAGCTAACGTAACCTCACTCTTCATTTTATTCACAGACTCAAGTTTGATCAGCTCACTGCAGTAGAACTGCTGCATGTGGGTTGGAATGAACATTATCACAAACAGCTTGGCCGTGTTTTAGCCTTTAGCATGTGCTCCAACAATCTCCCATTTAGCTTTCTTCTTCTCTTCTGTCTGACAGCTCAGCTTCATTATTACCATAAAATCAATCCCAGAAATCGTTTTCAGCAGAGAAAAACAGATCTCTCTTTTTACAACTAAACTTCGTCAGCCAGCGTGGTGTTGTCATAGAGACTTCAACATGTCGTAAATCAATCCAGTCCTGTCGGACCCAATTGGGAAGCTAAGAAATAGCCTTTAGAAATAACCTATATTGGTGCTGATAATCTCATTTTGAATTGTGGATTACGATCAGGCATATATCCAGAAGTGAGACTTTTTCAAGATCATTTAGAAATTCCTCAAAGTCCCTTTAAAATTAGCTAAACTAGGTTATGAAATCAGCTCCATCTGTACTGTCGACAGCCAAGCTTTTGTCTTAACTGGTTTCTCAATAAAGGATCCAAGCAGACCGTGTTTCTGCGGAAAATACTACTACTATTTACAACCACCTCAAAAAAATGGACAAATGAATGAACAAACAAACAAACTTAACCAACAAATGATTTGTTTTATTTTGGTTCAGGCTTACCTCGTCTTGTGCAGTTGTGCAACAAACGTGCTAACTCCTACAACACTTAGTTGGTTAGCTACTGAACATTATTATATTATAACCTCTACACAAAGTCAGAGCTAAAAGAACAACTTAATACAACTGTTGTACTCTTCGCTGTCGTGTCAGGGTTTGTGATTAAACCTCTGTGTTCTTCTGCAAACGCGCCAGCAGCAGTAGATCTAACTTTCAGTGATGCTGGAGATGCGAGCCAGCACATTTGAAGCCAGGTCAAGGTAAGTTAGTGGTGTGTGTGTGGTGATGTGGTTACAGGCTCATTATGTGGTTCAGGTTGTTGTAACAAAGCAGCAGTGCATAATTACAACAGGTGATGATTGGAGTGTTTCTCTTCTTAAAAGCAGCTGAGGTTTGGACGGTAGGCTGCACTGCTTCCAGATGACACTGAGAAACACACATATTCTTTCCACCCAAACACACACTCTCTCATACTCTGTCTGTCTTACTCTCTGGCTCTGTTTTTTCTCCTCCATGCTGTCTACCTTTCCATTGGCTCGGCTGAATACAAGAGTGTGTATTTTTATGTCTCACATTAGCAAGGAGGAATAATACCTTTCACTGAATGGTAGTCTGCTCTGGGGCCTTTTCAGACATTCAGTCACTTCTCTTCTAAGAATAACCAATGCACATCTTTGCCAAAAAGTTCCTCTCTGATTTCTTTTTCACAGCGCCGCTCTTGATTGCTGTTTTTGTACCTCATTCGCTGATACCAGGGCTTTGAATTAGTTAGCAAACTGTGATCCAAATGAGAAAAGCAGCATTGGGAGACTGAGAGAAAAGAGTTGGGATCTGGAGCAAAACTTGGATGTGTGTCAACTCTTCTCAAACAAATTAAGAGGCCAGAAAAGCTGGTAGTCTCAGGGGTGAGGCAGCAGACAGTTAGGTATGTGAAAAACTAGCATAAAAAATGATAGCTTTTGATCATGTTTCATAGGAAGCCCTTTATGTACAGTCTGGAAAATGTTAGCCAACTCTTCAGACAGTTCACCTTAACCAAATGTCATTTGCATTTGCAGAGTTTTCTCAATTGCAAGTGGCTGTTGGTGACAGCGGTGAAGTTAAAGAGATGTATCACTTTTACCATGATGGAGTAAATGTTCACTGTCAAGATTTATTAAGCAGCAAAAACTGTGGGAAAAATGAAAATCAAAACAGAGCTCCAGAACTGTGACTAATAACTTTGTTTTAATGCAGGAATAATTCACTGTAAAGACATATAGCTTTGTTTGTAAATCATATTTACATGATAGTAACAAGATAGGGACCTGGCAAGCATAGCTAAGCCTGAAGACTGGAAACAGAAAAAAAAAGCTAGTATATTTCTCGACAGAGGCAAAGGTATTCCTCTCAGCCTCAACTCACTAACTGAGATCTCTTTTTATTATCATAAAAATCTGATATGTTACAAAAAAAGAAGTTTTAGTATTTCTGCTGGACTACTTTTGGTCTGTGGGCAGTGACTTCCTGGAGTCACAGTGAGGTAACCATGCTTTAAGTGCAGACTTATACTGACAGAGTAGATATGAGAGTGGAATCAGTCATCTAGTCTTACTCCGGACATAAAAGAAAATCAGCACATGAAACAAATTACACATTTCCCTGCCTTGGACTGAGTAATACTTGTGAGTAATATTAGTTTACTATTTCCTGTGGCTAAATGAAACTCATTAGAAACTGTTCTGTTTCCTGCAGAACTCTATCAGAGACAGAGTAAGAAAAATGATTCCAATAAAATTTGGTTTCCTTTAGTTTTGGTCAAGAGATGTTAAAAACATAATGATGTCTAATGTGTCTATAAGCACTTTCTCCTGTGGATTTGTTTTTTACTTGTTGGTTTTTTAACTCATTAAGGTGAAAATAAACAAACCCATTTTCAGTCAGTTTTTGCACAACTAGCCAGTCACAAAAATTTCATGCAAACTAGCGTTGTTTGACTTCTCTGTGATTTCAATCAGCAGAGGACATGCTGGGGATGTAAAGGGCAACTGACACAAAGAGCGGCAACTAAAACGATAACTACAGTAGTCCCTGGACATATTATTATAGCAATAAAATGTACTTTTTGAAATGAACAGCTTCTTTTCTCACTCACTAAAAAAAAATCTCCATTATGTTATTGTTCGTAACTCAATCATAACTTGCTGTGTGGAGCAGATTTTTTTTTTTTTTTTTTTTTTGGGGGGGGGGGGGGGGGGGGGGTGATCTGAGGTACCAAAATAAGAGGCGAGAGGTTTTTGTCCATTGCTGTGCCTATAAATTACTCCTTGTTTCAACTACTATACAAGTTCCAAAGCACTGCTGAAAGTTCCGTCATAAACTGTGAAACTTACCCATCCTACTTAATTTCTCTTTTCACTTCACTCGTCATTGCGTTCTCTCCTCCACACATGCTCCCTCATATCTTGTGTAGTCATCACCTGGACATACCCATTCAACAGCACTGTGACCCACACTCACTGTTAGCCTATCATAATGTTGCAGTTATTTTTGAAACATGGTTCTCTCCATCTCCAATTCATACATACCACTGTTACATGCAACCTGCCACCATCCCATCACCCCCCAGTCTTCACAGCTTCGTCGGTTTAATCCCCCATAGATGATGATGTCAATGATATTTTAATTGCTGCCCATTCTTTGACCTGCTCCAGTCTCATATGTGAACATCCCCACCACCAATGTGGGTTACATTTTGCTGCTGCTCTTGGTAGACTGTCTTCAATCATCTTATCTCCCTTTAGAAATTCAAACCGCAAAGAGACTCTCAAAATTATAGTTGACATGAAAAAAAAAGATCCTGCACTCACCTAAAATAGATCAAACAGCTGTCAATAAACTGTATTTTACTGATGTTTTCATTTATGTTTTGAACTAAGCAAAAAAATAAAATTAAAAACAGTTTAGAGAAAGTACAGAAAGGAGTTTTCTGCAAAAATTTGCTCCAAAAATGAAAGTAAAGTTAACATATCAGGATGTTACAGATGAAGAGAATTGCTATCTGAAGGACTGCAGGTTTCCTTTCACAATCAGACTCGTGACTGAAGTAACCTGTGGGTTCAGGCAGTCACACCAGAACCCTGGATTTGTCATTGTGTGGTCTTCATGAAACTAAACCTCTTTAATTATCAAACATGTGGATTTTATATTTGGATGTGCGACCATTGATTATAGGGGTCAAAATATGACAGAGAAAAAGTGCTGGATTGGTCCAGGTGGCAAAATCACTTGTTGCAATGTCCCGCTGGAACCAATAAGGCAGGTCCATTTTCACCCTCCAAATCCCCCACATTGGCTGAAATGACTGATTTACAGCTAAGACATCGACCTAATCCACACAATTATATAGTAATACACCTCTCCCCTGTACAGCTGTTCTGCATGAAGAGTGCAAAAGTTTCCCAGTGTTCACACAGAGAACATGAGCCTGCACTGATGAACACTCCCAGGTAAGAAAAGATGTCCAAGAAAAGGTTTGGCTCACTGGGATTTTAACCTGATTTGAGTTTGTATGTCAGTAAACCAATACCTGAGATTGTGTTTAAAAATACGCCGTGCTGTCATGTGGATTGAAATATAAAGAAATGATTTACAACCATAAAACAAGATTCAAGATGTTTCTGCACTTTTATTGTATCATGCAGGAGAGTCACAGCTCTTCACCATTTTCTTGAAAAGCATGCTCTTGTTGTTAATTTTAAATGTAAGTTGGTTTTAATGTCTCATTTGTTGCACCATTTCACTTGTATATCCTAATTTCTGGATGCCACAGAAGATGCTAAAACTTAAATCTCAGATTTATTTCTTTTATGTGCAACAGAAAGTTTGTCGTTTTATCTCAAAGTAAAGAAATTCGACACCTGAACCCACAATGTGCACTCAATAAGCCAAACTAAGGCATGTGCTGGGATTAGCTGAGTTGGAACATTCTGGAATCACATGATTCATTTGTGTTGATGGTGTTAAGATGATTTGTTCTTGCTTGTTAAACACTGTTTTAAGAAAACTTCAGTGAATGAAATCCAAACATGCCACTCCACTGAGAATGAAGTTCATCATTTTTGATTTGTCACTGGTCACTTTATCCTTCATCACTTTGTTAATTCATTCAACAAGACCACCATAAATAAAACAGAAGAAACCCAAACGAGTTCAGACAGCAGGGCTGGATTTTGTTGATTTAAAGTGCTTCATCAATATAGACTAAATGAATTTGACTGGACTAACTCAATACAGTCATTTCAGTTCAGTGAAAGCCAAATTAATTGAATGTACATATTCAAATGATGTAGCACCAACAAATTTATTTGGTGTTCAAACAACACAGTCAAGGTTAATTGACTTTACTTGGTTTGTTTAGATTGAATATAGGTGGCATGATTACATCATGTTCATCCAAAGATTTTTTTTTTAGTGTATGGTCAATGTGAAACTTCTAGAACTTCAAATGAAAGTGTTTGTTTGTAATCTTTATCTTTCGTTATAACTGTAACTCTTGCCTTCCCAATCAAGTCAGTAAGTAAGTCCTTTCAGTTCAGTGACACAAGGAATGATTAAACAATTCACTGCATGATGAAGTGTGTGAAACCACGCTGTGTAAGTAGCAGGCTGAGCCCGGGACACAAATTTAAAAATCAACCCCAAGTTATGGAAAAATGATTATGAGCAAGAGAGCATTTGTGTTCATGTGGAATATGTATTACTTACATGAAGGATGAAAAAGTCCAGCAATGTGTGTCTTGAGGGACCACCAAAGAATCTCCAACCTGCAGAGAGGGAATAAAAAAAAAAATGCAGATTTTCATTATGAATGATATGCAAGGCAATCTTTTCTATGTAGACACAGAAATCCTGTGAATTCAAATGGATGATAGAGAAATAAATGTGCATAAAAAAAGTGAATTTTTGTTTTGAATAAATATCTAACTAATAAAATGAACAAACAACACATAAGCTCTAAAAGCATTTAAATTGTGCTCATTCTTATAAGTTGGTTAATTATCTGCTTTTAATATGTTAATTGTATGTAAACAACTCAGATGCATGCAAAGTGTTTTCATAAGTATTCAGTTTCAGACTGGCCAAAGCTTGAACGCTCCGCCTGCTCTCGCCGAGGATATTGACTTTCCCGCAAGTTTAAGTATTTAAATGTGGAGGGAGACAGATGCTGCATGTGCGCTGGAGGTAACCGCAAGAAACACACGTGTGGGAGGACGGCTGACGTTGGGATTTTACAATGTGTGCATCCTACAGAGGGACACCTATAGCAGAAGTGCTTTAACTTCACAGAGACACAAATAAAGCCGTGTTTGCAGCTCACTGGATTCATTCAACTTTGCTCAGTATAAGCTGTCATCGTGAGGACACGGACAGCACTCGCCTGACGGCTTGTGCGTAAAGAGCTGTGCGTGAAACTAAAAATAGTTACAACTGCGCTGTAAGGGAAAGTCAGAGAGGATTTATATACCAACTTGAAACTTGGGTGAAGACCCTCATTGGAGGAAGTGATTGACAGAGGGCGGTTTTGATGGAGCCCCTCCGGTGACAGCGACACTTCCCTGGACTTGCAGTTTGGATTGACGCCGCAGCGCCTTTAAATCTTCGGGACTCTTTTTTTAAATTGTAGCAGGAAGAGTGGGTGCTTCACCTGCGTGGGATCCTGACAGTTTTGGATATCTTAATTGTCCCAGCTTCCAGCTTCTATGCGCAACAAGAGGGAGATAAAAACTGAGTTGAAATCTCCATCAGGAGGAACTTTATTTCCGAGCGCCTGCAGCACCGACTCAGTGGAGTATTCATGAAGCAATATTTGAGTTATTACAAGATGAGGCTGAGAACATCGAGGTTAGGTTATCTGTAAGTACACCGCTGTCAGCGAGGTATAATTCAAGATTTGTTTCGACAAATTCAAGCAGCATGTTCTAATTCTGCCTTTTCCTCCCTCAGGTTAATTCAGTTCACGGCGCTTTGCTTTTACGCACAGGTAACTCACATTTCCACTTCAATAAAATGCATTAATGTTTCGTTAGGGTTCCATAATTAAGTAAGTAAAACTTAACAGGTATGCAGGCGCCATGCTTAGCGGCTTAAAGTTCAGCGTCTCTACATCTGCAATGGGCTGCAATAACAATGAAAACATTTTATTACAAGTGCTATGGCAATTGGCAACAATTCAAACATCTTGAAAAGAGGTAAGCTCGAGCCTTTAAGTGATTGTTAAAACACATGTGGACAGAGAAGGACTAAAATGAGGAGAAAAAATAGAAGTCAGGCTGAGGTGAAAGATCATCGGTGGTAAAAACAACCTATCAGAGGGAAATGTCATCCCCGAGGGTCCATGAAAGCATCTCGAGAAAGATACAGTACACATGTAGGCCAAGACCAAGTAAACGAAAGAAAAACCAGATGGATGACTGACTGAAATGCGTTGAATGACGTGATTAACTGTGAGTTGGGCCCTGGCTCTTTGATTGGCAAGCTTTAATCTCTTCAAAGCTGACATTTCTCAGTTGCAAAGTAACAATCCGCAATTTAAAACAGTAATTTCACCTTTTATAACATGTGTTTCCTATCCTGTCCGGCAGAACTCTGTGCAGTCTCCTCCTAATTTCAAGCACCATGTCACCGAGCAGAGCCGGCTGTCGGATCGGATGAGCCGCAGGTTGACACGAACTTACCAGCTGTACAGCCGCACTAGCGGGAAACACGTCCAGGTCCTGGCCAACAAGAGGGTGAACGCCAACGGAGACGACGGAGCGGTGCACGGTAAGAAAAAGATATCACCAGAAATTAAGTTAACCACAGAAGGGGGGTGTGTTAGCAACGAAACCGACAGCCTACAACACTTTATCACAAGAAAAAAAAAACTTTTTGAAACAACCAAAAAGTTCTTACCGAGCGGTCAACGAATTAAAATATTAGCATAAATCTGTTGCGCAGTTTAAATAGAAAAGTATGAGAAATACCGCGAGATTTCAAAAGAAGGAGCATCAGGAATCAACTTAATAGGCTATGCTAAAAAGCAGAGGAGAATTTTTCGTGAGAAGGCTTGTATAATAACTCATTTAAACATCGTTATATAATAAATAGTTGAATGAAGGCTCACATATGTTAATCCGCTCAGGGAGGCAGTTTTTTTATAGCCTCTGAAATGATGAAACAACTTTACCCAAAGCCCCTGTGTATAGCTGGAGCAGTCAGAAGTGTTGACAGCTACAGGCCGTCATTTTACATTATAGTGCTTTAAACCTCAGGAAAACAATAAAATAGGACACATGCTCGTTTTACAAACAGAGGGATTATTGAAGCTCAATGGTGTGCTGAGCACTGTTGAAAAGCTGTGCAAAAATGTTTAAAGCAGCCTGTAGACAAATGACTGAAGCAGAGAAGACAGTGGAAGCAATTATAAACAAACTTTTTTGTTTGTTTGTTTATTGCAGCATATCATTTATTTAGCGTTCTATTAGTTTGGAGGGGAAATGCAGACACCTATCATGACGGACCCCAGAGACTTTTTCCTCTTCGAGTCTGACACTTAAAACTTTTCTTTTAACCCGAAAGGAGCAGAATCCTTGTCACCGAAGAAGCCTGGTGTGTTCGCCATATTCCCACCACAGCCACCACTATATAACAAACGCGTCAATGCCTGCTTTCTGAGGCTGATTTTATGAGGAATTTTCATTGCATACAACTCAACGTATGACTCACTTTATAAAGAGAGGTGAAGTCAGCATCTTCACTTTATACCTTTTCCTCTCCTTGCCTCTCCTGTGTGCTCTATTGTCTTTTAAATTTCTCGGCCTACACACACATTCTCACAGAGGCAGAGAGACAGACAGAGAGAGTGAGTGAGAGAGAGCGAGCGAGAGAGTCAGTCATGCACACATTGGCCGCACATCCTAAGTGGGTGTCACTCTTGTAACCAGCCCAAATCTAACCGCTGCTCTGTGCTTGTGGCTGTGTCTCTGACCGCAGTGTTCTCACTCTCCTTTATCCTCAGTCTGAACTGCATCACAGCACGGCATTTACAGACATTCAACAACAATCGCCCCGCGCAAAATCACTGTCATTTGGTTCTATTTTGGACGGCTTGCATACCATTGTTAGAGCTACTGGCCTATAAAAGGGTTAAGAGGGAAATTTATACGTTTTCTCCGTGATCCTGATCCACTGGTCATGATATGTCAGAGCCCTTTAATGCCATTTAAAGATGCCATGATGTAACTCCACTTTATTAACATGTCTAGCGTACATGAAAGGATATATTCACAAGAAAGACGTACAGAGCTCATTTGTCTCACTCGCTGTAACGTCATAATCTGCATGCCTGCACCATGTCATCTCATTACGTCTGATCTGTTTGTTCTGTGCAGCTAAACTGGAGGTGGAGACAGACTCTTTTGGAAGCCGTATCCGTATAAGAGGGGTGAAGACAGGATATTACATATGTATGAACAAGAGGGGAAAGCTGATCGGCAAGGTAATCTGGAATTCATCGTTTCGTAGCTGCATTTGACTACAGCAACATCTTGAATTTTGTTTGCTTCTTGGAAATGTTACATCGAGACACATTCTAAACTAGACTAAATTTAATTTTGAGTTGTTCTGTGCAGGCCTCTGAAGATTTCAAAGGGTAGATGGTTGGAAATAAAAAACCTTATTCTGGAAATCATCCAAAACAACTCAACATCTGTCATTTTTTCTTCCTTCTTTTTTGCAGCGGAAAGGTCGTGGCAAGGACTGCATCTTCACTGAGATTGTTCTGGAAAACAACTACACGGCGCTCCAGAACGCCAAGTACGAGGGCTGGTACATGGCTTTCACACGCAAGGGCCGCCCAAGGAAGGCCTCCAAGACCAAGCAGCACCAGAGGGAGGCCCACTTCATGAAGCGACTACCAAGGGGGCACTTGCTGAGTGATAGGAGGCCGTTTGATGTCCTGCCTCTTGCCGTCCCTGTGCATCCTTCAGGCAAACGGACTAAACATTCCCATCAGCAGCGCTCAGGGGGCCGCTGAGGACTGAAACAGATGAGGGAGAACTTTGGATGAACCAGAAAAAAAAACAGAAACCACTACAAGTGAAAGTAACTAATACAGTCACGTGCCCATACATATTTGCCTCAGTTTGTGTAATTATTGCTCTGGATTGTATGTAAACATTGTCTGTCTAATCTGTTAGTCATTTCAAACTCAGAGGGACTTTAGGACAGATGGACTTATTAAATCAATGAGGAATTAGGTACACAAGCTCAGATATATTGTTATTAATAAAACCCTGTGGTCAGAAGTTGCTGTGAACTCGGCAACAAAGAATGTTTAACAAAAGATGAGTAAAATGAAGCGAAACATGGCAGCTATCTGTGGAACTTCACGTGATCACAGCATTTAAGTCTCGGTTGACATGCCTTTAGGAGGCCGTTTTGAGGAATTTTTAACCTGTTTTTTTTACATATATGAATATATTTTTACTGTAAAAATGTAAATGACATGAAATGATGGAAGTATTTATTGTAGAGTGTATATTAAAACCACTAAAAAGTCGGAACACAAGTTGCTTGGCTTTTGTCTTGGTGTGTTCTTTTTCTGAATGAGAGCTAGCAAACATTTGGGGGCGTTCTTGAAAACTGTTTTTTTTTTTTTTCTCCATCTTCTTCTTCAGACTGGAGACCCAGATAACTGAGGGGCAATATCTGTGACAGGCTGCTGAATTCAATGTGCTCAGCAAGTGAAACTTGGGCCTGAATGGCCCAGGCTATGCATTAAAAGCGATGAGGTCAGCCCACCATTTTGGACCAAACAAAGGTTACCACCATGTAGTTGCATTTCTCACGATCGCACACCGTAACCCTCTGATCAAATGGGCCCTTTGTGAAACCTCATATAAAAGGGCATGTTATACAATAGTGGGTTCGAATAATAACACAAGGAGGGGTCAGTTATCAAAAAGAAGCCAGTCACACAGGGAGGGGTAAGGGGTTGCAGGGGGGGAGGTGGGGGTACTGCACGGAGGGAGAGAAAGCATCAGGGCCTGTGTGGCAAAATGTGGCATCGGCTGAAAGAGGGGGAAAGGCTGGGAAGAGGCATTCGGGAATGAAAGGGAGGCAGAAAAGAGACCCTCTTCCCAGAAGCAGCTGAGCATGACCATCAGAGGCCAAACGACAGGGGAAGAAGAAGACCCTGAACAGAGGGACTCCATGCTCTCACAGTGCATGAGCTGGATGTCCAATTTGTTAGTTTGTGTTTGCTGCAGCAGGAATTTGTTTTGACAGCAGCTTGACTTCTGAACACCATACAACATTTAACCAAATGACAAAAATGAAGAGCTCTGGAGGTATGCTTTCTTTTTAGGGATCCTGATATGGTTGAGCAGATTTGAACACCCAACCCTTGTTAAACTGAGCACCAATTTTAAGAAAAAATATGAATTTATCAGAATTTACAACACAACAAGACGGGGCAGGTTTAAAATGTTTTCCATCTGCTTTTTTTTTTTTCTTTTTTTTTCATCTGGAAGAAGACAAAGCACAATAGTGAGAGAGACCTGTGGTTTTGTCTCTGCTTTTTGTACTTGCTCTCCGGGTTTGGACAAGTGGTGAAAAATGCAAGGAATCACAAGGTTGAAGAAATCTATATTTAAATGCCATTGTCTCCTTTAAAACAGCACCATTCTTTTTTTATCCACTATCTAAGTATTTCTGACTGGACAGTGTTTTTTTGGTTTTGTTAATTAAACTATGTATAAAAATAAATAAAAAGTAGTCTTATAGACTTCAGAAATCCAAAGTATGTGAAACCATCTGTACAATAGTAAGACACTAACTTAAAAATCAATCAGCAACAACGTCCTGTAAGTGTTGCACTGATTTCTTCCTTTTGTCTGTACTTTGAGACCACAGGGTCAGGATGACACTACACTGTGAGGGGAAACAGTAACACTATCGCTTACTCACTGACCAGAGTCTCAGTAATGGCTTTCAGGGTGGCCCACTACATGCAGGGAACATGAGGGTATTCAGTTAACACAAATGGGATGTCCTCGTAACAGTGACCCCGGAACGAACAGGGATGAGGCATTGTGTGTTTTGAGTGTTTTACAAGGACATCCATGAATGGGGGCTGGGAGGTTATATGACCCTTGTTCAAACGGTTTCATAGTTTTGGAAACAACAAGCAAAATTAGACATTGTTGTGATGTGGACTTTAATTTTTCTAATTGTAAAATAACTTTTCTGTAGGAGAAAAAGATTGAGAAAACATTTTTCAAGACATTTATTGCTTGGGTACAAAGTTGAAATTTTCTTTGAGTCTGCATCGGGTGTAGCATATTAAAACTGAATATTTCTGAAGTTACATAATTTACAAAACAGAAACTATCCTTACACATGGACCTCCATTAGTAAAAATATTACAAGCATCTGAACATTAACAAGGCACAGTGAAAAGAACTTCTCAACGTAGGAATCCACAAAAAGCACAGTGAGAGCCCAATTGTGACTGCAAATGACACGACACACTGCGTTAAATGCAAGTAACAGAAGTGCTCTCCTTCTCCCAAAGTTCAAACTCACTGAGTTTTGCAGTCCCCATCCCCGTCACTGGTCCCCTTCAGGTTTTTCAGCTCCTTCAGCAGCTCCTGCTCAAAGGCTAAGATTTCCTTGGGTTTCTTGTACTGGATGATAGAGCAAAAAAAATTATTCAACATTCTCCTTCTGCAAAACCCTCATTGTGATCATGCACAGAAAACATTATAAATGGAAAAAGACAGGATGTGACAAACGCACAGAGGAAATGTTTGCATTCAGAAATGCTGAGACTTGAACTTTTATGGAAACAACCGCTGTTTAAACATACTTCAAGGTAAGTAAGAGCTCATTATTTGGGAGACACTATTAATACATTTTCAAAAGATAAGATTGCTGAAATGACAATTGTTGGGCTCCACTGCAGTATTACACAAGTGATGAAAAAGAAACAGATCAATCAGCCCTTCATATATTATACTTTTTACTTTAAATTCTGTTGTATAACATCAGGAGTGGATAACAAAGAGGTACATATTCCTTAATTTAGACTTACACTAATGATTAAAGTGTTATTGGCATGAGTGAAGCTAAGGGCAGAGCAGTCCAGTGGGAACTGGCAGCGATCCAAATCAGTAATACTGAACTTCTTAAAATACCTGTGAAAACAAGGAAAGCATGTCATGGGTTTGTATCGTCACTGTACAGAGCAATGTATTGTAAACAGTGCCACCTATAGGTAGCACAAAAGGATTACAAGCCAGCAGAAGCAGTGAGGACAGAAACTACTGTCTGAGAAGATTTTTACTTTTTGTTTGAGGTTCTAATGATGATGCATCTCTCAGAGGGCTCTACAGTTACACAGAAGACATCTTTGGGGTAAGGCAGGTTACGGATTCTCCACTGAAAACTGGTCTTTGTGTCTTTACGTAAGAACACAGGCTGTGGACAGAAACATCAAAATGTTTTTGACAGACATGACATATACAAGTGTTTTCTCAAAGACAAAATAATGACTGCAAAAAAAAAAAAAAAAATTGCCATCATGAACTTACGTTCGAGCAGTTCTCTCTGATCACCTCTGAATCCAGAGACATGGCAGGTCCTGCATTTGGTTCTCCAACCTCTACTTGCCATTGGCCCTGCGCCCCAAGGGTGCTTTTTGCACGCCATTTTCTGACTAGGCAGAACAAAAACATAATTATTATGACTAAAGGTACACTTTGAAAATCCAGCTTCTTGTTTCTGTGTAAATCTTCAGACCTTGTTGCTTACCTAGAAGCTCATCTGTTTTCAAATCATACTCCTCTGCCATTTCTTTACCATCTTTGAAGAGGTAGTGGATCTTTCTTTTTCCTGCAGGTGAAATTTGTTCAGATTCAGCAAACAATGAAAAACTCACAATACATTAAAACCTGAATCAATTAAACAAAAGACTTGAATGTGGTCAATGTTGCATTGATTCCAACTACAATCTAAAGTGTGCGATATAATTATTACTAAGTCAAAAACCATCACAAATAAAAATTTTAAAATTATGCTCAACAAGAACAATATTTAATTCTTTAACAAGAACCTGCGTGAGACGGTAAAAAGTAACACTGATCCTTCTGAGGGGTTGTATAAAACGAGGATGCCAAATAATGTTAGATACAATATCGCGTTTTAAGACTGAGAGAGCAGTGTGTCACTCTTTTCTGGACTTTTTGCTTTCCAGGACATGATTTCCGTTAGCTAATATTTTGTATTAGTTAAAATGTTCATTCGTTTCGATTTCGAAAGCGTCATTTCATTCTACATGGTCATAGCTGTTGTTTGCTTGACGCCTAGCAACACTGGGTTAAGTTTACATCCAGCTAACGCTATTGTGAGAGAAGACAACTTTGATGACGCACCTAAGTTATTTTGGTTATATTTTTTTCCAATAGAATATATATATATTTAAAGTAACTTACCATCGTGGATCAAAACTGTTTTCTTTGATGATTTTAGGACGTCAATCCAGCTTTGTACAGCCATGTTTCTGGAGAAAGTGCTGTTGTCGGGCCACTTCCGGTCTCAAACGGTAACCACAGCAACATGGTAAAACTGAAACCTAACTAGGAATTTATTTTACATATATGAAAAAATGACTTAATGAATAAGGATATGGAATACAGATTAAGGGGGTAAATGTATTTATTATCAACTTTAAAAAGACTGAAGAAATCAATTCACTAAAATGTCAACGCTGAACCCGGAAGTGAAACATTTAAATGTCGTTTTGCTGTTAATGGTTCCACCACAACTGGGGTATGAAACAAATAATCAGAGTATAACTTTATTTAATCTGTGCTTTTGTATTTTGCTGTTTTAGTACATATAACATTTAGTTTACATATTAAAAGATAATAACATCCGAAACAGCAATATAGCGACCAGATAGCTATCATTAACGTAATCTATGACTGTCGTTGAAAACAGGAACAATTGGAGTGGGAGTAGCTCGATCGTTGTCTGCTTAAAACAGCTCCCATGTTATTGTATTACTGTGTAGTAGTTACCGTACCGACTTTATTCACAAATAGAACTTCAGAATACTAAAACACTCACCGCAAGCTATTTGAAACAATGCAACTGAACTTGTAGAACAGCCAAGCAGACTTGTTTAATCCTGTTGTAAACATTTGAAACCATCAACTTAACTTCACTGTGTTGATCTTAAAATGTTTTGAGAATTTACGTTCTTGAAAGCATGCTTCAGTGGACAGTAATGGATTTTTCTGACTTGTGTCAGCTGTGACTGCTCATGACTCATGTTAGACACGTTCAATGAAAACTGAATTGTCTTAGAAGTCCTTATAGCAAGGTCAGCTGAATCAATATGATGATACTACACTTGAATGTTATTGCAATATGAAATTGGCACAAGTACTTCTAATTTTGATTAGTTTATGAATCTAATTTTAAAACACTTTGATGACTAAAGAGGAAAACAGTAAAACGGTGTACACAGATTACTTTGGGAGTTGTTGTTTCTTTGTTTTCCATACCTTTATAACTTTACAACCCTACTTATTTCATAGGCTTCTGGCATGCCCCTTCAAGAGAGGAGATGGAGCCTCGACATGGGATTATGAAAGCCTTTCCAAAAGTTAAAAGAGCCAAAGTCTTACAAGGAAAGGATGTCCCTCCAGCAAAGAGGAAACCAGATGAATGTGAAGTCACAGGTTGTTTGCAGTTTGTGAGAGACACATGAAAAATAATTATGCTAAAACTTTGGAAAAATTAAGTGTTTAGTACGGCAAGATAAAAAAAAAACAAATAAACGATGAAATGATAACACCAGTTGTACATATAATCATGCAACATGTTTGTTTCTCTGTTCTGTACCAGGAGACACTTTTAATGGTGTCACGGTGTACATTCTGTCTGCTGGGATAGGAAATGCCAGATGCCAGATTTTCCAGAGACAAATTCAACAGAATGGAGGACAGATAGAGAGTTCTCTCTGCTCAGGTGTCACTCATGTTGTTGTAAATGACGACATGGACAGGGACAGGGCTCTACGCCTGCTCAAAGTGGAAAGCATGCCCTCTGGAGTCCAACTGGTGAAATGCAGTTGGTTGAGTGTTTGCATCAGTGAGAAACAACTCCTGGATGTTGACAGCTACAGCCTTCTTTTACCTGACGGGTAAATAAACCAATAGTTCTTAATTAGGAATGCTGGTTTTTACCTGTATCTCAATTTTGTTTGCCACACACAATACACTGAAGCAGGGTGTAGGTGTTTCTGCACTTAATTTTTTTTTTATTTAAGTAGTATCCTTTGTTTATAACATACACGTTCAGTTCATTTAAATATGTTGTTTTGAAAAGCAGACATATTACTTAAAATAAATGAACTGTCACTTTTTAAAAATCCAACATGTTTTCTCCAGGAAACCGGAAACACAAAACGATGGAACAGTTAATGACGAATTGCCAAATGTAGAACCGGTTGCAGAAGCTATTTCAGAGCTAGCATCTGATCAAACCAAGCAAGAGGAGATTATAAATGAGGTAAGTTTCTAGATTGTGTTTAGAAAATACATTTCTTCTGGTTTGAGCTACAATCTAGATAAAAGGCAGGATGCTGGATGCTGAAAAAAAGTCTGATGTTATAGTAGTTTATCTCTCATTTTATT
Source organism: Labroides dimidiatus (assembly GCA_030710495.1). NCBI lineage: Eukaryota > Metazoa > Chordata > Actinopteri > Labriformes > Labridae > Labroides > Labroides dimidiatus. Next base: position 31,746,668 of record CM061145.1, read on the forward strand.
CTTAGACAGCGTTGAACACAGCAGAGGAAACGACAGCAGAGGAGGACGGGGTCTCTCAGGATGACTTAGAGGCTCTTCTTTCTGGCCAACACCCAAAAGAGGAGACCCCTGGCCCCAGTCTGGCCCCTGGTCAAGACTCTGCTGCTCAGAAGGTGGTCTCGGGAAAATGGGTCTGTGCCCAGTCCTCTGAGTCCAAAACTAATAACTTCAACAAGCACATCACAGACAAACTTGAAGTGCTGGCCAAGGCCTATACACACCAGGGGGACAAGTGGAGGGCGCTCAGCTACTCCAAGGCTGTCAACGCACTGAAGAGTTACCACAAGCCTATCACGTCATATCAGGTGATTTGACTTTATCATGTGATTTTGATAATGTCAGCCACATACATACAGTGGAAAGGGAACTTATGTTTGAGGATAAAGAGAAAAGAACATACTTCATTAATCCCGAAGGGAAGTTCAGGTGTCTGGCAGGCGAAATTATAGAAATCACAAAAACAAACAAAAACATGAAATAAAGTCGATGTACAAAAAAATAGGTGTAATGGGATACATATTAATTTTTCAGGGTATCTGCAGAGTCTTCAAAAGTTTTAAAACTTCTAAAATCCAATAATTTAAATTTAAGGCCTTAAAATGTCTAAAATTCTTTTATAATCTCGTAAATTGTCTTAAATACGATTTTGAAGGTTTGAAAAATGTCTTAACATTACATATATTTAAAACAAAGACATCAACTTTAGTCTTGCTTTTTAAATGCTTCGATTTTTGAGGATGCTGTAACTTAACTCAAAACAAAACCAAAGTACTGGTGCAGCTAGAATTTATCGACTAGCTAGTGTGTGTGCCACAGTGTGTTACAGCCTACACTCTGTGGTTACAGCTGAGCTGTGAATAAATTCAAATACTTTGCAAGTAATTCAGTGCCTTTTGATTTTCCTTCAGGTCTTCTGTACTTTTTTTTGCCAGTATGGATGTAAAATGAGTCTTAAATTGTGTTCATTATGGTCTAAAAAAGTCTTAAAAAGTCTTCTTGGTGAAACCTGCAGTGACCCTTTTATTTGATTTTTATCTGATTTTTTTTTTTTGTTTCCAGGAGGCATGTCAGATCCCTGGAATTGGAAAACGCATGGCTGACAAAATTGATGAGATCATGGAGAGCGGTCACCTGAGGAAGATAGATCACATCGGGGAGGCCGTGCCAGTGTTGGAGCTTTTTACTAACATCTGGGGTGCTGGAGCTAAAACTGCCCAGCTGTGGTACCAACAGGTAGTGCACACTCTCACCTTTATCAAAATACACAGGCATACTTGGACTGAATGTATAAACTTACACCAAGCTTCTATTTTCCTTTTGTATTCCCTCTTTAGGTTTGTCATAGGCAGAATGTGATTTACAACACCATTTACTTATAATCTAGATATACAGTCTAGATTACAACTGTGGGTTACATCCTGACTAAATTTAGATGCCAACTTTTGGCACAAGGTTTGGTATTTGAGTATAAGTGTTTTTTAAGTAACAAGATAACAATAGATATTTAAAGGCAGGGTTGGTGGTCATGGAAAACTAGCATGAATTTGAATGTAGCATCTCTTCATGACTCCGTTTAACCCCTGCCTTCCCACACTTGGAGCTCCTCCAAAACGACGCCCCCGCTCACATACACGAGCACCACTGATTTGCGATCATATGATCGTGACTGATTCAAAACCACAGACTCAAACCTGTCCTCAGCACATCGTTTTTGTTTGCACTACATTACCAGTAATCGGGGTATACTTGGATCCCTCCTGGCCATGTGCATTGAATCAGGACTAGTGCATGCCAGCGAAATGTATGCACAGGAGGCGGGCAGAACGGCAGGACAGGATTTGATTGGTTTAACAAATTGGATATTTTGCGCTCTATTTTCATGCATTGATTGCCATCAGGACCGAAAGATCATTTTAACTAGAATAACAAAATGTGTATCTAAATCTGATTACCAACACTGCCTTTTAAACAAATGTAATAGATTTTTGTTAACATTGCTAGTGTATTGTATTCATTAAAAAAGCCAACAGTGCTTTAAATGATTAAGTAGATCAGGAAAGGGATATTGATATGATCCTGATTCCGTTTATAACAAAGGTAAAAAAGTACACAGGAGGCACATGCCTTGTATAAATACCATTCTTTGTTCATGAAGATTTTTTTCAAAATGTTATCTGTTTTTCAGGGATTTCGCACACTGGAAGACATCCGCACCAAAGCCCATCTGACAAACACTCAGAAAATAGGACTCAAGCACTACGATGACTTACTAGACCGAATGCCCCGAGAGGAAGCTGGGGCCATAGAGAAAGTGGTAACCTCAAAACTTTCAATAAAATATGTTTGCTACTTTCATAACTTCAGCGATGTGTAGCCAAGTATTTAGAAGTAAGATATCTGTGAAAAAAGTTTCACTCAAACCCACTGAGATTCTATAACAGAGAGGAAAACGTTTGTTTCAGCTTTCTTCAGCTGTAAGATAATGGAAAGAACAGCCTGTGTTCTCACAAAGTAGAAGATCCCAAAGGAGAAAACTAACTCTTGAATCTTGCTGCATCTTAAGTTGGCCCGATACCTACTCCCTCCAGAGTGCTGAGTACAGCGCTAGCTGTTTTCATATCTTATTTCTCAGATTTTCTTTTTCCTGCAAAGCTGCCAGATACAAAGTGCACGTCAGATAGATGACTTGAGCATGTGTACTCCTTAAGGCTTTTTGAAGTAATTTTTGGTGCTTTTGAGAGAGGTTACTTGTTTGAAAGTAAGATGAGTATGTTTTAAAAGAAGGGAACACTTCTGTTATCAGAAATCCAAATTTTTTTTTAGAAAGTCTGCCGTTCCTTTATCAATGATTGACTCTATGGTGTGTCTTATTTGCTTGGGATATGTGCAGGTGAGAGATGCTACCCATGCCATAGACCCACACCTGGTGGCGATGGCATGCGGCTCCTATCGTCGAGGAAAGGCCACATGTGGAGACGTTGACGTGCTTATAACTCATCCCGATGGCAAGTCCCACAAGGGTGTTTTCAGTAAAGTTTTGCAGAGCCTCCATGACAGCGGTAAGCTAAATATATAAACTGTGTTTTCTTAAAACCAGGGGCCTGTGTGTCATCAAAGAAACTAAAAACATCTTTCAATTCTTAGGGTTTTTGACAGACGACCTGGTTAGCCATGAAGACAATGGGGAGCAGAAGAAATATATGGGTATCTGCTGTCTTCCAGGACCTGGTCAACGCCATCGAAGACTGGACATCATAGTAGTGCCCTACAATGAGTTTGCTTGTGCTATCATGTATTTTACTGGCTCAGCACACTTCAACCGCTCAATGAGAGCTATGGCAAAGACGAAAAACATGAGCTTATCAGAGCACTCGCTAAACAAGGATGTGGTGCGTCAGGGTAGCTTAAAAGTGCACACTGGAAGTCCACTCTCTACACAGACAGAAAAGGATGTTTTTAGTCTTCTAGGCTTACCTTACAGGGAGCCTCATGAAAGGGACTGGTGATGATAATATAGTCACTTAGCCAATCCCAATTTCCTGTCAGCTTGATAGAAAAATCATGATAATTATGAATGAAAAAGAGAACTGCTTTTATGATCTCTATGCTTTACTGTCGAAAAAATCATGTAAGACTTGTTTAACGTCAAACAACATTCTCCAAATTCAAGCGCTGGGCTTGCTGAAATGTAAAAGCAACATATTTTTGCACACTTACCATAGTGTACCTGCCCCTCCATGGCTGTGTTACAGTAAGGAGAATATTCTTGAACAAAAGTTGCTGCAAACTTTAAAGATGAAATGTTTGTTTATGATACAAGCTAGGGGGTAAAATATCCCAACAAAGGAGAATCATCTTAGCTACTGCAGATATCTATTTGAAAGAATGTACGGGGTTAGACACCACTCTGAGCAGGGGTGAATCTATATGGGTATGCAAGTTAAGTATGGCAAAGCTATTTTTAAAAGGGAATGCTTGACACTACTCTGAATAATAAATTATATCAAAACTACAAAAGAATGAGTGACTTTTTGTCTTTATTTTAAAATATGGATCATTATTTTTTAAAGAGATAATGTTGAAAATGTGATAAAAGTTTTTACAAATGTTTCCCTTTTATCTTGAATGTTGTCTCATAAGATATAAGAAACATAAAAGATAGCCTCTATAAAATAAGAAATACTGTACTCCTTAGAATCATGAGGATATAGATTCATCCGTTTTGAATATGTGTTCCCACACACACACAAAAAAACAAGGAATCCAGGAAGATAACAAGGCCATGCATTCGAGACGCACCGATCAGTGATTGGTCTGCTTTTCCCAGCTGGCCTGGTCCGTCCAATCGTCGGCCAGTCCGCAAACCAGTGGCCATCAGCCCGACTGAACGCCCATCACGTTGCGCACATGTATCGGGTCGAGGTGACCACGCCACACCCAGCAGACCGAGGCAGAGTGCCTGTGCTGGAGGAACGACTTGTGTAACAGCTGTATCAGCCAGTGGCACCGACGGCAACCAGTTGCGCCAGCAGCTCCGTGCCTTGTTGAAATGTCCAGTACGCAGAGGAGGCGGCGCATGCAGCGGCCTCGCAGTGCCGCAGGGGCCGAGAAATAGTTGAAGATATTCGGACGTAGTTTGTGAAACACAGTGTTCACGTGCGTATGATTTCGCCGAAGCTGTAGCCACGTTTTTTAGGAGGAATGAGAGGCGTTTGTTCGGCTCTGAAGATGGGATTGTTTTTGCACGCTGTTGGCTCTGTCACCCCCACCGAGTCCGCAGCAGACAGGGTAAGGCTGAGCAGTCAAAAACAAGCTCTCTCAGGGCTATAAGCTAGCTGGTTTCCCAGCTAAGTTGACAAACTTTACTGTTTGACATCGTTCTGCTTTTTAAACCTTAAAACCAATCTGCATTGCAATTTAGTATATCGACGGTTGTTAGTAATTGACAGACTGTAACTTCAGGTGTGCTGTCAAGATAATGTTAGCATACTCAATAAGTTCGTGCGTTAGCTGCGAGAGCTATCGTAGCTAGCATCCCAGAAGTGAGAGGACGCTCGTGAGTCGGGGCCTTGCACTGTTTATGGTGAAGAGTTGACATTTTATCTGCCAGTGAGTTGCATAAACATCGAAAGCAGTTCTACGGGTATGAATGCAGCCGAACAGGTGGACTAAGGACTAGGTTAGCGCTTTCATGTTTTAAAGTTGGGTCAGTCTTACCAGGCACTTCAAAAAGCATCTAAAGAGTGCATGGACCTTTTGAACCCGTTTAATGATGATGTTAAACTCTGATCTTTATTTTCCGTACCACCAGCAATAAGAAACAGTGATTTACGAGGCATTTACTGCAGTCAGAGGAGATATATCTGAAACTATGCAACCTCTGTAATGTTACCATAGGTTTTTTTGAGCACATCTTCAGAACTTTCTTTCTCTCGTTTTATCTGGCTGTGTTATTATTCATCTACAGACAGTGCCTTGGCCATAAAACTATCTTTTGTAATGGACACATACCTGATGGTTTCTTTGGCATCAAAATGATTATTTTTTTTCTAAATCTTGGCTGACTTTTCATCTCCATTAAACATTAAACATTAAACAAAAGGTGAACACACTGTTTCAGTACAAGTGAACTCCCATTGGAACCTCTACCAAGAGAGTTTGTGGGCCTAAAGGGATGTTTGCTGATATCCTGATATCTTGACCTTTTTGAGTTACATACTGTGGTTTCACTATTACTCACTGTGTTTGCCATGATGACTCGAGCAATTTAACGTGGAAGGTTGATGCAATGAGATGTAATATAGTCAGTATGTAGCACATTTCCTTTACGGCATTTGAACTGATGATAAACGGTGAATAATATAGTCGTATTCTAAAGAGTGTGATAGCAGAAGTGTGTGCTTGATTTTCTTGGGAGCCTGTCCAGTGCATAAACATCTTTTTTAGACCTTTTTACTGTTGTGGTCTCCAGTGTTGTGTGGCCAGTATGATTTTCTGTTTTTGTGTCTTTGCATTGCTGTTACAGATCTTCCGTATAAACCCAATTAGACTTTGTTCATAGCAAAAGTTAAATAAAAGTAAATGATAATTGTACAGTTTTAATTAAGTTAGTCATATTTATGACCAGGTAGCTTTTTGAAACTCTTGGGGCAAATACAGTAAATGGATGACTTCAGATTTTGCGAATTGAATTAAAAAAAAAAAATCTTTCTTCATTACCAATCATGCATGGCAATGCTTTGGCAGAGTTTACAGGTGGGATTAGAGATAAGGGTAAAGTCTGCCAAACAGACGAGTCAGTTACACAGATTTTGTTTTATTACAGTTTGTATGTGTTTTATTTTGCATGTTATCCCTGACATAGTTAGTTTATAGTTTTCATCTATAAATGTGCTCAAATAGTCTGTTTTTCTTGCTTTTTGTCAACAGAGCAGGGATCACTGTTGTAAATTGACGATTGTAATGCGCTGCTACAATGGCTGCAAAATAATAGGCAACTTATTGTTATAGCAATGGAAGTATTCGCAATCAAGACATTGCAAAAGTCAAAGTGCTTTGCAATAAATGAGAAAGTGTTAAAAATCTGTTTTCTGTTACTGCTGAAATACACCAGATACGTCTCCGGTCCGGCTCCTCTCCATCACAGCACAGGATCAGATAGGTTTCCATTCAAGTAAACATGTCAGCTTACACGGGATCCGTTCTGTTGCGGTCCGGCTGCGTGCCTTGTCTAGCAGGTCACAGGTAATATACAGCCATCCTGTTTTTGCCAGATGCCGGGGTTGTGACACGTCAGTTCAGAGTAGAGAAGGTTGAGCTGGACAGGAAGTAGTGCAGTGTCAAAACCAGATTGTATTTAGCTTTACAACAAAATATCACAGAGGTTTTACAGCACAACACAAATGAAGAGAGGATCATCAATGGAGTTGTAAGCTAGGGAAGTCCTCGGTCTTGTGACTCCAGCTGTCTGTCAGTCCTGCGGCTTGCTGGACTGAACATGCAGCCGGCGTAAGTTGACGATTGCAGTCAACATGCAATGGAACGGAGCCGGACCGCAGATGCATCTGGTGTATTTGAGGTGCCAGTGCATGTACGTTTCACACACCCACACACACACACACACGCTGGATCAGGTTGTGAAACTTTTTACACCATTTTGATGCAGTCCAATTAAGCTAGCTGAGCTGTCACCTGCTCCCTGAATAAATGGTGATGATACTGAGGTGAAACAAACTCTCTGCATTTTGGGTTTGTTTAGATTTATGAAGGGCGTGCTGAAAACACAGGTGTTGTGTAAATCATGAAAAAAAAGCATGGTAGTCGCAGAAAAAGTGCATTAAATCTAAATATGCACTATCTCTATTAAACTAAATCCCCTCTTTTATTGATATCAGAATATTGAGCAATGTCATGGCACATCACATGTGGTGTCAAAGTTGCTGGATGAGGGCTGATCACTGTGCATTGTAGAAAAATATTTATGAAGTTGTGTTTTTTTAAAGTACTGTTCAGACCAAGCAGCTTGCGGTCCTTGTATTTCTTGAGAGAAAGCAGGGTCAGCCTCAGTTATCATGGAGGACTTTCATACAAGATTACCTCTCTTTCTGCTGAATCAGAACTGAATGTACTGAAATACCTCTGAGGGTTCATAGACGCGTGAAAGTGAAAGAATCTAGTCCGACTTGAATTAACAAAAGCGGAACGCTAATTGCTTCAGGAGGGTCTTGATTTTTATTTTCCTGACTTTCTTTTCTTTCTTCACATGTTTTTCCATGTGCTGCTTATCTGTTTATCTGTTGCTATCACTATACTACTGTGCGTTATCCATAGAGTTATGAAATTTTTTTTTGTGCATGTAAGGCTGATCATACTCAGATACTTGAGACAGAAAAGTTTTCTCACACGGCCCTGAGCCATTTCTGCTGTTCACGTTCACCCTCCAAACTTCATACGAACCAGTCAGCTGTATTTTATCTGTTTCAGCTTTAATGTTACCACTGAGCCCATGTTACTGTCAGACATAATGATTAACATTTCTCATTAGTTCTCATCAGCAGTTCACAGCATAAATTTTCCACACCATTATATTATCAATTAATTGGACATGGTGATTTATTCAGAGGGCTGTTGTCCCAAACACTTCACAGCTTCTTTGTTTCATCACACAGCTGTGAGAAACAAAGCCATGGTCAATGGTTTATTTGCTTCCTCTAACTCAGATTATCGAGTAAAACACTGCAGTCACATGACTGTGAGGTAAAATAAAAGTACACGCAATGGTCTTACTGTTTCCCAGCAAACCTCAAATAATGCATTTAGCTTCTATTTCTAGAAAATGAAGATCATTATTTCTTAGGACGGGTCCTGGGGGCACAGTCACACTGGCCATCCAAACCGTGCTGTACTCAAGCATGATTCCCTCCCCTGCAGCGCTGTTTCCCTGCTGGCCAGTACAGCCCGTGGTCACACTACTCCATTATGAACCAGACTTGCGTCACCATGAAGCGTCTATTAACAAGAAGCGTGCTCTCATCCGACTCAGTCACTCTGGCCAAACAAACTGGACTTTTGGGCTGGAGCGTGCTTGAGCACGGTACGAATGATGGCCAGTGTGACGGCGCTCGTAGTCAGCTTAATTGGTCAGGGATTTTTGAGGCTAAAATTATTCTCCACAGTCATCGCGGCCTGGATTTCTCGTGCGCACATCTTACGCTTTACAAATCACTATCCATGGGTCTTTATCAGATTTTTTGAAATACATCAGCCCTTATCTAGACAAGAGCGTGCCGGCTGTGGTTTTCGCTTGCGTCATCACAAGGTGCTGTTTTGGCCATGTTGTTTCAGTGAAAAGTCTTTCAGCCGAAAACCGAAAATGCACTCTAGGGCCACTTTCAGCTGAAAATTTTTGGTGGCCGAAATTTCAGTGCATTAATATTATCATGTCCTTCTACTAGGATTTTTAGCTCCAGTTGGCTTAAAGTTCATGATACTCAGACTGCGATCAAAATGGTCGCATAAGCAACCTTTTTTTCAGCGTGTGTGAGTCAGAATTTCATCTGGTCGCGTTCGTGCTCTGTATCCCCCACCTGCTCTCTCTCTCCTGTTCTGAAGAGAGCGCCATGGCGCAAATGAAGTGGTCAATCGCTGATTATTTTAAGTGGTGAGGGAGAGCCAGCAAAAGGTGCCAAATCAGATGGTGCTGATGATGAAAAGGTCAGAGGGACTTATGATCCCTTTTTTTTTTTTAGATGCTACAAATGTAAGTTATATTGTTTGAATGGATCCATATGAACATTAAGTCTATATTTGTGCACAGTTACAGACCATAATAAGAGTGTGGAATATGCTACTGTATTTGCTCCTTAGAACAGTATTAGGCAGGGGTGGATGTATAAACACAAATAGCCTCAACAAAGACTTTTTCCTGCCTGCTCCTTCATAAATTTCTGCAAGACAGCATAAGCTAGTGTGCAAACACAGCACAATAAGCACCTCTCGCAGGTGGGAGGGGGGTATGACGTTTCTATCTTGCCACCAGTGGGATCTTTATACACAAGGTCATACCCTGCATTTAAAAATAAAAATTAAAACAGGCTTCTGAGGTGTTTTTAACCTGGAAAACTGTTTCCACTTCTTGAAAACTGCACAAGAAATGTGAGAAAAGGCAAAAATCTTATGCTGTTTTGGAAAACTATTGAAATATTCTCATCTTAATCTCGACCAAATCGTGTTAAGGATCAAATCAGATAGTGAGAGGAATAGGCTACATGCTGCATCTGCAGACTGCATGACATTTAGGTAATTGTACCACTGCTGGAAACTCAAAATAATGTACGCTTTATTAAGTTTCAGAAATAAAAAACACAAGTTAGTGTCAGTGTATTATTATGTTGGTCTGAATGGTTGGTTCAGTCACTAAAACTGATGTGCTGGCAAGGTCTTTTAGTACGCAGATGTTTAAGGTTTGTGATTCAGCTCTGGCTCTGCGCTGTGTTCAACACCTGTGAGGTATTGTTGGTAGAGTTTGATGGTAAATTGGATAGCGTGGTTAAAACTATGAATGGCAACCAAACTCAGAAAGTCAAAGACTTGAATATTGCGAGTCTCACAGCATCATTCAAGACCCCGCTTATTATTACTAGTAAATGGATTGAAGTATGTTGATGTAAAGTGGTAATAGTCAGTGGATGTTGAGTCTCATTATTAAAGAGGGGGTATTCTGCTGTCTCTTTAAGGGTCCTAGCTCCACAAACCCCCTTCTATCTGATTGGTCAGCCCTCTCGAGCCCTGCTGAGGGCAGAGCTATGGGCAGACCTTGGTGTTTGGTGTTTGAAGTTTGGAGATCCTCATGTGATGACCTCATCATTTCAGCAGGTCTCATGAAGATCTTGTGCTATTTTTTTTTAACAGATGTTTTGAGCAGTTTACAGACAGATTGAATGAATTTGTAGCAGTGTGAAAATCTGCAGACCTTTAGTTCGAACAGCAAGCATTGTTACTTTATATCCATGTTTAAAAAAAAGGGAAAGCAAAATACCCCCTCTTTAAGTTCAGGTCTTATCCCCACAGTATTGCTTCTGTTGATATTTTTATACTGATACTTTCAGTTAACTGTTGATTCAGAGTTCCTGTTTAAGGCACCTCTTTGTGTATGGACATGATGTGTTTCTAAATTCACTGAGAGTGATCTCTAGAGAGGGAATCCTTTAAAAATATCCTTCCTTATTATGTAAACTTTCTCAAAAGATAAAAACTTTACAAGATAAACAAGTTTCAAGAGTTTATCGTCAATGTTCTGCACAAAGTGTCTGGTTTCAGGACTGAAGTATCGTGGACTTAAACTCAGACTTGGCAACAACCATAGACTGTATAATTAATGGACGTAGTCTCCGCGACGTCACCCATCTGTTCCTGAAACGGACTTTTGAAGCCAAACGGTCGGCGCGGCCATATTGGAAATGAGGCGTGCCGTGAGTCTCCACAGTAACAACCATAGGACTCTCCTCAGTCACGTGATCTGAGCTGTGCCTCTGATTGGACGAACTGGCGAGCTTGATATTGTGGACACTGCCGAATTAGAAAAAAATTCACCCCCCGTACAGTGCGTGCCGTTAGTGAAATTAGCGATTCAGAGGGGAGACATTCTTTGTACCAGGCTGTAAATAGGCTTATTTTGGCCGTGAAAACGGCTTTTTTTGGCTTGGTGTGTACGTGACTTCCGGTACTTCCGGAGCCAGCCTCAAGCGGACACTCGAGGAACAGCAGACTTTAGCACTTCCGCATTGCCTCATATTTTCAGACCGGAGGTTGCCGCTTGGCAACAACAGATCTGCCTCCCAGCTTGATTGTAAAATACCAGTTCGACTGTGCTTACCCCGTGTGCTTACACACAGACTGTATGTTCCAGCTGTTTTGATACAGTCAGACAGTGTCAGGTTGTTGAGCTGACCTCTTTGGAAGATGTTCTTTGGGGGAATGTTTGGTATGAGTGTTTGCTGGAAATGTGTCAGCAGTGTTTTGTTCTTCTGTGTAACCTTGATGGCTATAAAAGAACAGTTTCTCTTTATTACAGGATGGAATGATAAGTTAAGGTTCAGCGAGTTCTTACCGCGCATGAGCCAACACACCAAGTCTTTCAGGTCAAGTGGATCAACTTTGACTGAGCAGTCAAGAATGGGCTATGAGCTAAAGTCACGTATCTCCATGAACTGCGTTTGATAGCCACCGGGAGATTTCTGAACTGCTCTCATTGTCCGCTCTTTTCAGCAGCTTCTCATTTCTTAAGCTGATTAATATCCAGTGTAGCGATAGTTTCTGGGATGGTAACCAAATCTGCTTTAATCTGGTGGTACAGCATGAGAGAGCAGGATTGTTTGTGTGTCACCTTTTTGGAAAGAAGACAGGAATCCAGTCGCTCCAGATTCTTTGCTCGGCCGCTGTCTTCACGGAAAGTAAAAAGTAACACTTAGGAGATCTTAAATTATCTACACATCTTAAGGTGCAGCCTTTAGATTGACTCTCTGACACCAAATATTCCCTGTTACATGAGTCCATTCTGTTTTTGTGCATCAAATGGAGCACCTTTCCCGTATGATGGCCTATTTCTCAAAATCCCAACCCCCGTCTGTACTCTGCTACCTTTATGCAACACAGGCTGAAGACCCAAACAAACTAGATGCTTATCGGTATCAAATTGCAAAAAAAAAAAAAAAAAAAAAAAAGAGGTCAGCCTGCCAAGTAGGGAGCATGGTGATTAGTTAATGTCAGTTGCTGAAGTTATCAACCAAAATATAAGAAAAGAACATTATGCATTTATCTCTCTATCTTAGTGTGGAGGTGAAAGAAAAGGGTGCTTGGGTGAAGTTGAAAAAGAGCAACTGTTAAGAAACGATAAATTCATCATGTTTGAGGCTGTCGCCTCACTAAATGTCAGCAGTTGGATTTGTGCTGATCTGTTCACTCGGGTGGCAAATCATTCCTGCGTTCCCGCTCCGTCTCTGACTCTCTCTCACTCTCAGCACACCTCGCTCTCACTGCTCGATACGCCTTATTGTCCTGCGGCGGCTCAGCTTGGAGCTCGCTGTTTTCTCCTGCCTGGAAATTTCCGTAGAGCAATCCTTGTCCACTGTTTGGGCCCGGAGTAGAGAGGAGAGGAGTGGATGAGGGAGTGTGTGTGTATGTGTGTGTGTGTAGGGAGGGTGGGGAGAGAAAGAAAAAGAGGGACAAGAAGTCAGGGAGAGAGCGGGAGAGGGTACGTTTCAAAGCTGTCTGAATTTTTCCTCTGTGGGATTATAACCTCGTAGGTGGAGGGACCTGTCTGGGATTTTTGAACTCTTGATCATCATGCTTCATCATCTGGGACCTGCTCTGGTAATCTACAGGGAGGAGTTATACTTTTAAGAATTTCCCTTTTTGCTTTTTTTAGCACTGTAACTGAGCTTATTTAGAAAAATAAAACATCTCGGACGTCTTCCCAGAAACTTTTCCCATGAGAGCTTTATCAAAACAGTGTTTTCTTGTCTTGTGGCACTGTTTGTCTAATCCGTATCCTTCCACTACTTTTCAACGCTTTGATGGATTCGCTCAGTCAGTTTAACTTCTGGTCAGGCAGCTGCTAATTTGAGTTATTGTTGTTGTGAGTTAAAACATGCAACAGTCCAAAGAAGAGACAAATACCACATGGATTTAAGATTAACAGGACATTTGTGTCAAACATTGTCAGATGTTTTCAAAGTTCTGTTCAAGCCTAAGCTTAACTTTTAAGGTGAAACTGCGTATAAGATGATGGGTGACACAGTGAGGGGTTCTGTGCTGGCTGGGGTTCAGAAATTTCTACTTGATATGGGCCTTAAACACTGATGAAATTCAAGCAGCTTACTTGCACAAGTGGTTCCGACTTGTTTACTCCAGATTCACAGCTAAGTATAAATGTTGGCTACTAGCTAGCTGCAGTGTGAGCATTTCCACTGGCTTTCATCTTCAATTTGGAATAATAAAGGCGAGTCCCAAATCCAGAGCTTCAGTGATACATTCGAAAAACAAACAAAAAAAGCTCCTGTGAGAGCTTTAAATGTGACAATAAGCTGTTTTCTTTGTTACCTCACATGATGAATGTGGCTTTATGACTGCTGCTTGGACACACAAAGTGGTCTGGGAATCTGAAATAAGCAATCTATCGTTCATTCTCTGGATTAATCCAGTAGCTGTTTGGTCCATAAAATGTCAGAAAATGATGAAATATGTCAGTGTTCCTCAGAGTCCAAGATGACATCATGAAATGTCTGGTTTTGTCCACAAAACGAAAATATTCAGGACTGTCATAGAGGAGCAAAGAAACCAGGGAAAAAATTATATTTATGAAGCTGCAGTCAGAGAATTTGGATTTCTTTTTCTTAAATAATTACTAATTCATTATCATAATAGTTGAAGATTAATTTAGTAATGGATTATTTGACTAATTGTCGCAGCTCTCAATAAAAGTGACCACGCTGTTTTAAGGGAACTTTTAGAGACTACAAGTTTTCTTCTATACATTTCCAAAGTGCATTGAATTATGTAACTCAACAGGAGGATCTTTCAGTTGGCTTTATTACAACTATAGGAGAGGTTTATGATTGATAGTGTAGCACACTTTGTGTTTGTCGTACATTCATGTGGATGGATTCCATGAAGCTGCTTCAGTTTCATGATGCTGCCGTGAAGCTCGCTGGCTCACTGTCAGGCTGTGATGTCAAAGTGGGACACTGAAGTGAACCTCAGGTGGAGTTTGTATCGCTGAAGGAGTTGATGAAGCTCTCTGTATCGCTGTTGACGACTATTCTGGTTATGACGATTGACAAATAAAATCCACGTTATTTATTGTCATCTTTATATTTTGTTTACGAAAGTGGACCGAACTGAAATTGGAAAAAAAAAATCTCATGAAGTCAAGCAAAACTTTAAAAAAATTAAAATGTTAAATCTTCATTAAAAACAAAGGCTACTTTACAAATTACAGATGTGTCAAATTTTAAATCAGCTCTCAGTTTTAACAGGCGAAACAGGCTTGTTTTCTCACTGTGATCTGAGCTGGAACAAGTAATGCTCAAAAACAAATAAACCAAAAAAAAAACTTTTCAATTTCTACGCTGCAGTTTGTAGTTGATGGAGAAATAATGTGCTTTATCTCTTGTGAAATCATCCTGGGATCTCGTTGTACTTGTTTTGTACCTTCTTAAAAAACACTGACTTCACTGGTTTTGATTTATGTTGTCACTTTAAACCCCCAGAGTCACTTGTCCCCAGAAGTTCCAGTTAAATTCAGATTAAGTAAAAGAGATTCTTTTTATAAGTTTTGCTCTCAACGGTGTGTTTTTATTCTTCACTTTGAGAAACTGAATAAATGTTATCATACAGTTTTATTGAAGAGATGAAAACGTAGTACAGTGTAGTGAAAACGGTGAAAACATAGAAGTGTCAAAGTGACTCTGTTTCTCTTTTGCAGAGCCTCCTGCACTGTGAAGGTGTTAACAACCAGACGTACATCTGTGAATCGGGACACTGCTGCGGAGAGTCTCAGTGCTGCAGCTACTACTATGAGCTCTGGTGTAAGTGTCGTCTTCCTGTTTTTGGTTCAAGTTTTCTCTCAAACCTGTAGAAATGTCCTTAAATAAGATGTGTTACTACATGAAGATTCTCTGTTTTTCTACTGTCGTTAAAGGCGAACTGAGAGTGTCTAACTCTTGTTGGTACTTGTAGTAATATTAAATATTTTCTGAAAGAAGGTGAAACTCAACTATTTCTGTCTTAACCCTTTACTGCCAAACTTTCATTAAAATTCTGTTTAATTTTTTTTTATGTTTTCTTCCCTCTTGAGGATTATCATTCTACTACAGACAGCAGAGGTTGTATTTTGGCCCTTTTCAAAATAGCTGTTGTCAGGAAATTATCCACACACACACACAATTTTTAAGAAGTTGCAGTAAGAACAAGATCTAAATTTGTACTCATTTTTAAAAATAAGTATTTTCTGTATTGAATGAATGCATATTTACAAAAACTTCACACAAAAAAAGTTGCCAAAGCCGCCTAATATATCAAATATGATACAAAAAATATATCATAAACAAAATCATACAGCAATATTTTGCTGATTTTTTTTTCTGGACTCTTGAATTTTGTTAAAGGGGACAATAAATATCTCTGTTCTACAAAGATTTAGAATTTTCTGACTGTTTTTTTTTATGGGTCAGGCTTTAAAAGGTTAAAGCAGCCAGGTGGTTGGATACTTAAGTTACTTAAGTGTGTTTTAAAGTGTGTTTTGCAGAAGAAGGAGACCTTCCAGCTGCATACATGCTAACACATCCCCCAAAAGCACTAACTTGTAAAACTTGTCTTACTTTTCTCTGAAACGTAGCATTTGAATGACTGTCTCTGAAGCTCAAACTGCCTGTGATGGAATTTGTGTCCGTATGATAGCTTTGTTGCTTATGCACAAAAGGTGTGACTGACTGCCAGCACAGTGAAGACCCTACATGGACCAAATACTATCATTTAATTGTAGAATAAAACCTTAGACTCACACATTCCCATGAAGAGTGCATTGAGATTGATACCAGAAGGCTGCAGGCCAACATGGAACACCTTGAATGGGTCTTTTGATTGAGAAAAAAAGATACAATGATCCTCACATTGAAAATTGGATTTGTCTTGGACCACCATGAAAGAGTGGAACTGCAATGCATTGCAGAACTGTAACTAAAACAGTATCAAATTGTCATGGTTTAGGTGTCCAGGCTCAAGTGTTTTAAAAGTAGTTTTCATTTATTTTTGGCGGCCTTTTCACATAGAACATTGGGTCAAACTGTTTACAGCTTCCTACTTGTTGAATGTTGTTTGTTAGCTGCACTGTTTTCCCTTTGACAGTTGACCCACTGACAGCTGACAATCATCAAAACGGCTCTAAATCTGCACATCAATCTGCAACCTGCACGGTGAAGTTAAAATTTGCAAAAGAAAAAAAATCACCAGTTGACTTGATTCATGCTTGAACAAGTTTTCATGTTCTGTGTTGCTGCAACACGTGTGCTACGTGCACTATTCAACTTGTAGTTCCTCACTGGAGAAAAGCTGACGTCTGTAATGAACTGATCCGACACAACTACACCTTGAGAATGAGCTGATTGACACTCCATCAAGGAATCATGTCACTGTATTCAACACTCTGACAAATATGCTGGGCATGCAGAGTTGACTTTTTAAAGTTGACTTCTTAAACATACAAATGTTTGTCTGTTTGTTTTATAAGGCAGCAGTTCAATCATTACTTCCTCATGAGCAGCCGAAAAGTCACTGACTTTATACTCCAGCAGTGCTGCTGACCTGATTCTGCACCCAGCCATTGATGATGAACAAAGGGCAAATACTTGTGGACAGGATAAAAGGTTTCCAATACAGGGTTGAGAAAATGGAGCAACATGCTGATGGACTCTTTAGAGCACACGTGCCCCTCATTTTAAGGACAGAGTTGTATTGTAGACCACGCTCCTAGCTCACTATAATCAATCAACCAAACTGTTGCTGTGCCGCACTTTCAATACATTGTGGATGCATTTTAAAACAGGAAAACAGGAGCCCACCACACTGCATACAAAACTTGTGTAGGCTGCAGGAAGTATTGGTTTCAGTAAAGTGACTCTCGTGCCACAGCTCTGCAAATATAACATTTTTTTGAGGCCTCGTTTACATGACGTTTTACTTGAAAACGCAAAAAACGCTGTAAAAATCTGCGTTTACACAGAAATGCTCAGGGACTAAAAGTACTATGCAGTATGTTGTAGGACCTGACCGATAAGGATTTTTTGAGGCAGATGCCGATTCAGATATTTGGCAGAAAAAAAATCTGATAACCAATCGATTGGCCGATTCATTTTAAAAATATACAATGATAAAATAACTTCTTTTTCAGTCCCTTAATGCTGACAAAAACAAAGATATGGATTACATACTGAACATTTCACTGTTTTACAATACTTTGTTCTTTTGTATTTGTTCAAGTCTGAAAAACTTGCAGAGAAGCATTAAAAAGGGCTGTAATTGGCAGAAACTCCTGATGATTAGGATTATTTTAGAAAGGGCTATAATTTGGCTGATTAATTTGGCTGGCCGACATATAGGGTGGGCCCTTGTATGTAGTATGCATGCAAAGCCCGTAGCCCTCCACTGAAGAAGAGGTGAGCTGATCATCTGGTGTATATACTGAATGCATCTTATCTGAGTGCACAAGTAGAGCAACAGATGCACATTTTTTTAAAAGGCATTTGGCAGATTCAGCAGCACAAGCACAACACGGTACACTGCCATTCTTACTGTTGTCCGTTTCGCACATGGCAATTAAAATGCCCAATAATAAAAGTGTAATGTGTCGAGCGTGACGTCCTTTTCCACTGAAAACTCCGGCGGTGGCCACAGCGTTTCAGAAAATTGCACTCTGGAGGATGTTTCCAAAAGTTTCCATTTTTGGTCGGCTAAAACGCAACAGTACCTTTGCGTTTCATCCTAAAACTGTTGTGAGTAAACGGGGCCTTAGTATTTTATCAAGCTAATCTGTTGAGGGCTACAAATTGAAACTTGCTACTTTAGAGCATCACTGTCTGGTAGGGTGAGGGGCAAAACAACAAAATAAGAAAATCATAAAAAACTAGATATTGTGTGAATATGTGAATTTCCCTTTAAGGGACAAACCAAGTCCAAAGACTTTGTATTTTCTGTGTCTCAGAGATTCAAGCAGATCCTATGCATTCAAATCCAAAGCACAGCACAAACAGCTGAGCATGTGTTCCTCAGTGTGTTGAAGCCAGATGTTGTCAGTGTTTGATCTGCTGATATTGTGTTTGTATTAGCAGCAGGAGCCTGATGTTACATCACAGCAAGCAAGTGCAGCATTTTGTAAGAGTCCCACTGGAAATTGAAAGTAACAGTGCTTATGTTTCTCTATCTTTGCAGGGTTTTGGTTGGTGTGGGCGATTATTTTCATTTTAAGCTGCTGCTGTGTGTGTCACCATCGCCGCACCAAACACAGGCTGCAGCAGCAACAACGGCAGCACGAGATCAATCTCATCGCTTACCGTGAAGCACACAACTACCCCTCTGTGCCCTTCTACTTCAGTAAGAGCTCAAACAAACTAACTGATTTGATCAAATAATGTTACTTTTTTAGTTCTGTGTGTTAAATAATTCACTGTGAGTTATGCTAATGACATAAGTTCTTTACTACATGTGAGTCATATTGATATTTAAGTAAAATTGTTTCTTTAAATTGTTATTGTCAATGAAACATGACTCTTGATCAGGCTGGTTGATTTTTTTTTCTTGATCATATTTCAGTGAATTATTTAGATTTTCATGCCCACAGTCTGAACATTTTGGCTCAATCCCACATCTGTTATCCACCTTTATTCCTACAGTAACCAGACAGAAGTAGGGAAAAAAATCGCTGAACATTCATTAGCATCTGGATAGAGCCAATGGATAAGAGTTAATCAGCTGAAGAGGTTAAGAGAAACAAAATGCCAGGACTAAAACTGGTCTCGACTTAAAGTGAACGCTAATAATGCACTATGTTCCAGTTTCCTGGGGCTTTTTTAACTTAACCACCAGTTTAGTCTGTCATTTTCTTTAGATGCTAGTTGTTGTCCTCTAGTTTAATCATAAAGAGGCAGTTTAAAGAGTTACAAACTTTTTAACTCAGGTTTTGGCTCGAATTGCATGTCTGCACTGAGACGTATCCTTGATTCCACAAACTGTCAGAACCGTCCCTGTTTGTATGCCCCAGTTTTCAGGAAAGGGATCGGTATTCCTCTCTTGGTACCTTGCCAGTGTTTCAACACCCTCACCCATGGCAGCGCTGTGCTCAGAAATGACCCAGAAATAGGCTTGTTTTGTCACAATTTACAGTCGAAAACTGGTCTTACTATTCATGAATCTATGTCCAAGGATCACGTCTGGTTTTACAAAGATGCTCTCTCCAGCGCCAAATCCACATACTTTGCTAGCCTATTCAGGTCTGGAGAAGACTCAAAGACTCTATTTCGACTATCAAAACCATCCTACAACTACCTGCTCTCTACTGAATACTATAACACCCTCATGACCTTCATCAGTGCAAAAATTGAATATTTCATCAGCAGCACTCTCTCCAGCCCTCTATCCTCCCCTCTTCTCTCCTTTATCAAGTTTTCAACTCCCAACTGTTGCTGATACTTCCAGTATCATTCAAAAATCCAAATCATTTACCCGTCAGCTTGATCCCCTCCCTACCATCCTGGTTAAAGCCTAACTTCTCTCTCCTTTTTAATAACTAAGATCATCCAGTCTTCTCTCAGCTCTGGTGTAGTTCCATAACTCCAATACTCACAAAGCATGGTGCTGATCCCAATAACCTTGACAGCTTCTGTCCTGTCTACCATTTCTCTCTAAAATGCTTGAAAGAATAGTCGCAGCTCAGTTCCTTTCTCATCTCTCTGACAATAATCTGTTTGAAGAGTTGTGGTCTGGTTTCTGTCCCTTTCATAGCACTGAAACAGCCCTGGTCAAATCACCAATGATCTTCTGTTGGCAGCTGATTCTGTACATTTAGCAATCCTCATCCTCCCTGACCTAAGTGCTGCCTTTGACACAATTTCTCACATCACTCTCCTTAACAGACTTCCTTCTCTTGGTTTCACTGGTACAGTCTCCCCCAGTCTCTACTGGCATTCCTCAGGGCTCTGTCTTAGTCCCCCTCCTCTTCATTATCTACTGCTGGATCACATCTTCCAAAAATTTGGAATTCACTTTCTTTGCTATGCAGATGACACCCAGCTCTATCTCTCCTTTTTTAATTTTCTGCAACAGCCAAACCTTGAATGTAGGAGTAATTGGGTTTCAGGACCATAAGGGCCAATCACACAAACATGGCAGAGAATTGAAGGTGAACAGGCAACTCAGTCAGACTGTTAAACGTAACATAAAACCTTATCAGTTAAGATTAACCCCAGGAGGAAATTCATTCAGCAGTGGTGGGGATGTAAAAACCAGCGGAGGGGTTGATCCTAACCATCCCCCCAACAAATGGCACCCTGGTCTTAGGCATCAGATAAGGATGTTTGTTTCTGCCAAAGCTAATCTGTATAACTGTAGCTTGTTTTAAAATTGTGAATATTATTTGTGTATTTTTCCATCTTGTACTCAAACTCTGTTTTCCCCTCAGGGTTTCTGCCAAACTACCTCCTACCTGACTATGAAGAGGTGGTCAACAGGCCGCCAACTCCCCCCCCTCCATACAGTGCCTTACACACAGGCCCCTCCTCTGTGGCCACAAGTCCACAGGCTCCTGAAGAGCAGGAAGGACACTGTCCAACCACCCAGTCCACAGCGGTGGCTCCAGTCTCTGACAGTCAGTGTTGCAGAACCAGCACAGACGAACCACAACTCCCCACCTTAGACTTTCGGCCAAAGCCTGACAACAAGCCCCTACAGACAGCACAGGACCCAGGAAGGATCCTGCTGCCAGATGGGGTTAGCAGGGAGGGATATACAAACCAAGAGAAAAGAAGTGGGGATGACTCCTGCAAGGACCCCCTACTGAAGGACCTCTCAGAGGGTTGTGCTGAGGACAAAGATCGGCTCGCTATCGGAAGGAGAAGGAGATTCACAGGGGACTCTGGGATTGAGGTGTGTGTTTGCAGCACACGTGGTAGCAGCGGCTTCAGTGGAGCTGGAGGGACGGGCCAGGAAGGCAAGGAGTTGAAGGAGCTGGAGAGCCTGCTGGGGCAAGAAGGTGAAGACGAGAGGGAGGGGGAGGAGGCGGGCGATTTCTGTGACAGCTGCGGTCATCGAGCCTCCTTCAGTGTAGAGGAGGAGCAGGCTGCGCTGGGAGGGCTGGAGAGACGGGGTGCACGTGGGCCGTCATCACCTCCTCAGCCAGCTCAGCAAATAGGCAGTGCCACGCTCCACCCTCCAGTATGCCTCATGCTCCACACCATCAACGAACAGGAGGGACCGCACCACAGTGCCAGCACTGAGCCACAAGGCTGATACAAGCACACACATAAATGAACACGCGTGTAAAACACACACAACTTTGTCACAGAGGGAAGGAGAGAGCACTTGACCCAGAGCAAGGAGGCTTGTTCTTGTAGCTGAGCGAGTGTGTCTCGTTGAAATACTTTCTCAGTGTTTGTTGATATGAATGTGTGCATCTTAGATAAAACAAGTGTGGGAACAGGAAGTGGAATCTCGGCTACAAATGACTGAGATGCAGTTGAGAAAGCCCGCCACTCCCCACATAAGAACAGTGGCCTTAACCTGTGTATTTTGGGTTACATTTGGGAAGTACGAGCCCTACAACAGCCTGTGGCAATTCAGACTGCTCACACTGCACACACACACCTTCAGTCGTCCCTCTTATGCAACAGAAGCTACTGATAAACAGTGAGAGATATAAAAGCTGCAGTTATGACATCAAGACGGACAATCACTGCCCAGGCTGAACACGGCGCTCGTTCTGCTCAGCCGTTCTCAGCAGACAGGAAACTACGTAGAAAAGAAACGCACAGCCAGAACATTGTGGATGAATGGGACGTGGAGTCACCACAGTGTGTGCTTCTTGCAAACTGATACTGTACAGGGACACTAGAACAAGACTGTGCGTGAAGTCCCATTAGACTTGTGCTTCTTAAGTGCTTTTTCAGAGATTTCAAACCGCTCTGCCTCGTGTTTCTGTTGCTCTCTATCTGCCCTGTTAGCGATAGAGAAGAATAAGTGCATTAACAAATCTTAATGTCAGCAGTTCCTATTTTGCACAAAATGTATATATCTTTGTAAAGGAAGCTTATAGCTTTAAAAAAAATACAATCAACAAATTCTTACTTTCTGAAATTCAGTCTTAAATTGTAGTTCATGATCAGTCTTTTGGGGCTTGATTGCAGCGCCTGTGAGCAGTGGACCTCTGTGAATTGCCAGTAGGGAATTCATCAACTTCATATAGCACACAATCATTTTCTAAAGCTAATTTAATGAATGTTTGTAGTATGTGCCTATCCCCCAATGAATGCAAAACGTTCACGAACAATGATACGGCTCAGACTGTATGAAAGCAGGTACCAAAGGCAGGAAAAGAGCATTAAGCTATTTAGAGATTATAAATAAGACAGGCGACGTCAGACCTCAAACTTTTGTGTCAGCCACTTGGATACATTTCCACCTTCACCAGCTTTACAGTATAAAAACACAGACATGAACACCTTTGTATTAGATTTTCATATTCATACAAATTTTCCATGCTTTTGTGTTTGGTATTTATTAAATAAATATTTATAACGCCTTCCTTCACAGTTCTTTATGGCTGATTGCAGTTCAGTTCCCCAGACAGACTCGATAGATAAATAAATGTGTTTTTTTTCATTCATTTATATGGATGGATGACCACGCCTATCTTCCACATTGTAATCTAAGAGAGGAAATGCTCCTTTTTTTGGAAGACAAATGTAGCATCTGTGGGCTAGATCTTCATTAAAAGAAGACTTTTCGTGAAAGTAGTTTTACAGGTGGTAAAACCAAAACATTTTTCTTTTTGAGCAAACAGCCAAAGTTTCCACACATTAATATAAGTTTTTCCAATTCTCTCTCTTTTTTTTTGCAACCAAAGCAGCACATTCAGAACAACATGCTTTTAACAGTGGAGTCCTGCCGAGGTGATAAAATACCTCTTTGGGGACGAAGGAATGTTAAAAAAATATGACAAACCGCAGACAGCAGGAGAAAAAGCTGAAAAATGAAACTGTCAGATCAGGTAAAAGTAAAACACATTTGTTTTTGATCACAGCTATTAATAAAAAAAAAGTTTTATAAGAACATAGTTAAGCAATATTCACAATGCTCTAAAGAGAAGAATTAAAGACCAAACAAACATCAAGAGTATTTAAGGCTAAAAAAATCGATCAGTTCTGCTGTCGTTTGGTCTCAAAAGTTTGAAAATCCTTTAGGAGCTTAGTTATAATCCAATTCTCTGATCTAAATTTACACCACGTTTATTGATGATGAATGTGCCAATAAAAAAAACCTTGATAATAAAAAAAGGCCATGTTGTGCAAAACTTTTGGTACAAGTAGGACTTTTGTGTTCTTGCTCTCTGACATTAACTGGAACTGTCAAAGCTATGCGCCACTATGTCTGGCAGATGTTTTTCTTATAAGATTTGTGCACTGTTTTAAAAAATAAAAGCTCAAATTACAATGTCTGAAAAGCACAAATTTCAACCAGTGGTCTTACAAATTTTTATTTTCCCCTAAACTCTGAGCACAAGTTGAATTGTAACATGAGCTGTCTTCTTCAGCGGTAACTTTTCCCCCTAAATTCCTGGACACACTCTCGAGTTGCTTTATGTTAAATCTTTCTGAGAGCTGGAAAAAAAAACATTGTGTAATTGTTGTACATTATACATGTAGTATCAAGGTGAGCTATTTTTTGTATCAGCTGAAGAATTTGAAAATTATATAGACTAGAAAATTTCAGAACCACTTTATATTTTCAAATAGTGCATCATATTCTGTATCAAGTTTTGAACCAAATGGTTGCTTTCAGTAGTTCTCCTGAAATCATTAGCTTTCTTGTTGTTGACAGATTTGTATTATGGGTTTTATTTTGTCTGTTAAGAGAAGATTGTTTTGAGACTGATCCTGAAGTTTTTTGAAGGGTACGTTAGACTAACAATACAGTAGAAGACTTGATAACAAGATCAGGGGCCTCTCACCAAAGACGTTTTGTTTTTCTTCACAGGTGTGTGTGAGGTGGTTTTGCACATGTTCTTTGAATGTTCTGATCATAAGCCATTCAATTAAAACAACCAAGATGGATGTATGTTCAATAAACATGCCCTTTTAAATCCAAGATGGACTCTTGTTGACAATATTGAGTGTGATGACCTATTTGTCTTTGCACAAAAGAATTTTGCAACATTTTGTTTTGACTTTATCAGAAATTTGCTAAAGTCATGTCATCTGCAAGAGGATATGTTGAAATAACATAATAAAAATAAAAAGTATGAGAGACACAGCTGTCTCAGCTTGTATATCAGTGTGTCTGGCTGATATCTCCACTTGGATGAAGGAACAACACCTTCAGCTAAATCTGTCCAAAACTGAGCTCAATGTCTTTCCTTCGTGTCCCTCTGTTCATCCACACATTAGTGTCCTGCCTGAATCCAAACCACAAACTTTGCCAGAAATCTGGGTGTCATGACTGATGACCATCTGACCTTTAAGGTTCATGTGGCCTTGATTGCTTGGTCTTGTCGATATGCCCTCTATAACATCAGGAGGATCAGACCCTACCTGACACAACAGCCCCATGTGATTTCAAACATTGACAGCAGGTCTCCCTGCGTGAACATTTAAACCTCTGCAGATGATCCAGAATGCAGAAGCATGTCTGGTCTTTAAAAAAGAGGCCCTTCCTTCTTCTGGCACTAGATGGCAGCACCTGAGGCAAAACAAACTTCTTCGTTGCACTTAATAAGGTTTTTCTCTCCGGTCTAAATTCTTGCTTGTGTTGTACGTCACTTTGGACAAAAGCCTCTGCTAAATAAAATTGTAGAATTGTAGAGAAGCAAAGACGAGACAAAAGTAAACCCCAGATTAACAGGTATTCAACGAAAGGTTTAAGGGCAAACTAATAAAAAATATGTTTCTATGCCTTGCAGGAAACAGCTCTTAAGTTAAACAAATAGTAATACATCATTAAAGAACTGGTGGTAAATGGTGTGTAAGATATAAGTGGTTCTGCATATTCACAGGTTATACATAGGACTTGTTTTAATATTAGACACAGTTTAATATTAGATAAGCTACAGTGGTATGAAAAAGTATCTGAACCTTTTGGAATTTCTCACATTTCTGCATAAAATCACCATCAAATGTGATCTGATCTTTGTCAAAATCACACAGATGAAAAAACAGTGTCTGCTTTAACTAAAACCACCCAAACATTTATAGGTTTCCATATTTTAATGAGGATAGCATACAAACAATGACAGAAGGGGGAGGAATAAGTAACTGAACCATCACATTTAATATTTTGTGGCCCCCCCTTTGGCAGCAATAACTTCAACCAGACGCTTCCTGTAGCTGCAGATCAGTCTGGCACATCGATCAGGACTAATCTTGGCCCATTCTTCTTTACAAAACTGCTGTAGTTCAGTCAGATTCCTGGGATGTCTGGCATGAATCGCTGTCTTGAGGTCATGCCACAGCATCTCAATTGGGTTCAAGTCTGGACTTTGACTTGGCCACTCCAGAACGTGTATTTTGTTCTTCTGAAACCATTCTGAAGTTGATTTACTTCTGTGTTTTGGATCATTGTCTTGTTGCAGCATCCATCCTCTTTTTAGCTTCAACTGTCTGACAGACGGCCTCAGGTTTTCCTGCAAAACATCCTGATAAACTTTTGAATTCATTTTTCCATTAATGATTGCAAGTTGTCCAGGCCCTGAGGCAGCAAAACAGCCCCAAACCATGATGCACCCTCCACCATGCTTCACGGTGGGGATGAGGTGCTGATGTTGGTGAGCTGTTCCATTTTTCCTCCACACATGACGTTGTGTGTTCCTCCCAAACAATTCAACTTTGGTTTCATCAGTCCACAAAATATTTTGCCAAAACTTCTGTGGAGTGTCCAAGTGCCTTTTTGCGAACATTAAACAAGCAACAATGTTTTTTTTAGACAGCAGTGGCTTCCTCCGTGGAGTCCTCCCATGAACACCATTCTTGGCCATTGTTTTACATATAGTTGATGTGTGCACAGCGATATTGGACTGTGCCAGTGATTTCTGTAAGTCTTTAGCAGACACTCTAGGGTTCTTTTTTACCTCTCTGAGTATTCTGCGCTGAGCTCTTGGCGTCATCTTTGGTGGACGGCCACTCCTTGGGAGAGAAGCAACAGTGCCAAACTTTCTCCATTTGTAGACAACTTCTCTGACTGTCGATTGATGAACATCCAGACTTTTAGAGATGGTTTTGTATCCTTTCCCAGCTTTATACAAATCAACAATTCTTGATCGCAGGTCTTCAGACAGCTCTTTTGAGCGAGCCATGGTGCACATCAGACAATGCTTCTCATCAAGACAATTCTTACCAGGTGTGTGTTTTATAGTGGGCAGGGCAGCTTTAAGCCACTCATCAGTGATTGGGCACACACCTGACTTAAATTGTTTGGTAAAAATTGGTTTCAATTGCTCTTTAAGTCTCCTTAGGCAGAGGGTTCAGTTACTTATTCCTCCCCCTTCTGTCATTGTTTGTATGCTATCCTCATTAAAATATGGAAACCTATAAATGTTTGGGTGGTTTTAGTTAAAGCAGACACTGTTTTTTCATCTGTGTGATTTTGACAAAGATCAGATCACATTTGATGGTGATTTTATGCAGAAATGTGAGAAATTCCAAAAGGTTCAGATACTTTTTCATACCACTGTAAATTTAGTGAAGCCTTTGATATGATCAAGTACAGCTGGTAATAAATGAGACTGACTACTCACAGTAGTGTTTCTCAAATTGCAGTCTGGGGATCAGCACCTCCTAGTGGTCCGCCTTTACAGTGAGTAAATTTTGTTTCTTCTTGGAACATAATGATAATAATAATAATAGTAATAATAATAATAATAATAATAATAATAATAATAATAATAATAATAATAATAATAATAATAATAATAATAATAACAGGCAAAATCATCATGTAACGGTGTCTTAAGACTGGAACAGTAAAAGGAAAATCAAATAAGGAAGAGAAAACGTCCAACACTGGCCAGGAGAAGGCGCAGCAGCAAGATGAATTAGCCACAGTTAGCATTACAGACACCGTGGAAGCTAACGTTAGTGCCAGTGCACGATGCCAGTTCATATTACATCAGTTGGCTATTTGGGCTTTAATCCACCCAACCCCCCAAATAAATAAATAAACAATCTCACAGACCACCAAGCTCAATAGCCCCGGAACAACAGCCCAGATAAGCAACTGATGTATGCACTTCACTAATGTTAGCTTCCACTGTGTCCACAATGCTCACCATAGGATTCTACATACAATGGCTTAATGAACGAAATAGCCAAACATGCTGTTGAGAACAAAGATAACATAAGTTCTTTTTCTCTCTCTTTTTTTTTCATCAGAGAGAAGGGGTTTCGTGAGGAAGGAGCAATATAGAAATGCAGCAGAAAAAAAACTGAGGATAATGTGATGGTTGGGAACAATAAAGAGGTAAAAAAAAAAAAAAGTTATCAGGTACAGATTTTTAAAAAAGGACCTTTGACATGAAAGCAGTAACCTGGACTTGGCAAACATCAGAGAGCAGAAATGGTTGAAACTCTTAGGACCTGATGGAGAAAAGGAAGTGATATCATATATAAGCAGGTAAAGATAGAAGTGTTGTTGGAAGTGGACAATTCAGGAAGTTTCCTGATAAAATGTTCCATCACGGACACTGTAGGACAGGGGTCCCCAAACTTTTTCCTGTGAGGGCCACATAACTTTTCCCTTCTCTGATGGGGGGTTGGGATCAGTTTGTAACAGAAAAAGTGTGAGGATTGCAGGGTGCCTAAACTCAAACATTTATTGTTGTCCAGAAAGCCACACATAACCAAATATTAATAACCCTTTCCAGGATCTTCACAGAAAAAAAGTCAGGAAATAAATAATAACACTATTAATGAAATAAATTACACTATTAATGAAATAGAATTACACTATTTATGAGGGGAAAAAATCATAATGCATCTTTGATATTGTTCAGGGGGCCGGGCCAAATGTGGAGGCGGGCATATCCGGCCCGCGGGCCGTAGTTTGGGGACCACTGCTGTAGGAGTTAACTCATTCCAGGAGGTGGCAGTAATGCAACACGAAACAGGTGTTTCACCTCAAAAGAAACGAAGAAGAAGAATTAAAAAAAAAAAAAAAAAAAAAAAAACCCTCAGGGTTCAGATGTGGTCAAAATAAAGTGTTATAAAGGTTATTATGTAAGAGGGCTGTTGACCAGGAAGCATATAGCCAGGAATTCAGGCGAACGCATGTCACTCAGTGCTTGAAGCAAACGACTGCAGACTGCGCTGAGTATGATGGCAGAACAGAAGAGGTAAGAAACTCCAAACAGGCAAACTGTTTCCTCGAAGTGTTTGAGATTTCAGCCACTGAATAAAGCTGTAGCATCAACAGTTGTTTTTCAGAAATGTTTATTATGCTCATAATGTCTTTTCACTGCGTGCTTTATATAAGCGTATCATTTCAGTTGCCGAACTGTAACTCACCTTATGGTTGACGTATTGTTTGAAATCTTTTCTGCAGCACAAGTGTCAAAGACTGCGATGATAGCGCCATTCACGGGGACGTCAAGGTATTACCGTTGACAGTATAATTAATTGGTAATACATTATAATAATACTGCATGGCCTACATGAGGGTTAAATATACATTTATTCTCTGTAACATCCCATCCAACACAGATTTTCACAAGGAAGTTACAGTAAATAATCACCAAAAGCTAAATTTCAGTTTTATAGAGAAGTGTTTTCTCCACTTTTCAACTGACAATGGGCCAAATTGGGTTTAAAAAAAGGAAAAACCACTAGGTTTGTTTTTCCTCTTTTGAACAACTTTTTATTTTTGACAGCCTTTACAGATGTATCCACTAATTTCATTCAGTGACAGTTCCTGCAGTCATTTCATCGTCGCTATAACCGTGTTAATAAACTAAAGAAAGAAGATAACACACAGGGATCTGGCAGAGTTAAAGGCCTGTGTTCTGTTTTCTGTTTTAGTCTGTCCTGTCTGATTCATATGAGCCACACAGAGCTCCAACGTCAGAATTTCTGTTAAGAATTTACCCACTTGGTTTAACTCACAGAAATAACAGTGTAGGAAACAAGATGGTGTTTTAGTGATTACGAAGTGCTGTTTGATAATTACTTTTCTTTGCCAAACAACAGGAGTATTATGGCAAACTGCTGAAGAAGACCTCAGACCTGAAGACCAATGCTTGTATGTCTCCAGCTCAACCCATCCCAGCCTACATCCGACAGGCTTTGAAGAAGGTACACCCTGAAGTTATAGCCAAGTATGTTACCATCTCCACTGCCGCCTCACATATATATCAACACGTTTCTTGTTTTGTGTGTTTAAATTGTCTTTCCTCTCCTCCAGGTACTATGGCTGTGGTCTTGTGGTGCCAGAGTGCTTGGAGGGCTGCAAGATACTGGACCTGGGCAGTGGAAGTGGAAGGGACTGTTTCATGCTGAGTGATCTGGTTGGTGAGAAGGGTCATGTCGTTGGCATCGACATGACAGATGGCCAGGTACTTAGAGGACAGCCTATTTTTCCACTTTGTTTATATGGATGTACAACATTTACCCTAATTTCAGTATTAGATGCAACCAAATCTTATTCTGACATCGCAACACAAAACTGTACCACATGAAATCTACTCCAAACAGGGACGCTTCACACAACTCTCTGTTCTCCTCTAGCTTGAGGTGGCTCGGTTGTATGTGGACTATCATACAAAAGAGTTTGGCTACAAGACGCCCAATGTCAGCTTCGTCCAGGGCTACATTGAGGCCTTGACAGAGGCCGGTCTGGAAAAAGACTCATTCGATATAATCATGTGAGAACATATTTTCCTGATCTCTCTTTTTTTTTTAATCTCTAAATGAATTGTGGTTAAAAATGTGTTTACTCTGACTCTCTGCCGTAGCTCAAACTGTGTGGTGAATCTCTCTCCAGACAAGAGAAAAGTGCTGGCTGAAGCTTACAATGTGCTCAAGGTACACTGCCTCTAACATGACTTATTTGACCTCCACTTTGAATAAGATCTCACAAAAAATGTCAGTAATACTTTGTCTCAGTCATTTTTAGTTATGAATCATAAACCCAAACACTTATATATTTTTACCGCTATTCACTACTTTCACTGTTTGACCTTCAGGATGGTGGTGAGCTGTACTTCAGTGATGTTTACAGCAGTGGAAGACTGACAGAGGAGATTAAAAATCACAAAGTCCTGTGGGGTATGTCGCTAATGCTGTAAAAGCTTATAAAGACTGGTGCCAAAATTTTTCATGTGACTTTTTTATTTTGTGTTGGCAGGTGAATGTTTGGGGGGAGCGCTCTGGTGGAAGGATCTCCTGCAGTTAGCTGAAGAAGTGGGCTTCAGCACGCCACGTCTTGTGACGGCCAGTCCCATCACGGTTGACAACAGGGAACTGCAGGATGTGCTGGGTTTGTTCCTTTTTTTTATATAAAAGTATTTTATTGGTATCTTGTATGCTGCTGTAGAGAGTTTTCTTATTTTTTGGATTTTTTCTAAAACCAAAAGAAAGTTGGGGGTCGTAACAAGCCTAAATTTTAAAATCGATGTAAATCCTGTTGCACCAACATGACAAACTAGTTAGAGACTAAAAGGCGTTGTTCCCAAACTGCAGGAAGCGATGTGTCGAAAACTCACTTCTATCACGGTAATGAACTAGAGTAGAAGAAGTAGTTCACACAATTTACATCGCAGCTACATGATGGACAAATTTTCCACTTAAAAACAAAAGACAGCTCAAAGGGGCAAGGCTGCTAAAAAGACATCATTCGTCCACACTGACCTCGCAGACACCCTGCGCATTAACCAGACTTAATATTTAGACCTTCTATCAGTTCCCTTTTTTTTTATTTTTAATTTTGACTCATTAAAAATCTTACATAACAGGCCAGCACAATATATTCCTCCAACATGAGTGGTTTGAAAAACCAATTTGTGTTTGTGTTTTATTGTCGACTGTTATCTTGATCGGATGTGTCATGTTATCATAGATTTGCAATGTCATTGTTACTGATCATTTTTCTACACAGCTGTAGTTAATGTTTAACCATAGACTGTATAATTAATGGTTGTAGCCTATGGTTGCTGTGTGGCCAGGGTGGCCATATTGAAAACAGGACAGGCTTTGAGTCTCCACAGTAACAGCCATAGGGCGTCCGGCAGTCACGTGAGCTGAGCGGTGCCTCTAAATGGATGAACTGACAATCTTAATATTGTCTAAACTGCTGTGTTAGAAAAAAAAAATCACCCCTGTACCGTGCGTGTTGTTAGTGAAATTAGTGATTCTGGCTGTAAACATGCTTATTTCGGCTGTGTAAACAGCATTTTTTTGGCTTGGTGTGTTTGGGACATCCAGTACTTCCAGAACCAGCCTCAAGCGGACACTTGACGACTGCAGATGTTAGCTCTTCCTTATTGTCTCATATTTTCAAACTGGAGGTTGCCACTTGTGTTTAACATCTAAACTTAACTTTGTTTTACTGGAGCATGGCTAAATGCTCTGTATACAGCTGCAACATAGCAATCTATTACTGTTTTAAATGGCTCATTATCCACCTTATTCCTGACTTCGCGAGTTTACCCATGGTTCATTGCGGTTGTCAGTTTTGCTGTTCCGGTTGAACTTTGTTTATGTTAGCCAGCTGTCATACTCGCTCTAATAACCGGCTTTTAACAGCAAGAAAGTGGTGGTGGTGTCGGAGAGGAGGATGCCGGCAAAGCTGCAGTGCATCCTAGATAATGTCCAACATCCAATCCACAGTGTACTGGTTGGTCAAAGGAGCCCTTTCAGTGCAAGGCTGATCCCCCCATGAAGCACCACTGAAAGACACAGGAGATCATTCCTGCCTGTGGCCATCAGACTTCATAACACGTCCCTTTAAATCTGACACTGGATTACACTTTGCTAATCCGTTAATACACTTTGAAATATCTGTTACACTTCATAATATCTGTTAATACACTTGCAATACCTGTTTTGATATATCTGTTCAATGTGTAATACCTGTTTTGTGCAATATCCGTTTATTACGGTTCATTAAGTACGTATTTAACATAGATTACAAGTGCAATACCTGTTGCCTTATCCATAACGTAGATAGTTTCTTCTTGTATCTTGCTTATCTTGTTTCGGTACTTATTGCTTATTCTTGGTACTTACCGCTGATTTTATTTTTTATTTCATTTTATCCTGACTTTATTTTATTGCTTATCTTATTGTTTATCTTATCACTTGTCTATTATCCTGCTCCTTCTTACTCCCATCGGCTGTACTATGTAATGAGCAACGGTAATACCAAATTTCCCCCTGGGATTAATAAAGTATTTCTGATTTCTGAAAATAGGGACAGTACTATTAGAAAAAAAAGCATTGTGAGTTGTAAAGCTGTAAGGCAACTGATAACCGCCGATGGAAGTAGTTATCTGTCACCTATAGGCTTCTGAAGAAACAGGTGGAGAGCAGATAGTTTTATCATGTGCATGTTAACTCTCTCCTAACTGTGTTGACATCACAGGTGACTACAAGTTTGTCTCTGCCACGTACCGCCTGTTCAAGATTCCGAAAGGAGACACAAAGTTCTGTCAAGTCATGTATAACGGGGACATTACAGGAGTGGAGGCCTGCTTCAAATTTGACTGTCATTACACATTCAAGGTGAATGTTTTACAAGGAAAGATTGACGTCTCTCATTCTGTGCACTACATATAAATGATGTCATATGGGTGCATTTCACAGGTGGATGAAGCGGTGGAGGTTGATGGGGAGCTGGCCTCTATTCTGACCCATTCCAGATTTAAGGAGGACTTTACTTTCAAGGCACCCGGAGGCGCCTGTGGGCCCTGTGCAGTCAAACCTAAGGTCAGTGTCTTCACTAAATTCCTGGATGTGGAAATGTTTTGTTGTTTCTTCAGCACCAGAGATCAGTATGTTTGTAGTGATTGGTTCAAATGTGTGACACACCCAGAGAGCCTCACTGTCTTACTGTGCACTGTGTCACACACACACAAACTCACAAGCATGAGTGCAACAGGACGCATGCTGCAAGCTCTTATACACACACTGACATACCCACTCAAACATACATACGCACACATCTACACACAAGGTCAAGCAGCTGTCTTGGAGTCATAACCAGACTGTGGAGTCATGCTGGGGAACCTTGAACAGGAAGGAATGTTCTCTTCTCAGCTAACAGAATGCCATCTTATCAGTTCTCATGGTTGTTCCGTGCATGCAAACACACATCCACACATTATACAGTTTTCCATTACAAACACGAGCCTACCAAGAAGTTAAATTCTCCTCTGCAGTTTAGAGATTGCTTCTTTTTCTTCGAGCAAAGAAGTGAATTGAAATTCCCTCCACTTGTCAAATTTGTCTTATGATCTGACCTTTGGACTGAGGTGGAATCATGTTGAAGACACTTTTCACTAATCAACGTGGCTGAATGGTGATAATAGTAATAAAGAGCCTTTGATCTGGTTTTGAAAGCTTCTACTAGTGGAGATATAATGACCAACCAGTGTAAGATAAAAGAGGCACATGCATTCACCAGAATTTCAAAGCTCAGTAAACACGTCATTCTGCAGGTAGCGAATATCCTTCATTGGTGTTCATCACAAGAAAAAAACAAAACCAAAAAAACAATAAACATTCACCTTTCAAATGTAACCACATTCCTTCCAAAAGACTGAAGCACAACATTTGTGTTACTGTGAAATTGAACAAAGTTTTGTAGGTGTCTTTTAATGATTTCTAACTTGTTGAAATTTCATCATAGGCCGACATTGTGGATCCTTTCGAGCTGGCCTCACAGCTGGAGAAACAGGCTCCAGGTTCAGCCACAGGGGGGTGCTGCAGCACAAAGTCTCCTACCTGCTGCAAGTGATGGTGGGAAGAGCACTGTGGTATACAGCCTATATCACACTGTGTATGCAGGGGACAGTAATTCAAGTATACTGACTTAATTTTGCCTCATACCTTGTTGTTTTGTCGTTTCTTTTGAAAAATGTATGTAATTTAAATGAAGATGAATTCAAATACATGTCTTATTGATGTTATTTGCACTACATGGCCAATCATCTTCACTTTAAAAGTAGAAGGTCAAATTTATGGTGGAAAAAAAGAAGAAAGAAAAAAAAACTTGATCTCTTTGTATCAAAGTGATATATAATTTAAACCTTGTCCTGAATAGTATTTTTAATTTGAAACATTTCATTTATCCACAGAAAGGTGATTTTACTCATATTGTTTAACCTCAGATACTTTAATAACACACCCAGCTTATTTCTATCTTGATCAGAACTTTTCCCACCTTTGCCTTAACAAATGTCTCCTCTTGTTTCATTAACAATGTGAGCTGTGCTACTGTACACTTTAATGTAATTAGTATGTGTGAAATTTGTTATGGGAAAAAAATAAATATATTTAATCAGATAAGTGTTGCGTTTTCATTGGCACAGTTAGTGAAGAATGTAAAGTGCCCACATGTCTTAATTGAAGAATGAAAGTGAAAATTGAATTAGAAGTTGGCTCTTAGTATTTCTGCCGTTACCTGTGCTGAATGATTAAACTATTTAAGTGAGTGACAACAGTTACACCGGTCTGTGCTGTTAAAAATAATTCTTGGATCAGAAATATAATCAGAAATATTTTTTTTTCTTAACACTTGACAAAATCACTTTCTCAGGCCTCTGAAACCTCCTCAGGTGAGAGTTGACAGGGAGACAACTTTTAGTAAATTCATTCAGCATGCCCAGCGTGGTTCATGGATTTTTAATTTAAGAAATTACTTCAAAAATTTTGAAATGACCTTTTATTTTATTTCATTATTGATTCTCATCACTTTTGGAGCATTAGTGCGCTTTTATATGCCGTTCAGTCATACGTAATGATTAGTTTATTATAATGAAAGAAAAAACTTGTATTCTAGAGACATTAAGAGCCTTAAACTAAATCTGATTAATGTAGTTTTGCGGGAAAGTTTTCTTTATATATGTCAAACCCCTCTTTTAATTTTTGAAGATATAATAAATGCTATGAGGATTTATTTGAAAAAAGTCACGAGTAGAGTCCTGTCCGTCTCTTAACATGAGGTGCACTTGTTTTGGAATGTGATTCGCCAAGGAGGCTGCGGACGCCCCACCTCCCGGTCAACGTCCTGCTCTGATTGGTCACCTCCGTCGCCTGTCTTGGGGACATCAAGGGAGGCACGAGTTGGCCCATAAGCCTGCGCTCGCGAGTCATCAGTGTCGGACACGTAGTGGGAACGAACAGGTCCCGATGCACAAGTCACGGCAACCCTCGGCGGAGATGAAGGCGGACTCCGACTGGCTCTGATTTTTAAAAGTCCTTTTCATTCAGGAGGTTGGTTGCCGATGGTTATCGATATGGCAGAGCCGTTATCCCAAGAACCCACCGCTGCAAAAATGGCGTCACTTAACCGGGTCCGAGCTTTGGCGATGATTTTCTTAACTGTCACTGGCTGTTGTGTCACCCCGACAAGTGGCAAGGAAGGGTCCGAGGAGACCGTCATCATAGGGCTGCGACTGGAGGACACGGACGACATTTCCTACATGGATAGGGGCTACCTGCGGGTGAGTGAGCGCTCTCGGGTGAAATTAAGAGTTTACGGGCAGAACATCAACAACGAGACCTGGTCCAAAATTGCTTTCACGGAACATGACCGGAGCCGGACGGTGGGGAGCCTTGACAGCTCCTCGGGGGATAACCAGAGCCAAGAAGACTCCTCCAGCTTACATCCCTGCGGCATTAGGACTTCGGATATAATTATATTGCCTAACATCATCCTGAATCGAAAAACGTCTGGAATAGTTGAAATTGAGGTCAAACCTCTGCGAAAGACGGAGAGGAGTAAAGCGTATTACCTTTGCATCGCCACCGCGGCACCGGCCGTGGCTGCAATGCACGACCCGTGGACAGAGAACACCTGGATCTACCACGACGGGGATGACACCAAAGTGATAGTGGTAGAGGAGAAAAAGTTTCTGCTGCCTTTCTGGCTTCAGGTAATCTTCATCTCCATGTTGTTATGCTTGTCGGGTATGTTCAGCGGGTTGAACCTGGGGCTCATGGCTCTGGACCCCATGGAGCTTCAGATAGTGCAGAACTGCGGCACGGAAAGGGAGAAAAATTACGCCAAAAAAATAGAGCCGGTCAGGAGCCAAGGGAATTACTTGCTTTGCTCTCTTCTGCTCGGGAACGTGCTGGTGAACACCACGCTGACTATTCTGCTGGATGATATCGCCGGTTCTGGGCTCATTGCGGTTGTCATGTCAACTATTGGAATAGTGATTTTTGGAGAAATCGTGCCACAGGCCATCTGCTCCCGACACGGTCTCGCTGTTGGCGCAAACACCATATTCCTCACCAAGTTCTTCATGCTGCTCACCTTTCCTGCGTCCTACCCGGTGAGCAAGCTGCTGGACTACCTTCTGGGACAGGAGATAGGAACCGTGTACAACCGGGAGAAGCTTCTGGAGATGCTGCGCGTCACGGACCCTTACAACGACCTGGTGAAGGAGGAGCTGAACATCATCCAGGGCGCGCTGGAGCTCAGGACTAAGACTGTGGAAGATGTGATGACGCCGCTGAGAGATTGCTTCATGATCCCTGGAGACGCCACCCTCGACTTCAACACCATGTCCGAGATCATGAAGAGTGGCTACACGCGCATCCCGGTCTACGAGGGGGAGAGGTCCAATATAGTGGATCTGCTGTTTGTCAAGGACCTGGCGTTTGTGGACCCGGATGACTGCACACCTCTCAAAACCATCACAAAGTTTTACAGCCACCCCTTGCATTTTGTGTTCAATGACACCAAGCTGGATGCGATGTTGGAGGAGTTTAAAAAAGGTGAGACAGCTCTTTAGAGACATATCTGATAACTTTCTTTATATCATTTTCCTCAATGCAAATTGAAAAGAGTGCAACATAAGAGTCTCCTTTCCACTTCAACCTCTGCTGACCTCCAGGTGACACAGGTCACGGCTCATGCAGGTTGACCTCTCACCTGTCCACCTGCCTCCTTTGATGTGGCAGTTATGTAACAGTGTAGGAGAGGCAGCAGAGGAAGCCTCAGCTTGTCCTCCTGATCTGCACATAATCCCCCTTTTGCAGCCTGTCTCAAATCTCAAGGTCTGCAAGTGAATCCTGAACTTTTGAAACCAGATTATTATGTTTTTAAAGGAATTAAAGTAGGAGGAGAGCTCTCAGATTTTTCAGGAAATTCCAGGTAGCTACGGAAAAAGAGGAAAAGGATGAAACTCTTTTTTTTTTTTTAGCATGTGTTTTCCCAGCACTGAAGCAGCCTCATCAGTAGAGAGGTGCACTTGCCACAACCTGACTTCCTGTGGAGGGGAGGAGGAGGTCTCCTTATCTTTCTCCATCACTCCATTCACTGTTAATGTTCACACGCTTTTTTCTTTCCCTCTCCTCCTCCTCTCTGTCTTACTTTCCTCCTCTTACCTTGCCCTCTCATTCACTCTTTCTTACTCTCTCCCCTCTCTCTCTCTCTGATTTGTGAATGCATTAGGGGACATGTGGGAATGGTGCAACGGCAGTACTAAGGTTATCAGGTGGGGGCATCTTGTTTGAGAACCTGCTTAAATCCCTCTCTACGTCTCTATTGCTTGCCTCTGAATGATGGTGGCGATAACTCCTTTTGTCCAGCCCTGGAATGCAGTCGTGTGGATAATGAATAACAGCCTCTAAAACCCTCAAGCCCCTCATGTGTTTTGCGTGTGTGTGTGTGAGTGTGTGTGTGTGTGTTTATGCGCATGGTGTTTGTGAAAGATATTTACCTCACCCACGGTTTACCTGATGTTTTGCATAGCCATCCCCTTCTCTGCTGTTGTTGTTTCTGACTCAGTTCCTCCTGGCAGTGTGTGAACACTTGGTACCACTCGGTTCCTTCTTAATGCTCAAACATGCAGCTATACCTGCTGATAAATGCTCACACCTGTCACTACCTGATGGATTCATACATTAAAACTGGAAGAATGTTATTGATGCATTGCGTGCGGGCAAACGGGAATATTCACTTTGCTTTAAGAGGATTAAATGGGTGTAAAAACAGAACAAACCATTCAGCTCCATTACCAGAAATTAGGTTTAGTTCTCCATGCCAAATTAGCATTACATAATATACTAGCTGTGGGGGTTTGTTTGTTTTCATCACACTCTGTTATTTACAGAATTTCTCTTGCAGCAGTAAACATCAATTCCTCCTGATTTCCATTTCTTTCACTTTTAAGACAAAGTGAGTGCCACAGTGTGTGTGTGTGTGTGTGTGTGTGTGTGTGTTTCAGAGCAGCACCGTGACATCTTTAACCCTGTGACTGCACAGGTATTGTTACCAAGTCTCTGACCTTCCTGTGTCACTCATATTATTTAATGAGCTCGCCACAGGAGACAGAGAACATCGGACGACGTGTGTGTCATATTCTTTTTAGCCTATCAGTCTGAGTGTGATGTGATGAAGTTTAACTGTTGAACACAGTGCGAAGGAATGCAGAAACTTCAGGCGAGAAGAAAGATTGTTAGTTTCGAGTTTGACACATTACTGTTTCTACTGCTGGACTACTTTCAGGCAGCCGTAAATGCAGGACAGCGTTGTGTTCGGAAAGCGAGGAAGGCAAACTTCATGAGACAACCATGAATCCATTGCCTCTGATCAGCAGGTGGTCACAGATGGTGTCCCTTCAGTTTAACTTAGTTTTTGCCTTTTATGATGCAGTGATTGTAAATGACGACACCACACACCCTAAAAGTTGCCCTTTGCCACCAAAAGGCTCCATCAATAAGAAACAGGAGCTGAGGTGTTCAAACTGTACTTCGAGTACCTGCTGTGATCAAGGTTATGCGTTTTTTAACGGTTATATTTCGGGCTTTTACACCTTTGTTTGTAAAGGATAGGGCTAGGGATGCACGATATATCAGCCGATGTTTGTCATTTTTTAACATATAGGTCCAACAAGTAAAACTGGGTCGATATTAACCAATGTTTATATCTGTCTAGTTGCTGTTTGTGTTTGTGTCAGGAGAGGGCTGCCATGAATACTGGTAAGTTTGTTAAGGTAACTTTGTCAGGACATTACTTTGATTTATGATCCTTTGTGTAATTTATGATCCAGACTTTCTCACAGGAGTTTTGTGAGTCTAATTACACACTTGCTACAAGTTGTGAGGGTTGCTAAAAAGTAACACTGTTGGTTACTTGTGTTCATGGTAGCCCTGTAACATTCTTATTTGAAAGTAAAACACCTTTTGAAAATAAAGGAAGACATTAAAAAATCAGTTTGCAGGATATTCAGTTTGTATAAAATTTTATCATCTCAGAAACTTTTTTTTTTTTTTAACATGTATCGATATCAGTAAATATCAGTTATTGACCATAACAGGATATCATAACAGTGGGCAGAACAGGAAACCAGGAAGGAGAATGAGGGAACCATATGCAGGAAAAGGGCCCTGGGCTGGATGCGAAACCAGGCTGCCCATCAAATGGGCACAAAACTTAACCACTAAGGCCAGACTGCACGAAGGTTCTGTCTTAAATGATTGACTTTTAGGTTGTACTTCATCAGGGTATCTGCACCTAAAATCCAATAATTTGACTTTAAGGCCTTAAAATGTCTAAAATTCTTTTAAAATCTCATAAAATGTTCTTAATATGATTTTTGTCTTAAAATTTTTTAAACAAAAACGGAACTAAAGTACCTGAGCAGCCCGATCAGAATTTATCAAGCACATACAGCTGGTGCACATACAGCTGGTGCACATACAGCTGGTGCACACACTGCGGTGCATTACAGCCTCCAGTCTGTGGTTACAGCGGAGCTGTGAATAAATTCAAATACTTTGCAAATAATTCTGTGCCTTCCAATTATCCTTCATGTATTTCATACTTTTTTTTGCCAGTATGGATGAAAATGGGTTTAAATTGTATTCATTATGGTCTTAAAATAGTCTTAAAATGTCTTAAATTTGACTCATTGAATCTGCAGAGACCCTGTTTATAAACTATTAAAGCACTGAACAATATAAAGTATGAAATAATGCTGCTCTGTAAATTATGTTTTCTTTTATGACTAAAATGTGTATTTCTTCATTCAAAAAACTTCAACCTCAGCCTTAAATCTGAATAAAAAATGAGTTCCCCATTCAATCACAGCAGTTGAATCTAGCTTAGCATCTATCACATCCTCTGTGTCATCATCAAACATAGCAGCGCTTCTTTTCTGGCACTTCAAGCACATTACTGTATCATGAAGACAGGAACCATCCAAACATTAAAGTGATACATCATTTGCTTTTTAACGCTCTGTTTGAGTTGATGTGGAGAGGTGTTTTTCTGTGCAATGCACACCAGTCTAAATAGTTTTGGGACACTCCTGTCTTTATCAAACTTGTTTTGGTTTGCGTGCATGTGTGTGTCAGTGTGTGTGTGTGTTCTGCTGTCCTCGCCAAGTGCACTGGTGCATCATGTGGGCTCTCTCTAGCTGAGTCCTTGAGGATAACATTTATTTTAGGTTTCCCGTCAAAATAATGAAGTTAAATCATCCACGATTACAATTTGTGTAAACAGTTTTGTGTTTTGTTACATTGTGTTATCAAAAGTTTCTCTCATGATAATATGATGCTATTTCTAGCTAAGTTAGTTACTTTTAACACTGCCCAAACAACTGCAGATTATATTCTGAGCTGTTGCATGTAAAACTGTGACAGCGTGCATCCTGACCCTCTAAGTCTAAGGTATCACTGAGTTATAGCTTAGACACTTTGAAGATTGTTTACAGCTTCTGTTGTGGAAGGATTTAATGGATCTGTTTTTTATCAAAGACCCGTCTGTTTTTGAAACAATTTTTTTAAGGCGGGCTTCGAATCTCCACACTAACAGCTATCCGCCTGTTTCTTCAGAAGCCTATGGGTGTTGACTTCCGCCTGCGGTATCAACTTCCATTTGCCGCCACCAGCAAGCTAGCTCAAAACAACTCGCATGAAATCATCAATGCTAGACAGGGCTCAGTGTAAACCTTTTTTAAAACATCCACACTATGACTCCACCTCTGATTTTTGTTCATTTTGTCACTTTCTTGCTTTTAAAAGTTGTTTATTAGAGCGAGTATATCAGCTAGGCTAACATTGTCAGCTTTGTGGTCTCCATGGTGACGTAAACAAAACACTCAACCAGATGAGCAAAACCAGCAATTGTGATGAACCATGGGTAGTCAGGAAAAAGGTGGATAGGGCGCCCGTCATTAACGTGAGCCGAGTTGTGCCTCTGATTGGGCGAACTTGCGATGTTAAGATCTTCTAATTGCAGAGTAAGAAATAAATTCACCGCCCGTGCACCCGTGTGTGCTGTTAGCGAAATTAGCGATTCAGATGAGAGACATTTTTTTGTACCAGGCTGTAAATGTTTATTTCTGCTGTGAAAAAGCCTTTTTTTTTGGCTGTGTGTGTTTCTTCCAGAGCCAGCCTCAAGCAGACTCTCGATGAACTGCAGATTTTAGCACTCCTTCATTGTCTCATATTTTCAGACTGAAGGTTGACGCTTGGTTTTTATGATTACAGTATATTTACTTGATCATAAAGGTCTAATTCTGTGAACTGGTTACTGCTGGCCTGGTGCCAGAGGGAATTCACCGTCAGCCTCTCTTTGACGCCATAAGCAACAATTGTAGGGAGAGCTGCAGGTCAAAGTTTCCCGTCAATCTGGCTCTGTGTGCAGTGCACACTCAGTTCAATGTGCTTTGTAAAGTAAGTCACTGTTAATTAATTTGATGCTGCTTGCAGAGCTGCAGGGACGTCTGAGGTCTGTGACTGTAGTAAGAAATGAAGCCCCTGCCTGTACGTGTGCACTGCCTCGTGTTTCACTCACCTCGGCCTGGGCTGCCCAGGTCAAAGGTTACAGTCAGATTCATGCAGGAGCTTTTTAATTTGGGCTGACGCGCCTCTGGAAACTTCTGACCCCTTCATTAATTGTTCTCGGCCTGCGATTGCAACAATTACTGTCATCCAGGGGCTGCCTGTCAAGCTGCAGGTTTGCCAGTTAATGAGTGGGTCAGTGTGTGCCATTTGGGACTAAACCAAGTAGTTGAGTCAGAAACAGGGATTTAGCTGCCTCTCTGACTTTGAGCTATGTGCTTTATTCCTGAAAGTGAAAGTTATTTACTCACTCACATGTGGTGTAACCAGCCCTGTGAGAGGAGGATGTTTGGAGAGCTCATTTCAGGTTATGCACAGGTATTCCTCTCCAGCTCTCTCACCTCTGCCCCTGGGGAAGGCAGGACACTTGTCTGACTTGAATGTGAGAGTCCAGTGGGGACCTGGGACTGGATGAAGCAGAGGGAAGGAAATCTTTTCCCTGGTTGTCTTTCTGACTCACTAACAAACACACACACGATAAAAATAGAAGACCTGTCATTGAGTCAGAGATAGAAGAGCAACTTTTCAGGCCTGTTTTATCCTCACTTTCAGTCCAGCTGGTGTTTCAAAGTAGAGAGTATATATGCTTCACTGTTTGAGGGTGAGATCCCCAGCGTATGGAGTCCACATGAGGCCTGGCACGTCTTGAACTAGTTCCCTGATTGCTGCAATATAGGCCAATCTATGCTTAATTCAGATTCAACAGCCTTCACGGTCTCTTCGCTCAGCACTTTGTCTTAGAGTGAAGCTGTTTTTTCCCCTCTGTTGGCCTTTTCTGGTATACTGACAGGCGTTTTCTGGTTGCTTCTCATGCTTTCATTCTTTAAGGTTCTTTGTTGGAAGTGCATCATAGCAAACGTCCACACACACAAAAACACACACACACACACACACAGTGTGTGTGTGTTTGCTTGGTAACCCTTGGTGCTAATGCTGCAGAAAGTGTTGGGATTAAATGGCACGATGTTGGTAAGAACACTTAATGTTTCTTGATGAGGGACACCCCTTTGAACTCAGCAGGACTTGTCCTGCCAGCGGCTCGCTCTCTCAGAAATAATTACCCCAAATCGACGGTTGTCTGCACTTCGCCAGACTTTTATGTGACGGCATTAGTGTTAGATTTGTTTCTCATATGGAATTTAATTTTCACACAAAGTAAGTCTCTGCGTGTGGTGAGTATGTACAATATGACAGATAACGCAGCTTTAAGTCCTCTCACATCCGCCAGTTAAGAAACTTCCAAGTTTGATTCAATGGGAAAACTCAAACATACAGTTCAGTTTTATTTACAGCAGCAATGAGCTGGATGACTGAGTTAAGTATGTTTGGAGTTTTACCTTGAATGCTGTTTAAGTATTTGTTGTCACAAACATTGCACCCGCTTTCTTTTTAAGAGAGAAGGCGACGCTTCTGTTTTAGAAACCTGTTGAATGGTTACTCTTCTACGATTGTACTCTTGACTCTACATTCATCAAACTGAAAGCTTTTATGCA
Organism: Labroides dimidiatus; assembly: GCA_030710495.1. Lineage (NCBI taxonomy): Eukaryota > Metazoa > Chordata > Actinopteri > Labriformes > Labridae > Labroides > Labroides dimidiatus. The sequence continues at coordinate 31,790,520 of CM061145.1, forward strand.
TGTTTTAGCCCATTAGATCTGCAGAGACTTGCAAATTTCTGGCAGTTTTGCAGGTGATCCATCACTGTTCAGGTTTTATTGTCCTAACTCTTTGGATTTTGCCAGATGGAATCACGGACCCAGCTCTAAAGAGCATAAAGTTGTTATTATCCTTTTACGGGTATAAGAGAAACTGTTGCTAAGACGCTTTTAAAGTTGCTAGCAAACAATTTTATCTAGACAGTCTTCAGAAAGTGTGTGTAAGATTAATGTTTTCTTATAGTTGGGCTTGTAATCAATTCTAGTTCAACATCATTCACAATAAGACACATGGCTGAGGTCTGAAATGAACAAAAGAAATGATGGTAATATGAGAAAATGAGCTCTCTCAGCATGCATACATGAGGACCTTTGTGAGCCTTGTTATGTTGACCGTGCTTTTACACCACTTTGTTGCCTTTAGATGAAGCTAAAGCTAGCTGTTAGCTATTATACAGTTAATTGGCACCAATTCAGATGTGAGAAGTGAACCTTTTAGTATTTAGATTCAGAGGTATCCAATCTGCACATTTTTCACCCGTCATAACTATCACACACACATTTCCTTAGTTTGTACAGGCTCAGTCAACATTCAGATTCTAGTATTTCCATCTTTTTCACCCTTCTTATGTCTCTTTAAGCTAAATGTGCTGAAGTTCTCTTACTAAATGCTTCTTTTCAGAGAGTTCTGTAGCATAATCTCTCTTCCTGCTCTTTTATGTTTAGCTTGCAGTGACTGTAGAGTAAACCAAAAACACTGAGCACAGAGACACTAAAGTACTCTTTATATCAGCAATTTGGTTGCACCGGATATGCAGATTCCTCTTGACAGATGACTTCTTATGTTGCTCATAGTCTATTGAGTCATGATTAATAGATTACTTATAATCAATGTAGCTCTAGACTGTTCAGTCAAAGCTCTGAAAGCCGTATCATCAAAATCAGAGAGAATGAGATTTGGTGCTTGTTTTGACCTTCCAGACTGCATCGCCGTTGTTGAGTAACGCTGATGGTTTTGTGCTGCATCGAGGTCTCGTCCACCTTGTCAGGATTCTGTTTCACATAAACACCGGCTAACCATACATTTTACAACTTAATATGAAGCTACAGGCTAAATATAAAACAAATTCACATTAACTGTTGATATGAGAGCTTCAGCAATTAATCAAATAATCAATTATCAATCGATTACTAAATTAATAGTCAACTATTTTGATAATCAATTAATTGGTTGAAGTAATTAAGAAAAGTCCAAATTCTCTCATTTCTTTGCTTCTCTATGACAGTCCTGAGTATCTATGGTTTGCAAAAAACATATTTGATGATGTCATCTTGGCCTCCAAGAAACATTGACATTTTTCACCATTTTCTGACATTTTATTGACAACAACTCAATTAATCGAGAGACTAATAAATCGATTAATTGATCATGAAAAGAATTGCTAGTTGCAGCCCTAGTTGATATGATGTTGATTTTTTTTTTTTTTAATTAAAATTTATTTTGTTTTTTAGCTTTAATAGTCCCTCCGTGTTTGGGGACAGTGGTGCTTCCATGGCAACGGTATTCTGATAAGTCTATTAATGGGTCAAATTAATGTAAAACTTAATAATTTCATTAACAGTGAAGTGTTGGTGACAGCAATAGTAGCACCTGAAATAACATGGTCCTCTTTTCTTCTTTCTTCTTTTGTTTGCATTTTAATCTTACTTGTCCAGTAACACAGTCAAAACTTGTACTGTTATTTTGACTGTCTTTCTGGTTGCTCAGAGTCTATTTTCTTTAATGCAGTTGACATCTCTTTGGCTCAGCTCTCCTGGCTGATATCTGTGACCTGTCAGCCGGTATCTACCACTCTGAAGTTTTGAGTTCAACAAATAAATTGAGGGTTATACTAATCATTACCTCCATGTTTGTTTACCATCGCTGTTGAAAAGTAGAGTTTTTGTCACACTGTCAACAAGTAGAAGTGACATCATAACGGTAGCCACCTTTTTCCTGACTACCCTCAGTTCATAACAGTTGCCGATTTTGCTATGCTGGTTGAACATTCTGTCTATGTCGCCATGGAGACCACAAAGCTGATGATGTTAGCCTAGCTGTCATACTCACTCTAATAACTGTCTTTTAAAAGCAAGAAAGCGAGAAAATTAACAAAACTCAGAGGTGGAGTCATAGTGTGGATGTTTTAAAAAAAAAGTTTACACTGAGCCCTGTCTTGCATTAATGATTTCACGCCAGTTGTTTTGAGCTAGCTTGCCGGCAGCGGCAACCAGAAGTCCATTACCCCCGGTGGAAGTCAACACCCATAGGCTTCTGAAGAAACATGGATAGATGTGATACAAGTCTTTCTGGAATTGGCATATGGTTCTGACCAATCAAAATCAAGTATTTAACACAGAAAGAATTAAATCTATTATTGGTATATTAGGATGCTTGTGTCTGTAGAAATGAGGATTTGCACTCCAGGTGATGTACCTGAATCAAGGTTTGATTTAAGGTCTGTCAGATGTAAATGGATGAATATACGGTGAATGTTGGGAATTACCACGTAGTCTGTAGTGTACTCTTAAGTTTGTAGTGTTAAGGACTGGCTTTTTAAAATGGCCTACATTCTTCAGATTCTGGTTCAACATGTAGTGTAGCTTTTAAGACCTGATTAGTACGACTGTTGCAGAGTGTGAATCTGGGCGCAGTGCATTCCCAAAGCCCGTCTGATCTGGCATTATGACTTTTCTTTACATCTGTTCCCCTCTGTGCACCTCATACTACGTCTCTACAATGAAAACAACAGTGCAGCCTGTCTGCAGGACTCTGGATGTACTGTTCTGAACCCTGAGGTTAAAGGTCAAAAAGTTTGTGTTATGTATTCGAGTCTATAGAAAGGTTATTCTTTGATTTGATACGTCCCTTCAACGCCTGCTTTTGTTGTTCTCAAACAACTGTGTCAGTGTAAGCTCGCTTTATTAAGCAATAGTTGGAAAATGCTTTGGCCTCCAAATTTGTCCCACTTGGCAAAGTTGTGAGCAGCTAACAAAAGGTGCAATAGAAAATGAAAGGTGCTACTGTCTAATGCAATTACAACATGGTTCCCTCTGCCTTTGAGGTGACGCGTTAGGAAATCCGACCTTGAGAAGCCGATTGTGTGAATTTCTTTAATGCTAAAACTTTTGATCTAAACCTCTGTGACCTGTCGTCCTCTCATCTGTACAGCAGACTTCTGTGATGTATCAAAAGACTTATTATTATCGTTAGATACAAGTGTTCTCTGAGTATCCCTTAAGGTCGAATTCTGCAAAATCTTACTGTGAGATCTGATGGTTTTGTAAACAGTTGTAAATAGTTTTTCATATATATAGATATATACATATATTAAAGTTGTTTTTTTATTATTTTGGGTGGGTGGGGTGTTCTTATACCTTTATTTGAGAGGACAGGACAGTGGATAGAGCAGGAAAAAGGGTGAGAGTGGGGAGTGCCATGTGGGAAAGTCGCCACAGGCCGGACTTGAACCAGGGCTGCCTGCTCAAGGATTTTTTGCCATACAGTGCAGCCTAGACCATTAGGCCATCTGCACTCCAGAATTTTCTTATATTTCAATGCAAATAGTTGTATTTAACTGTGATGTTTGCTAAATTTGTACATTGGTTTTTTAAGTTTACAATTTATTTTTGCCTTCTAAAAATACTTGCTGTAAAAAAAAACCCAAAACATTTTCCTACTCGGATTTTGTATTTTTTTTTTGTAATTAAATTACAAAAAGTCCAGTTCAGTGTGTTCATACAATTAATAAAACTAAATAAGTGTAAAATCACACAGGTGAGGTGTGCTGAAAAAAGACACCAAGCAAGGCAAGGTCAAAAGTTTTTCTTTAAGGTGAAATATTAAGAAAAAATCAAAAGTGGTCAAAAATGGCCAGCTGACTCCTTGACCCCAGAGGGTTAATAAAGGTGCCTGTGTGACATCTTGCAACGTGGCTTAAACTTATAAACTGACTGTTTTATTTTTAGTTTGCCTTTAAAAAAAGAAACTAACAGAGGTGCGATGGTATAATGCTTTGGGGGAAACCCCAATGACTTCACAGAAAAAAATCATGTCGGCATTCTGGTTTGATTCTATGCATCAAAGCATCATCCCAAGGCTAAGGCAAAATATCAAGACATAAATCTTATATGGTGATATGGCCTAAAAATATCACAATATGAATAAAATTCCATATCGTCCACTCCTAGTCGGAATTAGCACTGTGATGCTCAAAAGATGGTGATAGAAAGGATGAATCTGAGGCACTTCATCATTTTTCAGCATTGTTTGTCTCAAGTCAAAGGAACATCTAGACTTACTGCAGCTGTTACTCACTTAGTTTCTGATCAGTGCTGCTCCTGTAGGAATGTTTGAGTACTTTTTTTGTTGTGGATGTTGTTAAGGAGCTGAGTCTACTTCCAGCACATGTTGCCAGGGATCTGTAGTCATGCACTACTGAGGAAAATGTCTAATTACACAATCAAGAACTCAAGCGCGCTCCTTTCATAAGCCGTTTCCCAAAACAGAGATCACACTCAACTTGTGTGTTGTTTGTTTGAAAAGAAGTGTTGACGTGTTATTCTGACTCACGACTTACATGAGAGGAGGAGAGCTTTACTGTAACAGCTGGCTAACACTTAAGATATGCAGCGGAGGCTTTCGTTTCTTAACCAGTCAGTGCCTCATGAGTGACAGAAAAGCCGCTGAGAGATTCAACGCTTCAGTATGATAACATTTTAGTAAGTGTCCTTGATTTGACGGTGTTGGTATTGGTGTTGATATTAACACATGAAAGAAACATACACAAATAAATGTGTAACTAACCCTTTAGGCCCTGGCTTCTTTTTTGGGTCTCTGCTAGAAAAATGACATACCCAAACTGAAACGAGTATATCTCTGCATCTACAAGGTCTGTTTGAATCATTCTGGTGTCATAATAAAGGAAACACTTGTGAAATTTGTTCAGAGGTGTCAGTTTATGTATTTATGTCGCTGGCTCAGAGTAATAACTCAAGTATTACCAATTTCCAGACTACAAAGCACACCTGAATATAAGCCGCACCAGCTAAATTTAAGGAAAAAAAAAACAACAACAACAAATGTTTACATATACAAGCCGCACTGGACTGTAAGCTACAGGTGTTTTAATGTTTAATTAGGGTTCATGCACAGAGGCAATTGTCGGGAATTGTTTGGCGAAACTTCCATTTTATTAACATTTCAACAAACAAGTTGCATATTTGCAAAACTTATTCAAGTGTTACCATTTAGTCCAATAGTACAGAACCTGTAACCTGTAATATCCACAGATTTAGAAGGTCCCCTAGTGACCGTTAGCTGTAAAAATCCATAGATTAGCCGCACCGCTGTATAGGCCACAGGGTTCAAAGCATGGGAAAAAAGTAGCGACTTATAGTTCAGAAATTACGGAACTTGAACGAACAGAAAGTTTGGTTGAAGTATGACTTGGCGCTGTCATAACTGAGTTTCTTCTGTTACATGTGATAAGTGATGTTTTACGGCTTTGTTGTGGAGTCACCTCAAAGTCCCTCAACTGGAGACTTTAGGGTTTAAGAGGTTAAAGTTAACTCTAGATATTAAGAGCTAAACCAGAAAACTGTGTGTGTGTGTGTGTGTGTGTGTGTGTGTGTGTGTGTGTGTGTGTGTGTGTGTGTGTGTGTGTGCAAGCTGTACTCCATCAATCCAAAATGTCTCAGGGATGAACATTTGTCATTCGGCAAAAGAGCTTCTCTGGCAAACGTAAACAACTTTTTAGATGTCTATTCAGATGTCCTTCTTCATCTCTGATAGTGTTGTCACTTCAAAGCCATATTCCATCTGTCTCTGCTGAGAAGAACACATCACTGAGATGTTTGTTTTGACTACCGTTATGTCTTTGAGATGTTATCACAGTCATTTTGTCGTTGTGTGTTATGTTCAGCTTATGAAATGGGGGGGAAATTGCTGCTATTAGTGTCGGCGTATGATAATAAGGAGGAAGAGGGGGATAATCATGGTTTGCTGTGCTGATCTTTATGTCTTAAATAAGCAGGGGGAGAAAAAAGTTCACAAGATGTGTGAAGCTCCCCATAGGTGCTCGGTTTGATTGAAAAAGTAAGGTCTATTTTCCCCACAGCACGTCACACCAGGTCAGATATTGAGCTCTAGAGGTGCAGAGAAGGAGGGAGAAAGTCAGTGAAGGTGATTTATTAGCTTCTCTTCTCCATCTCTCATCTGCTGTAAAGCTGCTGCGAGCTGCTATCAAAGACACTGTGTCCTGTACTGTGAGTAGCTGTCCATATTTCATCTTCTTATAAAAAAACCAACACTCACTCACTCTCTCACTCTTAGTTTTGTTCTGTTTTATACATACATGTTAACATATTTGATCTGTGTGGTTGCTGTCTAACTTTGACAGAGCTGAGAGAGAAATAAGGCCCATTCAGGCTGTGCCTCAGAGAGGGACAGAAAGCCCTCCAGCTTGGTCAGCCCTGTAACCAGGCTCTGTGCAGCACACTCAGGGAAGCAGAGCCACTTGCTTGTGCAGTGAGTCCCATCCCCCTCCTCCCACATTCCCTCTCTCCCTCTTCTCTCCATATTGTCCTCTTGCCCATTTCCCTCAGTGTTATAAATTACAAACGACACAAACCTCCAGGCCTAATGCCTCGCCATGGACGCCTTCCAAGCTGCACTTTTTGGGGAGCCAAGAGGCTGGCTTCATTGATAACACCGGGCACACTGTCCGTCTCTCCATTTACTGGCTGGAGGAAAAGCCCAAGACGGGCCCTTCACAGGCCTGAGAGACACCAGCGCTTTTTACAATCAGCTGATGGAGCCTACTTTCCTGAGACTTAAAAAGCACTAGCGCTCTTTTTCAACTGGCCGTGTAATCACATTAATAATAAATAAAACAACAAATAGGAGTTAGCATCCAGACCTTATGCCTAACTCTTTTTTTCATGATGCTTTGTTTTGAGTTATTCATCACAGTTTATGGATACCTGAAGGAAAGCGATCAATTTAAATTTTTTAGGGACATAATATGAAAAACTCTCTCAACATGGTGTCTTGAAAATTGTCCCCAACCATATCTAAGCACTTTGATCAAAGACAAAGCCAACTCACCGGCAACCTTAAGATTTCATATTTCCATTTCAAGGGAAAGAAGGTTTCATTGAGGCTTGTACACCTCAGATTGCACGTCAAAAATAACAGGTTTCAGTTATTTCAAAATAAAAGCACGATCAAAACAGATGCAGTTATACTGTTGTTTTAAGATTAGAACCTCTAACAGTTAAATTAAAAAAATCACGTGTTAAACGCTAACTGTGCTTTTACCACAGTGAAATCACATAGTGAGAAAGTTCCACTCTGCAGATGTTTCACTCACTCTCTTACTTTCTGATCAGCACACCTTGGTTTGGTAGTTACTAGTCAGGGTGTCAAAGAAACACACAAGCTTCTGTTTGGCTTAAGAAAGCCTACTTTTCATGTTTCTTATAAGTATTTTGACATAAACAACACAAACATTATGCCCAGTTTTTGTTAACATGGAAAAATCCCTATATTCAAATCTCTTTCCATATTTTCAGTGCACAGAAATAAACCGAATAGAAATCTGTTATCTGCTCTTGAACGTTGTTGTGATGCACCGATAAAGTGTTAGGCCACTCAGTTCTCTTTGTGTGCCTGCACTTTTCCCCTCCTTGTTTTTTCCCAGCTAACAGTGAGGGGGGGGAGGAACTGCTAGTAGAGCCCCACTATGGGCTGCAGGCCCCTGCCACTGCTCCAGCTGACCCTACAGACCCAGATCCAGCTCCAAGTTTTAACCCTATCCACAGCTGAACCTCCAACTTCAGTTATTATTCCTGTCCTCTTTGCACCCATTCTAGGATTTTGCTCTGCTCTAATATGGTTCAGTTGGATTTTTAGTGAATTTAACTCTTGCTTCACACTGGTCAGGGTTGTCCATACTTTCTTTTGCAAACAAATGTTCTTTTTAGGGTTAAAACTTATCTATTTATTTATCTATTTATCTTAATTTATCTAAATCTGCTCTGACCTAAAGCTACAGAACAACTGTACATCTTTATGGTGGTTATTTGAGTGTGAAAAGGTCAGTCTTTTAGTTATTTGGGTAGAACTGGAACAGTTCTTTGCAAAGTTCTCATTTAGATTAGAATGTGAGGTAAAGTAATAATGTGTTGATTTCTTCCACACAGGTGATGCTGTGTGCATCTGTAAGGCATTTATTCAACAGTGGATGCAGCGTGTTCATGCGGGTTTCACGTTTCCTCCACAAGGCTCATTCTCAAAGCTTATTGCACAAGGCACAGCAGCTTTTTTTTTTTTTTTTAACTGAGTACTTAGCTCATTCTAGCTTTAAGGATTTTGCCACGGCTAATTGTTTTATTGAGGTATTAATGAAGAGTTCTCAAGCTCCAAGCACCCTGTGCCAAAAATGCGTGTTTTCTGGTGTTAAATTAGATTTCTTGTTCTGTGCCACGAGTAAAGAGAGCGTCAAATAAATTGATTGTCGTTGCAGTGACCATGCTTTGTGACATACGTGCTGATTGTATTGATATTTGAAGTTCATTTTGCAACCTAATTCCAAAAATAGTTAAGTCCCAAACACAGAATTTGATGGTCTGAAAACCATTTAAACCTACATTTATATGAAAATAGCGCAAAGACAAGAAATCAAATGCTACAAATGAAAATATTATTGTTTATATGTTCATTTTAAGGTCATTTTAAAAAAAATGCCCAGGAGGCATGTTTATCTTTCTGCTTCATCCTCTCTTCTTTAAACAACACTCTGGAACCAAGCAGAGCAGTTTATGGAGAAACATTGTCGTATTCTTGCTTAATAAAGAATGATTTTAGCTGCTCAACAGCTAAAACCTTTGTTTTTTTCTTTATGACATGCCAACAGATTTTAATGGGTGACAAGCAGGGGCTGAAGGCACACCAGTTTATCACCAAGGACTCTTCTACTACAGAGCCATGTTGTTGTTATAGGGTAAAAAATTGTTCAGCTGTAATGACGCCCTCCCAGGTCCAGAAGCTAACCATGCATTTGGCAATCACTGGTGCTGATTTTTTTTTCTCTGTGTGCTTTTAACAAGTTGCATTGACCCTGAGAATATAAATCGCAAAAATAATGTCAAATTTTGATTTGTCAGACATAAGGACAGTTTCTGTTTTGCTTGAGTTCATCTCAAAAGGGCTTGGGTCGAAGAATTTACAAGATATTTTGGATCCTCTTTAGGTATGACAAACAAGGACTTTGACTTGGTGTGTTGGTGCTAAACAGTTAAACAAACAGGGAAATAATTCAAGACTAGAAACAAGTAAAGTATTACAGAATTAGAAGCTATATAATATATAAGATAGAATATAAAAAAGTTAAGATATTAAAATAGAAAAAAAATATAGAACAATATAAAAAAAGTAAAGAAATAAAATAAAAAAGGGAAAAACACAAATTGTACAAAGGTGCAATATAGGGCTGTGCAATTTAAAGTACAATTGGCGTTAATGTGATGCATTAAACCTGGATTTGTGCAGACGATGTGTGTTCACAGGCAATACTGTATGTTGGGCTGGAATGAAAAATTGATTTATCGGCGTATGGCTACTTTTTTTTTTTTTTTTTTACCAAATTCGTTATTTATTCATACAACTCTATAATCACATATCCATTGTAATGAAATTTCCCTCCTGTGGGCACTGTGGGGGCTGAGGTATTGTCCATATACCCCTCTTGAATAACCAGAACAGCAACAGCTGTAGTTAAGACAAAGTCAGCAGCTTCATCACTAAAAGCTGATGATTTGTGCAATTTGGATGTAAATGGGAACAGAGAAATTCAACACGATATGATAAACCTACCGAGAAAACACCACGCCATCGTTTTACAACCTATGGAAAGGCAAACCGGCTGAATGCATCCAGGAGATAGAGTTTTTGGTGATCTTCAACTGTAAAGACCAAACAGTGTCACCAAGAATGTGAAGTGCTATCATTGCGTGAGCCCATGCGGTGAGTTCCACTACAGAGTCACGTCTGTGTTAAATGCTGTGCTGCCGGAGGGCCTAAAGATTACCTCTACTGGACAGCTCATCTTGATTTTCAGCTTTGTCCCTTGTGCACAGAGATTTCTTGATTTTAGAGGTGAAATGTCCCAAAATCTTTGCAATTTTACGCACACACACACACACACACACACACACACACACACACACACACACACACACACACACACACACACACAAAAATAAAAAATAAATAAAAATCGGAAATTGCTGCTCTATTTGCGCACACAGTCTGTCCTGGAGTGGTGTACTTCCTATGAGCTTTATCTCTAAGAGACTCAGCCACTGAGGCCCGTTAGTCACCTGTTGCATCTTAAGCGAAGCAGTTTGAGATGTTTCTCTGGGTGTTTTTTTCTTCCTTTGGCACTACACAACTTTTGCTTTGTTTTGTTGACCCTGTCCCAGCTAGTTTAAAAAATGTTATTGGCCTCATATTTAGAATGGGCTTATGTTTTCAGAAGAAAAACATCAGCTTCATCTGTTTTTCAGTCATTTTACAAAGCATCTGAACTTTTTCGTAGTTGAAACAACCTAAACGTGTAATTTATTACACTTGTATGAAGAGCCTCAACTATTCCACACACTCACTTTTCCTCTCTGCTCATGTAAGGGGAGAGCTGAAATGATAATGTTTTAAAATCAAAACTTCCAAGTGAACGCTGAATGAAGTGTAATTATGAGATGGCCACACATCCAATCCCTCAGATTTGATTGGATTGCCTCAAAGCACCCATGGCTTAGCCAACATCATTCCAACAGGCTGTAATGGACTGTTTTCCTCCACCCACACATCATGCAGATGAAATTCAGAGAAATTAAATAATAAGACCTCAACTGTGCTCTTTAATGAGTGTGCTCAGCTCAGCTCACTCTGACTAATCATTGTATTTACAATGATTTACATGCCGCCCACATCAAAGATGAGTCAGTAAAAATATTGTGCTGTTATTCCAGCAAAGGAGAAACCTTTTGTGACATACCGCTTCACTTTTACCCAGAAATTATGAAACAGTTACTACCAAAGGACGGGGACAAAATGTCAGTAATATTCAAAAGACGTATCACACATACTGTATTACCTTTCACTGAAAGACTGTGGTGAGTGGAATTTCTAATATCACTCACTTACTTAACTGTTAATTCCACTTGAATATCAGACATAAATTTGTGAAGTCTCTCCTGGAGAGAACCTGTCTGTTGATTTGAAGCCTGATGTTCATCGGAGATGTTGAAATTTGAAGCCATAACTTAAATTTATGGATAAGAAAGCAGCCCTGGATAAGACTGAAGGTTTGGTCAGTGCCAGTGTATGAAAGCTTATAAGTAACTAAACTTGGCACAAAATGTAAGCAATTTGTGCCTTGGGAATAAATCTTCTACTATTTTAAAGCCTGTTTTTTCCCTTTTAAATTGAGCCTCATCTGTTAGGAACATGCATTTATGAGATGAGCAGCAGAGCTGAGTATGTGGGTTGAACCCATGAAAAAAAAATCCCAAATTCTCTGCCAATGCCAAATGGCCTATTCTGCTCTAGCTTTAAGCTTCTTGAACCCCCGGGTGAAGATGGACCCTGCTACAGTGGTCAGTAGGTGTCTGCTTCAAGAATCAGCATGCCACGTTCAGCTGATCTGGATGGGGTCTGTGTGAGAGGGCAACTTCAAGCAGGTGTTCCAACAAACCAAGTTGAGGCATTTTTTTGATTGAGCCCTTGTACCATCTTCAAAGTGAAGGCTGAATTCTGTATAATTACACAGTTTACCAAAGAAGAGTCAGTCATCTCACAACCTCTAAGTAAATGCAACATAAACAAACCAGCTATAACATTAGCTTACTATAACAGATTTTTTTTTCTCCAAGATCACTGTTAGACTGTGACAAATAAGGGTTGGTACCAAAGATAGGCTTTAACCTTGTTAAAACAATATTTTAGATGTTTTTTTAAATGTGAAGTTTGCATTGCTGTTGGTGTATTTTTTGTATAACGTTTCTGCCAATTTTAACCAATTAAAGAATAAGTCCTATTAAATTGTCAAATGGTGTAACCACAAAAGCATGAATAGTATTAAATAATTTGCCTTCCTAGAAGTTATGCAAGTGCACTGATGAAATAAGTTATTTGTTATGAAGTATCATCTCAAAGTACCCATAGTTCATCGTGATTGCTTGTTTTGCTCTTCTGGTTGAACGTTTTGTTTAGTCGCCATGGAGACCACAAAGCTGATGATGATAGCCTAACTATCAAACTTACTCTAATACCGGCTTTTAAAAGCAAGAAAGTAACAAAATGAACAAAAATCAGAGGTGAAGTCTTAGTGCTGATGTTTTAAAAAAAAGTTTACACTAAGCCCTGTCTAGCACTAATGATTTCATGCCAGTTGTTTGGAACTAGCTTGCCGACGGCAGCAACCGGAAGTCAACACCCATAGGCTTCTGAAGAAAAAGGTGGATATTTAAAACATTTTATTTCTACACTTGATAATATGGGTTTTTGTTGTACTGAGCAAGTCAGTATACTGTAGACATCAATGTTTTCTCTCTATTTTTGGGTCAGTTGGTTTAAAATCATTTTAAATTTCACTAAAGTAGCATGAGCTCATCAGGGCAAAGTTATGCATTGGTGAGAATAAGTTTTATTTGGTATTTTTTTCTTTTTAGTCTGACTTCTTTCACTTTCACTTAGACATGAGAAAGGTTTAACGCACCTCTAGTTCATTGTTGAAGCCAAAAATCTTGCTCATGTGCACTCTATGACCTATAGCCTAATGTCCAATGTTAACAGATCACATGTATTATGTGACCAGCTGAAATTCTTGGAAATGTGATGTTTTATGACAGTTATTAAAAACTTGTAAGTTAGACATTCAAGATACAGTTTGATTTTTTTGAAGGGTAAAGTGGACTCCTGATGTAATTTTCAGCTTTGAAACAGTCCAAGCTCTTGTCATTTTTGTATGATGTGTTCACCATTCAGCAGTTGCAACACTCACATAACAGAGCAGCACCTGACCACAGGCCCATTCATTTATCCCCACTGGTTTCCCATTGATGCCTCTCCTTATGACTGAGGCCCAAAGGAATCTCCACCCAGGGGACCGTTCAACAACAAACGCAGCCAGCTACGACAGCAAGCTGCTTCTCTGAATGAACAACAATGTCATTCCAGCAGTGTGCGTGTGTGTGGTTGTACTGTATGTGTGTGTAGTGAAACACCACTGGCTAGTAGCAGCAGAATGATCTTGTGACCAAGGCCCCTTAATGGCGGTTAGGAGCTGTGAGCAGACTTAACTCCCCTGCATTACACTGATCAGTCTGTAATAAGCCAACTGTATTGTCTGACCTGAAGGTTAAAGAAAGCAAAAGTACCAAAGGATCAGTGGCTGCACAGAAAACCGTTTGACGTCATATATTATTATTATTATGAGTCTTACTTAAAATGCAAAACTTGAGGATTTCTGTGTTTGAGCTCAAAGCTTGTGGGTTGCTCAGGGTCAGGGTTTGCTGCCACTGAACCACTATCCTGCCGACCAATGATGAATACTTTCTCCAACAAACACATCTTTGTTTATCCAGGAACAAAGATGTACGTTTTGAGACATAAAGCAGAGCATTCCTTGTGTTGTTGATCCAACTACTGCTATCACTGTTTGATCAGATATTTTGGTTACAATAAAACCTCCTGTGCTATCTAAGCTTTATATAGGGTAATGTATGGAAAGCAGGTTGTTTTAGTGGATCAGAACACTGACAGGGTGAGCAGGACACTAATGTGAAACAGACGGATCATGTTTACCCGAAAAAGTATAGTTTTACACTCAAGATTGATTTGGAAGTAATTTTATTAAACCAACTCTCTGTTCTTACTCACAAATAACTGAATATTTCCACTGGGGGTGAAGTAAAACGAGGTGAATGGGGCCACATGAGTCACTGCAGCACTTGATAAAGATTCTCTGCTTGTTATTGTCAGTCTGTGTCATTTTCTTTTCTATTAATCAGTCCTCAAACTCTGCTGTATCTCAAGCTGTGTTCTGCAAATTGTTTACTGCATGAGACCTCCTTAGTTGTGTGTATGTTTCCATGGTAGCTCACTTTTTTTGTACATTTAACCTCTCATGTCGTCTTAATGTAATCCTCAGTAACAGTAAGACTCCCAATTTTGGTGAGCCTGTGTAAGTTGTAGCCTCAGTTTCTTGTTCTTAGCTGACAGGAGTGGCACCCGGTGTGGTCTTCTGCGTTCCGTTATCTGTAAACCCTAGAGATGGTTGTGCGTAACAAACCCAGTAGATCAGCAGTTTCTGAAATACTCAGTCTTGACCATGTCGACATGCCTAAATGTACTGAGTTGCTGTCATATGATTGGCTGATTAGAAATTTGTGTTAACAAGCAGTTGGACAGGTGTGCCTAATAAAGTGGCCGGTGAGAGTATATGTTTTAATTTGGCCCTGTAATCTAGTTTTTAATGGTCCTCCCTGTTGCCTCTTACTATCTCTCTCCTTAATTGTAGAAATGATCACATTTTATTTGTGTGGATATAAAAGTGCATACCTCTAATGTCTAAACTTCCTGTTCAGATGTGGGTTTGATGGTGTGTTTGGTGATGTCTACTGACTGGTATAAGTCACTGTAAACAGTAAGCATAGGGATGACAAAGATGTTGGATGGGAACACTTTTATTTTTTGCTGTGACTTTGCATTCTGTGTAAAAATTTCCTCAGAACTATCAGGAAAAAAAATGAAACTGTAGAGGGTCTTGGAGGATTATGATACATGTTAATTAGATGATTTAAATTGTGTCAGAGACTTTTTTTATTATATTGTTTGCTTAAAGAAGCCTGGAGACGCATCCTCATGATAATACACTGTGTGCAAATTCTTGGACAGAAATTAAATTTCAGTATGGTAAGATACCAGGTAGTGAGGTTAGTGTTTGTTTCTTTACATACTACCTGTGTCTTGGCAGTGGTGGCATTCAGCTGGGTTAACACTGACTTTTCATTTACAGAGGGTGAAATTATGTACAGGTGTGTATGGTGAGACATTTCTAGTGCAATGGTTGTATTTCCAGTTTGATTATTTGAGAGGGAGGAGTTGATGCTCCTCTTATATCATATTTATAAATGCCTTAAAAGGCATTTCAGTTATCTGTTTCATCTTTATTTTTGTGGAGGAGATATGCACATTTACACACACAAACAAGCAAACAGACACATTCCATTGATTTTCCAGCTGGTTCAAGCCAAGAGACTGTTATGTTATTTTATTGCGAGTGTATTCAGACTAAATGTTTATCTAATTGAAGGAGCTTTAAATAGCCACATGTAACCGGCATAAGGGTAAAGTTTTTGTCTATGTCAACGGAAAAATGGGTCAGAATGGCTGGAAACTTTCACTAGAGGTAGACTTAGAAGAGCAACTTTCCAATGGGTTCCCATCACCCTATCGTGCTCTATATTTGTCAGGGCTCAAATATTTGGAAAAATGGGGGGAGCACAAGACAGGGAGGGGGCAATGATGAGTGTCCACAACAGATACTGACCCCTACTCCCACCCAATGCTACAAGCCTTACGTGCCTATTTATAGGGGAAAATTGCGCTATGGAAAAATATGACAAAGCTGCATTCCATAAATAAGCTGGGAATGGTGGAAAAGAGCACACAGCTTAGTCTCTGAAGGCCTGAGTGAAAGTTCTCAGGCTGAGCTTTGGATTACAGATGACTAGATTGATAAATGGATGAACAGACAGATGGATGGACACATGGGCCATTAGTAGTACCCTACTATCAATAGTCTACAAAGCAGAATTAGCTCATTAAAGGAATGCAAAAGACTTTACTAAATTAATTTTACTATTGATTGATGATTTTGCATTTTACTTACAAAAGAATTAACTTGGACTAACCTGTAGTTGAGTCAGTGTTGCACTCCAACAGTGCAGTAGCAGAGTTAAGGGCATCTGGCCACCTTTGCTATATTTTTCCCACACTGATAGCACCACCACAACCTCAGTTTCAGAGTGGACCACACTGGCACCACACACAGTCTCTGCATTTAAAGACTGTCCTACAGAACTTCAGCTTAAGTGTATTCATTTTCTCTGGATGCTCAATATTTCCTTTATTCACAGACATTGATAAAGGAATTGTTGTGTCCTGGGATTAGCAGTAGCTTTACACTTGGGAGTTGTAACCCTGAAAAAATGAGTCTCGTTTGTTTCTCCTCAGTCACTGTTGTTGACTAAATTCTCATTACAGGTCCTTCCCTTTGTTATTCTTTGACCAGACGATTGGAGAGATGTGAGATTGCCCAGGGCAATCTGTGAGGGACTGAGAGTGCTGTCAGCACTGGGACAAAAACACTAATGTTGTGTTCACACCCAGTGCCAATGCCAATAAAATTGTTCTTGCGAGTAAATATAATGTAAGTCAATGTAAAGAATTAAATAGACAGATGGCGGGGATATGTGCAAATGAAGTGAATTATTCAGACAAATGTTGCAAATTCCCATCCCATTCAACTCCCCATTTGCTTATTTGTGAGAGATGGAAAATTGTAACTGCCATCTAACCAGCACTGAGATCCTCTGATTACTTGTGACTCATGTGACTGAACAGGCTGGCAGGAGTTCATTCATCAGGGATATATGTCACAATCGACTGTATCTGTGTACAGCTTTCCAATCTCTATGACACCACCTGTTTCTTGTGAATACGAAGTAAAAGGAAATAAAAAGGAGTTTGCTTTGAGGAAACTGAGTGAGGAGGTTGGGTTATCTGGTAAATTGTTAAAATCAGTTGAGTCAAGCTATCAATTGTACTAGAAAGTTAGCCCTGTCCTTATCAGCACAACCTGCTTCACCTCGTAATGTACTGAGGCTCAGCTTTGTTGGATGGGAACAAACCTGAGCGGCAACCAAAGGGAAATCCTCCCCTCCCACACTTGTGAATTAATTGAGTGATTTGTGCAAATAAAGTAAGAAAACACAAAACATTCACATGCTGTGTATGTAAGAATTGTGCAATCATTTTGCTTTGGTCCAGTTGTGACACGGCCCCAAAGTTACCACTCTATTTTGGAATCTGTTGGTATTTTCAGGGAATGTAAAGATCTGGGGTCCAATTTTCATTTTTAAATAACCAAGAAACAAAAAAAAGTGACTTATCAAGGCAGAAAAGCTTCTTAAAGTCAGTAAGTCCACCACTATGGTTGGGGTCCCAGATCCACATCCCAAATACTTAACCCAAATTGCCCCCCTAGCAGTGCCATTGGTGTATGAATGGGATTAGCCAATATTGATGAGGAAATAGGTGTTTTTGCCATCAGTGCATGATTGCGGTGTGAATGGGTAAATGTGACACACTGGAAAAGTGCTTTCAGTGGCAGGAGAACTAAAAAAGTGCAACATAAACACTACCCATTTAGCATTTATCAATTTACTATCTCAACAAGTTTTATAAAGTTTTTCATGAGATTTTTGAAAGTATTCATATTTCCCATGGGAAAAAATATTTCTTGAGCTGCATGGATATGAGGAGGTTTGATATGAGATCCAGATTTTTCATTAAATACATTCCAAACTAATAACTAGGGATCTGTTAGTTTAGTCAACTCTTTCTTGTTTTGAGACTAGTCAGAGAGTTGAAACTTAAACCTCCATTTCAGGCCATACAAATTAGGTGTTTAAAATAAAATAATGACTTATAATTAATTGATGTACTCAACGATAAAATGTTTGCTCTTTAGCTCAGAAGTGATCTTTTGCTGCGCATCTTCATCTTTTCCTCGCCCTTCATTTGGATGTAAAGAACCAAAGGAACACGCTATGGTCCCTGACTCTTTCCTCAGTGAGATTAAGCACTTCCTGGTACATTAGTCATCTGCTGCTGTGTTGTTAAGGGAAACTCAATAATCCTGTGTGGGGGAGTATGTTGGTGCAGTGTGTGTGTGTATTTCATCCAATTACGATGTGTGTCATTTACCGGTTTATTGACACAACCATTATTCTCAGAAGGGGTTCAGAAATGAATACAAAGAGTTTTCTAACGACTGGAGCATTACATTTTGCAAACTCAGAAACTGAAAGTGAATTGACCCATGACCCGGATGTGTGCAGTGTGCCTTTGTGCTGGACTGCCCAGCATGCATTCAGCCTCAGTCCAACTAGACAGCCCCAGATGTCAGGCAGCAGTGGTGGCTTATAGGACCCCAGACGACTGGTCCTCACAAGGACACACTCTTCCTGTGGCCCGCTTCCAAGTTCCAGGCCCCAGAGGGTCAGACTACCTCCAGTTGCCTTTCACAAAACCCACTGCCATAACAGCAGCTAAGGAGCTATGAATAAACAGGCTGTCATTGTCCAGTGATATATTTATGGAAGACAGAAGCTGATTTCTGTTTCTTTTTTTGTTGCTTGTGTTGAATTCTGCCTTTGTGGGAATTTGGAAAGAATGAACTTGTCTTGTGAGACATGAGACAAGATCCAATGCTACTGTGTTAAATACAGCTGTGTACGTACATGTGTGTGTGTTTGAGAGAGAGTGAGTGCATCTATGTTGCATTGACAGAGACCAAAATAGACCAACAAGATGCGGTCAACATCCCCCAAAGATGAGTTTTTATGAGCAATGTATTTTTGATTTCTCCACTGTTAGAAACTTGCAACCCTTATTTGTCACTGTCCCCGTGATAGATTTTGACTTATATGATGTGCTGTCAGCATTTAGCAGGGTTGTCCAGAACTGTTTAGTTGTTAGATTTTTGAGACTGTTTTTAGCTAGTTAATGTTATTAGTTTTTGTTGGGTTGTGTCTGTCATTTTCAGGTTGAAAATGAACGTCTTGGTTGCCTTTTTCATGTTTTGAACATGTTTATTTTTTGGTTTCTCGTACTTAGTGGGAATTTGGGTTTTTGTTTTTCTCTCACTGGGTTATCATTACTTCTTGGTGGTAGTATTGGTTGTCTTGTTAGCACGTTTTTTTTTTTATCTCTATGGGTTTTTTTTAACTTTGCTTGGTTCTGTTGATTGTCAGATTATGTTGGTGTAAGTAGTTTTGTTCATAATGTCTCTTTGGTTGTGTCATCAGTGTTTGGTCCTCAGGTGTTGTGTTTGCTTGTGTTATCTCTTTGGTTATGTTGTTAATGTGATCGTCTTGTTGGTGTTTTGTTGTTTTCAGTGTTTATGTTTAGGGTTTGAAGTCACAGCCCTAGTAATTGGTCATGTCAGCTGAATTTCATGTGTTGTTGGTGTCTTTGTTTTAGTTGTAGTTAGGCGAATTTGTTGCATTTCTTTTTTTTTTTTTGTATTTTGTGAGTTCATTTGCAACAGTGGTGCTGTTTGCAGTATCAGTATTATTTGTATGTGGCATCTTTTACCTGATGATGACTAGTGATGTTATTTTCTTCCACCGATGTATGTCGAGCACATAAGGCCAATGTGTATATTAAAAAGTTTTCTTATGGCCTTGGGGTTTAGGTCGCATGCCCCATGAGGTTGGCCTGGGTTTCAAACCCAACCTGTGGCCCCTTTCCTGCATGTCAGTCCCCAGCCTCACCCTGTTTCCTGCTCTAGTTTCCACTGTCCTGTCTTCTCTGATTAAAGGCATAAAACTGTGAAAGGATAACTTGAAAAAGATGTATTGATACATGTGATTCAAAGG
This sequence comes from Labroides dimidiatus, assembly GCA_030710495.1. NCBI lineage: Eukaryota > Metazoa > Chordata > Actinopteri > Labriformes > Labridae > Labroides > Labroides dimidiatus. The sequence goes on from CM061145.1 coordinate 31,810,311, forward strand.
AAGAATCATAATGAGTGAGTGACTGACTCGTCAATATCAGTTGTCAACCTTGAAGCCAGTGTCTGTCAAACTGTATTTAGGTCCATTAAAGCTTTGAACGATTACAATGCCAAGATGAAGTTCAGCTTACATTTACCATGATGGAACTACACAGCTTGAGTTAAAAAAAAGTTTTTTACCTGATGGTAGTACTAACCAGAGGACGAGAATTCAAATTGTGTTCCAGACGAATGTTTCAAGTCAAATTCCACTGAAATTCCTTCATTGTCCATTTTCAACCGAGGTGTCTGAAGACACTTATGGGAAAGTTAGCAGAAATTATCAAGTGTCATAAAAGTAATCAGGACTGATTTCAGCTCAAACAGGCATCATATGGGGTTTATATTTAACGAGTGGCTGTGCCAATTACACTAGAAAAGAGTGCTTGTTTTTGTGAACTGAAGAGTTTGCATTATTGGAAGCTTTTGATGGTAAAAACTTGGCAAATTCAGAATCAGGGGTGTGGATTTGCAGGTGTTTTAAGGATTTGCCCCATAGACAGAGGTCACTGGTTTGACTTTCTATGACCCTAAAGTTGCTTTATTTGTTCCCCAGTCTTTGCCTCTTACAGCCCTCATCTCTCTCCATCTGTCTTATCAAGAAAAGCTTATTAAATTACCCAGGTCTCATCGCCTTGTAGAAATACTGCTGTTTACCTATCCATGTTCCAATCCACACCTGGGGATAAATTTATCCTTCTAGTGGTGTTAGATGGAATATTAAGAGGGCAAGCAGAAATAATTTTCACAGTGAAATTCTGTCTGCTCCCTCCAATTTCTGCTACTTCATTTGTCCATCTTTCGAAAAACACTTGTAACTATGTGAAAACATGCTCTGTCAATTCTACAGAGCAGCTTTTTCTTCCTGTCATTCTTCTAATTTTGACCCGCGCAGCCTCTTTTCAAACTGTTACAACAGGTCAAATCTAATGGTTAACCCTAAAGGCAGCTCCTCTTTAGAAGGAGGTGATGGAAAGTGTTCTTGATGTGAACAAACATCCTGATAGGATTAGTTTAACTTGTCAAACAAACGACTTGCACTATGACATGTGTGTGTGTTTGGTATGTGTGAGCACATGCCTGCTTTGAAAGCTGAACAGATTGCGTGTTGATCTGGGTGATGTCCTCCACTTCTTATCAGCTGGCTCACATACAGGTCGGAGGTTGGGCCTCATTTGGTGTCAGAAAGGTTAGGATTTGTTGACATGCATTCCCATTGGTTGTTTCCCTTCCTCTGATAAAGCTTCACCTGTAATTCGTTTACACACAGGAAGGACACAATATAGGAAATGTTTGAATTAAAAAAATCACCTTACATCTCTGGAAAAGATACCTGAAAGAATTATTGCTTTTTTTTTTTAAGTGACTGCATTGGAGAGGTTTTGTGGTTGTTTTCATGTGGTAAGGTCGTGATAGTCGGTCGTATCATGTTGACAGATCATTTAATGCAGTTGAGTTTCCATTTATTTTCAGAAAAATTCTGTTTGTCTCTGAGTAGATGCTAAAATGATCTCCAAAACTTATTGGTTAATAATGTAATGATTGGTTTGTAGAAATGACCAGACTTTTATTTTTTTATTATTATAAAAAAAGAGAGTTTGAAATGTCAGATAACAAAACTAAATCTAGTTAAATCTAGTTAATGTTTGTCAGGTACATATCTGCTCACTTGTTAAAGGTTGGATGAAAACTCTGACACCGATACACTTAATTTGGAGTGAAACTGAACAGCGAGTATGCTTAGCTTAGCACAAATATGTATGAGTTCATACATATTCATACACAGTACGAGTTCCCTGAAAGCTCACTATTACAGAAGCTTGATGAAGTTACTTGTTCTGACAGCACAACAGTGACCCTCAGTGAGCCCCTTAGACTGTATAATGAATGAATAAATGAATGAAAATGTTAATTTTGAAAATGTAGAGAAAATATAAACAAAAAGAAACTATAGACAAACAAAAAGTCAATGAATAGAAAACTTTGCAATTTTGAAACCAACCTAAAAGAAAGCAAACCTTTGAATCACTGATTTAACTTCATCTCCATTTCCAAAAAGGAGCAGAAAGAAGTAAAACTTATTATTTTCCCCTCTTTCTCCATTATTAATTGAATGAATGAAAATCCAGTCAACTGACCATATATATAAATAATATAAAACAATATAATATAATATACCTACATTAACAATTCTTATACAATGAGCTATAAATTATTTTTTTAAAATTGTCATTATATATCAACACTGTATAAATACAAATTAGCCATTATAGTTGTATAAATCAGTTAACTGAATATATAATATATGCATTAAATATATTTTTATCTATGCATATATATATGTAAAACATATGGACATCGTGTCCATAATGTAACCCTTTCGTTTCAGATACAGAGTTTTAAAGCCTGTTGTCAACAGGGGCTATGTTGTTGTTAACGCTGAACTCAGCCTAACTTTGTTCAAGTTCGGATGAGGCAAAGAGGCGGGTCTTTAACCTCTTTGCAGACAGCTACAGGGTGCCCACCTGTCAGTGAGGTCAGCCAAGACCTAGGATGGAGAAAAATTAAATACCTTGGATTACATGTTATGAAAAGATTCAACCACGTACAGTGTGTACTGACCCAAACTGTTTTGTTTTTTGTTTGTTTGTTTTGGGGTTTTTTTCTGTAAAATTCGTCTCTTTTAGCTTTGTGTCTGTGGTTTCTGGTGTGTTCTTCAGCCAGCTTCAAGCAGACAGAAGCAGAACTGCAGTTTTTAGCACTATTGCAAATGTTTCACATTTAGAGAAAGGAGGTTACTGCATGGTGAAGACATAATGTTTAGAGCTCCCCCTGGTGATTGGCTGCAGTAAAACCTTCCTCCTTATTCATTTTAACTGATGGAATATGGCTCAAACTAGAAAATAAAAAAAAAATATATAATTTTTTCCTAAATGTGTGTTATTTTATAGCAGCCACTTCTTACAATGTGTTAACTACAATGTGAGAGAAAGCAATAGAAAAATTAACACAAGAGCAAATGGATTCTCCATGTCCCATGAGTGTCTGCTTTAAACAGACACACTGATCATAGACTGCATAATATATGCAAGTCTCTGTGACGTCACCCACCTGTTTCTGATACAGAATAATAAAGCCTGACATCTTATCTGAGCTAAAGGTGTGTGACAATAAGAAGAAAAGGTGCTGCTCTTGCAGTCTGATCACCTCCCTGCATGCTTTGAATCCACCAGCTTAATATGTCAGCACCCATCAAGGTGGTATTTGGACTTGATATCTCACATCAGAGGAGAAAGAGTCACATTTTGCATATTAATATGCAGCCTTTAAGTGGTCACGGAAAACACTGCCGTGTTTCGCCTCCCCACATAAAATGACAATCTGCTATATTCTTGTTTCTTTAATTTATCAAAAAACAATGTGTTTTATTCTCAGGTATACATACAGCAGGTGTTGCCACACAATAGTATTACACTTCCTGTTTGTTTCCAGTGGTGATACTCAGCATGGCAAACCAAACTATTTAGACATAAAAAAAATTATTTGCAGTAGATCTTCTCGTCTAACATGGTGTGAAGTAGAGCTGGTGTGTGTCCTTTAACGTTGAACCAATCATTTAAAATATATAAATTACGGGTCTATTTTTAGATCATTCTTGCTCAGGTCATACTAGTTCACATTTCAGGACCAAACTGTCTCTAAGAATGATATTTTTTGCCTACCAGCCTAAATTTGGAAGCTTGTTGATGGAGCTGACCTGAGTGGAGTGGATGCCACTAGAGAGAAAGAAGTGAGCATTGATCTGTTTCGCTGTGCTGTGCTGTGTTGGCAACTCCATTTGTGCTTCTCTCTCTGGGCGGTTCAGAGTAATTGCTTGCTCAAGGACTTTTGAGGCCTGATTGCCGTAACCCTCTGAGGCTCCATTTGTGTTTGTCCTAGTTAAACCTTCTGTGATAAGGCAACATACTCGATATGTCTTCGACAGCTCAGAGATGGGAAGACTCTCCTTGTCCACTTTAAATATTAGACATGAGTAGTGTTTGCTATATGCAGACTCTCTTTAATGTCGGATATTTGGTGTTTACATTATTAATATCCCTCTTTAAGGATGTTAGCCTGCCAGCCCATTCAGTGAAACCTGAGTGTATTACTTGAAAGCTTCAATTCTGAATCTAATGTGCACAACGCCCACTCTCTCAGGCTCTGTCCTCTGCTCATCACAGTGCTATTAGAGCCCTGTCAGGGACCAGCGATCTGCAGTGTAATAAAACACTGTCTGTGATCAGCCTTCAGCTCTCTCACTCTGTGCTCGCCTGCAACAAAGTGGTCAACATGCGCTTAAAACAGCATCTGAGCCCAGACTCAGTGATCTACCTGTGTTCTCAAGATACAAACACACACACACACACCTGCTCCTGCATTTGCACACCCATGCACTCAAACACACGTGCATGCTCATGCACACTTGAGCACACTGACGTCCTACATTATTTACGTCCTGTGTATCTGCATGCAAACGGCCCATTTCGAGACAATCTGATCACACAGCGGAGGTTTCGCCCGGTCTGTTCCTTCGCTCGGTGAGAATATCGCCAGGGCGGAATGGAAACTTCATTTTGCAGGGGCTAATATTAGCCTGGGCCTCTGGAAAATTCCTTTTAAATGATCACAAGCTGAGAAAAGGCAAAGAATTTGTTTAGCGTTTTGCTTGACAGTATTCTCTGCATACATGGCAGTTTGTTTCTTTTTATTTTATTTTTTCAGACTGTACAGCACGCAGGAGGGTCCTGGGAACACAGATGTGAAGGGAGAGGGGGCTGAGGGGACTCACGTATATGATAACTGACTGTCTGTCTCTGGATTTTCAAACTTCTTCCGCCAGTTTTCACACTTCAGCATGTGAACTGTCAGCTCCTACATGTCCTGACACAGAAATCAGCATCTCCTCCAGTTTGTGTGTGATTTGTTGTGTTTGACTGCTGTAAAAGAGAACGTGTGTCTTCCTGCCTGTTTGTTCCCTTGTATTCCCTTCACCATCTGACCTACATTTAACCCTCTTTATCACTTTAAGGCCCTAACTTTATAACCTGTGTTTGTGTTTCTGTGTGTGCATGTGTGTTTTTCTAGGAAAATCCCACCTGGCCATAGTTCAGAGGGTGAACAATGAAGGCGAGGGAGACCCTTTCTACGAGGTTCTGGGTATTGTCACCTTGGAGGACGTTATCGAAGAAATCATAAAGTCTGAGATCCTGGACGAGACCGACTTGTACAGTAGGTTCACTTCTCAGGCTCATACTTCTTTAAGACACAGTTTTAAAAGATTAGAGTACAACCCAAGCTATAAACTTATCCAAGCCTAGTGGTTGGGATCTTTTTCTCTGTGACCATTCAAAAAAGTTTACAGGTTTGACATATGCTTCTTCACTATCATGTTACACATTTTATTCGACTTGGAAGGTTGTGCAAATGAGCACTAGTTCCTCTACCCTGCTAACACGTTTTGTTTTATGTAGAGATGTTAAAGTAACGAGAGCTGACATTTGCATCTCAAACTAAATTTGAGTTATTTTATTTTGAGTGGTTTCATTTTCGTAAACATCTATCAACCCTTCATGCCCTACCATACCAAGTTTGCCAGGGCATATCTACATTTTTACATGCCGCAGTTTCATTTTTTTAACATAATTTTTTTTCGATGCATCACTACAACCCTTATATCCCAAACTTTAATAAAATGTCCAGACTTATGTCCAGACCATAGACTGTAAAATAAATGGACGTCATCTCGCTCAGGTCAAACTGAGGTCGCGACAAAAACTGCCCCCCCTGGTGGCTGGCTGCAGTACAGGTCAAAAACTCTGTCTCTCTATTCATTCCAGATGGGCTTTGGTCAAACTTTTAAAAATTGTTATTATTGTAGAAACGTTTCTCACATCCTTTTGCTGTGGTGCTATTTAGATATTACTGGGCTGCATTGTGTTCAAGTCCTCTTTTTTCTGAAAAAAATATTTTTTTTATTAGTTAATAGAGGTTAAACCTTATGTGTAATTTTTCCACATCTGATGAAACTGGGCGCCGCGTTGTGCATGTTGGCTGCCCCACAGTGTTCCTGTTCATGTCCCCCATGTTTATGTCTTTGTGTTTTTATGTTTCATGGACGGTATATAACTGAAATGCAATTTCCCTTGGGATAAATAAAGTACTTCTGATTCTGATTCTGATTAAAAACCGGGTTTCACATCTCATTTAACAATGATAGTCAGCTTCCGTTCTTCTGTAGTTTTTTCAGGAATAATAAAATACATCAGGAAGGAGGGTTAAGAAGAGATTAGACTGTCCAAAGAAAAAATATATATATATTTTTGTCACCCGCTTCTACTCAGATTTTCCCAGAGTCCCTCATAAGTCTTTACTACGCAGACTCTGGCTGCACAATGGCAGCTCCTGTGACAGAGGTGTTTTGGCTTCTAAATTGTATAATGATAATTTTCATTCTATATACAGTCTATGGTCCAGACTAACTAAATAAATTGTTAAAACGTGCAATAAACCATAAAAAAGTGAAATTTTTCACATATTTTTCTGTATCCCTCAAAAATGTGAATGAAAAAAAAACATAATGACGTGTATTCAACATAGGAAGTGATGTGAACAACTTCAGTCTGGATTGTAATGTTTTTGTTTTTTACGTTTTATACTGGATTTCTGCAAACACATTAGCGGAAGGAAACAGTGCTCTGGGACATGTTGAATACGCAATATGAAAGTGTAACTCCCCAGATTTTATATGCTAAAAGAATGATTGATCTATCTTATCTGGTTTCAAATCTACTACCAATTAAAACCTAATCGTAGTGCTATGCTGGGCGCTATAGGGTTAATACTGACCTTTCTGTAGAGGATCAAATTACATCACAAAGTGAAAATGGTTGTATTTATGAACTGAATTTTCAGTGGGGATGTTTTCAATAGTTTTTTCTTGAAGTTAATTGTGTAGTTTCATCAGATGTTGTGTGGCCCCTTTTTTAAGTGAAAAAGCTACAAAAAAAACATCTGCACACTTTGTGCTCACCACTAAACAGCAGATTAACTAAATTAGTAGGCAGTAAACATAGAGGAGCTTTAGCACATTAACATCAGCTGGAACTCAATGCTGCCACATTTGCCATTGAAATTTGTGACCCAAACATAAAGCTGTCAGTGCAATTTTTAAATTGTCATCCAATGACATTTAATTGCCAGTCATCAGCTCTTACTTAGAGATGTTCCTGTCTCCACTCCCTCTCTTTGGAGCCCTAATCTACTTTTTACTGACTCCTCTGAAGGTATGTCTTTTTACAAACTGAGTGCTTATCAGCCAGCTTCCCTGCTGTCAGGGCCTAAACAGACGGCATCATATTAACTTTTACAGATTTGTGTCTTAAAACAGACGAATGCTGTTTCTGGTGACAAAGCTAACAAGATGAGTGAATGAAACTGCTGAGTTGAATGAAAAGTTATGTTGTGCACCTTAAAACAAAAACAATGTGCTGAAGGAGGACAATCAAGATCCATGGGAAACTTACAGAGAATGATATTTTTTATATTTATCAGATGTATTTCCTTTAGATTTATCCTGGTTTCCAGATTTTCTGACCTGAAGAGGTGACAAAATCATACATGAAGCTGCTGAATAATAAGATTCTGCAGGGCGCCTACAGACTACGATGTGCTTTTGTTTCTTTGTAGCCAACTGTGATAATTTGAGTTTAAACTCAACCAGCGGTGAGCCATGTTGGCTGTTTAAGTTCCTTCGTGGCTTTGTATGAACATCAGGAGTGATACACCCACAGCTGACCGCACACTGAACGACAACAGAGTGATTCAGTTTTGATTAGTGCTTTGTTTCTGCGTGTATTCATAATGAAAGCTGTAAATAGCTTTGAAGCGCAAAGATTGATCAATATATCTGGACCTAGAAAATAAGCCCCGTTTGGTTGTTTAATAAACGACGTAGTCACTTTCTACTGTGTGGCTATGATCACCAGAACGTCCTGTATGTCATTTTCTTGTAACAAGAACCCATTAAACGAACAATGAGAACCCCCCCCTGCATGGATTTTGTTGCAAGTACACAAGTACACAAAGTAATTTCAGCCACAACACAAAGCTACCAATTAACTTTAAATAACTTGTTGGCAAATGGTGTGAAAAATGGTACATTTAAAGTGGTTTAAAGAAGAGAGATCATTTCATATTGCCTTAGATCGTATGCTTAATTTCAGTGAATACAGGTTTTGTTCCTTAGTTTATTCTCATTTCTACGTGGGTCTTGTAATCATCATTACCATTATCAGTTCACATATCATCAAATCAATTTATAAACCAAAATGTTTTTTAAACTTCTGACTCATCAGAGTAGCTACTTTCTGCAGATATACTTAACAGCTGGACACACTCCTGGTATTCTTCCTACAGTGGAAATCAAATATGTTTCAGAAGTTCTTCCCAGCTCTGTTCCAGCAGAAGTTCCTCTAAATGTTGGGCATTTGTAGGTTTCTTTTCTTTCACTCTTCTGTCCAGTTCATCTCAATCCAGCTCCATAGGGTTTAAGTCTTCTCTATTTTCACAGTCATTCTGGCAGAGCTTGGTCTTATGGGTACTGCATGGTGGTCGCTGCAGAATATTGTGGGAGCTGTTTTTGGTTCAGGATGCCTCTCACTCTGTACAAGTCACAGACCCTGGGTCAAGCAAAATAGCCCCAGACCATCATGCTTCCTCCTCCATGTTTACATCTGATGTCACACACTGAGGAACCATCCTTTCACCTACTTGATGTACGGCATACAAAAACCCTGAGTGATGAAGTTAAGATCTCAAACTTTGATTCATTAGTCCAGAGCACCATCTTCCCGTCTTCAGTTGTCCATTGGTGGTGTTTCATGGCCCAGGCAAGCCTCTTTTCCTTCTTCTGACTCTGCCTTAGTAATGGATGTCTTTATTTCTGCAGTTTGACCTGTCACACCTGCATCTCAAAGTCTTTGCTTCACAGTAACTGAAACTGCAACTGCGACACTACCACCTCTCTGAAGCTATGAAGCTTGAAGCTGATGTCCTGGGAGACTTTTCCCTGTCAGTGTTTCCAGTCTGAGTTTCTGAGTGTCTTTTGATGCTGAGGGAAACTGACACCTGAACTTTCTTTGACTCCATTTCTCTGGAGTAAAGACCTATTTCTTGAGATGATTTGATACTCTTTCATTATTAATTTAACTTTTCCTGCTCATTTTTAGAGCATTACATGAATTTCTGTGGAACAGTCATGGTCAATAATGAAGGTGTGTTCCAGCTCTACTTTTATACACAGAGATGGTTGGAAGGATTCAAAAAAAGTTGGGACACCTGTAGGAATTGGTAGCACCAACTCCCAAGACTTGCTCATTTTCCATTGCTTCTGAACAGCTTTAAGTTGTTTAAAGGCCTCAGTTTTGGGTAACTTTGGTGTTTTTTCTTCACCTTGCACTTCAACACTCACTTTTGTACCATTTCAAGCTATTCAGTGGACATGAACTGCTTGAATTTCAATAAATGACTGAAAAAACAGTGACCGGTAGCGTCCCTGCTATTGTGGTTCTGAAGCTAAACTTATGGTTTAATACAGTATTTGAAGAAGTGACAGATAAAAAGTTTAAGACTTTAAAGGATTGACTATTCCATGTAAACATTTTAATTTTGAAATGTCTTAAACTGTGAAACTTTTGTTCCAATCTATGAGTATCCTGTACTGTTTCACCTTTAAAGGTTTCAGTTTTGTCTGCAGACATGCATTATGTGCCAGTCTATTCGTTACGCCAATACATATGGCTGTGAGCAATGCTAAGAATGTGGTAAGCTAACATCGTAGCCCCCTATAGTTCTCTTTTAGTTCCGAGAAGAACGCCACAGCCACATTTCCTGAAAAAGAAATAAGCTTTGGGTAACTCAAGTTTAGTCACCCTGTGACCCGGGGGGACTCGGTCTGTGTCTGTTGAGTGGCATGAATCAACTTTTCCCAGTTGCAGAAAAAGTTTGTTTTGAGTTTGTGTCTGACGTTCCACTTTTCATTTTCCCTCCTCAGCTGACAACAAGACGAAGAAGAAAATCACCCATCGGGAAAGGAAGCAGGATTTCTCGGCCTTCAAGCCTACCGACAATGAAATGAAGGTTAAAATATCACCTCAGCTTCTGCTGGCTACCCTGCGTTTCCTAGCAACAGGCAAGTGGGCTGCGTTACTGCTTGACTTCCCCCAGTGTGCCCTCAGCCCCTCACTGCGGGGAGAGTGTGTGTGTATGTGTGTGTTTGGGCTGTTTGTGTGTGCATGTGCCCATGCCGGCTTTGAGTTTTTGGGCAAGTGGGTGTAAGGAGGAGCGAGTATGTGTGTGGAATGAGTATCTGCTGTTTGTGGGTGTGAGGGAATGAGTTGTGTGAGGACTCGCAACAAGTGTGTTGGTGCTCATGCGTGCTCGTGTGTGTGTGTGTGTGTGTTAAGTGGTGGAAGGCCTCTTGGAGTACAGCATGGGATGTCTGTGGAGACTGCAAAAAAAAAAAAAGCAGGCGGCGTCTATTTGCTTGCGTGTCATGCACTGAGGGTTACATGGTGGGATCTGAGCTCACAGCTTTAAAAACACCACCCTGTTTGCTTACACTCGTTCCTCAGTGACATCACGTCCAGCATTTTTGGCCTGTGATCAGGGTTCTCACACAAGTCGACATACTTAGTGTAAAATGTGAAATATTTCACCGGCTTTCCCTCGGGAAATGGATTTCTGAACAGGCTGCAGAATATCAGAGCAGCGCTCGACCTCAGCAGAAAGATTGACTACACCTCGCTGCAGATGGATTTGCTTTAGAACTTTGACCTAGCAGCTAAGTGTTGATTAAGTTCCTCTAAAGGCTATTAGGGAGTTTAGTTCCTGGTGGTGGAGCCAGCTGACACATATCACCGCTGCTGACATGGAAGAGCTGATTGGCCCGTTAGGTGGTTAAAGTAAACCAGTCATGATCTGGATACCTGCGTTACAGAGTTGTAACAAAAGTTTTGGTCATTTCAGTCATAGAGATGCAGTAAGAGCTTAAACTGAAGCTGAAAATAATAATACGTAAATAAAGCAACCATGCGTGGCCCTTTAATGTCTTCTCAATTGTTGGAGGGAAAGTTTGAGTTTTTTTTGAAGTAAAGTTGTATGAAGTCAGCAGTCAGATGCAGAGACAGCCAATAAAAGACATTACTGTAGAAACTACTGAAACTGTAGTGTGATTTCAGTCGTGGCACTTTCTCACTCAAAGTATAATAGATTGCAATAGATTTCAATGCTATAGAACATCATACCCTGTCATTCTCATATATATATAGCATTTTATCATTTCCATGATAGTGTATGTTTTTATTTGATATGTCTTCCATTAACCACAACAACAGCTGTTCTTATGTAGTGCATTGTGTGCTTAGGTATCCACCTTTTTTCCTAGAAGCCAATGAGTATTGACTTCCACCTGCGGTTATTGACTTCTGGTTGCCATAGCCGGCAAGCTAGCTCAAAACAACTTGTGTGAAATCATTAATGCTAGACGGGGCTCAGTGTAAACTATTTTTAAAACATGACTCCATCTCCGATTTTTGTTCATTTTGACACTTTCTTACTTTTAAAGGTCACTTATTAGCAACTATAACAGCTAGGCTAACATCATCAGCTTTGTAGTCTCCATGGCGATGTAAACAGGACGTTCAACCAGATGAGTAAAACCGGCAACAACGATGAACTATGAGTAGTCAGGAAAAAGGCGGATTCAGAGCTGTGTGTAGTAAGTAATAATGTGCCGATGATATAGTGCATCCCTAGCAGTAAGAGATACAGCCTAAGAAGAAGCAACATGTAAACTGAAATGGGTTTATAAATGTAGGACTCATTTATCAGCTTGACTTTTTGGGGCTCGTGGCCCCATCCCCAGGGATAAATAGCTTGTATACTCCAGCTTCTCCAAACAGGCACTGAGCTGACAGTTATTTCCTAAACATAGGACACTTTTTTGTTTGTTTTTTTTGTTTTGGTTTGTTTATTTATTTATTTATTTATTTATTTGGTGAGTCTTCAATTGGTGAGGACAGAGCAGTGGATAGAGCAGGAACAGGGTGATGTGGATCCTGACATGCAGGGAAGAGGCTGCAGGTTGGATTTGAACTCGAGCCATCAGCTTGAGGATGAACCTCATGGGATGCAAAAGCTATCCACCAGGCCATAAAAAGATAAATGTGAAACATGTTACACCTCTGGAAAGTTTTGTATTCTCATGCCAATCGTCGTTCCTTTTTTTGTCTTTGTATATAAGAAGAGTTTCCACTCAGATCTCTCTTGACCACATTAACTGCTTGGCATGGTTAACCTCCTCAGAAATTGTATGAAAAGGCTAGCCCTGACTTTGTGTGCAGATATTAACTAAAAAAATTTGACAGACCCCGGTCAGGCCTGCTGAATGAAATCAGCATACAGAAAAGGAAGTAATGCAGCAGTTTAGCATTAGCAGACATGCATCGTAGTAGCAGTATGGAGCAGTCACAGACAGTTTTGAATTTTAGGATGCAGCTGTCCAAAGGATCTTATGAACCACTGAAGAAAATACAATGAAAATACAATGAACAGCATCAAACTTGTCGTCGTTAAAGCTCTTTTGAAGGTAGAGAATTGACCTCTATGGGCGCAGCAATGGATATAAAAGTCACACATATAGGAGGGCAGTGTACAGTTTGTCTATCTGTGGGATGTTACAGGGTCTAGACCACAAACCTACACCTCAAAAAAAGAATACTAACAATAAAAAAAACTTACATATTTTATAGTGTTCATCGACTTAGCTTATAGAGATTTCTGTAACACATTTAAACTCTTTTTCTTTAAATCAGAAAGTTTACATTTCTTCAGTTCTTCATTAATCATCGGGTTGTGCTTTCATCATGCGGCCCTGTCAGCCGAGATGCCAGAAGTTTACAAAAACATTTAGGCCTAAAAAATGTCAATCATTTGTTATCTTAAAAACGGCCACCCGCCACACCATCAAGATATATTTATACATCTATATTCAGACTCTCAAATATTGACATTGGTGTAAGCCCCAAAATTAATTGTCTGGACTAAAATTTGTGTTTCACATTCCTTACCGTCTGCCTCTCTGTTTCTCTCTACGTTTTCAGAGATCGAGCCTTTCTCACCCGTGCAAATGACAGAAAAGATTCTGCTGCGCTTGTTGAAGCATCCCAACGTCATCCAGGAGCTGAAATATGACGAGAAGAACAAGCGGGCAGCAGAGCACTACCTCTTCCACAGGAACAAGCCTGTGGATTATTTCATCCTCATACTGCAGGTGTGTGGACATGATAAGTTTCAAAGGGGAGGGCATATCTTTTCAAAGTAACGACTCTATACTCGCCATAATCCAACACACTCACATGAAACATTCAAGACTAGGAAACGCTGCTGTTAGTGCTGGTTGGTGGAGAGAGTGTGACTGAGGGATGGAGAAACCTTGATCTTTTTCTGTATCATCAGTTTAAAGCAGGACTTTAACACTTCTTTAACCTCTTGCCTTTAGTGTAAAAAGGTGTGATAGAAGAAGCAAGACACCTCGTCACTGTCCTGGTGTTCCACTGAATGGTGGTCTCGATGGAGACGTGTTACTGATTTGCTCTGGAGCATTGTTTCAACGGGGAAATTTGTTGACATGCTTCTCTTAAACTCTTAAAGGTTTTGTATCATCATAGACTGTTTAGTGGGTTTTTTTAGTCCTCTGACCACTTTGAGCACTTTTGCATTCTAAGTCAAATTCATCCATTCACACTTTATTCATTCTCTGACTGCAGAGGCTGCTGTGTTGAGCTAAGCGATAAATGAGATAACTTGATCTGGAAGCGCAAATTAATACCCTCTGCTATTGATTTGTGCTAAGGTAGCATTTTTCAGCAGAGCGGCACAACATCTCAGAAACAGAGGAAAAAACTCTGTTTTGTGCCTCTGCTGCTACCACGAACATCACCACAATATGAAAGAAAAGTCACGCACCTGGACGGCGATTTAATGCTGATGCTGCTACAAACTCAAGTAGCCAGGTGTAGTGATGGCACGTTTTATTCAAGGGGCAACATCCAGTAGAGAAAAATGAAGCCTATGTGGAAGTGCTTAAAGATGCTGTTCATCGAGAATCCGCCAGAGGCTGGCTGCAGAAAGACTGGAAGTCACGTACACACCAAGCCAAAAAAGGGACTTTATGGCATTAAAAAGCATATTTACAGCCAACGGCATGGGTCTGAAATGCTAATTGTGTTATCGGCACACACACTGTACAGGGGGTGAATTTTTTTCTAACTCTGCAGTTTAGACAATATTAAGATTAGGAGTTTGTCCAATCAGTGGCTCAGCTCAGCTCACATGACTGACGGGCACCCTATAGCTGTTAGAATGGAAGCTCAGAGTCCACGTCATATCCAAGATGGCTTGTCCAATGATTGGCTTCATTTGACTGAAAATCTAAACCTAAAGCAGGAAACATAGAGGTAGGTAAGTGGAAGAGAGGGTCTGACTGAAGGTTCTGCTTTCCAAAATTAAAAACTACTCATAATTGCATGTAGAATAAAATGAAATGAAATGGAATATATCTTTATGTCAATGTCAATGCAGGTAAAATAAAAAAGGGATATGGAAAAACAAGTGACACCCACACACAGAATTCAAACTTTTTGCATGTTCCCTACATATGTAAAATAATTTTACATTAAGTACAGTTATTGCTTGAGGGTAAAAGCTGTTTTTAAGTCTTTTTGTTCTGGTTTTCATTGTTCTGACTCTTCTGCCAGGGGACAGAAAGTCAAACAGGTGATGTCCCTGGTGTTATTGGTCCCTGAGGATATTGTAGGCCCTCTTCAAACACACTCAAAAAAATGAAACATTGACTTTAATTGGATTTATTATGTCAACCAGTTCCATGCAAACATATTAAATTATTATTTTCAACTAATCTAATACATTCACATGAAACCAGTTGACATCAATTTAATTGAAGTCGATTTTTCACTTTTTTGAGTGCAGAAAAATTTTCCTCTGTTTTCCAAATTTCTTTGTTTTAAGACCCCAGAGGTGAGTAAGCCAGAATAAAGACGGTATCATTGCTGCATATGTATTAAGGAAACAGCTATTTGTGAATAAGGGTAGTCTCATTTTCAGCTTTATTTAGTATCTTGGACCTTTTTTTCAGTCTGTTTTGGATACTCATGGTTCAGTCATCAAGCAACTACATTCGGAAATTAGTGCACAAGAAAAATGTCTTTCAAATAGCATCAAATCATAAAACATTAGTGATACCACTTTAAATCAAATAAGTTAATGTTCAGTAACAAACTTTATTACATCCAGTGGTTCATATTTCTCAGCCTCATTAAAAGTCTCAGAGACAAGCTTTTATTTTGTAGAATGTTTGCCTTCCTGTTGTGCTCAGTAACAATGTTCAGTTGAATCGGTTTTTAGAAAAGTGGTTGAGTGCTTGGGTTGGCTCTTGTCTGTCTGGTGACATGTTTATGGACATGTGGCTCAGTCGTTGTGAAAGAGGAGAAATCTTATTGATTTGTCAGATTATATGTGAACGACAACCTGGGACTAAGTACTATAACAGCATTCAATCCTTCTG
Organism: Labroides dimidiatus; assembly: GCA_030710495.1. Taxonomy (NCBI): domain Eukaryota; kingdom Metazoa; phylum Chordata; class Actinopteri; order Labriformes; family Labridae; genus Labroides; species Labroides dimidiatus. Next base: position 31,826,034 of record CM061145.1, read on the forward strand.
ACCTGAGAGGAATGTTAGAGAGAAGTTTCTGTTACACGACTGAAGCAAAATAACCAATGTTCTGTCAGAGCTGCACTGCAAGTCTGTTCCCACAGAGGCATCCTACAAGGGTATGCATGGTATGACTGTACTGCAAGAGAGCTGGATGAAAGAAAGCAGCAGGAGCAAAGATAAGCAGCTCATTAGTTATGCAAATGTTTGGATTGAGAGATAAAAGATTCAGTGTCATTGTAATGATCTACAAAGATCACTGCTTTACTAAGCATAGACATGCTGTATTGCTGTTGTAACTTTAACTTGAGCATGTTTTGTGTTTATATTAATTACTCTCAACTCTCAGTGCTTAAACCCGCTTTAAAGAAGAGTTATAATGATTCATTCAAAAACAGATCAAAACAAAATTTTTCCAACATCAGGTTCACTTTGAAAAACTTTTGCAATGTGTGTCTTTTATTTATCCTCTTTGGTCAGTGAGTGAAAATCAAATCTTTCGAGAAAAAAAAAAAAGTATTGAAATCAATGGACATACATCACTGACAGCGCTGTAGATAAAAATCGATGTCATTTTTCTAACTGACTGACATTCACAACTTGCTGTATTTACCCTGACTGAACAATATTGAATAGCTGTGGCTCAAACTGAGGTCCTCAAAGGACATGTGTGGGGTCACGGCCCCGGAGAGCTGATTGGAGGCTATTAAACAGAGTAGGGATTTTCTAAAAGTAGTAAAAAGAAAAGAAACGAGGGAAAGGGATTTGTTTTAGACGCATGGGCAGATTGAATAAATGTGGTCAAGCAGAAGACATTTGCAAAACTGCTGCATGATCAACAATTTATTTCAGCAGAATTGAGTGCTAGAGTCTGAGAGGATGGACGAAACAAATTTAATGCACATAAAAAGGAAATTAAACTTGTAGTAATTTGTTTAAACCTCTGTATTAAAGATGCAGCACAAAGTGGAAGGTGAGCTTATTTGAGGGTTTTTTTCTCTTTTTCTGTCACAGGGGAGGGTGGAAGTGGAGGCTGGAAAAGAGGGCATGAAATTTGAAGCAGGACCGTTCTCCTTCTACGGGATGATGGCTCTGACAGCCTCACCGGGTAAGAACCCAGTACAACACACCTGATCTCAGAGGTTCATCGAGTTAACTAGAGTGTCTCTTTGACGAGAGATCGTCAAGCAGCAGCTTTGTGAGCATTTGACCATTCATAGCTCACCTTTACAGAGACGATTCATAAAAAGGACTGGGCACCAGGTGACCAAAAGTGCAAATTCTAGATCATATCAAGAGTGTCTTGATGAAAAGCTTTCATTAAACATGTTAGATATTTATTAAAATGATCATTTGAAGGCCATCATGGCTGCCTCGCAGTGACATCATATGAAAGCTTCTCTGTCTGATCTGCCCAGCTCTCTCAGTTCATTCATAAACTTCAGTACTATTCTCAGCCCTTCACCTCTTTCTCTCACATGGGTGGTGGGATCTGAGAGACACCTACTGGTGAGAAAGCAGAAGGCCTTTCCTGAGATTTAAGTGAGCATTCAGCAGAATTGAGTTTATTTCATAAGATCTATCATGGCTCATTGGGTTGTCAGAATACATCCTCAGCTGCTCAGGAGAAGAGAGTATGAATGTTCATTATTTGTGCTTGTTATTAAAAAAAACAAACTTTTTCTTCTTCCTTTTTCTTTTGTCCCTTGCTGTTTCCCATCTCTTCCCACAGTGCCTCTGTCCCTGTCTCGCACATTTGTGGTCAGCAGGGCTGAATCGTTAGCAGGATCTCCAGGTACAGTGGGCCTTTCTCTCTGTGAATTGATTGCTGTGTAATTTCCACATGTAAAGGTTGAGCGTGAAGAGAAGGGCGGAAGATTCCCTGTGTGTTTAAAAGTTTGTTTTCATGTGTTCAATGAAAGTGAAAAAAAAAACAAAAACAAAGAGAAGAATAAAGAACTTGGATTTAGACTTAACACCCTCATCCCTTGAGCCATTAGTCAAGTCGCTGAATGGTGCTGTACACTGGAGGCCCCAAAGTGGACCCAAGCTCCGCCCCGCTCGCCCCTAACCTCTGACCCTCTCACTACATAAACAAGACCTACAGCTACAGCCCCCTGCTGGACAACCACTGAGCACACACACATGAAGACACGCATGTACACTAACGTTCACATGAGCAGGCACATGTGCACGGAGCGTTTACACTCTATGCATAACTAACTACTCTCAAAACAAGGCTCTTTGTGTGAGTGTTTGTGAATTAGTGTGTCACACTACGTGCTGTTTCATGAATTCACTGATGTTTTTAAAAATGAAGTTTAACACAAACGCTCGCTTTAGCCAGTGAGCTACAGCGCACCTCTCCAACACGTTTCACCGTCACAGTGTGTGTCTGCGTATATGTTAACGCATTATGTGCGAATTCTTGACACTGCGCTTTTTGTATTGAAGTGGCCCCTGCGGCCCCTGGAAACTAGAGTACTTACCCACAAAAGTTCACATGCCAGGTCTTTGGCCAACTGTGTTTGGTCTGCACAAACACACACAAGCAGACACACACACAAACACACACATATTCCTACATGGGATTACATACATTCCAGTCGGTGCAGTAGCATTAGCGTTTGCCAAGCCGTTTCCACTTTGTTGTGTGTGATTTTCACTAGGCTCCTTTAAGAAGTGGAAAACATAATCTGTCTTTAATTAAAAATCAAAAATAAGAACAAGTCTTCCATGTGGTTGTACACAGAAGGCAGCAGCATCACTGGAAACCACTGACCAAATACCTGGTGTGTGTGAAAGTCCACTCACCTGTGACTTTAAAAGATATTAGAATTCCACACATCACAGCAAGCATCGGCGCTCATTTCAGCCACATGTCCATAAACATGTCCCCAGCACACACACGGTCCTAAGCACTGCTGAAGCCGTGTCACAGCTCAGTAGTTTGGAAGAAAACTGCATCAGAACAGAAACAACACAAAAGCAACACGTTTTTGTGACGCTGAAGAAATTTACAAAAACTTTTCTCGACAGTAGAGTGCACTTAAAATCACACTGGTTCCCTCTTAGAAAGCGCTCACCAGCCAGCTGAACACTTCAACCTTTCCTTCCGCATAGAAAAGTGAATCACTCAAATCAGAGTCACTTCTCATATAAATTATCTGATAGCGCCACATTCCCATAAAACACCAACAGGGAACTCATTTAGTTTTTTCTTTATGCATTTTAGTAATTCTCACTGATGTTTTTGGAGCCATCTTTGATCAAAACAGTGAGCGTGTGAAGTAAGAGTTGTTAACTTTTCTCATTTTCTTGTTTCTCATCGCCTCCTTCCAGAAAATAAATCCCCCCCTCGTCCGTTTGGACTCAACCACTCAGACTCTCTGAACAGGAGCGACAGAATAGATGCGATCACTCCGACTCTTGGCAGCAGCAACAACCAGCTCAACTCTTTCCTGCAGATCTACGTACCTGACTACTCAGTCAGAGCGCGCTCAGACCTGCAGTTTATAAAGGTGAGAAGAATAAGGGACACCTTTGATTCAGGGTGTCTTTACTCAGAAAATAACACATTGGAGAGAGGTATTTGATGCAAATGAAGAGCTGTGGGCGCTAAGTTAGCTAGTGCATCAACTAAAGCTTATAAAGGGGGACTGGAGAGTGTGTAAAAGCTGATTCTTTGATGTTTAAATTAAGTCTTAGGCCCTGTTTACATGATGTTTTACTTGAAAACGCTAACAACTCAGTGAAAACTGAGTTGGTTACAAAACTTTTGGTAACCCTCCACTGAAGTAGAGGTGGGCTGATCATCTGGTGTATATATTGAATGTGTCTTATCTGAGAGCAGAAGTGCAGCAACAGATGCACATTTTGTTGAAAGACAGTCAGCAGATTCAACAGCAAAAGCACAACAAGGTAGTCCGCCATTGTTACTGATGTTCTTGTCAGGTTTGCACATGGAAATGAAAAGTTCCCACAATGAAAGTATAATGCACAAAGCAGAGTGTGATGTCAGCGTTTCCACTGAAAACTCCAGCTTGCTGTTTACACGGCAACGGTGGCTGTGGCGTTTTAGAGAAATTCCACTCTGGAGGCCGTTTTCAAAAATTCCGGTTTTAGGTCGACTGAAACACTGTTTCGGTGTAAACAAGAGGCCGAGATGCAACAATACCTTTGCGTTTCATCCTAAAACTGTTGTCGTGTAAACGGGGCCTTAAGTGCCAGACCAGCTCTTCACCTTTGCAGGGCTCCTCAGGGTGTCACAGGGCTGGGTTTTGTGGACTATGAGAGCAAACAATGTGTGAAGAAAGGAGTCCTGATAGGGGCCTCTCCAAACCAATTTTCTTCATTAACTGGAGTGAGAGCTGTCTCTAACAGGTTTTCCCCTTTAATTGATTGCTGCCTGATGTTCTTCACATCAAGGCTTACTTAGGTCCCTTCGTTTTAAGCCATAGCCTGTGTTGGGTGCCTGTCTAGACTCTCATGTTGATGTGGTTTTATCCTCAGGAGGTCAAGCTTGCTTACATCACTGTGTCGTGTTCTTGGGTGATCTTTAAAGCACTTGGGTGACCTGCCTCTTACATTTGTAGCGTTCAGTTACACATTGACAGGGATCTTTGTTGAATGATGTTCTTACCCTTCTCTTCTTCTTCCTGTTGTTAGTTTCTGTGCTCTCTGCAGTCCTCCCAGGAGCCTCTTTAGGTCAGCCAGTAGGAGGCTGGGTCCATTTCTTTCCCCCTCAAGGCTTTACTCCACTGGTTTTCCTCAGGATCTCTTTTCTCTCCTTCATAAGGCCCCACGTTTCATGTTGACCACTGAACTCCTTTGTTTTCTTCTTCCCTGATCCTTGAATTCCAAATATTTCTGCCCCACGGCCATAGATCTGGTCACAACATCCTCCTTGTACAAAACCTTGCTCAGGCCTGAATTGATGATTGTCCATCCTGCTGGACTTAAACCACCAAAATTTTGTAAAAAAACAGCTCCAGGTTGCAGTCCTCTAGGAAACTGGGGTGCAGATGCTTCTCTGACACTGGACTGTGTCCTGTGACTGAGCCTCACTGCAGTAACCTTGCTTTTCTCTGAGGCCACAATGATCAACGTGAGACCTTACCCCCTAGGTCTTAGTGTATTCTTTACCATTTGGTCATCTGTGAACATGTTTTATCCAGTTATCTCATTCGTCCAAACTGTCATTTTAACTCCCCACAGTAACCTGCTATTCATCCGGGCTGTTCACAGGATCTCAGCTAGTGAGCACTGGCGTTAGTTACTGCAAAAAAGAACCACAAACTCATGGAGCTACATTACTTTATAATCCGTGAGAGTGTTTTATACCTCTTCTGCTGCTATCCCCTGGTCTCTGGTGTGTATTCACCAACAACACATCTCACCGTGCATAGTGTCCACCTCCAGTGCCGCCAATCAAACTGAGCAACGTAAGGTCACTGCACATCAAAATGGAGCAGCAGACACATTCATGAATACAGAAACTACAACATCTGGGTGTTTCCTGAATGATGGCCCAATCAGGACAGACTGGATTCTAGACTAGATAGATAGAGTACAGCCTCTTCAGAGAAGGACAGAGGTGTTGGTGTCTGTGTCTATGTCAGTCATGATCGGTGCAAACTAGGCTTGAAAGATTTTGGAAAATAATGTAATTGCGATTTTGTTTTTTACCAATATTGTGATTTAGCATGCCATTTTTTTAATTTTATTTTATTTATTGATTTATTTATTTATTTTTTTTGGGGGGGGGGTCATTTGTCCTCTGCATTATTCACTTATCACCAGCAATAAATCCTTCTATAGTATGACCAACACGACAAAGGATCCTGTCAACATATAAACAATTCTTTCCTTGGTGTTCGGGGTTTTAGCCATACAGTTGTCATAAATGGCCTTGTGGTGCTTTCTTATATGCTGGAACAGGTTTGCAGTGTTTCCCCTTGTAGCTCAGGTAGCCAGGCAGGTTTTCCACAACACCTTATGCTGTTCTGCATCTTCTTTCCTAAATCCAAAATAGGTCCAGACAACCGATATGCTATTCCTCTTTGACACCAAAGTCGTCTCCTCTGTGTCCTCTCTTGGTTCTTCTGCTGAGGCCATTTTTAAAGATGTCAACAACAACATAACAAATCAAAACTTAGCATGGTTGAAGTTGTTTTTTTCATCCCCCACTTGTCTCGTTCTTCTTCAGAGATTTTTAGCCACTGGAAAACCAGCTGAAAGGTGCATTACCACCACCTACTGCATGCATGTCAGCTAAAGTTGTGTTTGATTACATGAACGTTGTTGTTTTTTTAATCGCAGCCTTTTGCATTCTATTACATTGCGATGTCGGTTAAATTTGATTAATTGTTCAGCCCTACTCCTGACCCAGCTTTAGAACTGCCAGGCCTCTTGGTGAGAGCATTTTACCTCCTCAAGCGAGTTTGGGCAAGTTTTTTATCTACACTGTGTATGTCTCCTTTTATGGGAATAACTCCGGAGCTGCAAATAATTAGTCAGAATGTGTCCAATCACAGCTCCAGCTCACTCCTGAGGCTACTGTTTTTGGGTAAAGGACGTAGACAGTTGGTGAAGCCGATAAATGTCAAGTGGCGTAACCAATGTTTCTCATAAAAATCTGATATTGAGGTAAAAAACTTACCCTGAATATGATTTTAGTAGTCACTTACACTGTAAAAATTAAATTTAAATGATTTTAAAACAAAAAAATAGAGAGAATACGTTGATGTCTACGATATATGGACTATTATATTCATAACAAATAACTTATTTCATCAGAATATTTGCATAACTTCTAGGAAGGTGAATTATTTAATACATGTCAGGCTCTTGTGGTTACACCATTTGACAATTCAATGGGACTGATTCTTTAATTGGTTGAAATGTCATAAAATACTTTGACACCAACAGAATTGCAAACTACACATTTACACAAACATCTTGTATGTTGTTTTAACAAGTTAAAAGATTTTTGACATAATACCAACTCTTATTTGTCACTTTGACTGTTGCAGACTGGAGTAGACGATTTGTTTTATCTCTTTAAAGTTTCAGAAGTGTTTGTATTGGTCTTCTCTGCTGTGACATTTGACCTCATCAACTTCAACTTTATTTATAAAGAAATTACAACAATGTTGGCCAAAGTGCTATACACAATCCTAAACCATGTTTCTCTAATCTTTCTTGTCCAGGTAACGAGACAACAATACCAGAATGCAGTAATGGCGTCACGTATGGACAAAACGCCACAGTCAACAGACAGTGAGTTCACTAAAATCGAGCTCACGCTGACGGAGCTCCATGACGCAGTGGAGCCTCCAACTGTTGTCTCGTCCACAGCCAGCACCACGAGCACCACTCCTGCCGTGTCAGTAGTCGTGGCCAACGAGACGTCTCACCTGCTCAACCAGCAGCAGAACTGTGTGGGCCTCAACAGGAGCAACCACAGCACCCACAACGAGGGACCCATCTAGCCCCCGCTGAGCCTGGTGGAGACCCAAACCCTCCACCTTGTCTCATGGACACACACACGGAGCAGTGGCGAAGATGGAGATGAGGGAAAGTGGGGAAGCGGAGGCAGGTGGAGTGAAGGTTCCACTCCAACCAGTAGTCCCCAGCCAGTCAGTGACACCCTTTCATGGAGGGGCAGTGGGGAGAACGGGTGCTGCGACACCCTGGAATCCCCCACCCGAACACTGTCAGAATCCCTGCTGTACTACACGCTCTTACAGAGGGTGCACTTGGACAGTTCCTGTGACTGAGCTTCCTTTTTGGGACAATCAGACACTTTTTATGTGGTGACTTGGACTCGAGGATGACAGGGTGCATGCAAGCCCAGTCCCTTTGCTCTACATACACAAACAGCTACACACACTCACATAATAACACACCTGCAGACGTTTCCTCTTCAGGCCAAAGACATTGGTCCCCCCTCCCCCTTCTTAGACTGGACACAGATCATTTGATGGACACGAATACACTAAAGAAGAAAACAGTCACATCCCCAAACACACACACACACACACACACAAATTCAACTCCCCACCTGTCCATCTTTCAGGGAGGCTCAGTCGACTGTTGATCCCATCAGCAAAGACTCAAACCCAAACAAGCAGAGAGCGACGGTTGGTCAAAGACTGCACCAAAAACCACTTTGAAATAACTCCTTAAACCACGAACCAAGAATGTTTTTCTGTATTTATTTATTTTATAATGTTGTATGTATATATGTATGCGAGGAGATATGATATAAAAATAAACTGGCATACAAGCATGCACGAGCATGTACGCAAAGGTGTGCATAGGGCACACGTGTCATATCACAAAGGACATGCTTCATATTTGGAGACGAACATCCATTCATGTAAATGAGGAGGGGAGGGTCTTTTTCAGATACAGTATGTATATTACAGATCTTGTTATTTTTACTATTATCCTAAATCAGGCTTATGGTACTCTATCTTTTTCACCTTTAAAAAAAATCACAATATTGCCTTTAAGAGAAATCATATAATTAATTATTTTAACAAAGTGCAATGAAAGAATTTATTTAAGAGATGATTATGAATAAGAGAAATTACTGTATTGTTAATTGACAGATATATTTGTATGTATATGTATATTTGTTTTAAAAATTGCTGAACAGCAGCCATCTACTAGCAAAATTGTCCCTAGACAGTTAGTTTCTGTCTCTCGTTTTGTCTTTTTCTTTGTCTTTTCTATGTTTTTGCATTCTTTGACCTCAAACAAATGTCTAATATTGTTCATATGGGAATCATGATGCCTGGACATCAAAAAAGCGAGGGAGGGGGAGGTTTGAGTGGTGAAAGTGCCAACACACCACCTACGCATGGGTAGGTTATATGTCCTGCTTTTTTTTGTTTTGTTTTTTTCAATTTTACACGTAATCAAACTTGATAATTGCACAGTATTAATGACCTCATCTAACATGTTGAGCATCATCAACGTCACAAAAAGTAACCTCGACATTAAACATGTCCATGAATGATACACGGCTACGCTTCCCCACTGTTTATCTGTGTGAATGACGGATTTTATCTCATTTTTGTACTACTTTTTTTTTTTTTTTTAATTCCATGTGCTGTACTTGCATGTTCCAAAAGTCACCACACTTAACCTGATTTTGCTCCCACAAAATATAGTTCATATTCTATGCTTAATAATTCTGTAGTCAATTTCAATTCAACTTGTCCTCATATGTCGGCTGCTGCTGTAGAGATAAGATATTGATTTATATTAGGCATATACAAATACCGTAGTTCTAACATTTATAGTTTTTACAATTTTAAGGAAAAAAAACTGTGACATTTTGAAAAAAACTAATTCTTATTCCTGCTGAGAAGTGGAGGAGAAGATTGACACAACTTTCACTGTATTACACTGAATAGGGTTTGCACTGACGTCACGATTTGGGTAGTTACCCGGATGCGCGCCGTATTGGGGGTACGAGGATGTAAACATTGAACGGACAGAGATAGAAGTGCACTGTAACAGATGGTTTAAAGATGTCTCATCCACCAACAAGAAAAAAAAAAGAATAATTTTGAAAAATTACGCCTAACAGGCAGAAGAGACCTATATGAGGAGTTAGCATCTTTATCATCATCTACCCAAATGTTTAAAAACATACTGTTTTTTTCATTGATGTTACTACTGTATTTTTCATGGGGGAGGGGGGCCACGGAATAAATGATGTTCTCTTGGGAGGGGCTCACTTTCCAGCACTTTAAAAATGCCCCCTGAAGGACACAGAGTTTTACTTAAGTACTACTTATTTGTGTGACTCATCTCTCAAAGTAACATTCTTTTATAATATATCAACTTTTACTAAAGTTAAAGATTTAAGATGCTAAGGATAGAGATTATGACCTACCTGACAAGAAATGATGTGAACAGACTTGAACGTTGAACAGATTGTTGCTTTGGGAATCCTAGTGGAGTTTAGCTAGCCACAATCCCCTCGTTCTTCTGACAATTGTTTGCACTCCTCCCCGCGAGTTGCGATAATTTTTGGTCGTCTTAAGTATTTGAGATGTTTACCTTGGTCTGACAGAGAGTGCAGCTATGAACATGGCAATAATTTACCATTTTGTGCGACAATAATCCCATATATCCCGAGCTCAATTCCGTTCTGTTGTGACAGTGCCTCCGACATGGCCGAGCTCGAGTTCATGACGTCACGTGAAAAACGCTACACAAAGTTACAGCTAGCAGCTCGTGGGCTTAGCCTAGCATGGTGACGAGAAACAGACAGCTATCTAGCTAGCAGCTATTTCCAAAGTTCGTTAAAAACCTTAAAATCTCATTCACTCATTCATAAACAGCCTCTCCACAACAGACTTTGCATATTCACTCTTAACGAGCTGCATGGTTCACTGAACCTTTTGATTTCATAAATCAAAAGCTGATTTTTTAAAGCATCATCTCCCCTCGTTAGGGATTATTATTGGGGAAATTATTGTGACTTTCTGTGTGGCTGGAGTGCCTTAACTTTAAACTTTTTTCGTTGTTGTTTTTTTAAGTATCCCGTTTTGTTTTATCTGAAGCAAAGCTCGGCTAACAGCTCATTACTTTATTCTTATATTAAGTACAAAGATGAGAGTGGCATCACTCCTCTCCAGACGAGAGCAAAAACATTTTTTCTTCAAAATGTATCAAAAAAAGTCTTTTTTTTTTTTTCTTCAGCTCCTTCTTTGTTACCTCATTTAGACAGAAATAGTTCTGAGAAGCTGTATATGTGCTTGAGTCATTGACAAAAGTTAACTTCAAATACTTCAGGACATAGAGATAGCATGACTCTGATTCATCATCCAGGCCTGTACTTTAAAATTGTACGTACTGTATTCAAGCAGGTGTCTTTACAGGCTGCAAAGCTCAATCCTTTTGTATTAACACGTAGGCGCAGTCTTTGACCACTGGAGGTCGCTGTTTGCATATGAAAACTAACATTAAACAGTCTAAAAACACAACACACTAACAGCCCCTCTAACTCTCATTAGAAAGACGCCCGGGTTGTGTAACCAGACACAGATGATGATCGCATTGTTTGCATCTGTTTGCTGTGGTTGCATTGTTTACTTGAAGTTGCTCCTGCAGTTTGCCTTCTCTGCACAGCTCGGCAGGAACAATCACCCCAGAGATGACGCAACGAGTGAAGATCAGACTGTTGAACTGTGACTGTGACATTCAGACTCTGATTTGCTTTGCAAGGAGCCAGAGGATATACCAGTGCCTGACAAGAAGCGTGGTGACATTTCAAAGGTTCAAATGTAAAACAGGAAACATGGAGGAATGCATCAGCTGAGACCGTTATCCAACATTCCTTCGTACGCTACTTAAATAAGTTTGTTGTCGTGTTGTCCCTGCACGGTTGTGTCCTCATCTGGGCACATTTCCTCTCCATTAGGCTCTGTGAATTCAGCCTTTTTTATGGTCCTTTGTCAATGTCAGTGCTGCTACTCTAACCGTGTGCTGTCCATAATGCTTCCTCTACCTGAAGACGACATCATTCCCATTGCCTCCACCAGCTGGTGGTTTAATAAAAAAGTGAATGATTAACAGACTCATAAATGTGACTTCATGTTCCCTAAACTTTCTTCTTCTTCTTTGTGTTTTCATTGTCATTTGATAAGCAGTAAAATAAGCGACTCAAATCTAGTTTGCACACTTTTTTGTGACCCCTTTCAGAATAGTTGGACTACAGTTCAGAAATAATACAATCTTACTGAAACGTATCCTATGTTGAGTCTGTAAGCTATTTCATACATCCTTTGTAGCTCAGTGACAGTTCACAGCAACACTTATTTGATGTGATGTCACAATTAGCTTAGTTTTTCATTAATTCCAACTTATTTCTCTTTTCGTCAGACTCTTTTATACTTTTGATGCCGTTATTTTTTATTTATGATGGCTGCAGTCTTTAACAGTTGTCTCATTGTGTCCTTTTGGCTGCTGTTTAGCTTTGAGCAAAGATGCAGCAAAGCCTGAACAGAGCCACCCTTCTCTACTTGGTTTCATCATCATCTTGATTCTGAGAATTCTGTCTTCTGTCAGTTTTTCTCAGAATTATAGAATCGAAAACTCGGGTTGTTATTTCATGCAAGTCAGCCTCATCTCAGTCTTACAGTCTCTGAGCCTGTGGAGTGTTTTTTTTTTCTTTTTCTTCTTTCTTTCTTTTTTTGTTCAAGGCACACATTTAATGAATAATGCAGAAAAACTAGTCCACACATTTTTTTTAACTTCTAGATTGAGTTATTACCATTTCATGCTCCCTAAGTTTCTCTTCCTTTGCTATAAACGTTTCCTCTTTCATATAAAACTTAAATGAATTTATGTGAAGTGAGTCACAAGTCATTACTAGAATTCAGATCTGAGTGGTCCTGGAGGCAGACATCCTCTAAACTTTTAAGAGAGGACCTGAAACTTTCCCTTTTGTTAAAGCTAATGGTTTGGGCTAGCTCAGGCGTGCCTTGAAACAGCCTCTGGATATACTGCTGCGACGGGCTCAGACTTTGAGGGGCCTTGATGTAAGAGCTTCCACCTCCTCCTCTCTATCTGTTCTTCATCTGATGGAGTAATAGTATAGTGAGTACTTTTTTTTCCAACTTTTTCACATTGTAAAAAAAAAAAAGTGCTTTAAGTTTTATCTAAAGTTTCCTTTTTCTTGATTTCCTAGTTTTTCTGATGAAGACGACAACCAAATGAGCGCCACGTTAAATTCCCACAGAGTGACCTCTGTCTGATAATCCAAACACCACAGTTAGATAAAAAAAAAAAAAGACTCACAAGACAATTATGAAAAACTATCTTTATTCTACATTTTCATGTAATTTACCTCAATGTACAGTATGTTGGATAGTTTCTGGAAACAAACAAAACGAAACACTGTCAAGAGAACACGTATCGAAATGCATAAAACAAAAGATAGTCGCGGTTTAGAAAATGAAAGGTGACTGTTTGGCACCTCAATGTGAATGCATTGTGGGCATCACAACCATAGATAAAAATCCTCATTATGTTTTAAACCTGTTTGCCAGGTTTTAGTAAGCTGAACGTCTAAACAAGCCCTCTATGGTACAGTATAAAAGTTTTAAAAAAAAGAGAGAAAAAAGTTATCTGGAAAGAAATGATAAGAAAAAGGAAATGGAAATGTCTATATACAGTTCTGTAAACCAGGACCTTTAAAAACACTAGCTTAGAAAAATAAAAATAAACCCATGGTGTTATTAACAGATGACTCATTTGTTATGTTATTTAACATGCTATTCACTCTTCCCTTCATTTAAAGTCTTTTTTTTTGTTGTTGTTGTTTAACAGGTTAGAAATCTCCCCTTTTTTTAACTACGATAAAAGTCAAAGTAGAGAAAATTCAACTTTCCTCAAAGAAGCACTCCACACAGAGGTTTAACTAATGCTACCAGAACCGCTGCGGTAGATTGAATATGCTTTTTTTCCCCTCACATGCATATGTAAATTATGCAAATAAAGACAGAGGACTATTTCCTAGACATATCATATGCAGCTGCCTCATGTAGCATATCCAGTTATTCTGTGTTTAAAGGAATAAAAATAAAAATGACAATACAAATATTTAATCCGTAAGAAAGAATAAAAGACAGGAAAATTCTGTTGTATGTTTCTAAAGTCCTACGAGGGTTCATCCACTGATTCACCATTTAAAGTTGCATTTACACACATTCATCTTCCCAAAGCACTTCAAACTAAACAACAACTAAAAAAAAAAAGGAAAAAGCAGATGACACGATCCTTCCCTTTAGTGGCCCAAGTCAACAGGCCAATCCAACACTTACAGATCTGACGTGACGCGACAAGAGCTCATGATAAGTAAAGTGGAAAAGTGAACAGACGGGATGAACTGGATGATCAAAAGCAATAAAAGATTAAAGCAGAATTTTTGAAATTGAGCCAGTTTGTCTTTGGGTGGGGCAGGTACATTTGAACACACCTGTTTAATTTACGCGTCTGTTATCAGCTTCATGGTATTGATGATGAGTTCCAAGTCCATAAAAGGTTTCAACCTTTTTTTTCTTGCAAGTTTCATCCTGTGTTTATAGCAATTTGGTTTTAAACGTGTGAAGCTCTGCTGGAAAATATCCATATCACATCTTTCTTTTTGCAGGTCCAAAAAGAAAGATTATGTTTCTTTTTTTTTTCTTTTTTTTTTTAATATATTTTGATCTTTTATTTTTTAAAATAACTCGGTTTTCCTGTGGGTATTTTAGTAATATCAAACCACCATAAAAACAGTCCTGGTGACATATCTTTCCATGTGTTAAAACAAATTAAGTTGATTTTTTTTTGCAGATGTAAAGGATATAAGGTAGATCTGCATGTTATATGTTTCATGACATTTTAAAGGCCTTTAGATTGAGAAGCTTGTCTTTTGTTGACAAAAAAAAATTACATTTGCCAAGTGAAGTGCTTAAAATATGAGTTTTAAAATCCAGTTTGAAACTAAAGAAAAAGCTAGAACTAACTCTGCCATGAAACGATCACTTCACAGCGTTCATTGTCCCAAAACGAGAATACTGTGCACAGTTAAGCTTCACTCTTTCTGCCAGCATGTCATCAGAAGATTGTGATGCCTGACAAAACAAAACAAAACAAACAAACAGAAAGGCCCAAACCAGAGAGATGAACAAACCAAGTGAATCACAGTTTGGATCTAGGTAAAAACTACAGTTACCTTTATAGTGGGCCTCACATCCTTGCATACCAAGACCACTTTCATGCTCAAAATGGTAAAACCTACCCTCTACTGTCCACTGCCCTCACCTAAGATAAACCCCACAGACATGGTTAAATGCAAAATTCAAGCTTCCTCTTCCTTCACAGCCAAATGGAGGAAATACTGCGCGTGACTGCAGTGGCTTTAAACTGTTAGTCTGAATGTTTCACAGTAACACTGCTTTAGCTCGTCTATCAGGATCCATCTCTCAGGATACATCACAGATACACAACTCTGTCCTCTTAGCTGATTAGTTACAAAAAAACAACCATTAGTTTAGGAGCTGCTCGTTTAGACCAACATGTTCTCTCAAACATGTCTTCATACGAGCATCAGATTAGTGATCTGTTTAACGCCGGCTTGTGCTTTAGTGCTTCTGTGCTTCACTTGCGTACAATGAATCCTTAGCTTACCGTCACACAGGATGCAGGAGTCTGAGTGAGTACACACACGCAGACACACACAATCCTCAACACAAGATAGAACAAAGTACCCCTCAAAAACTAAAAAAAAAGTCCCCAGAAATCAAACCTAACAAATGATCGACTGAATGTTGTTCCCATGTTGCATAAAATTGTCAGTTTTAATCCCACATGTGATTTTTTTTCTTGTTAAACTATAAGCGTAGAGTTTGTCTGTGATCATAATGTTCATACTGTCAGAGAGGCTGCTCTGACAGGCTTTAGATTACAGTTTACTGACCATGTCTGATGTGCAAATATGACTACAGCGATTCACCAGCAGGTCCTAAAAGTCAGCTTATGAAAAACGAGAAGTGTGATTTTCCGTGTGTCTGATGGGGAAATGACACAGACATGTAATTAAAGTTCATTTAAAAGAATCAAGTGATTTGTTTTGATATTTAAGTCAGGAGGAGTCGAGTTTTAGAGGAACAAACATGCAAACAGTCTTCTGACAGTCATGTGATCTGTCCAACTGGTCCTCTTTACTTCCTCAACAATCGTGTGTGTGTGCGTGTCTGTGTGTGTGCATGTGTACATAGTATTGATTTAATGTTATATATGCAAACACACACACACACACACACACACACACACACACACACACACTGGAAATGATTTTCCTCCCTGCTTCACACTCAGAGAGAGAAAAACCCAACTCTACTGGAAAGGCAGGAACAGCAACTTGGCTGTCCTCTTTGAGGTCAGCTCATTACTCCTCCTCCTCCTCCTCCTCCTCTTCTTCTTCTTCTTCTTCTTCCTCCTCTTCGTCATCGTCCTCATCGTGGCAGTGAGTGATCTCCTGTGGAGTCTGGGGGAACAGGTTTGGAGGTTTGATCTCACTGAAGGAGCGGGTCAGCTGGTTGCGTTTACAGTCCAGGTCCTTGCAGTCACTGCAGTGAGTGCGGTTGCGAGTGGCGAGTGGAGACTCCAAGTCGGTGTCAACGTGGGCGTGTTCCACTGTCGACTCGTGGGGCATCTAAGAATGAGGAGGGACAATAATGGAGGACTTTGTTTTGTTTTGAGTCTACCTTCAATTTAACCAACCGGTTTTGGCATGGTGATGTCATCAAGGCAGAAAAGATGTACTGTTCCTCATTCCTGACAGACGTGACCACAGCAGATACATAAAGTCTTTGGTACTAAAGACCCCCCCTCCCTCAGTCCCAGATTAAACATCCCATCACCATTCTTATCTTTGAAGGGGACTTCAACTGTTTACGACTGCAAACCCAAAATATCGTTGGCACAGTGGACAACGAAATAGTCTTAAGATCCAAATCCGTCAAAAGAAAAACGCAGACGTGTACACTCACCAAAACATGTGCGGCTCTGAAGAGGTAGCTGAAGGGGTAGTACAGCAGGTTGATAAAGGACGCCGCGTATAAGTCGGCGTAGCGCATCACTTGAGAGGCGAACAGGGTCTGTCTGGAGCCACTGCGGAAAAGGCTTCCCATCATGCCATAGCACATGTCCATGTCGTGTGTCACTTTCTACAGAGTCATAGAGGAGGAGAGAAGAAGTCATCGACGATCAACCCAAACATTTTCTGTCCTGGGGCCCGACCGATATATCGATTTATCGGCCGGCCGATTATAGGCCTTTTTTTTTTTTTAAATAATCACAATCTGCAGTTCTGCCGATAATTGGCCGATTACTGGTCGATTATAACCCCTTTTTTTTGCTTCTCTACATGTTTTTATACTTGAAATTTTCTCTCTGTTGTAAAATTAAACAAATACTGAAGGAAAAAGTGTTATAAACAGTAAAATGTTCTGCCTATAATTCATATCTTTGTTTTTGTCTGCACTAAGGGACTGAAAAATAAGTTATTTTATTCATTATACATTTTTAAATTTAATCGGCCGATTAATCGGTTATCAGGTTTTTTTTTTTCAGCCAAATATTGGAATCGGCCTAAAAAAAAAAAAAAAAAATATATATATATATATATATATATATATATATATATATATATATATATATATATATATATATATATATATATATATAATCCATATCAGTTACTACTTACTTAATAGTGAAATGTTTTGATGAGGGGCGATGGTGTTTGTTTTTTCTCAAAGAGGAGAGCCGAATAAGTGCTTATGACTGAAATGTATCGACACATGGTAAACGTGGCCTTGATAACCTGTTGAGAGTGTGTAGGAGATAATGTCTGTACCTTGACTCTTCTCTGAATGGTGCTGATGTCCGGCCTCTCGTTGCTGCTGCTGTCCAGATGTCTGAGGAAAGACAAGGAGGAAGACACCGGGGGTGGTGGAGAGGAGGGAGCTCATATTAGTCTGCTGAAAGGTAATGTGTCAAAGACGTTGTGCAACAGTCACGTCAGGCTATAAATAAAGTCAGCGAGCAGCGTTATCAGGCTGCCCGTAAGAGCTGGCCCTTTAGACTTTACCCTGTTGACCCTGTTTGTCTTTCTCAAACACATGCTCATGTGCATGCAAACAGACAGCTGTTACTGGTGAGGAACAGAGAGCAGCAGAACTGCTGCAGGGGGGCGGAGAGAGGAAGGAAAAAAAGAGAGGGTCATAACTTACTTGTAGAGTTCTGCAAGGAAAATGTCCAGGCCCTGCAGCTCCTCGAATAACGCTGAGAGACAAAAGAAGACAAGAACGTCTGAGTCCTTAACGTGTTGTTGTTAGAGCGAACATAAAATCACTTTAACCTGAATATTCATGACTTTTTGCCAATAATACAACGATCTTAATTGTGTTTAGCAGATGAGGACTTGAACACGAGTGCATCAAGCATCAGCCCCTACAGATTATGAGTAATCCAAACTACAAACTGTTCCAGATGTCTCTGTAGTCTCACAAATGAATCGGAAAGGCTCAACAGATTCTGTGTTCAGCCTCAAGCCTGAAACTGATCTCTTAACTTAACCTGAATATCTATGTTAAAGGGTGTGGGGGTTGCTTTTTTCGATCCTTACTGTGCACAATCTTTGAGGGCGTTCTTATTTCGCTGCACATCACAGATGAGTGATAAGCTTTCGAGTCAAGCCCGTGCTTCCTGGTTAATATTTAAACCGACTTACAGCTCTTGTCAGTCCACACGTGCAGCTCCTGGGCCAGCTCAGGTATAACCAGGAACGTCCTCCAGCCCTGACGCTTCTTTGACTTGAGGATGTCTCCAAATATGTGGTCACCAATGTACACTATGTCCTTCCCCTTGGCCCCCAGCAGGTCACAAACAATATCTGAGGAACCTACAAGAAGAAGACAAGACATTTAAAACAGTGACAAAAAATCTGATCAATCAAACACTGCAAAAAAACTGAAATCTAAGAAAGTGTTTTTATCTTAATTTTAGTAGAAAATAAAGACAAAAATGAGGTCTGAATTGCTTGTAACAAGTAAAAAAAGGATCTGCCAATGGGGTAAGAAAAAGTTTCTTTCATAAGAAATTATTCTTATTGTAAGAAACTTTTTGGGCAATTTTTTCTTACCCCAGTGGTAGATTTTTTTTTTACTCATTACTAACAATTCAGACCTCATTTTTGTTTTTTAATACCTTAAAATAAGACATGTTTCTGGACTTGTCAGTTGAATGTGGCTCATATCAAGTATAATAAGACAATTTTTACTAAAAATAAGACAAAAGCTCTTGCTTTGATTTCAGTTTTTCCAGTTCACTGTAGAACATAACTGACAGTCTCACCTCCAGAGTAGACGATACCGTGCTGCAAAGGTCCGGTGTACGTTCCAATCTTCAAACGTCCAGTTGTCTGAAACATAGAATAAAATACATCAGCTTTGGTTAAGGAACAGGAGTTATACATGATATTAACACACCACGTTGGACTGCCTTTTTACAAACACACCTCCTGTCATGCAACCAAAGTGAAACACACATACATGAGTCATGAATAATTGTGAGACAAACTTGTTCCACATTTAACTTAATTCCGCCTCCTCTGACCTAAAGTCTAATCCAACTGTATTTGTTAAGCACTTTAAAACAACCTTCACAGACCAAAGTGCTGTACAGGATAATAAATAAAATATATAACAGCTCACATTTCATGAAAGAGATAAAAGAACACTATTTACAAAAACAGAAGGAACGTAATGTTTTAATAATAAAACATAAGTAAAAAGAAGGCACGATGACTCAATGACTACGGTGTGTTAAAAGCCAGGGAAAAAAGATGGGTTTTGAGATGAGCTTTAAAAACAAGGAGAGAAGAGGCCTCTTTAACATGCTGGGGTAACACGTTCCACAGCTCAGGAGCCGCCACCGCAAACGCTCTAGTCTGAGGGACCTTCAGGAGCAGCTGATCAGCTGACCTGAGAGAGCGGGTGGGTGTGTACTGTTGCAAAAGCTCAGACAGGTAGGGCGGGGTAAGACCATTGAGAGATTTAAAAGCAAATAAAAGAATTTTAAAATGGATTCTAAAATGAATGGACAGCCAGTGGAGTGAGGCTAAAATTGGGGGAAATGTGCTCAAATTTCTGTGTGCCGGTTAAAAGAAGAAGACAGGCGATTGAGGACCCACTAACCCCCACATATAGCACGTTACAGTAATCCAGCCTAATGGTAACGAAGGCGTGGTTACTGTCCCAAGAAGTGAATCATGAGTGGAACTGAATAGGAGAGGGAGTCCTCCAAATGTCACCTAAATCACATTTCAAGATGAAACAACGCTGAAGAAACCCTCTGGATATGTGAGTGTGACGGGTGTGAGGAGGAGGAGGATAAAACTTTTCAACGTTTAAAAGGTTTCTACACATCATATCTGATGATAGTCTGTTAGTTAGAATGACTCAATAAACTAGTCACCATCAAGTGAGACGATGCAGAACCTTTTCCTATCCACCCTTTTTGTGTCTAACTATAGTTCATAGCAGTTGCCGGTTTTGCTCTTCTGGTTGAACATCTTGTTTTGCGCCATGGAGACCACAAAGCTGGTGATGTTAGCCTAGCTGTCATATTCTCTCTAAATGACAAAATGAGCCAAAATCAGAGGTGGAGTCATAATGCGGATGTTTTAAAAAAAAGGTTACACTAAGCTCTGTTTAGCGTTAATGATTTCACATGAGTTGTCTTGAGCTAGCTTGCCAGCAGCAGCAACCAAATGTCCAAAGCCAAAGTGCCGTTGGGAGTCAACACCCACAGGCTTCTGAAGAAACAGGTGGATAAAGTGAAATGAAGCCTTTATATGAAGTCTCTGGTAACACAATTTGAAAACAGTAATTTACAATCTAACTCCTGTGACTTTTCAGTCCCAATTTCTATTTTTCTTTGTGTGTGCACGTTTATATCAGCAGCACAGAAAGCTTTGACGCCACTGGGCTGAAAACATGTCGAGATTTGTCAGCATTCACATGCAGTTCAGCTGTAAGTCATGTCTCTTCCATCCCTGCGGTGTGTTCTGTCTCTGCTTACTGTGTCGACTTGTCTGAGTACCGTCCCCTCTCCAAAGAACAGAGGCTTCCTGGCGTCCACCAAGATCAGATCAAAGTAGGACTGCCAGGGTCTGTGTGAGGTTCCGGGCTGTGGTGGAGAAAACACACAGACAAACAAACAAGGGAAAGCGTAAACAAACTGCTTATATCTCAATCTCTGCTGCATTTTCAACACAATCAAAGAGAGAGGGGAAAATAAATCTAGTTTACCTTCGGGCCATGTGGGAAGTCAAACAGGTAGGTCATGATTTTCTGTAAGAACACAACACGTGGACATGGAGTCAGATAAAGAGCAGCCATGTTTAGAGGAAATAAACAGAATGTTAGTGCTTCAAACAGTCTGATACCAATGTCTTAATGCCCTTATTACTGTTTTCACCGAGGAGTAAAGCCTCTACCATGACTGTAGTCCGTACTCACGTCAGTGTATTTGTAGTCGCTGTTGGTTGCCAAGAAAACCTTGGCAACTTCATTCATTCGGCTGAGAAGAAGAGGCAGCTTCCCCTGGTGGGAACCGAGCAGGAAAAAAAAAAGGAGAAAGAATTAGACTGCAGCTCTAAGCATCTTTACAAATCCACCTCCTCACAGAGCAAAACAGGGATGTGGGACCCCATGTGTGTCTTCAGAAAGCTTACAGCTTCCTTAATGAATACAAAGTACTTACATCTCTAACGACATACTTCTCCAAGTTCTCAACTGTCTTCTCCTTCAGAGTACCCTGCGACATGAAACACAAGAATCAGACAGACAGTGGAAGTAAAAACTCTCGTCGTGTATGTTGGTTTCTGGGTATGGTGTGAGGTGAGAGCTGGCATGTAGAGAGGTGGTTACAGGATGCTGCAGCTCACTGAAAGCCTTCCGAGGTGCACGTGGCACCACAGCTCTCACCGCATGTCTAGTTTCATGTTTGAGTTTGGCAGCGACAGTCGTTACCTTTCATGCCAACAAAGCACCTTGAACTGCAGCCTGAACTTAGACCATCAGGAACACTCAGGGCCATGTTATGAGTATATGCAACTCAATATTGAGATGAGGGCATAGCAGGATGAGTTTCTTCACTAAGCTTTATTATAAGAGCACAAATACTTTGTTTAAAGTTTCAACTCCAAGAGAATTTCTGAATTAACCATTCTGTAGATTTAAATGCAGTGTTGGTTATCAGATTTAGGTACACTTTTTGTTATACTGGTTAAAATGATCTTTATGTCCTGATGGCGATCAATGCATGACGGCTTCTTAAGAAAGAGTTAAATTATCCGCTGTCTACAGCAGGAGTCAACCTGGGAAAACACCAACCAATCCTAGCGTTTGGCATCCAATTCATTAAACCAATCAAATCCTGTCTTGCCGTTCTGCCCGCCTCTTGTTTGTACATTTCGTGCACTAGCCCTGATTCAATGTGCATAACCAAGAGGGATCCAAGTACGCTGGAGAATGGCAGAAAAACTACTTATACCCCGATTACTGGTAACTCAGTCTGTGTTTTTGAATCAGTCATGATCATATGATCGCAAATCAGTGGCGCTCGTGCATGTGAGCAGGGGCGTCGTTTTGGAGGAGCTCTGAGTGTGGAAGGGCGGGGGCTAAACGGAGTCCTGAGGAGACGCTACATTCAAATTCATGCTAGTTTTCCGTGACCACCATCTGTACCTTTAACAACTTTTCAATCGCTTTCTAGTCTCCTCAAAGATATTGTATTTAAGCTTTTATAAACATGAACGGTAATGCACGCCACTTTACAAATTTATGGTTCGCAGTTCTCTCTCCCACAAAACTTCCTCATTCCTCCTGGGAGCTACAAAGTATTCTGTACTGAATCAAGCTGGGGACATGTCACCCTTAGCAAAACCACCAGACCAGTGGAACATCTTGACATTTCAGCTCCACCACAGATGTTTTAGCTGCTTTCTTTTTGCAGTGCTCTTCTGAGTAACTTGGATACTAATAGCCCCAGAGGGCGGCTATTTACAGCCTGGATGACTCTCTGACCCTCTGTCTATTGCCACCATCTGGATAGCTTTCCCCTTGACAAGTTGATATTGGCGAAGTGTCAAAATGTGCTGGAGTGATCATGGACCTAATAGATAAATCATGAACTCTTATCCTGCTTCAAGATGTTAAGTTTGAAGAGCTGCTTTCAAAGTTTTCAGCTCTGATTTGGAGTAGGTGTGTGAAGGTCCGGCAGACCACAAGAATGTGGAAGAATAGACCTGAGATTTAAATAAAATAAAACAGACTAGAATCACAAACTCCTCCTGTCATGAGAGTGATTTCTTTATACTCTGCAGTGATAATGTGGTATTTAACTAATTTATGGTGTAAATATGTAAGCACATGGGTCAGAAAGTGGAAAGAAGATAAATAAAAGGTGTACAAAGCAGAGTTATCCTCCCCAGTAAAACACAATCATATTTCTGCGTCTGACCTTGAAGTGGACCCAGTCCACGGCGTCGCGGACGTCCTGGAACATGCTCTTGTAGGACATGAAGAGATCCCCGTTCTTGAAGCCAGTTTCACAGCTAGAGGAAGAGGAGCAGAAAGACACACGTACAGAGCCGTCGGAGAGGCCGCATCTTTACAGAAGGCTTTCAAAAACATGACATTTGTTTTTTTGTTTGCTTTTAAATGGGATAGCCTTCCCTTGTTGGAGGGGTCCCCAGCCAAACAGGAAAGCATTCTCCCCCTAAAAGACCAACAACCAGGTTTCAGAGGACAAAGGACATGCAGCCATTCCAGATTACATCCTCAACAAATTTATAGGCCATTGTATCTATTTACTGTATCATTTTTTTAGGTTATGCTGTCGTTTCACTCTTTGTAAATTATAAGAGAGAACACTCTGATAAGATCCATGCTCCGACTGTTAGTATGGGAATTAATTGATCGTTGTTAAACAAAAAAAAAAAAAAAAAAAAAAAAGGAAGAAGGGATTTTTGACTGAGCTCTCATTTGATTTGGATTATAAAACGATTAGCTTGGATTAGCATGAAGACACCTGGACCCTCCCATGCTGTAGGGCTCCCTCTTGACCCCGTTTGGCTTGCAACTGTCTTTGTGTCACCATGCGGTGCCCAGACACTTGTTACATGACAATAATGTTACCAACAGTTGCTCACCTTGTGTATCTGTCACAGTTGGAGAAGAAATCCACCAGGCAAGCGAAGAGGTAGGTCTCTGTGAAGAAGAAGTAAGAGGGAGGAAGATCTTCAGCACAGGAAAAGAAACGTGACAGAAACGGTTTCTGTTCCACTTAATAACATCGAGCTTCAAATCAGAATCCCATGTTCATTCATCTCTCTCCAACAGCCCCCACGTCATGACCCTCAGTCTTCACAGACCCTACCTGGCAGGTTGAAGAGTGTGTTAAGGATATAAAAGCGCTCTGTGTCATCTCTCTGGATGAACTTGTTTGGGTACCGTTCACGGATCTCAGGGCTGGGGGGAAAAAAAGAAAAAAATCTGTACATCATATTTTATTCTCTCTCTCTCACTTCCACGCAAAGCAGTGAAACCAAAGAAGGATTTAGAATATGTTTGAAAAAGAAAGAGGGTGTTTTATAAGAGGCTTGTGTGTTGTGTGGGGGGAGAATGATGACATGACGTACCCTCGGAGGAAGTTGAAGCCATGGACACACACCAGGATGTTACCATAGGCGTCGACCTTCAACAGGTTTCCGTACATGGTGTCAAACACAAGGCCTCTAAAAGTGAGAGGAAGTAAAACACCGTGAAATTTATGCTTTAATCTGACAGCCATCATCATCATCATCATCATCATCATCATCATCATCATCATCATGTGTGTGTGGCTGCTTGTGGTTGTTCTGACCTTGTGGGAAATGTTGGGTCATAAACAAAGCTGAGCAGCTCCTGGGGGTAACCGATGGACACCAGTCGCTCCACTGTGAGCTCAAATCCCAGTGACTCGTACTCTGGGGACTTGTACACTGGAATGAAACGAACATTTGCATAATGTTTTAACTCAGACTTTCAGAAAATTAAAATCACAACTGAGAGCGACTGACAGATTTATGCGTTGAATCCTTCAAAACGAGATAACGATGACTGGTTGCGTTTTACGTAACCGCTAATAGCTGTACGTCTTCCAAACTCTCAGACAGTTAATCTGCTACCATTCATATTCAAATGATCGAATGGGACATTGGAAAGGAAAAGTAATCAGACGCAATGAATAATGCAAAAAAAAAAAACAAATCTACATCAACTGTTTGAAGATGAATAATTTTGGAGCCCTGATATTTTAAATTTACAGAACACAACAACTCAATAAAAGGTAAACAATGCATGAGTGCATATTTTGAGTAGATGGTTGAACTTTTTTCTCCCTGAGTGTATAAAATGAATCACCATGACCAAAGGGAGACGGCCAGTCCCACGCTGTCACAGATCACTTTCCCTGACAGTCCGGCTGGTACTGCACATGGCGTACACGCACTGTTTACATAAACACTCTCATGTGTGTACAGTTGAAGACACTGACCTGCGGGTGAAGCTGTGATTACAAAGCAAACAGCGAAGGTGACACACAGTCAGGGATGCCTGTTTGTGTTACGCAACACTCACATGTGCCCTCTGTAAGGTTACCTCATCCATTGGATAATCTGTGGTGTTGTTTCACTATTTTAATAACACGCCCCCCCCCCAACACCCCAACTCACTGCCCTTCTTTCTCCCTGCTTTTAACAAGAGCCGTGATGTTCCATACCCACTCTGTCAGGATCAAGGAACAGGATCAGGTGTGAGAATGAAAAATCACTCAGCTTTCAGCAGCAGGTCTGTTGAGCCCTGCAAAGACAGATGAGCCCCCACCCTGTCACTGTCAGATATTTAGCCCTGGGTCAAACCTAAACCAAGCGGGGTGGGCTCTGAAAATAAAAACGCGGATTGATGCTGGGCTAAGAAAAGGCTGGCAGAGGATTAAAACGCTATTTGACACTGGGGAAAGAATATGTCAGACGTTATAAATATGAAACAAAGAATGCACTTGTGTTGTCGCCTGCTTTCTACACGCTCAGTGGGGGGGTTCAAGGTCCCAGGAGGGGAAGAAATATTGGCTGATGATGTTTGGATAAAGGACAGATAGCAGGGGGAACAGCACCGAAGGACAAACAGGAAAACATCTGTGACCTACTCTGCAAAATACAGAGGCTGAGTCTGACGCTGTGTTTCTCACAGAGGAATAATGAGAGCACACTGAGTTACACAAAAATCTGGGGTTCAGAAAAGCTGAGTCCTTTTGTTGACAGCCCAACTCTGTCAGCCAGAGTCTGTTTCTGCATTAACATCACGTAACCTCCTCCAGCTCCCCCCGCCGCGGTCTCCCAGTAAACTGGCGGTTTGGGCCCTCTGCCAAGAGCAGCAGCCACACCAGTTAAATTGCCCTTACTCCTCCTCCTCCTTGTTCCACCCTCACTTGTCATCCCCTATCACCTATACCATCATCACTCTCTCTTTCTGGGCGGCTCCTCTCACATGTTGGCCTCGGGAGTGTGGT
The DNA here is from genome assembly GCA_030710495.1 of Labroides dimidiatus. Taxonomy (NCBI): domain Eukaryota; kingdom Metazoa; phylum Chordata; class Actinopteri; order Labriformes; family Labridae; genus Labroides; species Labroides dimidiatus. The sequence goes on from CM061145.1 coordinate 31,852,221, forward strand.
GTGTTACATTTACATTTAAAGATGAAACTACATCTCACGACTCAAGAGAGGAGATGTGTTAAAAGGTCAAAAGCCAGTAAACATGAAATAAAGGATCATTATTATTTCTGATGCCTGTCAACGCTGCCACTGGTGTTGAGGCATATTACAGTGCACAACAAAAAACAACCTTTCTATGGAAAAGATTTAAAAACTGCTATATTTGACAAAGAAAGCAGAGTAAGATAAGAGGTACAGCTAACTTTATGCACAAACCAAAAGTCTCCTTCAGGAACTTTAAGATTTGAATGATAAAAAAATGACTTCATTATATTAAAATGATTTAAAACGCTCCTGATTGAATGTTTGAAGTGGATTGCAAACACCTTTTGGCTGGAATCACACGCACACTGTCATGATGAAATGACTCATTACAAAGTGTGTGTTTGTTTTGGATATGAAAGGAGAACAGATCTTCTTTTAACACTACTTTTCTTTGCTCAAGACAACTTTTTACTGGCTACGACACGACAGTTTAAACGTGACAATAAGCAAACTTTTGTCAAGTGAACAGTTTGTACTGAAGATACTTGACAACTGTTTCATGTTTGATAAGATCACTGCAGTATCCACCTGTTTCCTGGCTACCCATAGTTCATTGCAATTGCCGGTTTTGCTTTTTCGGTTGAAAGTTCTGTCGCCATGGAGACCACAAAGCTAATGATGTTAGCCTAGCTGTCATACTAGCCCTAATAACCAGCTTTTTAAAAGCAAGAATGTGACAAAATGAACAAAAATTGTAGGTGAAGTCATAGTGTGGATGTTTTTAAAAAAAGTTTACACTGAGCCCTGTCTAGCATTGATGAATTCACGCGAGTTGTTCTGAGCTAGCTTGCAAGGGGCAGCAACCGGAAGTCGATAACCCCAGGTGGAAGTCAACACCCATAGGCTTCTGGAGAAAAAGGTGGATAACTGCTGCATGCGGGTTGGAATCAACATTATCACAAACAGTTTAGCCTATGTTTTAGCATTTAGCTTGTGTTTTAGCCTTCAGCCCGTGCTCTATCACTCTTCCGTTTAGCTTTTTTCTGATCTGACGTCCTTTTTCTGTCTGACAGTTTAGCTCCAGTGTCCACCGTCACTACAAAATTAATCCCAGAAACTGTTTTCAGCAGAGATCGGGAAGCTAAGAAATAGCATTTAGAAATACTCTTACCTATGTTGGTGCTGATGATCTCATTTAAAATTGTGGGTTATAATCAGGCATAGATCTAGAAGTAAGACTTTTTCAAGATCACTTAGAAAGTCCTGACGGAGACTTTAAACGGGACGACTGACAAGCAAGGGAGAATGAAGAAAGTAAATTTTGAGAAAAATGTTGCATAAAATTTCTCCTGTAAGAACTCCGTGGGTGGGCTTTGGTCAAATAAAATTACCGGTGCAAGCAGCTGATCCAAAATTACAGACAAATGTCATCTTATTTTGATCCAAATGTGACTTGATTTAACTGGTTCAGAGGAATCCATTACGCCACAAGTTTTTATTGTCTTTGAGCCTCACCCACAACAAAGACGATGACTGGGAAAAGAACATTAAAGCTCTTTCATGAGGCATAACAAAACCAGAGCTACAGTTCCTTTAATTTGTCTTTTGCTTTCATTTTCAAATCGTTTCATGACTCTGAATCCATTTCACCGCAGGACAACTTCAACAACAAACTCTGAAACTCTCCACACGGACACACGACCCTCATGGCCTACATGGTGTCCTTGTCAGGCGTAACTCAAGACACCTCTTGCTGTTTCACGTTTAAAGGAAGCAGCAAATAGGATTATGAGAGAACTATTTTCTTCCAGGAAATCCAAACTGGAAACTTCATTCGTGGGTGATTGCATGTTCTGAAAATAAGGCATCCAAGATAACTGAAAAGTCATGTTTGCAGCATTTGTGGGCAGCCTGGAAGTTGTGTCCTTGACTCTTCTGCATGTTTGCATCATAATGGACCTTGCTCACGTGCTGTAAGCCCCTTCTTGTATTTCTCACACTGTCAGTATGTTCATGTACACACTTGACACATGAACAACTCTTTCCAGTCCAGAGGGGAGACGTGTTAGGGGTATCTGTTACTAAGGATCTCCAATGATGTTGTCCTTAGTTAATTATACTCCTGCTGCATCAATTGCTGAGATGCTCGCATGTCTCTCCAGAGTTCAGAGGCCAGGTCAGCTCAGGCCCACATGTAACATACACCCCTCGCACAAAAGGTAAACAACTCGCACTCTGCTTCATATTGACCACGACACACAAATCACACAAGGACTTTATCTGAACCATGTCAGTCTATTTTAACCCATCTGTAGCCACTTACATGCTATTGTAAGCCTTTGTCACAGATTCGTGAAACTATCCAGCATATTGTGGAAAAATGAGACAATCTACCCACAGCCTAAGGGGAGGGGAGGGGGGGGTACGTTCAGCCAAAAGTTTGTGAAATCTAGGTCAAAACTGGAAGGCTCTCTCAATGCAATCTGGGTCTGGATGTGTTTGAGCAACATTTTCTGCAGGTTATCACATGTTCCCAGTTGGGGGACATGAACAGATTGAGTAATGTTGTCAAACATAATATTGATTTAAGCTAGAAAGTCTTACAGAATATTTCTAATACATGAGCATACACACAAACTGTAACAGGTAGATGTTTCAGCTCTGGAGGTTTAAAATTAAGAAGCTTAACCTTTCTTAAGTGTTTTGGTGATGATCCGACATGACGCTTCACCTCTTGTACGACATTATGTTAACACTGTTTGTTGTGTTTTCACTGGTTTGATAACACAATGAAATGAACTTTCAGAGTTCAACACAATATCCTCTTGCACGGCACGTGCAAGTCACGTCTAATCAAACCGGCCAAAAACCCCTTATAAAGCAGATTAACTAATATCCCAGGCTTTTTAATGAACTTTAACCCTTCCTGTTTATCATTTAGCCATGATAGTCAAACTGGTAATGGCAGAGGCTTCTTTTGCTTATTTCAGATTTTTTTTTTTTTTTTGGCTTCAACCTTTGAGAGGTTATGTGTTACACACACCCCTTAAGAACAGAACACAGGTTGAGGCTTGAATGAACCCATTTTCATGGCTGACTATCAGAGAGGCCACAGTAGGTCAGATAAAGCAGGGCTTCCACTGGATCGACACAACATATGACAAGGTTTTGTAACTTTCTAGCTTACCTAACCTCTTATCTCACTTGTTGACTTTGGAGAGAAAGTTAAGTACTTAACAGCGAGTCTCCAAAAAGTAACTGACAAATCCTTCTTATTCTCCTTTCACCAACAGGAGGGAAATGTTGTTGTAGTTTTGTTGTATACAGTAACTGTTTTATTAAATATTGCTATTCTCATAGCCCTGCGCCTCTCTGATGTTTATGTAACTTGTCGTAACCAAATTTTTCCTAAATATTATTTCCCACTCTGAACACTTAGCACGTCTGAACTGCCTTTAACACCCTCTGAAAACAAACACTCCAGCGGGCCAGGGTGCTGTGGTTAAGCAGGAGTCTTTCTGTGACACCAGTGGAGCCGATGGAGTCTGTCTGTGGTCAAAACCTGAACACCCTCCAAGAGATACATGATATCCATGCTTCTAGCAAACATTAGCACTTGGTTATGAGCTCCCATAAAGAGAGCCATGTCAACAGCTGAGCGTCTGTAAAATCCCCTGCACGATGAATGGGGATGGGGGCACGGAGACAACCAGTGATCCCTGGTCTCAAAGGAGCCATCACTGGTGAACTCAACAAACAAACCTGACCTGTTTTCAGAGTCAGGGAGGCTGTATTTATAGAGACAGGGCAACCAAAAACAGAAGCTGAGTCACTGAACGGAGTAGCAAGAAAATACTGATATTTTTGGCCGAGTTACTGGTCAGTAGTAACATACTGCAGTCCATTGTGTAGCGAGCTATGCTGCTCAGTGTCTCACTTGGAGATGACCTAAATAGTGTTTTGTGGACAACAAGCTGCAGACACTAAAAAGCCAAATATAGAGTTGAGAGTAGGATATACTACAGGTTAAACCCACACAGAACACTTCTTACACTGATCAGCTGGATACTTGTTTTTTATACAGCATAAGAAAATGAGTACACGATGTCCCTCCTCAGAACAAAAATTTTTTAGTTAATTTACACAAAAAAAAATGTTAAAAAAATGTGTAAACCCTTTTGAATGAAATTTAAGAATGAAACTCAAGATCTGTCCAGCTCGGACTGCGTAAAATAGTCAGCTCATACATTTCTGAGTACTACTGTTAACTGACTAATTCTTCTAATATATATATAAAACACCTTTCAATCAAACATCTTCAGGCTGCTTAAGGACGATAGAAAACAGAAAAAAAGAGACAAAAAAGATGATACAAACAGTTCTATCCTCACATTTTTAGAACTGTAAGCAGAACCTTTTTCAAATTTCCATAAAAGATCGCGTGGATGATAAAAGCAGCTGTTGAGCTGCAGAACTAATGGTGATAAGTTAGATGAATGTGTATGCAGCTTACCTGCTAAAGTGTAATCCATATCAAAGCCAAAGCACTTAATCTTCTCCATCGCCAAGCTTCTGTTGACAAACACTCTGGAGGAAAGAAGTACAAAACTGTTTTAAGTACAATACAACCTCAAAAAATAAGAACAACAATATATTTAAGACTATTAAGAAATTATTTCTATTTAAGTTTCTCAAACTGAACAGACCTGCTGTTAGAGGACTGCATTAAGTTTTTCTGTACCCACAAATCAGGAATTGAGTTTATTAAATTCTGAATTACTTATCATGATATAAGTCTTAAATCTCTCCCCTTGGGAAAAGTGAGCGGTTTAAAAATGTAAAAAGTAGGTTAATGTTGGTGAGAAAACAGATACATTTTTTAAGTGGTGAGAAAAACATCCAAAATTACACAATTATCACAATAAGGTTAATTACTGTATTAAAACAACTGATGCATCAAGGTGTTACATTTTAACCAATTGTAGTTTCTCCCCAGCCTCCTCTTAAACAAACATCATGCTCATGTTGAGAAAGTACTCGTATAAGTTTGATCTTTTTGAAAAAAAAACAGCTTCTTTATTTTTTTTCATTTTCTTAAATATGTTGTGGTGTAAAACATTAACTCTTAAGTAGAACTGAAAGATGTCATACACAGGTAAAAAAAAAAAGATGTTGATAATGTTCAGTGAATAAGGGGTTGAGCAGTAGGTTTAAAACTTGCAAGAAACTCTCCAGAGTGTGATTTGACAAAATAGAAATGGCCAGCACATTTTTGCAAACTATTTTTTTTTTTAAGTATTCACCTGTTTCCTGACTACCCATAGTTCATCCCAAGTGCTGGTTTTGCTCATCCGGTTGAACATTTTGTTTACGTCGCCATGGAAACTGCAAAGCTGATGCTGTTTGCCTAGCTGTCATACTCCCTCCAACCGCCAACTTTTAAAAGCAAAAAAGCGACAAAATTAACAAAAATCTGAGGTGGGGCCATAGTGCAAATGTTTTAAAAAAAGTTTACACTGAGCCCTGTCTAGGATTAATGATTTCACGCTAGCTGTTTTGAGCTAGCTTGCCCCCGGCGGCAACAGGAAGTTGATAACTGCAGGCGAAAGTCAACACCCATAGGCTTCTGAAGAAAAAGGTGGATAGGACTTCACTTCTGTGCTTAAAATCCCATGAGTATTTCCTGTTTCACGCTAAGTACATTGGTGTATTTTGGTTTGAAAAAAATAATTTTGAATGTGTATCCACACAAAATTAACACAAACTAAACAAAAAATTAAAACATTGAAATAGACACATTCAAAAAGGAGTGGGCAGAAGTAAAAACTTGTTAAGCCCCACCCCTTCACCATCAGTTAATAACATATTGCTAATAAGCTTCCTTTATGCAAATAATTATGATTCAATACTACTATAATATGTATATATTAAATAATGTATTATATTTCTCCATATTTACAATTGTTATTAGTCAAAAAACAAAAAAAAGATGAATATTAAATCCCTTCTGCAATGCTGTAGCTGATGAATATTATTGCTTTGTACAGCTGTTTAAATTGCATAATGTTTGAACATTGCTTCAACACCTGTGCTAGCCCATTCCATAATTTAACCCCACGTACCGAGACACAAAATCCCCTTGGTGTTGTTCACACCCTGTGAGTTTTTAAGTTAGATAAAGTGTATTAAAAGTTAATTGTCTTTTATTTTCATTTATCGTTTCAGTTATTAGCAGCTACAAAATACTGTAGCACCAGAATAAAAGTTTTTCAACAAGAACTAAGAATTACTGAGCAAAATCACGTCCCAAGTCAAGAAGCTGATAAAACTGAGAGCTGAAACAAAACTCAAATCCTGCAGACAAATCCAAAAACCCATCAAGCTGAGTTCTGGAAATGAATCCTCTAGGAAACGGATCTACTGTGCTGACTCATAAATCAGTCTGCAGAGTGGGGGTCCACAGTGCCCACAGTGATAGACAGTGTTTACATAGCATGGCTGACACAGCTTCAACAGTGCAGACAGACACACACAGCTAGCTTAACTGTGACTGCTGGCACAGATCCACTCAGCTTATCTCCAACATCAGCGATTGAACTCAATGTGTAGCTGTGCCCCTGACCATTTCCACACAAATCAATATTTATCGAGCTGAAGTAAGATGTGAATCAGGAAAAGATTAAAAAACAAAACAGGAAAAAGTCACAGTGACGTAAAAACAACAGGACTTCTGTCATAGCTAACAAACAAATCAGATACACAAACCCAGAAACAATGAAAATCGCCATTAATCTAACCACATCTTCCTTACTAATGTCTTAATTAAATGTGAAATACCTGGCAGCAGATCCATAGTGAACAAGTTCCCATTTAGATCTTAGTCCAACAGTCGACTGGCGATGCATTCTGTGCGAAATTAAACCTCAGTTTGACTGTGACCTGCTCTGGCAGCACAGGGCAGCACTCGCCCACAAACAAAGCCCCCACCCCTCTCTCTCTCTGCTTTCTTGCCATTCAGACATTTTCTGACTTGTTGCAAAAATGATTGTGCCCCTTCCGCGTCATTCTCTGTTGTTGTGTGTGCTGTGAGTCAGAGTTGTTGTTGTGCAGCATGATGTTTGCGGGCCTTCAAAGACATCTAGAACAATCACAAGTCGGGTAGAAATAAGCAAGCCCGGACGCCGGGCGACAGCTGCTCACCATGCTGGGATTTGTTCAATGTAAACACTTGATTTTATTGAACCAGGTTCTCTAATTAGATCTTATATTATAAATGGAAGCAATTCATGGAGCTATCATTGGTAAATGTAATTACTTGTAAACAGATAAAGCAGTGTTGGTTTTATAGCAGTTATTTTTAATTCATCAGAGGAGGGCTGAGGGTTCTTGGGTAAGTATGTGTGTACAATCCAATACATGAAATCTTCAGAAAGTTTTTAAACAAGTAAAACTTTTATTCAAGGGTTTGGGTTTGGGTAAGAACTAGTGTTTCAATGATATGTAGGAATCAACATTTAGTATTAATCATGCTAATTTATCTAGGTTTTAAGTTGCTGATAAAATTCAGACGACCGTGGCCTCATTCTGTGTCCAACATTGTCCAAACAAAAGTACCACTTCATTGTCAGTAAAGTAGGGTGAAGCTAAGCCTTCCAAGCACAGGATTAAAATCCAAATCTTCTGTGTTTTGTTGGGCTGTTCTCATTCCCCGTGCCATCCATTGCTCAGTCCCTGCAGGAGGGACAGTAAAAGCTAACACTGATAACGAAGATCATGCCTGTACTAAGTCAACAGTACTGACAATGGGTGGGGGTGACTTGTTTACTTGAGTCAGCCTCGACTTTGGTCCTGCTGACAACACTAATGCTTCAAATAGCGCACACGGGACCCACCACGCCTACAACAGAATCCCTTCACAACTTTTGCTTTATCTGAGCACAGCTGAGCATCAGTCGGACAGATTTTTTCCACCGCTCCCTAATCTTGTGAAGACAGTGATTTGACTCTCAGTAATAGAGAGTTTATCTGTGCCGGGCAGAGACGTCAGCCCTCTGCTATGTGAGACACAGCTCACTATCAGGCTGCTTAAGCTGAGCTCTTACTTTGGAGGAAGAGCTTTTTGTCTTTCAGTGAGATAAACAGAAGGTCAACTTTCGTGTCCATTTACTTCAAGAAACCAGATCAACTGTTGTGAAATTTAATTTAACAAAACGACGGCCACGAGTATGTTGTGCAACCTCTTTGTATCTTTTTGCTCTTTGCTCGTATGATTAATGCCAGTTATCTTTCTGGGGTGGGGATGGTAAAGCAGATCATGGCCTGGGTGACTTATGTCAGCACAGCACACTCAGCTAACAGATGACAGTTTCATAAACCCTGTGAGCATTGCATATTACATAATGATGTGAAAGAACAGCAGTGCCTAGTGGATAGGCATGTCTTAGGTTGAGTTAAACATTGAACAGCTACACGTTTTATTGCTTTGACAAGGAAAAACGTAGTTCACATGAGCCTTTCTGCTGGTGAGACTACAGGGCATCTCTGGTCATTAGTTACAGAAGTGATGGCAGCAACCATGGTAAGACTCTGCTACTGTGCTGCTGAGTAAACAGTGAGATGTTCATATGGTCGACTTGATGTAAAGTAAATTTGGATGGCTTCATTTGGCCTTCAAGTTACCAACAAGCACGGGATTCAAGCACAGGCCCCCATGACCTCAACAGCAGGGTGACATTTTGCCAGGAGGCAGGGTGGAATTTTTCATAACAGCCTGAAAACTCCACCCAACACAGAGAGAGAGAGGACTGTGTGTTCAATCTGGGGCAGCACAGCCTGCTTTACACACCAAGTCAAGATCACAAAGGTTTGTGAATATGACAAGGTACCACTTCTAAATTCAATGGCACACACTTTGAGATGTGAAGAGGTAGATCAGGAACAAAATTAATTTCCAACCAATCATTATTGAGTACCTTACTTAAGGACAAATTTCTGTCATCATGGGTCACTATTGTCCAGATAAAGGCTTATAGACACTGAGATATACCCACCTGTTTCTTCAGTAGGCCATGTGTGTTAACTTCCGCCTGCGGTTATCGAATTCCGGTTGCCATCACCGGCAGGCTAACTCAAAATAACTTACGTGAAATCATTAATGCTCGACAGGGCTCAGTGTAAACTTTTTAGAACATCTGCACTATGAATCCACCTCCGATTTTTATTAGAGTTAGTATGACAGCTAGGCTAACATCATCAGCTTCTAGGTTTCCATGGTGACATAAACAAAACGTTCAACCTCAGGAGAAAGATGGAAAGTATTATACTTTTTTTTAGTAACGTTTAACTCTTTTAAACATTTGGAAATTGGCACAGTGAAAAGAAATATGAAAAAACTGATTAAAGCAGATCAAAGAAGTCCCATAATCCATTTGCTAACTTGTACTATTTTTGTGAAGTTAACACTAAAAGGCTTCTGTTCAGCCATCATAAGGGCTTCACTCATGTCTGGGTAACATAAACTTTTTAAGAACACAGATTCTAGGACAGCCGGACTAATTTCACCACAAATAAAACGTACTGTTATCAAACATTCTGCTCTGTGAACTGGACTCCATGAAGCCATTAAATACTCTGCTACAGTCATTTATCTGGTATCAACTGTCTGAGCACAATATGGAACATTTTTTCTGATGTCTACTAATCATCCATTGAATCATAATTTAACACAAACTCCAGGAAGCTTAATGTATAACTTTGACTGTCTTGTAAATCTGAGTTTTACTTTTATTTAAATGTTACTTCAGTTCCAGTGTTGTCATTCAAAAACCCATTCCTCTTCCTGAAGCAGTTTATTCATATCTGACATTTTTAGCATTCAACTCCCCTCAGAGTTTATGTCTGGGGTACATTATTCATTGAGTCTTGAAGTAATTTGTGTTCATGGCACAACAGAACGGTGATTTTTTTTTTTTTTTTTTTTTGGCTGGCTGCTCAGATTACATCATAAAAAGATCAGGTATCCCATCTGGAAGTAGCATTCAGATGTAGAGTAATGCACATACTAGTACCTCCACATGTGTTTCTTACCTGTGGTAGGCCTCTCTTCTGTATTTTTTCATTGCCAGGCCGTCCATGTTGGCAGGCATGTCTGCATAGTTCTGCAGTCTGTCACTCCATGAGGTTGTCATTTTTAAAACCTTTCAGAATCTGGGGAGAGGGAGAAAAACACACTGTGAGGAGGGCTTTGGGGTTCTAAGGTCAACTTTTGTTTCTCATATTATCCCCAGTGAAAAGTGGCTTTCAGTTTTGTTATTACAACAAGAGATAAACCATTTAAAACCACTAATATCAGTGTGGCAGGTTTATATTGATTTTACAACACTCCATAACACTCTGGGAAAGAAGTTATTTGGATGACAAACTAAGATACAGCAAGACTGTAATTATTTGTAACTATTTAGATTTGTTTGTGTTGTGGGAGTAAAGAGAAGCGATAAAGAGTGTTTGGTAATGAGAGCAGTTAAATTACCAACAGTAAATCAATGAGGTGCCTTCCCAAACACCAAACAAGGTTGGTAAGACAAGACACGATCAATAAAAGCAAGATGCCAGATCACTGGATCCATTGTTGGTACGAGCAAGCACAAAAACATCAAGTCTTTACCACAGTCAGACAACAAAGCCCAAAACCTGACAGCTGAGACGGTTTCACTACGTTTATTGTTGTCATGTGTTAAAATCAAATTTAATTCTGGTTTGAATAAAGATACACACACAGTCTTTGAGCCTATTCTGTTGAAAGGTCAGAGTTCTCTTGGTTTTTTGTTTTTCTTTCCTCCTGTGCTGACACTGGAGAGGCTGGTCAGCCGGAAGGAAAAGCAGGAGGTCAGCTTTCGTCTTCTTGTTGCCAGCAGAAATGCAAATGAGACTCAGATACGGGGAGAGAAGATCTGTCAATGGGGCAACTGACACTGCAGCAGAGCATGAAAAACACTGTCATCAATGCTGACCTAACTCTTTAGGAGAAAATAGTCCTGTGCTGTACTAAAACATGAACGCTGCTCTTTGAAATATTTAATGCATCATTAAACTAACCTGTTAGGACGCCTATCTGACGCATATTTGCATCTTCTTTGGGATACAATAGACTGCACTGTGGTGGCTCCTGTTGGTTTTGAGAGGTTTTTGGAAGAAGCAAAGCCGTGCATTAAGCAAACCCACACAACTGCACTGCACACGGCAAGAGAAAGGAGGCTTATAAGTTGTAACGGGCTTTGTTGCCTCGGGTGAGTCCGAAGAAAGAGAGAGGGGGGTCGACGTTTATCACAACAGAGCCGCATTCGCTGTCACTGTTTCGGATGCTATTAATGCATCATAACTGACGAATATGTATAAATACGTAACGGACTTTACCACGAAATGAGCTGAGTAAACTGAGAAATAAGCTAAAGCTGCTGTAAAAAGTGTTTATACAACTAATGACTGTGCAAACCGTCGTTTAGGTCAACGTACGAGAAAACGTCCTGGTATTTGCGTAACTAAATCGGCTAGCTTCACTCAAACTGCCTCTGACGTAAATTTATTTTTCTCACATTAATATCAACGACAATAACAAGTGCTCCGAGCGAAGCCATCACGTTAGCTGGCTTTGAGACAACAACAAAAGACCAAAGTATAAGGACAGATATCTGACAGTCCTTACTGTACTCACCTCTCAGTTCCTGAATCAAACAACTGCACTGTCAGTTAGTCTGAGCATGCGCTCTGAGCCGCGTGAAACTCGGAGAAGTCGCTGGTGTCTTTTCCTACAGAAAGCTGCAGCAGAAGCAGTGATGTCTACACTGTACAGCCAAGCAGCAGATGATTGTTGCCTGCCCTGCCTGCTCTTTGCTATCTATCCCTTTACTGCCAGCTGTTGTTTTGAGGCGGTAAAGGGCGGGGTCTACTCCTGTCTATCAAGAGGAGGCGGGACTTAGTGTCGTCGTGGCACAGACACGTGACTCCTGAAGAACTGCATACGAACAGAGCACCACCTCGGTGAAATGAATCCTTTGATCCTGTAACAAGGATTAATTGTCCTTTTTGGACCAGAAATCTGGAGAGAACGCTTCATTAACCTCAAAGCTCATATTCTGGAATGAACTGATTCTAAAGTACAAACTTTTGAAGAAACAAGAGAGGGTAGGTCTGAAGTGGGAACATTTGGAAAGAGAAGGTGAAAGAAACTAATCGTGCATTAGATGCATCTCGTTTTAAGGCTATTTACATAACCTAATCAGGAGATAATTAGAAATTTGTGGTCAGTAACAGAGAAGATGATTTACAGTGATGGCCAGCAATACAGCTCAAACAAAGCAGCTTTGGAAAGCCAAACAAGGTGAAGCACAGTGTCAACAGAGAAGTCAGCAGAAACCAAACTTAATTAGTTGACCAGGGACCTTTAACACTCATTGAAAGGAAATCAGACTATACTGGAAATTAGAGAAGCAATTTATATAATAAATGTTTGAACGTTTTATTTTGTATACAATTGTAAAAATATAATAATGATAATAAAAAAGTTAATAATAAAAATAATAAAGTTAATAATAAAAAAATAAAAAATATATAATAAAAAAGGTTGGAATACAGTTGTTGAAAGAAAGTATTACTATTTTTGATCAAGATGTTTAAAAAGTAGGCTAGTTTTAATTTTAATTTATGCTCTTACCACCAGCTTGCATAATAATTTGGCACACTCATTTCTGCAGTTTCTGCATTTATTTGAAAAGACAGCCTATTGTACTCTCAAAAGCACATTGACCACAATTTTGAAGAAACACTTACTATCTGACTTCTAAACAAATTTAAAATTGATGGTTAACATAATTTTTAAAATATACAAAAATAAATAGATAAATAATGTTTGCAGTGTAGTACAAAGAGTGTGTTAATATGTCTTTACAGTAGTCTACTATAATACTATATGAACAGAGTTTCAAAAGCACTCCAAATTGAATCAGTTCAGAGGTGGAGCTCAGATCCATTGATGTGACTGAGATGCTTAATGGCAATATAGACACGAGAAAGGCTCTGTGAAGTTTTTTGGCATTACTAATCTTTGCTTTTTGGGTCTAAACAAATAAGTTACCAACAGATAACGGATGAAAGAGATTACAAACGTAGACCCATTATTTTTACTTTTCGGCGAAATCACCTCATCAGGATAAAAATCTGCCAGAAAGCAGTTTAAATCTTGAATTTAAAGGCACCACTTAATTTTTAGGGGACACAAAGTTTGAGTTTTAGGCCTACATGAGTTCCCCTTCACTTCTGTTTCTGAGTAACAGAAAGTCATATGAGTATCTTGAAAATTTTACAGGATCATATTCAAAACAATATCTGAAGGTTGAAGTCTGAGTGGTCAGTGTGACCATGTTCACACAGAAGTATTGACTTTCATTTCCCTGCCTCACTGTTCAACACAGGGACTACAAAACAGATTCAGGAGTTTGTTAACATTTGGAAGAAAAAGAATTGGAGTGCAGGAATTCTTGATCAAATAAGGATAGATTTGTTTATAGCAAAGAGAATAATTGTTGTAAATGTTCAAACTAACAAGAACTTGCATGTGGTCTGTATAGTTTTCTAACAATCTATTGCATAATTTCTTTTAAGGAGGATGCAAAAATCTAATCAGTTCCTTAAACAAGAAAATATGCAAATAATAAAATATGCAAACTGTAATTCAGTGAAGCTTTTCTTATTAAATTGTATTATCTTTGCATGACAGTGTGATTCTTCATTTGATTTCATCAGGGCAACATGTAGCTGTTTAACAAACAACAGTGTTTTGTATCAGTTCACATGATGCTCTTCCTAGACTCGAGTTGAATCATTTTATACGAAACTTGCATCACCTTAGATCAGCAGCATCAGCAAAGACACCATTAGCACCTGAAAAGTAGGTGAGAAACCTGTGAATAAGCTCCATGGTGCTACAAGAGTAGTTCGATAGTGATCTTTCTTTGATTTAAAAAAATGACTTAAGTTATTATTTTTTAATCAAAAAATCATGTTTTATGACCCACCTGAAACTGAAAGAAAGAAAATACTTTCGAAACTAAACTTAGTATCAAGGGATCACACCCTTGATGTATTTAAAACGCTTATTTCCTTGCTGTATGCTGCAAATTGACAACAGGGGGCAGCAAATATCTGTGTTAGCAAAGCTGTGAGAGAGGACATTGAACAAAACTTATTATACTCCATACCAAAATAAATAAATACCAACCTTATTCTACCATACAATTAAACTCTGTGACTCTGGACCTGAAACTAATAGGAAATCATGGGGTATACATGTCTTTTAGCTCTCTTCTGTCCAAATTAAAAGAATACTGAATTCTCTATTTTAAGCAAACAAAAACAAACAAACAAAAAAAAAAAAAAAAAAAAAAAAAAAAAAAAAAAAAAAAAAAAAAAAAAACCAACACGCTATTTTTAGGAAGGTGGACAAATCCAAAAATTTGAAGCTCATATCTGTTGGGAATAATGAGGAATGTTTGACGGATAGTCACTACGGATTTTTAAAAAAGTTTTTAAACCTCCAGTTTCAATTAGGCAAAAAAAAAATTAGGCAAAATTGTTTTAAGTAAAATAAATAACTAAAAAAAAAGTTAATTGCACCGTCATCACTCTGCCGAGAATCCACTACACTTGTACAACTGTTTTTAACTTTGAATTAGGATTGAATATCTCATTCTAGTCCCATTTTTCAGCTTCAGATTCTTTATTTTGTCCATATGTCACGTCTATGTCAAAATCCAACACGATATTTAATATCGTTTTATTCTTCACGTGCGATCAAATATTGACGCATAAGCACTGCGCAAAGAGCTCCATCTGCTCTCACACAAAGAAGAGCGTCAACTGCGCACATCAATACTAATCCCAGTGTGCTGTAAACTAAGAATGAGCTCAAGAGTTTCATATGATGTAAAATAGTCTCATTTGCTTCTACTCGCATATCTACTCCGGACGGAGCGATCTGACGTGATGAGTCCGGATGCAGCCAGCAGGCATTAATTAGTGATTGGGTTGCTCCCCCTATATAAACAAGGCGCGCCCACTGCGCTGCTCTGTCTCCATACCAGCCAACATGAGCTACGGATCTGAAGTCTTTTCCTCCTCTTCCTACCGGAAGATTTTCGGGGATTCTCCTCGTTATGCGTCCTCTCCATCCCGGAGTGCAGGGGGCATGTCTTCCCGTGGGGGTTACCGGACCTCCTCTGCATCCAGGAGCACCGGAACCTCCCTGGGCTCGTACAACAGAAAGTCTGCCCGCTCCTACACCTCGTCAATGCCGCTGGAGACCTTCGACCTGACCCAGAGCAGCGTCCTAAACAATGAGTTTAAAATCATCCGCACCAACGAGAAGGAGCAAATGCAGGGTCTCAATGATCGCTTTGCAATGTTCATCGAAAAAGTGCGCAACTTGGAGCAGAGCAACAAAGTGCTGGAGACGGAGCTGACCGCGCTGCGCCAGCGGCAGACCGAACCGTCCCGTCTGGCTGAGCTTTACCAGCAGGAGATCCGTGAACTGCGCTCCCAGCTGGAGGAGCTGAACGGAGAGAAGTCCCAGCTCATGATCGAGAGGGATGGTATCGACGATGACCTGCAGAAACTCAGGGGAAAGTACGAAGAGGAGTTCCATGCTCGGGAAGAGGCGGAGGCCACCCTCAAGGCTTTTAAGAAGGATGTGGATGATGCCACCATGGTGCGCCTTGACCTGGAGAAGAAGGTTGAATCTCTGCTGGACGAGATCAACTTCCTCAGGAAGGTCCACGAAGAAGAGGTGGCCGAGCTGATGGACATGATCCAGGCCGCGCAGGTGTCCGTTGAGATGGAGGTGGCCAAGCCGGATCTCACCTCTGCTCTCAAAGAGATCCGTGGCCAGTACGAGTCCATGGCGTCCAAGAACCTGCAGTCCGCTGAGGAGTGGTACAAGACAAAATTCGCCGACCTTTCCGAGCAGGCCAATCGTAGCAACGAGGCCATCCGCGCCAGCAGGGAGGAAATGAACGAGTTCAGGAGGCAGCTGCAGTCCAAGACTATCGAGATAGAGAGTCTGAGGGGAACCAACGAGTCTCTAGAAAAGCAGCTGCGAGAGATGGAGGACAGGCACAGTGTGGAGATAGGAAACTACCAGGTAATGATACCTACAGACTTTCATAGATGTTCAGAGAAAACGAGTGAGTTACAGCACGAAGAAAGTTTATGTACATCTAAAGGAACAAATTGTAAGTCTGTTGTTCTTCTTTTGGACTTTATGTTAGCCTGTAATCATTTCATATGCAGCTGCTGTCGGTGGGGCTCTGTCCGTGGTGCTGAAACTCTCTCTCCTGGGAGCGTGTGCTCAGCAGCGGCTTCTGACAACGCCCACTTTGAGAAAATACTCGAAATAAGTCGTTTTTAACCTGCTGCTGTGTTGGATTCGAGAATTTTTTAATCGAGATTTGAGTTCTTGACAAACATTTTAACATATTTGGTAACATTACACGCTAGTATCCCGACGATTTTAGCTCGTAAAGGCACCGATGAGAGTCTTTGTCTGGGCAGCGTGATAAGTTCGCTGCAACAACTGGGTCACAGACAATCGTGCCATTTTTGTTTGGGAAAATATGATAAATCCTGACGGTTTTTCTTTTCATTATGTTTTTTTTCTCTATAGGACAGCATGGCAGAGCTGGAGAATGAGCTGAGGACTACGAAGAGTGAGATGGCTCGTCACCTGAGGGAGTACCAGGATCTGCTGAATGTCAAGATGGCACTAGATATTGAAATTGCTGCTTATAGGTAACTCTTGTCTTTAAAACTGATCACACTTTGTCATTTATGAGCTCTCCCTCCCATACCTAATGCATATTTTCTTAACACATCTTTTTTTTTTTCTCTGTAGGAAACTGCTCGAAGGGGAGGAGACCCGTATCGGGACAGGGATCACCTACCCCGGCCCCTCCATGAGCGCAAGTATGGGGCAGAGCTACAACTACCAGACCCGCATCTACACCAGCTCCGGCAAGGGCTCCAAGAAGGATGAAGATCAGCAGCAAAGCAAGTCTGGTGGCAAGATCTCCCAGCGTGAAGTGTATGAGGAGACGGTGATCACCACCAAGAAGACGGAGAAGGACCCCAGCGACATCCCCACCAATCAGAAAAACTAAGAGCCCACTGTAAGCCTGTTTTTCACCCCTGAAGCTCCCCTTAACCCCACAAACCCAGACCTTCTTCTCCCATTGTAAAACAAACCCTGAGCCTTTACTCAAAGCACCTGTGGGGAGCTCTGAAAAACACCTCTTTATTACAAATACAGATGGATCATCATGGTTTCTTTGATAACTATTGTTCTGTATACCCACAGGTCAGTTGAGTGCAGGATTTAGATGTTTGTTCTACCCGAGTTAACCTCCCCCTCTCCCATTCGTCCCCCACATGTCTCCCAAAGGGAATCCATTATAACTAAAGTAACCATCACTCAGTAAAACAGCACAAAACATCTGCTCTCTCTCTCTCTCTCCATCACAATCTCAACATTTACAATAGCACTAAGGTAGCATCTCCTACTGGAGTGACATATTATAATCAACTGGTTCTTCACACTTGGGAAAACTGTTACACCATTAAGTGATACTTAAACACACAGTAGATAACATCTCTGGATATTCACCACCACCAACACAAGCTGTGAGGTACTCTCAACACATTCCATTGGAAGCATGTTGGTGCATTCAAAGGACAAAAGATTGAAAAGCTGCTTTTAGGTGTCTTGCACAAAAACATATAGAAATGAATTCTGATATGATGACAGTGAAGTGAGGAAGCACACAGTATACAGTTGTAGGAAACCTGCCAACGTAACATCAAAGTTACGTCTAAGGGGCAGTAGTTCAAGCAATGTTACTTAAAACGAGTTCATTAACAAACTTCCTGAATCTCTTCTTGCACAATTTTTTTCTGATTGGCGGTTTGGCTTTAGCCTGGTCCGCACTGCATGACAGCTCAGGAGTGGATAAAAACAAATCAAGCACCGACTCTTTTTGAACTTCCCACGACTGTAGCTATTTAAATGAGATTTAAAACAAATGACAACTAATGTATTAATGGAGTGTGATATGCATGGTGTATGTAAATGTCATGCCTGCACGGAATACATCCATCGCTAAGTCAACACAGATTTGTTGAGTGTTCGGGGTAGAGCGTCAGCTCACTCCGACCTTTTAACCATGCTGAGCATCATCATGCACCATGCTTATTTATAACTGTAATAGAGAGCTTGTTAGCGTGTAGGCCTGAGTTTAGACTACTGTTATAAATGGCAATGTAGGATGTGAAGTAGGTAGCCTTTAGATCTCTGCGGAGAACATGCAAGGAGTAAGATCCTCTCCAAAGCACTAATATAAGAATGTGAAAACTACCTATTTGGTAATGATTTGAGACTAAGGACAATAAGGGATACAGGGAAAAGTAAAAGTGGAGAATGAACGAAAGATGCTTCAAATGCAACAATGACAAAAAAAAGACAGCAAGTTTGCTCTAGAAATATTTCAGTCGAGAGACTGAAAATGCTTTAGCACAAATGTACACGATGTGTGGTTAGAAAATTGTATGCGTGTATAACTCCATTCCCCATGTGCGACTAATGATGCTTTACACACATTTGAGCCGCAGAATCCATACCACATCACCCCGCCAGAGGAAACCCACTACCATCAACAACTCACCAAACACAGCACAGTCAGTTAGAACCTGGCAGATCTGTTAAAAACCACTTGACCTCTTTCTTTGTTACCGTGGCCATGACTGGATCAAACGTCTGTTGTAGTATGACCTCACCTCTAGATATCCTTCAGTATAAGAAACTGATAGTTCTTTTTCTGCGTGTGCACTGCCAACTTTAACACAGCTTTCCTCTTCTCCTGCTGCTAGTGGAGGCGACCCTCGCCCTGACAAACTGCTCTTACACTGAAACAAAAAAACTACTGATTGTAACACAGACTGTTCTAGAAAGAGTTCATGTTGTTTTTTCCTGAGGCTTGAGGAAGTATCTTAGTACTGTAGTAAGTGTGTTTGTAGCGCTACACAGTGGCCTGTCATAACTTTTAAGGCAGCAAAACTAAAAGCTGGGCATTTTGCTAAACGGATCACTGATTTCCAGTGTAAAGCATATGAAAAACTCAGATAGACAAGAACTTACAAACACAAGCAGATTTTTTTAGTATACAGGTATAACAATAGAAGAATGGTTGATGGTTGCAAATGTCAAGCCTTTGTCTTTACACTGTAAGCCAAAATAGTTCAACTTAGACTTGATGTCTGAGGAATAAATGTCACTACAACTTCTGCAGCACTGCCAAACCTTTCTAAGTGCACATGCAACACTACTTCATAAATAAAAAACAAGTTTTCTGGCAATACCAAACGCCACCAATCCAAAAAACCAACAATCAAGATTCAGCCATAGAGCAAAAACTGTAGGAAGTAAAATGCCTTAAAACACCAGCAGCTTTTATCCGGCCATGTGTGTGATGTGTGTGATTCTGTCCTGTGGGGCATTAAGTCATTTTTCTCTCTATTAGCGTTTATTAGAATTAACATGATTACGAAAGCGTAGGGATCGAATGTAGGTGACATGCTATTCTCGTTACTGCTACTACTTCTTATGCATTGCTGTATGACACCATACCAATAAAGACTTGACATTAATGAAGCTGCACATGATTTCATTGTGTGATTTTTTCCCCCCTTATTTGTAACATTCGCTTTACTTCCTGGGTGGTGCTGTTAGATTCACCACTCAAGAATCACTCGAAGATGAGCTATTTCTCAGTTGAACATTTATTCTGGTCACAGGTAAAGTTCACAGCTCTGGTCTCAGGAAGAATGAGCCTCGATGTGCGGGAACAGGACACTTTTCAAAGAAATATTGTAACAATCCAATATGCTTCGTGTATTCACTGCAGGAATTTTCCTGCATTCTGAAGGTTCCTGTACTTCTTTCAAGATGTTCTTATCGTGATTATTTTTTAATGGTTTCATCTCACAAGTACATCGTACTCCTTGTGCACCCTACAGGGGAAAATAGAAAATAGTCTCCGGTGTGACTTTGCAGACTCGAATTACATCAAATCAACTATGATGCCATTTTATAAGCCCCTCGGTGTACTACTCCTTGGTATTTATTGATTACTTATTTTAACACCATCTTTGCACATAACATAAGTTAATTTAGATAAAGAAAAAGCTCAGCATTACTGGTGGAAGTTTAGAATCAAAAGGAAGGACTTAGAAAAAGATCTGATTTCACCACCTTTTACAAAACAGTCAATAAAAGGACAAAAAAAAACCCTTTTCCAAATTGACAACCTGGCTAGAATACATGTAAAGGAGGTGTCCACCAACGTTGCTTTTCCAGTTTTGCCCCCCTGACTATAACGATGATTCCTCAAAGGCTACCTATGTAATCTATGTGAAGTCATATTGCTGACAGTATCATATTTGATACATCAATTTCAAAGGCTTCTATCAACATGATAAGTAGTTGACAGGTTAAAAACCTGTTAAAAAAAAATAATAAAAAAAGGGTTTTTTTTAATCCCCTTGAGGATTACTTTCCACTACAGGCAGTTGAAGTTGTATTTTGGCCCACTTTTTTTCAGAGGAAATCTTTGCTAATTTTCAAGAAGTTAAACTATGAACAACATCAACATTTTTTTCAAGTATTTTCTGCAATAAAAAAAATGCATACTAACAAAAGACTAAAAAGTTGCCAAAACCACTCAACTTATCAAACGTGATACAATAAAAGAAAAGAATGAATAAAAAATAAATAAATAAAAATCATAGAAAAAATGATATCGCAATAATTTTTTGGATTTTGTTAAAACGGATAATGAACATCTCAGTTTCAAAAAACTTAGATTTTTTTTTCTTTCCGATGGGCCAAGTTTTATGAATTTAAGACAAGCTGCATGGTAAAGTGAAATTCACAGAATAATGAACTAAAGCTTAATTATACTGAAATTAGGTATTCTGAATTCTGTGTACTTTATCTTGCGGCACTTTATGCATATTTTGACGCCAATGCATTCAGAAGATTAGAGTTTACACTGCTATAGGTTTTACTTCTAACAGAGTACACCTGTGTCGTGCTACCTCTACATAAACATTAATATTAGTTAAATCTCTGTAACAGATTTTGAAAAATATCAACCTGTCAGGGTCAATTTTAAGTGACCATGTTATGATATAAATATTCTTCAGGCATGTGATCTGGCTGAGAGGAAATCATTTCTTGTGTTGATTTATTTGCGAAGGTATGACTTTACACCAATAGAGACCAGAGGAAAGCAATGTCACCTTGACCTTCATGTCTGAGTATCACACACTCCTCAGGGTCACAGTGCAGATGTGTATGAACAAGATGTGATGGATTACCTGCCCCTGTACAGCATAATGATCTTTGCACCCCTGATTCTGCGCCACATACTTACACACACACTTAAATACACACACAGTCCAAGACCTCAGGACCTTGGACCTCCGCGGTTATCTCTGATTAGCTCGTCTCTTCCCTGCCCACCAGCTGGGTGGGACAGGCTCAGGAGTGGGTGCATGTGTGACGCAGGCTGCAGGTCTTCAAAGATTTATACCCCTGCAATGCTGCTGAGTCGAAGGTGTGGTGAGAACCCTCCAGTGAGATGCCATCGTAAAAGCTGTGTTATACAACAGCCCGCCCTCACTATGTTCAAACTTGAAGAGTGCTTCAACTTTCTATTTTAAGCCCCACATGAGCCCCGCTGCCCCTTCTTTACGGCCATTAAATACACCCAAGGCTATCATGAGGCTGTTAACACGTATGCAGAAAATGCTGACTGTTACCATGTATAGCTGTATAACATCTCTCCTCCTATAGGAAGCTAGGATTAATTTTGAAAACTGCAAGAGGGCTTGGAGCTGTTGGAGCATATTAGGGTTTCAGTCCCAATACAGTCAGCATACTGAGCTGCATTTCACTGATTTCTCAAGGGTGTCATCATAAAATGATTGGTTGGTATTCGAACACTCATTGTGTGTGGTAAAACCTTTGTTTTTATGCTTTAGAGGAAAAGAATGAAATTCTGCACAAACTGAGTCAGAGAAAATTATTGTGCTGCAAAAACTGACATCCAAGCAAGTGTATTTTTGTCTTATTTAAAGTAAGAATTGCCTTATTATACTTGATATGAGCCACATTCAACAGACAAGTCCAGGAACGTGTCTTATTTCAAGATATTAAAAGACAAAAATAAGGTCTGAATTACCTGAAAAAAAAAAAAAAAATCTGCCAGTGGGGTAAGAAAAATTTACTTGTCAAGTTTAGAATAATGTCTAAATACAAGAAACTTGCACTTACTCCACTGGCAGATTTTTTTTTCACTTCTTACAAACAACTCAGAGCTGATGTTTCTAGACTGATCTGGTGAATGAGGCTCATATTAAGTCTAAAAAGACATTTTTACTTAAAATGAGACAAAAGCACTTCCTAAGATTTCAGTTTTTTGCAATGTGGTGAACACATTTTCTAGGTTTCTCACATCTCACTTACACACCAATGTTTTTTTTCTTTTCTGAGTTTGCACTAACAGTCAGTGTAACTCATTAAACAAAAGAAAACAAAAACTGATGTGGCTTAAAACAAGGTCTTTTGCTAAATCCTCACTAAACATGATGATCAGACAGAGAGGGTGAGAGAAACAGACCCGCCTCTTATATAACAAGCCTTGTTGAAATAAAAGGCCTGGTACCTTGTGTAGCTGAAGGGTACAGAATGTACCATTTGAGGAAATATGGCGTTCTCTCATTTCGAGATCGCCTATAAAAACATAAAAATGCTCCTTTTAGTAGAGTTTGAATGCATAGTTACTTTGTGGTGATTTGCTGGGTTTAAGAGGTTAGTAAATATATGGAGCTACACACTCTTCATTGGCTGTCAGTCTTTCATTTCCCTGTCTCTTCCTTTCCTATCTCTTGGAGAAGAAAAGGGGGCTGTGTTGACAGAGGGGCATGTTTTATGTTCTGTCTGGTAATAAGTGTCTGTGCAGCGCTCTGATGGTGGTGGAAATTAGAATCAGGGTGCGGCTGGAGGAGATCAGGGCTGTAAATTTCCCTTTCTTGTCAGCATCTCTGGATCAAAGCTGTTCTTCTTACCTGGACTGAGGCTTCAGCTGGACAGACATCAAATTATGAACCAAGACAAACGTCACACGAACAGATATCAAAAAGAGCATAAAGATGCTTTGACCTGACCTAGGTGAAAAATAAATCTAATCATTGGTCAAGGTTCTTCTTGTGTTAAACAATGTTTTGACAGAAGCTCCAGTTTGGAGCACAAACTGGAGATGGAAGCAAATTTTCTTATGAATCTTTATGATCAAACAGACAAAACCTCATTGTTATATCTGAAGAGATTTTTGTTAGAAGAATATTATCCGTTGTTTTACCCCCTCATCAGAAATCCAAATCAAGCGGGTTACAACATTTTTTGCCAGAGGAAGTAGTGAGCAGCGTCGACTGACTTTATCATGTTTTCTGGTCTTGTTCATTCGTTCAGCCTTTCTGGAGAAGTGCGGAACACCTCATCTCAGAGATTTTAGAAATATCATTTGAATCTTCTTTCATCTTTTTGTTCCTCAGGAAAATACACAAAGGCCTCAGAAAAGGAGACACATATCTTCTAAAGAAGTAAGAAACCAATAACAAAAGGCCGGATGCAGAAGAAACCTCCCATCATTAAACATCCGATAAACATCTTGAAACCTTAGTGATTATTCTTCTGTGTTTCTTCTGACTCTTTAACCCCAATTTGCATGCCTTCAGAATGCTCACTCAACTCAACTTTGCGCAAAATTCAGCCTGGTGTGACATTTTATGCCATGTGTTTTTGCCAATACGTACTTCACAGCTCCCCCTGGCCACTGAAAAATCAGCCTGGCCATCTGGTTTGAGCTACAGGTCTGATTTTCGGTGTGCATCACCATCATGCCAAGACCTAAAAAGAAGTCTCTTGAATTCTGAACAGGAAGTTCGGAAATTGAACTCCAACGTCTGATTTTGACGATTTATAGGGTACGCATTTGATCAAACTTGTCCCACAATTTTTTTCTGATAATCCTAATACTGTTTTTGTGTATATAAAAAACCTTAACAGATTGCATATACAGTGTTGGATCTGGACCAAAATGCACACACATTCACACACACACACATTCAGTGTCACAGTCTGAATGCATCCATGTGCTTTTTTTCCACCTTAAAGTACAGCACCCCCTCCTGTCAACAGGAAGTCATATGTTTTACTCTGTGATTAAAATATTTATTTCCTTTTCTGTTTAGTAATGTCTTTCAAGCCTTCATAAAGCATCACTGATCAGGTCATGTCTTGTAGTTTAAAAATGTGTTCATGGCAACACATCAAACTCTGATATCTTACCATGAACCACGAACTCATTGTAGCGCCTTCATTTAACCTCCAATCTGATTCACATTTCACACACATCATCAAGGTCCACCTCCCAACACATTCATATGCTTAATTCTCTGCTACTGCAATAGCGCCACCCTCTGAAAATGCATGGTTTCGTATATTTTGTACAATCTGTTTGAGGTATAACACAAACCATCACAGTCCCTCTCTGGACTCATACATACATGTGCATGTGCAGATCTTGCTGCACATGTGGCAGCCGCAACATAACCCGACTGGCACACGTGGGCAAGGGCCCGCTTCTTGTCGCTTGCGACTTTAATTAACTCTGTTTGCACTATCAATATTTTTTTTTTTTGCTGAATGCCTTTAGTGTGTAATGTACCTGTCTATAATATTTAAGTTTCATTTTACTTTTTACTGATGGTAAAGTAATGTCCTACTCCTCAGTCGTTCAATGTTATAAATCCATACAAAACAAAATAAAAAAAACCCTGAAATTTTCCAAAAACAATAAGTGATGCTGCCAGCTAACTTCTTCACAGTTGAAACCTTGGACCCATAAGTCAAATAAAGAGACGACGTACAAATATTGTAAGAAGGCCTTCATTTCTGTCTCAAAACATCTCTAAAATAATACCATCCCGATACCTTAAGAATAGTGTTTTCTTTTCTTTTAAGGTAAACACTTAGATATAAAACAAACAAAAAACAAACAAACAACAAAAAAAATAAACAAGGGTGTTGTATATAAATCAGCACCAAGTTTTTGAGATGCTAAGCATCATGTTGTGCTCCTGGAAGAACAACAACAAAAATCTACCAGCCACAAAATGGTTGCTTTTCTCTATTCTTGTTACAAATGTCTACCTGCCCCAGTCCTGCTTCTTTAGGCTAAACACATCTTATAATGATATACAATAACACTGATAGCCTACTGAACAATTAGTTCACCTGAATATTTGGCACGTTTAAAGATCAGCACCAATTTGTGGATGTATCAGCATTGTTTTACCAGACACAATGGCAGATGCTAATTCATATTCTATTCTTTGTACCTGTAAGGAAAGTGTTAATTTCTGCTGCTGTTGCCGTGGAATCTGTTGCTAGCATCCTGCTGAGCTTTAGCCGCCTTGGGGAATTACTGCTGGCAGGAAGACAGTGTTGGCTCTTGTTCAGACAGACAAAGAGGTCTGGAGAGGGGCATACGCACAGAAATCAGCCAGACAATTATATATGGTTGTAATAACAGATGGTAAAGATGAAGGATAGTAGATTTATCACATTCAAGACAATGAGCTGCATTAGATACAATCAAAATTTGGATGTTGCTTAAACCTGTGGAAGCAACAGCTGTAGAATAATTGTTTGACAGTCAGTTCAGTGAGAGAAACAGAAATAAACAGTGAGCTTAGTACGAGGTTATCACTTCAGTCTGGCTCTTAGCCTGGTACAAAGTGCTGAATCATTTGAAGCTAGGACCTGTGTGTGACGTAGCGCTCCCTCTGTTAACCAAACCAGCGCTGTTTTTTTTCCCTCTGTGCTAATAATAGCAGAGACAGAGAGGGCAGAGCCAGACATGCAGACAGACGGACAGACAGACATGCAGACAGACAGACACACAGACTGGAGGTAATGTTGCTCTCTGAACAAAGAGGAAGATCTCAGCATGATTCCTGACCTCTGAATGAGTTTTTCTGATCATAGATGAAGTGGAGGTCCTAAACCTGTTAGCACTGTCCTATCAGGAAAATAAAATGGTTGGCTATGGTGACTGTAATTCTTTATATACTTTAAATATTGTCAGTCTTCATAAGGGTAAATATTAATTAAATTCTAAAATTAATTAGTTTCATAAAGCAGAGTTAAATTTACTTGATTTAGTCTGGAACAGCTTAAGGTTTTTCTGTCTTTGTGATTAAGTATATATATATATATATATATATATATATATATATATATATATATATATATATATATATATATATATATATATATATAAATTCTGAAATTTTGCAAAATCAAAAAATGTCATAAAAATGATTCCATATTTCATTTCATTTATTTATTTATTTATTTATTTATTTATTTATTTATTTCAAGCATACATAGCATACAAAGAAAACATGAACAGCACATATCCCCAACCAACACCCAAAACAAAACAGGCAAACTGCCTGCCATAAGCAACATGTGATGTGTAATACATGCGTGAAAAGGAGTAGGAAGAAGTCTTAGACTTATATGACCCTACCCCCCTTTTTTGTCCTCTTAGGATATTATTATTATTGCCGTACTTCATCTAGCAGTCGTAAGGACTTATTTATTAAGAAAAATAGAATGTAATAGATTCTGTTCCCTCATTACAAAAATATCCATCTGTATACGGTAGACGTCAATGAGAAAAAACATACATTTATATGTGCATATACACCTCCAAACATGCCCCCTCTTTTTTCCCTTCTTCTCTCCCTTTCCTTTCATCTTTTCATATTTGCAAAAATAAAACCAAACTAATAAACCAGTTTACCCCCCAGACTTGTATGCTGTTTATTTTAGAACTCATCTTCAGGTATATGACCTTGCTAAATGGTGTCAGGTAACAAAGTCTTTCACTCCACAATAACCAGATTGCCAGAGAATGACACATAAAAGAGATTTCTTAAATGACAATTTAGTCTGAAACCTCATTCTATCCTCAGGTGCGCTACAGTATGATTTATTACTTCCTCGACTTGTTAATCTGATCTTCCCACTAATACATGGAAATGTCTCATTAAATATTAAAAAGACAGTATTTTTAGATTTAGCTGTATGCATCGAAAACCAGACAAGGAGAAAAGTGAACCGAGAATCTGATTCATGCATCATAAGCTGAAAAACTGAATCTCTGCAGACTGCCATCATCAATGCTGCAGAAGATGCACTGCAGGCACAAAGCACCACTTTAGGGATGATTCTGGTGAAGATGAAAATGCCTCTCAGAAATTCAAACCACCCTGGAATATTTTAGGGATGATTTGGTCTGTTCTGTTCTTTAAGTATTCTATCAGAAGTCAGCCTACGGAAACAGTTGGGGTCTCTGCTGGAATAGTTCCAATTTTATTTTACCAGGGAAAAACCTCAGAAATGAGAAAAAGTCTTATCTTTTTTTAGTATTGAAAATGTTGTTCATCACTTCTGTGAGTTATCAACATGTTCATCTACTAATTTCAATAATTGTGTTGCATCTTTAATAGTACAACTCTCTGTTAACCTCTTCATAGATACAGTCTTGTCTGAGAAGTGCTGTTAGGTCAGAGGGGACTCATTATTTTGGAGGAGGCAAGAGAGGTTGCAAAAAAACAAGGTGAGCCTGCAGGGATGGATCCTTAAAGTGTTATAGTGTGAAACCACAAACAGTAATAACAAAGTTAAATGGAATAAATCCATTTAGAGTCCTGACATTCCGCTTTACAAGTCAATAACTAGAGTAAGTGCTGATACGGCTCCGGCAGACATGTAATTCACACCACCAGAGCTTCTGTTAGATCACTTTTGACATCTATATTTTTCAGCTATTAAACTTTAGGATGTTGGAAGAAATACAGCAGATATTTTTTTTTATTCTTGTTGGTATAATTGTGTAACTTCTTGCACAGACAACACAAAAGTGAACACGCAAACTGAGACATTATTTTTCAGACAGCTGGTCCATCTGCAGCTCACAGTGCACCACTGTACCCTGAAATGTTCCCTCAGTTCTTTGGGGGTGTGTTAGAGGTGTGTGTGCTGTTGCTGCCTAATCCATAATAGAGCAGCTGAGTCCATCTGAAGGCTTTTTATTCGACATCCAGCCAGCAGACCATGACACAGCGTTTTCAGAGAGAGAACAAAGAGAAAATGCAAGGATAGAAATGTCACAAAGCTGAGCTCATCCTCCTGTTGAGAGGAGTTGAAAACTTGTTGTAAGATTAGAGTAACGCGTGTGTTAAAAGGAATAATTGATAATCAGGACCTCAAAGTTTCAAAAGCTACATCGGATTTAAATGATTCTGTTTCAAAGATCAGTGTAGAGAGGTTCATGTCAGAGCTCTTCGTAACTCAGCCGGATCAGATAAAAGACAACATAAAAGACAAGCTTTGTGTCATGATTTTATTCAGGTTTCCTTCCTTTTTTGTTCAGTTTCCTCTGTGCTAAAAAATTCAAATGACTTCATTAGTCTGGTTGTTACGGTGGCCCTGAGAGCCCACAGCACTGTAAAGAGACAAAACACAAGCAAATTAAAAAAACATCTTCATCAATTTGACAACATCTGCACAGCATTTAGAAAACGCACTGCAAAGACCACAACGCAATGGAAGAGTTTCCAGAGGACACTTAAAAGTGATGCACACTACCGTTATTAGTCACTGACCGATTCTCAATATGTGTACTTTAGCATACTTGTGAACTTATGGACTTGTGATACGTCATCAATCAAAGCCAAAGTTCTGTTCCATTTCAAAGTCGATATGGACTTGCCCCGCCCCTTTTACCAAGTCTGCTGTCAGATGTAACCTGAGCAGACTTTTTACAGTTACAATCCCACAGTGCAATTTGCGCCGTCAAGTGGAACTCAAGCAATGGCGGAGGAGAAGACGCACAGCTGTTTAAAAATATGAATAAGATATTTATCTGTGACAGAATTTTGTTTAAAATTCAGAAACGCTGGATGAGTTGGGTAAACTCGTACGTCAACAAACTGCTGGCAGTGCAACCGGATGTGACGTGTACATACGTAAGTCCACTGCTGTTCCAATAGAAAGAGGACCATTCTGCAGACTCCATACAGCTGAAGTCCAAACTCTGGAACAAACTTGCCAAGTCTGAACTTCCAGAGAACGCAAGTTCAAACTAGGGAACTTCAAATTCAGAAATGACTACTATGCTAATATCTGAATCATGCGATAACAATGTTAAAGTAAAACAAAAGCACTTACTTTTATCTCATTTGGTAACACCACTGATGAAAACAGAACCTTAATAGGGACGTGTGCATCACTATTAAGTGCCTTCCTGCAACACTTCTGTTGTGTTGTGTTTTTTGCAGTGTGTTTTCTACAAAATGCTGTGCAGGTGTTGTCAAATTGGACATAAATTAATCAGGAATTGATTCCATGGTGAAAAAATGAGCTGACAAGGGAAGATAGAGAGAAGAACAAGAGAAGGACAACAGCCATTTGCAATAGTAAGTCAGCTCAATGTAGCATAAAGAGTAGAAACTAATAAGCAATTCAGGCGTTTTTAATATCTGAAAATAAAACATTTTCCTCGGAAATCTTGCTCATATTAAGTCTGATAAGATGTTTCTTATTGAAAAACTAAGGCCCTGTTTATGCCACAACAGTATTAGGGTGAAACGCAAAAGTTTTGTTGCGTTTCGGCCTCTAGTTTATACGGAAACTAACCTGAAACGCAACTTTTTTAAAACGCCCCCAGAGTGGAATTTTTCTGAAACACTGCAGCCTCCATTGCTGTATAAATGGCAAGTCGGCGTTTTCAGTGAAAACACTGACGTCACATTCCGTTTTGGGCATGTGCTTTCCACTTTCGTTGTGGGAACTTTTGTGAAGCAGAAAACAACAACGCAGATTTTTTTTTCTCTGTTTTTTTTGCGTTTTTCGAGTGACACGCTTGTCGTATAAACGGGGCCAAATACTTGAGTTTATGGTGGCAGCTTCATCTTCCGGGATGAGTGTGCACTTTGAAAAATGCTTGTCATCATCAGTTTCAGTTCTTTATTTAATTACGGTTCCTCGAGAGGTTCAACTCCACAAGCCGTGTCACCTCTCAGGTGTCCCCTCATCTTGTTTCACACTGAGAGTGATCTGGCTGTATGAGGCATATATTTAACTGCCACGGTGGACCAGAGGACGTATGGACTGGGGAAAGGACAGACAAAGCCCTGCAGGCTGTCAGGCTGCAGGAAGAGAGATTGCCTTCCTCTAGAGGCCAGCTTATTGACAAATCCCTCCTGCTGAACACAGTATATAGTCTTCAAACATCCAGGGCTCCATGGGGCAGCTGGGGCACAGGGAGGAGGGGTCAGTAAGCTCAGGCTGCTGTGGAGGGGGGAGGTCCACACTAAGGCCTCACACATCCCTTTTTTTCTGAAGAATGGTGAATCATGTGCCTTTTGAGAAACAAAGGTGGGATGCTGTTTCTCTGCTGCTGCAAACTGATCTAAAACTAATTATCTTTCAGCGCCGATCAATACCTGGCAGTGATTGATTAAAGCACTTACATATTTGCAGATGTACATGGTAACTACTGCTGATCATTATGTTTTAAAAATCCTCTCTCTCTCTCTCTCTCTCTCTCTCTCTCTCTCTCTCTCTCTCTCTCTCTCTCTCTCTCTCTTTTTTTTTTTTTGCAATGAATCCAGATAAAGCTCGGGGAAACTTCCATCAGGTCAGATTCTGTAAGCTGTATTCACACAGACATAAAATCTACCAGAAGCTATCTGAAACTCTAAGGGAGAGCGGGCTGCAGGTGTGAATGCATGCAGATTAAATCTGCATCCATACTTTTCCATCCAAGCCCATACTGACACTTTTATATGAAGTTTGGGTGAGCTGATGAGAGAACGGGAGAGAAATATCTGGAAAAATTCACCCAAGCAAGCAGGCCTGATGACAAGACTTTTGAGAAGGTTAAAACATCAGAGGTAGGAGACGAATTTTCTGCACATCCGTCCATTTACACTTAGCCTTGATATCGATGGGGAAACTGTCATCCATCCTTTCACAGCGTGCTTTTGATGTCACTCATATTGAGACTCATCTTCCCCAGCGAGGAAGATTTCACACCGTGAGGGATAGAAATAACCAAATCTGGAAAACTTCAAAGGCTGAGCCCCTGAAATATTGGAAAATCTTTAGCTTGTTGTGGGGCGTTGTTTGGCCTTGTGTCCCATCGTTCCATTTGCTTGTTTGATTTCTGGCCACTGCCTCATGCTGCATGTCTTTCTACTCTCTCTACACCCCGTGATTCCTGTATTTCTTCTGCTGTCTCATCAATAAAGCCACAAATGCACTAAAAAAAAATCTCTCCATGGACGTAGTAGCCTGTCAAAATGCAAAGCACACTCTGTGCTGGCAGAGGCATGAAGGTCATTTCTGTTTCTGTTTAAAAGAAAAAGACAAATGCTAATTTCACTGAGAGAGATTTGAGGGAAGTGACACACAGTTTACACGCAATGTCTGAAGAGTGGAAGTTCAAGAAAACCAATCATCTGATATCGTCAGAGCAGTTCTACAGAGAAGGAAGCAAACGTGAAAATGTCAGGAATGTTTGGCACACTGACATTGATCCCATGTAGGGATTAACAGTTCATTATGCTCTCAGATCTGTTTCCGACGTTTGAATACATCCCTTCTGTCTCTTCTTGTTGAGGGGACCAAGTTTAGTCCTTAAAAAAACACAAATAGGTACATTTTTAGGCCCTTATATTTCTAAATGTTGCTTTTTCTTATGTTTCTTTTTATCCTTATGTTTTTGTAAATCATTACTTCCAATCCAATGCACAATCTATGGATTTATTAAACGAATCCCGTGACTTAATAGAAAATAAGGCCATCTTTATGGTTTATTAAATCGTTGGTTAGTTTTACTGTAATGTAGCTACCAGGCCTCACTGCCTCCTTACTGCTGCACATATCTTCAGCCTTCACCCACTGAAGGTGATAATGTCTTTGTATGTGATGTGTGGAGAGTGGGTGGTGCTAACGTATCGAACCGCACCGTCATCACCTTCCTCCCCTGTGCCTGTTGGAGTGACTATATCTGTTTCAACCTT
This sequence comes from Labroides dimidiatus, assembly GCA_030710495.1. NCBI lineage: Eukaryota > Metazoa > Chordata > Actinopteri > Labriformes > Labridae > Labroides > Labroides dimidiatus. The sequence goes on from CM061145.1 coordinate 31,884,567, forward strand.
GAGGCTGAAAGAAATGACTCTAAGATTGGCAATGGACTGCAGCTCAGTGTTTCCCTTGAAGGGAGCTGTTCAGAGTAACCTGAGAGTCACGGGTGAGAGCGAGGTAATTACAAGACATCATTCAAGATTGTAGAGCAGGGATGGATGACTTTATGGGGTTATGATTTTTTAAGATTGTCGTTCCGTGGCGAGGAAATGACCGTCTCAAGTTAGCCCAGTAATTGTTCAGTAAATAACAGCCGAGACAGTTATGGGAACTTGTCACTCTAATGCCTGCTTTCATTAACCAGATGTCATCATTAATCTCAGACATTGCCTAACTGAGCAACAGGAACTGTCTAACAGATGTTAAGACACTGATTCAATTTGTTTCTGCAGTGTCACAGATGAACCACCAGAACAACACTTGTCAGACAATAAATAATGATAAACTGTAGCATGAGTTGTTTTTGTTTGTTTGTTTTAGAGAGAAAGAAAGTGAGAACATTTATTTTACTAATCTTATGTACAGTGTCACAAGCTTTAGGAATTATCTGCACAATAGGAGGAGAGGATTTAGACATCAATCACTCTTTATCTACAGCAGATAAATATAAAACAAAATATAAAGATAGATATAAAGATAAATATAAAGCAAAATATAAAGATAGATATAAAGATAAATATAAAGCAAAAATATCTTGAGCAGGATGTTCACCTGTCTTGTGCCTTACCTGTCAGGTTTAGATTTAAATCAGTGTTTTCAGGATACCTTTAAAATCTTCAAAGGGGAATCAATCTTAAGTAGAAGGTATTGATTAGAATATGCACTTGGCTAGTAGCATGAACAAGTAACTGTAAACAAAAAATTGACACCTAAATTGTGGACCGTTGAATTGAATTAAATTAAATACTTTACTTTAAACATTCAAAAGAAAAAAAAGAAAAAAAAACAAACTAAAATAGTTAGTTACATAGACAATCCTGCACGTGCTGTATGTCTACATGCTGGAAAAGAAGTGGGAATATACAGACTTATTTAAACCTACACCTTTGGTAACACATCAGAGTCAAATATACAATTAATATTATCCCTATATATAATACATAATTCTTGATTTCTTCTCATGCATATTCATATATATATATATATATATATATATATATATATATATATATATATATATATATATATATAGAGAGAGAGAGAGAGAGAGAGAGAGAGAGAGAGAGATAGATAGATAGATAGATAGATAGATAGATAGATAGATAGATAGATAGATAGATAGATAGATAGATAGATAGATAGATAGATAAAGATTAATAAAGTTGCCCGTGTACAAATATGCACCCCAAAATATAATACTTGATTTTTTTAAATGAGTATTTCAATATATACACACATACACATATAATCTTATATACAAATATACACAAAGTTTTACTCCTATATATATATATGTTTCCCTCTTCCTTTTAATTATTTAAAAGTTGTATTTGGAATGCTCTCTTAAACTTACCTACGGTACTTTACATTCCTTTTTTCCCATCTGCTAAATTGACCCCTTTGATTGACACACACATGCTTTTTCATGTTTTTCTGATCTGATTTATTTTTAAGTTCCTCTTCCCTCTTAGATCCTAGCCTCCTTCAGTTTATTTGAACATGTCATTCATTGGTTATCGGTTTACCTTAACATAGGAACAAATATTTATGAACACAAATTCACTCTTCAATCATTATTATTCAGTTTCTAAATCTCTACCTCACATTCTCCTTCTTCCTTGGTCTTCCTCTTATCTCATGTCCTACTGCAGTGCTGCAGTTTGCAGACCCATCACACTCAGCTTTAAAATCCATGATACCAGTCCTGTCTGCACTCCTGCACACATGGCCCCACCCCTTTTTGCTGCACTACATCAACGTGGCAAATACATGCAATGCAAAGTAACCCGCTCCCCAGACCTGCAGAATGTATATGTGCACACGCATCCCTCCTCCCCTCCTCTGCTGTCTACTAAAGTGCTGACTGGAGTCATTCCCCACCTGCTGGCAGTGTGCCCACAGGCTGATATACTATGTCACTGTACACACATAAACAGCTATTGATCAGGCAGAGAGCACCCAGAGCATTCCATTATTGTGGCGTGACCGTAATTAAAAATGTCATCTTGCTCTGAGCCCGTGGGACTCCAGGCCGGAAACTGGTCCAGGCATTTAGCTTCTGTCTGGTAAACTGTTAAAATATTTATCTCCCACAATGAAGTGGCTCCAGTAAAACCTCTGCTGAGTGCTGTGGAGGTATGCAGGATGTGCCTGTGTGTGTGTATGGACATATATTACGAGGACAGCTGATCCATAGCAGGCTAACATCCCATAATGAGAAAGCAAATCAATAGAGAAGCATCAGCTATTAATTAAAAGCAGTTTAGAGGCTTGTACCATCAACTTTCGAGCAGACAGAGAGATCATGTATCACTTGTCTGCAGACGTCACTTCCATGTGTTGGAATTTATGTCTTGAATCTTCTTTGCAAAAGGAGTTCAAGGAGCGAATCAGATAATATCAGAATATTCACTCTTCAGAAGATGGATAAAACTTTTCACCATATTTGATTTTCAAACTGGTTCTCAGCATGTTCTTTTCATCAAAAATTTTCATTAATGCCCGGGAGTATGGGAATATCAGAAGAAACGGAAAAAAAATGTATAGCTTACTTTCTGAATTGTAGTCATGCTACTGTCAGGGATGTTTCTGCAGTGGTCCAAATAAGGCACACTTTTCAGGGTATGTGTGAGCGTACAAGCATGCCTAAATAGTAATTGGTCACTATTCTTTTTTTTCTTCTTCTACAGATCTTGCCTATTTTGACTTGTCAAACCAGGAACCAAACCATGAACCATGAATTTGTTTCTGTTACAGAGTTTTGAAGCACATTGTTGATGGTCATATTGGTAATGCTAAACTCAACTTAGCTTTGCTCATGACAGGTGGGACTTAAGCCTCTTTGCAGACAGCTACAGGAACCGTGGCTGTTAGCTAGGTCAGCCATGCTCGCAAAGTGTACTGACCCAATTTTTTTTGTTTTGTTTTGTTTTTTAACCAGACTGTAATATTTTAATGTAATATTTTTTTGCTTCCAAAACAAACAAACAAAAAACAACAACAACAAAAAACAGACAAACAAACATATAATCTTGTGTTGGTTTTTTTGGGCTTGTGTGTACATGGTTTCTGCAGCCGACCTTATTAGAGCTTGATATGTAACAACAACCCAAAATGTAATAACTGTTGGATAATGTCCATCATATGTACTTCTTTTTGTTGTTAGATGAAATTAGGAAATTTGCCAACACGTCTCTCTTCTGCAGACTCTACATTGTGTCAAGGCAGAGGAGTCAGATTTTAACTGAATACAACAGCATCACATATTAACTTAGGGCTGTGTAAATAGAGGTTTGTTGGGTTTGGCAGATGGAGCACCAGCATCCTCCTAACCCGAACACGTAATCCTCATCATGATGGCTGGAAAAGTCTCGATATCTTGGGATATGTTGTCTTCTCTGGATCTGAGCTCTCACCATTGTCTTGCCCAGCTTCACATAGATGAGCCATCTCCTCTGGAGCTGCCCTCTTTTCCAGCCTGGGTTCACTGCCATCTGGATGAAAAAAAAAACACCCCTCACACAATATATCCAAGATTTTGAAAAATATCACAAGTGGCCAGCAGGGATCTCCGTCTGCAGCTTTGGCCTGTCACCAGATTTTCCATCCTTCATTTCTTTTGTTGGCCTTATGCTGCTAGGATCCCACATTTCTCTGGGGAATGTCTTCAATTAAACAAAGCCTTATATCCCAGTGATCAGGTCATGCAAATAAAAAGAAATTGTTGCTAAAATAGAATCCCTCAATCACCTCTGGGGTTTTTAATATCTTTGAAGATATCTGTTTCCCATCATCTCAGTTTAAATTCACACAGGTGGTCTCTCTGTGATGGTTAATAATCTGCGTAGGTGTGTTTCCGTCCCTCTCATTATAAATATCAGTCTGTGCATGTGGCAGCACACATTGGTCTGTCATTGTGTCTGCAAAGGTCGGTCAGAATGCAAGGGCATTCCCCTCCTCTCGTCCACCCTCCCCTTTTGGTGACATCAAATGGTGGAAACAAAGGAAAACCTCAAACACCCCCCATACGATATGGTGACTGAAGCACACACACACAGACATATATACCACCCCAAAAAAGAGTTTGTGACCACCGTCTAATCAAAACTGATTGGGCTTCAGTTCAGGTTACATTCAGGTTTCACGAATTTACAAAAGCTTTCTTTATCACAAGAGGATTTTTGTCTCAGTCAGTCTACTGTCCTGAATTGTCCCGGGAAGATCCCCCCTCCCCTAAAATGTGACACTGTGTGAGAGAGGTGTGATAACCCCTCCAGAATATTCAGATTTATGAGAGGATGCTGTATGTGTTACCACACAGTTCATTTAAAGAGCTAGAATTAATCTCTTTAGTTTTTTGCTTTTAAATTATTAACTTTTTGTACCTCGACTGAATCTCCAAAGCTATTTTTTGAAAAAGCAGACAAAAGAAAGATGATTAAACCCAGACAGTCTCTGTTTTGAGGAATGGAAATAATATCCTGCTCATACTATTCTATACATTTGCTGTTTCTAAAATGTTTAAATATGCAACAATTACCAAAAAGCACTTATTGATTCCTGCTTCAAGGACCACAGCTCTGACCTTTGGCAAATTGGAGGCCACCTTTTATCTTACCCTCATGGCAGCTGTGTGTGTGCGTGTGTGTGCTTGTGTGTGTATGTGTGTGTGTGAGATAATCCTGCTCATTGGACCGCAGAGAGACTAATTTGGTATGGAGGCAACCAGGAGAGGTTTAGATTGCCCTGAACAAAGGACACTCATGCAGTGAATTGTCTCTTCCATAAAGCTGCCTCCATAATGACACCACGCTGTCCAGCACTAATCAACAATTAGTAATCATAACAAAACGATGATGGTGTGATGTGTGTTTTGCATTCAGGCAGCAGTGGATGTAGCGAATAATGAGGTGAATAAAATGAGTCAAAAGAACTCTGCATGTTTTTACTTTGATTTTGTTACGTCTCCTCAGTATGAAGTGCTTCCTTATTAGTTTTAGATGTGGTTTGCATTATTTATTGTGATAGAGAAACTGCGCTCAACATTGTGATGAGAGGAACTCTCAGTCGGGGGGCTGCCTAAGTGGCTGGTTAGATGTCTACTGGCAGAAAATGCGTGGGAGGGACCAGAGAGAAACTGGGAGCAGAGAGATGAGAGGCTGCTGTGCTAAAATGAGAAAAAAAATAGTCTGAGATGTTTTATCGAAAAACTTTAAGATCATGAACAACTCTGGAAGGATGGGATGCTGTTTGTGGATGTTGCTGCTTCTAAACAATGATGGGATGTACTAGCAGAACACGTGTATCAATTTGGATTCACAGTACCAGTCTTCATCTTCACCAGCCCTTTATATCTACAAACAGCTGTGTTAGCCACAACAATGGTTGCATCCATTGCTTGCTTGGTTGTGATTATGTCAAATTAACACAGAGATAAGAAGACATGAAACACGAGACAATAATTCATAATCAGTTCATAAACTCACCTTTCCATTAGGATAACCTGGGCCCCTTGGTATTGCCATGGAGATTGCAATGTTTTCATTGACATCTTAGCATGCTAATGCTAATGCTAAGATGAAAAACATCCAGCAAGGGCATTTAAAGGGACTGTGAGGACTTTCTAAGTGATTTTGAAAAAGTCACACTTTTAGATATATGCTTGATCATACTCCACAACTTAAAATGAGATTGTCAGCACCAAAAATTGGTTATTACTAAATGTTATTTCTTTGCCTCCCAATTGGGCTGGACTGGACCAGATTGATTTACAGCAGCTGTTAATGTCTCTATGACAACACCACACTGGCTGACGAAGTTTAGAGTAGTGAGCAGAGAGATCTGTGTTTTTCTCTGCTGAAAACTGTTTCTGGGATTAATTTTGTAGTGATGGTGGACACTGGAACTCAACTGTCAGAGCAGATGAAAGCTAAACGGGAGAGTGATAGCACACTGGCTAAAGGCTAAAACACGAGCTAAAGGCTAACACACAGGCTAATCTGTTTGTGATAATAGTCATTCAAACCCACATGCAGCAGTTATACTGCAGTGATCTGATCAAACTTGAGACTCTGTCAATAAAATGAAGAGTGAGGTTATGTTAGCAGCAAGACATAAGGATTTGCTATGTTACATGTTAGCCTTTGTATACGTCTCACAGCACTTGGCTGCAAGTAGCCTTAAATAAGCTGGCTACTAAACTAAAGTACAACTAAAAAGTTTGCATGTTGTCACATTTCAAACAACAGCGCTGCGTAATTGTTGATAAATACCTTAAAAGTTGTCTTGAACGAAGAAAAGTAGTGTTAAAAAGAAGATCTGATCTCCATTCATTTCCAAAACAAACACACACCATGTTAAAGTCTGTTTAAAGCAGCAATACTATTTGTGTATTACAATAATATAGTTAACAGTATATGACATGTTGTTAAGGATACTTCTTCCCTGTTTCTCAAAATCAACATCTGTGTGATGGTTGCTGGAGAGGCTTTCTCAGAGGGGATTAAATGCCTTGCTTTAGGGCACTCTGACAAAGTAAAGTGTTTTTCTTTCATTTGCTACAGATTGTCACAAAATGTCCTGGGTGTTTTGAACAAACCTACATCTGTGCATCCACCACCGCCCCCTCCATAAGTGCAGCAAAGCCAACAACTGCGTGCAGCATCCAGCTCTCCAGTTGGGTCAGTACTGAATAATGCAGAGTCCCCACATTTCATCCGCTAAAATGGAGATCTCTTGTGCTCCTGCTCTGCCTTCACACCCATTATTCTGCTTGAATGGGTCAAAGTCACTAAGATGCATTCATGAACGCACACGCAAGTGCACCATCACACTCACACGCCCACCACGGGCTGGACAGGGGGAAAAAAGCAGCTGCTGATCTCTGGAGGTTTGTGTAAGTTACAGTAACATAAAGATGGATTTCAGGGCAAGCAGTTGAGCCAAACCTAACCCTAAACTGGCTTAATCTGGTGTGTGCTAAGTGTGTTTATGAATTAATGATCAAATAAAAAAGTTATCAGCCTTTTATTACAGCAATCAAGAATACTGCAGCTCTGTTTTATCGACTCACTGCAGTGTGATAAAACCGGAAATAAATGCAGCCTTTCTTTGTTGCTAACGGCTGCAGGAAGACATCCCCTCATCCTTTCTGCCCTTTTTGATTCTCTCTCAATTTGCTACAAGATGTGCTTTATTGTGAGTTCTATTAATTTACTGTTTCTCTGTATCAGTCACGTTTTAACACCTTTCTTTGCACCTGTATCTCACTGCTGCACGTCATCTCTCACATTTACAATCTGTTTTAATTCTCTCCATAAAAAAAGATACATCCAGTGTTCAAGGTACCAGCCTTTTTGTCTTGTTATCACTCCCAATGTGCTGCCCCACCCCTCCTGTTCCCAGACCCACTCCCCACCCACCATGCTTCTTTTCCCCTTCACCATACTCTTTTCTTTCTCCCATCATTTCCCTTACGCTCTACCTCCCTCTTTTCTTCCCTTTCGGACGTTTTCCACCTCCACTAGGAGTCTCACCTCATAAATTATTTACACATGCAACTCAGCAGGGAATTTTGCTGTGTTTTCTGACCGTTTGCTCCTCTATGATGGACAGGCAGGGTTTTCTGATGGGTAACAACCTGTGCTTCCTCTAAATATATACATAAGCACCACGGCTAACTCTGCTGGATGCTCTTGCACCTAATTTCCTCTTAATTCAAGTGTTGTGTAAGAAAGAATTAGCGGGGCTGAGTTGAACCATTTCATTGAGATGCTAATTTTGTGGCAGGCAGAAAACTGCACCATACCCTACTTATGCATACATTAAAACAAACACAGAAACAGATAAAGGGTGGAGAAACTGCCACGCCCCACTCTGCACTCCCTGGACGACATCCCTCACTGCTTCAAACATAAAAGTACACACACTACACACACACTTGCAAGGCATTTTTTTTTTTAAATTTTACAGCCTGCCATTTATCTCATTTTAGTATTTTCAGGAAATGAAGAAAATAAAAGTGATTTCCAACTGACATAAACCTAACTTCTGAATTTCCATCATCCCGAGCACCATCTTTTTTCCTCTCACTCTTGGGCTGCTGCCACCAGCACCAATTAGCACATCTGCTATAAACCCTCCCTTCCAGTCTCATCAGAGGACATTTTTACAAGCACATGAGCGGCTTGAGGAAACACCCATAATAGCACATCTTCTCCTGATATGCATTTACCGTGTCAACACCAAGGAATAGCCTGTACATAAAAATCAGTGAGGGATGACGGTAGATTCAGTTATTGGGGTTTCACCGCACATCTAGGGGTCTGTTTCTTTGAGGATTTCTCTCCCTCTCCCTCTGTGTGTGTGTGTGTGCTCCTACAGAGCTGGCTCCACCGGTTGGAACCACACCCTGCTGCCTCCTCCACGAGGAGGGTAGAGAGGAAGAGAGAAAAAAGAGGGGCGAAGAAAGAGAAAAATGAGTATGAGAGAGAGATAGAGAGGCAATAAAGAGAGGGAGAGAGAGAAAAAAAGAAGGGGAAGAAAGAGATAAATGGGAGAGAGAGAGACAGAGAGAGAGAGAGAGAGAGAGAAGGGGTGGGGAGGGAGTCCTCCACCTTCCTCACATACAGAGAGCGAGTGAGTGAAGTCATCACTGAGGTGTGAAAAGAAGATTCGACCAAACACGCGTCTCTCTCAGAACCACTCATCCGTTTCATCACTGTTGTCGGGAGCTTTTGAGCAGCTTTACATTTACACTGAGTAAAGACAACACAGCTAAATAGCTACACTTTGATTTTTTAGGGGAAGAACGTGGATTTTCTAAAGATGGCATCAATCAATGGAAAATAATCTGTCAAAAAAACTGAACCAATAGAAACAGCAACACATTTCTGTCTCTAAAACATGCTGGATGTTGGTATGGTTATTATCGCATTTCTGGTAAATGACGTTAGGACTTGGGTGGAGTTTGTCCAGTTTTGTACAAATGAATAGGAAAATCAAACCTTTTACTGGCAATACACTTTATGCAGATATCTAAATTAAGAATACGAAAATAACAGCCTCTAAATTGAATTATCTTTGAGACATAAGGTCTTACATATTGGTATATCGAACCACAACTTGACCAAAGGGGAATGTACTAAAGGGTTTGTGTAAAATAATTGCATTTTATTGTGAAAACATGCCTTTAATGTTAAAGGATTCAGGTAGGACTGGAAACAAGCATATGTTATAGGCTAATAAAAAAACTGCTGCTACACTGCAATCAGAAAAGAAAAGGTTGGAGAGAAGCACAATATTTTGCTTGTGTAAAAATGTTACTATGCAGTATTGTCCATGTTCCCAAAAACTTTTTGAATTATATTTTTTTCCCCCAGTCCTTACAACTCATTCTTAGGAAAACCAGCTGACTACTTCATTTAAGTTCATTGTAAATCAATTGTAATTTCATGAAGATTACAGCAGCTAGATGAGAACACTATTCAACTTTTTCCATTTAATTTTCTGAATAGATAAATTGCACCTAAATAGTGTGAAAGCATGCCTGACTGTACCCTTTCTGTTAGTGCAGGAGCAGGAGACCGTAATCACTGAGACCTCTTTGTAGATGACTTCATGAAGGGGACACCTATAAATCTCTAATCAATAACCCTGACACGTGTGTTTCAGCCCTGCTAATTTGCATAACAACTGTGTATGCAGACAAGCAAACCTGACCAGAACTGGATTGTAAGTCAGCCGTTTACAGTAATGTTGCTGATCCAAGTATTGTAGCACATGCTGTACACTGGCATTGTCATTCAGAGGATGACACCTCAGGGAGGCACACTCTCTCCAGCGCTGTAATTAGCTGCCTGCATAGATGACCACACCCTGAGCTGCTGATACTCACATGTGTGTCTTCCACATTCTCCAATCAACAAACCCCACCCCCACCCCCCACCCCCAACAAAAGCTGTGCCACCGCAATGTTATACAACGCCCTGCTGCCTCTGCGATAACCTGTCTTTTGTCTGACGAAGTACCATGGATCTTAGTCTGCATGCTGAACCTGCTGCTGTACAGCCAGTCTCACAGAGTTCTGTGCATCTGAGCATGATGTGAAAGGTGTTATTTATGAGCTATTTCTATTGAAGTGGATTGCTTGTGAGTCAAGTTTTATTCAATTAAATACCATCTCCTCGGCTTATACACAACTGTGAAGACAGTAGAGTAATATAATAAATAGAAGAGTATTTCACTTCATGATAAACACTGCATTGAGCTCACATAACTCCTGCACTGTGGCATTATTAAATGAAAAACTATTAGGTTTTGATTTTCTCCTGACAGTTAAGCAGAAATGAAAACAGATGCCATGCTGGCTGAAACATGCACACTCAGCTGTATCTGAGCGTGTCTCTTACAGGGAGTTCAGGGTATACAGTGGTGGAAGATGGTGTGTTATATGGTATAGGAAGAACTCCAGCCTCAGCCAAATGCAAAGTACAAAATACTGCTGATACATGTATGTACCCTATATGTCTTTCATCTCTTTGCCCTTCTGCTATGAATCTGCAGATGTATATACAACAACATGACAATACAATATGACAATAAATCAATATGTTTGTCCACTTGTTGCACAACACATTAAAGTGGCCTCTGGTCTCAGCTTTTCAAACAATTTTATTTTTCAGTTTTGCTTTTATTTTAAACAGAATACTGCCATTTTTTTTATTTTTATTTTTGTTAAAAACAAGGAGTACAAAAGCACTCTAAGGACTTGCGAAGAAGAGGAAATTAAGAGGTGAGATACTTTCTTTTCATTTCATTCTAGCAATAGGTATAAAAGGAGAAGGAGGTTATAATGTTGGGACATCTGCTTCAAAGCAGAGGTTGTGTGGGACCAAAGTGCCACCACCTGGTAAAGACTGGAACACATGTAGAGAACTGTTCCAAATTGAAGTTTACAAGAACATGGTTGCACACTAGAAATTCTTCTTAACAACAAATATTGATTATCACTGAAATTTAGAGTTATTATGGACCTGTAACACAAAATGATGGGTGCAATAGCTATATTTGTATACAAATATATCATAAATTAGGACCTCATCTGGAGAACTTTGAAGTTAAATTCATTGTGCACATAATGAATGTATGGTTTATAACTAAAATATTTCTTTGATTTACAGTGTGTTTACTTTGATAAAACTTCACTTAAATAGAAGTACAACTAACAGTCTGCAAATCTAATGCTGTAAAAGTGAAAAGTGTCTCAAATTTACTGAAAATAGCAAGTAGAGTTCATTTTTAAGTTGGTGGTTGATAAGTTAGAAATGACCCCAGAATCATGTAAAAGCAGAAATCCTAGTTCTAACTCTTAAAGTCTGACTAACAGGACACCATCAAGGACAGGTTGTTGTTGTTTTTTTCTAACACCAGTTTGCAGGACAGTTTGTACTCTTGCAGGTTAAGTTGTAACTTGCAGCAAACCGTTCCATGGCTGAGAAAAGGTGTGAATTTTTTTTAAGCCGTGTTTCTGAGAAGCTGGCTATTTGACTTGAAATGGGTTAACTTCGAATGTGTCTGTTGTATTTTCAGCCCGAGAATGTGTCTTATTCTCTCCATAAGTTCACCTGTTGGTAAATGTCAGCTAGCAGTAGCACTGTTGATGGAAAGACTGTATTATTAATGCTTTTCACTTTTCCTTGACTAACTGACGCAGTGTAAAATCCATAGAGTAAAAAGTTAGCGTGCGCGTGCACGGAAGTGTTGTCAAGGTAATAGCCGGCTGCGTATGCGAAAAAAGAGCTGCCATTGCAGACGGCCCAGGAACATTATTGGCAGCTTCTGTGATATATTTCAACCCAGTTTTTTCGAATATGTGTTTAGTCCTTACTTACTTAGTTTTTACATATTAGCAATTCCATAATATTCTGGAGTAAAAGCAAACATACTCATATTAAAAGGTCCTCAACAAAGAACAGTTATAGTAAAAGCTTTCAATTATGGTAATATGAATACATGGAACCGGTTACGTTCCACCCCAAGTAATTTCAGATGTATTCATTTTTTTAATTCATTTTCCTTTTTGTGCTCTTGGTGTCCAGGGAGGCGGGACTTTCACTCTACATTTGACCGTCTCCGAACGCACCAATCAGAAGCCCGAATCCTAAACATTAGCGGTTTCCGTTTTAAAACCCTGCGCATGCGCAGTTCATTCTTAAAATGGCGGCCGTGCAGGGTGGTCTGGTCGACGCGGTTGAGGAAAAAGAAATAAAGTCAGAACCACCAAACGACGGCGGAGGAAATAATAATGCAAACGACGGCAGAGTGCTCTCTTCGTCTCCAGGCTCCAGTTCATCGGCTGGGAGTAACAAGAGTGCGACAGGAGCCCCAGAGGACCAGCAGACGCTACTGGCTGTCCTACAGTTCCTCAGAAAGAATAAACTGACCGAGTCCGTCGAAATTTTGCGTCGTGAAGCTGGATTGCCGGAGGATTCACTGGATGCGAAAGGGACTGATTCATCCGGGGCGGGTTCGGGTCCTGCAGTGAGCAGTGCGGATTTGGAAGGTGTAGATGCAAGCGCTCTGCTCAGCCGGGTGACCGGATCCTCATCATCCTCCTCCACTGTAGTTCAGGCACCAGTAAAAGGTAAAACATGACTGATGTAGTTTTGAGTTTTGAAACTCTGTAATTGTTTTCCTGGACATATTATCCTACAATAGCCCTCTTTAGTCACTTTTAGTGGCGGTATTACCAACAAAGTAGTTAAAGCATGACGATCATGTCCACATAAATTGTTGTGTACAGTGATCGGATGGACTGTGGGGGTGCTTCCCCTTAAATATTATTGCTGTTGAGGTCATAGTTTTATTTCACTTTCCTCTGAAAACATGATTATTCTGTGCAGATTTTGAAGCATAGTACATTTCTACTTACAAGTAAAAACCCACCTGTTACAACTGATGTTTTACTGTAGTTGCATGTCATGACACAGAATAAATCCTGCTCCTCAGACAGTCCCGTCATACCAGTGTCAGGAAAGTTTTAAAAGCATAAAAAATTATGATTACCTTGACAAAAAAACCTAAACAGGTCTTGATAATTTCTTTGATAAACATCTGGTTATATGGTCCATCAGTGCCTCCCTTATAGCAGGATGATTTAGACTTAAGTTTTATCATTCAGCTATTTTCAGTGCTCTGTCAAAACAAGGAAAGAAAGCAGACGCTATCTATATTGGGAAAAGTCAAATCAAAGAACTTTATTCTTTCAAAAATACCACTTGTTCCACAAAACACTCATGTTGTGCAAGTAACTGGACAAAAGACCTCATCCTGTGCTACCTTCATGACATACTGATGCTATCTGTTATTTTGTTGTCATAAAGTGGTTTTCAAGGTGAGGGCCACCAGGGGGCGCTAGGGGGCTTAGAAAATTGGAGGGAAAGGGAAAAAGTAGGATCAAATTATTTTTATTTTTCTATTTTATTATTTTTTAATATAACCGATTATCCTGAACGTACAACATGTAAGCAGCCGTAATCGTCAGATTCTCAAGTTCCCGATTGTACTTAACCGTTACTTGTGTGACAGTTGAAACTTGGGCATGACGATGTCGTCATCTGTGTCGAATGGCGGTTTGCGCCTGTTATCAAGCTGCTAGCTAGCACAAAATTAAAAAGTGTTTGATATGAAAAAGACCGAAGGAGCAGTCCAACAGTCCTGCTATGGCGGATTCTGCTGCAAAACTAAAATTTGAAAATATGAGGCAGCATACAGTAAGAATGGCTTTACAGCCATAGAGAAAATGGCCATTATTGCCTGAAATGAGTCATATGTCTGGAATCTCTCTTAAGCAAGTGTTTAAAACCTTTGATTCTTCAGCGTCACTTGATACAGAAACACAGACAGAGACTGAAAAAAAAACAGTAGACTTCTTTAGATGTAAAGAAGAGCATTAGGTCAGGCAATCTGCTGCATTACAGCAAGCTACCTTGCCCGAGCGGGCCCTGAAAGCCTCATTTTTAGCCTCATACTACGCACTAAAAAGTGTTGGTTTGCAAAGGGGGTAAAGTTTGAATATCCCTGTCATAACCCATATTTTATGTCTGCTCTGTCCCTCGAAACACTAAATAAATTCATTTTATTGTACATCTGACCTGGAACTTTCCTTTCCCACAGCTCCTGGGGAGGACCAGCCAGATGTCAACGTGGTGCTGTCAGCTTACAGCCAGCAGGGGGATCCCGCCCTGTACGGAGTTTACTACAGCGGCCTGAAGAAATTTATTGAATCAGTTTTGGACTGTCATCGAGCTGAACTGTCCCAGGTCTTTTACCCGCTGTTTGTACACATGTACCTGGAGCTGGTGTACAACAATCATGAGAACGAGGCCAAGGTGTTCTTTGAAAAGTGAGATTTAATGACATCCTTACGACCAAACACAACTGTACTTGTTTTCAAGGCATGCATGGGTATTTCAGTAACTTTTCTGTAACTCTGTTCAATTTCTCCTCCATTCTTAGGTTTAGCGGGGATCAGGAGTGCTACTATGAGGATGATCTGCGTGTTTTGTCTGGCCTAACCAAGAAGGAGCACATGAGAGGCAATGAGACCCTGTTGGATTTCCGCACCAGCAAGTTTGTCCTGCGGATCTCGCGTGACTCCTACCAGCTGCTCAAGAGGCACCTACAGGAGCGCCAGAACAACCAGATCTGGAATATCATCCAAGAGCACCTGTATATCGACATCTTTGATGGCATGCCTCGTAGCAAGAGTCAGATTGATGCCATGTCGGGCAGTTTGGCTGGAGAAGGCAAGCGGGAGGCCAACAAAGCCAAGGTTAGATTTGACTGCAAACAGCTTTAATTTGATTTTAATGTTTTTTTTTTAAACTTTACTACTATGAGACCTTTTCTCACTTTATTATCACTACATTAGGTTTACTATGGACTGCTGAAGGAACCAGAAATTGAGCTGCCTCTCGATGATGAGGATGAAGAGGCGGAGAATGAAGAGGGTAAACCCAAGAAGAAGAAACCCAAAAAGGACAGCATGGGCTCCAAGAGCAAGAAACAGGATCCTAATGCACCCTCACAGACGAGGTAGAGATCCTTGCCCATAACTTGTAAAATCAGCATTGATTAAAATGGTCAAATTAAGCTCTTATTTTGTGCAGCCATGCACATTCTTCTTAAACAGCATGAGCTTTAATTAAAAAAAAAAAGATTAACTTCAACACACACAGCAAAGTAAGTTTGATTTTAACATCCTAAAATCCAGCAAAGAACATGTTTACTTCTGGCATCATTTCCATCCTGCAGAAAGTTCTACTTTCAGGGCTTTATATGTTGAAAGGAGAGCATCATAGTTTTGTGTATTCATGTCCAGAATCTTTTTTCAAATCCAAAACAAAATTTGTTGTTTATTGTGCTTCAGGATACCTCTGCCAGAATTGAAGGATTCAGACAAGCTGGACAAGATCATGTACATGAAGGAGGCCACCAAGAAGATACGCCTTGGACCAGATAACCTCCCGTCCATCTGCTTCTATTCTTTCCTCAATGCTTACCAAGTAAATCACTCAGGATAGCAAATTTTGAACCTAGCATGTCAACACGGACACAATAAACACATCTCTCCTGCTCGTCTAAGCTGCCCATGACTGTCGTGAGAAGTGTATCGTTAATCATATTTTCTCATCTTTTGTCCTGCAGGGTCTGACTGCAGTGGATTTCACGGATGACTCCAGCCTGATCGCCGGAGGATTTGCTGACTCAACAGTACGAGTGTGGAGTGTCACACCAAAAAAACTCCGCAAGGTCAAGTCTGCAGCAGGTACAGGGTGTTCCAGTGATGGCACACGTTTTACTGACCGCCTCACTGGAGGCTTTTCTTACTCCTTGTAAATCATGTTTTCTCTCTCCTCTCTGTGAAGACTTGAATCTGATAGACAAAGAGTCAGATGATGTGCTGGAGAGGATAATGGACGAGAAGACAGCCAGTGAGTCTAAGATCCTCTACGGGCACAGCGGCCCCGTTTACGGCATCAGCTTCAGCCCCGACAGGTAGTGAGAACTAAATTACTTACTTTTATTTTAAAAGCAGTTTTTCTCTAATGCTGATTTTTTTTTACCTTCTTAAATTTGTTTTGATGAAATTATTGTGATTGTAAGAACTAGGAAGGGTCTAGGGCTGAGTGATTCCTCAAATAATAAGTATTGTGGCACATGGCGCTGACGTCACGCATACAAAGGAAGAAGACGGAGGGGCAGCGTTGCCAACTAAATGACTTTTCAGACCCTCTAGTGAATTTTTGAATTTTAACTAAATTTTGGCATTAAGGAAGAGGCAAACAACGCCACATTACCCATTGTTACTTGTTTCTAAAAGGCCCTATGTGATTTCTGCTGACCTTTTCTTTCTCCCTCGCAGGAACTACTTGTTGTCAAGTTCTGAAGATGGTACAGTCAGGCTGTGGAGTCTGCTAACATTTACTTGTCTCGTGGGCTACAAAGGCCACAACTACCCCGTTTGGGACACACACTTTTCCCCTCATGGATATTATTTCGTCTCTGGGGGACATGACCGTGTAGCTCGGTAAGTTTCTGTAGATCCATCTCCTTTCTGTTTTCCCTTTTTTGTTCCACATGAATGAACCTACTGTACAGAGAAAGGAGTGAGTCTACAGTTCTCCCTCTTATTTCTCTTCTAACAGTCTTTGGGCGACAGATCACTACCAGCCTCTGCGGATGTTTTCTGGTCACCTTGCTGATATCACTTGCACCCGTTTTCATCCCAACTCCAATTATGTTGCCACTGGGTCTTCAGATCGCACCATCCGGCTCTGGGACGTCCTGACTGGAAACTGTGTCCGGATTTTCACCGGTCACAAGGTCTGACAAAGCTGTACTGATACTTGATTTGATTTTCAAAAGAACTACTATAGGACTGATCACTTATCAGATGGGAACAATTTCCCATCAGATTAATATTTATGTGATTCATATTTTACAGAAAAAGTATGCAAATGCCAAGTTAATGTGTAGTCTGTACCTAGTACTAAAAAGGCTGTTCAGTTCATGTATTTAAAATGCTTTAGATCCGCAAACTTGTGCTGCTGCTGGGTCGCCTGGATTTGCTGATCTTGACATTAATTTTTCTTCCAGGGTCCCATTCACGCATTGTCTTTCTCTCCGAATGGGAAGTTCTTGGCTTCAGGGGCCACTGATGGCAGAGTTCTTCTGTGGGACATTGGTCATGGACTTATGATTGGAGAACTAAAAGGCCACACAGACACAATTTACTCCCTTAAATTCAGCAGGGATGGGGAGATTCTTGCCTCTGGTGAGTGACAACATTTCTTCATCTCACATCAGTTCATTATCCCATCACTGATAAACTGATTAGAGCTGCATCTAAGGATTATTTTCATAATCGATTAATCTATTGATCATTCTCTCTATTAATCGAGTAGTTGTTTGATCGTAAAATTTTAGAAAATGGTGAAAAATGTCAATGTATCTTGGAGTCCAAGATGACATCATCATATGTCTTGTTTGCAAACCAAAGACCTTCAGGACTGTCAGAGAAGCAAAGAAATCAGAAAATATTCACATTTATGAAGCTGAAATTAAAGAATTTGGACTTCTTTTTCTGAAATAATTACTTAAACCAATCCATCGATTGTCAAAATAGTTGATGATTAATGCAGAAACTGATTAATAATCGATTAATTGTTGCAACTCTCAAACTGATTACATCTAGATAAAGGATGTGAGCTTAAAACCTTGATAGCCGGGATGCAACAACACTCGCCTTTACGTTTGTTTTTGTTTTTTTTCTAGGCTCCATGGACAACACGGTCCGCCTGTGGGATGCGATGAAAGCATTTGACGATTTAGAGACCGACGATTTTACAGCAGCTACAGGACACATCCATTTACAAGATAACTCCCAGGAGCTTCTGTTGGGGACATACATGACTAAATCTACACCCGTCATTCACCTTCATTTCACCCGCAGGAACCTGCTGCTGGCTGCTGGGGCCTACAATCCATAAGATTTTATAAATGATGAGAAACTGTGAGCAAAGACAAAAAGGGTTGGCTAACCCCAGTTCTGTCCCTCAGATTTAAAGACTGAAAAGCACAGAATCGAGCAGATATCTCTTGAACAGATAAAAGTGCCATTGATGATAAGGAACTGTTTATAAAGAATCACTGCCATGAGTACAGCAACACTTTGCTGACCCTGGGAAACTAACTGTATGATAGTCTTTTATACTGACGGACAATGTAAATAAAACGAGTGTTTTCTATATTTTGGGCATCCATGTTCTTTATTGTTAACACAGGGAAATAAAGTTATTTTATCACAAGCACATCAAGCTGCTTTGACCACCTCCAGCTGTCGGACACAGTCAAAACTGATACCTGCAAACAGACAGAAAGGGTCTTGAATTACTTCATACTTATCTGGCACTGTGAATTTTGAGAAGGTGTGGATACTTTAGTGCACTTACATGATCACTTTTCTGTGACGGCTGCCTGTTTCTTGGGCTTCAATTTGAAGAAAAGAGCAATGGCTGCTATGCTAGCATATGTGAGCAAGACACACTAGAGGAAAGGAAAATGAGAAACGTATGGTTATACGACCGTTTATTATTTGAAGTCATGTAATAGTACAGGTTATACTTGGTGACTACTCACATTCCTCCTTCCTGTGATTGTGTATGCGTTGAAGTACTTGGCCATCCCAGTAAACTGGTGCTGAGATCCTGCGTCGTGTCCACCCATGATGACTTGTTAATGGTCCTTGCATTAAAAGAAAAATATGTGATTGAGTTTTTCCAAACTTGATAAAAGAAGCATATTCAATTTTGACCTTGGGAATAAATTATGACATACACCCGTGAAGCTGAAGTGCTAACTTGATGAAAACAATACTTTGCAGCAAACTTTATAGATGTATTTGGAAATTAACAAAGTGTCATTTGTTTTCTCCAATCTTCGTCATTTTATCTAGTAACGTCTGTTTGCCCCGTGCAAACATTTCTTAATATAAGAAATCAAAAGATTCACTGTTATTTTAAAACAAACAAAACAAAATCAATATAGAAAGTAAGCAATGCACCGTAGTGTTAGGTTTTGACAAGCACTACAGAGCAGCGGGGACTCGTTATAACTCAGTTACATTCAGGTTCTCTTTCACAAATGTCATTGATTAGTGTCACAAATACGTAAAACCAATGATGTTACTTAAAGTTGTTTTTGACTTAACCCGAACAGTTACGTAAGAAAACTGACAATTCATAAAATGATTGGCTAGAAATGCTAACATTATAATAACCTCAATAAATCCTGTTTTCATCCAGTATCATGTAATTCGATGACATTGAAATAATCCTTCATGCACGGGAGCTGTGGTAGACAAATGCTCAGACAGTCGACTTTCATTCAGACTGACTTTCATCGGTAAGGAAATGCTTAGCTTCTCAGCTAGCTTACTCCAAAGCACGTTAGCATGCTCGGACAGTTAAGATTAAATTTCACAGAATTAGCTACACACCCGCAGGGGAATTCTGCACATAACACGTTCGTGTTTGGGTATCTCTAAAACCAAAGTTACAGATTTATTATTTTTGAGCAAACAAACGAATGTCTTACCTTTCTCAACCGACCCCTATACAAACAGAATTAGACAGGTGCCCTTCAGCAGAGGCCGCAATGCTAAACTCAAGAGGAAATCCCGCCTACTCACGTTAATCCAAACCTGTGCTCTTATTGGTCCAAACCAATGTCACTCAAAGTAAATATTTTAAACAGCCAATGAGTGGCGCGAGATAGTGTCAATCATTCGTTTTAGCGTACGATTGGACGAATCAGGAACCACCCATATGAGTTTTGCTTCCGGGTCGCGTTCATGGCGTGTGGCTGAGTAACATGTGAGTTTGTGATACACGAATACGGCGATTTAATGTAAGGAACATTTCATATTTTGTACTTAAAAGAAATACTCTGTTATTTTTTTTAACCGCAGTCGTATGTCTCCTCTTCTACAAATATAATTCATTCGCATTCTGGCAAAAATAATGTTCGTGTTCGCCCCAGGTGCTGAGTTTGTTACTGTTGGCTGGTTTGATCACATTTTGAACAACATAGTTAAATTTACATTTTACATTAATATATGGGATTCAATTGTACAAGAAACTTTATGTATCGTCGAAAAACAAACTGTACCTATATTTGAAATGGATGCACGTCTTGTGGTGAAATACTCGTAGGATTAAATAGTATACAAACGACCAAACTTGATCTAATTTGTGGTAGCATTCGTTTGTCGCTTTACAGGATTGGATTCTTTCTATCATGAGCAGAGGTAATGGGTTTTACACGGTTAGTTTGTTGACAGTAACATAATTTTACTCCCCAGAGGTCTGAGAAAGCATCAAACATGGCATCTATGGAGGAGGACTTCCCTCGAGGAGGTACAGCAAAGAAATCCACCGAGAGTAAAATAGTGGTGCAGAGGGCAGAAGTTGACAACTTGTTCCAGGTACTGCTCTTTTCTTTTCCATTCGTCTTTCCAACCTCTTTTGAAAATGACTTTAACTACTCCAGGAAGAACCAAAATCATGTGAGAACACGTTCCATTGTTTGACATCAGTTCTGTGATAAAGTGAAAGCTTTTTCTTATCTTGCATGCTGAGAGTGGGACAAAATATGAAAATACTGATCCATCATTGCCCTTCTGTTTGGGATCAAAGTTTTGTATTGTTGGTGCAAGATATCATACTGTGTTAGAAAATAAACACAACCCTTAAGGTGCATCTCTTCCTCATTTTACTCACTCAACTCACTAAATGATGCCCAATGTTGGCACTAATGCCATGTATCCTGCACTCCAACTTGTAAATGTCCCTTAATCAGGGTTATTTAGATGTGTTATTGATGCATCATTATTTGCATTTGATCAGCCATTGTATAACTGTTGTATTTTGATATTGCTAATATTGCAGGGAATGTGTCTCAAATTGTGAGTTACCCTAAGATTAGCCGCTCATTTGGTCTAGTTTGGTGTCTGTTTTGCATTCTTACGTCTTGATAGTTTTTGAGTAGAATGTTCTCTGCAGTAAAAATGATTTCCTTTCCTTTTTTCAGCAGTCCAATGAACAAACAGAAACTAAGAAAAGGAAGGGACCAGTCAAAGATGATGGAAAGAAACTAAAAAGGCAAAAGACAGATAGAGAAAAAACAGGTGGTCTGACACTAAATGCTGCTGCCAAATGTGTGGAAATTCTGCATCTCAAGGTGATTAATTTTTCTATTACCAATGTTTACTTTTAGTTTATTAAATGCATTCAAGTGGTTAAAGAATATAATTCTAAATCATTTTCTACCGTTGTTTTGTTTGTTACAGAATGTGAAGGAGGGAATGCTGATGCTGGGCTGTGTGAAGGAGGTAACAGACTTCGAGGTGACTGTAGGTCTTCCTTGTGGCATGCAAGGCTACCTCAGTATCAGGAACATCTCTGACTCGTACACCAAGCTGCTCAGTGAGCAACTGGATTCGGCTGACACAGAGGTAGGTTTGTTGATACATACAGTATGTTGAAGGTGCTACAAGAAAATTATTGTTTTCAAGAAACTGAGAAAAGCTTTTCACAAGTTGAAGTCAGACTCTTTGTATTAATCTTTGGGGTACAGAGTGAGACTAGAAACTACATTTGAACAACTTTTATTTATTACTTCTTTTATGCTCTTCATTTGAGTTGAAACGTGTCTCAGAACAGAACGATAATTTTTTTTCTTACATCACAGGATATCTGCTCCCTGCCTCACCTGTTCTACCCTGGCATGGTGATCAGGTGTGTGGTTGCCAGGTTGGATGTAACCAAAGGAGGCTCTCTTAGTATTAAGTTGTCAGTCAATCCAAAACTGGTCAACAAGGCACTCTCGTCAAACTCTCTGAAGGCTGGCATGGTGAGTCATTAATAAGCATAACTTAGATTTCAAAATTGTAACACTGAGAAACCCAGAAATAAATTATTAATGGGTTGTTTTCTTTTCGACTTAGGTTTTGAGTGGATGTGTGGACAGTGTGGAGGATCACGGCTACATAATTGACATTGGCATAAGTGGAACCAAAGCCTTCCTTCCGAACAAACCTGCAACAGACATTCACAGCAACTCAGATGGTATGATAGAGTGCTTTTGTTTCCTTCATTTACCTTTTTTTTTGACTGCCTTCAAAATTTGCAGCATCATAACTTTGTTTTAATAAAACCTGTGTACCAATAGGACCCTGACTTTTACTAAATCTGTTTATATTTTATTCCAACATTGTTTTATCATTGAAATTTCAAAACACAAAAGAAATCGGAGTATTACTACCTCGAATTACCATAGCAGTCAATTTGACTGCTGGTTTTCCATGATGGGTGTCATATTTCACTTTTTGCTACATTTTCTCTGTGAAGCTTAAATGTAGCAATGCGACGTCACCCGTCTGTTTCTGATACAGTCAAAATGAGGCAAATCATTGGACAGGGCCATCTTGGATATGACGCAGACTTTGAGCTTCCTTTCTAACAGCTGTAGGGCGCCCGTCAGTTACGTGCGTTGAGCCTCTGATTGGACAAATCCAGAATCTTAATATCTAATAAACAGCAGAGTGAGAAAAAATTCTCTGACTGTACAGTGTGTGCCGATAGCAAAATTAGCATTTCAGACCTAAGAACCAGGCTGTAAACATGCTTTTAATGCCGTAAAAGACTTGTTTTTTTGTTTTTTTTGCTTGATGTGTACGTGACTTCCAGTCTTTCTGCAGCCAGCCTCTAGCAGATTCTCAATGAACAGCAACTTTTAGCACTTCCGCTGAGGCTTCATTTTTCTCAGCCGAATGTTGCCCCTTGCTCAAAACCCAAGAGAGGCAAAAATGACAACTAGAAGGAGAATGACAGATATGGAGGCTTTAGCCTTGATGAGGAAGATTCCAATTAAGGAGCTGGTTCAGAGAGTGATGCGTTTTGATGTTTGGAAGAAGATTTCATCTAGCAATGTGCTAAAAATCTCATTCGCTATAATTTTTATTTTGTATCCTCATGTGTTTTAACCTATTCCATCAATTTATTTTGAGAAATTTTATTGCTTATTCAAATTATATGCATTATGCAAATAATATCTGAGCTGATTGTAGGGATTTCTTTCAAGCATGTGTGTGCTCTTATGTGTCCAGAGCTTAAAGTGGGTCAGTATGTGACTCCTCATGTGGAGGAGGTGAAAAACGATGGCCGTGTGGTCCGCCTGTCTGTCCGCCCTCTGACTGTTGCCCAGGCCTGTGCTGATTCTGCACAAGGCTGGAACCTCACCAACCTTCTGACCGGCCTTCTGGTCAAAGCCACCATCAAAAAGGTAAAGACATTAATCATGAAAAAGCTCAAATTTATATTTTGAAAAAGAAAATTATGATGCATTCTGATTGTTTTGTAGTGAGTCCCTGCTGTTGCTATCTAAACTGATTGATAGCTTTGTTTGATTTTGATACAGTCAACATGTTGGTCTTGCAGGTGACAAAACATGGTCTGCTTCTGGACTTCCTGTCCTCCTTCAGTGGGCAGGTGGACTTCCTCCACATGGAGCCAGGCAAGGCATCCAGCTACACTGAGGGAGCTGAGGTGAAACGGGCTCTTGTACTCATCAAACCTTGTTGTCTTTTTACAGACAGGATGACTCTGTTTTCACCTTCCTGTTCTGGTTATCATTTCTCCCCATCAATCATTCTTCTCAGGTGATAGCCTGTGTGCTGTATGTGGAGCCGTCCACCCGCCTCATCGGCTTGAGTCTGCGCACACATCTGGTGAACCCTAGCACTATAATCGAAGCCTCTCCTGCTGAAGGCGACCGAATCGGTGAAGTGATAAAAGACTGCAAGATAACCAGCATGCACCACATGTCTGGTGCCATGTTGGAACTACCGGACAAAACATTAGCCTTTGTACATGTGAGTGGGTGTTATGCTTTAAGTCTTGAGACCTGCAGCAAAATAAATGCTTTCCATGACTTTTCTGCAGAATGTGTTTGAGTCAATGAGCACATTTACCCGTCCTGACAGAAAAACAGTGTAAAGGAGGCCAATGCTCCAGCCAATGAGAACAGGATGATGGCCATGTCCGAGCACACCTGCAGGATCCTGGACTTCAGCCCCATCGAACAGATTCATTTTGCCAGTTTACGCGAGTATGTGGCACCTTTAGGTTTCTCTTTTTTCATTCGTTAGCGTTCTGATTTAATTTTCTGACATCCTTCTCCCATCTTGATTTCAGGAGTGTTATTAAGAAGCCATTTTTTAGATATCATGATCTTCAGGCTGGTCAAATCGTAGAGGTAAGAACGTCTTTACATTTCTCAGTTCCTCATTTTTCAGACTTGACTTGACTTGAGATGTATTGTTTCATTAGCAACAGTTGGCACAAGAATAAAAATCTAGATATCTGATCAAATACTAAATGATAGCAAAGTTAAAATAACTTCTTAAGGCACTTAGTTGTTTTCTTGCAGAGAATTGTTTGAGGACTCAATTCTTCTTTGAGTCTCTGAAAATGAATAGTCCAACAAAAGCAGTTTTGCTTAGTTTAGACAAAGACTAACCTTGTTCTTGGAAAGGTTACAGAAACTGTGGACCAGCACCTAAAAAACTTGATTATCACATCTTTCTTTGTGTTTTCTTGGCTATTAAACACTTTGTCCTGTCAGGGCTCGAGGCTGCATATACAACCTTTTTTCCAGCGTGTGCGAGTCAGAATTTCATCTGGTCGTGTTTGTGCGAGTGCATTGTTTTTATTACACCTTTAGCTTATATTTCAGTCTATTTTTTTGCACATTCATGGACCACAATAAGAGTGTGGAATTGCACTTATGAAATGTGACACTGCTCTGCAAACACCTTTACTTTAAAAAACGAACAGTGGAGTCTCAACTTCTTTCTGGCTCTACTGCGGCTCGCTGAGAGCGGCAGCGAGGTGGCAGAGTGGAGTGATGGGAGAGGGAAAAGGATGAGAGAAAGGTACCTAAGCAAGGAAAACTTAACCAATATTTTGCTCAAGCCTGTGAAAATGACCCTAATGTTAACGTCGGTGTTAAAAATGCAGTGTTATCAACAGTAACGTTTGACGTTAATGACGTAAAGTTCCGCCTTCACGTTTTTCAGGTGACGAAACAGTTCCGAAGTTTAAAAAAATAACTAAAAATCAAAGAAACAATGTTATTCTACCCTACCTTACTGCAGATGCCCAGCCTGACAGGTAGATAAACAGTTCTTTGTGAAATTATTTAAACTGGGAGTATTCTTGCTGCGAGGAGTTTCTCACTCTCTATTCTATGGAGGCCCTAAATGACCAAAACACTCAAACTCAAAAATCATGTAAGAACTAAAAAGAAAAATCATGCAATTTCATAACATGCCCATTAAAAAGGCAGCACAGATGTCAGGTTTTAATGGTCATGGTGTACCCCCCCCCCCCCCCCCCCCCCAAAAAAAAAAAAAAAAAAAAAAAAGAATAAAAATAAAAAAAAAATAAAAAAGAGAGAGAAAAAAGAAATCATGAGCTGGTGCAACCAACTTAGAAAGTTGGGCTGTTTCTCACTGCTTTCATTCAAAATTCTTGGTGACTTTTGGATTTGTTTGGCAGCTTGGTTTCAGGAAGAGAAAACGACTCAAAGATCTGGTTGTTCCACATTATTTTTAAATTAGCTTCACAAGCTAATTTAGTTTTTTTTTTATTATTAAGTAAATTTGAACAAAACATTAGAATGTTTTTTTGCCACATTTAAAACACTGTAAAGAAGCAAAATGAATATGTGCAAGTGTTGATAAAAAATGAGTTGCTTGAACTTCACTGACTTGGAAACTTTATTACATCACCTAAGACAGAAATGTTAGCTGCGCAGAGACTCTGTGGCTCTGTGGTTTTACGTCTTGTATCTTCATTCTTCCATGTTTTCCTCCTTCACAGGGGACAGTGTCAGTCCTGCTGTCTTTTGGCATGATGGTGCATGTGTCTGACCACATTAAGGGACTTGTCCCTCGGACTCACCTGTCTGATATTGTCCTCAAAAACCCAGAGAAGGTGCTCAAAGAGGGCATGAAGGTCAAATGCAGGGTCAGTGCAATTTTTTTTATTTTAGAAATGCAACCTTAAAATGTTGAGTTTTATCCTTCAAAGTCTCTTTTGTTTGATTCATGTTTTTGTGTTAATATGTGGATATGTTTATTCAGGTGTTGACGGTGGATGCTGAGAACAAGAAGGTGTACCTGACCAGAAAGAAGGCTCTGCTCGAAAGCTCTCTGCCGCTCTTCCTCAGCTACGCTGACACTCGCCCTGGCCGCGTGTCTCACGGCTACATCGTCTGCATCAAAGACTTTGGCTGCATTGTTCGCTTCTACAACAACGTCAAGGGTCTGGTGCCAATCAGGGAGCTGAGCTCTGAACCCATCCTTAGTCCTGAGGAGGTCTTCTATGTGGGCCAGGTAAGGAGTCAGACCACGCTGGATTATGTCTGCAGTGCATCAGCCTTTAGAAAGTTTGTCATTAGTAACCCATCTCTTCATTTACTCTTCATAAACTCTCATTCATTCATTGCACATGAGTGTATTCTGGGGGTAATATGTTGTTTTTGTTTGTTACAGGTGTTAAAAGCCAAAGTTCTCCAGTGTGACCCTGATAAGGCGAAGATGATTCTGTCATTTAAGGCTGCCATGAAGGGAGACACAGAAGAAACAGCCAGGCCTGAGTTTGACTGTGAAGTAGGCCAGGTGAGATTTAGAGAAGTCTGTTAGTTTCTCTTTGTCCCTTCTTTTTTAATCTTATCTTGACTCAAACATGAATTTATTTGTGTGACGCAGAAGCTGGAAGCCAGAGTGCTGAAAAAGTCCCTCAACGGTCTTGAGGTGGCGATCCTTCCTGACGAAATTCCTGCCTTAGTTCCCACAATGCACCTTTCTGATCAAACGTCTAACTGCCGTCTGCTGTGGGAGAGCCTGAAGGAGGGGGACAACATTTCCAACCTTGTCTGCTGCAACAAAAACAAGCAGAATATTGTATCCTGTTTCTTTACATCTGTGAATGTGATCCTAGCTGATAAAATGAATCGTCTCACCAGGAAATCATAGTTTGAATTCACACATTTCTTTGTCTTAAACACCGGGAGAGATGTCTCTGTTTTCCTTAGCTTCTCTGTTAAAGGCTCTCACCAAGAAACCAACGGTGAGGTGGTCCCTGGAGGAAGGACTGGTTGCCAAAGATTTCTCTGAAATCCACGTGGGAATGCAGCTAATTGGCTGGATTAAGAACATGATGTCTTATGGTGTCTTTGTGGAGTTTCCGTACGGCCTTGTTGGTCTTGCGCCTAAGTCTGTGAGTAAAAGGCTTTATGTTACATGTTTAATTTTTTTTTCTTTTAAGCTAATCTAATTCTGTCCCTGCTCTGTTTTCTTCAGGCCATGTCCGACAAGTTCATCAGTGATGCCACCGATGCCTTCCAGCTCGGCCAGACTGTGATCGCTAAAGTCACCAACCTGGATGAAGAAAAGCGGCGCTTCCTGGTTACGCTGAAGGTTTCAGAGGTCACCTCACCTGGAGGAAGTGAACAGACCAGACTCATCAATGGTCTGCAGGAGAGAAAAGCTGTTGCTGAGATGTTGGCTTTGAGAGGTATGATTACATCAGTTTAACACATTTACTCTATTGTACCTTTTGATGCTTCAACAAATCAAGAGTCTTACAAGTAGTTTCAAGTTTGTCTCCCATTTTTAATCTCTCTTCTTCTTTGTGTGAACTCACAGATAGCAGTGATCTGCTTCAGCAACTGGCTGCTCTGTCTGTTGGGGAGAAGCTGAAGCTGACTGTAGACGCCGTGACGGAGAATGGTGCCACATTCGTATCAGATGATCTGGTCGGTGCTACCATTACAGCCACAAAGTACCAAATCTTGGGTATGTCCAGTTCTGACCAAAACATGTGAAACTGAACAAAAATACCATATGTTCACCCA
This sequence comes from Labroides dimidiatus, assembly GCA_030710495.1. NCBI lineage: Eukaryota > Metazoa > Chordata > Actinopteri > Labriformes > Labridae > Labroides > Labroides dimidiatus. The sequence goes on from CM061145.1 coordinate 31,912,756, forward strand.
GAGTCTTTGCCATAACATGTATTTATTAAGTTAGTTGGATGTACTCTGCTCAACTGAATGCAAAGAGGCTAAAATCTTTATTGATTTCTGCTTTTCTTGTGGTGATTTTTACATTACTTTCCCCGACTCTGTCTGTTATGAGTGTGCTCGTCTCTGAGTGCGCACATGTCTGAGTGCATCGTGGCGGAACTTTGCCGCGCGCGATACAGAGAGCAGTGGAGATTGAACGCACGTCCATATAAAGACAGAAATGACATCCTGTCGTGTAAATACGATAAATAACATTAGGGGGGGGGGGGGGTAGTGTCTTTTACTTTTTTTTTTTTTTTTTTTTTACCTGTGACGAGTTTTTACCCCTGAGTTTTCAGGCTCACTTGAAGTTTCTTGGCTCATTTCATTCAGCTTTTGAAAGTCTCCAGCAAAGCATCAGAACATATGCAATGCACACAGGTGTTACAGGATACTGAATCTGTTTTTTTCTTTTTCAATGCTGAATTTCCAGGTACTAAATTGACTGAAGGTCAAAAAGTTACAGCAGTCATCCTCCATGTTGACATCCTGTCCCCATGTGTCCATGTGTCAGTCCTTGCCAGGCTGTTGGCAAAGAAGAAAACTGTGAGTTTTCTTTTCTTGTTCCGTTTTATGGTTTCGAAAAATGGATGGCAGCGTTTTGACTTTAATGCTGCTCTGTACGCTCAGTCTCTCTGTTCGGTGTAATGATGCTGGACATATCTTTCTATGTGTGCATGTTTTTTTTTTCCAGTTAACTGAGGGAACAAAGTACTCGGCGAAGGTGCAGCTTGTGGACAAAGACTTTGCCGTCATCTCGTTGGATGACACTGCACAGCTGACGGTGATCCAAACCTACAATCACCTAAATGAGATATTTCGCTCCGAGTCCGACAAGATGAAGGGGGGCGCAAATTTGGCTGCGGAGGTCATAGAACCCAGCTGTCAGGAAATGCAGGGGCTCCCTCTTGTGGCATGGAGGCGCGGCGTACCTGATAGACTGCGCAAAACTTCAGAGTGTGAGACAAGAGCCAGTGGTTACAGGTTTGGTGATATCGTGCAAGGCAAAGTGAAGAGTGTGAGGGCCACCTCCATTCTGCTCACTCTGGAAGATGGAAAGACTGGCAGTGTGCACGTGTCAGAGGTTCTGGAGGTTTCTGAAGTACATAAGGGAACCTGTCCAACATTCTCGGTCAAAGTTGGCAGCATGGTAACAGCCAGGGTGATCGGAGGACGAGAAGTGTCCAGTCACAGGTACAAACTTCAGGAATTTCTTAATGTACATATTCAGGATACAAACAGCTTGTTACAAGTTTGCGTTATGTTGTTTTTGCTGCATTTTATTCATGTATTTGATATTAACTCTTATTTCAGATTCCTTCCTTTCTCCCATCCCAACTTTGTATATACCATTCCGGAGCTCACACTTATACCCAGGTAACCATCAAACAGGTTATAGGTTGGGTGCCATTATCATAAAAAAACGCATGACAACCTAAATATGATTTTCTCACTCCTTTTTGCGCTGTTTATTTTTGTCCTCTCTGCAGCAAACTGGACACAAGTGCAGAATTTAAACCAGAAACTCGTAAAGCTAAACTTCAGGATTATGAAGTCGGACAAGATGTTGTATGCTTTGTATCAAAGGTAAGCTCGTGAAGAGAATGCAGCGGCAGCGAAGTAAAACTGTAGTCTGGATTAACATTGTGTTATCGCTTGTCATCAGTTTCATCCAGACAAGAAGTCTTTTGAGGTCACCACTGGTCCAAATTTGAATGGGACAGTTGAACTGCTGGGCGCGATCTCTGATCCAAAAGTAAGTTTTAAAAATTGTATCCACATCCTAACTTGAAGCTTCATAAACACTGAACGGGAACATGTCGGATCAGATTGACTCAATCCTCTTCATTTCAAGGACGCTGGCCATCCAGAGAAACTCTACAAGCCGGGCAGCGCAGTGTTCGCCAAAGTGGTAGAAGTGAGCTCAAGTCCTCAACGCTTAGTGCTGTCATTCACAGGTAACAGGGTAGCTGCTAAAAACAGCAGAGGGCTTCTGTCATCACAGTTTACATTCTCCCTTCTTGTTGCTTTTATCCGTTTGCCCCCATTTCACCTGCAGTTATACCCTTCAGCTCTTTTTTGGATTATAAATCGAAGGTGTCAGTTTTTGATTTTCTTTTCCGACCTTTCAAGGAGTCCACAAACTACAGGAAGGCAGTGTTACTTTGGGGATGGTGACAAATATTCAGCCACATGTTGGCCTTTTTGTCAGACTTCCATTTGGCGGCAAGGGCACTGTGTCCGTCACTGACCTGGCTGATGCGTACAAACCGAACCCCCTCGACCGGTACAGCAAGGATCAGCTGCTCAGGTCAGTACAAGTGCAACAGGATTCTATTTAAAGTCAGGGTTGGTAATCAGATTTGAATAGACTTTTTGTTATTCTGGTTAAAATGATTTTTATGTCCTGATGGCAATCAATGCATGATGTGTTCTTAAGATAGAGCGAGAAATAGCCGCTGTCTACAGCAGGAGTAAACCTGCGGAAAACACCAGCCAATCCTAGCGTTTGGGGTCCAATTTATTTAACCAATCATATCCAGTCCTGCCGACATTTCGTCAGCATGCAGTAGCCCTGATACAATGCACATAACCAAGAGGGATCCAAGTATGCTGGAGAATGGCAGAAAAACTACCTATACCTCGGTTACTGAGAGAAACAAACACGATGTGCTTAAGGACCTGTTTTGAATCAGTCACGATCATATGGTCGCAAATCAGTAACGCTCGTGCATGTGAGCGAGTGCATTGTTTTGGAGGAGCTCCAAATTTGGGAGTGCGGCGGCTAAACGGAGTCCTGAGGAGATGCTACATTCAAATTCATGCTAGTTTTCCATGACTACCAACCCTGCCTTTAAAGCATGCTGAATAAATGACCACAACAAGTTGTCACAATGAGTACTAAATTTAACTTAAAAGAAAAAAAAGAATATTGTTTATTAGAAAACAGTTATACAGATACAGCTCAGTAAATTAGGGATAAGTTGTTTCTTTTAAGTGTGAGCCATAATTGTCACATTTAAAAGAAATAAATGATTCTCTCTTTTTCTGTGATTATGGTAGATAAAGGTGTTTTGCAGCAACTAAAGCATTATGAACCTATCACAGCAGCAACACAGTATTTTCTGTCACTTTTGTTTCCAAAACAAAAACTTGTTTTACCTTGAAGGACAGTTTTTAAAGTTGTTGGTGTCTTTGGCCCCTAGGGTTTTCCTTCTTGCGAATGAAAACGACAAGTGGCAGTTGTCTCTCCGTCCGTCAAGGTATGAGTAAGACTTATCTTATCTAAACATATCCAGAGTATCTAGAGGACTTTCATCTTACCATCACATTTGGCTGACTGGTATCTTGTCCTTAGGCTAAACTCACAGCAGGCCAAGCCAGCAAAGGACCCGGAGGTTTTGTCTTTCAACAGCCTGAAGGTCGGTCAGCTCATCAGAGGCTATGTCAAGTCTGTGGGACAGCAGGGAGTTTTCCTCAGGTACCTGAAAATTCATACAACCATCCGGACGGCATTCTTATTGAATCCATAAAACACAGTTTTTCTATTAAATACATTTTCATGGGCTCTGTTCCTCTTCACGAGGACACCTTAATGCCTCTTTTTTTTTTCTAGATTGTCAGCGAGCATCACAGGAAGAGCCGAACTTCCCAAGGCCACAACTTTCTTTGTTAAGGACAACGAGGTCCTCTGTAAATACCTGCCTGTAAACACCCTGCTCTCCACCAAAATCATCAGGTACAGAAAACACAGACGGATTTAAAAACAAAGACGGATGAAATAGTTGCAGAGTAATGCTGTCATGTCAGGTCGTGTTTAGCCTGCAGCTCTTTCTATTCTTGTCCCCAGTATTGACAAAGAGGACGAGTTTGTCAACCTGTCTCTGCTCCCAGAGGACACCGGGAAGCCAGAAATCCTTCCAGAGTCTTTAGGTCTGCCTCTGCGATGGACCGGAGAGGAGAAGGAGAGACACGATTTGAAAAGGAAGAGCAAACGCTCTCTGTCTGAGAGTGAACAGGTGACACACACAATCGGTTTCTCTGTATTTATACCTGAGCTTTCTTTCTTTCTTTCTTTCTTTCTTTCTTTCTTTCTTTCTTTCTTTCTTTCTTTCTTTCTTTCTTTCTTTCTTTCTTTCTTTCTTTCTTTCTTTCTTTCTTTCTTTCTTTCTTCTCTCACTCACTCACTCTCTCTTTTTCACTTCCACTCTTTCTGTCTTTCACTCTTTCACTTCCACTCTTTCTTTCACTCTTTTACTTCCACTCTTTCTGTCTTTCACTCTTTCACTTCCACTCTTTCTGTCTTTCACTCTTTCACTTCCACTCTTTCTGTCTTTCACTTCCACTCTTTCTCTTTCACTCTTTCACTTCCACTCTTTCTGTCTTTCACTCTTTCACTTCCACTCTTTCTGTCTTTCACTCCTTCACTTCCACTCTTTGTGTCTTCCACTCTTTCACTTCCACTCTTTCTGTCTTCCACTCTTTCACTTCCACTCTTTCTTTCACTCTCTTTCATTCACTCTTTCTTTCATTCACACTTTCTAAGCTTTTCTTTTTCTTTTTCTTTTTCCTCCTCCCTCTGTCCCCTCCTTCCTTTCTTCCTTCCCTCTTTCCTTCCTCATCTTTGCTCCTTTTTTCTATTCATCCTTCCTCCCTCACTCATCTTTGTTCCTTCCTTTCCTCACTCCCTCCCTCCTTGCCGGCCTTCTTTCCTTCTCAATCCCCCTTTCCTTACCGTTCTTTATTGCATCCTCACTTCCTTCTTTCCTTCCTTCCTTCCCTTTCTTTTCCTTTATTCCTTCCTAACCTTTCAATTTTCCTTCCCACCCTTCTTGCCTTCTTTCTTTCCTCTTCAACCCCCCCATTAAACTTGTTTATTTCATCCTTCCCCCCTTCTTTCCCTTTCTTTCTCTTTTCTTCCTTCCTAACCTTTCATTTTTCCTTCCTGCCGCATCTTTCTTCCATCTCTTTCTCCTTCCTGACCTCCTACCCTTCCTTCATTCCTACCCCCCTTTCTTTCCTCCTGATCTTTTTTTTTTCGCCTCTCTCTTTTCCGTTTTGCTTTACAGCGTATGAACCCCAAAACAGTATTCACTTCTCCTCCAATCGTTGTCTTTTGGTTGGACAGTAATAAATTCTGCATTACTGGACTCTTGATATTGTGAAGCTTTGGTTGTAGGCTGATGGTCACTGAAGCACTTGTCATTAAAATGATAAATTATGGTTTATTGAACTGTTATGTTGATCTTTACTTTTGCTTTATTTGTCAGAAACAAGCTGAGGTCCCAAAGAAGAAGAAGAAGAAAACGAAAAAAGCAAAGACTGATGACAATGACAGCGGAGTGGAGGCCTACTTCAGAGAAGAGGAAGACAAAGAAGATGAGGAGGATACGAAATCTGATGCTGTAAAAGTGAGATGACACACTGTCGCTCTACAACTTAAAATGTATGGTAACCTTTTTAAAGGAGCCCCTGAATGACACATCCACTACACTCTTATCAGGTGAGCTCAGCAGGTCCTTCCAGACTTCAGGTGGCAGCTGGTTTCTCCTGGGATGTGGGTTTGAGCTCCCTGAAGCCTCCCTCTGCCATTCAGGGCGGTGACTCAAGTGATGGAGAGGACCAGGAGGAAAGTGCCAAGGTAAGTTGCCACCGACGTTGTCTGTGCTCCTCTCTTTGAACACACATTTACTGCCATCAAACAAGTCCTACATTGTATGTACTGCTCCCCTCCGGCAGCCTCAGAAGAAGTCTCGCCACGAGCTGGAGCAGGAGAAGAAGGCAGCAGAAAAGGCTCTGGTGCAGAGGGAGTTTGAGCTGATGGATCCAAGCCTGCGGCCTCAGGATGCAGCAGCCTTCGAGCGCCTGCTTCTTGCTTCACCAAACAGCTCCCTGCTTTGGCTGCAGTACATGGCTCACCATCTGCAGGCCACTCAGATCGAGCAGGCTCGTGCTGTGGCTGAGAGGGCGCTCAAAACCATCTCCTTCAGGTAACGCATACAGTTAGTTAGGATTTAATTCTACCTTCATAATGCCAGAGCCAGAGCAGGTACTACCTCTACACATCAGCAGGGGAATAAACTAAGAAATTCAGTTTAAAAACAATATCAGACACTGTTTCTTATTTTGTGCAATAAAGTCAATTAAGTATTGTTTTTTTGTATGAAATATTGTTTTTTGCTGTTTTCAGGGAGGAGCAGGAGAAGCTGAACGTGTGGGTTGCCCTGTTGAACCTGGAAAACATGTACGGCACAGAGGAGAGCTTGAAGAAAGTGTTCGAGCGGGCGCTACAGTTCTGTGAGCCCATGCCCGTTTACCAGCAGCTTGCTGACATCTACGCAAAGTCAGACAAGATCAAAGTAAGATCCGCTGGGAGTCTAAACACCATTTTCACCTCAGCTTTTCAATCATTAAAGATGACCTTTCAGTTTGTTAAGATTAATGAAAAACTAACTTTGCATCTCCACATGGCTCATTTCGTAATCCTCTGTGTGATGTTTGTGTCCAGGAGGCGGAGGGCTTGTATAAGACGATGGCAAAGCGTTTCCGTCAGAGTAAAGCTGTATGGCTCAGCTATGGTACCTTCCTGCTGCAGCAGGGCAAGAGTGATGATGCCAGTACTCTCCTGCAGAGGGCGCTGAAGAGCTTGCCTTCCAAAGAGAGTAAGAGCTCCTGTCCAAACACTCGCATATTGACAGAACACTGATTGATGTTTTTTGTGATTTTCAAGCCGCCTCCCTCCCTCACTCGGAGCTCCTCCAAAACGACGCCCCCGTTCACATGCTCTAGTGCTGCTTATTCGCGGTCATATGATCGTACTTATTCAAAACCACAAACTCAAACCAATCCTCAGCACATCGTTTTTGTTTGCTCTACGATACCAGTAATCGGCGTATAGGTAGTTTTTCTGCCATTCTCCATCGTACTTGGATTCCTCTTTGTTATGCAAATTGAATCAGGGCTAGTGCACGCCAGCGAAAAGTATGTGCAGGAGGCGGGCAGAATGGCAGGACGGGATTTGATTGGTCAAACGTTAGGATTGGTTGGCGTTTTCCCAGGTTTACTCCTGCTGTAGACAGCTGATATTTTTCGCACATCATGCATTGATCGCCATCGGGACATAAAGATCAGTTCTAACCTTTTACATGTTGTCATGCATCTCTCCAGGTGTGGATATGATTGCAAAGTTTGCTCAGCTGGAATTCCGTTTTGGAAATGCAGAGAAAGGTCGCACCATGTTTGACAAAGTCCTTACGAGCTACCCCAAACGCACAGACCTTTGGTCTGTCTTCATTGACCTTATGGTCAAACATGGAACACAGAGTGAAGTCAGGTGAGCAGAAGCCCCTTGGTTTGTCTCTGGCTTTTTTTACTACATTCAACAGCAAACAATGTATAGTCAAGTGGTAAAACATGCCTTGTAAGTCTTGTTGATTTTAAAGTTAAAATCATCATCGGGCTAGTTGAACCAGTTTTATGACCACATGGAATATTAATATTTGTGTTTTCCAACTTCCTGTTTCCTCCAGAGCGCTCTTCGATCGAGTGATCCACCTGAGTGTTGCAGTAAAAAAGATCAAGTTCTTCTTCAAGCGCTACCTGGAGTATGAGAAGAAGCACGGGACTCCAGGGAGCATCCAGGCAGTAAAAGAGAAGGCCATGGAGTTTGTGGAATCTAGAGGATCAGAGGCAGCCAGCTAATGTACAAATACACACTACTTTATGAAATGTGTATGGACTACAGTGTGCTAAACTGGATCTGAGCCTCTACCTTTTGGAAGAAAATGTTGTGGATTTAGGCTCTGGCCACAAAGTGATCCCCTCTTAAATTTGTAATCCATCTTTTTTCTTTTCTTTTTTTAAATCGGTTTGGTTTATGGACCAGGAATTCTGTGTAATGCAACGACAAACCATGTCAGGTGGGCTGTATAATCCTCTATAACTGTTGAAGTAAATGTTGTATTTGACATTTCATCCTTTAGATTTTGCAGACTTTATCAGAGAACAATTGTGAGCGTAAAGCAAATGATGAGATGCATTTAAGACTATAAAGATTCTGGATAGGGTCTCTGCAGGTTTCATCAAGTCAAATTAAAGACTTTTTTTAAGACCATAACGAAAACAACTCCAGACCCATTTTACATCCATACTGGCAAAAAAAAAAGGTATGAAAGACATGAAGGAAAATTGAAAGGCATGGAGTTACTCCGCTGTAAATTTAGACTGTAACACATCACAGCGCGCACAGCACACTTGCTGGTTGTGCTTGATAAATTCTGACCCGGCTGCTTCTGCATTTGTTTTAAATAAAAGTAACAATAATACACTTTTAAGACCTTTCAAAAACCATATTTAAGACATTTTTTGAGATTCCAAGAGAATTTTAGACATCTTTAAGGCGTTAAATTCAAATCGTTGGATTTCGTTTTATCAATCTTACCTGCCTTTCAATAAATCCAAACAGCATCATAATACAGTATGTGACATTTTATTTAAAAGCAACAAATACAAAATAACAATATATAGGGACATGTTTACGTACAATACATACCGGCAAGACTAGTTTTCTATCCGTCTTTTTTTTTCTTTTTTTCAAAGGGAAGGGTTCGGGTCACAGTTGGAAACAATATTGTCTTCCTAATCTTCATGGTGGTTATCCTGCTGGTCTTGTTTTCAGCTGGAGGTCGTGGCTACCTCTGACTGCTGGAGAGTTTCACCAACATTGGCAGTATCTAAAGATGCATTTGTGGCATAAGGATTATAGGGTGACATGGTTTGTGCTGGCTGTATTGGTAACACCCCTGAGATATTAGAGGTATCCATACTGATCCTGTACTCTGATGTCCTGCTCAAAGCCTGAAGCGTTGTCGGTCTCTGGCAGTGCTGCACTAGTCATCTGTGACGGTGGCAATGATTTCCTGCTCACTAATGTGGCTCCTTCTTTCCCTCCCGACATGTTTATTGGTGAGCAGTGCAATATGGAAGGAGAACTTGGAGCATTTTTATGAGAAAGTCCTGTTCATCCACCCTCTCCCTGACTGATCTGACCAAATAATTTTGGTTCTGTCAATATCCAATTCTTACCAAGGCATATTGCTCAAAGGTCAGCAGCAGGGCAGCCACTTGGGATCATTTCAACACTTCCTGTGAGATGTCTTAAAGATGACCACTGTTCATCATCCTTCGCGTGGTTAATGTGTGTTTTCTGTACGGAGAAGTTTCCTCTCTGAGTTCTTTCACACTTCCTCTGGGTCCATTGGACCCTCAGCACCCTGGGATGCATCATTATGGAGCCGGAGGATAGGCTTGTTACACATTGGGCACACGCTGCGGATCTCCAGCCACTTCAGCAGGCACCTGACAGAACAAAACCAGTTATCACCTGAAAGTTGGGAGAAAAATCACCTGTGCACAACTCCACCTGTTTGAATTTGGGTCTAACTGTCTAACTACTCATCATTTCAAGTTTTATCTGCTCATAATTTTTTAAAATGATGAATTGACTTCACTGAAGCAACCACAGAATGAAAAATGATAATAAATAATAATAAATGATAATAAAAAATCTTAATAAAAATAGTTTGGATGGTATAACTCCATGACCTCCTGTTATAAGGTATTTTTGAAGATGTGTAGTGTTTGACATTGCTAGTTTTACCAATGTTCCTGCTGATTTAAAAAGATGGGTTTATCATATATACTGCAGTCAGCAGGGGGAGCTCTAAAGATTTTATCCACGTTCCTGAGGTTAATTACAAGAGCCCAGCACCCGCTTGGCTTAGGTTTTTTGACAAAACGAGGGGAAGACGGATACCCTTGCACCAGCTAGGCTCACCAGTTTGTCCGTTTCTTTTTTTTTTTTTTTTAAATCATACTCATGTTGGGGAAAAAAAAAAACTTGTAGTTTTGTATAAGCTATGATTTAGGCCCATTCCATAGAGCGCGGTGAATTTGGTCTAGTGGTCGATAAGACGTTGCCCGGCAACCAGCGGTTCAGGTAAGGTTAGCTGTTTAATGCTAAGCTTTGCTAACAAAAGGACGGATATAGCACCGGGTTTATTACACAGACATCTCTCTTGTAAACTTTCAGCCAGACAGCCATTATTGGCCAAACCTTTGCACATATCAATACAATGAGTAAAATGAGTTTCCTTCATTTTGTGCCGTTTTTTTTCCCATTAGATGTACGTGATTTTGGCATTTCCCACACACTGCTCTACTAACTACAGTGTGTAATAAGTGGTTATTTGATGATACTAAATCCATTTTTTACATGGTTTTATCTACCCAAATGAGCAATTTTGATGTATATTCTATTTTAATAATCATATTGAATATTTTGCATGTGTTCCTGAAATTTCAGTCCACCCTGTCATTATGGGAGCATTTTGTCTTTTTTAAGGGAGGCTAGTTACAACATTTCAGTTACTCGTAGTAATTTTCATCGTATTATGTGTATAGTTGGATGTCAAGCTTTACATGTCCACCCTGTCATAGTGAAATGTCAGTTGATATAAAAACCTATCAGAAATTCAAAATATTTTTGTTGAATCGTACACAGTCAGCTTGCTAACTAAATCATGTTGCTAAGTTAAGGTCCACCATGTACTCATTAAATGCTAACATTAGCACTAAAATGTCCACCCTGTCAGTAAGCCTATGTAATAAGAATTTAATTACTCTACTTTTAAATTTCCCATATAAAATAGACATATTGTTCTGTATGTATATTGTCTGCTTGCAGTTGATTTATAAAAAGTGAGGGAGCTTAACTAATATTTTATTTTTAACTTCATAACGTCTTAATAACTTAACTTAATGCAATGAATATGAAGTGCATTTCTTTAATTATTATTTTCCAGGTCACTTGTACTTACTTCTTGTGAAATGCATGTGAGCAGGGACACACTCCCAGTTCATCTCTGGTCCTGAATTCCTCCAAGCATACAGCACAAGTTTGCTAAAAAAAAAAAAAAAAAAAAAAAAAAAAAGAAGAAGAAATTACTACAAGAGTAGTTTGAGTGATGTCGGTATATATATATATATATAAATATATATATATATATATATATATATATATATATATATATATATATATATATATATATATATATATATATATATATATCCATCTGTCTTTTCAGCCATGTGCTTGTGTCCTACTAGAGACAAGAACACTCGCACTTGAAAAATTCAGAGGCAAACTGATTCAAAAAGTATGACCCATTTCCATGGTAAAAGAGGTGTTTTTATCATATCTATTTTTAAAAGTAACAATGACAAACTTTCCCTTGTACATGTTACAAAGAAGAAAAGCAAAATTACCCTTGCCACTACAGTTTTCTTGGCGGGGAAATGACAGAACTTAAAAAAAACAATCTTTTATAAACATCAACAGGACCTTTTGATAATGCAGTTTGAATGAGAGCAGTTATTTCTGGAGTCAAGCTAAGGACCATAATAAAAGCAAAGCCTTCTGTATTCAAAAAGCTGCATTTAAGATTCTAGATTTAATTCCGACTTAAGTTAATCAAATATGAGATAAGAAACTGATCAGCCAGATCCTCCAAACTCCTAATGGATCACAGAAGCAGTGTGAGCCGCATTTGGTTTGTACAGCTGCCAGGTATGACGTATGAATGTTAAACATAGATAAATGTTCGGTAGAAAGAGAGACTTACCCCAAGGAGGCTGAGTTTCTTGCTTGCTCCCTTCAGTACCACCTGCAGTTAAGAAAGTCACAGGAAGGAGGGGAGCAAAGTGCCATGTGAATGATGTGTCTGCCTAATGAGTTAGCATTAAACTGATACTGTAAAAAAACAAACAAAAAAATTGGGATTGTTTACTGGTTTAAATATCTTAAAGACTGCCTAACATCTTTATATGATGTAAAAATGGAAACATTATTAACACTGACAAAATTATTACTGTCCCTGCAGCTGACAACCACAATGTCACACCTGCTACCTGCTGGGTGAACAGCTTTTTTGATCAAGGTGTAATCCTTCATATATGGAGTCAAGGTCAGTTGGTGTTATGTTTCACAGTTTATGATAATGGCATGAAATGTTGTAGTAGTATTTATAACCTGCCTATAAAGCAGGTGTTACAGGTTCACCCACTGTGACGCATACAGCTGTGACATACCTCATTGTAGCTGAACTGCTCCCTTGTTCCTTGTTGTTTCAATCTAAAGGGGGGCAGAGAGATGACAACAACATCAGCACAGTATACATCAATTTTTATAACTACCAAGTTACCAAGGGGTTAATTTTGCTTCATACACAAAAGTTATCCTTCGTTATGTTTCCTCTACACTTTGCCTCTATCTGTCTCAGGGTTGGTTTATTTTGATTTTGATTTAAAAACTGTTTTAAAGGAGAATTACAAGGAAAGGGAAGAGGTTCAGATTTATTTAGTCCAGCATGTTCTCCATCACTCATTGGTTGTTAGTTTTTTAGTTAAATTCACATTAAGTAATTCAATATATTTGAATATTTAATGTTTATTATTGTTTATATTTACCATATAAAGTACAAGTCTGTCTTACATATATGTTCTGCCTTGGTATTTAATATTTAGTACAAAATATCTTTGTTTATATGTAACAAATAAAATACACACTGTATTATAATGCATTTTTGTGAGCTGATAAATATGTACACCTACCAACTCTTCAACAGATATCTGCATATTTACATATTAACACATTATTATTTGCAGTGAAATACACCAATAAAAAAGCCAACCCAAAATGACTGTTATATGGGGAATATACATATGTTAATTTTCTTATTCTGCTTTTGCACTTATTGTTTGTGAACCGAGACTTCCACAGTCTAAAGCTAGGAGAAAGTAGTGGCAGTAAAATGTAGTTATAGTAAGAGTTCACATTAATGTGCTGGGCTCCTCCTCCAAAAGCTCTCAGGTGGACTTGTCCTGGACAAGAGGTCAGGTCTTAAACCTTGTTTGTTTCTGCAAAATAAATAATACTTGTGTTCCTTGGCAGTATTTTGAATAGATGTCATGTGAGCTTGTAGTTTAAATAAGAGCCAGACTGATGTGGGATTTTTGGGCCTGATGCCGACATTGGGGGCTAAAAAAAATCCAAGTTATTATCTCATTATCTCGATGTAACAAAGATCATTTTCTAGTGAGCAGCCATGATGGGCTTCCAGCCAATGGGTGTAGCTGTAGCCTACCGGTAAGTTACTTTAGGGGAAACCGGTTTGCAGCTGAGAGGCTGACAAACGCTTATCTATACAGCTTCTTCAGCTAAGAAGCTAAGGTAACGTAAATGTAGGCTGTTCATGGCAGCTCTTGGAGGTTGAAATCAAGACAAACACATTTGTAATTAATTCGTTATCTTGAGAAAACGATCATTGTTATATTGAAATAATAAGATAATAAGTCGTTATCATAAGGTAGTGCAAAAGAAAAAAAAAGAAAAGTCCATGGCCGTTCTCGTCTTCCAGAAGTAACACTGTCAGCATTACCCAAATAAATTAGAAAAGGCAAACTTGGACATGGGAGTTAACACTTGCATAAATCTTTGTTTATCTCACAAAGATAATTTACACAGCTTATAAACTCTCTGGATCCCAAACTGGCCAGGGGGGAAAAAATACTGAATTTTAAATGACTGGTGACAGAGTGGCAGAACCTCTGTGCAGCAAAAAATAAATATGCTGGTTACATACTGACTGATGTTGATTAATCGGTGATACGCTATATTCAGCACAACTGATTAATTGCTCGAGCTCTAGTCTAAATGTTGCATCGTTGTAAGCTCCTCACAGGAATTCTTACATTGACAGCACATGGAATCAGATTTATGTTACACTGCTTGTTCAAAATGATCTACGCTAGTTTGACTCAATGCAGTGACTCTCTTAGTCATCCAGGTGTGTGATCCCAAACCACCCCTACCTACCTGAAAAGATAGCAGCAGAAGATGAGACTGAGCATAAAGACAAAGAGGCCGATGCCCAGCACAATGACATACACATTGAGCGGGAGGTGATAGATGTCAGACGTCATGCTGCAGTAGTGTTCAGAGTGCTGAGAACCCAAACCACACAGGCACCCTGCAAGGATAGGAGTTTGCAGGTTACGGATTAGATAATATATGTGTATTTAACAGTCACCATGTCTAAAATCAGACTTTGCTTTAGTCATTTCAATTATATTTTTAATGTCTTATATGGTTAAATATAGATGTTTGGCTGCTGCTGTGCAGAAGGAACATGACTGTTAAACCTCAAAGTTGTTTTTCCTGAGTTTTTGAGTTCTGTTTGTCACAGCCTCGGGCTTTTGAACAGGATATACCTCCCAAAAGTAGAGCACCACTAACACAACAATATCCAGTCAAGCAACTTCACTGTTTACTTTCCCAATAAGACTAGCCGGGCTCCCCCATTGCGTTGACAAGGACTCTGTAACAGTGGTTGCATTCACTTTTCAGGCTACAATTTGAGCTGACAATAGCACAGCCACGAGAGAGGTCAGAGAGGATTTAAGCTCTTGAGATCAGTGTAAATCATTTACTTTGTCAATGAATGAGTGAGCCGTGTAATTGCAGTATAACTGAATTAAAGCTGTACAGTACAGACAAAGGAGAAGGAGACTGTTGATTGTTAACCACAATGTGGGCCTCAATTACCAACAGAGACTTCTAAGGTCAAGAAAGACTTCAAGGCTCTGAGTCTCTTGTTGTCAACAGAGACAGAATGTGGGGCATCAGCTTATCCAACAAAACAAAATATACCTTGAGGATTTGCTGTAATAATTGATTTTTGTTAGATGCAGGTGCGTCCTGAGAGCTGTGACTGGCACTGTGGTGGCAACTGAGGCGCTCATAGGACTCCCTGTTAATTGGCTGTGAACAAGACAAACATGGAGGACAGACGGCACTTCCGCCACACCACCATCTGTTCCACAGACTCCATCTAGGCGACTGGTGGAGTGTGAGTGTGTGTGACAGCACTGGGGGATGGATGGGCACAGGGTGCGGGGTCTGTCTGTGGGTGTTTGGTGAGATTTACATGTGTGTGTATGTGTGCATGTGTGTGTCAGTGTGTATGTTGCAGGTGGCAGCGGGTGGGGGCTATTAATCAGAATGAACTCTGGGGACTCAAGGGCCATTTGGTGAAACAATAGCAGAGGAAGCCCCACTTCCATAGGCCACATGTGTTCCAATTAATTTGCCATGCGTCTGCTCTTTGCCAGCCTCTGGATGTCCATGTGTCTCTTTTAGGGGAATCAATGAGTACAGCTTGCACACTGTGGGGGGTACGGGTTGGATGATTTAACATGGCTGGGGGGTTGGGGGATTTACAAGCCATGGTTGGGGAGCTTGTGTGGGGAAGACCTAGGGTAGGATAACGAGAGTTGCATATGTAAAACCAGCACTGATGCACCCCACAGTTAGTCAACAGTTTTAAAAAAATAACAAGAATGTAGAATTAGTTTGGAGAATATAAGATCAATTTTGGTTGTCAAACAAACATGACCTTGAATGCAGCTCCTCCTCTCCTCCACTCTCTCAGTTATTTACCATTTCAAGAGTACACCCATAAGATGGATCGGATCAGCAGACTGTAACTAAGAGTTTATGAGCCACAAGTAAGTGCACATGCTATCACCTCTCGTATTCGGCAGAGAAATCAGCTCACTTACCGTTACACCATTGGAATGGTTGCATGAAATTCGACTCTCAGCTCAGCAGCAGTAAATTCAGGCCCTGTCAGGAGAAGGCTGGAGAATTGCCAAACTCGTGGGCTGGTGCTCGGGACACTGGATCTGTTTGGAGCTTGGAGTCAGACACCCTGACCTGAATCGCTCTCTTTCAGGGTGGTGCTCTTTCCTCAAAAAACAGCCATCAAGATTTTCAGATTTGCTCAGATTCCACAAATCCTCAGGAGGTGCGGTTTTGTTGGCTCAGCAGTCTGTGACGCCCAGTATTCCCAAATCTGGATTAACCACTCGGTGTAAAGATTGTGATATATTAGACTGGGGCTTGAACCAAGACTGAAGACCTCATGTGCTCCTAGATTCCAGTGAGAATGATGTCATCGCAGGAGAGAGAAGGAGAGACAAAGAAATCTTGTTGAGGAGTGACTGTTTTTCACATGCCTCACACCTTGTGTTATGAAGGAGTTGTTATTGTTAAAACCTGAATCTCACTAAGTCACAATGTCATGAACAACAGAGGCTGCTGGGCGGCAGAAATACTCACATTTAGGGCAAAAAGGGGGCCTCTTTGACTTCACTTTGGGTCTGCGGTGTCGTCCCTTCACCAAAGTCGACAACGACCCCCCTTCAAAATGACAGTCCTTGTCCACTGAAGGTAATTATCTGGCATTAGTCTGTGCTTTGTCTTCCTCCCAAAGCTGCTTTTTTAACAGAGGATTTTCACAAGTCTCATCCCCCTCTCCTCTCCTGTGTTGTCTCCACCTCCAGTCCTCTGATCTTGCAGTGGGTATTCCTCCTCAGTGTGGAAAGACAAAGATATGCTTTCCTCTAAGCTCAAACAAAGTGCAGACAGCTCCATGCAACAACAGTTCTGTGGCTGGGTTTGGTGTTTTGCTGTTGAGTGTGTGTTTGTGTGTCAGTTAGCTCGTGTGTGTGTGTTGGTGGGGGGATCCTACTCTCCCTCTAACCATCTGCTCGCTCAATTGAGAAAAAAAAAAAGAAATCAGAGACAAAGGCAGTGTGTGTGCAGGAGTGTGTCTGCGTGTGTCGTATTTAGTCTCTCCCACCTCCAGCTGGCTCTGTCATGGCAGGCTTCCCCTCTTCCTCTTTCAGTCCTCAGTGGTGCTCAGAGAGCCTGCAGTTTGCCTTTCCCTTCCTCCCCTTGCTCTTGCTCTGCTCTGCCTTGGGTTTGTAAACAGATCTCTGCTCATGTGACCAGCCGTTTTGCCTCGCAACTCTCCTCTCCCTCAGCCCTCCCTCTCTACCTCTGTCCTCCAATCTGTAGGCAGAAGGAAGGCAGAATGAGCCAGACATTGGCGAATAGGGCTGCTGCAAGCATGCTGATGTGTATGTGTCTGTATGCGCACACCCATGTGCATGTATTTGTGAGAGGAAGACAAGAGAGACATTTGCAGCAAAGTCAAACAAGGCCTTGGTCAGTAACGTGTGGATGGCTGATATCCTGAAAACCAAAACAAAGACGTTTGTGTGAAGTAGAGATCGGTGAAGGAAGAGATGACAAAACCTCTGTCGCCGTTTCCTTCCTTCGTACATACACATTTATTTTTAGAGCAGCAGCAGATTCTTTTTCATGTTTGCTTTGTTTGATCTATATATAAACATCATGTCACTCTTGCAGAGGAGGAAGAGGCAGGTAGAAAAGGAGAGGAGGTAAATGTGGAGACGAAAAAAAGCACAGAGACTTGAAGAAAAGCAATATCAGGAGAAAACGAAGGAGACAAAATAGAGGAAATCACAGCCTGGACAAAAACACTGCCTGTATGTCCACCCCCACACCAGCGGCTCTGGCTGCCAATTCGCTGAGGGAGAGAACAGCTGCCGGGCTACTGGGTGAGCTCTGAGATGGTCAAGGGGAGAGCTGCTCCACCAATCCCCTGGGGAGAGGGAGGGAGGGAGGAAGGAGAGGCCTCAATGGGACCCATGCCATTTTCATTCACCCTGCCCTCCTCCCTCATACCCTCCTGCCCGAGTAATGACATTAATGCTGGATACTGAGGAACAGCTGGATCGACGTAACAGATGCATGAGCATTAATACAGACCTTAATACACCACATGCATTGTTGGATGTTTACAGGTTTCAGTTGTAGTTCAGTTTCAGCAGGGTGTGTTGTCAGTGTTTGCTGCTCTGTTTGTTTATTGCACAGTTGCTCTGTTAAAGGCATGCCCTCTTGTAAAATATATTAAAAAACACATGAAAGTGACAGCAAATCTGCAGATAGATGCAAGCAGTAGCTGGCATTAATGGCTGTGAAGTATTTTTTTCTCAGAAGACAGTCTTTTCAGGAAAAGTTATGACTGACAGATGAACATGGAAACTGCACAAAATAGTGGAGTGCGACTAATGCAAATTTTGACCTTGTTTACATAGTGACATGCAAATTGTTTTAGCAGGTTCAAGCTTTTGTTTTTGCAAACAGTGGTTTTTCTGGCTGGAACTACAAAAGCCTTGTTTGGTTATTTGCTTATGCCAAAGTGGTAATGCTTTGTAAAGAAAAATAATCAGACTTGATTTAATGTGTTTAATGGAAAAGTTGGCTCGAATGAATGACCAAGTTAAACCTTTAACATGATTCTTCTTCAACTCTGATTAACTCGTCAGAGCAGTGCAGATAAAAGACTGTTCTGAAGTTGTACATACTGAGTTGCATGTGGTGGGTGGTCACGGAAAACTAGCATGAATTTGAATGTAGCATCTCCTCAGGACTCCATTTAGTTGCCATTCTCAAACACTCAGAGCTCCTCCAAAACAACACCCCTGCTCACATGCACGAGCGCCACTGATTTGCGATCATATGATCGTGACTAATTCAAAACCACAGACTCAAACCGGTCCTCAGCACATCGTTTTTGTTTGCACCAGAGTACTTGGATCCCTTTGGATCGAATCGGGGCCAAATATTTGGATTGGTTGGTGTTTTCCCAGGGCACTCCCGCTGTAGACAGTGGAAATCTTCTATTTTAAGAACACATCATGTATTGATTGCCATCGGGACATAAAGCCCTTTCAACCCGTATAACAAAGTGTAGCTAAATCTGATTACCAACACTACCTTTAAGTGATTTTATTTACCTTTCACCTTTAAAGCTTAATGTAGATGTAACAGTAGATTAGTCAGAAAACAGACTCAGTAATGTTCATTTTAATGCAACATCCTTCTGACTTGCTATCTTATGAACACTTGGAGCTGCAGAACAAATGCATTTTAACTGAAGCAGGACTGTTAATTGTTTTTGCAGATTTAGAATTAAAGATTTCTTCTGTCCAAAGTTACAAAGTCTGGTTGAAAACAGGTGGACCCATGTTTAAACTTTATGTTTTGTGCCGTGAGAATGTTAAGTATGTCCCAATTGATAAGGCTGATCAATGGCATTTTGAATTAATCGTCAAACAATGTCTGCAGACACTGCAGGCAGCATCGTCAGTGTTGGCTACGGTAAAGCAACAATAAGCCCCAGTTTCCACCAAGCGGTTCAGTACGTGGCATTTTGTGGCATTTCCTTTGACTAAAACTGGGACAGGTCCCCAGATTTTCTGACCTGTACTGTTCCACTTTTTGGTACCCTTCTGTTGGGGTGCCGAACACACTGATCCGACCCCAGAAGGTGAAGCTAGAAACACTGTAGTCGAAAGAATCGTCACTCACCTTGCTACAGCAGTAATAAAGAACAACACATGACCCTGCCCTGAAACAAAGAGTGATTGCGCTTTGTAACAAAGAGGCACATGCCAATCACAAGGAAGACGAATTGCTGGATGTCTTCCATCGTTTCTCTTTGTTTACTGTGTCGCATTTTTCTTCTTCGATGGATTTATTTGCCGGGTACACTGTGTGCTATGCCATCATGTTGTTATGTTGCTGATGCAGCTATCGGCATCTAGCTTACACACCGCCTACCAATAAGGGCACAGTTGGCTGTGGAAATGCAAACAGGATCAGGCTTTACCAATCTGACACGTACCACAATTTACTGATCTGTACTAGACTGCTTGGTGGAAAAGGGGCTAAAATTACCTCTTGAATGACATCACATTAGATCTTAAAAAGTTACAGGCTGATGTTTTATATATATATACAGTGCTTAACAATTTTTGTAGACCATCACTCAATGGAAGGTGTTTTCCATCGCTGTCTTAAATGAACAGTATATAGCTAATTGCCAAAATATGTTTCTGTATGTTTCTCTAATGGTTAATCTACATCCATCCTGTTTTGACTTAGTGTACTTGGTTGTTCTAGACTTGTTTTGGATGTTTTTTTCTGTTAAAAACAAAAAAAAAAAACCAAAGATTTCCCTTATAGACAACAAAGATACAACCCGGTCTGAATCTGTCCCTTAGAGAGAGGCTGTGTGTTTTTAAATAATTTATTATTTGTTTGTGGAAGAGTTTTTTTTTTTTTTTTTTTAAAAAGAGGAACACATTTATTCAGACATTTGTACACTGATGTGTTTTTGAACCAGAAATATGTCAACAATCTAGCATCTTTTTCATTTTGTAGGTTTTGTGCTCATGTTTGTTTACCATTGGGCAAACTATAGACTACACAAACATGAATTTTCAGTCACTTATATGTTGAATACATTGAAGTAAAATTCAGCTTTCTCACAACAGAACACATTTTAACTTACTTTTAACAATATAATTAAATGTACAAGGCAGAAAGTCTCTTGAATCTCTGAAACCATTTTATAAGGAATATAAAAGAGCCACCACACCATGTCTTTGCCCTTTCAGCTCTTCAGACCTTGCTGTAATACACAGCCCATTCCTTTTTCTCCACCTCATGGGTGTGTCCCTTTAAAAATCCATTTGCTGCTCCATTGGCCCCTCCATTCAGTTTTATATTGTTTTCTCCATCTATTTGGTCCTTTCTCAGAGTCAAGGCTGGCTTACAAGTGTGCCAGTTCCATAAAACCTTGTTCATATCATCCTGAGCCCGAATACCAAGGAGCTTTTCTTCATCACTTTTCTTTTTATCTTCATCTTCATCATCACTGTCATCTTTGCTGGAGTGATGTTTGTGGAAGCTGTGCATCTCCCCACTGATGTTCTCAAAGTACTGCTGGATGCAGACCTTGGCAAAACTCTTGGCATGCTCTTTGCATGTCTCATCGAACATCTTGCGCTCGATGTCGATGTAGTGAGACCAGTACTTTGTCTTGAGGAAGGCAGCTTGAGTGAAACACGGTCGAATGGCTCGGATCATGAAGGCTGTCAATGTCATCATGAGCAGGAACATCCATCCACATGCCTGTAGATTAAAGTATTAGATGTACTGGTGTAGCAAGATTATAACCAATCAAAACAAATTGTAAATGGATTTTCTGACCACTCTTAGCACTTTTAAACTGCGAGTCTCGCCACCCATCCACCCATCTGCAGAGACTGCAGAATAATGTGCCATCATTATTAGCTAATTCATACACATGTCAATACCTAAACCTTAAGATGTCAAAACCAAAAATGGAAGACGTTTAAATAAAAATAAAACTAACACAGTACAACATGTGATCCAAAAAGCACTTCTAGGTCTTTCCTGATGGTTTCACACCTCATTAATAGAATCTATTAATCAATAAATGTTTGGGATACTTATCACTCTTCAGTTTGACTAATTGCCCCTTGGCTGATCAAAGACCTAAATATGAGCGTGGGGGTATTTGGATGGATTGAAATAGATCTTAGTTCCAAGAATATCAAATTGAGAAAAAGCACACAGAAGCACACAGAAAAGCCCCAAAGGCTCAAAGTGCAAAGCCAGTCTGTTGAGTAGACTTAAGTGAACTGCAGTTTTAGAGGAAGTAAGGAGAATTAAATTCATTGAGTCATCAGATCCTGTATTGAAGTGGAAAAACTTTTCTTTGACTATGTCCTACATTTTGGGCTGTTTTTGATCAGACTCTACTGATACTTTCTATAAAGTTTAGAATGACATTTTTTTTTAACTTTGGGTTTCATATTAAGCTGTTTGAGATAAATGATGCAGTCAACGCTACCACCCTGAAACTGAAAATCAAAATGGGAATCATCCATCCTTTTTGTGCTCATTTACACTCATTGTTTTCCTGCAGTAACAAAAAGGAAATTAACAAGTGTAAGGGAAATTGAGTTACATAAATTATGGGCCAGATGACCTGTTTTACCTCAAATTCAAAAGGACTGTGCTAGCCTCTAAAGTCAAATCAGTGTTGTTGTTTTTTTGACTACGTTTCATCTCTTTTCATTGGTAAAAGCCATTTACCATCTAACTGATGTTTGTACTTTAAAACTGTATAATTTAAATCAGTATCTTTCTATGTCCAAACCCTAACAATGCCAAAGTTGAAACCATTGATAGAATAAAGAAGACATATCAGCATCTTACCTGTGATATACACTTGATGTATCGTGATGCTGCCACTCTTATTTCCTGGTGCTCAAACAAATCTTTGCATGGAATCCTTGCTAGCAGCCTCAGCTTCTCCGCCTCCGACATCCCCCTCACCAGACTATAATTCCCAAACTTGTCCAGATCCAGGTTGACGCTGAAAGCACACAGGAAGCTCTTCCCATCCATAAGAGTGACAGACACCCACACTGCAGGTGCTATCAAGGATCTCTGTGTGATTGAGCAGAACATGTAGCGAAGGATTGTTGGATCCTTGCTACGCTTGCCTGTAGGTCTTATCCACTCCTCTGCCAGAACAGACACATTATTGTTCAGTACAAAACCCAACATGAAGAACCATATGGGGGGAATGATCAGAAGCCCGATCCCATAAGTGTAGTTGTATTCAGGCATACAGGGACAGCTGAACTCAAAGGAAGAGTACATTTGAGCACTGGCTAGTGCCATGATACCACAAATCCCATTCATAAAAGATTCCTGGTTGGATTGGAGGAACTGGAACATCATCCGAAACTTATCCATCTTGTCAGGTATGGCGTTCTTTTATTAAGATGAAATAAATAAATCTGTACAGATAAAAAATGAGGAGTTTGAAATCAGTGAGAAGTGTTAAAAAGGCAAGTTTAGTTGTTACCTTTAGTAGTTTGTCTTCATTCTTAATAGGTTCATAATAACTGGACAAACTGTAAATAACAAATTCTTGGCTTATCGATGGTGAAATATCCATCTTTATGGTTGAGGGCCAAAGTTTTCTTTTCCTAAACATCTGCAACAAAAATTAAAGGGTGACCCAGCAAAATTCAGGATGAAATATTTTATGTTTTATTACGTAATATATTTACACGGAAACAACAAAATCTCTTGTTCCTTCCAGTTTTCAGTCCTGAGAATTTGTTTTTTCCCTCCTGAGCCCTTCTTGCGATCCAAACAGAGTCTTGACATTGATTTGAGAGAGGTCATACTCCTGTCTGTTATCCAGAAGAAACTTGCAAAGATTGCCATTTGAAATGTCCAGCTCCTTTTCAAGTTTAACTTGCGCATGACACTTCAGATACTTCTTAAAACCTGGAATTCATTTTGGGTAGCAAAGGAAGTACTAATGTCATAAACAAATGCTTCTATGTGAAATGAAATGTACACATATCTAATTTATACCTGAGTGAAGAAACTTTAAATTTAAATTTATTATGTAATAAATCATGAAATATTTAATCCTGAGTTATGTTGGGTCAAACTTTAGCAAATCATCAACAATTAACTGGAATGACTGATTTATGAAAGGTGTTTAGGATAACTCAAGTCTGTTAATGATGTTAGCACATTTTAGTCTGGATGCTTATAGCTGGATAGCTAAACAGACAGTTTTCATAACCCAACAGTTGTACTTTATTAATCTTCACATGTATTGTTATAAAGAGAAGCAATTTCTAGCCAAACCATTCAACCATAATGGACTGACTTCTACTAGATTTTAAGCAGAAATGTACCAGTTTTTCATCTTTGCATACAGAGAATAATACACAAAGTCATTTTTAGTTATTTGTCAGCACATCTCGAAAAACACAAACACACACACAGGCACTTACCTATTGTCCTGAAGGTTGAAACACGGAAAAAAAGGAAAAACTCATAAGACACTATCCATAGTACACAATTTAACAGCTCTTCACCTACTTGTCTGACATTGTACTCGTCTGACTGTCTGTCAGGTGTTTCTCAAAACTCACTGTGATGAGGTTCAAAGCTGACCACATCACCTTTTGTAATGCCCCTCCCTAAAAACAGGCACCTGTTTAGTGTGCCGTAGCAACAACATTTGAAATACATTTTCTCTAAAGTTAACTAGTAATATTTCTCAAACAACGCCACACGTTGGGCCTTTCAAAGTGAACAAAATAAGATTTTATGCTCTTTGTTGTATCTTGTATGTTATGACTCAACTTGCGTGAACCTTGAGGTGCAGTGTCGTTCACCTGTTGCCGTAACAATCCAGACATGCAAAAAAGGTTTGGAACAATTCAAATATCTGCGGGTTTGGCTGGAAAATTTGGTTGCTGCTTTGAAGGTGGAAGGTAAATCTGTTTCTGTAGGTTTAATCAGAACTGAGTAAGCCAAGATAAAAATGTCCAACCATGTGTGAAGTGTAATTGTGAGGGACTTTCACTGCTTTTCATGTTATACTTTGAACTTCCCTACACCTATTCACTGAGACAGCTCGACAAACCAGTTCAAAACCCACGACATGATAAAAGACAGAGGCTTTACTCCTCTATTCATACTCAAACCCTTTTCTCCACAGTTTTTAACAATAGTGTGTAACTTAATGCTTTGTCCTACATGAGCGCCAACAACCTCTGGTCACTAAAGCTGTTATCACTGTGAGTGATTCAGAGGAAATGGCTTATTTCAGACAGATTTGAGTTAGCGTTCGACTTACAGGAAGCGTGCGCTATCTGTTTTCTTCTGTGTCTTGCACAGGAAGATGTTACAGCTTACACATGGGCAGGGTGTGCAGGAAATAAGTCACGCAAGGCAACCTATAACTGCTTCTAAAATAGGAAGAGATCACCGAGAGTGTGTCTGTGCAAGGTTAGTCTGTTCCTTCCTTGTTTGTGTTGAAGCATTAGCACTGCAGTTTTGAGAAAAAAATCATCTCTTCTTTTGGTGCGTATACATCTTTTTCTCTCTTGTGTAATGTGCAGTAATTTAACAGTGTTTGATCTAGAAAGTTAATAGTCAAATAAGTAAAAAGGATGCTTCAAGGCCTTTGAAGAAGTAACCTCTTTCTTCCTCATTTCACACCATATTCTCATGAAGTATCATAGATACGAGGGCTGATTGATAAGTTGTGAGCCTCATGTTTAAGGGTTTAACTTTTGGCAGACATATTGCATTATTTTTCAAGATAATCCCCTTCAGTATCTCTACACTTTTGCCAGCGATGTTTAAGGGCCTCAATGCCACTTTTAAAGAAGTCCTTTTCTTGACCGTTCAGAAAGTCCTCCACTGCATGTATGACGTCATCATCTGACCCAAAGTGGGTACCAGAAATGGCCTTTTTCAATTTTGGAAATAGTTGAAAGTCTGATGGAGTGAGATCAGGTGAATAAGGCGGATGCTCAATCATTTCAAAACCATAATCATTAATGGCAGCCATGGCAATGACGGACTTGTGAACAGGGGCACTGTCCTGGTGGAACAACACACTTTTACTGAGTTTTCCGTAGCGCTTGAGTTTAATATTTTCTACTAACTGCCTATGAAGTAAAGAAGGGGCATCATTCCCTAGTGTTGCTACCATATCAGTATGGATATCCTTAGGTGCTGGACCTTTCTTATGCAAATATTGAATCTCTGCTCTTTCAGCAATTTTGTCTGTTTTGTAAAAGTCACTTGCCTTGTTTACTTTAGAGTGCTTCCTCTTTGACATAAACTGACCAAATGACACCAGTCTTCAGGTACACAGCCTTAAATAGTCAGGGAATAGTAGAGCTGAAAAAGGACATCCCTGCTTCACTTCTTCAATACAAGGCTCACAACTTATCAATCAGCCCTCATAGATATGATTAGAAGTATTTTTCCATTTTTGGATGTTTTTGCATTTTGAAGAAATGTTTTTCCCCCAAATCTGATGTAAGATTTATCCACCCTGATGTATTCACAGACATTAAAAATGCAAGACACCCTGCTGCGAGTGTTTCTGGTAGCTGTTGGTCTCCTGACGTGTCCCAGGGATGACCCCGGTGTTCAGGAATTGGATGATATAACTTCACTGAGCATGCAAAAGCTGACGGGAGGAGGTAACAAACTGGACGCTGTCAATGAGGAAATGACACACACTGACAGCAGAGGGCCTCCTGATGGCAAACAAAACAAAGCCAAGGAGGAAAATCGTTCTGTTATTGAGGAAAAACAAGTTTCACATTTTCAAGATGTGACTGCTCTGAAGACTTCACAAACTGAGGATGAGCAAGAGGAAGATTCACAACTGGACATGCAGAGTAAACAGAGAGGAGATATTCAGACTGAACATGCTTTGAGCAGAGCAGGAGAGACACAAAAACAGACTGAGGAGGAAGAAGAGATCAGCTCCAAAGTGCAAGAATCTGCTCTGACAGACCTCCACACAAAGACATCCGAAAATGAAAAAATTGCAGAAATTGCCGATTGGGAGAAAGATTACCTCTGGTACCTATGGAACATGCTGTCCATCATTTCAGTGATCCGCTTCTTCAAGAAATACCTGGGGAGAAACTCCCAAATGAAACAAGAAGGAACCAGGGTTTCCCCAGTGAACTGCACTGATGCTGAAATGCCACTTTTAGACCGAAACACTTTGCAGAGATTCCATTCAAAGTGTATAAAAGTCTCTGGCGATAATAAGTGGAAGGAGGTGTTCTTGGAGGGCTTTGCAGATGATCTAATGGAGGCCATGAGGACAGTGTGTGATAAAAGTGGAATGATCCTGGAGGACTGTCAGATGTTGAACGTGTGTAATGTCATCGTCCCATTCACTCCATCTGCTCCGTGTAGTTTTCAGTGTCTCCTCCGGAACAATCAGACAAGTGACCTTCCAGATATGCAGGTCTGTGGTCAAATAAAGCTGGTGGGAAGAAAGGAAATCCAAGATGGCTGCCCCTGTCAGTCTCCTGATGCAGATGATATGGTTTGTCTGCTTCACTGCCAGACAGAGAAATCAAACATGAAGATAACCGACATTTATGATGGTCCTCTTTGTGTGAAGAACACCCCCTTTCTTTCAAAATCACAGGTGACCAAGTGGTTTCAGAGCACCATCAAAGAGGCCTGGGCACAGATTTCACACAAGTATGAATTTGAGCTGAACATACGCTACTTGGATGCTCCTGGTGCTCTGGTAGTACGATTCAGATCAGGAAAGAAGATCAACTTCAATATGAATCCTGTGGTTAGATTTAACACTGATGCCCATTTCTTCATCACTCCTGGCTACCCAGCAGAATTTGACACTTTGTGGACACTCTCTCTGACCAAGTATGAAAATAATTTCTTAGAAAACATTTCCAAACGGCTGCCTGAAAACTCCTGCCACAGTCAAACTCTTGAGGTTGCAGTTTTCCTTCACAGGAGACAAACAGCACTTTCAGGGAGCACTGCTCTCAGGGAGTTTCATTTTAAAACTGCACTAATGCATCTGCTGCTGACCTCCGAGCCATCACAGTGGAAACCAAACCATGTGGGTTATAGGGTGAAAGACTTGCTGGCTTTCTTGGGTAGATGCCTTGATAAAAAGCAGTTGCATCATGCGCTTATTGGAAACCCTTTAACGCTCAAGGTTATTGAACTTCCTGTTGAATTTACTGCCGCACAGACGGTGAATCTCTTCCATCCCCTTGTGGTTCACAACTGCATCTACAGAAATGCAGTGATGCACTTCCAGGAAATGCTGAAAAATGCACACATGCTAATACAGGATTATGTCAATCAGCACGTTGATATCTGCTCTGCATAAAAAAAAACTGCAAAAGAAACACCATCCTCTAGACGTAAAGCAATTCATTTATTTAAAATGCTAAGCACATTCAAGCAACATTTAGTAATCATTCTCCCAGTAGTTGAGGAAATCCTTATGCTCTGCCATGTCAGGATCATCCAAATCAAAGTTGTCAGTTTCTACCATTTTCATCAGAGGTCCAAAATCCATGTCTTCATCCTTGTTGCTCAAGTCAACCTTCCAAGAGTGACTGGAAATCAAGTTCTTTGAAGCTGTTGAGAAATTTAAAAACTCATTTTCAAAGCAGTTTGAAGTTTAGGCCTTGAGACAACAAATCACTTAAAATCCCTAGAATTGAACCTGCTTCATGGAGCAACTTCAATCTTAAAGATAAGAAATTTAACATTCAGACATCTGAAAGGGTTTCCTGAATGGATTAACTTACCCTTATAGGATCCTGGGGAGCAGGTGGAGTCACAGCAGGTGCACACAGAGTCATACCCATACAACTCTTTCCACCTAGAAATAAATAACAGGTTTAATCAGGAATGTTGACTTTTGGAAAGCTTATGACAACCAGTCATAAATTCGGCAAATGTACTGCATCATCTAAGAATAGTATATCATCCTACAAGAGCTTCTAATGGAAACAAGCTCCTGATCCATGTTTAACCTCAGTCTGTCAACTTACTTTTTGGCAGTCAAGTCATAACTGCAAGCCTTTGAACTCGGAGTCGGTGTAAGTTTTCCAACAGCGATTTCACAGTGCATGTAGAGTTGCTGAAATAAATTCAGTGTTAAAAATGTTGTATTTTACAAAATGTAACTATGCCATTTGATTTCTCTTTTAAATAATACCTGTGATGATCCTGAAGAGGGAACTGAGTCCTTGAAAACCATGGCACCTATACTGAATTTCTGAGCCATCTTCGAGTTTCCAGTATAAAACTTTGACTGGTCAGTCACCTTTCCATCAATCATACAGCTGCAGTCACAGAGAAAGGTTAATGAACCCCAAATAACGAATAGATGTTACAGTCTACTTCTAAATGGAGCTTACCCTTGGTTGTCAATGACTGTATATTTAGGGTTGGAGTTCGGGTCACTGCCAGCTGTCATGAAGCACTTGTTCACATATATCCTCTGATCTCCAGATTTTGCTGTGCCACTAGCTCGCTTGGCCTCAAAGAACATTGGCTGGCCCAAAGTGTAGCTTTTAGAACCAGTGATTTCATTCCCTGATGCTGTGTGTGAGAGGAGAGGTCAATCACAATTTGATGCATAAATGCTGAAAAAAAAAAAAGCTGGTTGAAAGTTATTTGTCCTTCCTGAGTTCTCAAACATGCTAAACTTGTACATGCTATAATTCTATATGCTGTGCATTTAAGTTGACTTTCATAAAAAGACAGGTGTTGGTTTTTTCAATATTTAAATAAAGTTTTGCCTGAGACAAGTTCTTTGAGTCATTGGCAGATATTCATTTTGTATTGGGGTTTTCAGGAGAACCAAGTTTTATTTGTTTCTCTCCAGATACAGGGCTGTAGTTTAAGTGTGAACCAATCATCCCTCAATCATCTTTATGTTCTGAACTATTTCAGCCTCTGGTATACAAGTACTTTTAATGCATTTTGCATAGGAATAACATATGGGGGTACAAGGCTTTATTCAAAATACTCTTGTCAAGACATTAAATGTTGCATTAACAGAAAAAAGGTAATTTAAAAAGACATACCATCCTGGGGAGTAATGGTGTAAGTGCTCTTCGGCTGGAGTGCTTTGAAAACTGTGCCTCCCTGTAGTTTAGGATAGAAGCCAACTTTATAGGAGTGGAAAAACCTAGAAAAGCAAAGTGAAAACTCACATCATTGCAACACCAGAAAAAAACCCACTTTGCTGGAATATGATCAGAACATATTAATCTGACCTTGGAAATCTACACTGCAGGGGAATGTCAAATGGCAATTCTCTGATAACTGGAGTTGTTGGTTTGTAGCTGACGGCATTGCCAATTGATAGATAGTCCACATTACTCTGAAAAACAAAACCTTTGGTCATCGTTTGTCAAAATATAGAACTTTTTCACCGACCAAAAAAATTTTTTTTACCAACCTCTTTTTTAAATCCACACGTAGTCCTCAGCAGGTACAAGAAGTAGTAATGCTCTTTGGTACCTTGGTTAACAGGACAGCTGCCTAGTTTCAAGTACTTGTAGGCATCTTTGGTCTTGAAAAGCTCTCTCCTGACTCTTACATACATCCTGTCAACATGACACAGGATTTCAATCATCTTTGGTCTGGCTGCTTTCATGGATGCCTTGGCAGAAGCAGTACCAGTTAGTAAAATTTCCTTGACTGAGTTAGGGAGGGGTCTGGAACCCTTTTCTGGCTTGAAGGCTTCTTTCTGGATCTTGGAGTATGAGACAATTACAGACTCTGGAAGTTTCCTTGCTCCACTCGATGAAGATCTATAACTAGATGGGCTCCTCCAGTATTCAACATCAGTTGCAGGGGCTTGAGTAGTTTCTTCCCCAATTACTGTCTCCATTCTTTCCCACTCTAATTCAGGATCATCCAAAAATGCACCAACATCAGGGCCACCTCTAGACTTGGACCGACTACAGACAGAGTAAGAGAGTAACAGTACAACAAAAGCATGAATGAGCGCCATCTCCACTCCTGCAACTGCCAGCCAGTGAACCTGACCCCTCACCTAAATAAGTTATCACTGATAATGCTGTGTCATCTGGCTTTTGTATTCTGCATTCAAGAGTGAATTTCCTCAGCTGCTGCGAATGCCAATCAAGAGCAACCAATGAGAGATGACCAACAGGAACCATGCTTAGCAGATTTTAATGCCTTCCTGTGTGTCTAAAATGTGTGTTTAAAGAATTATAGTGGCTTAAATTTATTAGAATGAATAAATATTTTGAAAGTTATGTAATTTGTTTTTTTTTTTTTCAGACTTAATACAGTATTGTAGTGTACATTCAGAAATCAAACAGCTCATTAAACTTGATCTTTAAAATTTATATCTCTTTATAACCTCAAATTTGAATGATTGCCCAACAAAAATACTGAGGTAGGTTTATTGATTCAAAGTTAAATCATTTGCACAAGACAACACATTAAATAAAGTAAAGTGAAGAAAGGATGAATGTGTTATACGATAGCATTGATTTGTAAAAGCTAAAATATAAAGGCCACAAGCCAGCTTGTGGTCCTCACACAGATACTTGCAACGTATTTATTTAAACTGATTAATTTTATATATCTTAAAAGTCAGTACGCTCTATTAAATATCTTCTTAAAATATACTTTTATCGCAGATCCTTCCTGGATTTTATCTGAATTTTATTTAACTTTATCTTGTTTCAACTGTCTTAAGAAATATATTTTAGAAGATTTTTATTCCTTTAGTTCTTCTGTGAGAATTAAATGTCTTTTAAAATATATTTTATTTCTTTATTTCTTGTCTGTTTTTATTATCTGCCTGTTTTATTTTTCTGCCCATGTAAAGCACTTTGTAATTTGATTTTTAAAAAGTGCTTTACACATAAAATGGTTATAATAATAATAATAATAATAATAATAATAATAATAATAATAATAATAATAATAATAATAATATATTTTTGTCGGATGATTTTTTTTTATCAACGATTGGCTCGTGAGCATTAAATCTGAAAATAAATAAAAAGGGTTACTTTTTTTTTTCATCTTCTTGTCATCGGCAGGATGTTACGCACTCGTGATGTCATCACCAGGAAGTACCAACACTGTCCACTCTGCTAGCTAAACGCATCCAACGCTAATAATACTTTTCAGGTTTCTATTTAAGTTCCAAGTGATATGGTCGTTGTCCTTTTATTTGAGTATCGTTTCATATTGTAAACGAACACTCTCGTTAATCCGTTCATCTCTTTTTTGTCCTAAAATGTTAATTTTTTGTTTTTCGTAGCTAGTTAGCTAAGAAGCTAATAGCCAGTTAAGGTTGTTTTGATTACAGATGTGAGCGGCTCCGGACTATCGGCGGTGTTTGGACGCTGTTTGCAGAGTTTGAACGTGCATTGAAATGTTTTACGTCTTTTCAGTGGAATTATTGAGAGTTCGACGACAAAACACATAGAAGTAGGATTAACCGTTGCGAGTAGGTCGTCAAGTTGGTGAGCTAACGTCAACGTCAAAAGACAGTAACCAAGTTTTTGCTCACGTTACTGCTGTTAGGGACAGCAAATTCTGCCCCTCTCATCAAACACTGGACGTCTGGTGAGCTTGTTAAGCTCCCCGTGAACCAGATCCAATGCGTGGGATGATGGGGTCACAGAGCAGTCCTGTGAAGAGTTACGACTATCTTCTGAAATTTCTTTTGGTGGGAGACAGCGATGTCGGAAAGGGAGAGATATTGGAAAGTTTACAAGACGGATCAGTGGAGTCGCCTTATGCCTATAGCAGTGGTGAGTATCTGTGTGCTCTGTCCAGATTTAGAATCTCTTTAAAACAACTGGAAGCCCCTCACAGTAACCATTTTTGTGTGTATTTTTGTGATCCAAGGCATTGACTATAAGACAACCACGATTCTGCTGGATGGCAGAAGAGTGAAATTGGAGCTATGGTAAGAATATATCTTTATTTGAAATAACAGAGTTAATACTAGGCTCAGCCATGAACCACCTTAAAGTACATCAGTCACCTCATGTACCCAACATGTGTCTTGTCGATAGGGACACATCAGGACAGGGCAGATTCTGCACCATTTTCAGGTCTTACTCTCGTGGAGCACAGGTGAGAAACCATTGCACAATCTGAAGATCTTCAAATGAGAGTTCATGAGGTGTTTTTTCATTGTGTATCTAGATTAACCTGATTTTATTTCACAGGGCATTTTACTTGTCTATGACATAACCAATGGTTGGTCGTTTGATGGCATTGACCGTTGGATCCGGGAAATTGATGAGGTAATCAAGTTGAATTATCTATGATTAACAAAGAACTGGAAACAACAGAAATCATTTTGTTTTAGGAAGTGTAGCAGAGTAGCTTTTGACAACCATGTTTTTGTAAATACAGTAGAATAAATAGCCTTTATTAATTAAAGTATAACATTGTTTTCCATCAGCATGCCCCTGGTGTACCCAGGATCTTGGTGGGAAACCGCCTTCATCTAGCATTTAAGCGGCAGGTTCCTACAGAGCAGGCAAGGGCTTATGCCGAAAAGAACAGCATGACTTTCTTCGAAGTCAGTCCACTCTGCAACTTCAATGTCATCGAGTCCTTCACAGAACTTTCTCGGATTGTGCTGATGAGGCATGGGATGGAGAAATTCTGGAGGCCCAACAGAGGTGAGCAATGGTTGTTTTTTTTTTTAAGTATAATCCTGTCAGAGAATGGTAGAAATATATATTTTTTTGCTTTAGCACAAAAAGGACCAGGAGTTACAAAGCAGAATAAAATATAGGGTAGAAGGTTCTTGTTTTGTTATGATGTTGAAGATTTCCTGTCCCAAACACAGTGGAAGTGGATTAGTATTGCATTTGTACCTTTAAATGCAACTTTAAACATTATACAAATGTACATAGATATTTGATACACAACTTATGGCAATCTTGTTGCACTTTACATTGGTTCTGTTTCTTGTTTAGAGTAATTGAATAGACCAGAAATCTATGAAGTGAAGTTCAATAAAAACCACATTTGTTGAAGTTTTTTTTTTAATGGTGCTAAATGCATCTTTTCATTTGGTTGTCTTGTTTATACACTGCAGTGTTGCAAAGTGGGCCACAGCACACACCACCACAGGGCTTTTCTTATGTCACAGTCTCTTTTTCTTGCAGAACTAAGTTAACAAATTCCATGCATACTTGTCACACCAGAGGCTAAAAAGAGTCATGGGTCAATGCCTGATTGACATTTTGGTAGATGAGCATACACAAATGTTGGAGACCACTCACAAAAATACAGAAGTTGATTCCAAAGAGTCTCCAAGATGGTTGTAAACGATAAGTAAGCCTTGCCTATCACTATTCTTAATCTACCTATCAGTTGTAATTGAGTTTCCCAGTAGCTTTTTTACAGCATCTCCAATTTCTATTCAAATACTGAATGAGGAAACATTTCAGTGGGACATTCTCACTGCAAACAAACTGCTTCAGGGCTCAACTTGAAGCAAGCCGCCACCTCTTCTGGGCGATCTCTGCTTGTTTGTCTTGTTCTGGCTAGAAGTGTCATCGCTGTGTTCACATTTGTCTGATCAAATTTAGCCAAGAGGGGGAGGGGCTTCCTGTTTCATAGAAATGTCTCTGAATGTTCCAGGTGAAGAAAATAAATAAATAAATAAATTCAAGATTCAGATGATAAACCAATATGTTAGTGTTTTTTACATTACAGTAATGTAAAGCAGAGCAAAGCACACAGCACCACAGAGCTGTCTGTATGAGTCATGTCACAGTCTTCTTTCCAACAGTGTAGATACAGAAATGCTCTGAGATAAGGAATGTGGGGAAAATCCTTAACAGAAGAAGCCAAGAGCTTGGTACAAATACCACAACAACAAACTTAAAAGGACACTGAAATCTAAACTCCATTCTTGATATCCTGTTCTGTGTTCTTGTTCTACAGTCTTCAGTCTCCAGGATTTGTGCTGCCGCTCAATCGTTTCCTGCACGCCTGTGCATCTCATCGACAAACTGCCCCTCCCCGTGGCCATCAAATCCCACCTCAAGTCTTTCTCTATGGCCAACGGCATGAATGCAGTCATGATGCATGGACGCTCCTACTCTGTGGCCAACAGTGCGGCCTCGGGTGGTGGCAGCGGAAGCAAAGCAAACAGCCTGAAACGATCAAAGTCCTTCCGACCTCCTCAGAGTCCTCCAAAGAACTCATCGTCGTCCTCCAAAGGGAACTGTAAGATCTCATAGTGAAGGAGCAGACGTAGGGTTTCTTTCAGAGAGCCTGGATTAAAGATGTCGTTGCTCCAAGGGGTCTCAAGGCAACCGAGGAGCAGGAGAGCCAACAGGAATCTTCAGCTGTGATGGAAATAGCTGTGAACTAACACTGACCTTTGGGAACTGACTATGGTGGTTGGACTGGATTCTGTTCTCTTGGGCTTGCTGGTGCCATCTTGTGGATGTCTGTTTACCTGTATTCTTTACTACAGAGACTCACTATGATCAAGTGGAACAAGATTTCCCTGGGACCACCAGATGTGAATCGAGGACTGTCACGCACCTTTTAACACTACAAACAAGTGTAGGGACATTCAGAAATGGAGGGTTTACGTATTTAAAAGTTGGACTTGAAGTTGTAAATAAGCTGTGTCTGCTTGGTGTTTTGGTCAGTATCTGGTATTTGATCTTGGAGGGGAGATTCTTTTGCTCCTCATGTCCTGAATGTTTTGGAGACGTGCTTTGGTGTACAACGTTACGTGTGCTTTAATCCCTTTTGTCTACTGTGTAATTTCTCTTTGCAACCTCAAGGGTGCTGAGCTACTTGTTTAAAACCCAGACAAGTTTTAAATAAAGCTCAAATTGAATGTCATTGGTGAAACAGGGCTATTTTCCCAGCCAGATGTGTAAAAAGAAATTTTCAGAATGTTTTTTTTTTTTTTTTAAAAGTAACGGAATAAACCATAACTTAATCTGTGATGCTGTCCAGCCAAGTCGAGCCAAATCATGTTACTTTGAAGACTTCCTGTGTTGATCTTAAAATTCCAGTCTGAATGAATTTACCCTCCATCACCAACGGTCACTGCAAGTCCAACATTTTCGGTTCCGTTAGAGCTCAAACCACTGATTGCTTGTTGCGGATGAAAAAATCTTTTTACAAATTGATGTACAGATTATTTGCTCAGTCGTGGCGTTTTGCCACGAACAACAGCCGCAGTTGTGTGTTAGTTATCGACATGAATTTGTTGGCTGTGTGGTGGGAGGAATCTTTGGATTGATGTTTGGATATGTTATGTATTTACAACCTATTTATGAATGTAAAATGATGTTCATCTTTACTGTGGTAAAACGTGTGTGTGGGGGGAGAAGAAGCAGAGGTGGAAAGTCATCAGGTTCATTTGGTTCTCTCAGATTGTTTTCCAAATTATTTCTTATTTGTCCAAATGGATTTGAACAGCTGAAGAATAAATATGATTTTTTTTTAAATAACTGTAAAGTATACAGAAATACATTTATTCTAATAACCCTCCCTCCTCTTTCCACTTCTGGTTTACATGTGCTGTGTTTCCACTCCAGCATCCCGTGTCTGTACGTCTGTGATAAGATCCTAAGGGCCTAAAACTTGGTGCATGTTTTCTACTGGTGCCTGCTGTATGTGATGTATTGGGACCAGTACAAAGGCTAACAGAGGTGTTGACCAATAAATGTGTAAACGTTTGATAATGATTGTTGTTATCAGAGCTGTTTGGATACTTTTGTCTACATTGCAAACCGTCAGCCATACAAATAAAGGGTAAAAACTAGCAGGCTGCTTTGTATTCTCGTGGGCGTGTGTGCTTTGCTGCAATGTCATTTTCATTCAAACATTGATCAAGGTCGTTGTGGGAATATTTTGTAGCCTTTGTCCAGCCTGGAGCCACCGGTGCTCAAGTGCAATAAAACCGGAGGAGGGGGGTTCTGAATTGATTAGCTGCTCCCTCACCATGGAGGCCAGTGTTGGATAACCGGCACATCGCTGCAGCGCCTGAATGCAGAGCGGTCAAAAGTCACCCAAAGGTTGCCGGGTCACCTCCCATGAAAAGATGAGGGCTGCTGCTTCTCATCGCCCCGGAGCCACGGGAGGACAAAGATGAGTCGCACACTATTGAAAATGTGGCGCTTTACGCCTTCCCACCTGACCGTGGCATCTCTGAGCTCCGTGTGAATGAGGATTGGTGGTAAATTGAGCGACGTCTAGACACAACGGACGTAAACAAGATGTTTTTCTAGACGTGATTTGGCACGCCCCCGGTTTGGGTTTCACGCTCTCCGCACATGGCGACTTCTAACAATTTACTCTTCAATTTGTTCACACTTCAAGTATCTGAAGTTGTAAAGGGATGGTGCAAAACTCCTGATCTTATAAATTTTAACTGAACATTTCACCACAACATCTCACAGGGAAAAGAGTACGTTACCTAATCTATGAATAACACCTCTATAAATTCTGTCTGGACATTTAACGGTGGATTTCTCACCGGAATGTGTAGACCCGTGCGCAAAGTTGTTGGTACAGCTTGCCACTGCAGCCACACGTTTGCTTTGATGTTTTTACAATGTTTGTCCAGTTGCTTAGTGCATGGTGTTGCTTCATAAGAGTTTCAGACACTGGACGAGCATGGGGGCGGTCAGAGGGGCTGCCCTTTCCACCTCCATTCACACTATGAAAGGCTGATGTTGCGTCTTTCTCTCTCATTGTGCACTTGCGTTCGCTTATTTCGCTGTACGGGGAAATCGACCTGAATGGGAGTTTGTCTGTTGACGCAAATGTTTTGTTTTGATTATCAAGGCGCATCACGCATGCAAAACAACTGCGATTTCATGGATTTTTTGGAGTAAACTGGAATATATCTGGATCAGCTGAAGTCCTGCATAAAGACATCCGTCTTAATCCTTTGGATTGCAACCTCCCGGTGCACTTCACATGGTTTAACGCACAGTATGGACGGACATGTTTAACAATGGAATTTAAACTTACTTCGAATTAAGGGACTTGAAGGAGGAATGGATTTACTCGGTGGACAACTGGTGCAAAGGAGCAACGATGTATAAGTACCCTCTAAAACTTTCGGAGGATAGGTGTAAAAAGCGTAAAATTTGGCATGACGCACCCGTCTCGAATGAAGTAATATTAAAATGGATACGTGCGTATTTTCTCATCTTGTGTGTTTTCAAAGTACCAGAACTTTCTTTGTGTGCAAGTGTGGCAGGATCCAAAGTTGAGCACGAAGGGTTTTGTCCCAACAAGCTGAACACAAACCTGTGGGTTGATGCGCAAAGCACCTGTGAGAGAGAATGCGAAGTCGACGAGGTGAGGTTATTTGTCAGTATTTGTGCCTTTGGCGTTGTAATGTCTTTTGTCAGAATAACTCATCTTTGTAAAGTGGAGTCTTTAAAACCTGCTTCTTGATTTTTTTTTTTTTATATGTGCCTGTGTAGGACTGTGCTGGCTTTGAGAAGTGCTGCACCAACGTGTGTGGCCTCAACAGCTGTGTGGCTGCACGTTTCTCAGATGGCACCCCTGCCCAGCCTGACGGCCAGAGTGGAGGGAAAGGAAGTGATGCCCCCACCACCACAGCTACCTGTGAGGGCTTCATCTGCAGCCAGCAGGGAGCGATATGTGACATCTGGGATGGACAGCCCATCTGCAAGTGCCAGGACCGGTGTGAGAAGGAGCCAAACTTCACCTGTGCTTCAGACGGCCTCACGTACTTCAACCGCTGCTACATGGACGCAGAGGCCTGCATCAGAGGGGTGACTTTAGCAGTGGTCACCTGCCGCTTCTACCTTGCTGGGCCTAACACCAGCCCACTACCACAGGACACCACAGCTAACCCCACCCCTACATCCTCGCAGGAGGACCCCTTGCCCCCAACACTGTACTCCAACCCTCACCACCAGTCCATCTACGTGGGGGGCACGGTCAGCTTTCACTGTGACGTTATTGGAGTCCCCAGACCTGATGTGACCTGGGAGAAGCAGAGTGAAAGACGTGAACGTCTTGTCATGAGGCCTGACCAGATGTACGGCAATGTGGTAATAACCAACATTGGTCAGCTTGTAATCTACAACGCCCAGGTGTGGGACACAGGGATCTACACTTGCATTGCCCGGAATGCTGTTGGAGTTCTTCGTGCAGACTATCCACTGTCTGTCATCCGGCGGGCTGATGATGATTTCTCTGAGGACCCAGAGATGCCCATGGGGCGACCGTTCTCCCCCGCAGACTGCCTCGCTGAAGTAGATGTGAGAGTGTGCAGTAGCGAGCGCCACGTGGACTGGTATTATGACAGTAAGCTGGGCTCCTGCATGGCCTTCAGCAATGGTGGATGTGATGATAGTCGCAACAGATTTGAAACATTTGAAGAGTGCAAGGCGTCCTGTCAGAGAGAAGGGATGGGCATCTGCTCTCTGCCTGCAGTCCAGGGTCCTTGCAAAACCTGGGAGCCACGATGGGCTTGGAACTCTATCATGAAAGAGTGCCAGGCCTTTGCTTATGGTGGCTGCCATGGGAACGCCAACAGCTTCCGCACCAAGAAGGAGTGTGACGCAAACTGTCCTCAGGCCAAAAAGAAACCATGTAAGACATGCAGGGTGAAAGGAAAAATGGTGCCAAGCTTATGCCGGAGTGACTTTGCCATTGTGGGACGTCTGACGGAGCTAGTGGAGGATCTGGACTCAGGGTTAGCACGCTTCAGCCTGGAGGAGGTCCTGAGGGACGAAAAGATGGGCTTGACTTTCTTTAACACCAAACACCTTGAGGTGACTATCGCTAAGATAGACTGGAGCTGCCCCTGTCCTAACATCACCATGGAGGAGAATCCTCTGCTGGTAATGGGCGTCGTGCAGGACGGCATGGCCATCGTTCAGTCCGACAGCTATGTGAGAGCTATAACTGAACGCAGACTCAAAAAGCTACGAGAGGTTTTGGGCAAAAAAACTTGTGAGACGTCGTGATAGTCCATGAATTCAATCCTTTCAGGACAAGAAGCCAGCATCTGAACTGTAACAAGCTGATATACTGTGCAAAAGGAAATTAACCAAAAGATGTTGAAACAGGTTGTTTTACATTCCAAATTGAGTCCTACTGAAATTATCCTCTTTTTTATAAAGTTTGTTATGTCCTTAGTAATTTGCTTCTCACTCTGTCCACTTGTCATCTGACAAATAAGTTATACACCTGAAAAGCAAGAATGTGAGCTGATCAACTCACCCGGCTTGTGATGCTAACAAAACAGTCATCCACAGCAGTGTTTCTCAAATTGTGGTCTATGGACCACTAGTGGTCTGCCTTGACAGTGAGTAGTTTTTTTTTATGGAACATAAAATAATACTAGTTCACAAGGACTGACTGAAGTTTCCTTGAACTTCCCCCCAGAGAAAACGGTCAAGCTAACGTTACTCCATTAATGAACCTACAGGCAAAATCATCATGTATCGGTGTCTTAATATGGGAACAACAAAAAGATACTCAAATGAGGAGGAGTAAACCTCCAACACTGGCCAGGAGAAGGTGCAGCAGCAA
Source organism: Labroides dimidiatus (assembly GCA_030710495.1). Lineage (NCBI taxonomy): Eukaryota > Metazoa > Chordata > Actinopteri > Labriformes > Labridae > Labroides > Labroides dimidiatus. Next base: position 31,952,627 of record CM061145.1, read on the forward strand.
GATGAATCAGCTGCAGTGAGCATTGTGGACACCGTAGAAGCTAACGTCAGTGCCAGTACTAGTAGCCAGTGCATATGATGCCAGTTCATATTACATCAGTTGGCTATGTGGGCTGTTGTTCGTTGTTCCTGGGCGATTTAGCTTAGTGGTCCATGTTTTTTTTTTCTTCTTTCTTTTTTTTCTACAAGGTGCTCTTTTTTAGTTATTTACTTGAGTGTTTTATAAAGTTTTTCTTTTGATACAGTACATGATTGTAACATCAGCACATTCACTCCAAAAATATCCTCTACAAAGCACTTCTGCTGGTTTTCCCTGACGGTCTATAAATGGAATTAAGTCATTAAGGATAGCAGGTGGCTGTATTACGGTAATTATTGAACACAGACAACACATGTATGTATGTCTTATTAAGTTTACTTAAGTGTGCAATACAGGAGTATATCATGAGATTACATAATTTCAGTTCTGATTGAGTTTATTCATACGTCTATGTTTTTAACAGTTGGTAAATGATTCATTAACAGTTCTTGAACATTTTTTTGGCACTGCGTCTGAGCTTCAAGTGTAGGTTAAGGCATTTTGACCTCCAGTGCTGGACAGCTTCCAGATTAGTACTGACAGGATCCGTCACACCAAACTCTCCTTCCTGAACAGAAGACACTTGTTGTTTGCAGGCATGTCAATCTAGCATGAAAAAAAAGAAACACATTCACACATCAGGAACTGATACCGAGATCATTATATAATCTCATCTTTTTACATGTCATACATCAAATTTGTGGTGTGTAAATAAGGATACTGACTTACCATTTTCTCCAGGAATAAACCATTTCTTTGTGCTATAGAACTAAGAAGGGATATATCCCTCAGTCCCCACTCTGGGTTCCTGTGTGATCAAAGAGTATAACTTTAATATATCACACTGCCACCTTCACATCATTTCTACAAGAACAGACTCTGCTCAGCTGGTTTCTTTTGGATCTTTGATTGCACATCTAATTTGTATGTAACATGAAAAAGCAATAATAAAACCGTTTACCTCTGCCGTAGGCTGTAGTCAAAGTCCACATTACTTTGAGGCATGATATGACCATTAACTGCATATGGCTGTGCAAACAAACAAAAGTGTTATGTCGCACAGCTATCGCACTTTTATCTTTTAATGTGTTAGCATCCACAAATGTGGAAGGTGCATTATTATAACAGCATGAAATGGATCACTCACTCCATATGTCAGTAGGAGACCCTGCGGCTTCAACACTGCCCCAGCCCCTCTGAATAAACCCTCCAAGAGAATAGAGAGAGAGACACATTAAAGCACTAAAATTACATCACACGTAGTGGGAGGCGAGTGGGAGGAATGACACCTACTCCAGCCCTCCAGAAATAACACAGTCCTTCGTTTTCAAATGAAGAGTTCCATATCTGAGCAATCAAACCCTCCTAACCATTTCAGTAAACTCCAGTTTTGGTTTAAGCCTTATTTGGTCTTGTATGAACAGCAGCATATGGTGGCTAAGCTAGCTTTTCTTAGCTTACTGACGTTAAATATTGCTATGTTAACAACTACAGAGGGAACCTCCTGTATCTATGTTATTGTTTAACTTCAGAAACATGATTTAGTTATGTATAAAATACAGAAACATTTTAAACTATGTATTGCTGTTGTCAGTAGAAGGGTCAAGGCTATTACTGATTAGCAAAGAAGGTCCTATGAAAATGAACCTAGAGTCCCTTCAGACTTTCAACATTGACCAACAAATAAAAGGCCTTCAAATCTTCTCCTGTCAAATGGTCAAATGTCACATGACAAGAAAATAGATAACTACACAGATACTATGAAGACTTTGAACATTTTAGCTTATTTTGTACTTTGGAGGTGCATGAAGTCATTAAAAATATACAATTTATCCAAATTCCACACAATATGCGCCACAAATGAAACCTAATCCTGTTAATGTTAAATTTATTTGTTTCCAGGGTTATTCCCTATCGATCACACATTTATGTATATAAATATATAAATAATATCATCAGTCTTACCTCTGTGCAAGCCATAGGAGTAATGTGTATCATGTTGATATTGACTACCAGATCAAGGCTCTCTGACTGGATGCCTCCCCAGTACTGATGGGGCAGAGAAGCGTCCAGGTGGATGACTGGTTTCACATTGTGCAGCTGATAGTGAGCTCTGTACGCTTCTATACTGAGAATGGAAACAAAGGACATTATTGTTAATGCAGGCAGACTCCACAAAAACAGACCATTTAGCCAATAAGTATGCGTTTTTCTTATTAATTACCGTAATACCGGAGATAGATGGTCGCTATTCTTGATTTGCCCCAGAATAATTATTTAGCAACGCTATTATAAGCGGGTTACAATGAAGGCTTAAACAGGAATTGAAATGGATCTAAGCCGCCTGTGTTTACCTGGCCAATGACTGTCGGTCATACTCTGAGGGCTGCCAGATTATATTCCGCAGGGCCTGAGCGAAATGTGTGACATGCTGCCCAGTTCCAGAGGAGATCTCCAGAGCCTGCAGGGGTCTCCCGATGTTCACGCACTCCCGGAGCACGGACAGGATCGGCTCCTTGTTCCTCTCCGCGGCGGCGGCGTTCAGCATCGTCCAATATCCCAGGTATAACTGTCGAGTAATACGGTATACTGTACGCAACCACTCCAGTGGACCTGAGTTACGTCAGTGCAGATTGAATAACTCTTCACCACCCACGAGTGTTTTGTTTTTCGGCTCAAAATGGTCAACTTCCGCATTCCGTCACGTGACAAATCCAACACCCAATAAGACCACTGGGTTTTCAGAGTTTTTTATTGTTTCATTTTTTTTTTTTTTATTTTAACTCACGAAGTTATGACAATATGCATCATTTTTTAGAGGGTTTCTTTATTGAAGGGGGAAATAGCATTCAGGTACACCACATCATATATTACAAGATTTACACAAATTTTCAACATTCCCACAGACAAATTAAAGTTCAACAGATGCAGCAATCAATACAAAACACACCTTCTGTCAAGTGACAATACATAAATAGAAACAACAGAACTTAAATAATTTTGGTTAATGGAAATACACAGTACAGGATTGTCAGGGTAAGTTAAACAGTTAAATTAAAACACCAAAATAGTTTTAATTAGGGAAAAAAATAATTATTTTATTCTATAAATAAAAGAGAGCATTTGTGCAAAAGGCAAAAAAACAACAACAAAAAAAAAAAAAAAAAAAAAAAATGGAGACAGTAATACTCAGAAATTCGAGATCTATTACAGAGGAACCGTAATAAAAGTGTTGTAAAAGCTAGGAATGTTACAGAAGAAAGAGACAGATTAAACTAAAAGTTTATATTTTACAATTCTTATGGTTGATATATAATCTGGGAGTCAGAGTAATAAAATGTAACATATTCTACTACAGTGATCTAAACACTGTGCTTCAGATAACAAAAAGGTTTTGCAGATCCTTTCTTTCACTGAACTAAATCAATATCGACTGACTTGACACCTGCTTTTATGTTATTGTGTGCAGCTTGTCCTTCTCCTCCAGCTCAGCTGTGTGCTCTGGAGTCTGGATTTGCTCTTTGTCCATATTGATGGTTTCTGTGTGTGGTGCATAGGGAAGACTCTCCTGGTTCTCAGAAGGACAATTTTGTACCAAAGATGGATTCAGACTGGAGAAGGTCTGGTTGTTACCCAGGTCACCAAGACTAGTGGTAGTGGTGACCACAGAATCACTGAAGATCGTGTTTGAGAAGACAGAGTTAAAAGTGAACGAGGAGCCAAAAAGTGTCTCCTGCACAGGGGTTTTGGGGTCTGAGAAAACCACTGCAGTTGGGTCCCTGGGAGGCTTTACTGGAGGAATGGGCTCAGGCTCACTCCCTCTGGTATCTGTTTCAGGTTGTTCCTCACTTGGTGTTATCTCTTGGTTATTAGCCTCCTCTGGAGTCTGGACAGATTGCGGCTCAGTCTTGACAGTCACCCTGCAATCACTGTTCACACTCGAGCGTCTGGACGACCCCTCTGCAGTGGAAATGACACTGCTAGCCCGGGGTAGACTTTTGGGGGATCTTGGCCCTTTCAGTCGCCCCTCTTTACCAAGAGGGGTGGAGAAGCAGTTAAGGCAGCCTGACATTGATGAAGACTTACCCTGAACATATAACACTGTAATAGGTGAACAGGCTGAGGCTCGAGTCGCTTCAATTTCATTAGATCCCAACGAGGGATTCATTCCATTTAGCTCTGGGTTCATCTTGTCTGTATTCCCTGAGTCTGAACAGCGACGGGCCACTTTTGCTCTTGACCCCCTCCGGATGCTCCTCGTACCCCGTGTGAGCCAGAAGTCCTGAGCGAGTCCAGGTTCTTTCTGCCTCTGATTTGACTGCATATCTGGTTTCAGGGTGTTGGTGATTGGCATGGTAGCAGCTTTCTCCTTGTGCTGCTGCTGCTTCTGTGTGTGTCGGGGAGTTGAGGTGTCTGTGGGTTGCTGGGAGGAGGAGGAGCGTCTTGATGGGGGCTGCTGGACAGGACTGCTTCCATTTGACCAGGGCTCATTTTCCAAACTCATGCTGAACTCGCCGCTGCTCTCGCTTTGGGCTCGACTCTGGACGCCATTTACCCCTGAAGGAGGTACACAGTATATAAAGAGAAACAATAAGATAAACATCCACCAATCCAGTTCTACCATGACCAAGTTGAACATCATTCTGAACAGGAGCGATTCTAGAGTCTACCGGGGCCCTGGGCAAAAAATTCATTAGGGGCCCCTTTAATCAATGTATATTACCATCCTTTTATAAATAATGGGGCATTTTTTACATATGTACATAATGAAAACAAAAATATTAAAAACAGACCATTTCAAAAATGTTAGTGAACAATGAAACAGAACAAAATAACAAATAAAATGAACAAAATAAAATAATTAAGTCAAAACAACTGAAATCGAGTGTTCAGTAGATTTTAGCTAGTTGGCACAATATAAAATTACAAGATGAAATAAAGTACAAATTACAGTATCTTTACACAAAAATCGTCACAGAATCGTCTCCTAGAGGTGATCATGAGTCATCCGTGCTGTTTGAGCCCTTACGAATGCTTCTTACAGGCCTTCGCTAAAGCCTCTTCATCTTTTTACCTCGCTTGTTTCTCGCACTCAGATGGATTAATTTCTCTTCATCTTTCTTTGTTACTTTCATTTAAAACTTGTTTTCACAAGAAAAAAGTGAATTCAACGCATAGCAGCAGCCAGTTAGTGCAGTGACATGGGCCCCATTAGGGGGGTTTAAGTGTGTCTACTGTCATTGCATTAAGTTATGGGCTGCTGCTAGAAGTTGGAGTTTGTCAGCCCTTGGGGGCCACTTACAGTTCTGGGCCCCAAGCAGTTGCCTGCCTTGCCTGCTGGCAAACATGTTTCTAAATGACCAACAGAGGGCAGCAGAGTCAGGTCTCTCTGCAACATTTGTTTGCTTCTGTTGTCAACACACAGATTACTATGAAATGAGGTCATGATTGCAATTTGATGGATTTACTCTAATTCCAGAGCTGGTAATACATCTGTATGCCTGCTGAATCCTCTAAACGAGTATCCGCATGGTTTTACCGTTATTTTGCAGCTCATCGTCCTCAAATCCAGATGGTACAGCACTGTCATTGGAATCCTTGTCTGTGGGTCATAACAATGAGCAACGAATCAGAGATAAAACACCACTGGCATTCGTAAAACCTAAGAATGAGACGAGAAAGGCTGATGTCTTTGTCCTACACTTCATTCTATGACAACTAAAGATGACGACGAACGAAAAGTGGTTCATGAATGCTTCTACCTGTCACCCAGAGCTCAGAAACATCTACAGCAGTGTCGGCTGAGTCAGTGGTTGTGGTGGTGGTGGTGGTTGTGATGGGGCCAGATGGTGGGGTGGCGTGATGATTCAGGTGGAGGATGGACAGGACGGATGTGGTTAGGGATGAGGTCAATACGCTCTTCATGTCCTCCTCTATGGCAGTCTCAGAGTTTTCAAGCCTCTCTGAGCTCTTGGCCCACTGCTTCTCCTCAAACAGAGCTGAAGGGTTTGCCAAGCTGCTCAAGGCTGAAGTTTCGGACCAAGGAGTGGAAGAAGTGGGAATGATATCAAGGGAGGAGGGTAGATAGATGAGGTAATCATGGATATAAGGAGGTATTTATACTCTATGATGTTAAAATCATGGACAAAGGGATGGTTTACATAATATTGTTTGCATTCTGTTTTTATTCTGCCTTTATGATGCACAGCTAGCCCTATGATGCAGCACAAGTGTCCTCCTGCAATGCAGCATTTTTTTGACCTCAGCTGTTCTAATAAAATACCCCAGATTCTATTCAAATATAGCCATACTGGCTGAAAATAGCCACTTAAATCTGCTATGTATTAAATGATTTTACGCTAGGAGTAGAAAACAGACATTCAATGACATGCTCTGGGATGCATTCAAGCTGCCATCTTAACTCTTACTCGATCTAAAGTTACTTGAGTGTTTAGGCATGTAGAGTAGCGAACAAGTTATCCCAAAAGTAAAAAGCTACAGCTAACATGAGGGTTAACACAAGACCACAGTCTTTCTTACACATGGAACGACGGAAGAGGGACTTGACTTTGTCTCTGTCCTTCATCCTGTTCCTCATGCGGGGGAACATTTTCAGAGTGGCTATATAACAGCAAGTGCAGACACATGGGAGGGAGGGAGACAAAGGGATGGATGCAAGCAGAGAGGGATTTAGGAAGGAGGGGAAGAGACAGGGGAAAGAAAGAAGGATGAAGAAGAAATAGGTGAAGAAATAGATTAAAAAACAAGATAGACACGGGGAGGACATATCGAGGACTGCTGAGGAAAGTTCACAAACGTCATGCATCCACATGACACACACACACACTTACACTGATTAATCAGGTGTTTAGTACATAAAGAGGGGGCCTCTCTTCTGCACGTGTCTATCTGAGTGAATGTTGTTTAAAATGTGAGTGAATAATCAAAAATAATGTCTGGGTAGATTTACTTCAAATCAATTTATTTACTCTTTCGAGTCTCCGTGCAGTTTGTGGAGGTGGAGGGGGAAGTTTAATTAAATTTTGGGGGAGTTTCTGTCCTAAAAATGCAGCTTTCCGTGACGATAAAAGTGCTTGTTCACGCGTGTCTTTCCATCCTCTGGTTAAGCTGTGGACCTCAGACAAACACTCTGAGAGATCTTCTGCCTTACATCCTGGTTTATGGCTGGAGCAGGGAGGGGGAGGGTTTTTGGACTTTGGTGCTGTGTGCTCAGCCAAGTCAATGGGAGATGATCTGAGGAATCTGAGAAGCTCATACTCACTGCTGTTACGGTGTGGCGAGATGACATCACCAGCAGAGGTGGAGGCTGAGCCTCCGGAGCCATCTGAGCTGATGAAGGAGCTGTTGTCGTGACTGGGGAGTTGGGATTCAAGAACACCTGAATGCGTGGGTGTGGGTTGGGGGTCAAGACTTTGATCACGGCTGCCGGATTTAATCAGCTTCTTTAGTTTGTGAGTGATCCAGTTTCCTCGTCTGTAAAAGGACAGACGTGAAAGAAGACAGAGAAACGTGAATATGTTTGGAGGAGAGAGGGTCGGGGACTTCTCCGCTCTGGGAAAGTAAAGAGCAGCTGAGCCTCCTAATTATGAAGAGTTTAAGCTTTATTAGCACAAAATGTGAATTTGTGTCCAAGGTTTTGGATTAACACCTTTTCATACAAAACTATGGTGGCCCTGAAAGCTCACAGCACTGCAACCTAAGAGAACACATGCAAAAGGACAAAACACAAGCACATTTGACAACACCTGTGCAGCATTTAGAAAACACACTGCAAACAGAGCGCAACACAATGGAAGAGTTTCTAGAGGACACTTAAAAGTGATGCACACCTCCATTATTAGCCAATATGCTAATATCTGAATCTTGACATTAAAATGTTAAATCAATCAAAAGCACTTTTATCTCATTTTCCAACACCACTGACGGAAAGAGAACCTTAATAGGGCTGTGACTCAAAATCTGCTTCAACGACAAGCGTGTCGGGATGTGTGCATCACTTTTAAGTGTCCTCTGGAAACACAGTACGTGTTGTGTTGTAATCTTTGCAGCGTGTTTTCTCGATGCTGTGCATGTGTTGTCAGATTGATGAAGATGTTTTCTTAATTTGTTTGTGTTTTGTCTTTCTTCATGTGCTTTCTTAAGTTGCAGCGCTGTGAGCTCTCGGGGCCACCGTACAACACCGGCATAACAAATGTTTCTCATAAAAATCTGATACTGCGCAAAATAGTTACTATGAAAATGATTTTAGCAGTCCACTACACTGTAAAAAAAAATGAAATTTAAAATAATTATAAACCAACTGACCCAAAAATGGAGAGAAAACATTGATGTCTACGACATACAGACTCACTCAGTACAACAAAAACCCTTATTATCAAGTTGAGACATGAAATATTTAAATAATAACACCATTCACACAGTTCCAATTCCAATTATGACACCAACAAAAATGCAAACTACATTTTAAACAAACATCTAGCATGTTGTTTTCAAGTTTTCAAGATTATTCTCGATACCAGCCCGTATTCATCACAGTCTCATACATGTAAACTGAAAAATGGCAAAAAAAGAGCACCAATATTGTCACAAAAAAAGAAAATAACCCAGAGTGATCCTAATGTAAAAAGTGCTGAATGGGAAAATCATTTTACTACACCCCATGACAGATAACTTACCTGCGGGGAGGTGATGGCTCATAAAACTTGTACTGGTCCATTATCTTTTCTTCTAGCTTCTCTTTCTGCCTCCTTAAATCATTCAGCTTGTCACTAAGAAAGACAGACGCAGAGGGAAAGTAATCAGATAATCAGTTACAGTTATCTGCCTGATCGTATACACTGAGGTATTAAATCAAACACACTAGGTCATTTTCAGACTTGTGCACCGTGTTGCAAATCCACACATTAAATCTGATCTAAGTTTGTTATGGCGTCAGCCCTGTGTGCTCACATATACTGTCGCTCTTCAACGTGAAACAGATCCTTGCTCTCCATGGTTTGCTCCAACAAAGTTCTGTTTTGTAGCATCAGGGTCTCAATCTGGCTCAGCAGATGGCGGTTCTCCTCCTCCAGGTTGCCTTTTAGCTGCCCCAGCAACTAAACAATAGAAAGACACGCAGGTACTGTATATGAACTGACATGCAAGCGTGAATATAAGGCCATAAAAATATATGAATATTAACCCTTTAATGTCAAACATATCATATTTGATACATCAGTTTCAAAGACCTCTATCTCATCAACATGATAAATATTTTTATTATAAACCTGTTTAAAAAAATACATACATATTTTAAACCACCTTGAGGATTATTATTACACTACAGCCAGCCAAAGTTTTATTTTGGCTCTTTTCCAAATGGCTGCTCACCGGAAATTATCCGCACGTTTTGTTTTTTTTTACCGGTAAATTCATCACTAATTTTCAAGTAGTTGCGCTAAAAATAACTGATTTAAAACTGTTACTCATTTTTCAAAATGAGAATTTTCTGCATTGAATGAATGCATATTTACCAATTTATCAAATTTGATACAAAAAAATATTTTTTTTTCAACTACTTTTTTTTGATTGGTCAGGCTTTTAAGGGTTAGGTTCAGGCTCTCTCCGTCTATTTGCTCTGCATGAAGAAGGTTTTTCCAGTGTATTTAAGCTAAGGAGTAGTTTCAAGGTTGAATCACGTTATATGAAGGTCAAACTCAAACCAGCAGTACCTCACACTGGTTGGTGAGCTTTGTAGAGGTGATGTCCAGCTGCTGAAACTCTTTCTTGAGTTTGGAGAAGTCAGCCTCCAGCCAGGTGTGCTCCAGCTTGGCTTTGTTCAGCTGGCTCTTCAGCTGCTTGTGATCTGTTGTCAGCACCTCGTTGTCCTTGAGGAGCTGATGGTATGTCTGGTTCAGCCTTTGAAAAAATGCAAGGAACGATCTCCGTGTAAAACAGTGATTTAGGTGTGAGATTGTGTCGATATGATCAGTGAGTGCTTCCTCACCAGTCTTTTTCATCCCGGAGCCTGCAGCACTCAGCAGCAGTGGTCCTGTGCTGTTCTTTCTCCAGAGCCATCCTCATCTGCTCCTCCTTCAGAGCCTTCTCCAGGTCCTCCAGCTTTGTCCTCTTCTGCAGCAGGCTATTGTACCTAAAGATAAAATGTACACGAACATGCAGGGATCTTGTATCGCATGAAAATCAAATGAAACCCCCTAAATTGTCCTTTAGTTCTCTACCTGTCCTGCAGTGTGCGATGCTCCAGCTCCAGGGTGCGATGTACATTCTTCAGACAGCCGTGCTTGCCCATCAAAGCCTCGTACTCCATGGCCTGTCGCTCATGCAGCGCAGCCAGTCGTTCGTGATCTCGAAGAAGCTGCTCGTGAACACCACGCAGCTCTTCACGCTCTCTTATTGCGATATCTCGCTCGCTCTCTGTCCCAGACTGCTGCTGCTGCAGCTGAGCATTCTGGGCCATGAGGGAGGCACTCTGGGAGTTCAGGGTGGATTTCTCTACCTGTGAAGAAAAGAAGCGGCTGTTTGTAGAAATACTCTCAGCATCTTTGATTCTTGTGCGCAAATGTGTGTAGGGAAACACTGAATAGAGTGGTTGTACCTGCAGGTTAGCGTTGTGTGTCTGCAGGGCTGTGTTGTTCTCCTGCAGTGATGCAGCCTGCCTCTGCAGGGCGAGGACCTGAGCCTGCTGACTGTGTGACTGACTCTCCAGCTGCTTTAGCTGCGCATGTATAGCCTGGCGCTCTGCCTCCAGAGTGGCATTCTGAAGAAGTCATGGAGGAAACAGAAAATAGTAATCTCTTCTTATCAAGGGACAAGAGTGTAATAGTGAGTCTAATTTCTAAAATCTTGTTACTTTACGGATCGTTCACAGAGATAAGTATCGACCACCTACATTCCTCTCTACTTCAATGAGACGGTCTTTGAGCTTCAGCAGTTCCTTGGTGGCCTCCTGGCTTTCACGCAGCCACTCGCTCATCGCCCTGCCCGTCTCTCTTGGAGGGCTGGGACTCGAGGCCGATCTCTCTTCTTCATGTCTCTGCTGCAAGGCCTCGTAGCTCAGTTTCACCTGCCAGGTTGAAAAAAAAGGCAAACACACATCTCTACCAAATCTAGTTCATAAAATGATTTTTTTAATAAACTTGCATCACCAACTTGTGTCATGACTTACAGACTTAAGCTCTTGTCGAAGCTGCTGGTTCAGACCGGAGGATTCCTGCAGACGGGCCTCCAGAGCTGCCATCTTATCCTCTTTAATCTGAAGAGATACTTTCAGAGACGACTCCAACTCTGACTCCAGCATCTTGAACCTGTTACATACATGAAAAGAAAACCATTTGGTATCAACATTTCATCTAATAGTACTATGAAAGAAGAGGAGCATACAGGATGAGCACCTGTTGTCTGCTGTCCCCGGTTCAGCCTGCTGTGTACTTTCCTGGTTCAGCACTTTCATTTCCAACTCATGGGCCAGCCTCTCCACTTCATTATCTCTCTGCTGCGTCTTCAGCTTCTCGCTCACCAGCTCCTGAGGATTGAAAATGTACATGGATTAAACTTTAAAGTAGAGTCGTTCTTATTCCAATACCAGTATCAGAAATTGCTCTGCAACTGCTGAAAATGCTGGTATTGGTATCGGACACCATGTAATTAATTAAATTGGTAATCCATTTGCTGTTTAGCTCTTTTAAACTCTGCACTTTAATTTAAAAATATAGTTGCTGTTGTACTACTGTTTTTATAATGTTCTATTTAAATGCCTTTTTTAATCTAAAAATATTGCAGCTGCAAATTAATTTTTTTAATAAGTATTCCTAGATTTATTTAGTTAAATTGCATTTGCACTACTTTTTTTTTTACATAAATTTAAAAATAAATTGCTAGAATTTGCTGTGTTTATTCATGTTTTAAAAAGGGTTTAACCTGAGCCAGGCCTTACCTTACTTCCTGAAGCTCCCTTCGGGGATTAATAAAGTACATTCCATTCTATTCTCTTCTATTCTCTTCTATTCTATTCTATTCTATTCTATTCTATTCTATTCTACCACAATGATAATCATACCACAGTCATGCAGGCGTAGTTTGATATTTTTTTATAGCATTCTGGTATCGGCCGATACTCACAGCACAAGTATCTGAATCGGTATCAGGAGGGAAAAAACAGTATCGGAACATTTCTGCTTTTCAGTCTATGGAAGTTTTTTTTTTTAGCTGAAAAAAGTTAATTTAGTTGAAAAACTGACTCAAGTGCTTTTATGGTTAAGGAAAGTGCTTGTTAGTGGCATCTGTAGCTTTCTGTTCTTTTTTTTTTTTTTTACTGTACAAAGTGTTTAAGGTTCCTCATTTTGTCTTATTATCAGCAGATAACTGTACCTGACACACACTTCTATTTCTGAGATTTGTAAAAAAAAAAAAAAAAAGTCTTACACTCATTTAAATCATAAGATTGCATCACAGGTTACATTTGTAAGCCTTTACAAACCCATGTTCTCAGTCAGCGTAATCTGCACAGCCGCCCTCTCCTCACCTCTCTGAGGGTGGCCAGGGTCCTCTGGTCGATAGCTGCTTGCTTGCTCAGTTCTCTGTTGTCTCCTTCCAGGCCTTTGACCCTCTCAGCAGTCTCTCTTAACCCTTCCACCTCCTTTACAAGGAAACGCATCTCCCTCTCCAGACTGGCCATACACACGTTGCTGCTGTCCAGGTTAGCTTCCTGGATTTCAGCCTGAGATACAAAAAAAGAGATTAGAAGTTTGTTTTTTTTAATTTGAAGAAAAAGGAAATCCTCCAGAGACCCTAGAAAAAACAAGAGCATCCACCTGCTGACGGAGTCTGCGATTCTCTTTCTCTAGCTGCCTCTTTTCCCTCTCAAGGATGGAGGTTTCTTGCTCCAGGCTCTGCTTCTCTGTTTCCAGCTGCTCCAGGCGTCGTGTGGAGATCCTCAGCTCCTCTAGAGTGGCCTGCAGACTCTGGTTCTCTGCCTCCAGCTCCTGAACCTCTGCCTCCAGGCGCTGAACCTTGCGGTCTTAAAGAGGTGGAAAAGGGAATCATAAATAATCTGAATAAATAATAAGTCACGGCGTTCTTAGATCTTCATGGCTGATGCAAACCACAGAACTCACCGGTGTTATCAAGAGAAGACTGTAGATGCTGATTAAACGTGTCCAGGGTTCTGCACTTGGCCTCCAGCCGCTGTGTGTGTTTGTTGGCATAGGAGGAGCGTGTTGGCAGACCTGTGAGGATGCTGTCATGGCAGGGGCTGCTGCTCTTTGAGCCAGGGGAGTGATCACGTGACCCAACAAAACAATGGAGTCGATTGTGATTGTTTTCTAACGCTTCCAGGTCAGACATAAGTTCTTTGAAACTACCTCCACTGTCTCCATCCTCCAGCTGTCCTTTCTCCTGGATATGAAGGAGTGGATTATCTCTGAGGAGGATCTCACTCTGGACTCCATCTGCTTCCTCTGCACAGAGTGGCTGATGGTTGTTTGACTCGGCACTCTGCAGGATTACATTAGTGAGCTTTGCTGGTGAGCGGGCGGTTTGCAGTCCTGTGTTTTCAGCTGCTGATGAGGTACAGTTCTTGGTTCCACAAATATCCTCAGAAACATGGTTACACTGGAGGTGCTGACTGTGTTTCTGCTGTGAGCTTTTCAAAGAGGCAGCTCTGAGCTCCTCTACGGTCCTTAAGAGACTTTGGTTCTCCTTCTCCAGCTTCAGCATCCGACTGCGGGTCCTCTCGCTCACCTCCTCGCTCAGGGTCTGCCGACCTGTGAGTAAACACAACGCAACAGGAAGTCAGTTTTTAGAAGTTATGTAAAAGTTATGTAACAAATGCAGATGGAGATTTTTTTTCAAAGTCTTTTTGATGCACGACAGACTGAGAATAGATTGCATTTAAATACAGCTTTCTCTAGTCCTCACATTACATGTCACATTCAATCCACATTAATATACTGATGGCAGAGGCCATCAGTATCCACATACTGCTGGCACACACTGCAGAAGCTGGAATCTTTAGAAAAACACATCTTATTAGACTCACTATGAACCAAATTCACCTGACAAGACCAGAAAATGTTTTATTTCAAGATATTAAGACAAAAATGATGTTTGACTTGCTCGTAAAGAGTGAAAATAATCTGACAATAGGGTAGAAAAAGACGACTTGAGATAAGAACATCTTAATACAAGAAACTAAACAAGTACATGTTTCTTACCCCACTGGCAGATTCATTAATCTTTACAAACAACTCAGGCTTTGTTCTGGTCTCTTAAAATCTTGAAGCAAAAGAGTTTTCAGGACTTGTAAAGTGATTCAAGTTTTTACCATGCAACCACCAGAGGCCATTTTTGGGGTTAAATCAAGCGGCAACCTCCGGTCTGAAAATATGAGACAATGCGGATGTGCTAAAGTCTGCTGCTCCTTGAGTGTCCGCTTGAGGCTGGCTCCAGAAGTACCGGAAGTCACAAACACACCAGGCCAAAAAATAAATGTGCCTGGTACAAAAAATGTCTCCAGTCTGAATCGCTAATTTCACTAGCCACTCGCACTGTATGGGGGTGAATTTTTTTCTAACTCGGCAGTTTCGACAAAATTAAGCTTGCCAGTTCGTCCAATCAGAGGCACAGCTCAGCTCATGTGACTGCTGGGCGCCCTATGGCTGTTACTGTGGAGACTCAAAGCCTGCCTCATTTCCAATATGGCTGCGCCGGCTGTTTTGCCTCAAAAATATACAGTCTATGGGTAAAATGTCTTGTCAAAAGACACTTCAGCAATCCCTAAACCTCTGACAGAGGGATGACGGACTCTACTACTGAGCAACAGCCGTTTGTTGAGTCCATTCAGTTAGTAAATTGTGTGTTTGTGTTTAAATCGTGTTTTTTATTGAGGTTCAGATCTGTTCTCAATAAAAGTAGAACATTATAAATTCAATCGTTAAAATTTTCAGAGTTGAAAGAAGTCAAAACTTTTATGTCTGTGTACTTACTAACCCTTCATATCTCCTAATTCTCTATTTACGTGGTCTAAATGTGTCGCCAGTTTTTACCCGGAGAGTTCTCAGTGGTCTTAGACAGCTGCTCTAGCTCCCAACCCAGGTGCTGGGACTCCTCCATACTCCTCCTCTGAGCCAAACACAGAGCCAGGTTCTCCTCCTGCAGCTCCTCGATACGCCTCCGGTCTGCCTCCTTCTCCTAAAGAGTGGATATGAAATTTCAGGAAGTGCATGAGAATAGATTCTGCCGTCCCTGTGTTGGATAATCAGTCAAAAGTTAAGTGTGCATGGGATTTTTTTTTGGCAAATTCTCTTTCTGCCCTTCTTGTATGAGGCACAGATCACACAAAAGAAGCTCTCCTTGTGTTTAGATGTCTGACCTGTTCTATATCATGGATCTGGGCCTTTAGCAGCAGGCTGTGCTTCTCCAGCTGGTGGATTTTGTCTGAGCGTGCCCTCAAGCCTTCTAACTGGTCTTCCAAAACCTCTTTTGTCTCCTGCAGCACTCTGTTATCCTCCTTCAGCTCCTGAGATAAACACATTTAAAAAAAATTATATATCAACACAAGATAGTCATCTGAGTGTACACAGAGATTTTCAAAGCTGAAAGCTGATGTGATCAGATTTAATGTCTGAAAAATGTCCTCCTAAAGCATTTATGAGACTACATTAACCTCCACTTTGGCCTTGTAGAACTCAATCTTGTGCAGTTGCTCCCTGTAGCGTCCCACTTCACTCTCCAGCTTGTCTGCCTTTATGGCTCTCTCTCTCAAGGCGTCTAGCTCGTCACGGTAGGTGCGAGCTGCGCGGGCGTCTACAAGCAGCTGGGAGTTCTGGTGAGTGTTGACACAGATAAGAATGACACAATTTTAATGAAGTTCTCAACTGGTCTTCCTCTGACAGCCTTGTGTTCTTAGACTTAAAGCTACATTTACAAGATGTTTCCATAGCAACATTTAAAAGTCAAAAAAAGGGGGTTTGTTGTAACTTCAGGAGAATCTTCACCAGATTCCAAAGACTATCTTTGATCTTCTGAAGTCTTTCATGTTTTTTTTAATTTAACTTTGCTTTAATGACCATGTCTCGTCCTCACAGTTCTTATCAGTCTAATGAGGTGCAGCTTTTTTTTCAGCTTGCAGCATTAATGGACTTTTGGATTGAAATCCACAGAGAACTTAAGGACAAGCAGACTGATGATTCAGCCAGTCAGCTCCTTAATGGAGTAACGTTAGCATGACCAAACGGTCTCTCTGGGGGGGGCGTTCAAGGAAACTTTTGTGAGTCCCAGAGAACTTGTCTTTTTTTTTTTTTTTTTTTTTTTTTTTAATGTTCCAAAAAAAAGAACAAAAAAAACAAAAAAAACCCCTCATGGTCAAGTCAGACCACAAGGAGGCGCTGGCAGACCACAAGTGGTCCACGGACCACAGTTTGAGAAACACTGGTCTACATCATATACAGACTGTAAGGCTTACAAAGAAGACACGGATGTAGATTTCCTGTTCATAGAAGCTTTAGTCGTGTCTCTGAGTCAGAGTTCAGAGGTTTATATGTGTTGTCATTAAGCGCTGCTCTGCATCAATAATCTGTATAATCTGCAGAGCGGTCAGAGGGTTACTGTGTGTCACGATCAGAAGCTCAATCTATTCTTTATTCTTCTTTCAAACCTCCTGCTGGATCCTCTTCAGCTCGGCCTCCGTGTTCTCCATCTCATGTCTGCAGTCCAGTATCTGCTCGCTCTTCTCCTCTCTGCAGAGTTGAATGTGCCGTGAGAAAGAAAAGCAGACGGGTTAATACAGGTACACATGCAAGGAGCACAACTGCACACATTTCTCTTTAATCAGGCTGTCGTGGGAAAAAAAAAAAAACTTTCATTGACATACAATGACTTGCATCATGAAACTGCACAGAGAACTTGTTTCGAGCATAAAGCTTCCAGCTTACACATGCTGAAAGCCCATTCATCATTTCTTTGTGGTTTTGTACATTCAGATGTAAATACGCACATGAAAGACGTGCACGAGCCACACTTAATGCTTTAGGTGATGTATATTGTGTTTGCTCAGAGGCAAAGAGAGTACAATACAGCCAAGATGATGTGATGGGATGGAAAGATGGAACTGAGATCTTGATCGGATCAGGATTAGTGTGTGTGTGTGTGTGTATGTGTGCGTGTGTGTGTGTATGCTTGCAGTATCCGCTGAAATTCAGAGTCGATGTGGGTCAGCAGTAGTGCACAGCCATGTAACCTGCCAAGCAGGCGGTAATGTGGGCCAAACTCCCTGGGGCATCTCTAGTATCCCTCTCTCTCTCTCTCTCTCTCTCTCTGCCTCTCATTCACTCTCTGTTGGCAGGCCCCCAGAGGAAACACTTACTCTCTCCTCCAACAGCCTTCTTTTAGAGAAACTCATACACCTAGAGACAATGTTAACAGCTTCGTCTGAGAGGCTTTCACTCCATGAACTTTTTTAGAGATGGGATTCATGTTTTTGGGGCTTTTCTGGACACACTTGTGTCAGATGATAAATGCAGTCATGGAATATTTCTGCATCTTTGTGATCTTGACAAACCTTAAAATCGTCTACCGCGTCATTAGAATGTGGAAAAACTGTACCATTCCAGATAAAATCAGCTGCTGTGAAAAGCCAGAGGTCTGACACTTGATTCATGATGAGGTCGAGCGACTTTTTCTCTGTCCAGTTTGTACTCACAGTTCTTGTCTGAGTCGTCTGATCTTGGCCTTAGAGTCAGCTAGCTCGACAGCCAGGTGTTGCTGAGTCCCCGCCTGCTGCTGCTGCTGCATGCTGGGAGAGAAGCTGGCCGACTGCGGGCTGGAGGGGCTACAGAGCAAGCTCACCACACCTTCCTTCTCCTGCATTAGCTCTGCTATCGTCTGCAGAAGAGAAGAGATCAGCAGAAATAATGTTATTTTTTTATTTTGACACCAAAACCAAATGTTACCGTCGTCCTGTTTTTTTTTTTTTATCAAAAACATAACTTTGTCCAGATAAGTTTCTAAATTCACGTTTATGTTTAAATTTGTTGTGTGTAACAAAGTAAAAGAAGTTCACCTCTAAACAGTTGTCTCTCTGCTCCAGCAGATGTCGGAGGTGGCTCGACATGTTCCTCGCCACAGCCTCGAGCTCATCAGGGTGCACCTCACCGGAGTCCAACCAATGCAGATCCAGAACGTTCTCTGGACTGTGAGTCAGCTGGTACATGAGATAAGATCAAAACTGTATTAATGAACCAAATGATGCAGCTTTTACTTTTTTAGATCCAAATAAATCCTTATGGATAGAAAGTTACAGGGGGAAAAAAAACAAAGACAACACAAGATTGAATTTTGACGATCAAATTTTTGTTGCTGAAAGGAAGCATCTTAGATTTCAGAGTTCCACTAAGAGGGGATAAACTCTTGCAGTTAAAAACAGTGGGGAAGAACCTCAGATGACAACAATCAGTTACCAATGATCCAAAACAGCTTTTAAAAGCTGGTAGGTAAGCAGTCTGAAAGACAGGCGGATGATTCAGAAAGTGAAACAGGTTGTTCTGAGCTGAAGATCAAAAGTAGGGTGAGAGTCAAAGTTATGCTCCCTGAATTCAGAGTTTAAAGTTTTTACAGATCTCTAAAGCTTTGTTGGCGAAATAACTGATAGAGATAAGTTTCTGGGACTGCGACCATGATTAGAAGTGAGCTGTGGAAAGTTGGTATTCTGTGCTTTTTTTTTGAGTGATTATGTGTCATTCAGCCATAGCAGAAAGGTTAAAAAATCCCAGTAAAAATACTGGCAGCTCATCTACAAAGCAGCCATGTTCACTGCAATCAAGGTGTGTGTAAGAGGCAGTTCAAGCTGGTGACAAAGTTGAAAAAGAGCGAATTTACAACAAGGCAAAACAGCGTCTCCACTCGCTCAGGAAACATCAGCAAAGACATTTTAACACGTTTACAGATCACTTTTTGAATCCGCTTTCTTCTATAATATCTCATCCAGGTTCAACTTTCTCACTGCCACCGCCAAAACAAAACTCTCCCGCATAACAAATCAGGCCAGGAAAAAAAACAATTTTTTAATTCTATTTTATTTTATTTTATTTTATTTTATTTATGTTGTTTGTGAATGAGTTTGTGAGTGTGTTTCAATCTGTTGGAGCCATGGCAAAGACAAATTTCTGTTTTCACTGCAGAACAGACAATAAAGTTTAATCCATCTATCTATCTATCTATCTATCTATCTATCTATCTATCTATCTATCTATCTATCTATCTATCTATCTATCTATCTGTCTGTCTGTCTGTCTGTCTGTCTGTCTGTCTGTCTGTCTGTCTAGATAGCAAGCTAGCTAGCTAGCTATCTAGCTATGTATCTGTCAGACAACTAGATCAGCTTCGTCCACTTCATCCACACAGGAACCACAAGAGATCATATTCATAAGTGTGGACTGTTTGTGATGACTGAGGCTATTTTCATGGCATGTGAGGTTTAGAAAAACTAAAGGTTTTAATGACGTCAGAGGCAGATGATGACCCAAACACACACATATATGAAAGTTCAGAGAATAAGGACTTTTCTGTTTTGTCATGTTGATAAGCACGGCTAAATGTGGAATCTAAGCCAGTGTTAACGTCTTATTTTTAGTACAAGGTGTCTTATTAGACTTTATATGAACAACTTTCACCTGACAAGTCCTGAGAAATGTCTTGTTTCAAGATATCAAAAGAAAAATATGACACCTGAATTTCTATAAAGGGCAAAAATCTGATTTGTCAGGTTAATGTGGCTCAAAAAAAATCCTGTAAGACATTATCTACAACAAATAAAACATAGACGCTTGCTTGGATTTCAGTTTTTGCAGTATGATAACAGATTTAATATGAAACCACTTTATTTTAAGTTAATTTAAGGGGAGTCTGTAGACTTCTTTGGGATAAAACCAAGAATCTACAAGGTGGAAAAACACTCAGGTGAGAGAAAGGCCACCCCTTCCACCTGTATATTCTAGGCTAGCGATCAAATGAGTTATTTAAGGGGAAAAACTCCATAAGGAGAAACATTCATATGGATTAATCCAGGGCTCTGTGATGACAAATCCTCAACCTTATCTGGCTAATATAATCCCAGACAAAAGCAAATAATCGCATATGAAATAAACAGAACTTAGCTGATTTAACACAAGCTGTGAGTGTAATGAGTTGATCTAAGTGTTTAGAATTGTTTTTTTTAGAAATCCTTGCAGGAGAAGACAGAGAAGGGTCTTGGATACCTGAGAGTTAAGATGATGAGCAGGGTCATACAAAAGGAAACATCAGTCAAGATTAAAAGCAACAAAAGCTACTAAAAGTGTGACTCAGTTTTCCTCTTTGATTCTTAAGATAAGTCGGATACCTCCTGTATGTGCGCAGCGATGGCAGCTTTGGTGTCAAAGTCAAGAGTCTGGATCCTCTCGATGTACTCCTCCTTCTTTTCACTCTGTGTTCAAAAATAGGAACAGATTGAGATGAAACAAAAAGAAGACAGATTTAGATCTCAAAAGCTCGTGCAGTCCTTATCAAGTTTCTTAAAAAGCTTTCCTGCTGCACAATTTGTCCGACAGTGAGTCATTACCTGCACTGCACACCCCAACAGCAGCAGTAAGAGCTTCTTTATTTCCTCCAGACTTTGTTCTGTTGGGAATGAAAAAGAAAATCATTATCTGAAATATATATAGTAATCAGATTGAAGCAGTGAGAGCTGCTGACATGGATTTTGGTTGAATAGTGCTGGTTGCCGAATTTGGGTCACCACTTGCCAAAGCCTTACAATCACAAGCCAGTGTGGTTATCAGAGTGATGGAGTGAGGTTGAATTTAAACGGTATCAGGATGGCTAAAACAGTCGGACAGGGGAAAAAAAATTCCTTCTGAGAGACCTCTGAGATATAAGAACTGAAATTTCGCAGTGTGCAGATCTCTGTCGAGAGTTGGGAAAAGATATGCCCGTTACAGTGGATCTCAACAGGTTCATACCCCTGGCTTGAGTTTTGCTGGAAAAATGTAATGAGATTTTTTGTTATTCCTGTTCAGAAAACTCAACTCAACTTTATTTATAGAGCACTTTAAAAACAACCACAGCTGAAACAAAGTGCTGTACATAAAGGCATTAAAGATAAATAAATGAAATACTATAAAAATAAGACAATAGCACTTGAATACTTGTTTCATTGTTTTTAAAACAATTCAAAACAATAAAACAGTACCTAAGAACTAAAAACAACCCATATAAACACTAAAAACAGGAGCCGAGTCTCAAGCAGGGTTAAAAGCCAGGGAATAAAAATGGGTTTTAAGACGAGTTTTAAAAACAGACAGTGACGGGGCTTGTCTTATGTGGAACGGAAGATCGTTCCACAGTTTAGGACCGGTAACAGAAAAGGCCCTGTCCCCTCTGAGCTTCTGTTTGGACCTCGGTACCTCAAGGAGCAGCTGATCAGCTGACCTGAGGCACTGAGCAGGAGCGAAGGGGAAAAAACATGGGGGAGGTGGTGATGCTTGTTGGAGATTATGTGGGTTTAAAGGAGCCGACCACTTCCACATATTCTGGGAACTGTCGGTGTATTAAAAGTTATTGGATAGTTTCATCATCATATTAGTAAAGTATTTAGCTTAAACACTTCTTTTAAATCAATCAATCAATCAATCTTTATTTGTATAGCGCCAATTCATAACAAGTGTTATCTCAAGACACTTTACAATAGAGCATAAAGCTCTTTATTTTGTGGATACACATATATGCATAGATACATATATACATATAAAAATACACACATACATATATATATATACACATATATACATCCAACACCCAGCATGAATCCATATAGCCAATCATGAATCCCTCCATCATGGCGGCAAGAAAAAAACCTTCTATTAAGCAGCAGGAAATCTTGAATGTGGACCCCAGTCTCATGATGAACAGCAAATCCACACCATGCTGTGTTGGGTGTGTGGGCGAAGGAAGGGAGGTAGGAGGAGACAAGTGGACTAAAGTAAGAACTAAAGTTAGTGACAGATCCATGAACCACAGACCTGTCGTCTGATTTATTAGAGGTTAGCCTCTTGAGATGCTACATCTCGTTTTCAGGAGGGTCCTCATGTCTGAATGGTTGTGGTGATCATTTTATAGAAGTATAATCAATGATATTCTTACTGAAAATAAGAATTTATGGTAGTGATGAACTCATGGATGCCCAGACCACAAGTGCATCCCTACCATACTTGTCTCCGTTAAGTGTAAATGTGAAACAATGTATCTGGGGGATGTGTTGTTCAAGAATTATGGCACAAATGACAGAAAATTAATTGTTATACTACTGGCAGCAAGTAAAAAAGCTACGAGATAATGGTTAAAAACTGACCCACCTACCACAGAGGAATGGCTGAGTATGTAAAGCATGTAAGATCAGACTTTGACTGACCCCCCCCACCACCCACCACACCTTTTTTTGTTACTTATTGTGAATTGTGAAAATATGCCAAATATAACTTGGTTTTATTTATTTATTCTGCGCTTTGCTTGATTCAGAAACAGTAAACTCCCCGGTTCTGTGGTTCTTCTGTTATAATGGATGATTGATCAAAAAAGTTGGGGAAACATTATGGACAAAGACTTTCAGACTTTCTGCACCAGTCTTCCCCAAGTCCCAGCGGATGGGAGGGGGGAAACAAACAATAAAAATTTACCTATAAAAAGAGGAGAGACACCGGTTATGTAACTAAAACTATGTGTAATGTAAAACATACCGTGCTTTTCCTGATGAAAAGAAAATTTTAAAAAAAGAACTGAAATTTCAAATCAAGCTGTTTAGACTTCCATGTTTTGACTTAAAGCTCCAATAGACACAAAAACTGAGGAAGGCTCTGAGAGGGCCTACCAGAGTAAGGAGTCCTGCCAAGCAGCAGCACATTTGGCAAAGGAATCATGATTAGCTGCCTCAGATTCTCCTGCAAACAGAAAAGCAGAGCAAGAGCAGGGAGATGAGATGAGAAACAGGAACATAAGCACACTGTAGGCCAAACAGAAACAAGGAAAGGATACAGAACCTCTAGCAGCCCAGCCAAAGTGCTTGAATGGGCAGAGACGTATGTATGTACAGCACATAGCAACTCCTTCAGCGCATGTATAGAAACACAGCCAAAAAAGTAGACGCGCTCTCTGAAAGGGTTGACAACAGAGCCAGTTTTCCTGCTGCAGGGTGAGTGTCAGCAAAAAAATCTTATCAGGATCAAAGTGGATTGAGTTCATGTGTGTGTGTATGTACAGTCAGTGTGTATGTGTGTGTATTAAAGTGCTGTGTGTAATAGCTCCTAATGAGGATAAACTGCGCCATAAAGTTCAGGAACTTCCTACATGCATGACAAGTTTCTGTGGTCACTCAGTCTTTAATGTGATGCAGCCGAAACTGGACCAACATTTACATTTTCCAGCGACTGCAACCCAAACCCTTCGAGTACAGTTCATCTTCTGGCCATGAATCTCCCATCATCCTCTCCTTTCTGAGCTTATGTGTGATTATGGAGCAGTGTGCTGCGAACAAGCCTCTAATCTCGAGGGGTATTAGGAAACTGTTCAGGGAATGTGTTCAAAAAAAAAAAAAAAAGAAGTAAAGAGGAGGGAAATTGAAATACGTTAGTCATTCCAGAAATTTACACAAAAACTGCATTTCTCTGAATTTGCTCGACTCAACATCAGATTATAGAAACATGGTGTGTTTTCAATATGCCTCCTGTTGGTTGGAACTCTTACTTATCCCTAATGTCACTCGTAAAGAGCTTTAAGTCTTCTTGTAGAATTTAGAGGAGGAATTAAGTTAAGACATTCACGATTCACAAGTAATGCCTCCTACTGACTTTAGTGATCCCCAAAGTGTGCATCATCTCCAAGAATACATTCACAGATTTCTAACCCTCTAAGAAAAAATGTAATAACTCTGGTGAGTCAGTCACGCTTCCACCCTGGGAGCCCTTTTTCACACATTTTAATTTTTCATATTCCTTGGTTTGTAACGTGCAAAACAAATCACTCCTTTAAAGCCTCAGCTGTTCTTTGAATTTCATTTGAAAGAGCAAATATTGGACATTTTGAAGTAATTTCTGGCATTTTTGCTTTAGGTAACACTATGACTAAGTTTAGCTTTAAAACAACTATCTATTAATTTAAGTTAGATTCTTCAACTGATTTAAGATTAATCAGAAGAAGACCAGATCTGAGGTATTGCCAATAACAGCTGCTAAATTATAATGAAGTTGTCCACTTCATAAAACAAACGAATGTAACGAAATGAAGGTTATTTATACAAGCAAGGTAAAAACAGGAGTATCATAAATATGAAATTTTATACAGGCAGCCAATATGAATTCAGTCAGATATTTTCAAACCTTGATGATGAGCTGCATTGACATAACATAACACAAATGTTGAGTCTAAACACAAAAGCAAACACTGGGCATGCTACGCAGCATATCACAAGTGAAAGTAATTTATCTGCACTCCTCGCTCTTAATTTTATTTATTGTTTAATTTAAAGGGGCTGTGAGGACTCTCTGTTTGAAGCAGATTGCAGCGACAACTTTTGGCTGGAATTGTGCGCACACTGTTGTGATGACATGACTCTTAACAAGGCGTGTGTTTGTTTTGGAAATGAATGGAGATCAGATCTTCTTTTTAACACTACTTTTCTTTGTTCAAGACAACTTTTTACCGGATACAACGCGACAAGGTAAGGTATTTATCAACAGTTACGCAGCGCTGTTGTTTGAAACATGATAACAAGCAAACTTTGTCAGTTTGTACCGTAGTTCAGTAGTCGGCTATATTTAGCGCAACTTCAGCCCGGTGGTCTGAGACGTATCTGTAGGTTAACATGTAGCAAATCCTTAAGTCCTGTTTATCTGCCAAGTAAAACTAAAGTAACCTCGCTTCTCAAATTTGATCAGATAACTGCAAAATAACTGCTGCATGTGGATTGGAATGAACATTATCACAAACAGCTTAGCCTGTGTTTTAGCCTTTAGCTCGTGCTCTATCACTCTCCTGTTTAGCTTTCTTCTTCTCTTTTGTCCTTTTTCTGTCTGACAGTTCAGCTCCAGTCTCCACCATCACAACAAAATTAATCCCAGAAATCATTTTCAGCAGAGAAACACACAGATCTCTCTTCTCACTGCTAAACTGCTTCAACCGGCGTGGTGTTGTCATAGAGACTTCGGCGTGCTGTAAATCAGTCCGGTCCTGAAGTGAGACTTTTTCAAGATCACTTAGAAAGTCCAAACAGTCTCTTTATTGTTTTGTGGAATTATTTTATTTTTATTTTATTTTCCCTTCTTGTAATTTTATGTATCTGTAAAGCACTTAGAATTGCATTGAACTGTGCTCTACAAATAAACTTGCCTTGGATGATATCAGACATACTGATATACTATGGTTACTACCTTGCAGTTTTTTGTTTTTTTCCTGTGCCGTCTTTCTTTTCCCGACAGTCTGACTTCTCTGTCCTGATAGAACTACATTACTTGTGATGTTCACAGATCTTAACAGTTGTTAACTTGGCTGGATTGTACAAAGTAACTCTGACACAGACAGAAAATCCGAGGGTCAACATCAGCGGTGAATCTGGTGACTTTCCGTGTCACTCTAAAGCTCTGTCAGTCTGTCTGTCTGTCTGTGATTCTGCAGCTTTACTCTGGCTCTCTGCTGTGCTCTAACCTCAATGCTGTGCTGATTACTCACATGTGCACACAGCTGATATTTAGGCCATGCATCTTAACGAGAACTAGTTGATCTGCTGGGACACAAGTGCTACCAACTGCATTGGTTGCGCATGTGTGGGCCTGTTTGCATTTATTAAGATGCAGAATTGTAGCAGAAGGGAAATTAGATTTGAGAGAAATAACAAAATCCAATGTGGAGTATGTATGCATTATATAACCTAGCACATGGCTGAGAAACCAGGGCAAGAAACTTTACTTACCAGATAAAACGTCTTGATCTGCTGGACCAGGAAGCTAAGGTTCTGTATCCTCTGACTTGGATCCCTGCTCACTTTATTTGCCCCCTGAGATGTGGAAGGATTTCTAAAGATGAGACAAAACATGAAGGCATTTAACTTGACACGTTTGCTACCCACAATCCAGCAAAGGATTGTTCGCACACAAAGTGAGCGGCAGCTGCAAGCTGGTAAAAGTTTTGGCTCAAGGCTAGCCATGAAAACATGTATGAGGTCCCTATTCATTCCTAACTTTAGCCTGTGTGACATCACTCCTTTCAGCCAACTAACTGGACTGTTTTTGAGCCAAATGGGGTGGCTTTAGACTTTCCACCCTAAGGAAATCCTTTGGTATCTCAGAGCTGCTGACTTCAACCCATGTAGATTTGAGTCATCCCCAACTACGGATATATTATATCATTTATGTACCATAGTTTCATGGGGTTAACTGGGTCATACTTTACTTCATTACTCAGGAAAAGTTTTATACCCAGAAAAAGAAAGACTGACAGATTTATGAGATAAAATAAGGACAGAGACACTTAATGCCTGGTTCATGATATTTTTAGTCTGCCTGTCTCCATCTCGGTGCTGTTTGCCCTGTTTCTCTGCCTCCTCCTCCCACCCATCAGTGTCTGACTGCCTCTAAACACCAGCAACAAGGCCATAATCCCAGAGGGTCTCCCAATCCAGGAGATTATCCCGCCTCTTACCCTCCCCTCCCCTCCCTTTGGCACAGCATTGTTTTCCGTTTAGAGCTGGTTATTGTGACCCTGGGGGGATAAGTGGGATGAATAGATACTGTAGACTTGGGGTGGCCAGACAGCGTTATCCACAAGTGCACTGGGTCATCAGTTTTTAACCCTCTCTTTGCAAGTCATCAATTTCAGGTTCCGCTCCTCCTGTAGGGAAAATCTTCATCTAGACAGGGGACACAGTAAATGTTGACTCCCAAAAATCTTTGACACTCTGCAAACTGTCAGAGCCCCTTAAGTTTGTTTGTGAGGGTATTACCCTGGGAACATAAGGAACCCCGATCATAATCTCTTAAGTAGCATCTTGACAGTTACTGCCATAGCAAATCTTGTCCATTTTGTCATCCCGTTTTGGGTGATTTGTAGGCTGTAACGCTTATTTGTTTAATTTCTAGAAATTCTAACCTGCATGTCATAAGAAAGTTGCATTTGAAGAATGCTGCAGACTACAAAGATCCTCTTTCTTACTGCAAAGTAACAAAGACAGTACTGTTGGTGCCTGAGTCAGAATGTTAGCAGATGCTTGATACTGTATCAGTGTCTGCTCAACATGTCATGAGGAAAATAGATGATTGGTCCAAGAATAATGCAGGTTTAATTCTGCTGATTGGCCCTGCATCCAAGCATTTTCCCTTTAAAGAATCATAGTTTATCGTAGTTTATTGGTTGGTTTGAAGTCAAGACTGCAGCTTTGAATCAGGAGAATTAATCTGAGTGTTCTTCTGAGCACAGCCAACAACATGGATTGAAATATGACAAATAAAATCTGAGCTTCAGAAACAAAGAGAGGAGGAAGTGACTTACATTTCTGTCATGATGTCAATCAAAAAGACTCCATCCAGTAATTCAGAAAAGTCCAGGTGCATGCCTCCATCATTTGGCATGAATGTCTTAACCTAATTAATAAAGAGAATCATAAGACAGGATGAGGATGATATCACAGTGTCTGGCAGGGCATCAGACTCCCCTGCATTACTTACCCAAGTGACAAGTGGACTCAGCATGAACTGATCCAAACAGGGCAGAAAAACTCCACTTTCCATCGCTGCCAAGGTTGTATCTGGTGGTTTTTAAATACAATATCCACGCTGTTTCCAGCAGGAAGAGGCTGGAGATAGCCTACGTCTTCTTTGGAAGTGACTCAGTCATGCAGAAGTGCACTACTCGAGTCGTCCCATCCATTTTTTTTAAACTAGTTAAATTTTT
This sequence comes from Labroides dimidiatus, assembly GCA_030710495.1. Taxonomy (NCBI): domain Eukaryota; kingdom Metazoa; phylum Chordata; class Actinopteri; order Labriformes; family Labridae; genus Labroides; species Labroides dimidiatus. Next base: position 31,980,689 of record CM061145.1, read on the forward strand.
TTCCCCTGTGTTTCCACTCACGCGCCGTTCGCAGCAGATGCATCCACGAGATATACAGCACCTAAAACGTCACAAAAATGGGGCAACAACACAGTCCTATCCGCATTCTGTCCCGCAACACCAACACACACACACCACCATCCTCTGTGTGGTCCTCTGCTGCAAAGGCATCTGCCGTCAGTCCCCCTCCTACCAAGGTCCTCCTCCTCCTCCTCCGGCTCGTCTTCTCAGCCTCCTTGCTCGTCACACAGACAGATTTAGCGCTGATGCCGAGTAACTTAACAAAACGTCAAAGTTTCAAATGAGAACGTTTTAGCCAAAGTACAAAACCTTCTGAAGGAGTCGTCGTCCAAACACAATGTAGTAAAAGTAGCGATTAAATCCACTCCAGAGAGAGAAAGAGAGGACCAGTCTAATAGAGCTATCTGAAATATCTTTGCCGTTAATCTGTTACTATGACAACAACACCCCACCCCTCCCCACAGCAGCCTCTTTTTCACATGACAACAAAAGCAGCACTGCTCCTCACACACCCACTGCAAAGTTAGACACTTAGCTGGACGTGATTGTTGTTGAAGAAATAATAGATGACCCTCACAAAAGTGCATACAAATGTAAACAACGATGACTCTTAAATAACTCTCAATGAAGTGTGAGAAAAAAAATAAATAAAAAGAAGGTATCTTTCATCTTAAAGAGCTATCTTTGAAACACCTTTGTACTTTAGCTACGATTTTTATGTACCTCTGAATCCAAACTTAAAGCCTACCAAACTTTAGCTAATTCAAGTAGTAGTTTGTAAAAGGTGCAATGGCGCCACCTTGTGTTACAAACATTATACAGCCTATGGTTCCAGACTGGAGGCAAAGGTGTACAGCCAGCATCAATGATGTAAATACAGTAAAAACAAACAAAACAAACAAAAAAAAGCTCTAAAGTTTAATGTTAACATGCAATGCATCAAAGGAAATGAAAAACAAAGCAATATGTCCTCATGCCTGATTCTATGACATGATTACATTCTGTTCAGGACAAAAATCAGCACAAATATCAAAAAGAAATCAATAATACTCGCAAAAAGTATGACGTATACTTGACAATTTGGTGATAGGGATGTCGTAGCATTAGTATGGTTTAACCTGAGTTATCAAGTTTTTTTTTTTTGCAATTTTAATATGCTCAGGATAAATATAAATAACCACATTACATTTCCAAAAATCAATTAGATTTTGTAGTGCAAGCTTAAACTTTGAGGGATTAGCCATTTGTAACCAGTTAATGATTGACAAGTCAACAGTAAGCTATATTGTCTGCGTTTATTCTTATATTTAATCTTCAAATTTTAACTGTTTAAAAGCACATACTTTAATGCTGGGTGTAAATTAGTCTCTACTCCATTCTTTATACATCTTGCCAAAAAGAAATTCTTATGATTTTTAATTTAATTGTTTTAATTTATTTTCTTTTTATTACAGAGAAGCACTTTGTATGAAAAATGTGAAATAAATAAAAAAGCTTATGGATTGAATTTAAAGATAAGTAAAACCTTTAACATAACAGGATGCTGTTGTTTAAAGTCAAACAAATTTGACTCAGTTGATGTGTTGATAAGGACAGGTTTTGACAAGGACTTTGAGTCATGTAAATGTTTATTGGTGTTTTAAAAATCATCTGAACTTGGTGCATCCAGTTTGAAGTATTTCATTCTTGAGTCATACTTGTATGTAAGTAATTAATGTTTTTATAATAACAGTCCATTTGATGTGTGAACATGGCATGTTGAATGTGCAACAAAACAAGATTTAAAAATATACTGACATATAAACTCAACATGAAAAGTTATTCTATTACTGGAAGGGTTTTTTTATACACTCAAAAGCTGAATTTCTTTCATTCTCTCTTTGCTCACCTAGCTATTATTAGTATTAAAAAGAAAAAAAGAAGAATCTTAAGGCAGCATCATTAAAAAAAAATCTATTTTATTCTAAACTATGGCCCTGATGAGAGGCTATAGCCAACCATAGCTCAAGACTTCGGCATGGCCATCACATTTTTTGGGTTAGCCGTCCTGTAACATAGAAGGAAAAAAAAAACACAACAACAAAAGTGAAAACAGTTTGTTTATGAAGGACTATGGAAACTTTAATTGAGATCATCAACAGTTGTTTTCACATCTGTAAAACCAGTGCAGAAATAAGTCAGGCTTTATGCATATATATATGTGTATAGCAACAAAGAAACAAAAGGACATTTCATTTTAGGCCATATAGTATTAGATTCATACCTGCCTATCCAAATGCACTGAAAATTTTATAAAGGTTAAGAGACAAACTGTTAACAAAAAAGTGCATCATCATTGAATTCTAAATGCAAATTGTTTCAGTAGGTTTCGTGGGCTAGATTATTGATCCAGAGTTTGATATAGATCATATTCATTTTACAGTCACCATATTGCTTGTCTTAGTATATAGTTATTTGAATATTGCTCTTGTTATTCATGCAGAATGGCATGCTAACATAACAGATGGTTATTAATCATTGTTTTTTTGAGTAGTTATTGAGTCTAGGAGGATAATTGAGTCAAGTAGTAACATCAACATTGTCTTTGTTGACAGTAACTGAATCTCTGAAAACACCACAAAAATAAAACTAAGGTCTATAACAGTCTAAGTCACATTTTCATATTGTGCATATATTTCATAATCTAGAGTATGCAGCAAACAAGGCTTTAGAACATAGAAAGACATCCTGTGCTTATAAAGATAAAGGTTCGTTCCACTTGTTTTCCTCCTTGGTGTCCATATGCATTTTATTTTGTTGTGGGTTTCTGTATTTCCCTTGGTGATCTTTGTTGCCTTGCAGACTCTTAGCATAACGTGACCTCCAGTCTCTTTCAAAAGCGGCCTTGACGTGCTCCAGGATTGTCGCTCCCCTCTCCGTGAGATTATTTTCCATCTTGACCACCAGCCCAACTCCTGCACTCCTTGCAAAGTCACTCCCAACCCAGTCATGGTTACCTGTAGACAAACAGCAAAGACTGCATTTATTAACCAAAACCTTAACATAAACAAGCATGAAAAGACATAGTGTTTGAGTATTGTGGTTTCTTCCTCGTGGTGTGTTGCAGTTTGAGGGTCATTAGTAACTTGTAACGTCAAAAACAACATTTTCTTTCTTGCTCAGTGATAATAGTTAATCATATTTAAAGATGTATTTTTCGATGTATTAAAAAGGATTTTGAAAACTGGGGCTACAAAATAAACAACTAATGCCGCCCTGGCACAGTGAGCTTAATATTAAGTAGTTTACCAAACAAGTCTCACCACTATAGTTCCACATGACCCTTATAAAATACATGATACTTGAACTTGCTTAAGAATTATTATGCTGAAATGCTGAGCACAGCATTTCAACGTGTGTAGAAATCCGAGTATTATGTTGAAATGCTAAACTTATTCTTCTGTACGTTTTTTGGCTCTCTACTCCTCCAACAAACATTCACTGATTTTCACTGTTCAAATCTTAAAATGTTCAGCACGCTCAGGAAAAGTTTGTGTATGATTCAAATTTCTAACCCTTACACTTTTTAAGATATTCAACATTTTCCAAAACTTTTTGGCCCATTAAAATGAATGGAAATGATCTGTCACCATGGAAACCGCGCAGTTGATGGTGTTATATGGTCACACAGTTGATAATGTCATACGGGGTTAGGGTTCCAAACAAGAGGTTATAATTAGGACTGGTGTGTGTCACTAGAGTTTAGGTCTGCTCCCCATCACCATGGAAACCACATAGCTGATGATGTCATAAGGGGTTCTGAGGTTATCCACCTTTTTCTTCAGAGGCCTATGGTTGTTGACTTCCACCTGTGGTTATCAACTTCTGGTTGCTGCTGCTGGCAAGCCAGCTCAAAATAAGTTGCATGAAATCATTAATGCTAGACAGGGCTTGGTGTAATTTTTTTTAAACATCCACACTGTGAATTCACCTCTGATTTTTTTTTTCCATTTTGTTGCTTTCTTGCTTTTAAAAGAGGTTTTGTGGTCTCCATGGCGACGTAAACAAAACGTTCAACCGGAAGAGCAATCGCGATGCACTACGGGTAGTCAGGAAAAAGGTGGATAAATAGGACTGGCGCGCTTAGGGTTAGGGCTCAGCATTTCAACATTCAGCATTTGCTGCAAGGAAATGTGCCCCCCCCCATCCAGTTTTCTTTAGTTTTTTGTTCTTCCTCTCTTTCTCTCATGTTTGCACTTTTATGAAGTAGATGTATAAAACAAGACATTTTTCTCCCTGATTTTTGACTATAGCCTTGTAATATGTGAATGAAAACTCTAATAATCAAAACAAAAAAAAACAATGAAAGTGAAGGGATTTGGTTGCAGACACATTTATAACCTACCAATGTAAAGTGCGTTGTCGGTGACCATATACTTGTTGTGGTTGAGTCCATGTTGAAAATCTTCTTTCTGCTCCTTGTGGCTGAAAAATCTCTGCAAACAATATGATCAACCAAAATCAGTTTCAGCACACTGGTTCTAAATTTAATTTTTGTACGTTAAATCAGGCAGAATGGTTGGCTGGTGACTATTAGCTACAGTTTTTATTTTGAACAGATGATAAGTCACGCACCACCTCTAGTGAACAGTTGTGTAGCTGCATGCAGAGAGACTTCAGAGACATGACAAAGTTGAAGGTGAGAGGGTGAGTCTTCTTCCAGAAGCTTATCAGCAGACGAACTTTAACTCCTCGCAGTACCACAGCTTCTCTGATCATCTCATCAATAGGTGACCAGTACCTGATGATACAACAGCCATCAGACTTAATCTTGATCTCAAGGCAAAAGCACGGTGTTTACTTCAATTTCAAGCATCTTTTCCTTTTTAACAAAGCAAAGTTCTTAAAGGTTAAAGGTTATGTACCTTGTGACTGAGGTTCCTCTAAAAGTCCTGCTCACCAGAGGGAGGTAGTCTGTCACAGATATGAAGATAAATGTTTTTGCACTCTGGATGACTTGAAAGATGGCGTCCACATCTCTGGTACGATCTTTCGCACAGAAAAGATCAGGAGAGGTCTGCAGAGAGGATACATCTGTCAAACAGGTTTTCATTAAAAAATACATGGAGGAACAAAATGTATATGCATATATGTAGATATAAAATTAAATCTGTGTTGTTAATTTGGATCAAACATCTGCATTTTTCTTAAGGGGTAATTGAAAAACAATAAAAGGGGGCTTACAAGGGTGGTTTTTATTTTATACAACACATAATTTATAAAACGTCAGACAAACTCAGTATAACATGCTGGTGAAGTACAGAGCAGGAAAAAAAAAACAAACAAGCACATTTTTCATCAGTGTATGTCTACCAGGAGATATGAGGCAGGAGAGTAAGTTGGAGCTGCCAGCAGCTGGTGACAACATGACTCCATGAGTTCCTATAGGATGATAAATGTGCTGAATACAGCCGATGAGCGTCCTGTCGCTTGGAGGGTAACAAGATTCATTACTGTCCAATTAGGCTGAGGTACTGCAATTGTCCGACCAACATACTCCTCTGAATGATATTAACATGATTAATACACACACGCCCTGTGTGTGAATGTTATTAGTCCATAATGAAACTTTTATAAGGACATTCACCACCTGTTCATATATTAGAAAATTGCTGCCCTAAGAGGAATAAAAGCAGGTCTAGGAATTTATTATTAATGTGACCTTTAGATTGTACTGTAATTTACTGTAAAGCAACGTGTCGGAGTAAATAATGCAACATAAAAACAAAACAATTCCTCACAGACACATAAGCAGAGGCCTCGGTGGAGTTGAGCTGCAGCTCCAGGGCATCGTGCCTCCCATAAAGGGCTGTAACTCTCTTTGACCAGATGGAGGGGATGTAGTCCCTGTCATGGAGCTGCCAGTAAAAAGCAAACACCCGGTGGAGGTCCAACGCCAGACAGCTGCAGTTATAGAGCACCAGTCCCAATTCTTTCCTCTGTGGGGTGTCAGGAAGAAATACAACAGGAAGAGGTGATGCAGCAGAAAAGTTGTGTCCAATTTAAGTCTATTGACTTTGTCAAGCAATGTAACAAAAGATGCAACATAAGGGTAAAATAAAGCTGATGCTTATTTTACAGGAGGGACAGAAACAGTAGATGATTCGATCTGTTAGTTCTAGTTTTATCTAAGTACATGAACAGGACTTTTTTCTAAAGCAAAATGAGCAATTAGGAGTCTTTCCAGACATGCGAGCAGCTCTGTGAGACTCAGCACAGCTTTGAGCTGGAGGCTAGCAAAAGCATGCCAACATGTATATATTAATGTAAACAAGTTGTCATTTATGAGGTTTATTCCCCATGTGAATCAAACTTAAAGTTAACGCTAGACGTAGCATGTTATCGTTTGATGTTTTTCATTAAATACTCAAACATGACGGTTCATGCCAAGTTTAATCAAGGATTTGGTAACTATTGAGAATTCCACTTAACAACACAAACATTAACCCTGTCCTTACATTAACCAGTCAAGGCTTCCGTTTCCTCCAGGTTAGATTACTGTAACTCTCTTCTATCTGGTTAAGTCTATTAGGACTCTTCAGCTAGTTCAGAACGCTGCAGCTCGGGTTCTGACTGGGACCAGGAGAAGGGAGCATATCTCTCCAGTGTTAGTGTCTCAACACTGGCTACCTATAAAGTCTTGAGTAGAATTTAAAATTCTTCCTCTGACTTTTAAAGCTCCTATCTGAAAGAGTTCGTTGTGCCGTATTATCCATCTAGATCGCTGCGTCCCCAGCATGCAGGCCTGCTCATCGTACCTAGGGTCTCTAAAAGTAGTCTGGGAGGTCGAGCCTTTAGTTATCAGGCTCCTCTTCTCTGGAATCATTTACTGGTTGAGGTTCGGGGGCAGACACCCTCTCTACTTTTAGGAGTAGACTTAAAACTTTCCTTTTTGATCAAGCTTATAGTTAGAGCTGGATCAGGTCTGAACCAGCTCTTAGTTATGCTGCTATAGGTTTATGACTGTCAGGGGTGAACTAACACACAAGGCTCCTGTTTCCCTCTCTCCTCTGTTTGTCAGTCTAATTTCTGATCTTGATGTCCCATTAAAGTTATTAACCACAGATCTCTCTGGGAGTCTCTGAGTTTGTCTGTTAGGTTCCTTTGGATTGTTGCTGTGGACGGCCTGCTGCCATGGACCTGCTAGACTCCAGCTGCTACGGCTTTTTACAGTTTCTCCATGATGATCATTACAACACAGAACTATAGACTCTGTGTCTATCTCTCTCTCTTTGTCCCCCCTCCCTTCTCTCTTTCTCTAACCCCATCACAGTCTCCTCAAACTTCTGTCTAACATGAGTCTGGTTCTGTCCGAGGTTTCTGCCTTTTAAAGGGAAGATTTTCCTTGCCATTGTAACTTGCTAAATATTGCAAAGGTCTGTACTCATGGTGGGTAAGATGAGATAAGACTTCTTATCTTGTCTTGATGTTGGGTCTCCATTAATAAAATGTATAATCATTTACAGGTCTAGACCTGTTAACGCTTTTGGAAAGCATCTTGAGATAACATTTGTTATGAATTTGCGCTACATAAATAAAGATTGACTGATTAACTGATAGTCAACAGTTCACTCTGGGGCAACTGGCATAAGGTATAAATCAAGTATAAAGACAATCCTAATCTTTAATGGGCCGTTTCAGTGTGGAGTGAGACGGTGATCTAGCAGACTAACATTACCCTTTACGGAGCTGCTTGGCTGGAAGCACACTGCAAGTGCACAATGAAAAGTGAGCCAGAGAAAGCCATTCTTTAATGTTGTCTAGGCTGGTCATTAGCTGCACAGCAGAACCTTGTTTCATGTTTTTTTTCTATTTTGGTGTCTGACCCAGAATGAGGCATTCAGAGGTTGCAGTTTGTCCTGCCACTATGTATCATGAATCCCAGACTTACTTTGCTTTGCTCTTTTTTCTCTCTCTCTCTCTCTTCTTTGGTCATCTGTCATCACTCTGTACAGTATGCATGCATGCGTGTGTGTGTGTGTGTGTGTGTGTGTGTGTGTGTGTGTATTTCCATACACTCATGTATGTGTCCTTCCCTTCATTTTCTCCTCACTTAATTATACTGAACAGCAGTCTTACCTCCAGCAGCACTGGAGCATGAAAAATGCCAGGTAATCACTTCAAGTAGTAGTATGCTAATGCTGCCCAGTCCTTCCACTGTTGTGGATTACATATTAAATTCAAAGTGAAATGCTACTTGTCTCTCTGTGCCGCCTCAGACAGCAATCTTAAATCATCCCAGATTTCCATTAGGGATTGCTCGATTAGCCGCCTCAAAAGGTCTGACAGGTGTGGAGTGGAACTTATCTGGACTTTGTATTATGTTTGTAGTCCCTGTGGGGCGCTAAGGTTATCATTTAATTAAATGTGTGTACTTCTACAATTATTTCTAAGAGATCAAGCGTCTGTTGCTATTTTCACTCCAGAAATGAGCCGCAGACCTGACCACGCCTGACTGCAGAGGCTCATTTATCCTCCGCTCTGGTTTAACCGTGCAAACTCATGTTGTTGCTGTCGGCTGTTACCTTGGAGAGTGACCTCCAGTCCATATCAGCGCTCCCGATGTAAATGTGCTTCCGATCCACTATCCAGAAAGAGGAGTGTAGTTCTCCTCTGGTGAGCGCTGTCATATTAATAAAGCGAACCTCTGCTTCTAAACAATGTGAGACAGACAAGTAAAGTTTAAGAGACATGGAGGGAGTGCTGGAAATATGCCAGTTTGGCCTTCAGCTGTCTGACGTGGATGTAAGCACAGTGGGGAGGCAGCCTGAGAGGAAAAGACTTAGACAGGAGAGCAAGTCAGGTTCATTTTCACATTCAGGATTTTTGACCTTCATTTTGAAGTGTGGCAGAAGGAACGATGTAAAAGCTGCCCTGCAGAGCTCCTGGCTGACACTGCAAGGTGTAAATGAGCCTGAATTTGTTTCCCCAGAAATAATCAAAACATACTGAATATTAAAATATTCAACTCAGCGCAGCTGGGTTATAACTGGTGTCTAAAATATGATCAGAATATCATAATATACTCAGAGAATCTCTATGAGAACAGTTAATATCAGAAATACTGTATGTTGGTGTTTTGAGCTATGATACCCAACACGGAACCTGCCAAAATAAAACAATTGGCTGACAAACATGCAATTCAATTGTTCAGAAAAATGTGAACTACATTATTTTCATCTTAAGAATTGCTTCTTTTTTTTTTTTTTGAATAATTTGCCTTTCTTTTAAATAACACCCTCAGGGTCTACTTTCCATCTAATATTTTCTTTTGTTTATTTAAAATTGGTTAAGTTTTAGTTGTATTTTCTTACAGCGGTTTACTGTGATTTTGATTTGATATTATATCCTTTCCACTTGTTTATAAATCAAAACAAAAGTGGACACAGGCTCAATTTGTGGGTCTACGACAGGAGTTGTGTTAAAAGAATCAAAATAATATAACCGAGGCAAACCCCCCCACATTTATTCATTTTCTCTTTTAGCTGCATCTGTCCCCCATACCATAAGTCTTCTCTCTGGTTGGCTGCAGTGGCATAACAAATAGCTATTGTGAAATGAAAATATGACAGACACTCACTGTGTGCTGTCAAGGTCTCCAGTTCAGGGGAGTTAGTCAGACTACTGGCAATCTTCAGTCTTATCCCACGAGATTTCAGGCTGAGCAGCCTCTGGAACAAAAGCTGACCCTGACGAGGAGGAGAGGGATGTTCTGTATTAGTTGAGCACAGATGTCTGGATGTCTTTTTAATGGCCAATACTTTACATCTCTGTAGAACTATAACCTCATTAAAATACTACACACAGATTTACTCGAAAATAATTGCATTTCCTCTTACACCCCTGCGGGAAATGCAGCTCGCTTGTTCAGGGGCTGCAAAAATTAAGGCGGTGATTAAATCAGACTCTCCACTCTGACTTTGTACCTCTATGGCGGTGCTTGGTGTTGTTTCCAGATCCCAGGGGTTCAAGGCCCAGACAGGTGACACCACCTCAACGGAGTGCTTCGCCTGGTCCAGCAGTATGTTGAATCCAGCAGAGAGGGGAAGCCGGGGCCTGCCATCTATCGGGAGCAGGAGGTCGTCTGGAATGTTCTCCACAAGTTCGATGCTAAAAGTAAAACACTCTTACTTATTAGCAAAACCTTTGTTAAAAAAGAAGGAATGCTGGGTACGTTTTATAAAGTTAAGTCACTTGTGCCACCTGAGGATATTGTGTGACGTTTTCAAAGTGATAAAACTGAAATGTGGGAGTGGTGCACGAGCTTCCAAAGCTAATGAACGTTGAACTACCGTTAGCTTGAGCCCAACTGCTATGTGCTACGCTAGCAGCTAACAAGCAAATCTCTCGCTATGATGGATAAGTAGGCTCAAAGCTCGGACTAAGTTTAGAAAACAAGACAATATCTCTGATTGGCTGCATCAAATTTAAAACACGTTTTATCAACTTAAGTTTGGCAGCTGAAAACTCTTTACAGAGTGTGTAAAAATATGGTACTAAGCTATTAAGAGTGAAAACAAACTATAAATGATGCAAAATCCTGATTTGGAGGAACGAGTTAAAATCAGTTAAGACCAGATGGTTTATAAATCATATTGCACTCAAGTAATTGTGAAGTAATAAATATTCTAAAGCCAATTTCTTCTTGCTGTCAAGGAACTTTAATAATGATTTCCTTGTTTTGTTAGCATGAGTCACAGTGACACAGACAGAGCATCTTACCTGCAATCACTGTTACAGTTCTCCTCTGTGATACCATCCTCATCATCCCCCCAGAGATCCACAGAGGAGCAGATCAACGCCAGCAGCACAGCGAAACAGCAGAGAAGGGCAAAGATGGCGATGCACTTCTGCTGGGTCTGAAAGATAAGTCACACATTCACACAAATGACTCAAAACCAAGGCTTGGCTGATGATTATTGATGAGTTTGTAAAGGATGCAGGATTTGGTGCAGTGTAGAGAGTTTACCTCTTTCCTTCATGTTGTACAGCGGGTTGACAACTTGCAGATAAGACATTGACATGGCAGTTACTGCAGGATGGTTGTACGAAAGGAAATTATCAGCTTTTAAATGCTAATGTCCTCAGTCGATATTATTGACCAGAGTAAAGGATTCGTGATCAATGAAACAACAACTTCATGTCCTCTTTTGACTGTAGAAACCTTTGCTTTAACAACCAGGCTCATGAGGAGATAACTCTGAAACCCTTTCGTTGCACAAATGTTCCAGTGCTAGTGGAGTGTAACACTCTACAGCTAAAGGCAAATTGATATAGACAGAAAACCAGCCTGAAGATTATTGTAAAAACCTTGTTTTATACTTTTCAGTTTACTTTCCGCATGGTTGATGACATGAATCCCTGCTGAACAGGATTTTATGACCTCTGTGCCAAGATGAATACTCACAAAGTTTCATTTATGAGGAGCGATATTAAATTCTGTATTAGTGTGCATGTATGTGGTGCAGTATATGCTATATAGGGGATGTAATAAGGCTGGAGTGACAGTCAGTATGGTCAGGGGTTTTGATGCAGCAGCCTTATTGCCCTGATCCAGCCCGGGGATTTTTCTCTGTTTTAAAAGTGCCGTTTGGCACTTCTGTTTTGCTTACCACTGCACATTTTCAACATCTCATTCCCCGCCCTGTTTGCCTTTCTCGGTTTTGTAAGCTGTCATCACGTCTCATTACGTATTCTCTTTTGTTGTGTTCAATCAATCACAGAAAACGCATGAAGTGTTCAGGAGCCCAAGCAAGAACTTTGCTCACAAAGATGACTCTCAGCGGCAACTTTTACACAACATAAATGTTGGAACAAAAAGGAGAAATATAATGCAGCAGCGAGTCATGGAGGAGAAGGGGGGCTGGAGGTTCTTTGTCAACCTAATCTCCCATTCCTCTCCACACTGTCTGTTTCAGGCAATGATGCTGAAAGAGCGGTGCCAGCCGGATGCACCTTACACTCCTCTGTGTTCCACTGAGACCTCTGAGCTCTTCATCACATCCAGCAGAGACGAGGAGCAGGTCTGACCTGTGAGCATAGCTGCTGGAAGAAAAACGCTTCGTGATGCAGAATGAGACTGACAGAGGAGACTGACATCTACGGATGAAGTATGAGACTAGATTTCCATCCCTGAAAGAAATATATAAATAAATAACACACTAAAGAGGGAACGAATTTACAGATGTGTTATTAGAATGGGGAAAAAGCCAAGTGAGAAAACGTCTTTATTATGATGAGAAAGGCATTTAATAGTAGAAAACATCCTTCTTTTATTCTTAAGTAAATGAAAAACCTTTACCTTGAACCATTCAATTGAACTAAAGTGGGCTAGTCAGTGCTTGTCCTTTACATTTCCAGGACTAGTCCTTCTCTAAAATCAGATAATAGTAGTTGTAGTTGTATTTTCTATGATATTCAGACTTTTTAACAAGTCAGATTTTTTTTCAGACAAGACTAACAAGGAAAAAAATGACTATGACAAATCATTCAACTCATTTTAAAATCAAGACAACTCATACAAGCTGATTTCCACCAAGAATGGATTTTTTTTTACTTTTGCATTTGTTTTCTGTCATAAATTGAGTTTATAAATGGTTTGGGGGAAAAAAAAATAAGCAACAAAATCACATTCTCATTAGATAGGAGACGTGTATGGACAAATTTTAAATGATTTTCTTCTTCGTTTTTTTAATTCATGATGGTACAGATGTGGTTCAGTGGTAGAGACGGTCGTCTCTCAGCTAAAAAGGTTTAGGGGTTCACTCTCAAGTTCTGCTGTCGACATGCTGAAGTGTCTTTTGGCAAGACTCTTAACCCCTATGGGATCAGTTTACTCATGGGGGCTTCTCATAGCAGCCTCTGCCATCTGTTCATAAATGAGATGAGAATGAGTGAGAGTAATGTAAAAGCGCTTTGAGCGCTATGAAGAGAAAGCGGTGTATCGACGCAGTGAATTAGAAAATGTAATTCTTTGGTTATTCAAAATGAGCACAAGCTAATGAAGAAAAAGCTTCGTTCATTTAATTAGTGACTGAATAATGTTGAAGTCAGCAAAGCCTCAGATGAACATGCACAACAGACGCTGGTGGAGGTGCAGTTAAGGGATGTAAACATCACCTTTATGGGCTCCTGTGGGGCTGGTCCCGCCATGAGAGCAGCACTCCTTCAAACTTCTGTGACAGCTTAGGAACAGCAGCTCAATCACACATCTTTCTCTGTCTGCCTCTCCGTCTTCATCACCCACTCCTCAGTCTGTCCCTCTGTGATGTCCTGACGCTTGGTCACAGTCTCCATCCTGCTGCTTCTTAACTCCCCTGGAAGGTTTGTGTGTGCTCTCCAGCTCCTGGTCCGCCCCATGTCCTGACATGATTCCTACAGCCTCTGACTCTGTGTGTGTGTGTGTGTGTGTGTGTGTGTGTGTGTGTGTGTTTTCGTGTGTGTGTGTGTGTGTGTGTGCTGCTCACTCTTTGCTTCTCAGTGGCGGTGGTGAGAGAGATGGAGAAAGACCAGCCCCTCTCATTCTTCAACCAATACAAAGCTCCAGCTCCGAGCCCCAGCAACCCCCTTCCTCTCCCTCCCTCTTTGGTTCCTCCCTCCTCTTCCTCTTCTCTCTTTATCTCCTCTTTTTTAAAAAAAAAAATCTGCCTTGTGAACAAACCTTGTCTTTCAGAAAGCAGTTGAGCTTGGCTGTAGATGGGAATGGTGCAAAAACATGCCCCTGGTGATCTGGTGTGTCTGACAGCTGGAGCAAAACTGCCAAATTGGCTCGAACTCATCTGATGGAGCACACACACACACACGCACACACACCACACATACATGCACCTAGTCCTGTCCAGAGAAGACAAAAGCATTTCACACAGCCCTGTAGCTCTCATTAATAATGACCCTACTGTAAGTCAGCAGTTCTGTCTGCTTTAATCCCTGCGGTGTTTAAATCATTGTAATAAATGTGCTTTTCAGAAATGTTACAGATTGCACAGCACTCATTCATGTTTCATTTTCAAATCCAAAGCTCTGCCTCCTCCATTTGTGGAGAAGAACATTAAAGGGCCTTGGTGTGGAAAAATTAAATTTGCCAACACTCTCTTGTTCGCTTCAACTCATTTCCGTCCCTCACAGATGAATAAAGTGATGCCTTAAAGCAGAAAACAACATATGCTGCTGACTGCAGGCAAGCTGCTGCTGTTTTGGCCGACGCTGTATAGAGGAGAACGGAAGGATCTAATGGGAGGCCGGGGAGAAATTAAAGAGGTGTGATAGCTACCTTTTTTTTTTCCTTTAAGCTCACTGAGTTGAAATTTCTGCGAAAGTTTTGCCGCAACAGACACAACCCAATCCATCCATTATTTTTACCGCATTTTACCTCCCAGTCACATGGGGCTGTCACCCAGCTGTCACTGGAGGTAAAGCGGGGTGCACCCTGGACAGGTCGCAGGTCTAACATGTGCTCACAACAGATCTGCGCAAAATTTAGAGTGACAAGCTGACCTGATGATAAGTTTCTAGACCCACATGTACACGGCATGCAAACTCCAAACTGTGAGGCACCCGCCCAGCCAGGGAATTCACTAGGAACCTTCTTGCCGTGTGACGACAACTACTGCGCCACTGTGCAGCCAGAAGAAAAACAATAGTGGAGAACAGGGTTTGTTGTCACACTTTTTACTCAAGTGTTAAATGCTCATCATCAAAACATCTTTCATTAGTCATTCCTACATTAAATTGAAGCATTAAGTGTTGGCTTGAAATATGTATCCCTCTCATTTTCAGACTTACTGTAACAAAGAGGTAATTAACTATCAAAGACACTCAGACACATTGTGACAAACAACCCCATCATGGGGTTGTTTGTCACAATGTTATTTTAATGGTAAAAAATCTTTGAAAAAAAGGCAAGAGGGCAGAACTAGATTTAAAAGTGCAATTTCACTGACAATTTGACAAATACATAACTTTATGCGTCTTAACACAAAATGATCAACATGAACAGGAAATATCTTTAGGCCAGTCTACTGTATAGAAATTATACATATGATTGTGACAACCAACTCCAAAGAAAATGTGACGACCAACCCCAACTGGAATTGTGACGACCAACCCCAACTGGAATTTCTTCAAGGCTAGCATCAAGGCTAACAACCGTTGGACACCTAGTTAGCTAGCCAATAACAATCTAAACTATAGCTTTCCCTTCACACTTTTTAAGTGTAACAGTTTTTAAGAGTAACAGTTGTTTTGTTATAAGCACGTTGTGTGAATGTCTAGAAGAAAAATTATGGAGGAGCTGAATATTTACAATTTGACATGAAAAAGATCAAGTTCAGCTGTCTTAGTCCAGAGAAGACTTTGTAGGTGAGCTCTGATCTCTGTTCTCTAAATTTCCATACCAGTTTAGAGAGCGCCCTCTGGTGGCGAGATATAATGTATGTGACAACTAACCCCGATCTCCCCTAATTATCAGGGCCCGAACCCAAGGGTGAAGGCCCTATTGGAACCTTAAGGATTATTTTTCTTTCTTTGTTTGTTTCTGCCACTTTAACCCCAAATTTTGTGCCTTCAGCATGCTCAAAAACTCACCAAACTTTGCATATAAAAGTCAGTCACCTTGAGAAATTTATGATTCCAGTTCTTTCCCTTAGCCGTTATTGACCTTGCTCTGTTGCAGATGATTCTCCAAATACAACTTTATTTACTCACTGACTAATTTAACATCAGGCTGTTCTTTGCTGACACAATTTGTTGGACTATTTTCAGTTACTGACAGTTGTTAACATGACTTTTGGTCAGTTTTCAAAGGAGCTGGGTTTGTGTCGTACTTACAGCATTGTGGACTCCGGTAAATTCCAGATGATAATTGAAGTTTAAACTTATTCATGTTACAGTAAATAATTATCTGCACTAATGAAACCATCAACAGCCTCAGCTGTTTGTGTAAAGTACAAGTTAACAATTGTTAGCATGCTTACAGGCTACAGTGATAAACATATTTCAAACATGTTCAAGTAGCTACCATAGACTGTATAATTAATGGACGTAGTCTCCGCGACGTCACACATCTGTTCCTGAGAGGGACTTTTGAAGCCAAACGGTCGGCGCGGCCATATTGGAAATGAGGCGTGCTGTGGGTCTCCACAGTAACAACCATAGGACGCTCCACAGTCACGTGATCTGAGATGCGCCTCTGATTGGATGAACTGACGAGCTTGATATTGTGGACTCTGCCGATTTAGAAAAAAATTCACCCCCCCCACAGTGCGTGCCGTTAGTGAAATTAGCGATTCAGATGGGAGACATTCTTTGTACCAGGCTGTAAATAGGCTTATTTTGGCCGTGAAAACGGCTTTTTTTGGCTTGGTGTGTACGTGACTTCCGGTACTTCCGGAGCCAGCCTCAAGCGGACACTCGAGGAACAGCAGACTTTAGCACTTCCGCATTGCCTCATATTTTCAGACCGGAGGTTGCCGCTTGGTAGCTACAGGGCTGGGAGTGTCATCCTGCTTACATGCTAGCACCCACTGTGGTGGGCTGGAACTGCTTACAGGACTACACTTAGTGTAATTTAATGTACTGGAAAGCCTGCGACTCAGCAACATGTGCAATTCCTCAAGATTGCACTTTAAAATGAAACCTCTCATCCAGCATGGCTTCCTCAAGTCCGGAGGAGTCTGGAGGAACAGCAGTTGTAGGGAAACAAAGTTACAGCAGGTGAACCTGCTGCGTCTATCTGTCCTGTGCCCTCTGCTCGCCCTATCTGTGAGTGAAAAAACAGAGCGACAGCGAAAGAGACAGAGGGGACAGAAATGTTTGGAACGCTTCCCAGGAGAGGTCAATGTTCCCAAAGCTGCATGCGAGGTCAAGCTAACACATTTTCAAGATGGAAAGCAAACCAAGGTGAGAAATTGGTCCTGATCATCATGAGCATGAACCATCAGCTGGGATAGAACCACAGGGTCATTGTTAGTGGATCTGTGACAGGAACAAAACCTCCCTGGTTAACAATCAGGAAACAGTCATGCTAGGGAACTGTTGACACAAACAGTTTCCTCACTGCACAGTCACCCCAGTGATGCAACACTGAATACTAATGCATGATAATCATATCAGTCTATTTGATTTGTCCTCTTTCATGGAGAAGATGCAGAAGCTCTTTTTGATCAGTTGTGAACGGGAGAGCAGGTCAGAGGTCACTGCAGTCAGAGGAGTTTTTGCGCAACCTCCCGACTCTTTGTGCAGGAACATGATTACCTGGTAATGGGAAGCACAGTTCTCCAACACAAGGGACCAATTAGTTCTCATCTTTGAGAGCGGTACTATGAGGCACATGTGAATTCACTCAAATGAGCTAATTCCACTGCAGAAAAACTTAAGTCAGTCAATTATAACAAGAACAACTGAACCAGAAACCTGATTTTCATTAAGTTTTGACTCATTGTGTGGTAGAGGTTTATTAAGGTTTTAAACAGCTGCTGAATGATACAATCTTAGAGGATACTTTGATCTTATTTTAGGATTTAAAATCAGATGCCATGATGAAGCACTGCAAAATCAAATCCTTGTTTGTAAAATTAGTTACATTTCTGCCAGACCTGTCAGTCATGTGAGCTGCGCCTCTGATTGGACAAACTTGGGATCTTAATATCTACTTAAATGTTGGGGGGAAAAAAATCATCCCCCTGTACAGTGTGTGTGTTTTTTAATGCTGACTTAGTGTGTATGTTGTTTCTGGTCTTTCTGCAGCCAGCCTCAAGCGACAGCAAACTTCAGCATCTTCCTTCCTTTCTTTTCAAAACTGGATGTTGCCCCTTGCTAACGCCCTATCTGGATATTTGTCTCTGTCCATCTCCGTCTTTGTTCATCTCTCTCTATTCCACTTTTCTGTCCGTTCAGTTGCTGCAGACAGCTGTTCATCAGTGGATCTTGATCTGCTCAGAGTTTTTACTGGAAATTTGAAACATTTCCCAGTGCCTGCTAATATTGGGTTAAGGCTGGGTTTCGGTACAAATTGGGCCTGCTTTTTGTGTAAAGTGTCTCAAGATAACTTCTGTTGAGATTTGATCCTCTGTAAGGTACAACTCATAAATTGTCTTTCCAGTGGTTCTCAATTCATGAGCCAGGTTGTTGATTCTAAATTGCAAATCAGCCAAACGCTCCTCTCCCAGGTACACTCAAAAAAATGAAACACTGACTTTAATTAAATTTATTATGTCAACCAGTTCCATGTAAACGTCTAAGGTTAGCTGAAAGGAATAGTTTCAAGTTCAACCAAGTTGACCCTAAAATTATTGTTTTCGAATCACCTCTAATCCATTTACATGGAACCAGTTGACATAATAAATTTATTAAAGTTAATGTTTCATTTTTTTGAGTGTATGTTGCCTGGTCATGCTTGGATTATGCCAGTGAGTGTCAATGAAGGACACCTGAGTAAAAGTGTTTCACCTTCACACTTACAGCTCAGCGGTATGTTTCCATGTGTGCACAGCCATGTTTTATTTTTTTTTATGTAGCCTTGGAGTCAAAGGCAGGGTGATATGTGCTGAGTGAAGGCTGACTGGGCACAACGCCATGGGCCTCGTGCCAGAAGAGCTGTGGATGAGGTACAGATCCAGATCCAGTTGGGAAAACAATATGTCTGTAACAATACGCCTTTTTGTTTTGAAAGCTTTAAAAGTGAGAGTCTATACACAGCAGAGCAATGCAGCAGCCTGCTCAGACTTCACAACCTGGGGCCAAATTAAGCAAAGAAAGAAGAGTAAAAACTCTTTAGTTGATCATTGAATGACAGAGTTGATTTCATGACTTAGCACTTTCTGGATGGAATTAAAAAAAAGGAAACACCAACCACTCAGCAGAATGAATCAGTCACCCTTTTTTTCTCTTTAATTTGATTGCAAATACAAAAAGAATCAGGGGGAGGGGCTGGATGAAAGGGAAATCTGCCTGTTAAAATTTAGAAGTCTAAATACTGAATCTTATGTGGGAAGGAAGGAGCTTTGATTGTTTATTTTATTTTTCACATCTGCCATCTGTAACAGTCTCTAAATAATATAATAAGGCTGAGCCACCAATTAGGTTACATGAATCCATTCTACATTTAGAAATTTTTTTTTGTAGAATACACACCAAGAATATTGCAGACACATATCATCTCCTTGAATGCATTACTGCCCTTTTCTTGTTTATTCCTCGCTTCCTTTTCCTCTGTTAAACTGGCCAGAGATCAACCTCATTTATCGCACCAATTAATTCACTGGATTTCAGAGCATTGTGGCTTTTGGGTGAGTAGGAAGTGTTGTTTGATGTGATAGGACAGAGTGTATCGGTGCACCCAGAACATCCTGAGTCTTTGTGCAGTCATGCAGCAGATTATGTCAGATCACAGACCACAGACTGTCTGTTAACATCCTCTGTACAAATCTCTGCTGTAGGGTCGACATTTAATGAAATGTTTGTAACAATATCCAGAGCCCAAGGTGAGCTCTCGACAGTAATCATTCTGTCTGACCTGCGGTCCAAAACGCAAAGATATCAATTCGACTCCCTCAGAAAGAGAGACAAGAAGCAGAGCGGAGCCACCATATCAAGGAGGAAATCACCATTTGGCAGAACATAGCCAGTGGGGAGGATGGTAAATGTGGGGTTCTGGTATAGAGGGCAGTTAATCAAATAGGCCTTAAAAAAGATGTCCTCTCTGTGCACTGGTTATTGTTGCATACAATTGGAAATCCCTGAAAAGTATAGAAAAAAAACTGTCATCTGATATTTTCACTGAACAGTAAATTGTGTTATTAACCACCAAGCCAAATTTGACTGATTGAAAAAATTTGCAGTTATATGAAATCAGGTCTCAAATGATCTGTAATCTCTTTTTAGGTAATCTTGCTTCAGGGCTAATCAGAACAGTATTTAGAAGCCACGCCCACCAGCCGCTCTCAACTGTCCATCATCTCTACTGTACAGCTTGAAAAATGGATGATGTACTGGCTGACTACTGACTGGTTCCCAGCTGATCTCAAGATGTCTAGAAAAGTTTTAAGTTGGTTTTTTATGTTTTTTTGTTTTTGTGTTGTTTTTCTTTGTTCATTTGTTTTTTTTATGTGTATCATTGCTTCCCTCTCTGCCCTTCTTCAAATCATATCTTTTCAGCTACACTTCAATGCACCACAGAAAGAAAAAAAAAAACAAAACAAACAAACAAAAAAAAGCTGACTAACTTTAACACACCAGTTTTTCTAGGTACTACCTGTTTAACATTTTATCTTGTGACAGCAATAGATCGTAGTATTGGACATTTGTCAGTCATTTAGCCATAGCTTCAGTTGCAAAGCATCAGAGAGTCTTATCCAGGGGCGGCATTATGGGTGGGCCCAACAGTCCCAGGGCCACCCACTTTTTGACAGGCTCACCTTAAACTTTCTTTCTCAAAAACAAAAGAAGAAGAAGGAAAAAACTTTTTTTGGTGTAAAAGGAACATTATGAAATTTTGTCACTTCAAGTTTAATTTTTGTTATTGTTAGAAGCCCTGTTTTTATGAAATGAGCCACGTTAGACAAACTTTTTTAGGAACTAGAGAATGGTTTTGTTAAAGACTGTAGTTTTTTGTCCTTTATTTAACCATTTTTAATGTTACCATTTATTTTTACTATTCCAACTTAGAGATCTGCACTTCTTAGACCTGCTCCACAATAAAACAGAATAAACAAAAGGTAGTTTGGCATTTCTTCAAAATAGCAGCAGGATAATAATAATAAAGACAACAACAATGACGATATAATTAAACAACATCAAGAGTAAGCAATGTTAATTTTAATGTTAATTTCTACTGTTTATCAAGTTTGTGATCCTCTCCTGAACAATATCTTGGTTAGTCTTAGTTCTCTGTTCGGCCAGTGTACGTATGAAAAGAGTACATTTTCCCATCAGAAGGACGTATAAAGGTTTGTGTAATGAGAATGAGAGCAGCTAGAACACCTCAGGTTTTCCCTGTCGTTCAATGCTTCCACGTTCAAAAGTTAAGTCAAAGAAAAGAAATGGAAAAAGCAGAAAAACGCTCACTTCTTAAGACAACGTGTATGTAAAAATGCATGTGTTGTAGCAGGACACCACACAGTAATCGGACAAAGTGTTCAGTTCTTCTTGTACATTGCTTCCCCTGTTGCACCCAACAGTCTCTTTAAAAAAAAAAAAAAAGAAAGAAAAAAATATGTTTAGGAATTCGCAAATGTTGGCAATTTTTGACAGAAAATAAATTTAAAAAAAAATTAATTCACTATCTTTTGTCCCTATCTATCTTTAATTTATTTCTTAGACTGACAAAAGAAAAACAAACAGCATATCTTTGGTTCTTTATTCCAGCTCTGCTCTGCTCTGTTCTTGTTTGTAGTAACACTGAGAAATAAAAATAAAAAATATATATATTTTCAAAAAACTGTAACGTGTGTTTGTGAGCGTGGACAGAGTGTGTGGCTGCATTAGAGACTGTGGTAATCAATTCTCATTGGAGGCTCTATTGCACTCTTCTCCAGCAGCTCCTCTCCTGTGCTGAGACTGAAACACCACAGGCATGCATGATGAATGGGTATTCAATTGATAATCAACTAATGTGTCTCCTGGGCTCAGCGAGGGCACACTGCATACCTGACAGTCTGGTCAGCCATATCTTCCTCTCAGTTTTATCTCAACATACTCAAAAACTAACGATGCTTAAATATGTTTTGTGCAATTTCAACCCAATGGCAACGTTCATCATCACCGGTTTGGTTGTTTCCAGCTGAATAAGTTGTGACATAATGTTTGAGAGGCACTTCACTCACCTTTTCCAGCTTGTCTTTACGTCGGAGAAAGATGGATGCAGAGTAGCCTTGCTGCTGGAAGGCGCTGAAGCTGCTGCCCCTCATTTGGGACCCAGAAGGCAGGAGAGCTGGGGGGGCCCCCTCTTGCCCCCTCGACCTTGGATCATTTGACAGTTCCATTGATGACCTGTGGGCTCCTGTCTGCTGGGGCACAGACAGTCTGATGTGCACTTACAAAGTCACGGCCAAGAACACCAAATGATGCCGTCACTTTCTTCTCTGTCTCTCATTCAGCAGCTGATTCAGCCACTTATTGTCCCTGTACTGTCTGGCTTCACAGTGCGCCCTGCCTGTTTGTGGCCAGAGCACCAACGCTTCATCACACTTGTTGGGGAGGGTGTATGTGTGTGTATGTGTGTGTGTTTGTGTGTGTATGCATGTAGTTCAGTCTTTGAGGCAGGATGGGAGGGGCATGCAATGGGCTTCTGGACGGAGTAGAGGTGCAACAGGAGCTGCTGCACTGAACGAGACAGAAAGCAGCAGCAGACACTGAAGGAGAGTAATCTGATTGAAAAAAGTGAGAGTGGACTATTAGACATGAACACACACACACTCACATGCACACACAAATTATATGAAATCTAATTTCCCCCATTTGTACGTCTCATGCTGAATACTGATCAGAGACAGAACAATCTGAAGTACAGGAGCCTCACCTTAAGAAACCTTTGGCAAAGGCTGAGAAAGACACCATATGCCTGTTACTAAAGGGACCCACATACACACAAATACACACGCACACACACACACACACAGGGACAAGATGGCTTCAGGCTTTTATTGCCTGCTCCCTTTATTTTATAGAGACAAAAAGGTGCTGGTGTCAGAAAAATTGACTTTGCAGTGAGCTAATTCAAAACACATACCCCCCCGAGGCCGCTGTGTCAATACTCAGAGCTGTTCGAAGTCATCTTTAAGATTCATTAATTCAGTCCTCGCTGGGCATTTCTATGAGGAACTGTGCTGACTTTTCCTCATGCGATATCTGGATTTATAACGTTTTGCTTGGCTGCACTCTTGAATCTGTTTCATGTAAATTTAAGGCTACAGCTCATCTTAGTTTAGCTTTAGGATTTAGGATGTTAGCCCTGCCACCAGCCAGCAGGAGCTCTGTGTAACAAAAAGTTGTTCTCAAATTGGCTGCGCTGAGGTTTGTCATTACGGCAGAGTGAAAAAGGTTAAAAGAAAAAGATCTGCTAGCAGCTAAAACTTTTTTTCCCCAATATACTTTAGACCCCTAAGACAAAATAACCTTTTATTTTATCCATAGGTTAGAGAATTGATTTAAAGTACTTTAAAGTTGTTGGAAACATGAAATGGTGCATGAAATGGGCCTGAACTCACTGTCTACCTGCACCTCTGATTTTTGTTCACAAATGTTCCCTTACTTCTTATTACGTACCGCCAACTCCTGGTGAGTTACCGGTACGCACTGTTAATTATTTTCAATCAATCAATCTCTATTTATATAGTGCAAATTCATAACAAACGTTATCTCAAGAGGCTTTCCAAGTACAGGTCTAGACCTGTAAATGATAATATATCTTATTAACAGAGACTCAACATCAAGACAAGATAAGAAGTCTGATCTCATCTTAACCCACCATGAGTACAGACCTTTGCAATATTTAGCAAGTTACAATGGCAAGGAAAAACTTCCCTTTAACAGGCAGAAACCTCAGACAGAACCAGACTCATGTTAGACAGACGTCTGCCTCGTCTGTGTTGAGATTAGAGAAAGAGAAAAAGGGGGGGGGGGGGGGGGGAGAAAAAGAGAGAGAGAGAGACACAGAGAGACAGAGATGTAGACACTGAGAGACACAAACGCAGAGTCCATATTTCTGTGTTGCAGTGATGATCGTGGAGAAACTGTAAAAAGCTGTAGCAGCTGGAGTCTGGCAGGTCCATGGCAGCAGGCCGTCCACAGCAACAATCCAAAGGAACCTAACAGACAAACTCAGAGACTCCCAGAGAGATCTGTGGTTAATAACTTTAATGGGACATTAAGATCAGAAGTTAGACTGACAGATAGAGGAGAGAGGGAAACAGGAGCCTTGTGTGTCAGTTCCCCCCTGACAGTCATAAACCTATAGCAGCATAACTAAGAGCTGGTTCAGACCTGATCCAGCTCTAACTATAAGCTTTATCAAAAAAGAAAGTTTTAAGTCTACTCCTAAAAGTAGAGAGGGTGTCTGCTCCCTGAACCTCAACCGGTAAATGATTCCAGAGAAGAGGAGCCTGATAACCAAAGGCTCAACCTCCCAGACTACTTTTAGAGACCCTAGGTATGATGAGCAGGCCTGGAGGGAACGCAGCGATCTAGTGGGATAATATGGCACAACAAGCTCTTTGAGTTAGGAGCTTTGTAGGTCATTTTTGACGTGTCTCAATGTAAATAACTTGGATTGCAGGATCTCCCCACTTTTCTAATGTAATGAAGCCTAAATTTGACTTTGACCTGTGCTGTCATACTTTTCAGGTGGAGCCAAGGCGTGATAGAAGTAATCATGCTGATGAAGCTGGCAATAGGCATCAAAACTTCTTCAAATTGTGATGACCAGAGGTGGGCGCAATCAATAAAAAAAATCAGAGAGAGTCAAACCACCATTAATGCTAAAACCTGTTTAGAAGTTGCTTCTGGCTTTGGTCACACGTTTAACTGAGTTGTATCAATCTTATTGTGCAACTCCTGCAAAGACAGTAAATAAGCTTTATGTTACAAAATAACAAATGTTGCCTGTAACCGGCCTGGTTTTATATTGAGATGGTTAATATTCCAATGTTTCAACAGTAGAACTCCATAAAACTAACTTTTGATGGCGTTAAACTACTTTACAGGGTTTTTCATTACTTCTGCAACACTTTATTGTGGATGTAAACTCTCAAATTGCTGACACAGCATTTCTTCCTTTTCCTGTTATTCTCCTCTCCAGTGCCCAAGCAATGACGGTCTTGTCAATGAGGAGCTGCAGTATAAATAAAATCCTCCAGTATTCTGTGCTCACACTGTAGATCATCATACGTCTTTTTTCTCTCTGATGCTTCACAGGTTTTGAACCTGCAACAAGCAGCATGTATGACACTGTAGAGCTCACAGAGAGCACGCTCTGTAGCATTAACTTTTAATACATTCACATGGACAAACAAACACATCGTTCAGGCAGACAGCTTCGAGTTAGAAGAGCTTTATAATATGAACACTTTATTAATATGCCGTAAATGGCAGCAGTGCTGGCAAGGGTTAAGTCTACAGGGTACCTGAACTCAATAAAACTAAGTTGAAACAATTTAACCAACTGTTCCCACTCAGGTGAACACCTGCAGAAGCGCTGATGTGCACCAGCAGCCGCACTGAATGTCGCAAGGGAGAAAAACCCTGACACAGCTTTAAGGATTAAGGAAGTAGAGCAGAATATCTGGAGACATACAATTAGGAGTGCAGTGGCTCTGGCAGAGGGGCCTCGGAAACCTCATTTGGTGAGTGTACCTCTCTCAGCACAGGGGAAAAAAAAAGAGGCCAGACGGGGAAGGAGGATGGGTTAGAGCTTTAAATTAGTGCATCCATTTCCTTCCAGGCTTCAGCATACAGTATGTATAAAAAAAGAATTAGTGCATCATGAAGTAGATTCAGCAAAGCCTATATTAAGATTCGGTTGTAATTAATAATCACTTAAAATGGCCCTTTAAGTGTTTTATATATACAGTGATGTAAAGAGCGCAATTTGTGTCATAAAAGGTGTCATTTGACCCAACATCAACCTCTGAAGAGTAAGAGTAGGGGAGAACAGGGTTAGTTTTTACACGTTTTACTCTAATGTGAATTGCTCATCATCAAAACATCTTTCAGTGATCATTCCTACATTAAACCGAAGCTTAAGGTGTTGGCTTGTGTATCCCTCTCATTTTCCAACTCATTGTAACAAAGAGGTGATTTACTGCAAAAGACACTGTGACACAATGCGACAACCAACCCCATCATGAGGATGGTGTTCACACACTATGGGGTTGTTTGTCACGATGTTATTTTAGTGGGAAAAATCTTTAAAAAATGGCATGAAGGTAGAACCAAATTTGATATTTTAGCTGCACTGAAAAGTTGACAAATACATAAATTAATGCATTTTAACTCAAAATGAGTGAGGAACATGAACAGGAAATGCATATATATGCCCAGATGACTGTATGTAACATACATATGTGACGACCAACTCCAACTGGAATGTCTTGCTAGGCTAACAACAGTTTAAGAACTAGTTAGCTAGCCAAAAACAATCTTAACTATCCACCTTTTTCCTGACTATCAATAGTTTATTGTGATTGCTGGTATCGCACTTCCAGTTGAACGTTTTGTTTACGTTGCCATGGAGACCACAAAGCTGACGATGATAGCCTAGCTGTCGTACTCGCTCTTATCACGACTTTTAAAAGCAAGAAAGCGACAAGATTAACAAAAATCTGAGGTGGAGTCATAGTGCAGATGTTTGAAAAGTTGTTGTGAAAGTTGTTTTGAGCTAGCTTACTGGTGGCAGCAACTGCAAGTCAATAACTGCAGGCGGGAGTCAACACCCATAGGCTCCTGTAGAACACGTGGATAGCTTTCCCTTCATACTTTTAAGGGTACCAGCTGTTTTATTATAAACTCATTATGTAAAAGCCTCAAAGAAAAATAAAGAGGAGACGAATATTTACAATTTGACATGAAAAAAGCCCAAAAAGTCCTCTCACCTCAAGTTCAGCTGCCTTGCTCCAGAGAAGACTATGAAGGTGAGCTCTAATCCCAATTCTGCAAAATTCCACACCACAATTTGAGAGACAGCGCCCTCTTGTGGCGAGATGTTATGAATGTGACAACAAACCTGTGGGACAGCTAACCCCATTCTCCCCTACACACTGGTACAGACGCAGCATTGGATATCATAGCAAACCAAAGCAATCGATATGGCTCATGATAATCATGCATTTTATTGGAAATGAGACAAACAGTACACAGGTATTGCAAGGTCAACATTTAACCTAACATCATTAAAAAGAAGAAGAGGAAAGAAAAAAAGAACTCCATACAAAACATCCAAACCAAAGTTCTTCAAATGCTCAAACAGAGTTAAAAACAAAGTATTGTATGTGCTGAGCACAAAATGCAGTTATGAACCTTTATTAAAGTTGTTTTGGCTAAAATTTGTTCAACAGTTCTGATCAGGTTACATTCATGTGTAAACATTGGTATGAGGCAAGACATTGGACACCTACAGTAATCACAGCTTCCTCTCCCTCTTTTGCGTCGCTCATGATCAAATGCAGCTGCAGGACTCAGAGGTAGCCCCCATGTCTATGCTGGTTCAAACACAACATCAGGTTTGTGATCGGAAACTGTTTGTCCACAGGCAGCTGGCTGTCACCCTGCTTGGTTTTTTTGGAGGAGGACATCAACATGATAAGGAGTTTCATATGGGGTTATAACTGTCCTGGTCCCTTAGAGATGAATTGTTACATTAATCAGCTTTAGTGTGCAAAACAAACACCACCTCTATCCGCCTCACCATCACCTCAACGATGTTAGATGTCTTTTCTCTGGCTGTCATGATTGTTTGATTGTTAGGGCACTTGTGACAAAATACACATGGAAGAGGAAAACCTTTGTGGGAGCTACATTTGATTTTAAAATTTCTATAATCACAAAGAATCTTTGTATGGGTTACAAAGGATATCGCAACAAGAGAAAGGCATGGGCGGGGCTTTATAATTTAACCATTATAAACAGTTTTAATGTACATACTCACTTTCTTCTCAAGAAAACCAGCAATAAAACCTGTCTCAGCGATCGAAATTAATAGCTGAGACAGGTTCGGAAACAGCAATGGCAACAGACCAACAAATATATTTCATTTTTTAATATTTCTATGGCAAGGTGGGGGAACACTTTTCACTTCTTTATGCCTCTGCAGAGTCCTTTTTTGACACCGTTACACTTTTCAAGCTTGAGTTCTGCCTTTAGTCTGACAAGCTCCAAAAGTGGTTCTAAGGCTTGTACTGAAATGGCAAGACCTCGTTCTGTATTAAAGTCAGAGATGGGCAGATCAAAGAGAAACAGATAAGAGATCCTTAGCAGGAGTTATGAGAGTTAGTTTCTGACAATTAACGCGCATCCTGCGCTTCCATTCTTCTGTCAAAAGGTTTCAAGCATAATGGATGATAAGAGGGAACACAAAAACACAAGAAGGTCGTCGTATATAATGTCATACCGTTTTCATATGCCCACAAATTAATATATTAATGCTTTCATACTGTGTGTCTCACATTTTAAGAGCTGCTTTTTGGTAGAGATGGATAATTACAGAGTCCAAACACAGTCCGGGCAGTCAGGCTTTACCACTCAACAGATTTTGTTCTTCTTGTCGCCCTGAAACATACCACTGAAAATGTCTGTTTCTGAGAGCTTAAGCATGTCCAACAAAGAACCCGTTCTGAATTATGTCCTTTGTGTACCAGTTCTAGGATCTAGTGCTTTGTTTTGGCTCTGGGTCTTGCTCTGCCCCGGCATGTTCTGAAGGCCCACAGGGTTCAGTGGGCGGCACTTCAGGCCTGGTTGGTCCAGATCCAGGGTGCAATGATGACACTCTTGGAGTAATCTTTTGGTCAGTCCCTGGGCTGGTAAGACCCATAGTGGACAGGGCATCCAGGGTGCCGTCTGGGTCCACCATCATGTCGATTACTGTCAAAAAATCATTCAAAAATGAGTATCATCAAAGTTCACACATCTCTAAACAGTAACAAGTACATCACATCTGTACATCCGTACCTAGCAGTTGTCTTTCCACTCTCTTCAGGTCTTGAAGGATGGTTGAAATCTCCTGTTAATATGAAAAAAGAAGAAGAAGAAATTGTTTAGGATGTTTATGAAGCAACTGAAAGTTCAAACTGCAAATAAATCAGCCCAGTACATCTCTGAGAAACAGCAGGAGTACATTTGGAGCTGAGCCTCGTACACTCAGTGATGCTTTATGAGCTCTGTGACTGCGTGCAGGATGTATATCATTTCTCTCCAGGGTGTTTGTGAGGTCAGGCTAGTTTGGAGTCAGAATTTATGACTACAATGAAGTTTTGAGGTCCCACTCCCAAACATTCATATTCAGTCTCCTCTGCTCATCGACAGTTCATTTATTTGTAAGACGGAAGTGTCTCAGAGCTGATCTCTCTGACAACAGTAAACACTCAGTAATTAGACACGTGTGTGTTTTGTTTGAGTGAACAGACCAAAAACAAACCGCTTTTTCTGACTTGGTGTGTTTGTGACTTTCTGAGCCAGCCTCAAGCGGAACACTCGACGAACTGCAGATTTTAGCACCTCCGCATTGTCTCATATTTTCAGACCGGAGGTTGCTGCTTGGTTAGCATGCTTACAATGCTAACATGCTAAAGGCTCAGAGGTTTTTATTTAAGACCATTTATTTATTTATTTATTTATTAACCTTTATTTAACCAGGTGAAAGACCAATTGAGATCAAGACCTCTTTTGCAAAGGTGACCTGGCCAAGAGACAGCAGCATCATATTAAACAAAAGACAGACGGCAAACAAGATCAACAAAGATTAAAAATAATGAGATAAAATCAAAGTGATCAGTAAAGTGCATAAGTTATTTTGAATGTAACAAATTTAAGCACACAGGCACTGCTTGATGGATTTCCATTGTCGGGTTCTTAAGAAAGAGCGGAAGAAGCTCAGATTGGAGGGCATTCCAAGCAGAGGGGGCAGAGTAACTGAATGCCTTTTTTTCTGTATCAGTTCGAACACGAGGGGCAGAGAGATGCGAAATGTCATTGGATCTTAAGGCATAACAACTCACAGTTCTCTGGAGGAAAGCGCATAAAGAAGAAAGAAGGCCCCACACCAAGAAGAGTCTTATAAACCAGTCACCCAGTGTGTATATGGTCTCACATCCAGTGAAGGCATGCCAGCTTTAGCATAAAGTTTGCAGTGATGGGTGACACGGCTACAGCCAGTGATAAACCTCAGAGTGCAGTGATAGACTGGAGTCAAGGGCTTTAGGCAGCTGGATGAAGCACACATATACACAACATCTCCGTAATCAAGAACAGGCAAAAAAGTAGCTACAATCAGCGAGCTCTAAGAGAAAAACGTGACTTATTTCTATAGTAGAAGCCGAGTTTTACCCTTAGTTTAGAAATTAATTTTTTTAGATGAAGTTTGAATTAGACACATTACAACTCTGTGTTGCTAATGTTAGCTTAAGACTATGTAACACAAATTATAGATCAGGCTAATATGAATATCTGCAGATAAACAAGCTATTGAGGGAAACCCCTATAAAATCAAATGTTATCTCAAGACTCCTTCATGATGAAGAGCAGAACTAGATCTGTTCTCTTTACAGTGCTATTTACACCTAACAATCCAACATGAGCTTTAGACTTGGCAGAATTTCAGCAGCAAAGAAAATCTAAAGTTTCAGTGTTGTGCCATGTAGCTAGCAGCTGTCTTCAAATGATCTTCTGTTCAAGGGGGAAATAAAATCCAGCAAACATGATCAACCTGGTAAGGACAAACTTCAGCATTTAAGTATTCACCTGTTAAGATATGGCTCTGAATTAAAAGTGGTGGGAATTTTACTGTTTGTATAAATACTGAAGTCACCAACAACAATTATCTTATGGGTGCTGAAGGTTAAATTTAATCAAAAGTCTGAGAATTTAGGTTAATACTCAGAGAAGTTTAACAAATAAAGCCGACTGTAAAGGTTTTGAAACTGGGTGAGAAAAATCTGAGAAACTTAGGAGAGGAAATCAACAAACAGCTGTTTACAGAAAATAATTAATTTAAAATTCCTGCAGTGAAGATAAATAGTCATACAGTTTTAACTACTGGTAACCAGTTTAAAATTTAACAGAGTTTCTGATGCATGCAGCAGGAATGACACGGAAGGGAATACTGTCTGATCTGCTTCATGTCCTTCAGCAGGAGATTGATAAATGTACCGGTTACTCACCTTGTTGGAGCTCTTGAGAAGTAAGGAGTCGTGCTCTGCCTGCAGTTTGCTCTCGATCTCATCCCACTTCACTCCTTTATCCTTAAAGAGGATCCTGGAGGCAGAGGTAGTGAAAAAAAAGACAATAGTGAAAAAAAGAGAGTATGTTTTTGATAGAGGCGTTGGTTCTTAGTTAACGGTAGTTCACTGAGGTAAAAAGGAGGCTTTAAGTTGTCAGCCAATGTCACAAACCTTTACCGTGTTACTCATTTCATAAATTTCAACCTGAATTTCCATTCTCTTGACAAAACATAAAAACAGCACATTTCTCTTTGGATCAACTTCCTCTTCAGGATATAGCCTTACCTGATTTTGCAGGTTGTTTTGTCAACAGATTGACGAATTTTTGTGGACAGTTGAGTCACAGATGCTATTAGTAAACTGTCCAGCACTCCCTGAGAGATGACGGAAGGAAAAAACAAAACAAAACAAAACAAAAAAACAAAGAAACAAAGAAAACAAAACACATCATTGTCACTTTTTGTTTTACTCTGCCAACCTACGCCAATAATGATACCGGTACTTTGGAGAAAAGTATCACAGAACTCACTACAATAATATCAGTACATCTACACATTTATGTATTATAATAAAAATATTTGTTATCTCATTAAGAAGTTCTGGGACAAATCAGATGCACCGTTTTTCTGTGGGGGAGACTGTTAGGCCTGTAGAGAGCTCCCTCTAGTGGAACTCTTGTGACATAAACAGATGTATGCTGAGGCTAGACTGTATAATTGCTCACCATCATACTGAACTGCTGCACCATTTCTCAATCACACAGTAGAGGAAAGAAATCAAGTCTGCATACCCATGTTTTCAGACCACTCATAAAACAAATAAGTGTCCAGTAAATTGCAACAAACCGTTGTGTTAGCAAAGTATCCCAAATATTCAGCAGTTATCTTAACTTATACATACATTTTAAAAAATGATTTATAAGAAAATTAAAAATCCTCACTCTGTAAAGAAGTAAAATGTGACTCGGTGTGTATTTTATGGTCAGAATGTTTTCATATTAAAACAGGGACTCACATCATCTCTATTCCATGTCTGTCTGCGGATAGAGCGTGAGCTCTGTCCACCAGAGCCACGAGGTCGAAGCTCCACAGACCTCCCGTTGGTTCCCATGCTGTTGTTCTCTGCAGAGCCACCAAGGTCCAAGCTGTCATCAAAAACGCGCTCCTCCAGCTTTAAGAGAATGTAGACAATGAGTAATTAATAAAAAATATGTAGTTTAAAAAATTTGTTTGGATTACATAATTGTTCTAACATTTAAAATGTGTGTTAAAAGATACAAAGTCAAGCAGTAAATATTGTTTTCCTCTACTGTTTTGCTTTTAAACTGATCAATAAATGTTTCGTTGTTGCAAAAGTGATTATATATATATATATATATATATATATATATATATATATATATATATATATATATATATACACACACACACACACACACACACACACATATACACACACATATACACACACACACACATATATATATATATATATATATATATATATATATATATATATATATATATATATATATATATATAAATATATATATATATATATATATATTTATATATATGTCACAGAGCTAACATTGAATATATTATATATTAAGTCTTACAGGTTTAAGCTCAGCTAATACTGATAATGTTACATTTAAATTGTGATCTATGATGAAAAATTGAAAAATGGACAAAATATTTCATTTTCTTTCTATACTCAAAATAAACCCATAATTCTTCAAAAAACCTAAGACTTGCCTTTTATTTGTAATAAGTTGAATCAGGGAATAAGTAAACACCAAAATGGAATCTTGATATTAAGTTGTTGTGGAATGCAAACCAAACAGTGTGTTTTTTTTTTTTTTGTGAGTGTAGACTGGTGCAGACTACCAGGGCTCCGGGGTCGGTGGCTGCAGGGCTGACGGAGTCGATTTCTCCGGCCACATCATGAATTTCTCTAGCAAGCATGGCCAGGTCTTTGGCTAGGTCTTGGCTTATCCTAAAACAAAAAAATTATAAAATTATCATTTATTTTTTTTAAGCCATTCTTCTCGGTCTCTTAAGGGGCTTCAGTTAATTTGATAAAATCCATCATGGCTGTTCGTATCAAAAGCTATACGTCTCTTAGCGAGAGAGGAAGTCTGAACACTATAATCATCGCTGTGCTCAAGTACCTCTTGTCTACGTACCTGGCTATTTCCTCACTGTGAGCAGTCCAGTCTCTCATGTACTCCTCCTGTTCTCTTGAATGCTGCTTCAGGGCTGCCAGGCCTGCAGGATTAGGAGTCGCCGGAGCTGAACCTCCGAGCTGAGCTACCCGGGTGGAAGGAAACTGACGTGTCTGACCTTGCTTGGATAAGTGACGGTTGGAGCCGTACTCGTCCTCAGAGGTGGAAGCGTACTCGACAGGCACACGTCGCCACCGAGTGCCGGCTGGGGTTCACAAAGAATAGAAGCAAAGTTTGGATGGTGCTTGGAATTTGATTGTTGATTTAGGATGCTTTGGAACAATATGTGGACAACACTAGACTCATATGGAGTAATGTACACAAAAGTAAATCATTGACCCCACAAAGAACTACTTACATGCAGGTGTAGCATGTCCATAGGTAGAGGTGCCTTTACTCTTATCTGGCAGCTTGGAGGCGCTATTCGCCCTGGCTCTGGGTCCAGACACTGAGCTGACATTAGACCCTCTCAGTCCTTGCCTGATGGCATAATCACCAGCAACACTCCGGGCCCCCAGACCTCTGTGTCTCGTCACAGTGGCCTCAGAATCGCTCTGAGCTGACGGGGATCCAACCCTTGGCCTCCTCGGTTGCGCCAGTGCTTCTATCCTCGACATTCCTCTTTTAACCATCCCTGTCCTGGATGCGGAGCTCGCAGTAGAGGCCTCAGAAGCTACCGACATTCGGTCAAGATCAGCAGGTTCAGTGTCTGATGAGTCCCCAAGCCGGGCTCGCCTCAGGAGAGACGCTCTGGTGGGCCTGGGTTTAGGGACACTGGCGGTTTTACTGGTGGAAGAGGCTGGAGCCTGGGTGATTTTGGCCCTACTAGACTTAGTGCTAGCACCAACTGTGGTGCCCCCGGTTTGGCCTCTGGTGTGGGAACTTCTAGACTCCTGTGTAGATGTAGGTTGGGAGTCAGAGAGGAGGGAGTTGGAGTTAACATCATCATCTGTGAGGTCCAGGGAAGTCCAGGGACGGCTCTGCTGTGGAGGACCAGATGTCCTGGTCTTGGTCCTCTTGTCCTGTGTCTCTCTGGTGCCAGCGGGGCCTTTGCCGGTGGAACACACAACTGTTCTCTCCTTCTGCTGTCCTGCTAGCGTCCGGCGTTTCTGGACTACTTTCCTCGCGCCTTCAGCCTGGCTTACTGTGCTCGTTGTGTCCACATCTGACTCGGGTGACATGGAGCCCTCTATGGACTGACTCGGAGGATCCCCCTCTGATACAGTTGTCTCTAAAAAGGCTGCTACAGCCTCTGAGTCCTTCTGCAGGGTTGCACTGTCAACGATCGTCTCTTTACTCTGAGTTCTGCTGTGTTTCAGTCCATCAATACGAGGAATGAGCTCTATGGGGACGTTGGCGCTTGGTTTCTCCACAGTAAAACTCTCCTGCCTCAGCAATGGTTTCCCAGTAGTCTCCCTGGCCTTCTCCTCTTCCTTCTTCCTCCTGCGTGCTTCCTCCACTCTTTTCTCCCCACTGGTGAGTGGACGAGGGGGAAGCTTGGTCACTGCACCTGACTGGCTTGTTTTACCTCCTCCACTGCCCTGAGACTTGGATGGCGAGGAGTGACTGGGACTGCCACTATGGCTGCCCACACCTCCATGACCGGGCTTATTCTTCTTGACCTGCTTCTCCTCCTGGCTCTCCTTCTCCTGCAGCTCTATGTCCTGTTTCTCCCCAAGATCTGTCCGCAGGCCTGAGCCTGGGGTCCTCCTTCCTAAGACCATCTCCTCATTGGGTAGTTGGGGCAGAGTTCTTCTCTTGCGCTCAGCGTAGCTGGATGAGGCAAAAGAGGCTGAGTGGCTGGACTCACTCACTTCAGCTGAAAGAGGAGAGAGAAAGATGGTTTGAGCATAAAATGGGCTTTCCATCAATAGTGTGACAGAAGAACCGGTTCTGTGGTCTCGGGTGGCAGATCTCCTTGTTGCAACTTGAAAAATATTTTTTGTTTATTGGTAAAGGGATTAAAATGTTCTACAATTACAAAACACATGTTTGCAGCAGGATCTGGAAACAAAATTCCATGAAATTGAATAGAATAAAAAATAAAATATAATGAGAAGACTCGATTTGTAATGTGTTCATCTCCTCCCTTAAAACTGCTGAATCACCCATAACAAATAACCCAAGACCAGTTGGAGAATCTGAAATCTCAAAGTTCATCACTATCAGACATTCTGGCCCAGATTATGGGTTAGATGACCTCTGACACATTTACATTATTCCAGCATCTTAATGTGTCTGCTAATCCTTATCCAAACAATCTGGAAGGCGTCAGATATAATGTTAAACTGGACAGGGTGCACCTTGGCATGCAAGACACTCTTTTTTAGCATTCTTGCAAATCCTGTCCTACTGCTTATCATTCACTGTCAGGTTCGGATTCCGTTCCCATGTGCT
This sequence comes from Labroides dimidiatus, assembly GCA_030710495.1. NCBI lineage: Eukaryota > Metazoa > Chordata > Actinopteri > Labriformes > Labridae > Labroides > Labroides dimidiatus. The sequence continues at coordinate 32,016,293 of CM061145.1, forward strand.
CCTTTGAGAGCTGAGAGGGTCCCATTTATAGACTCTACATAGAATGGACAGAGTGGCTCCGCCTTTTATCATTGTATGGCTTTGAAGCAAAAATACCTTCATCACAGGATCTGTCATTGTGCTGCCAGAGTCTGCGCAGTAGAGACTTACGAGGGACTCTGTGCAAATCTGAGTGGAATCAGGTGACAAAAATAATTAATAGTTTTTCTTTAGACAATCTAATCTCTTCTTAACTCTCCTTCCTGATATATTTTATTGTTCCCGAAAAAACTACATGAGAACGGCAGCTGTCAATCATCGTTAAACGAGACGTAAAACCCAGTTTTTAACTTCTAAAAACTAATGAAAAAGACATTTTTCAGAAAAAGGGGACTTGAATACAACGCAGCCCAATAATATCTAAATGTCACCACAGCATATGGATGTGAGAAAAGTTTCTATGAGTCGTAATAATTTTTTAAAATTTGACCACAGCCCAATAGGAATGAATAGAGAGACAGAGTTTTTGACTTGTACTGCAGCCAGCCACCAGGGGGAGCAGTTTTTGTGGCGACCTCAGTTTGAGCTGAGCGAGATGACGTCCATTTTTTTTTTTTTTTTTTTTTACAGTCTTTGCTCCCATTAGACTGAATCATTATAGATTAGTAAACATGTCTCATGGCCTTTCCATAACTCTCTAGGACCATATCCATAGCTTTGACAGCTTGTGTGCTATATTTAATTACCACAGATGGCAAACTTGCAGGTGTTTAAAAAGCTGTAGAGAAATTTTAATCCTCAAAAGATAAAAAACAACAACATTACAATACAGAGAATCTATTTAATCATGTACTTTCAACCATACCTTCCAATAAAGGGCTGATTAATGAGTACATAATTCTGAGTCAGCAAATAACTAGAAGATAATTTAGAAAGGAAACAAAATTAAATTTGAACAACTGAAGTCCAGATCAATTTTAGATGACAAATTAGAGGATGTTATTTTGCTTCTCTGTTCAATTCAATATACAGAGCTGGTAGACAGGAGAGTGGGGGCAGATACGGAACCTCTTACAGCCCCACAGAGGGGCAGGTCCTCTCAGAGGGTACAGAGAAACTGGTGGTATAGTATCTTTAGTTACAAGGAAAGTAATAAACAAGCATCTTTGGCAGCCATAAAAAGATGAATTCCAAATAAAAGGCACTAATACCCTGTCAAACCATTGCCATTAATCATGAATAGAGCTAAACAGCTGTCTGAGAGTACTCAAGTGTCGCTTAAGAAATGGGCTTTATAATTTTGAAACTAGACAATGACTAAAACCTCTTTAAATTAAAGGTGATTGAATCAACAGTGAACTACACACTGACTCAATTCAATGGGCACTTTTCCTGCAACACCAAATTGGTATCATGTGTCCATAAGTGAGTTCTACCAAATGACAGTAAAGTAAAAAAATAGTCTGCTGTTAAAGTGGGGAAGGATTTTGACCACCTCTTGTCTGTATCTACCCTTTTGTAATAGTTCCCTGCAAATTTCATTATTTTCTTTCACTGGAAAAAGTAAGATATTATTTTTATTTTTAATAAACAGGACTTGATAAAATAGCCAGTTTTATCATATCAATTGTAAGACAACATCTGTTAATTAATTAATGAGATAAATAAAACTTTTTCAGTACCTCTGTCCTCTGCAACCATGATGTGACTCTCTCCTCCTGATCCCTCAGGGTCTGTCCTGACGTGACTGGCTGCCAGAGTAGCCCACTGAGAGACCCAGCGTGGACCCCCGACCATCAGCTCTTCAGGAAGTACCTGGACAAAGACAGCATGAAAGACACAAGACTAAATTATAGAATTAACAAGTTCTTTCTTTCTTTGTTTGTTTCTTTCCTTAATAGCTAATTAAAGAAAATGTAAGGAAGTTTATTATATTACTTTTAGCAGCTCCCGATTCATTACTGATCTTTTCCTGGACTTTTTTTGTGCATTATTACTAAGTAAACAATTCACTCTGCTTTCTTTGAACTAACTGACTTAATCCACCAGGAGAAACTTTTATTTCGGACTGTACAGATTTAAGCAATGGAAATACAGACATTCTATAGCTTATGGCTCTTAATAATAATCTTTATTCCAGACCCAGTGGGATCCATATCACAAGAAGAAAAGAAAAAGAAAACATTAAGATGAAATTATAACACATAAGAAAATAGAAAACTTTCTCAAGTGTTCAATGTCTAAAATTCAGACATGTTAAACAGTGATTCCACAGCCTGAAAGAAAATCTGACAGAGCTGCGTGCAGGGTCAACCAAAACGGCGATTGTAGATCAGCAAAGGCATTAGTATTTATCAAGTAGGTTTTACAACTTGTTAAAACTTCTCATTGAAGGTAGCGTTGCAAAATTACGAGAAATTTCAAAGTGAGAAACTTTTTGGGAAGTTAACAGGAATTAACAGTAATTTATACTAACTGTTTACCTGGTCATATACATGTATAAATATTAAACATTTTGGTTTGTTATAAGCAGACATGAGAAACATGTCTCACGTAAAATGTAAAAATATATACAAAAAAAATCCCAACATTTTCTGAAATTTTCCAAGTTAAAATTTTCCTGAAATTAAATTGAAACTTTCCACCCCTTTGCCACCCTAATTATAGGTTCAATTTACAAATAAAAACATCAGAATTCAAATTTTAGATGGTTAATCTTGTCATTTTTTCTAAATTGAATTTAAATGTCCTTGTTCTTGTACCTCTGTTTCCAAGCGTCCTGGCTTCCCCCTCTCTCTGGTCGCTGACCTCTGAGAGACAAGCCTCTCTCTTTGGTCAGCTCCCCCCAACCGGGACACACACACAGCCTCCTGCTCATCAACGCCAAACACCTGCAACAAACACGTGCCAGATTGAACAAGCATATGTATATGAAAACTGCAATTATGATGTTATTAGAAAGAAAGTGAATGGAGGAAAGAGTCTTTCTTACAAGTTTCTTCTTCCTAACCTTGTCGATCATTTTCCGGGCCTCTTCTTCTTCATTGTCTCCATTCTCTAGTTCAATAGTGTAAGTCGCTCTGTCACTGTAATCATCTCCATGGTGGTAGCACTCCTCTCGGCCACTTTCCTGTTGAGTTCCTGAGCCACGTCGCCGCTCCACAAATCCACCAGCTGCTTTGGAGGTAGACGACTTGCGACGGCGTGCGGGGCTGTCCTCCTCTGCAAAGAGGCCCTCAGGAACATTAGCTCGACCCTCTCTAATCTTCATCCCTGCACCGCCCCAAAGCCCCCACGAGCGCTCCTCCAGGGCTGCAGCCCTACGCTGCTCTCCAAGTGCGTTCTCTGAGTCACTCTGGGTACCGTCTTCATGTTTACTGCCTGGCATGGGAATGGCAGAATTAATGAGTCAGAATGTAAAGACAAGGGAATGTGTAAGAGGCCTGGGCTGGATTAGGAAAACGCAAACAACACACACACCTTTAAGACTCCTGAGTTGTACGGGTACATCACTCTTCACACTCTCCCCATCCTCTTCTGCTGCTGTTTCTTTCAGAGCCAATGGAAGCTCATTCTGAGCGAGCCAGTCAGCGACTTTGACCTCCGCAGCTACCATGGCTGTCTGAAGAGGACTCAGCTCCTCCCCAACAGGTCTTTTCGGACGTGGCCGGGTTTCTGGACCCACCTTTGCCACTCGGTCTTTGACCGTCACTTTACCAGATGCCCCAGGGTCAAACTCAATGGTGAAGGAGGCATGACCATGGACAGGTTCTGCCGTAGAGCCACCAGCCTCCTGCTCTCGAGCCGGGGTTTCGGTGCTCACTTTACCTGTTGAGGGAGTGTCCTTGGTTGGGATCTCAAAGTAGCTGGGCTCCTGGTTAGAGGCTGTTTGTGGGGCTGATTTTGGGACCTCTGTAATTTTCTTGGTGTCTGTCAGAATTAAAGCAAACATGCATGTGGAATCAGACTGCCTTATTTATGTAAGATAAATATTCAGATATTTTGAGGACTAAAATGATCTTAAAAAAAAAAAAGAAAATGAAAAAAATCAGTAGTAGCAAATAGGGTTGCGAAATTTTAGGAATTTTCAAAGTTGGAAACTTTCCATGGGAATATTTGGAAATTAACAGGAATTTTCAGGAATTTATATTAACTGCATTCACCTGGTGATATACATGTGTAAATGTTGTCATTTTGTTATCAACCTTATTACGGACTTCCCATGGTTCTTAGCAGTTGTTGGTTTTGCTCTTCCGGTTGAATGTTCTGTTTACGTTGCCATGGAAACCACAAGGCTGATGAACGGGCTTTTAACAGTAAAAATGTGACAAACTGAACAAAAAAATTGGAGGTGGGGTCATAGTGCGGATGTTTTAAAAAGTTTACACTGAACCCTGTCTAGCATTGATGATCTCATGCGAGTTGTTTTGAGCTACCTCCCTGGCGGCAGTCAGCCATATTGTTGCAGGGCAACTGGAAATCACTTACTGCTGGCGGAAGTAGTTATCAGTCAACACCTATATACTTCTGAAGAAACAGGTGGATAAGCAGACATGCATGCAAACAAAAACCAAAGTGACAACAAGAAAAAAAAAATCCCAAATTTTACCATGAATTTTTAGAAAAATTCATTTAAATCAACGGCAACAAAACCCTGAAAATTCTCAATATTCCTGAGCTAAGATTCCCATGGAAATCTTTGGGAAATTTTCCTTCCATTTGCAACCCTTGTTCCCATGGAAATTTTCAAGAAACTTTCTTCAAATTTACCGAAAATGTTCCATCCCTTTGCAACCTCAGTTGCAAAAGTTGAAATAGCTCAAACAACACAACCTGCTCTTTTTTAACCATAGTAGCTTCATGAGCTCACATCAAATAGCATTTTCCGCCACAGTTGTATTATTATTATTATTATTATTATTATTATTATTATTAATAATAATAATAATAATAATAATAATAATAATAATAATAATAATAATGATAATAATAATAATAATAATAATAATAATAATAATAATAATAATAATAATAATTGTATTATTATTATTATTGTTATTATTATTATTAGTTATAAAGTGCTTTTCTGGATACTCAAAGAAGCTGCACAGACAGGATAAAGACATCATATAAAACAGATTAATAAAAACTTGAATAAAAAGCACAAAATACATTCAAAAGCAATCATGTTTTTAAAAACCTATTTCAGCTTTTTCTCGCTTGCGTTCTGAGCTCTTCTCCTCTGGTCTCCCAAGCTGCTGATCATCAGCCTCTCCATCTCCCCACCAGGCAGGCTGGCCATAGAGAGGTGTACCTCTGTGCAGCACCGCCAAGTCCGCTGACAAAAAACAAACAAACAAACAAACAAAAAAAGCATCCCTTCAGTCAGCATATATTAGTGCATCTCAAAAGTGAGACTATTTTTTACAGTTTTTTTTCTTGCTTATTTGTTTTCCAAATTACAAAAGTAACTTAAAATATAAAAAAGAAAAAATGAGATGTTCTTTTTTTGTTTCCTAAGGCCATAGATCAAAATCTGAAATTAAAAAAATGCTTTAAACATCTTAGTTTAGGTAAAATGAGTGTAACATATTTCATATTTTCACTCAATGAGATAACTGATAGAATATTGATCTTTTGCAAAATATTTAATTTTAATAATAATAATAATAATAATAATAATAATAATAATAATAATAATAATAATAATAATAATAATAACAGTGTGGATAATTTCCTGAGAGTAACAATTCTGAAAAGAGACAAAACATAACTTCATCTGTCTGGAGTGAGGTGATAATCCTCACGGGTTTAGAATACATTTAAAAAATACTGAACATTGTTGTTTGAAACTTGGCAACAAAGGGTTAATGGGAATTGCAAGGCTGCTGTTATCAAAATCACACCACTTCGAATGGATAAAAAAGTAAAGCTGCTTATCAGATAAGCTGTTCAAAACTATAAACAGCTCAACTACAATGAGCTGAGCTAGGTTTTAACTACCTGATGAGTAATTAATAAATATAAATTGACAACAATACAACAACGACCTACAATACACACACTTTAGTTCAGCTGTAGGGATGAATTTTTTAAGGTTTAGGTTAATTCTAATCCATCAGCAGATATGACTCCTTGTATATTCTGTGTTTAAACGCTTGAATGATTATAACTCAGGTAAACACAGATGTTATCGTGTGTTTTTGCAGTGTCCACAGAGGTTTGCAGTTAACTGCCTGTTGAAGGATTTGTCTATTTTTACGAACAGTAAACAGAGTTTGTTTATACACGATTACTGTTGTATCACTAGCCTGTATATTAACATGGTGAAACATCTCAAATGCTCCAAATAAAGAAGATACAATGAAAAAAGAAATGATAATGAGTTGACATGTGGATTACTGAGTGAGGGTTTCATTGCTAAAGCTCTTCTATAAACCTCTTACCTGCAGCCTTATCCTCCACCCTGCTGGCCTCAGATGGCTTGGCTGCCTCACACAACGGGGCTGCTGCAGCCTCAGAGGGTTTCACCTCAGATTTCGATGGTTGCCCCTCTGGAGGTTTCTTTTGGCTCAGCTGGAGCTGGCTGCTGAATTTCTCGTGCTAACAGATGGGACAAATGAAGAGAGTTTAGAGGGATGGGGGGCAAAACATGAGCGTAAAATGCAGCTAAATCTTTAAAAGGGCTGCCGGATTTGAATTCAACATTCACTCATTACAGATTTTCTTTCTTTTTCCACTTTTGCCAGAGCGTTAAATTGAAGGAACTTTTGGAATATCACGGCTGAACTTTTAGCGCCCTCATTAAGATGAGATCCTCTCTCTTTTACAGCTACCTGGGCAGTTTGCTGTGATAAAACAGCAGATTCATCAATCTCTACAAGTAACATTTTGCCCACTTCAGCAGAATTCTTCACACCCTTTGACTCAAATTCTCCTCTCTTAGGCCTGCAAGACATTGATGAAGAAATACAACAACTTTCTGGATTGCAGTATTTAATGCACAAATGAACACATACGCCCTGCCTGCAATAGGTACATGCATATCACAGTGTCTCACCTTCAGGGCCTCTTCTGGAATATGCAGCTCTCCTCGGACCACAGTGAACAGGTTGGTATGTGAGGCAGGTTAAAGTTAAAGTCTTTGCAGGGTTTGAAACGCGCACTGATCGCCTCATGTATTATGCATCAGGCAGAGCACAGCAAGCATACACAGCCATTCAAGAGCAGATAAAGTTACAGTTCTGACCGTGGACACTGACCTTGTGCTGTGTGTCAAATGGTTTCACAGAGAAACAAATACACTCAAAGGATATCGTACCCAAACCTGAGTTTGTCATCCATTTTCAGTGTGACATAGATTTGCTCCTGTATTCTGACATCGTTGACAAATGTCTGCGAAAGAAGGCAGAGTGATTATTTAAAAAACAAATTAACAATGGTTTAAAGCAGAATCTTGGTCCAAGTGTTTATTGGAAGTACTTAAAGCTCCTGTAAAAAACGTTCTGTCTGCATCAATTTTGGCGCCTCCTGTGGACAAAGTGATCCCTCTCATCTTTCTGCTATCTAGTCTATCTTCTTGTCTAACAGCAGTTACATCAAAAAACAGTAATATGTGACTTTGACAAGGTCATCACTTTTACTTTCACTTGGTTTTCATAACCAGTTAGAATAACCTCACAGGAGCTTTAAATATATATATTCAGGTTTGAAAATGCTTATTTTTTTATTTTTACTTAACTTTACTTTTTGGCATGTCTTTGAATGAAGATATTATCCAAGAAAAAATTAAAATTATTATGGATTTTGTTATGATATCTAACAACAATATGATTAACCAGTTTCACAGTTTGACGTTTAGTCTTTGTGATGTTTACTCGTATATTAAGCTTCAACGTTTTACAACCCCAATTCCACTGAAGTTGTGATGTTGTGTAAAACGTAGATAAAAACAGAATACAATGATTTGCAAATCCTGTTTAACCTATATTCAACTGAATACACTACAAAGACAAAATATTTATTGTTCAAACTGTTAAACTTTATAGCTTCTTTGCAAATATTTACTCATTTTGAATTTGATGCCTGCAACACGTTCCTAAAAAGCTGGGACGGGGTCAACAAAAGACTGGGAAAGCTGAGGAATGCTCTAGAAACACCTGTTTGGAACATTCCACAGGTGAACAGGTTCACTGGAAACGGGTGAGTGTCATGACTTGGTATAAAAGGAGCATCCCTGAAAGGCTCAGTCATTCACAAGCAGGGATGGAGCGAGGTTCACCTCTTTGTAAACAACTGTGTGAGCAAATAGTCCAACAGTTTAAGAACAATGCTTCTCAACTTCAATTGCAAAGAAGTTAAAGATTTCATCAACCACAGTCCATAATATCATCAAAAGATTCAGAGAATCTGGAGAAATCTTGGCACGTAAGCAGCAAGGCTGAAAACCAACATTGAAGGCCCATCCACATTTCAGATTGTTTTTGGAAATCATGGACGTGGTGTCCTCCAGGCCATAGAGAAAAAGGACAATCTGGATTGTGATCAGCACAAAGTTCAAAAACCAGCATCTTTGATGGTATGGGGGTGTGTTAGTGCCCATGGCATGGCTAACTTGACCATCTGTGAAGGCTCCATTAATGCTGAAAGGTACATACAGGTTTTGGAGCAACATACGCTGCCACCCAAGGGACGTCTTTTTCAGGGACGTCTCTGCTTATTTCAGCAAGACAATGACAAGACACATTCTGCACAAGTTACAACAGTGTGGCTTCATAGTAAAAGAGTGTGAGTACTAGACCAGCCTGCCTGCAATCCAGACCTGTCTCCCACTGAAAATGTATGGCACATTATGACACATAAAATATGACAACAGAGACCCCAGACTGTTGAGCAACTGAAGTTGTACATCAAGCAAGAATGGTACAGAATTCCACCTCAGTTCACAAACGCTTATTGAGTGTTGTTAAAAGGAAAGGTGATGTAGGTTATGAATGAATATTTGCAAAAAAACCTATAAAATTTATCAGTTTGAACTATAAATATCTTGTCCTTTTATTGTATTCAACTGAATATAGGTGAAACAGGATTTGCAGATCCTTGTATTCTGTTTGTATTTACGTTTCACACAACGTCCCAACTTCATTGGAATTGGGGTTGTAAAAAACCACAGCACAATCTGGCTCTATTTCCATACCGCACAGCATAACCACCCTTTTGGAAAATTGGGTATTTAAAAAGATGTTAGTAAAAATTAGAGCACAAGGGATCAGAACCAATAATCATATCTATGCGCAGCAGGGCTGAAAAAGTATATATGCCTAATAAATTAACAGTTGCACAATGCTACAAAGAAAAGGTTCAGTTAACTAGATTGAAATAGCTCAGATAAAATAGCTACTTTTTTCTCTTATTAACAAACTAAACTGTGTCTTCATTCAACAACGTTTGTAATAGTTGGACATGACACACCGTCTTGCACCAGGGCCTCATGTTCCCTGACTGCACATGCTTTCGTATGATCGTGTATATATATATATATATATATATATATATATATATATATATATATATATATATATATATATATATATATATATATATTTTATTCAGCTGATAAAACAGTAAACACTTAGAATAGCATACAAATACAACACTCACCCCATTCAAACTGCCCAGGTCTTTGACTTTATGCTCGTCTGTATTTGGCTCATAGTTGATGACAGCGTGCTGCTTGTCCACACTGCGAGACTAAACCATGAAAATCCAGTCAATCATTGTAATCCATACTAATCTCAGTGCTTCAGATAATAATCCATCTGGATGAAGGTGACAGCTCAGTGAGGAGTTACTCTACCGTACCTGCAGCATGAGCTCACAGTCATCCCGCCCCACAAAGATCATCTCCCTGGGGAGACGATGGCGCGTCCCCCCAGCGCTCACCAGGAACCAGGAAGTCAGACTCATCTCTGCCTCACGAGCTGACCTTTGACCTTTAATGCATCCTGCTGGAAACAGAAACGGTTCCATCAATCATATGATCAGTTCTGCATATTTGCATCTAAGAGTCTCTTTACGAATCATACTTAAATTAACACGCTTAGAGGCGTGAATGAGGCATGCTGCTTCTTTTAATAACAGAAGCTTTACTTGAACATCTGCGATGTGTGTGTGTGCGTGTGTGTGCGTGTGTGTAGTCATATGCTCTGTGGCTATTTCAGGAATCACCCGAGGACAGTGACATGCCTTTCACTCGCTTTAACTCACCAAATAACATTATATAAAGACTTCAAGTGGACAAAATATACTAACTTCTCACAGAAATCCAGGCATCCTACTTTAGTCCCAAATTGATTTGGTCAGCAGAGTCACCCTCAAGGCAGCACCACACCTCTGAAAACAAAAGGAGGGGTTAGTTACAGAACAGAATGAAGACGGAAGTGAGAGAATTGGTCAAAAACAACAGAGATAATCAGGACAGCTAATGTAATTGGATGTTGTGCAGAGAGTCAGACACACATGAATGAGCAGACTCAGCCCAGGGAGAGGCAGGAAGTCAGAGAAACAGGCAGGATAAACAGAGAGCTCGAAAAACCTACACCTCCTCTTAAATGATAGTCTGGTATGTTTTCCTTGCAGTGTTTAGGATCCTCATGCTCATGCACAACAGCCCTTTTCCACACAGGCAAACAGCCGGTCCCCCCCCGCAACCCCCCTCCTGCAGGAGCATCATCAGCACACAGGCCCTGCTGACTCACGCTCAGAACGAGCCATAACATAGGTGAATACGGGGGATTAAATTACGCACACTTTGTCATCTCTGAGACTCCTCTTTTATCAACAAGATGCAAATGGGACTTGACAACCCCTAAAGCGGAAGTGGAGGGGTTAACCTTTTTTATTGGCCTGGCTTCTAGTGGCCCAGATTTGCCTTTAAGTCGCTTGACCACACACGGCTTCGTCCACTCTCTGATATAAATCTCTGCAAATGAAAACACATCAAGTGTACTCACAGGCGGAGGCAGCCGATGGGCGAATAGTCGGCCAATGACAGAGCCTGAAAATTAGCCCGGTTAGGCCATGTCTCAGTCCAGCGTTCATCGTGGAAACAATTCACAATGATAACACTGTGGTCAGGAATATCCAGTTAAGATAATATTAAGGTGTAAATAAGACCGTGCACATGATGGCATACATTATTAATGTATAGCTACGTTGTGTCTGCTATGTATGTTTATCACCGACTTGTCATCCTAAGCGTATTGATCCCTGTCGTTCAGAAACCCTTCCTCACTCCCGAGCGCTCTTTGAGGCTAATTCAGACAGATTTACGATAACAGCTTTCACGTGTTATTATAAACCAGGTTTGGAGTCTGTCCACTGATGTGCAGCCCTGTCTTTCCCGTTATGGACGACACATATAGGGCTAGGTTTGTCGCAAACCCAGCGATGCTCATCTTATCTTCTCCATCCTCGGTGCTATGAAGGCAGCGCAAGACAACAGAGCCGGTCCGTCTCACAAACACAGGGAGGAAGGTTAGAGTCACTCACCAGCTGCTCTGCAGACAATCAGCATCAGATATGAGGAGGGTTGAGAGCGGTGCTGCTGCTCCCGTGAGCCCACTGCCCAGCCCTGCTCCTCCGACACTGCTGCGTCTTGGCCTCACGGTGGCGCTATGTACTCACTGGAGGAGAACATGACGTTATGCAATAGGGTACTGACAGCAAACCGTGAGTGGCCTGAATTACATACGTGACCAGATTTTTTACAGCTATTCTAACCATCCAACAGACGCAGGCTTAAATATGTGGCTTTCTATTGTTTGATTTGCTGTAAGTATTAAAACCAACCATAAATTCGCAAAATTATAATAACCAATTTATTCCAAATAAATTTCATTTTTACACCGATGATTGTATTAATCACTAAAATAACCCCGTAGTCCCGTTGAAAGACAGAATTATATTTTATATAAAAAAAACAATAAATAAAAAATAACAAAGTCTTGTTTATGAATATGATTCGCCGAAACGAAGAAATGTATCACAGCAACGTTTTTACATTTGAAGTCAGTCTGTTCAATAAACACTAGATGGCGCCACAATATTACACTTCGATTCAGTCTCTACACCTGATCTTTTATTAGGCTTTAAATGCAACCAGATTACCAAAACTTAAAAAAAAGAGTGTAACCCAACAAAACTGAATCATTAAAGCGTTTTAAGTTTCTTTTTTTTTAAGCTCTCGTCGGGGGTTTAAATTGGTTTGCTTTGGATTCACAGAAAAGGAGCTTTTGAAGCAGGTTCCGCTTTATAATCGCCATTAAAGCAGTTTTTTACAAACTACAACTGTAATCCCAATATTTATAAGTGTAAGCATTTTTTGTTTGTTTTCTTTTTTTGAAAAATCACACTTGGACTTGAACCGTTATTTAACAGATTTTTACTGTGATGTCAGATAAGCATCTTTAAGAGAGCATAATTTCTCAGTGACAAAGTTTACCCCTTCTCACAGTCTGGTGCACTTCACATCTATTCTAATGTCAAATGATTTACCTGGCGCACCTGACTGTAAATCCTGACGTCTTTACTGTCTGTGCTCTTGTACAGTATAACATCACAATAAAACCATAAAAACCACTCCGGAGGCACTGTATCATTTGAAGAGACTGGAAGTAGTCTATATACTTTATCACAACAGTTTAACATAACATAACATAACATGACATAACATATCAAAACGCAGTTACTTTTATATAGAGCTTTAAAGCCCTCATAACTACTGAGTGTAAGGTTTATGTTTTATTTTGCTACAATAAGTGCTGTGCTTGTTTTAATGTTTCCTCTGTTTAATCTACACGGAAAACCTGTCAGATAGAAATAAAAGCACATTCAGGGACCAAAATATCTGATTCAAATCACACGTTGGTTATAAACTCAAGTGCATTGTTCAGTTTTTATTCAGGGTTTGTCACTCAGAAATATTATTACTAATAACATTTAGTGTATATAAATATAATACATTTAACTATAAATGTTTACAGTGATGCCAAAACCTCACACATTTATTTTAATTTGCTGAGTTTATTTTTTTTTCATTGGAGAACCTTTCCAGATTAACTAAGGCTAAGTCTTTCTTCCGAGTCTACACAAAGAGAATGGGAGTATAATGTTTGATTTCCTTTCCTTTCCAGCAGAACAAGATAATCTGAGACTATCAAAACAATTTAATAGTAAAAAAACAAGATGAAAATAACATGCAATGAAACAATTCTCTAAGTCATAACGATGAAGAGATTAAAAAAAATAATCAACGAGTCTTTTGTAGGAATACAGTTTCCATTTACATATTCACTAAATATTCAAATTAACTTAATTATCAATATGAAGAAAGCAGCATAGCAGACTCCAACACATCCAGATAACATTGCGCTCTGCTGTGCTTTACGCGCCTTGAAATGCTCAGCCACTTCCAGGGATAACTCAACTTCTCTCTCTCTCTCTCTCTCTCTCTCTCTCTCTCTCTCTCTCTCTCTCTCTCTCTCTCTCTCTCTCTCTCTCTAAGCCCAGCCCCCTTTGATCCCTCCTGTCCATTGGTGTCTTAGGGGTCTCTCCTCTCTCTCTCCCCCCACCCTTCCATAGGTAGTCCATAATGAGTGTCCATTGGTTTTTATTGCGTCTTGTCCCCCTCCCACTGGCCGGCTTCGCCCTGCCCATGTTTTTCTATGTCTCAGTCAGTCCATCTCCTGACGTTCAAGTTCGCAGGAACGTCACGTCCGCACTTGAACTTGCAGCTCAGGGGGGCTTCTCTGTACCCCCATCACTCTCTCTTTGCGAAAAAGTCATGAAGAGGTCCGCACAACCCGCCGCGCGCTCTGCCTCACCCTTTGAATGATCTGCACTTCGTTTTTTTCTTCCCTTTTTTTCCTCACTTGGATGTCAGAGGCATCAATGAAGATATTTCATTTGGAGTCTACCTTTATAGGAAAGGATTTCCCAATGTGAACTCAGCTGAAGAGCCGACTCTAAACCAACATGTCTCGCCGCAAGCAAGGCAAACCCCAGCACTTGAGCAAACGGGAGTTTTCGCGTAAGTGGAGTAGAATCACACATTGACTTAATTTAGCTGCTTTTCCTTCTCTAGAGCAGCCTGGTGTGTTTTTTTTTCTTATGGGGCAACTTCCTTGGGGAATTTGAATGGGTTGGGAATGCTCATGTACAGACCCGCCGCTGCTCCCGAGTGAAATTAAAAACGCAAACATTTCCAGAACTGCAGGTCCTTTAAACTGAACGGAGGATCTTCTGCTGAGAGTTTAAAACAATATGTCAGAGAGAATAACTTGTGGTGTTTAAAACGTGTTGTGTAACGCAGCCTTCAAGGTTTCTTTCGCCATTAAAGGGCATGCATGGGCTTTATGACCAGGGACCTTTGGCTATATGAAGGCAGCCGGAGCACAACTGCTGCTGCCACACGCTGTATGCTTTCCAGGTGAAGCATTTAAACCTGACCCACTCCAACGAGCGCAGTTATCTCCTTCGATAGAGTGCGATTTTAGAGCTTTGAGCTGGTTTGGACACGGGGAAGCGGTGTTTACATACCCACTTGTCCACAGCGCGGACCTCGTGCGCGATATCGGGAAGGAGGAATATAGTTTCCGTGCCACACATTCCTCGCAGCTCTTATTCAAACATCTCGTATTCAGCACACAAAAGATTAACAGGTACATGTTGTGTGAACCTTTAGGAATCTCTCTGCGCGGTGCTGCTGCACAACTACAAGAGAAGGATCCAGGAAAGTGCTTTTACGCGCGCGTGCGATAATATGAGCCGTCATTGATATGTATTATATGATAACATTACCACGCTTTCTTTTTTTATGAATGCAGGAGAACCATTCCCTGTGAGGTTTTTGATAACATCAGGACATGATTCATCAATACTCTACTTAGATAAGTGTGAATGAGACGTCTGAGAATTCACAGATTGGTTTAAAGGAAGTTTGGAGAGAGCATTTGGAACTGCTTGTTTCTTTTCCCCTTTAATTATTTTTGTCCTTAACGCCTCTCTGCACGCTTTCCCTGTGCGGTTCAAACCAATTACGCTCTCGCAACATGTATGCCTTCATTTGTCGGATAATTTTCAAAAGGGTTGTCAGTGGGGGGCGCAATATGATTGTAGTCCTGTGGACCACTTATGAACTTGAACTTGATCCACTTTCCCCCCCGTGCTGCTTTGACCAAGGGCGTGCAGATGAGCTTTCTTTCACGGAAGAAGTATTGATCATTTATTTATGTAGTACTTTTACGTGTTCACTTTAAGTACAATATGTTTTTCCTTTAAAAAAAAAAAATTCAACATTTAACATAAACATCCTTCATTTAAAGGCTTTATTTAGCCCTGCTTTATATTTGGCTCTGTCACAGATCGGTTCAGTTCCATTCACTTAGATTTTTATGATTATGTTTAACAAATCATAACATTAACTCAGAGTGTATCATGCCACACACTTTGCGTTATGAAGTTTTTTTTCCCCCCGAAGGTGAGCATATGACAGAGATGTTTTAGCACAGTATTTACCCCTTGCTGTTTTAATAAGAAAATGAGCTAAACCCTTTTTATTGTTCCTAATCTGTGACAGGCAGTTAGCATGTTGAACATAGCTCAGGATGCGGCCTTGTGATTTTTCCAGATAGTGAATCAGACCTGCTCCTGTCCCCCAAAGGGAAGCACTGACCTCAACTACTTTACATTCTGACGCAGTCAGATGCCTGAAAACGGATTATATTTTAGTTTTCAAACTTATTCACGTCACTCTTGCTTGGCATCAAAATGAGATTATTTGGTTTGAAGAAAATCTTTCCACCTAACCCAGCCTCACACACCTCGCCTGTGTCTGGGGTGTAAGCTGGTTAAGATAAGCTCTGGTAAAATAGGGGAAGAGTCCCTCATCTTTAATGCAGCTGAACATCCAGGTAGCAGGGCCTATCTTGCATAGTCCCACACCACTTTCTCATCCGACTCGACATGGAATTAAAGGTTGAAGCAGCAGCGAGAATTCATCACATCTTATCTCGATATCCCAGTCGGGGAACCTTATGTCGTTTACCATGTGGCTACATTTCCTCTTTTCAAACTGTTCTCTCTCTTTCTCTCTCTCTCTCTTCTACTCTCTCTCCGTCTCTGTCGGTACTTTAGGGACCTACTCCACATCCAACCCCTCAATGTCTAACCTTGGTTCACGAGATCCCAGCACTTTTACTGAAATGGGGTCCAATCATCTTGAACTCAAATTAGAATCTATTTTTTGATTCTCTGAGGTGTTAGGTTCATTAAAAAAGCGAGATTGGCAGCACAATAAAGAGGGTCAAGCAACTTAATCGTTTGGCTGCTGCCTGCAAGCTGAACATGTCAGTGCTTATCGAAGTCTATGCTTTCTTTCTTTCTTTCTTTCTTTCTTTCTTTCTTTCTTTCTTTCTTTCTTTCTTTCTTTCTTTCTTTCTTTCTTTCTTTCTTTCTTTCTTTCTTTCTTCTGAACTATATCTTGCACTCTTCACACCCTCTTTCTCCTCTGTCTGTACCAGTGAGACTCAGATGTATTTCTCTGTCTGCCCATCACATCTGTTTACCAGCTCTGAATAATCAACCCCCCTTCTTCTCTTTCTCTCATTAAACCTTATCTCACAATCCTCTCTCTTGTCTTCCTACTCAGCTGAACCGCTGTCAGGCGTTTTACCCGAAGAAGACTCTCAGGACTCCCCCGGGCTGGGCGAGGAGCAGGGTGAGCCCCTCAAAGGGGACCAGGACCTGCTGACCTGTGGCCAGTGCCACTCCCGTTTCCCCCTGGCCGACATCCTGCTGTTCATCGAACACAAACGGAGGCAGTGCCACGGGAGCCTCTGTGCAGACAAACCTCTGGACAGGCCGCCCTCCTCCCCGCTCGCCTCCCCACTCTCCACGTCCTCCTCGCACTCACGGACCCACCATCAGCACCCGCGGAGGGTGTATCACCCAGTGGAGGTGGCAGTTCAGGTGTCGCCGCAGGATGAGGATTGTTTATCTGCACCCTTGCAAGGAATAATCCCTAAGCAGGAGAATATCACAGGTAAACACAGAGGGAGCTTAAAACGTCTGTCACACAAATGAGAGAGGTTGAAAAAAAAGCGAGAAGTGAGTCTCTTAACATGAAGCTGTATGGTGGGGTCACAGTTTGAGCTTTACAGAGTTAAGATAAGGAAACGTGTTCATATGTCCTTAAGTTTGCTCCGTGTAGCGAGGATGTTTCCTGTCCTTGTGAGCCAGTGTGAAAACTCAGCAGCTCATTTTAGGAGCTGTGAATCTCTCTCAACCACATGAAGAGCAGCCCGCCCTGAAATGTTCCTAAGAAGCGGAAACATTCACAGTCAAAAGATGCACACACACACACGCACAGACAAAGAAACAGATTATGAAAGAGAGAAAGACACAGAGGGAGGAAAAAAAAAAAAAAGAAGAAGATGGTCTTCTTTTGGTTTGTTGCTGCATCACAGATGTGCTCAGACCGTGTGGCCTCCACATTCTCTCTCATGTGGTGGTGAGAGATGTCTCTCCATCCCTCCCTGGCTTATTACGCTGCCATATCTATCCTTCCCTCAAATATGCGCCTGTGAAGCATCACTCTGATGCTAAAATTAAAAAAAAAGAGATAGAAAAGAATGTAATTATGCCGAACTTGTCAAAGAAGAGGAGTTTATTTGAGGAAAGCCTACAGCCACTAATTGTCAGTGTCTTTCTTGATTCGAGTAATTAAGGACTTCTTAAGGCGGCTGGTTTGTTGTTTATCCATCGAGGCTAAACGAGGCTGTCGTGAAAACATGAGCCGTCCTGCAAACAAGCGTGCACCCCTCATGACTATTTTTTTTTGTACAGTTTTGAGGTTTGATTTGGAACTATTTAGTCGCTGTTCATTCCCTTTAGCGGATTTGATGCTGTGAGCCAGATTGAGCTGATTGTCTGTGCGCTTTTGATTTAATTTGGAGCCAATTGAGGATAAGTGCAGGAATAATAGTGGTGAATAATGTGCACTACTGTACTGCTTCCGTGGGCTCTGCAGCTCTGCAGATGGCATTGTAAAGGGACTGTTGTCTGTTTGCTCGTCAGAAACTCCATCACACAGATGACCACTGTTCATTAGTGTGCAGTTTGTTAAACATCTGCCCTGTGTACGAGAACACACACGCAAATGGAAATGGGCATAAGTTTACACACACACACACCAACACACAAACACACACATTTAGTCCAACATGCCTCTTGGCTCTGTCAGCTGTTCGAACATGCTTTTCTTCCCTCATTTAGATCATCATGCTCTGGAGTCCACATGACAACATGAGGTCACAAGCACTGTAAGCGGAGCTTTATTTAGAGGGCTAATTTCTCCTGGCTTTGTGTAACAGTTTGGCTCTGTTTTGTAATAAATAGACGGATTCGGGTGCATGTGGAGTTGAGTTGTGCCCTATCTCAACCTGAGGGAAAGTAAACAAAAGCCTGTGAGGATAAGATTACAGATAAGAGAAACCTGTGAAAGAATTTAGGTAAAACATTTAATGCAGCCGCTGTAGGGAAAGCTTAAACACCAGTCACATGTGCATAAAAACCAGCCTCCCCCCACCTCTTGTTTTCTGGGTGCAAGATTGATGGATTCAGACTGGCAGTGCCAGCGCGCCACCCCTTAGTCCATATGCTCGCTGCCATGCTCCTTCACCCGGCTCAGTTAGAAGCTGACACTGAGATGAGGCATCTCGATACATACTGTCCCTACAATCTGCATCTCTGCCATGCCGGTTCATGTCCATCTAATTTCAGGGCAGCGTTACACCCTTAAAGATTCTGCACATTCCCGTATGAATGTGACCCTTCTGCTCCCCCCACCCTCGTCCTGAAATGTCATACGTCCCTGATGGACGGGTCCTGTTTGGACCACAGATACTCAGTGTTTGAAAAGCTGGAGGCCTGAAGGAGATAACACCCAGCATGGTTGAATTTGCAGCCGGGGGGTGAAGGAGAGGGAGGGGGGGGGGCAGTTTGTCTGTCGCACACCAAGAGCCGAAGGTGAAGCTGTGAGCGCCTCTCGGCCTCCGTCTTTGGGACAGCTGAGGCCGTCTGGGAGCCTCATGGCTGCAGCTGGGGCTGGGGTCTGTAGTCTGGAGCTGTGGGCCGTTAGAGGAGAGCAGAGCAGCCTGCGTGCCATCATTTGCATGATAAACAATTTAAGATATGCATAGGGACACCAAAGCTTGTCTCCAGATTATAGATGGCCCAGAAAAAGAGCAGATGACGGATTCTCACATAAACTACGTGTCTTCAGCAGAGTGTAAAACTGGATTTATTCATCAGGAGTAATAAGCAGACGGATGATGAAGTCAATTTGTAGATTTTTATTTACATTATCATTCATTGTCCCCGGGACAGGCTGTTTTTTATCGGTGCAGTGACTGATTGTTTGGCCAGCATTGAGTAATTGGAGCAAGATGGTCTCCATTGTTATGATGTAGCGTGCACAACTGCACCAACTGCATCGAAGCTTTATCATGTCCTGTACAATAACCGGTATTTTTACAAACTCTCTCTACTTCTCGACACTTGAAGAATGTGGAACCACATTCTTGTGCGTGCTCTGCTACATTACTACAGCCTGTATTTATCCAGACCAGCATTAGCACCTCTTGCATTCTCACCAGTGTAGCCATGTGTGTTAATGAGGCCATTGTAGCTGCTACACAATCGACCTCCATCTCACACTTCTGCCTCTTTCCAGCGCACTGCCTCTATTGTAACCTGAACTGTGAATCGATACTGAGTTAATTATGGCAGCCACCTTTCCCCCTTTCCTCTGTGAAGAAGAAAAGAAGAAAACATTCTTACAACGGAGTGGTTTTTCTTGTAACGCCTCTCTGCGGCTGCAGAGTGTCTTCCTGCAGCAGCCTGCCTGTCCTGTTTGTCCCCGTGTGTTGTGGAGACAAAGGTATTTAGCAGGCTCCGTATTGGCACTGTGCCACCTTTCTCCAAACCACCAGCACCCCCCCCCCCACCCCCCACCCCCCACACACACACTTTACCCCTTTATAAGCACACATGTATGACACACCGGGTATCTATTAGGCAGAGCTGGGGGGCTGGGCAGTGCATGGAGTGTGTGTGCATGTGTGAATATGTGAGGGGATCCTTAACATCTTGTTCCTGTGGCCACTGTGTGTGTGTGTGTGAGTGTGTGTGTGCATCTGGGCTGCTTTTGCAAGTTCCCATGCGATGTGTGCTTTTGTTTGGGTGATCACTTTAATTGATGCTGAAAAGGCACAGATGCATGCTGCTGTACTTACAATACACCCGCTAATATCTCACTATAAGCACCGTATTGTCTGTAATAAAGTGACTCTAATTTCACCCTACAGTTGCCCTGGGCTCTGATAAAAAGCGTTTCTATTTTTGGATGTGGACTCCACTAAGTTTTAATGAAGGTGAACAGGAATGGTTTTAAGGATGAATTTTTCATCGAGGACATTTTTGTATTCCGAAGCCGAGCTCTAAACACCCACAAATGTTGTCAGAGAAAATCCGTCAGCCTTTGTTGTTGGATTGAGTGTTAGCGGCTGCGGCTGCATTCGAGAGCTGGAGTCTAGTGGATGTTTACATCTCCTGTGCGGATGGGGTGTTAAGCTAATGTATGTGCATATGTGTGTATGTGTGCGTGGATGAATGTGGTTTTGACCACTTAAACTGTTTATAGCCTCCTGTGTATGTGTGTGTGTGTGTGTGTGTGGGAGTGAGTGTGTGTCGGCTGTTTGTTAAAGCTTTACTACTCTGGGCGTGCAGGCTGAACATGAAAGGGTCTTTGACTTGGCAAGCCTCGCCGGAGGACACCCCTCTGTGGACCATGCCAGGCTAGACTTGGCACACAGCTCTATGCCTGAGGGACGGGCTGGGCCTTAATGTGTGTGTGTGTGTTTGTGTGTGTGTGTGTAATAGGAAGGTAGAGGAGGTGCATTTGTGTGCCAAAAGCTATGTTTTGCGGGCTTCGGAAGCAGAGCTTATAGCGGGGTGGCTGATACCTGTGTGACTGACAGTTGGAGTTTGTGTGTACATAAATGTGTGTGTTGGTGTGTGTGTGTGTGTGTGTATGTGTCCTCAGGGCCTGAGGCTTGGGCTTCCTGTGTCTCTGTTTGTCTTCTAACCACCCCGGGTACCACAGCCCGGGGCCATTCAGGTGGAGGCTAGCTTAAGTATGCTTATACATGGACTCTGAAAAACATGCACACATACACGCAAAGGAAGAGGTATACACAAATGAGCTTACACACCCACACATGTATACAGACACACACCTGTTTTATGATCACAACACCCCCCTCCGCAGATATACACACACACACACATGAATCATGTATGCCCCCTCTTGTGAACTCATGTTTTGTCCGTAATAAATGTGCTGTGGCAGAGGCCCCATGATGTGTTGTGAGTTGATGAGATCCGTCAGACACATACGATACTTATTTCAGCCCTTTTCTCCCTGTCGTCCCTTTTTCTTTCTCTCCCAGTTTTTTTTCTCTTTCTCTCTCCTTTCTCTTTTTTTTAATTTCCCTTGCTCGCTTATGCTCAGTCTCTCTCTCTCTCTCTCTCTCGCCCTCTCTACACGCATCGCTCCAGTAGTTTGTCTCAAGGGACTGGAGACTCAAGTTTTGGCTACATTAGCGTGTCTGCACCTCTTTAAGCCTTCCAACATCCACTCTCAAGCCTATTCTCACTCTCACAGATTTGGCTACACTGCAAGCTAGAAGACACCCCCCCCCCCCCCCCCCCACAGACAACACATACACACACACATTTGTTGCTTCTTTCCATCGCTTCGATCTACTGTCAAATGAAGCTATACGACAGAAAACAACCTTGTTTGTCCACAGCCGCATCGTGCGGGATGAAAAAAAGTGGCCTCAGAAATAAGTACGTCCTGCCGCTGTCCTGTCAATAGCGTGGCAGGCAGTCACAACACGGGGTCGGGGGGTCAGCTGACAACGTCAGGGCCTGTCACACCAGCCGCCGGCTTCACCACCTGCGGGTTAATGACTTTATTTTTAGACAGAAACTGAAACAGAGAAGAAAAAGTGTCTTTGATACAGCTGCAACTCAGGAAGTGGCGGATGAGGAGTGACAGAGGAAGACGTTGTATCTCAGTTTGTGGGCAGGTTAGCTTTGGTTTAAACAGAGGCACAGATTTTAAAAGAACAATTCTTTCTATGTTTTTTTTCCACTCATTTTTAGAAAATAGACCTTTCCTTCCTTCCTTTCTTCCTTTCCTTCCTCCCTTTAGGTTTACACCACAGATTTAGATTCTTGTGTTGGAGAATCTGCGTTACAGTTTGACATTGAGTGTCATTATCGAGTGTGTCAGGTCAACCTCTGCTGCTCATGTTGTGACTGTAGAGTTGAGTAGCAATGTGGTGCTAGAGATCTAGTGCTTTGTCTTCCTCCAGCTCATTGTGATAATACTGAGGCTGCTGTGCTCATTTGAACCCGCTGATCCCGGTCACTATCTGTCTTCAGTGTGTCTTCCTCCGCTATCTGTCCCACTGCAGGTTCCAGTGCGAGGCCTGGCCTGTCAGACTGTGTGTGTACTTCTATGGGCGTGTGCAGGTCTTTTTGTACCTTTTGTGTGTGTTTGCGGGTGGGTGGTCCTCTGCAGCTCTGTCTCGACAGCCTTATCTCAAGCGCAGAGATAGAGAACGGAGAGGGCCTCTGCGTCTGATGTGACACTCGTGAAAACTCACAGTTTAAAAGTGTGTGAAAAGTCTTGGAGTACCTCAGCGTACACGTGTGTGTGTGTGTGTGTGTGTGTGTGTACCCCGTCTGCTGCTGCACTTTTTCCCAAATGTTTACTAATAGGTTCCCTCAGGGTGGATGGGTGTTCAAAACCTCATTGCTTCCTAATAGCTGGAGTTAGCTTTACATTTTGATCTTAGATTCAAATCCCATGTCTTTTAAATAATGATTAAAAGATATGGGCCTCATTCATTTTTTAAGAGAGCGTTAATTTGGTTATTAGAATCACTTTAGACCATATTGTTGCATCGGCAAAGAAGCATGCACGCAAGAGTGGGCTTGGCATACAAATTGAACGACGCACACCTTCATCATTTATGCAAGGATGCACGCACACATGCTCATACTTCCACCTCCACTCCATTCTCCATGCCAAACTGACCCCCCCAACCCTCATCGCACACACAAACACATCCACACACTCTCACATATGCACACTCCCGTCCCAGGCACCTTTTACTTTTGCAGGCTGAATCTCACTGATAACATGCTGGCGCCCTCATTTAAATTTGAAGCGCTTCTTTAATCTTCAAAGGCCTGATTGCTTTATGAATATGCATGGACCAAGCTGACTCTCAGTTCATTACCTTGTTGTAAATTCTAATGACCATTAGGGCCCCGCGCGGTAATTGCCAATTGTTTTGCATTTTTGATTAGCCCATTACCGGATCGCATTCTGAACATGTCTGCCCTGCCTGCCTGCCAGGCCACTGCAAAAGGCAGAGGGAGGAGGGAGGAGGGAGGAGGGAGGGAGGATTAAAAAAAAAAGAAAAAAAAAAGCGTGCAAGGGAAGAGGGTGTGAGGGGTAGAAACAAGGTTTAAGCAGCGTAAATTTTGATGCTTTGCCCAAAATGTTAGATTTGTTTAGGGAGGTGAGCTAGAGGGAAAAGAAAAGACACACTGCAGGAAAATGTAGAACTGGATGTTTCCTAAACAAGCTTGTTTCTGCAG
This sequence comes from Labroides dimidiatus, assembly GCA_030710495.1. Taxonomy (NCBI): domain Eukaryota; kingdom Metazoa; phylum Chordata; class Actinopteri; order Labriformes; family Labridae; genus Labroides; species Labroides dimidiatus. The sequence continues at coordinate 32,040,071 of CM061145.1, forward strand.
AGCTTGAGTGCAAGAGCGTGTACCTGGCTGCATTTATGTCAGCATGTGTATTTGTTGACTGCGTGTGTGTGGATGTCCACCTCACTGTGTGTACATGCCCAAGTTTGCGTGCAGTTGGGTGAGCGGGATGGGGTTGGGCGGTGTGCCGGGAGTGGTTGGGAGGTTCCTGTAGTGCATCCCAACGCTGGCCGTGCCTGGGACTTATGAAAGATTGATGGCTCCTTGCAGGATGGCATCACCCTGCTACAACTTGATAACATCTAATGGATAATTTAGCGCTCTAAAACCAGCAGCCTGGTCCCCCTCCTCTCCTCTGCTCTCTTCTCCTCTCTGGCAGGCAGGAGAGGATAGCATCAACTGGGCTTTCGGGGCTGCTGTGTGTGCCAGAGAGAAGTGAGGACATGCAGAGGGAAGAGGAAGAAAGGGAGTGAAAGATGGGAGCAGGAAAGATAGAAGCTGCGTGTGAGTGTTTGTGTGACCGTGACGTGAGTGCTGCTCTCTCTCTTTCATGCCTGAGAGCTGGCTTGTGTTCTCACATTTTGTTTGCCAAACAACTCTCCTGCCCTTTCACTACCTGTACCTTCATTTGTACATATACAGGACAATAACTATTTAAAGCATTATGGGAAAAAAAAAAGACTTGAACTACTCAGGGACGCTTTTCTGATGGAGAGGAAACACGGCAATGACAGGAAAACACTCACTTTTATTTTTGATTCAAGAATCTTAAAAGAAATCTTGAACGAATAGACTCAAGTCCTCACAGTTCAGTAGTGTCTATTCATAAAAAAAAAATACCTGAAAATATGATTTACTCGCATTTAATTCCAGTTTTTGCAACTGTAAATCTACCTTCTCCTGTACTTATCAAAAGTTAGTCGACAAAGTTTTTCAGTATGAAGGGGAAACAGTAACGCAAGTTAAAAACAACCTCTTCTCCAAAATGTTGCTGCCTTCATAACCGTCGTTCATTAGCATTAGCTTAAAAGTTCAAACCAGTTCAGTCAGCTTTATGTCTTCAGTCTACGTTTTTCTTTAGGGTAACACCGGCCACAGTGGATTTCCACACAGCAGAACGTGTTCTTGAACGTCCAAATGGTCTACCTGCATAATACAACCTATAAATGTTGCACGACCCATGTATGAAACAGACGTCTCTGTCTCTCTCTCTCTCTTTCTCTGGCGTAGCGTTCATAATCTCCTCAGTGTTTACACACACAGCTCCTAGGCCTACCGTCAGTCTTTTATTCCCAGACTATTAAGCTGTTGACAGTTTGGTTAATCGTCCCGCAGTTTGACTTCAGGGGAACCGGAGAGGGGTCAGCAGAGTCCGTCTCCGAGGTGTGGAGAGTAAGTGGCCTGGGCGTGCGCTGTTCCTCGCTCTGTGGCGTGCCTTCATGTCATGAGTTTGTCTCGTTTTAACAGGGCAGAAAAGAGATGGGAAGGAGGGGTGGGGGTTGGGGGGGGGGGGGTACTTTGGCAGAAGAGGAAGAGGAGGAGGGGGTTTGTCTGTCTTTGCACTGGTCTTGGAGGGGCCAGGAGGGGCCACTAATACAATGGGGAAATTGTCCGGCCTTGGATCAGCTATAGCAACTGGCTAGTTTGTGTTAGCAACCTTACTGGTGAATGTCCAGCTCTTGTGTGTCCACATTCACACACATGTATTCAGATTGAGAGAGATGTAGCAGCAACAGCAGAGCCGGCTATGGCCAGAGGAGTCTTGGGCAGACAGCATGATAGATGGCTTTGTTAAAGGGTCCCTGGGTGTCCCCTGAACTTGAAGCACTCTGTTTATCTTGAATAGGAGCAGCACAGAGTGTTGGGGGGCAGCGGGCAGGAGGTGGAGGAAGAGGAGGAGGAGGAGGAGGAGAAAGGGAATGATATAGCTTTCACGGGAAGGGAGAGAAAGGACGTGAAGGAGGAGGGAGAGTGTGGGCCTGTATCTGGGCAGGCCTGGCTGGGGGTTGGGGAGGTTAAGGGGGGGTCGTGAGCAGGCATGGCTGCTGGAGAGACGGAGCAGTGCGGAGGGAAAGTGGGGGGATGGGGTGCCTCTTCTCGTAGCTGTCCATTAACAGATGAACTTGGCAGTGGTCCAGGCCTCAAAGGTCTTGGGAGACAGACACGCACACATGGATGCACACCTCCCTGGTACCTGCCGCCTGTGGATGGAATGCCACCACGGTTCTCTTCTGTCCAGAGGCGAAAGAGGACACGTCTCTGGTTCACCTATGTCAGAACCAGTTCAGACCGGTTAGCCAGCCAGGCCGAAAGGAGGCGTCGGACAGGCCCTCCTCTCTGTCTCTCTCTCTCTCCTCTCATCCTCCTCCTCTGTTTTGCCGGCTTTAGAGGAGGAAACAGAGAGAACCTCTAACCTGAGGGCACAGGACAATACAGAGAGGAGAAAAAAGAAGTGAGGGAGCGTGGGAACAAAGTGAGAGACGAATGGATCTGCTCGTAAACAGGGTGGGAAGAGGAGGGAAAAGTGTTTGGTTGTTGTTGGTGTTCTCCTCTTGATTGAGGCAACATGAGCTTAACACCAGCGCGGCTATTGTGTACTAAAAACATGACAGTAAACATGAGACTCTGAAAACAGGGAGGAAGAATCTGATATGGAAGATGTACATAATAGCCCGTTGTGCAGCGAAGGCGAGAAACCTCCCATTTGTGTCAGCTTTACATGCACACTAACTTCTAGATCCGGTTTGTCGTATACGTTACGGCGTGTCGGTGACGGCGTGTCGGTGACGGCGACTGTGTTTGTGTCTCTGCTTGCCGTGAAATATATGGACGCAGCTCCTCTCCTAATTATGACTCGGATGTGTCCCTGGAGTTTTTACAGCAGGCTGTTCACTGTGCCACTTCAAATGCTCTGAGCTCACACACAAACCGGCCCGGAGACGGCAGATCAGACAGCGACTGTCACATCACGAACATCTGAAGAATTTGACTAACTGAGAGTTTGTCGCTGCAGGATTGTAGAAATAATTTATTTTAGAGCTCATTGAAGCTGCGGCTATCTCCTCATGCCATCTTTAAGGAAGTGTTATATGACTGATCGCAATGTTTGCAGATTAGGTTGAGAGGGGGGAGAAATATGGTTACGATCCACTGTAGAAGTGTGACGAATAATTCTTCGATAACATGCATTACTTGGTTTTATCCATGGTGTGTGTGTGTGTGTGTGTTAATATGAGAAAGGAAATGGATTGAGTGTTTTTTTTCTTTCTGTATGTTTCTCTGCATCTTCTTTTCACTCAGGCTCTTTTCTGTCTCGGCTCAGGGCCTTTTGGTCTTTGATTTGATCAATGGACACTTGCCATAGACTCAAAGCTTAAACGGACACATTGACTCCAACAGCACCAGGACTTTTTCATATTGTTAGTTCCCTTTTGAGTCTTTAGAGTTTGATACATTTATGATATAAAATGTGCACATTTGTCTTCTTGTATACCCTGAATAGGGTTTGCCATTGAAGGATGTCCAACAATAAATGTGGCCATCAAATACATCAGTTGCACAGGCTTGTTCAGCTTCTCTATCTGATTCAAATTGAAAAAGTTCAATGAAAGATGAATGGAATTTATTTTAATGCATACATCTTTTTAGTTTCAGTGATTTTTTTCTTTCGGAAACTTTTTAAAACCCAGCTCAACCCACGACCCTCGGATTAACTGGATGTCCAAAACCAGCCTTAATCATCTAGTTCTGTTTCATGACGATTCTTGTCTTTGAGGGGCCTTTACACCCACATATATAACACTAAATCCAACAACAGTTGGGACACATCCTGTGCCAAACGATGGAGAGAGTTTTCTTTATGTATGAATTCATCACATGCATGCTGCAGGGCAAACATGGATGATATACGTTTGCGTGTCTGTGGGTGCATGTTGTGTATGTGTGTCTCCATGTAAATGCACGCAATCCCATTTGCATGTATTTCACACATGCTCACATTAATTTGTTATTTATAAAGAAGGTTCTTCTTTTCATCTCCTCTTTTTATGTGCTCTTTTCTTCCAGCCTTCCAGCTCTTGCTCTATTTCTCAGAAACACATTTCCTTTTCCAAAACTCTTGCGTGGCTACTTTGGAGCCCAAGCCAACTAGAAATCTCGCGTGTGTGTGTGTGTGTGTGTGTGATGATGCCTGTTTTTATAATGCACCCCCTGCAAATTTGCATATGTATATGTGCAGATTGTATGAGAAGAGCTCTCACACTTGGAGCAGTTGGACGGGGAGGGCGAAGGGGGCCACTGCAAGGATTGTGTGTATGGTTTTATGTGTGTGTGTGTGTGTGTGTGTGTGCAGAAGGGGGGGGTCGTGTTGTCGCTTTCACCCCCCCAGACAAAGCCGGCCACTACTCCCAGATGGTAGTCTGCTCTCTTCGGCCATGTGTCTGCTGTGTGTGTGTGTGTGTGTGTGTGTGTGTGTGTGTGTGTGTGTGTGTGTGTGTGTGTTTATGGATAGAGAGACACAAAGCGAAGATGGTGAATGAAGAATCTGAAAGTGTGTGTGTGCGTGTGTGTGTGCTGCAGGTGGAGGATGCTAATTGTGCGACACAGACTGTTGAGGTGTTTGTTAGCATCCACATGGGTACGAAGACTCAATAGAGGCCAAGATCTCAATGCGGGATACTCCTTTGCATGACGTGACTGAAAGCAGAGCTGTGTTGTCTTGTGGTGTCGTCTTCGCCTTGTTCGAAACGCATCAGAATACTCAACGCACAACGGATGATTGAAGAGAAAGATGCAAACAAAAGTGGTGACAAACTTAAAGATGGCCTGACAGACAGAAACGGGGGGGAGGGAGGTAGGATTTGAAATGAGGTGAAGATTGGTGATTCTTTGTCTGAGTAGCGATGACCTAGAGATGCCCGTAAATGTCTGGCTAATGGGGTCAGCATTAAAGACCAGGCGTCAGGATTATGTTTATATCAACTGTCTGCTGGACAGTGGAACAATGAACGAGATGGTTGCCGTTTGTTGTAGAAAACAAGGCATGCAATGAGTCTGACTTTCCCAGAAAGTTACATTTCTGATTAAATTTGAACAGCAGGAAAAGCACCTTGTGTGTTAACGGCTGGGTTTCGGAGTTGTTCGTTTTTTTGCATGACATAATTTTACAGTTTACTTCAAGATGTGAGGAGTAAACATTTACAACTTAGGAAATAGCTCAGTTAAAAAATCCAAATATTGAGTATAAAATCCTGCCTAAAGGCTCTGTCTAAATCCTGGTATCTCCCCAGAGCCATGTGTTAAAACGGGCCTGCAGTCCTGTTAAGAGGGGGCTATCTATCGCTTGGACGGACTCCAGCCTCTCTGACCTTGATGTTTGTTTTCCTTGTATCCCCAGACATAAACAAGGCGCTCGCATCCAGACACACAGACAGACAGGAAGTTATCCTCTCTAATGTCTTTCTTGCATCTGGCTCCTCTGTGGAAGCGTGGCAGATGTAGAGGGTCTGAAAAAGTGTGTGTATGTGTGTGTACGAGTACAAAGTTACGCAAACTTAAATGGTGTGAAAATTCTCAGTGTACATGTCTCCACCCCTTTCCTCCCCTCTGGCCCTTTTCCTCTCTCCTACCTGTCAGACTGGTTCTCTCTCTCTCTCCTTCATTAAAGCAAAGCCCTTCTCCTTTTTCTTGACCAGGTAGTATTTTGTTATCAGACAAGAAACCAGACTCCCTTATGACAACCCTTTACCCTCTAGTTCAAAGTGCCAAGATAACCATTCTCTATTTATACCTTTATTGAGGCAGGCCCTTTTCTGCCAGTGAGCGGTCTGGCAGCGAATGCTTTCCATGCTGGACATGCCCTGTTCTCCCCAGGCTCTGGTACTGAGGTAGTCTGCCAAGTCGCAGGGCCAGATTGCCTGTAATAGGCCTGCCATCTCCCTCTCATCATCTGTCAGCACTCTGGATCCAACTGCAGGGTCCAAAGAGGACTACCACTCTCCAATTAAAAAGGTTAATTTGCCCTCGCCCATCTCTTCCGCCTCCCCCCTTTTCAGCTCGCCATGTCTTCATTAGCACCCATTTGTGCTTCTCAGAAGCCTTTCCTTTAAACTTTGTTTCTTTTCCTTCGTATTTCTACAAGTCGCCTTTTTTTTTTAAAAAAAAAACATGTTGTTCAGGAAAAGGTATAAATGAACGTTCGTCACCATCTTTTTTTTTTTTTCTGAGCCAGCATGTCTTTCAAGTTGTCCTCTGGTTTTTACAGAGTGCTTAGCTTCTTTTAGGCGACTCAAGTTCAAAACAGTTTCTTTTCAACTCCACTTGACTCGACTCTTACGGTGGAAAGAAAAGTTGGGGACTCTGAAGCATTTCCTTACCAAGATGCTGAAAAATCCATATCTTCTTAAATTTTCATCTAATAGCCTGCTAGCTTAGCAAGACATTTGATGAGCTATAACATGGCACTCAAGTCATTGGAAACAAATTGTAATATTATTTGAAATGTTGGTTTCTGTACAGGTTAAGCTTGTGTAAAAAGGACCAGTATGTTACTTTTAGATCTTAGAAAAGCAGAGGGCCGCATTTCTGGGACTACAGCTCAAAGAGCTTTATTGTTTGGAACCACTGATTGGATGGTCAGGGACCTAATTTTCAGTGTCTAAGACCCCATTTATGCTCCCTTTACGTACGAAAATGTATACATCCCTTTCAAACAATGTTACCTTCACTGCTCACATACTTCCATGCACCCTTTACATTGGCATTGTTGTTAACCAAAACATCCACCAGGGAGGTCAGCCCAGAGTTAAACGTTTATGACAAAAACAAACTCAACAAACTCAACAAAACAAAAATGGCGACTGTGGAGGAGGTATTGCAAATTTACCTCTTACATAAAAGACAAAAACAGAGAAGTTCCTCACCAACTTGCTATTTTTTTCTTAAAAAGTTCAGCCATTGTTGTTTCTTCTCCATGTCTCACTAGAGCTACTTGTCAGGTGGTAACAGCAACACTGCCCCACAGTTTCCGTTGGTACTGGTCCATATCCGTAAGCGTTATGGAGACGTGCAGAAATACTGATGAAATGAATGCAGAGCGTGGATAGAAGGCTCCATCCGTATCCGTATCCATATTTTACATTGAGCATAAATGGGCCTTTACATGAGAATGGTTTTAGGATGAAACACAAAGGTATTGTTGCATTTTGGCCTCTCGTTTACACAGAAATGACGTTTTAGCTGACCTAAAACAGAAACTTTTGAAAACGACCTCCAGCTGCTGAATCTGCTCACCGTCTTTCAACAAAATGTGCATTTGTTGCACCACTTCAGCAAAGATACATTCAATAGATACACCAGATGATCAGCCCACCTCTACTTCAGTGGAGGGCTACCAAAAGGCTCTATAGTTATATTGTTGACTACAGGTTTGGCATGCACACTACAGCGTTTTCAGTCCTGTGTTAACGCAGATTTTCTTCACTGTTTTTTGCATTTTCAAGTTGTGAAACATCTAAATGGGGTCTAACTCTAACCCTAACTTCAACCTGACTGTTGCAACAGGATATGAAATTCAGAGATTTCAGTCCTGAAGCTGCTGCTTCCAGCTCTTCAGGAAGACAATGCTGCTTTCTTCATCCTTCAATGTTGCTCTAAGCTAACTAGCACAGGGTGCAGCTTTCTCCTAAAACAATCTTCTTCCCAGACATTTAAACCAAACCTTTTGACTAAAAAACATTAATCAGTTATTTCCCAAAATAACTTCTATTTATATTATAAAGACAATTAGTGCAAGGTATGATCGAATGATGGATTACCACAACGTTAGAACAACTGGCAGTCTATCAGATGGATTAGCGGGTTAGCTAACAGGCATACCTTTTCAGTAACATCCTTACACGCTAATTTAAGACAGTGCCAGCCTTACTTTTTTCTTCTTGCTGTTTTTTTTTCAACCTTCTGATGCAGTGATAGCTGTTTTCTTAAGAAAGTTGTTGTAAAAAATGTAAGTAACGTGACGCCAAGGAAAAAAGTTACCCTCTTGTAATAGGGCACATTTTTTTCTCTGAGTGTGTGGACGTCTTTCACTCACTCATAGTCCCACGGTTGCTTGTACATCTATTATAAATTGTATGAATCTACTTAATGTTACACTTCGTGTACAAATTTTGCCTTGCCAAGAAGATGTTCAGCAAGAGATGTCAAAGCGTTTGACCTTACAGTAGCTCTAAGAATCCTGTTTATAAGAAAATGAGGAGGAAAACCTGTTAGTCGTGCGGGACTAGTAGAACTGCCTCCATGTATGTAAGTGGTGACTGCACTTCTTTGTCATTATCCTCACACACTGGCGTCAGTCTCCTGAGCCTGCAGCTGAACTTGAGAGGATGAGTTGTGTGCAAGTGAGACCTGCTCCTGTGGGATGTACATATACTGAAGTCTCAAGCTTACTTTTGTCCTCTTTGTTCTGACCCGCACACACTGAGGGAGCAGAGGGCAGAAACCTTCCTCTATCTCTGCTCTGGACTTCCCTTGCTCCTCTCAGTCCCTTCTTCCTGCCCCCATCCCCCAAGTTCCCCTCTCTCTTTCCATCTTATTATCTGAGAGGTCGAAAGGAAAGGGGCCCCTCGCATCTCCTCCTTGTCTGTTCTTCTTCTTCTTATTGCCTTGAGCTATGGTAGAGGAATCAAACAGCAAAATACATCCCCTCTATCCTGACCCCCACCCCTTCTTCTTTCCCTGTTTATAAGAATAAAATGTTTGAGGACGTTTGGGACACATCGCTTTGTGGACTAAGAGCCTCTGAAAGCTGCCCTGGCTGCAGCCTGTACCACTGCTTTCTGTCAGACACCGCTGCTGTCAAAGCTGCATGTCCATGTCAGGATAACTCACCCTGCAAAATGTGGCGGGGCTTCTTCAGTGTTTACCTTTAGTTATCAAGGCCTTTGGGACAGGATATTGAGATAAAGCAGTTGTTTTAAAAAGGATAATGCTGGCATGTCGACCTTTTGTTCATTTTGTATTAGTTTGTTTAATTGTGAAACAGATCCTTAGATTTCTGGAAAAAAGTTATTTGCTTAGCCTTTGTCCCGAGTCTGGTGAGTAAAAATAATGACCTCACAAAGCAGGATATCACTGAGTAAGCAAGAGGGAGTTGTTGCTGACATGAAATTGGACCAAAAAAGTGATACTTTGTTACGAAAAGATTTGGATTTTTTAAATTAAAGATAAACTTCAGAATTCAAAGAAAAAAACATTTTGAGAGATGTTTTTTTTTCTTTAATTAAATCAGTTTGTCTGAGAGCAGGTACGATGGAGGATAATGCTTAAAAAAATACATTAAAAATCATAAATTTACTAGAATAAAGTCAGAAATTTCCAAGATTAAATCCATGAATTGAGTTTAATTGTTAAAAAAACAAACTTTATTCTGAAAGGTTGTTTTATAAGAGAGGGAACTTTATTCTTGTAAATCAATGACTTTATTTTCATAACATTACTTTTTATTTTAATTAATTAATTTTTTTTTTTTTTTTTTTTTTTTTTACTTTGCTCTTATCCTCCATCTTAGTAACGCAACACAACTTAATTCATCCCCTGAGTAGGCGGATGGCTGCTCTTGTAAAGCAACCTTTTAGAATAAAGTTTGTTTTTAATATTATTTAAATCGATTCATGAATTTAATTCTGGGATTTCTGATTTAATTTTCGTAAATTAATGACTTTTTTCTCATAAATTTCCCTTTTTTTTTTTTTTAACTTGGCCCTCATCCTCCGTTGTAAACGGGTAACTGATGCAAATCAGCAAAGAATATATGCTCAGTCCTACAATCACTTTACCTTAATAAATCAGCCATAGCAGCTGCGTTGTCATCTGCTGTTAAGCATAGTGGCATACTAAATGAAATTGGGGGTCACTCTTGGTAGTTTTAGTGATTAACATAAGCTAATGACTTGGAAGGATGAACAGGAGGTGGAGATAAAGAGGGAGAGAAGGAGGGGAAAAAGGGGGATGTTGTGTGGCTCTCTCACCCGCCATTAAGGGCCTGCCCCTGGACTTGAAGAGCAGGCCAGTTTCCCATGCACTGGCGGCACGGCGAGCCCTCTTTGGTTACACAAAATGTCTGCCTGTCCGGCCACAGAGAGAGATATTATTAGTGTTATTTTGCCTCAGATATCTGAGAGCATGGTGCTTTAAGGCGCCCTTGTTTGAGTGGCTGACAGACTCTTGAGTTTCTGCAGCAGATTAAATGAAATTTTAGCAGCTTTTTCTTGGGGCCAGGCCATAAAACCACACAAAGGAAGCAGCTGCCACTAATGTAATCTAGAATGGGGTGCTGCAGTGTAAAGCTGTCCACCACGCTTTTGTTTTTCCCTTCTTGGGCTCTCCACAGCTTTCTGTGCCATTCTTGACAACTACACCCCTTCCTCTTCAGATAATATCCTTGTTCTTTCACTGCCTTTAATTCCTCTTTTCAGCAGCTTCCCCTCTGTGTGCTGCAAAGGTGATGAAACCGGACGAGAGCAATAAAGGAAACGTGTTTTAAGAGCAAACATATCTTTTTATGTCTTTCTGCATCCATACAGCTGTGTCAAATGTACAAGAGATAGCTGTCTGGTTGTCTCTGAAGCGTTTTTTTTCTCCTTGGTTTGTCTCCAGGCCTGAACTATATGAGCCTGACATGTATGGAATGAGCGTATAGGAGCTTTATAGTTTGACCTTGTGCAAACCTACAAAGTTCAGTTCTCGGAATGCAACACAAGCAGTCCGTTGGGGTCGATGCCCTCACAACCCCTGTGTCAGTCAAAGGTTGTCAGCCCCTCTCAAAATGACAGGGTGGATCTTGAGAACCTGGCTTCATGTTGGCAGGGAGTGGAGTTACATTCCTGTCAGGGCTGTCATTGTACAAGTGACACAAGAGAGAAAAAGAAAGGGTTGAGGGCACGAGCATGGGGGGCGCACGCCTTCCCCTCGTAATGAAAGCTGTTTGTTAATTACATTTCTGTATTATTTGTTGTTGACATTTGCATCGGCGCAGCACATTTTCCCGTGTTGGCGATGCTTTGAGACTCCTCTGTTGGCCTCTGTAAATGAAGTTTTATAGTCTGTTAGAGTCGCAACGACACAAACATCTGGCCAATAAATCTCAGGTGGTGCTGCAGAGTGTTTCTGGAGAAACCAGCTCTACCATCCCCTGATCAGTCATTAATCCAAATTTCCACACTTCCACACTGGATTATTTATACACTTGGTTAGCTGGTGAGCTTTTCAGCAGGGCAAACATTGCATTGGCGCGTACTGCTGTACGACAAACGCACAGAATAAACCCCAGTGCGGTTTTAAGCGTTGCTTTAGCACACTTTGCACATGAGAGTAAACGTGTATCTTCATTTTGCCTTTTGGATATGACGTACACGTTTTTAAATGTGTCTTGCCGCTGCCTGTTGTGGAATGTCTGAGTTCATAGGCCGCGTGCAGAGACGATAGCTTAAAGGTGGACTCGGTGTGCTGCTCAACAAGTCAGTCAGTCAATCTGCACATACATACGTCCTGTCCTGCAGCTGTCTGAGGATAAATCCTTCTGTCACCAAAGCACACAGGCTTTCTTCGCATATATCTTGTCCATCAACTCTTTCTCAGGTCTAAAATGCTCATCACATAGCTTCTCTCTACCACGACTGTTATCAAGCCACTGGAGAAGTTTGTACCTGTTACTGCTGTCCTCATCAGTCCGTCTCTTATTAGCTCCGTTTGTCTTATCTTTATGTCTTCCTTCCTATAGAGTCCTCGTAAAAAACAAGACAGTTTTTACTGCAGCACATGCATACATGCATGCATGCATGCACACTTTCACACTTACACACCAGCATCCCACATGTTTACTTAAACCTGATGACCCAATGGAAATAGCTCTTGCCCCCTCCTTTTCTTTGCCACCCTCCTTTTCTGCTCCTCTGCTCCACCCTCCCTCCTTCCCTCCCCAGGGTAAGTTGCTATAGCCCCCCCTTATAAACACACTGATCTATAGGAGCTCTAGACCCAGACAGATTTTTGGCATGGCTGTGCAGGTAGCATTCCAGCATGGTTTGAGATCTTAGGGCCCTAGCCTCGTTAAAAGCCTGATTTATGCTTTACAGCTGGGCACAAAAGAACCTACAGGTTGGCTAACTTAATTAATATCACGCTCGCTACTGCTTGGACACATGCATGTTGCTGACACACCTCTAGGGAGAATAAGCGGAAGGGTTCACATGCTGTATTTTTAACAGGCCGGTGACGCTGTGTGTGTGTGTGTGTATGTGTGTGTGTTTGGTGTGTATGCACAGGATGTAGCTGCAAGACAGCTGCGTTAAAGATGACTCTGAGTGACTCTTATAAGTGCCACACAGTTTGAAGGTATCAGTGCTGTAAATGCAGATTTTTAAAGACAGAGGAATCCAGCTCTGTGTTAACCGTCTTGGTCCTGTTTTCCACCATTCTACCCGCCTTTCTTGCGTTGCTATAGTGGCTGATCAGACCATATGTCTTCAATTAGAAGGCAGGAATCTGGTACGGCAAGCCTTGAAGATGAAGAACTGTGTGGAGCGTAGACTGCTATTGCCAAGCATATGGCCCATCCATCTCACAGGCTGTTATCGATGGTAAATGTTTCATGTACTGTAGATATTAACTGGTAGCTTTCACTTTGTTCTAACCCTATGGTTCGTTCTTTGGCGGTACAGTACACCCTTTTGTCTCTGAGAGCACTCTTTCTTGGACTCATTCGTTTTTTAAGCACTTATTGGCCGTGGCGCCTCCAGAATTTTTTCCAAGGGGTGGCCAGACTGGGCCACTGAGAATCTTGGGCTGGCAAACCAAAACCAAAAGCCATAACTGAATTTAAGGAATTCTATTGTGCTGTTGGGGTATATCAACTAGTCTAAAACTATGGGAATATAATATGAGAATCGCCTGCTGATGTGCTCTGGCATTACTAATTAACTGATGTACACAGAAATGTCGACCTTATTCCTGACTTTGAGTTTACAAATGATTCATAGCAATTGTTGGTTTTGCTTTTCCGTTTGAACGTTCTGTTTATATCACCATGGAGACAACAAAGCTGATGATGTCAGCTTAGCTGTCGTACTTGCATTGTCTCAAAGCCATGAGCCACGCTAGTCTCCGTTCCTCCTTCCTCTGCATGGCGTGCAGGCCGTAGGGCGCAGGGTACGGACATGTTCGTCAAAGTTGTTGATGTTCAATACAAGAAGTTTCAGAAAAAACCTTCAAATTTTTTTGAGTTGTAGTTGCAAGCATTAATGATTTCAAGCGAGTTGTTTTGAGCTAGCTCGCAGACGGCAGTCAGTCATATTGTTGCAAGGCAACCGGAAATCGATAGCCACCGTCAGAATTGGTTATCTGTCAGCACCATAGACTGTATAATTAATGGATGTAGCCTCCACAATGTCACCCGTCTGCTTCTGAAATGGATTTTTGAAGCAAATCGGCTGCTGCAACCTTATTGGCTTTAAGTCTGCACAGTAACAGTCACGTGAGCTGGGCTGTGCCTCTGATTGGTTAAACTGGCGTTCTTAATATCCTCTAAATTGCTGAGTTAGAAAAAAATTCAACCCCCGTACAGTGTGTGCCTTTAATGAAATTAGCGATTCAGATGGGGGACATTTTTTGTACCAGGTTGTAAACGTATTAATTTCATGAAACCCCCCTTTTTTTTTGGCTTGGTGTGTACGTGTCTTCTGGTACTTATGGAGCCACCCTCAAGCTGACCCTCGATGAACTCCAGAGTTTAGCACTTCTGCATTGTCTCATTTTCAGACCTGAGATTGCCGCTTGGTCAACATCCATAGGTTTCTGAAGAAACTGGCAGATAAATAGTTTTAGCAATCCAAAATATTATTATTATTAATAATAATAATAATAATAATAATAATAATAATAATAATAAAATAAAGATATGCATATACAACTGGCTAGAAGGAGGGCAGTAAATGTATCGGGGTGGCCATGGCCCCCCTCAGCCCCCCTTGATGGCGCCACTGTTTATTGGGGGCATTTGTCCAAAGCAACATGACATGGAGGCATGTTCCTGGCAGGTATGAAACGTTTAGGTCACACCCAGCTGATTTATTACAAGTTCTTGCATCAGGCAGAGGAGCACTTAAGGAAACATTTGTAGGTCACTTTGGCTATCTGACCGCCTCCCTGCTTCTGTCATGATGTCCTGAAGGGGGCTGAATTAGAGCTGAACAGGAGGCCATTTTGCAATTTTAATCAGGATTTGGAAAGTGTTTGGGTGGAGAAGTGGCCCAGCACTGTTTTCTCCTCAATGAATTAATAATGAAGCAGGGAACAGAGGGTTGGATGCGTGGATGGTGGTGGTGCTGGGGCACTGAGGTCTCACTGTGAATAGCCGTGTCCTCAGAACAGGATCAGGGAAGTACAAGTCTTAGAAACTGAAATAGTTGGAACATTGAAATGGATTTGACAGGGTAAAATGAGGATGTGTGATGCCACTATGAAAGAAAGGCTCTGAACTTGTTATAGAAGCTGTTTTACATCCAGACTGGAGATCTGTGGTCAGCTCTTGTTCACGATTATCTCTCCTGACTTCCAGCCACTGTGTTTCTATGAAAAATGAATTTTTAGACTACATCTGACCTCGAGATACCCCTCGATCTAAAGAGTCTGGCTATTGATGCCTCCTTAACCACTCGACCACCGTGTGCACAGTCACACACAGCAGATGGGACGCGTGTTAAACCCTCAGCCTCCACAGCTCCAGGCCACGGGACACTCCAACACACTGGCCCTCTTGTTTTAAAGTGCCATGTCCCTCCACAATGCCTCCAGGCTCCTATGCATAACGAGCTGCTTTGGTTGGCCCAAGCTCACATGCCCTGGTCCTTTCACCCTGAGGTGGTAGGACAGGGGGAAAAATAACTGCATGTTTCAAACAGTCCTTGTTCACTTGTGTCTGAAGGATGGCCCATGTTGGAAAGCTCCTGGGGGGCGTCTGCCAGTGTCTTAAAGTACAAAAACCTAGACCTTTGAGATTCCTGTCTTCTTTTTTCACTTGAGCGCCAATCCAGGGACGTGTGGTGTCTTACAGATACCTGCACCAAAGTTTCGTCAGGTTCCACTACTTAGAGATCGAGATAATGAGAAACATCTTTCTTTTTTTGACCTCTTTGGTGTTCCATTCTTGTGCTGCGTTTTCGCTAAGTGTAGTTTGGAAGCCACAGAACACGTTGGCAAAGGCTTAAGAGAGAACATGACCTTTGTGCTCTGGATCCATGGATGGATTTCAAGATCTGCCAGGTCTTAATCACAGCGATTGAAGGTTTTTCCACGAGTAGGTGGTTTTGGGTCAAAGGTGGTGCCCCCCCCCTCCCTCAGCCCCCTGCGTAAGAAAAAGGACTCATTGGAAATATTCGTATGTGTGTGAGTTTGTGAGAGAGTGTGTCACAGGCCAAGGCTTTAAGAGGTGTGTGCATTTGCAAAAGGCAGCCTCACTTTACCCTCTCTCAGCGCTGTCATCAGAGCGTGTTCAGGAAATAGCGTGATGGAAGGAGGAGGAACAAAGGAGCATGCAGGCTGCATGAGGGACTGAAAGCCAGAAGAAGAGGGAATGACTGTGTCCTCCAGACGAGCTGAAGTGTTTGCACAGACTGAGTCAGTGTGCATGTGTGCGTTTGTGTGTGTGAAAGAGAGGGAGAGAGGTTGTGTTTGTGTCGTCTGCTCAAAGATACTCGGACCACAGGTTTACGCCTGGAAACGACGTCCCTTAACTCCAACTTCCCACTTTCAACTTTCAGCTTTTCTCCCCTCTCTCTCCATCTTGCTCCTCTCTTGTTCAACAAAGTCACTCATTCAACATATTGGCTCATAAGTGCCACCTAACCTCAGTTTGGTTCCTCCGTTACCGCTGTTCTACTCTACCTTTGATGATTTGTGTGTGTCAGTGTACGAGGTGTGCATTATTTACTGCTGTGCTCTACCTGTGCATGTACATTTGAAGCACTTCTTATGCATTCTTTATGGGGATACGTTAAGTACAAACAGGCACTTAATGTTGGTTTACAGTGGAAAAAAAAAGGTTGAAAGACTTGATAAGGAAACAGTTTTTGCTGCACACAGCAGGTCTTTGTGTGTTCGTCTTTGATAACAGTGACAGAAAAATGACAGCAGGCACATGTTTTTTTTTTTTTTGCTTTTTTTTTTGAAAGCTCTGAAATTTTGAAGATGCTGTTTCAGATCTAGGGCGATCTCTGAAGTCGTGTCTTTGTGGAGTTTAAAAACTGTCTTGTCGATCGTCCCTCTGTTGTGATTTGGGACCTCCGCGTCTTATTTCTGTGGCGGTTTGTTAGCGTGACAGAGAAACAGCAGCTGACTCCGCGGCCTTTTGTTTATTCATCTCTAGAGCAGTTAATGTGCAGTTTTTTTTTTTTTTTTGGAGAGCTGGAGAGTGATAAGATTTCAACACTGTCACTTGAAATCTCTCTGGTCCTTTTCCATGCGGTGTTCATGCTGTCCTGTCCAGCTCCCTTCATGTCTGCGATGACTGAAGAGAGAGAGAGCTGGGAGGTCAGATACAGGGCCCTGTATGCTCCGGTGAAGCCGAATCGCGTCCTGGCAAATGGTATGCAGGCTCATAACGCGCTCCACTCGTCCAATAGCCAGAGACGAAACAGTTTTGACAGTGTCGAATGCCCTGCCCCGGAGGCCTTATCATCCTCTGCTGCTTGCCTGCCCGCCTGCCTGCCTCCCTCCCCTGTTTCTCTTCTCCTGATGCTATCTATCTGGAGATTTATGCAGAAATGTGCAGCAAGTCGACCTCCCCAGTCCCCCTTCCATCCTTTCTGCAGGGACGCAGGCCTGTCACAGGCTGAGCTGTGCAGAGGTAGTGAAGCTCGGGATGCTGGCCTCATATGCTGCAAGAAGCTTTCTTGTCTCTGCACTTCAAACAGGGATGATGCTTGTAAAGAGAGACAGCAGGCGATCTCACATGAATGTTGCAGGCTGTCTTTAAAAAATAAAGCAGGCAGAAAATGTCCTTGCTTTTGTTTTCTCCTCAATTCTGTTCTAGTTTCATACTCGTCTCTTCGTTTCCTATTCTTCTCCTCCTCCTTCTCAGCTGCAGATTATTGAGACGTATCTTTTTCCTTTGACAGAATACTTTTCATATATCCCCTCTGAAGTGCTCAGAGACTCTTGGCCCATCTGGGACATTGCCCGACTCCAAAAATACTCTTGCTTGATTAAGTCTTCTTATGTACCTGAATATGTGTGCTTAAACTGACACCGGCACTTTGCAGTATCTTTGATTCCACTACTTCATTTAATATCTTCTTCATTGAGCGTCAGCTTTTGTTGATGGAGGTTTGATCCTGTGAAGCGGATCCCGACTCAATAAATAATCTCTGCGGATGCTTACATAAGCTATGGTCCATTTAATTAGACTGCTTAAGCTTAGAAGCCCAGAGGTCTTTTCACTGTACCATTAGAGCAGGGATGAGAAACAACAGCGCGCGGCCTCCCACCACCACTGGTAAGAAGAGAGCAAATAATGATCTGCATCAGAGACACGGCTGGCCCGGCCTATTATAAGGCCCAAGGACCAAACCGCACCCAAGCACGAAGCTGTCCAGCTGGGCTCAGTCAGGGTGGATGAATAGATGGTGAGATGGAGGGATAGAGAGATGGAGGGATAGAGAGATGGATAGACCAGCGGACGGACAGACGGACGGACGGGTGGACGGTCAGTTCAAACACAGTTCAACTGAGAAAAGATCAAAGGGAGTAAGGTTACACAGGGAAACAGACAGCGTAGAGCGATGCTAATTGTGAAATGATTGTAGACAGTGTGTTACATACTAATGTCCAGTCTCTCTCTCTCTCACACACACACACACACACGCTCATAAATGCTTGCATACATGGACAAACGTGATCGTTCTGGCTTGTATGTCGTCAAATTAAAAACACTTATGCATGCAGAAGCACATGCATATTAAAACACACATCGACTTACCCACCATGAACACACACACATATGTATAGAAACACACATTTGCCTTTTGTGTATGGTACGTGCATCCATCGGGCCCTGTGTTGGGGCCATCTGTCCGTAGTGGTTTCTCAGTGGCTCAGACGCCTCATTTCCACTGTTGCTCTTATCATCTTTCAGGAGAAGGAGATGGGGAGAGGAAAGCTAAGAAGTGTGAATGTCTGATTGGAGACAAAGCCACAGCCAGCAGATTACTTTGTACTGGGCACAGATCCCTGAAGACCACCATGCGTCTCTATCTGGAGATCTGCCTCCCCCCATTTTTTCTATGTTCATGCCAGCTCACCCTTTCTTGTCCCGGTCTACCTCTCTGTCCGCCTTAGCACCCGTTCCCTCTTTCTCTGTCTGCCTCTTTCGATATCTTCTCACTTCTCAGTGTGTGTGGTGTGCGTGTTGTGGTTCGTGGTCAATTTCCCCCACTTGTGCGATTCCAACACCAGCCAGCACTGCAGGCCCACATCAGACTAGTTAGAGGCTGTTCTTTCCCCCGGCTGGCTTTCTGTTTAGTAAACCGTATTTCCTGCATCCGGCTTTGTCTTAGAAACAAGTGTTGGTCAAACAAGGCTTTTGTCTGTGGCCAGTGGCTTGGTGCACCACAACCAGTTTGGCTCGGGATAAAGAAGTGAGTGTATGAGCCTGGTTGTGTGTGGCTGTGGCAGAGAAATAGAGAAAAAAAAATGAAAGAAGGAAGGTCAAGGCTATTCAGAGGCTTTACCTATTATTTTAAACGTAAAGAGACAGAGATAAAGCTACAACTCTACTCGATAACATGTGTGGGACACAGCTGTCATGTAAATTAAGCTCAAAGCCCCTCACAATTAATTGTTCTTAATTTCCTTGCACTTCTTCCCGCTCAGCTCTTAAAGTCAAGTGAAAGTCACGAACAACAGAGTGCATTTAGAAAATGCAGAAAGAGAGCCCTAATGGGGGACTTAAGGCCCCCTCTTCTTCCCCACCTTCCTCCTCCACCCATCGTCTCCTGATTCACCCTTCACCTCTGTCCAATCCCTGACTGTGAATACCCTAATGACATAAACAGAGTAGTAATCACATTAACGCCAGTTACGGCTGAGGCACTCTTAAGAGGCACTGTATTGACAACCTTCTGTCTTCCCGAGGCACTCACTCCAACACCTATAAACACTTATGAATATTGGCAAAGACCTCCTATTAGCATAATCACTTTTCAGGTGTGTGAGTGCTCCTGAGCCCAGGCGACTGATAACTTTGGGAAATGGGGGTGACATGCTCTGTCCCCCCCCCCTGTGCCTCCTTTCCCTGTGCCTTCTTCTCCCTCCTGTTCTCCTTTTGGAAGCCCTGTGTGCTAATCCTGTTAGCTTGTTCCTCCATTAGCTAAATGACCAATATCAGAGAGAGCTGCGTGGTCACAGCACGGAGGCCTGAGCCCACAATGAGGCTCGGTCAAGGACAAAACAAAAAGCAGGGAGGCCAAGCCAAGTCTGCTAACTCTTGGATTGATGGCTGGAAAGTTTGAGGCAGTAGGTGGAGTGGAAAGATGGTAGGATTGATTGAAAGAGGAAGGGCATGGTCACACTGGCTATCTGAACCATACCCCAGTACGCTTCAACTCTACAGTCCAGTTCGTTTGCTCAGGTACAGTACACTTCCAAGGCTTTGGCATGCTTGTACACAATGAGGGCATATAACTCATGATGGATAATCGCTGCCAACGCTCATAAGCCAAAAAGTAAAGTCGTAGTCATGTTCTCTGTGTCTCATTGTGCGGATTCTGATGAGACTGCGATGATTCGGCACGGTTTGGATGGCCATGGTGACCGCGCCCAAAAAGATGAAGAGATATTTTCTGTTACACTGAAATACGGCCCTGTGTATCTGAACATTTTACAGCTGAATCAAGACAAGGAAAAATGAAAAAGATTCATCAACTTTACCCAACCTAAAGCCCTGAATCTCATAACAGTGTTTGAGCCCTTTGCCAAATATCAGAGGGAGAAGACGAGGCGACTGTGGTGTATCGACCTGCCAAGACTCACTTAAGAATCTTGAATGTCTGTTGTGTTTGTTTGTGGTCCTGTTTGTGTTTTGGTTGACACAGTGAGTGGGGGGTTTATAGTGACTGTGCGTGTGTGCGGTGACTGAAGGACACTGTGTGCGTGTGAGCCTGGCTCTGGGGGTTGGGTCACTGAACAATAGGGCAATCTGCATGAGCAAAGAGTACATGATGCCTCGGCCTCGTAGACTCTGTGTGTGTTTGTGTGTTTTGCTTTGTCTGGTCAGCCCTGTTGTCTGGGACGGTGCTGCGAATGTGGCGTCAGCAGCTGCAGGCTGCCATATCTGCTGTTTAGGACGCCATAATTTCCCTGCTGCCCTTGCATAAGTTGGCCTTGTGCATTTTCCCTGATCCCAGGATCATACTCTCTGCTTGATAGCAGCGTACGTAAGACACCATAATAGAACCCGTCTGCTTTGTGTTGCAACGTGCTGAAACTGCTTTGAAGGAGCTGTTAACCCCCTTCTCTTCCTCCGCGCTTGGCCTCTTAAGTTCTTCATATTTCTCCATTTTCATGATTATCTTTCTTTTACTTTTCTGCCCCTGATCCCTTTGCCCTCTCTCACTTCTCCTGTATACTCCCTCCTGAAAGTCCCTTCTTTCAGCTCCTGCCATGAAATGGCAGCTAAGGGCTTGTCAGTGTGGTTTCTCCTCTCTGCTGATCCTATTTCAAAGGGACCTGGAGATCCAGCATTAGCCCGTGCAGCTCTCCTGCTCTGCAGTCCTAACTCTCCACAGACCTAGACTTAATGGAAGGAGAGAAACAAACGCAGAGAGTGAGAAGGAGCTCTCTTATTCTGCTAAAGGACACACTCATTTATAAAATTGTCCTACCTCCCTTCTACATCTCTTGGCTGGTCTTACCAACAAAATAACGGAAAAAAAAACAGGCGAGGCCACCAAACACCTTGTGAGAATATCATTTATCCTCCTTAGTAACTGTCCTTCCTTCCATTTAAGTACAGCTATTCAAGAATCCTTGGCTTATTTGAATGTCTTATATGCATGCATTGTGAGTCTCGGTGTGTGTTGGTCTGGCTTTTTAGTGTCCATCAATATGTCCACCGCCTGCATGGAAATAATAACTATTGTCGCTGTGTGCAGTATATAGTTTCTCTGTCAGTGGGTGTGTGATTGCAAAGCAGAGGACAAAATGTTTTTGCCACATAAGGAACTGAATTGACTACCAGCTTTAAAGTGCAGTGTTGTGGCTCTGTGTACTTAAAAACTGGGTTGGTTGTCATTCAGAATGTCCTCTCCATGGCACTCTTGTCTCCCTGCTTTGCAACCTTCATTTTTTCCCCTGCATCCTTCCCTCAATTCCATGATCTCTCTGCGCTTTCTTTCCTCTGACGGACACGGCTGTGTCTCTGGGGAAGGGACTACTTACCAGCTAGCCTCTCTCCTCCCTTTCTTGTCCCTTAAAATCACAGAAAATTTAATCCATTATCCTCTTGGTGCATGTGCACTCTTTGCTCACACATTAAGAGAGGGATGAGGAAGTGTGTATGAGCTGCATATCAAAGCAGAGTGAATAGAAGAGGCCAGGTTATTGCAACTGTTTTACGAGTGATTAGGGGCTTTCTATTTGAAGCCATAAAACACACACATAATCGGAAAACATACATACACCCCGAGCCAATGTAATGGGCACATTTTATTTGTACTTATAAGAGAGGAAGCAAAAAAACGTGTATAGGCAAATGGCTTTTTTTATGATGGAAAAATTCCATAGTGGGTCAAAGCCCCTCGCAGGTGGCAGCAATTAACTGTAATTCTTGCAGATTGTAATGATCCATAATTTACCAGTATACCCCCCTTCCAACTCTTTTCAGTCAAGAGAAAAAGGTTTGCATGGAGGTTTGATTGGGTGCACATTTATGCCGTGTTCTGCTCTTTAAGTGAGATTGTTCAGAGGGGGCCGTGGTGGACACATGAGATAGAAAGTAGAGCCACAAAACATCCGACTGTTCCATCCATCGCTCATACTTTTCTCTCTCTCTCTCTGCCTCTCTCACACACAAACACAAACACACACACACCGCCCTCTCTTTAACACAGTATGGCCATGGTTATGGGTTCAGTGTCTGCAAATGACTTCAGAAAAATACCCTCCAGTGAAAAATGAAAAAAAAAGAAAGGATAAAAAAAAAAAGCTAAAAGATGAAAGTGGGAGCACATTTGCAAATAGCGGATGCTTCTTATTTTGCATATCTCTCACTTCTGCTTTCCCTTTCTTCTCCTTTTCTTTTCACCTGAGAGGATTTAAATAAATCCATAAAGCATGAAATATCAGAAATAGAAAAGTAATGCATGAAATGCATTTTCACAGGAGCCTCCCCACCCACCCACACACACACACACACACAAACACAATTTCCATTTTTTCCTTCTTTTAACTGTGAATGTGTGTTTTTATGTGATAAACGCCGGTACGGTTTAGTAACGTGTGACCTCTTATTTGTTTTCAGCATTAATATGCAGCATCAGATACATGTCCCACTTTAGCTGAGGGAATTCTGTAAACATGGTATTGGAGGGAGGGGGTGAATGTGTTTAACGAGATTAGGCGTGCATTGTCAGGCAAATGTCCGGTCAACGTGCGACTGCTATTGAAAGTCAATTATTGTTTCAAATATTCCAGTGCCTCCTCAACTGTGTAAATTGTGTATTTGCTGGCTGAGTAATCTCTCATTATGGAATCATTTATTCCTTTGTCAAGTGTCATCCCAATGGAATCAAATACTGTGTTTCAATGAAATCATAAAGCACACTGAAAATTATATTGTGTATAACAAATTCAATTTACAACATTCTGCGTTTTTAAAGAGCAGTTTTCATCAGCGATTGCTAAATTTAAAAAACAAGTTTGTTGATTCATTAGAAAGTGTTTTGGTCCTTAATCTCATCATTCAGTTTAGCCAAGAATTATGTTATCTGTTGATATTTCCTGAAATTATTACAAAAAGGAGAAAGCTATACTCTTTCCCTTTTCAATCATCACTCTCAACATTTTTGACACATTTTTAACAAATCAAGATGTTAGTTTTTCTGTCTATAATTCTTTGATTATTAGTTTCCGTCATTTTTTTTTCTTTGAGTAAATCATAATGTTTGAACAGTTTAATTAAAATTTTGCCGTTTTGTTTGTACTTTTTTTTCTCAGATAAAGATGAGCCCAGCAGCTACACCTGCACCACCTGTAAGCAGCCTTTCACCAGTGCCTGGTTCCTGCTCCAGCATGCCCAGAACACCCATGGATTCCGCATCTACCTGGAAAGTGAACCCGGCAGCCCCCTCACCCCTCGTGTGGCTGCAGCTCCTGGTATGGGAGGGGACTGTGCCTCGTCCCAGCCTCCTCTCCATGCGGTCCATCTAGCTGACGGCAGTCCATACAGCCTCCTGAGGATGCCAGGCTCCGGTTCCGGTCGGGATTCGGCATCCACGCCTCGTGAGGGCCGCTACCCCCGAACCCCACCGCTATTCAGCCCACCACCACGCCACCACCTCAGCCCTGATGACCTGGCCCTGGCAACCCACCACCCCAGCGCCTTTGACAGGGTGATGAGGCTTAACTCAGTGCCACTAGAAGCCCCTCCCAGCATGGATTTCTCTCGGCGTTTACGTGAGCTGGCTGGAAATGCAACCGGGGCTTCCCCCCCTCTCTCCCCCAACAGGCCCAGCCCTATGCAAAGGCTGTTGCAGCCATTTCAGCCTGGATCAAAGCCTCCATTTTCAGCTACCCCTCCCCTCTCCACTTCCCAATCACCTTCTGGTGCACGATCCACCCCTAATACTATATCCAATACGGTACAACCGAGCACTCCTCTCAAGGCAAAGTCTTGTGAGTTCTGCGGGAAGACTTTCAAATTCCAGAGCAACCTAATAGTTCACCGGCGTAGCCACACTGGGGAAAAGCCATTCAAATGTCACCTCTGTAACCATGCCTGCACCCAAGCCAGCAAACTAAAACGACACATGAAGACGCACTGTCAAAACAAGTCCTCTGTGGTGAACGCCAAGTCAGACGATGGCCTCTCCACTGCTAGCTCCCCTGAACCTGGTACAAGTGAACTGATAGGCAGTGCCACAGATGCTCTTAAGTCAGTGGTCGCCAAGTTTAAGAGTGAAAACAACGGCCTAATGTCTGAAAATGGAGAAGAAGATGAGGAAGAGGAGGAGGAGGAGGAAGAGGATGAAGAGGAGGAGGAGGAAGAAGAGGAGGAGGAAGAGGAAGAGGGGGAAGAGGAGGAAATGGACAGCAAGCGTGGAGTAGAAGAAGAAGATGGAAGAAATGACTATCGTTTCAGCCTCCGATTAGAAGGGGCTCGCCACCACCAGAACAGTGATGCACTGCACCCGCACCACCGAAGCTTGTCCCGGGACCAGGGTGATGAAGAATCAGCCATGGACTCAGACCAAGCAGTTGATGGAACCACTAACGCGGTCAACGGCCTTGGACCTCTATCATCTGACAGTCTGTCAAGGAAGCTGCTGGGTGGAGGAGTCAGCCCTGGCTCGCTTAGTCCTCTGTCCAAGCGCATCAAGGTGGAGAAGGACCTCGACCCCCCCATGCCCACCATCCCGAACACAGAGAACGTTTACTCCCAGTGGCTTGCCGGTTATGCTGCCTCACGACAACTCAAGGACCCCTTCATCACCTTCACAGGTGGGGATTCCAGACAATCGCCCTTTGCCTCCTCATCTGAGCACTCTTCAGAAAATGGCAGCTTGCGCTTCTCCACCCCGCCTGGCGAGCTGGACGGGGAACGGGCTGCCTCAGGACGCAGCGGAACCGGCAGTGGGGCCAGCACTCCCCATGGCGGCAGCGGAAACGGCAGGCCGAACTCTAAAGACGGCCGACGCAGTGACACTTGCGAGTATTGCGGCAAGGTGTTCAAGAACTGCAGCAACTTGACAGTGCACAGACGCAGCCACACAGGGGAGCGGCCCTACAAGTGTGAGCTGTGCAGCTATGCCTGCGCCCAGAGCTCAAAGCTCACCCGCCACATGAAGACCCATGGACAGATGGGTAAGGACGTGTACAAATGTGAAATCTGCCACATGCCTTTCAGTGTATACAGCACTCTGGAGAAACACATGAAGAAGTGGCACAGTGACCGCCCTCTGGCTAATGACATTAAGACTGAGTAGTCAAAGAGCAGCATGCTGGCAACTCTCTCTCAGCTCCCCCGGCTAAAAAGTGACCCTGGTTAACTAGCCACTAAGTGAGGGGAAAGGACAACAGGGTTAGACACCAGTACATGGTACAGCCCTGTTATCATCCCTCAAGCTGAATGCATGATCCATCATTGGGGCAATATATTGCATCAAGTGCAGAACTTTTTGAGCCTTTCTATTGTGCAATAATTTACACGTTTTGTATTTTTTTGTAACTGGACAGCATGCTTGGTTTGATTTGGCTACATAGATAAAAATTGTCCAAGGCTGGTGGGTTTGGTTGTACATGTGTTGCTGTTTATATTCGGTTTTCTTCAACATAACAAAAAGTTAGAAATGAGATTCCATGCTGCATACAGTACATACTGTTTTACATATCATGTACAGTTTTTGTGTTCAAACAAAGTGGACAGTGTCACTATATCAAAACATCAAGACAAGCAGGGTCACACTTAAAACTGATCTTTGTGAAAGATTTTCCATGCAAGATTGAAAGAAGAGTTATATATATGTATATGAAAATTTGGCTGCCTATGAAATGCTAGGCACTAGCGCCATCGAATATTCCTTTGACAAACAGCAATGAAATTAACAATATGGTGTGAAATGACAACATGAGTGCCTTGGATATTTTACCTGCATTAGTTAATCCTCCTCCTTACTATAAGCTCGGAGTTTCAGCTGTACAATTTACAGGACATTTTGTGCACATGTGGAACAAGCAGGTCCTTGCATCAAGCACCTGTACGACCCTGATGTTTTGTGACTTAGCAGAGCGTAAGGAACCAGCTGAAAGAAAAACAGAAAAAAAGAGTATGTGTACCTCTGGTAAATCATTTATCTGCCTGACTCTCATGTATATTATTATTCTTCAGATTATGATTCTGTTTACTGGCATGCTACATGCTAAAAAAGGAGTAGAAGTTTGGTTTGTAGACTTTTGGTTTAGGTGTTTATGTTTCCTGGTACATGTGTACTTTACTGAGAGGGTTGTCTGACGAGTTGTTCTAACCAACGTAAAGCTCTTAATTTTCCAGAGTGTTTATTTTCTTTGAAAATTAAAAGTTCACAGGTTTCTTTGTAAGTAGCACAGAGTTATGTTTCTTCAGTGTCAGCAGGCAGACAGTGTAGCCAGCAGCCATTCGAAGACCACAGAGTGGGTTTTTAGTTGCTCTAAGTCAGACAGAATTTGGGTGGTGGTGGTGGTGGGGGGGTTCGGGTGGGTGTCTAAGGGTTAAGGGTGGGTGAGGTTCAGGGTAGCGGGTGGGGAGTGTGTTAACCAGGTGTCTCTACAATTCAAATGTTTATGTCCTTATAGCGCTTAATCTCTTTACTGCATTAGATCTTAGTAAGCATTCAGTAATCTGAAACCATTTTCTTTCACTCACATTAGAAATGATCAAAATCAGAAGTCAAGGTTATTTTAGGTTTTGATCAAATGACCCCTTCCCCACAAGCCTTTTTGGAGTCCAGATTTTCCCACAGTAATGTTCTTTTCTTTCATTTATCATGCTAGATTTCATCGTGGTAGTTTTTTTTTTTTCTATCTCCATCCCCGTCATTGTTAATATAGCACTTGTCACTCTGCCTTGGATTCTGTATCTGTCTCTCTAATCGGAGGTACAGGCGGTTGAGTATAAAACGAGGACCGGATTTCAGGTCCGGGACTACTTACGTGCACTGTTCAATTTTCCCAGTTTACAGTCAGACGCTCAAGGGAAAACTTGCTCTTATGCTGACAGGTTGGTGTGGTGTCGATGCTTTGCATTAAAAAGGATTAAAAAAAAAAAAAAAGGAAGAAAGAAAAAAAAAAAAAGAAAAACTAGAATCTGTTGCCAGCCATGTCTCCTCCTGAGAGCTCTACATCAGTTCAGCTCTTTGGGACATCAATGCAGGAACCGCCATAGAAACATCCTGCCTCTTAAATATGAGACTCACTACAAAAAGATACAATTTTACAAATTTCATTTTCAAACTTAAGTGAACTGTTGAGTAACACTTCAGTATCTTTAGGGGAGAACATTATTTAAATTTTGTTTTAACTTTTTATGGTTTATTGTTTCCGTCTTGGTGACATCTGGGACTTGATCACTATGTAATGAATTGTAACGAACATGTTTCTCATCTTTATTTGCCTTTACTATACACAAGTCTTCAGGTTGAACAAAAAGTTTGCATCGGGGAGAGATTTATGATATATGAATATATAAAGAGAACTTAAAACACATAGGAAAATGCACATACATGTAAGTTCCTATGTTCAAAACACATTTATGGTCTACTTTTTTCCTGTATTTAGAATGGTATTTGAAATTAATGTTCACTTAGTGTAGGCACTTATAGTATTTATGTTGAAGCCTGTATTTTTAACTGTTTTGCCTGTAATCTTTAAAGGTTTCAATGTACCCCCTTTTTTTCTGTAGTGAAAAAAATCCCAACAAGCTGCCACCGTATATTTTCTTAATTTGGCAGGATAATATAGTGTGAATAATTTGTATGCTTGAAAATAAGTATGTTTTTTGAAAAAGAAAAATGTTGTGGTGTTCCCCATGGGTGAGAGGTCATGTGATGGCCTTTTCAGGCAGTCCCGCTGGTGTGGCCACAATGAGGTAAAAACAGGTGGTTGTACATATCTTTTTAGTTTGTTTTATATATTTTTCTCTCCTGCCATTTTATATGCAGTAATACAAGCTATTGTTGGGTTTTTTTTTTTGGTAGCCATTTTTTTTACTGTCCTTGAACATGTACCACCTGATAAACATTCCAGCCGTTTTTTAAAGAAAACTTTTGTCATATTCAATCAATCCAACGTCAATCTGAAAAAAAAAAAAAAAACATTTCTTTGCTGCAGTTTTTCTGTATCTTTTGTGACTTCAAATTAATTTTCTGTTTTTTTTTTTCCATTGCCAAAAAAACCATGGTGCTTTATAATTTAAATATGGTACATCTCATATGCAAGGCATATTCTAAACAAAATGAAAATCAAAGAAAGAAAACAGTTTGGTACATGTCATCAATGCTGTTAGCGTTGAGGTACATTTAAATTTTCTGCCTGATTTCATCCTGTGTTCTGTATTTACTCTTGAGCTATTTGTTCTGAACTGAACTTGAAGTTGACCGGCTGCATTGGTCAACATTATTTATTATGACTACACACACACACACATACACACACACACACAAACACACAGAAACACACACACACACATGCTCTGTTCAGAACAGAGTCACAGAAACACAGATCAGTCCAGTTTTCTCCCTCCTGATGATTTGTGATGGTTTCAGTTGTGATGTTTGATGACCAAAGGTCATTGACCGACATTCTTGAGTTGTTGCTCGACTTACAGATTTTATTGTTGATATTTTTCAGTTATGGAGATGCCACTCTATTTTCAGCTGTTGTCTGCATTATTCTCTTCACTCAGCCATTTTGTCTTGAAAAAAAAAAATAAAAAAATAAAATAAAAAGTATTGCATACATATTTGAATCTGTTTATTTATTTGTACGCTCTATCATTCTGCCACATTTTTGTTTTGTTTTGTGTGTGTGTGTGTGTGTGTGTGTGTTTTTGAGGGTGATCCCCACATGTGCTCCCTGGCATAGTTTGAGTCATCCGTCGTGGGGGGTGGAGGTTTACCACCAGATCTCTGGACTTTGGCCTTGTCAGAGAAGTGTCTGCTTTATATCTCCAGCAACCATCCCATCTTCCTCTCTTCCTCTCCTTCTCCCTGCCCCCTTGCTCCCCTATTTTCTCTTACCTCACCACACATACTGCCTTTGCTCCTTTTATCTCCTCCTCCCCTTCATGTCTCTCCCTTGTCTTTCTTAACGCGGTCGCTAACTTTACATAATCTTATATATTCCAATCTTTCTTTCTGTGACTTCCCCCTTCCTCGGTTTCCTCCTCTCCCCCGCTGAAGCACTGGAGGGCAACGTGACAGACTAATCGCTCTCCTTGTCCGAGCCCGGCGCTGTTTGCCTAGCAGGGCCAGATTAAAGTTCACAGATAGAGAGAGGTTCCTGCTCAGGCCAGGTGTTGACAGTTAAGATAAAGCAGAGTTGCAAGGAAGTGGGGGTGGTAGGGTGGGTGTTAGGAGCCAGGAGTTGTAAGGCTGTGTGTGTGTGTGTGTGTGTTCCTCTGCATATACACTCTTGTACCGTTCAGGGCTGGAGGTGGAGGGGGTGGGAGGGTCAACTCCCCTGCCTCCCTCCCCCCTCTCTTGTCTCCGATCTCTCAAGTTCAATGTCAAGAGAGCAACAATGCTCTGGTCCACAAATCCCGCCACCAAACAAGCCGTGCATAGCAGACATAGTTTTCCCATAGCAGACTCTGAGTCCTTGCCGACCATCCCGACCCCCCCCCCCCTCTTATTCCTTGTGTAGACATATGTCCTTAACTCGTAAAGGCAACAGTCTCAGCCCTCTGACTGAAAGGAGGGATTTCCAAAAGTTTGTCATGCAGTGAATAGCCCCTGTAGCTCTGTTTGAACAGTTTCTATGTCAAACTTGTTTTTCATTTGTCAAGGAAGACATGAATAGAAACGAAAAAACGTGATATTTTTATTTCCTTTCGTTCTGCCAAGCCTCGAGGGGTGTACTGGCTCTCTGTTGAAGGGTAAAAATGATCTATTTGTTCATAGTGCTAATCAAAAGTAGCTCATAAACACTCCTAAAGAGATGAAGATTCCCTCCTCCCTCTTTTTTTTTTTTTTTTGCTTTTCCTCCCCTCCTTCACCTCTCTCTCTGTCTTGACTTGTCTGTGTGTTTAAGCAGAGAGGCCTCTCAGGCATAGCCGGGGAAATCCTGTCCAGGAGAGAGTCAGAGTGTTGAATCGACTCTCTAATCCTACTAATATGCCACTTCTCCCTGTTTGCTCCCTCTATTTCCCTGTCTTCTTATCTATCTCTCTGTCTCCGTCCTCCGTCAGCAGCCCTAAAGACTGTCCCTCTTTCTCTCCCCTCGTCCTCTTCTTCTCAGTTCTCGTTTTGCTTCCTTCATCTTTTGCTGGTTTTCTTTGTCCATTTCTCTTCCTCTCGTTCTCGCCTCTGTTTCGGGCTCACTTTTTTTCTTGGGCATCGAGCCCATCGTACGAGTGTCAGTGAGCAGAGGAAGGCTGAAGAGCTAGAGATGGAGAGGCAGACTGCAGCTGTGCAGCGCTGCAGTGAAGAGGGGGCCTCGTCCGGGCTCCTTGGAACAATATAAAAGCACTAATCACCCAAGACAGCTGACACCCAGTGCCTCACACACACACACTGAGTCTCTCTCTCTCATACACACACACACTCACACACAAAGATCTGAGGATTGCCAGTATAGGGTAAAAGGAGAGGAGCTCTGCCCAGACAAGACTTACAGGTCTGGCTCGGCTGGAAAACAAAGTCTGTGTTTTGTCTAAGGGGCAGCAATGCTTGGGGGGCTCAAAGTGCCCTACTCACAAACACACACACACTCACATTATAGCTATACATACACACACACACACACACATTCAAACTTACTGTTACAAGACATGAATGAAAAGTTAAAAGGCAGTAAAGCACACACGGAGGTATACAGGAAAACTTCCCCACATGCACTTTTGCACGCAGACACAGAATCAAACACACATGCCAATGCTGGAGCACAAACCACATAATGGATTGGGTGCATGAACACACACACACTCTCTCGCTCTCTCTCTCTCACACACACACACGTGCGTACACAAAAGTGTCTTGGGGAATGTGACCTTTTCCCAAAAGCCTCCCTTTCCTGCCCCGTCTCCCCTCCCCCTCTGGCTGTGTGAAGACTGAAGGGGTCAAGGGTCAGGTTTTGGGGGGCTGGAGATTAGGTTTCACATGACTGAGCACCTTTGTTGGGGCAGGCCAGCAGAAAGGAAACGTCCAGGAGGGTAGCTGTGTCTGTCTGAGGCGAGGGGGAAGGGAGAGGAGAGGAGAGACACGGAGGGATGGATGGAGGTTTAAGTTGAAGTTTGGTCTGGCTGAAGTTGAAGTGCAAGAGCAAGGGCGAGCTGGTGAGGGGGCAAAGTAAGGAAAGGAAAAAAAGAAGAGAAGGGAAGGTAGATGAGAAAATGTGTGAGCATTAAAGAGAAAACCAGACTAACCTCATCCACATTCCTAACCCTTAGCTCTGCCTGGCCTTGTCCTTACCCCTCTCCCTCTCTTAACTCTCTGCCTCTTTCTCTTCATTTCTCCGGCCATGTGGCTCCTGTGTCGGGCCGTGGCCTGCCAGTGTCCTCAGTGCTTGCTGGCTGTGCTGATTTCCCCCATGACCACACAGTGAGAAGAAAGCCCCAGCCAAAATAGTAAACTGGATCACAGCGGAGTCCCCCTTCCTCCTCCCCCTCCTCCTTTTTTGCCTTCACAACATCTGAGTCGTAGTCTGCCCGCTAGACAATATGCTCCGTAACTGGCAATGAAAATCTTGGCAGAGACCCGGATTACCTCGCTTGTGAAATATTACTTTAAATGTCTGCGTGTGTGTGTGTGTGTTTCTTTTTCCAACATGTCAGGCCTAGAAAGAGAAAGAGAGAAAGAAAGCTTTAACGATGTGTAACAGCTTCAACTAAATGAGTCACAGAGGTGGGACTGGTACTGCTGATGGCTTCCAGATAAGGTGAAAACTTTGACCCCGGAGTGAAAAAGAAGGACAGGGGGCGAAGGGTGAGAGGGGAAAGCTGTGTAACCATAATTAAGTCTCACAGCGCACAATGAAAAAATAAACCAACGAGCTGTTCCCCTTTTTAAATGAAACTCTGATACATTAAACCTTCTCAAAATTCAACCTTATAAATTCATTTTTATGATGTTTGCACAAACTGATTGCTGCACTGTAAGTTATCAGTTTGTCACTGTCTCAGAAGGAGTTTCCTTTGGCACCCGGCATGGACGGCTCATTCCAGAGCATGGGTGGGTGAAAAGAAGAGAGGAGAGGAGAGGAGAGGGGAGGGTCAGAGGGTGAGGGAGGTGGGACAGGGCAGGGGCAGTACATTCCAGAGACACATTGATCTGACCTTGAACTTGAGGGTATGGAGCTCAAAGTGGCACCATGTTCTGACTGTTAACACCTCTGTGTCCACCATCGCATGCAAAAACCTGGACGCCTCATTACATAAAACAAACAAACAAGAAAAAAAAAAACATTTGTGTACATGTGTCTACGTATAGCTGGGTGAATGTATCATATTTGTGTGTCATGTATATGTGTTATACATCCAGGTGCTGCGCTGCAGGCAGAATTAAATGGTCGGATAAACAGGGACACATCTGTCACTTTGACTTCAGAGCACCTGAATATATATGTATATGTTTATGTATACTTGTGAGGTACTTGCTTTTATTAATACTTAGGTTGTCAAATTATTGTTTTCTAAAACATCTTGAAAAAGTTTTATTTTTAGAATGAATGCATTTAATAGAATAAAACAGAATAATGTTTATTGATCCCCCATGGGGGAAAATATTGATGTCACAGCAGCAGCTCACAACAATCAGTACAATGTGCAAAGATGCAGTAATAAAAATAGAATAGTAATTTAAAACAAAAACTACAAATTTAGAAAAACATTGAATATAAATCTATCACTACTTACACAAGAACAATACAAGGGCAAGAATATCTAGTGAACAATGAATACTGAGATGATTTAAAAATGCTATTATTTTGGATATTTGATGTGAAGGATGTACATTCAAAGACATTCTGCTTCATTACTTTACTGTAGAAAACATCATTTCACCTCTTAAAAGTATACTGTGGAATGAAAACAGCAGCTAAGCCAAAACAAACACGGACAACTTAGTATAAACTGTTTGTTTGGAATAAAACAAATGTTTGGCGTCATGCTTTGGCTTTCTTTCTCAGGCTGCACCGTGAATTATTGTAGGGATTATTTAAAAGCTTTGTATTTATACTCTAAAATGTTTAAATGTGATACTTCAGTGCAGAACTCAAGTGAATTTACTTACATTGAACCTTGTTGACTATATCAACCAAAACTAAAATTTTATTGGCTGGTTTCACCAAAATGTGCATGAGATATTTTTCTTTTTTGCAGGTTTTTGTATTTTTCTCGTCTCTTGGCTTTTATCTCCATCACGTCTGCGGCCAACGGCTGTCGTCCTCCACAGTAGACTAAGAGACCACATCTTCAAACGTCCACATAGGAACACTTTAATTTGCACAAACCTGCAGTTAGGAGCTTGTGGTACAGTTTCATTTTTCATCAGTGTACCTTTCAACACCATGGACAGTGCCTCAGCAAATGAAAAATCATGGCCCCTATGTCTCTGCCAATTTCCTTAACAAGCAACTCAATGCTATAAGGGTAAAGGATGGTCACGAATGCCCTGGCTCTAATGCATGTGCATGTTAAACACTTGTCAAACAAGGCCTTCTGTACAGTCCACTGAACAAAAGCATTGCCTGTGCTTCACGAGGTGGTAGGAAAAGATGTCCTCTGAGCAGCTGGTGTAAAGCTAATTTAAAATGGCCTTGTATATTGGCATTGACTGTAAATGGACACTTGCACTGTGTGCAAAATGGAGTGTAATTATTGCCCAGTACTTTTTGAAGGAAGCTGTAACTCACCTATAGCTTTATGGATAACCCTGCCTTTCTTTTAGACATGTATGTAGAGGTACCCAACAGGTCCTTTCAGTATGTTCAGGTTGGCTAGCTAAACAACAGCTGCATGATGGGATTGACTGACACTTTTCCAGACAAATCAGTACTGAACTTTGCCTAGCAGTGTGTCAGTAGCTGAATTTCCATCACACCTTTACAAAGAATAAAAGTGATATTTCTGAAGTTTTGATAAAGTACAATTGTGCCTTGCCTTTGTTTCCATTATGACTAGAATTGTGCATAATAAGTAAAACATAATCCCACACGATTCAAATGTG
The DNA here is from genome assembly GCA_030710495.1 of Labroides dimidiatus. Lineage (NCBI taxonomy): Eukaryota > Metazoa > Chordata > Actinopteri > Labriformes > Labridae > Labroides > Labroides dimidiatus. The sequence continues at coordinate 32,074,210 of CM061145.1, forward strand.
GAAGAAGGAAGGAGGACTGTAACCAGGAATAACCATGGATATCACAAACATTTTAAGAGCCAGAGCTGTTGTTTTGGTGGGCGTTACTGTTTTTGTCAACAGACGAAGGCAGAGGTCGTTTAACAATAAACACCAGACTCCATATGTATGGCAGCGGCCACCTTCTAGAGACTTTTGGGAGAGGATCGTGGCTGAGGAGTTTGTAGAGGAGTTGTGAATCCAAATCTTAAGGATGACCTACATTCTACACACTGTTCAATTTGATCGAAGGTCTAGTTGCACCAGACCCTTCATCCTCTCGGGAGCCAGTACCCACAAAAAAAGTGAGTGGCCTGTTCAAGCTGGCAACCTGCGCCGAGTACGTCCGGTGAGGTGTTTTTGTGAAAATGGTGTTTCCATTGCACTTTTGCGATAAACTTCAATTCTGAAAAACCACCTTATTAGAGCATAAAAACTTTTTTTTTTGTTGCAATATTGAGGTTTTGGACAATACTAGGTGAAAATGCAGCTGCTGAGCCTGAAAAGAAGCAGTAACCTGAGGTCTTTGAGACAGCAATCACTAGGAGCACCTGCGGAGAAATGAACTGGAGAGATAATAAGCAACAATGAGCACAGCAATAGTAATTATGAATACACATACACACACACACACACACACACACACACACACACACACACACACACACACACACACACATATATGTATATATATATATATATATATATATATATATATATATATATATATATATATATATATATATATATATATATATATATATATATATATATACAGTGTGGGAAATAAGTATTTGATCCCCTGCTGATACTAATATCCTTTTTTCACTTGATAAAATGCACAACAATTTATAACTTTTATACTGTGGTTTTATGCATTTTCAACTGATATTCTGTCTATACTTATAACCAGTAAACAACCATAAAAATTAGAGTGTGTTAATTTCTATGGAAGTAGGCAAACTTACAAATTCAGCAGAGGATCAAATACTTATTTCCCACACTGTATATATATATGTATATATATATATATATATATATATATATATATATATATATATATATATATATATATATATATATATATATATATATATATATTTAAACCTAAGCATACACATACATACACATACATACGCACACACACACATATACATTGTACACATATGCACAACATTTCTGATGTTTTTTGAAAGGCAAAAAAATTAATCTTGACTCTTTTTTATTGAAAGAAATATTGCAACTTAATAAATCGAGTGCTGTCACTTCAATGTCACCAGTTTTAAGCCTGGGCTTGGACAAATTTCTAGCAACAAGACTGTTATTTTATTAAAGTCTTGGGGTCATGAACATGTCCTGATCTGTTGATGGCATTTGCAAATTACACACAAATCAAAAATATTTACCTATCGTCATCCTGTACTTTAAAGGCAGGGTTGATAGTCAAGGAAAACTAGCATGCATTTGAATGAAGCATCACCTCAGGACTCTGTTTAGCCTCCCACACTTGGAGCTCATCCAAAATGACACTCCCACTCACATGCACAAGCGCTGTTGATTTGTGACCATATGATCGTGACTAATTCAAAACCACAGACTCAAACCGGTCCTCAGCACATCATTTTTGTTTGCACCAAGTTACCAGTAATTGGGGTATTCTCCAGCCATTCTCCCTCTTGGCAATGTACATTGAATCTGGGCTTGGAGGTGGGCTGAACAGCAGGACAGGATTTAATTGGTTTAACAAACTGGATCCTAGACACTAGGATTGGTTGGTGTTTTCCCAGGTTTACTCTTGCTGTACACAGCGGGTATTTTCCACTCCATTTTAAGAACACATCATGCATTGATTGCCATCGGGACATGAAGATCATTTTAACCAGTATAACAAAAAGTGTATCTAAATCTGATTACCAACACCACCTTTAAACCCCTATGACCCATTTTTGTCTGGCCATGAAACAGGTACCAGAAACAAGACTATTTCTGTATTGCTATTTTAGATTTCTCTAACACCTGCAAGGGGGTTCCTTGTGAAATAACGTAGATCAGGTCGCTCTCTCTGCTCTGATAATCTTGATGAAATCCTGTAGTGTGTGCATGTTTAAGATTTGAGAGAAGATAATCTGTGAAGAGTCTATTTATGTGTGTAATACAACCCAATTTCAGAAACTTTTAAGATTTTTAAAATCCTGTAGCGTGAGCCAGTCAGAAGACAGTCGGACGTGAAAAACAATACAGTTATGCATGATGCATGAGCATCAAACATCAGTTAAAGGCATCACAAAGTCAACAGGTGGCACCAAAATCTGCACAGAAAGTTTCTTAAAGGCTGAAACTATTAAATGTCAATGTCAGCTTTATTTATATAGCACATTTAAAACAGCCAGTAGCACACCAAAGTGCTTTCCAATAAAATAGGCAGCGACAATAAAAGAACAATAGAAACGATTAAAAAGAATAAGAAACTATGAAAAGACAATAAAAACTATTTAAAAATGATAAAAACATATAAAAGCATAAAAACAACAATGAAAAATAAAAGACCCAATACAAGCAACAATGGATCGCCAAAGGCCAACGTGAACAAGTGGGTCTTAAGACAAGTTATTCATCCACAATTGGAATTTAAGGCACTGATAAAAGCACATCTATGATGGATTTCAAAGGAAGGCATGAGAAATTATTGATATTAACAAAAATCCCTATTCTGACAGGGAAAACAGCCAATCATAGGTTAGGATTTTATGATGTCACATGAAGTGGCCAATCAGATTTCAAGGGGAGGCAGCTTGAGCGGACCTTTTGGACGCACCTCTGCTTGGATAGCCAAGGTCACTGAGTGCATGCCTGTAAGGTTATACAGATGTAGTCTAAACAATAGAAAAAGGGAAAACTGAAGTTCCTCAGTGTTGTTGTTCTGTACCAGTCTGACCATTAATCCTTAGAGTTTAATTTACCATAAAAATGGTCTTTACTGAATCTTGACCAGTTGATTCTTTAAAGTGGTCATTATCCATGGTCTAAACCTTTTTCTAAACTTTCTACATGATCAAAAGATTTAATGGAGAATTTTAAACACCAGTAATGAGTGTAAAAGATGTCACTGAATTTTTTTTTTTGAACTTGGCTGTAACTTTGTGCAAAACTGACCCGAAGCGTCTCCATAATCCTTCAAGTCGTTTACTCTTTCTTTCACTTTGTGTTTATGCGTGTTAACTCTCCTTACCCTGTCTTATCTGTCTTCCACTGAACTCTCATGTGCATGTCCTCCTCTGTATTTGTGTGTGTGTTAAAGGTGTATCTGGCTGAACTGACCCTCCCTGTGGGGGCCAGCAGAGCCCTCTGAGCTGCTCCAGCTGTTATGGGGGTGACAGAGGCTAAGACCGGCTGAGGCAGCGGGGTTAGAGGGCTTTGGAAGTTTCTAGAAGTTTCTGAGAATTACCCCGCCACTCCTGGTTCACAACTGGTTCATTCCTGTGACCCAGGGTTCAGAGAGAGCAGGTTGAGGAGGGGGCGGGGGATGAGAGGCTGCAGGGCCACGGTCACATGCTTGACCCGCCACACTGACCTGGTTACACCCTGAACATTCTTTCTCCTGGCTCGAGTATTTACAGTGTTTTTTTTTTCTTTGAGCGTTATCAGTGTCTAAGAGTTCAGAAAGTTAGAGAGTTTATGTCCATTTCATATTTTGTACTTCTTGGCCTTCACTCTTAGCTCCTTCCATTCCTTTATTTCCAACCTTTTCTTTGAGACGCCCTGGTTGTCTGTCTGAAAAAAACACCCTTTCACCCTCATCCACACTTTTCTCTCCTTTGTTCGTCTTCAATTAGTCCAGTTCACACTACACAGACACATTTCATCATCCTGCAGGATGAAGGTTGCACTTGTCCAAACTACTCCAGGGGGTCGCCGGAGTACAGGCGACTCTCTTGGACCAGGCAGCCTCTAATATTCTGGTCTTTAAGGGGCCAACCCATGGTCTTTAGCAGGGACACATTCATTGTGGGCCTCCTGTTCTACAATGCACTTGTCAGTCATTGTGCTGAACTTGTGTTGTTTCTATACAGCGCTCAGCAGCACAGCTGTCGTCAAAAGACCCAAGGCTACTCTACGCTTGCATGAAAGAAACAAACAAACAAAGCCCTAAAACAAGAAAATGAAAGACAAAAAAGGGTCACAAATAATGAGTGTACAAAACCATCTTGTCCAATTGCACCTTGGGAGCCCGTCTTCAGGAGGCGTGAGGGGTAAGAAGCCTCTGAGCGGACCTGGGGTACAATGGGACTTGGCCCCTCCTGTGTTACTGTTAGCCAGGCCCTTTGGATGAACTTGTCTCCTTTCAGCTGGCGCTCTTATGCCCAGGTGTGTCCTTGTGTGTATGTGTGTGTATGTGTGTGTATATCCACTGCACTGACATCTCTTTGGCCCCAAGTGCTCCATTGAAAATAAGACGGAGAGCGGAGGGAATGAAAAGAGATAAAGTGCAAAACAAGATGAGAGGAGGAATAAAAGAAGAGTGGCTTCCTTGCTTTTCAGGGCAAGGACAATGTTCAGGCCTTTCTCCCACGCTCTGTACAACACTCACTGTGCTCCCGTGGTCCACTCAGACCGAGACTATCGGTTTATGTTTGAATTCATGGAAAAGCGCTCAGAGAGCTCAAGTTCAATGGACAGCTCTTTAGTGTGAATTTAAAGAGATACACTTTCAAATGCTTGAAAAGTCAATTAAAGAAACATACACGACAGATTACTTTCAAAACTGCCAGGAATATGACTTTTTCCCCTTTAGATGCAATACTTTCTTTTACTTTATTATGTATTGCTGAATTGGCACTACTCAGACAGGTGAGTATCACCATTTTCTATCAATATTTAGATGAAATATTCTGTCCTTACTTTTCCAATATAGCAATCATCTTGTAGATCACTGGGGTTGGGTATCCAGCCAGCCGTCCAGCCAAGCCGTCCAGACAGGCCGGTGAATGGCTCGATGCCAAGGCCAATTGAGAGGTGCTGCTGTGGTGGAGAGCCAGAGGGGAGATGGTCATCCATTATTCATCACTAAGCCAAATAATCCCCAACAGAATTGGTCTGGTCTTGTCTGGCCCAACGGTTAGGGAATGGATGGGATGGTCCGGGGGGCAAGAGGGGAGGGAAGGGTTTCTAGAGCTGGGGGGTGGCAGGTTTGAGGGTTGTTTCGGGGGAGGATAGTAGGATTTTTGGGGGGCCGAAAGGGGGAACGGAGCTCTCTGTAAGGGGTGGGAGGGGGGTTCTTTGAGGATTAGATGCAAATATGTCTTTGATAGCTTTCACAGTCTGGGAGAGCCATTCTGTTTATGGATATTCATATTAAGTCTAATCTTTGGAAACAATCCCTGGCACAGAGGAGTGAAAGGCTGCTGGGATGGGTATGGAGCACAGAAGCAGCAGGGGGTTCTGGGGGATGGAATGGACCGGAATGGGGTCTCCTCTGACCCAGATCAGGGGCAAAACCAGCAGAAGCCTTTATCCTGTGGGTTTGTGTGTGTGTGGGTGGGTGTGTAAGTGAGCGTGTGTGACATGCGTTTGTGCGGTCTACCTAGCGCACTTAAGACTTGTCGAACCATGACCCAGTGTTCCATCTGCTAAATCCTGAATCTGTAAACACAAACACACTGAAGCACACACAAACAAACAAACACAAAGCAAACCATCGCAAACAAACACACACAGACAAAGAGACGACACTCTGTCAGCGTCATGGACAAACACTTCACTTAGCCACAATACAGCCTTCAGCTTCTGTTCCTCTTTACATCTCTTCTTTGTGACTTATCTGTGTATTTGTCCTCAACGCTGGTTCGCGTTCCTGTTTTGTCTTTCTGTTTCTCGCTCAAGGCGACTGCTTCCAGAGCGGCGTCACGATGGAGAAAAAGAAAACGCCGCTAAAGTTGAAGTCAACAATCCACAGCTTTGTCTGCGCAGCCAAGGACACGCTACTAAAGGAGTTGATTCCCATGCTGCATTGCATCAAAGCGTTTTGTTCAACCACACATCACCCAGTAGCCAAGGTAACCTGTCCAAAATTTTCCTGACAAAAGACACATCTCTCATGAGGAGAAATTGTGGTTATGTTTCCAGCATGTTGTTTATTTCTTGCAGGTGCTGCAGCTTTGGCGGTCAACAAACATAAAAAGCTGATGTTTCATCATCCGGCGAAGAGACAAGCAGCAGGATGAAGCATGATGGGGTTAAAGGAATGCCAAAATGAAACTGCAGGATTTGTTTCTGTCTTTTCAATTTGCAGGAAAAGGAGGCTAGTTCTTACTCTTAACGTCCCTCCAGAGGTGATTTGACCCCCCATCCTTCCCCCTGTGCCATTTCCCCTCGGTTTTAAGTGGACGTAGAACAGCGTGATTTTGTTTCATGCTGTAAAGACTTGGTTTAGTCAGCTTTCTCTAATGCAGGGCAGTGATTCGTAAAAGTTTTTGGATGCACTTTCTCCCCATGCAGAGCGCTGGACGGCTCATCTAAAGCCATGCAGTGGACCAGACATGGCTTGTCCTCCTCCTAGCTGCAGGTCAGAGAGCAGAGGGTGAGGGAGCCTTTTCCTCTCCTCCCCCACCCCAGCTGGGCTTGCAGTCTCACCCCTCTCCACAACCTTACCTCCCCCCTCATGTCCTGGTAGGCTGTTTTGGGCTTTAGGTCAGGAGGTTCATGAAGGATACAGAGGGTTTCCCTCCATATTGTAGACTCCATGTGTCCGTGTGTGTGTGTGTGTGTGTGTGTGTGTGTGTGTGTGTGTGTGTTCATGCACAGGGCTATGTCTCAGGGGCACCAGGAGAAAGAGGAAGACATCTAGACTGTAGATTATCCAACAGCAGACCCTGACATGCAGAATCCCTGTCACACATCTTACTTTACTTTACTTACTCCCACATCACAGTTTGTCGAGCGGATAGTTTTCTGCAAAGGGTCTGCACAAAGTCAAGAGAGTGTCACAAAAGTCCGACATGAACCCTCCAAAGCCTGACCTATCAAGAAAATAGCCAGAAAAGTCAAATAGTTTTGGAACTGAGATATTTTTAAACCCTTTTAACAAAACCCACAAAAAATATTGCAATATTTTGTTTATGATGAATATGCATTCTTTCAATGCAAAAAAACAAAAACAAAGACAAAAACTTCTTTCAAAAGTCACTTTTCAGATGTTATTTTTATCCCAACTTTTTGAAAATTAGCAATGATTTTCCAGGAGGAAAAGGTGTGTGGATGATTTCATGAGAGCAGGAACTTCAGCTTCAATCATTAAAGGGGTAGAATGCATTTAAAAAAAAATCTTACCAGGTTTTTATGGACTAATTTATCATGTCGGTGAGATAAAAGTCTTTGAAACTCATGTATGAGATATGATATGTTCTAAAATAAAGGGTTAACTGCTCCAATCACATGAAAGCATATACGACCAAGGCCGTGCGTTTGTCCACTGTGAGTTGCTGTTTGCTGGCTAGTGTAGCTATTTACATCATGAGGAGACAAAACACTGGTCACAATGGACGATGTTTTCCATCTGAATGTATTCACTCTCTTCTTTCACAGAGGTCGAGGGGTGTGTGTGTGTGTGTGTGTGTGTGTGTGTGTGTGTGTGTGTGTGTGTGTGTGGAGGGGGACTGGCGGGGTGCTTGGGAGGTTCACTGTCTGGAGAAGGGGGGAACTCAGCTGATGCTGACCAGTGCACATACGTTACTCTCAGGTTCCTTCAAGGACCAATGTGTGTGTGTATTTGAAACACACACACACACACACACACACACACACACACACACACACACACACACACACACACACACACACACATTTGTATCGGTGTTATGGAACATTTAAGTGTAGGAAATAATGGTTACATGTGTGACTTTGTACATGTGTGTGTGATTTGTGTGTGTGTGTGTGTGTGTGTGTGTGTGTGTGTGTGTGTGTGTGTGTGTGTGTGTGTGTGTGTGTGGAATGACAGGGTTTGGGGATCCTGGGACCCCCTTTCCCAGACATGCACTGACCTTTCCAACCAGACAGGGATAAAGGGACAAGGAGGGAGGGTGCAGGGCATGAGGGCACTGGAGTGTGTACATGTGTGTGTGTGTGTGTGTGTGTGTGTGTGTGTGTGTGTGTGTGTGTGTGTGTGTGTGTGTTTGAGTGAACTCATGGCTGTATTAAATCAGTGTGTCTGTGTGTCTCTGTGTGTCTCTGTGTGTGTTTTGTGTGTGTGTTTCGTGTGTTTTACTGACTGATAATGTGGACTTCTGAACCAGTTTGTACTCAAAGTCCTGCTGAGTTCGGCTCGGTCCAACCAACCCACCACCTCCTCTCTCTCTCTCTCTTTTCTCTCTCTCTCTCTGTCCCTCTTTCTCCTCATCACTTCTTTCCTTCTTTCCTCTCCTCTTTTGTTGGACTAAGTCATTGTGCAATCCCTGCAGCGCTCTGTATGCAAAAAAGGTGGTGCTCTGAGGGCTCGCCAGCTCTGGACCCTTGCAAATCAATTTGTCTGTGGAAAGGGTGAGGGCAGGGAGGTGGGACGGGGGGATCGTTGGGCTTGAGGGAAGATGGTGAAAAGCCTGAGGTATGCAACTCTCCCTCCTGAAAACAATGTCATAGTCTTCTTTTCTCCTTTGCACCATTCTTTACAAATAAGGAGGCTTTTAATGATCCCAATTAGCCAATAAGAGGATTGGATTTTTTAAAAATTATAGCTGAAGAATCACCAAAGTCAAAATAAGTTAACCTTGTGAGTGTTTTTACAACCTGGACAGATGTCTTTCTTGCTTTTGTGAAAAAAAAATCTTCTGCTGCTCTTTTCGGTTTTTCTTTCACTTATGATAAAAACAAAAAAGATGAACACTGACGTTTTGATGGGTTATTTTTGGATTTGTTCGTTTACTGACAAGTCTTATTTTACCGCTGTCACTCAGGAACTAAAAAGAGAGGTAAATCCAGACTGACCCCACTGCTCTGTGAGGAGGATCAGACATTGATTGTGGTCAGCCATCTCTCTCTCTCTCTCTCTCTCTCTCTCTCTGTTCCCCTTGGAAGTAGACAGGACTCTCCCTAAAGCACACAGGCTTGAGAGGGTCTTTGCTTGACTGGAACAACGATGATCAATACCTGTCACTTCTGTCTCGTCTGGCCTGAGGAGCCCCCCCACCCCCCACTTCCCCCATACACAGTGAGGGGGGCTGGTGATGCACACACAGACACACATGAAACAAAAAACTGCATACATGTTCATGCATGCAAGCTGTAAAATATAAATAGCCACTCATTGGTGGAGTAGGGTGTGTGCATGCAAGCATCTACAGGAAGACGTGTAAACAGCCCAAAAGATGCGCACGCAAAGCGCCTTGTCAGATGAAGCGCTATACGCATGCACAAACACACACACACACACACTCACACAGGCTTTGACAGCAGGGTCAGACAGGGCAGTCAGACCCAGACACTAGTCTCTTCTCTGGGGTCAGACCACAAGGCCAAGGTCTACTCCCTGACCCCTGTGACCCTTTACAAACGCACACGCACACAAAGACGCACATTCACACACAAGCAAACCCACTGACCAGCCAGGACAACAGAGAAGGGGGGGAAACCGAGGAGTGGTGAAGAAAAGGATGATGGGGGATGGGTCAGGGCAAGGGGAACAGTTTGAAAAGAAGCACTGATAGTAACATGTTTGTTAAGCTTTGAGTAAATATGCATTTACTTGGCAGATCAGCTCGTAAAATGCAGCTTTTCTCGCCTTTTAGGGCAAGTAAAAAAAAGTTCCACCCTGCAGAAGTGCCTTTATTCAGTATATTTGAATTAATCCTTATAATCCAGTTATTTTCTTTATCAGTCTGACAGTGTGAAAGGGCAAACATAAAAAGAAAATGTATTGTGCTGGCTGTTATAGAAGTGGCAGAAGGGTAGGAAGTCATAAGTAAAGCCTGCTTTCTCTCTGCAACTTGCCCATTCATTTGCTTGAGGTCGTGTTCCCTGCTTCATCTCTTTTCTGTCTTTCTTTCTTTTTTTTTATAACTCTCTCTCCTTTTCTCTCTCCCTTCTCCTTCTGTCCTCCATGTCTTCTTACTCAAGAGACCCTTGCACTGCCCAGCTGAAGAGATAAGGAAGTGGAGGGGTCCAAGTTTACCACTGTAGATAAGCTGTAATTGCAGGGTAATAAAAAGACTGAAAAAAAAGCGAGAGAAAGCAAGTGGAGGAGTAGAGGAAGAACGAACGGGACACAAAGGGGTGAATTGAGCATGCAGAAGAATGATTGATGTGAGCGGTGACACTCGGGTTCGCTGACAGTTATCAGCCAAGGCAACCTTTTGCTCATTACAGTCATGTACGTGCAGCAGAGGACCAGTGGCCGCTCTCAGACAATAACCGCCAGCCTTGACCCCTCTGATAAACAGCCACTGCAAACTAACTAGCTGAACAATCACTTCTCTGTTCCGTGCTCTCGTGAAGTGCAGCTTATTAACGTGGACTCTTTGTTCAGACACACTGAACCAGCTGTTCCACTTTTTGTACATTTTTGTTGGTGTCATAAAAACCAGGAAGTCATTTAAATGGCTGTTATTGTTTGTGGTCATTTAGCTGAGTAAATAGTGGCCTTATAACAGAGTTTTAAGCTGCTGTGCACTGAAGCTGTACCACAGAATGTCTCATGAGGAAGATGTTTGAATAACAAAACATTTAACAGGTGTTAAAAAAAAACATGTTGCAAAACTTTTTGAGAGGTTGATTAGTGATAGCGGGGAAATATCCAATCTCCATATATAACATTATTTGCCCATGAATAAAACGCTTCTATAACTCAATCGTATTTACTGACATTTTTGATCAAAAATGCAGAAAACAGCATCAATCAGTCCCTCCAAGATTTTGCAGACTTTTTTTTTTTTTGAAATTGTTGCAGGCTAAATCACTGATTTTTCATCAGCTTTTGAAAAAACTGCAATGCATGTTTTGATGTTTTTTTTATTTATTTTTGCAATCCACCTGTTTCTTCAGAAGCCGATGGGTGCTGATTTCCGCCTATGGTTATCAACTTCCGGTTGCAGCCGCCAGCAAGCTAGCTGAAAACAACTCCCACAAAATTATTAATGCTGGACAGGGCTCGGTGTAAACTTTTTTTTAAGACATCCGCACTATGACTCCACCGCTGATTTTTGTTCATTTTGTCGCTTTCTTGCTTCGAAAAAGCTGGTTGAACAAGTATGACAGTTAGGCTAACATCATCAGCTTTGTGGTTTCCATGGCAACATAAGCAGAACATTCAACCAGATGAGCAAAACCGGCAGTCACAAAGAACTATGGGTAGTCAGGAAAAAGGTGGATAAAATTGTGGCAATTAGCAAAAATAGCAGATCTGTTCATTTGAAATCAAAAGCGACTTGATCCAGTGAGAATAAAACAACGTTGAGTGTTCTAGGTTAATTGTCACTCAATGACGTCTCCTTACATTACACATTCAAAAGTATATTTAGAATGAAGCTTCACCCCCCTCAACTCACACACTCCTTGTTTCAGGCACTGTATGCAGCCTCTGTCACTGTGATCTGTCTCGTATGTTTTCCCTGTGCTTCAGTCGTCCCCCTCGTGTGTTTTGTTGTAGAAAAGTGTTTGTCAATACATGATTTTCGTCTGTGTTCCACCACAATGTTGCAACCACCGCAGAGTCCACAGGAGAGCTGCCTCTATCTTCAAAGACCCCACCCACCCCCAGCACAGACTGTTCACACTTCTTCTCCAGGCTCAGTTGGTACTAAGGGGCCCAACATGTGCCAAGAAACTCTCCTCCACACCATTAGTCCAGCAGCAGGTTGAAGCATTGATCCGAAGCAGAACAGATCAATGCTTTCATGTTATATATTCCAAATTCTGAGATGACCATCTGAATGTGGAGCAGAAATCCAGACTCATCAGACCAGTCAACGTTTTTTAGTCTTCTATGGTCCAGTTTTGGTGAGCCTATGTGATCTGTAGCCTCAGTTTCCTGTTCTTAGCTGACAGGTGGGTCACCCGGTAGCCCGTCTGCTTCAAGATTAGACGTGTTGTGTGTTCAGAGATGCTCTTCGGAGTCATGATTTGAGGTCCTGTTGTCTTTCTATCATCTCCAACCAGTCTGTCCATTTTCCTCTGACCTCTGGCACTGCTTGCTCGCTGCTCACTGGATATTTTCTCTGTGAACCTTTGAGATGGTTGTGTGCTAAAAACCACTCAGACCGACAACCATATTACGTTCCAAGTCTCTTAAATCACCTCACCAACTTGCTATTTTTTTTCTTTAAAAAGTTTGGCTGTTGTTATTTCTTCTTGGTGTCTCACTAGAGATACTATGTATCGGGTGGTAACAGCAACACTGCCCCCATGGTAGTTCTCTGTTTGGCACATACCCATAAGCTTTATCGAAACGTAGGAATACAGACAAAATGCATGCAGAACACTGACAGTAGGCTCCGCCCGTATCTGTATCCGTATTTAATATTGAGCATAAATGGGCCTTTAGTCTTCATACAGACTTTAAAATGATCAAACTCAAAAGAACTTCGTCTTTCTATGTCCACTAAACTGTTTTTAAATTATGCACAGAACATATTTACATTTCAGACCACTGTCAGCTTACATACAGACTGTACAAACTCAAAAAGAACTCCACTCAGAAGGAGTAGGTAGCTGAAATAATCATAAAAAAAGAAATATAAAGAAGAGAAAGAAAGGAAAAGATAAAGGAGATGCATTAAAAAACACGCCTGGGCTTATTCAGTAGACTAAAAAGATATTAGTCCTGGTAAAGCCTTTGAATTGACACATAGACTGTGATCAAGGCTTCGGAAGGATGTCAAGTAGGATCGTGAGGTACGGGAAAACATGTTTTGATCATAAGAATCAAGCTTTTTATTTATTTATTTTTTCCTGAGAGCCATCCTGCAACGTGAAGATGAGAATGTAAGTCATTGCTATGGACTTATGTTGTATGGCATTTTCTGAATTAACGGTTGGTTAATTCCAAGTAAGCAACACTGCAGGTCCAGTGTGAAGGTGTAACTAAAGAGCTCGTCATAACGGCACCAAAGTAATGTCAAAAGGTGTTCAGTATTGACCATGACCAGGTGCTATGTTAAAACAAACCCAGCTCTCAAAGCCACACATTAAACAGAAATTATATCTCAGGCTTGTATTCATGTGCGCTCGGTGGTGTGAAAGAAAATTCTGTCGGAACAATCTGCATTCATAGCGGTTGACCTTAAAGCTCTCCATGTACAGAGAGACAAGTAAACCTGCATGCTAGTAAAGCAAAGCTTCTAAATGTTCATATGTTTATCTTTTGTTTTGTAGCTTTTGCTAAATAGCATGATGTAGATGGCGGTGTAGTGGTTGACTTTAAAGCCTCTGCTGGGCGGGAGTCTTTAGATTTTGTATTTTCTCCACCTGCAGGTTTGGGTTTTCTTAGGGAACTCGCTTCTTCCTTATGGATATGGTTGGATCGTGAAAACATTTACTAAAAACACCATCAAAAGGGGAAAAAAAGGAAAAGGTATTTTGTATGATAGAGGTGAAAAATTGTTACCAACCCGAGGGTGACCACATTATTCACATAACCCTAAGTCCAATGAAGTTGGGATCTTGTGTAAAATGTAAATACAGACAGAATACAATGGACTGCAAATCATGTTTACCCTATATTCAATTTAATTCACTACAAAGACAAACTATTTATGTTCCAACTGATAAACTTTTTTTTTTGCAAATATTCCCTAATTTTGAATTTGATGCCTGCAACACATTCCAAGAAAGCTTGGACAGGGGCAACAAAAGACTGTGAAGGTTGAGGAATGCTCAAAAAAAACACCTGTTTGGAACATTCCACAAGTGAACAGGTTCATCAGAAACAGGTGAGTGTCATGATTGGGTATAAAAGGAGCTTCCCTAAAAGGCTCAGTGGTTCACAAGCAAGGATGGGGAGAGGTTTACCACTTTGTGAACAACTGTGTGAGCAAATAGTCCAACAGTTTAAGAACAATGTTTTTCAATGTACAGTTGCAAAGAATTTGGGGATTTCATCATCTACAGTCCATAATATCATCAAAAGATTCAGAGAAGCATCAGGGTCCAAAACCAACATTGAATGCCTGTGACCTTTGACCCCTCAGGGGGCACTGCATTAAAAACCGACATCATTGTGTAAGGGATATTAGCACGTGGGCTCAGGAACACTTTAGAAAACCATTGTCAGTTAAAACAGTTCATCATTACATCTACAAGTGCAAGTTCAAACTCTACCATGCAAAGACAAAGACATATATCAACAACACCCAGAAACACCGCCGGCTTCTCTGGACCTGAGCTCATCTGAGATGGACTGACGCAAAGTGGAAAAGTGTGCTGTGGTCTGACGAGTCCACATTTCAAATTGTTTTTGGAAATCATGGGTGTTGTGTCCTCTGGGTCAAAGAGGAAGAGGACAGTTCGGATTGTTATCAGTGCAAAGTCTCAAAGCCAGCATCTGTGGTGGTATGGGGGTGTGTTAGTGCCCGTGGCATGGCTAACTTGACCATTTGTGAAGGCTCCATTAATGCTGAAAGGTACATACAAGTTTTGGAGCAACATATGCTGCCATCCAAGCCACGTCTTTTTCAGGGACATCCCTGCTTATTTTAGCAAGACAACGCCAAGACACAGTTTGCACGTGTTACAACAGCGTGGCTTCGTAGTAAAAGAGTGCGGGTACCAGACTGTGTGTGAAGTGCATCAAGTAAGAATGGTAAAGAATTCCACCTCCAAAGCTTCAACGATTAGTGTCCTCAGTTCACAATCGCTTGCTGAGTGTTGTTAAAAGGAAAGGTGATGGAACACAGTGGGAAACATGAGCCTGTCCCAGCTTTTAAGGAACGTGTTTCAGAAATCAAATTAAAAATGAGTGAATATTTGTGAAAAAAAAACTACAACAATGGAGATGATCAGTTTGAAAAATAAAATAGGATTTGCTAATCATTGTTTTCTGTTTTTATTTACGTTTTGCACAACGTCCAAGCTTCATTGAAATTGGGGTTGTAAATCTTTTCTTAACAATAATGCAAAGTTTATTTCTGGGGTTTGGTCGCACTAACTGCCCTGCTCTTAGTTTTTGGTCGTACTTTTCAAATTTGAATTTTGCTTTTATTTGAATGCACTCTAGAAAAAATAGAGTGAACATTAGGCTCATGATGTTAAATCAAACACAAGAAGAGAAACGTTGTTTTTCAGTGTGTTTCTATAAGATCCTTGTCTCAAATGTACCGTTACGCTGTGAGAGGACATGTCAGCTCCAAATGTGTGACAGACAGCTTTACCGTTAGCGAGCTGTGTGACCACCAGCCCTTACTTCCTTCCTCTCTGCTGGCCCGATGAGGAGTGTGTGTCCTGTTTCCCCCACAACTTCTGCATGCAACTGCTCTGTGCATGTGCATGTGTGTGTGGGTGTGTATGTCTTTTTTTTTTTTTTAGGTCACACTTGAACACACACAGGAGGTCAGGTGAGTTTGGGTCTGGTTCCTGATTCCTGGAAGAGTGGACAGCTGCACTGTCTCACACAAATGACATGACAAAGGACACACACAGACACACACACATACAATTCTACACACAAACACAACTCAAAAATTCATCTTGTCTGTTTTCCTCTGACTGTTTCTGTTTCTCCTCTGTAAGGTATCATAAGCTTAAATTAAAACTGAACTGAGTTCTGTCTCCAGAGAAACCAACATTGTCTGTTGCATCAAACCTCCAAAACTTGCAGACTTTCAGAAAATCATGTTAAACTTCTGGTCACGTTTGATACTTTTTGTGGTCATCTATTTATCAGAGAACTACAGATTAATTTGAAATGTAAAAATTCGGCTTTGATGGGTTGCTTCAAACACCAGAAAACCTTTCATCAAACTTGTTTTTTTGAAGAAAATTTTAGCTCGATTTTCTGAAGGACGTGTCCAGATAAAGTATACTGCTTTGTTCTGAAAGACTTCCAGACAATTCTCGGCCTTTCTTGGCACTTTTCCACATATATGTGCTGACTGGGAGCAATAAAGAACATAGCCTGTTCGAGTGACTGACCACCTTTCTAAATCTAATCATGTGTTATCGGCCTATTTCGCTCTCCTGTACACAGACTTATCTGCGAGGCCATTAAAGCAGCTTCCCCGTACACTCCTCCTATCTTCAGACAGTGATAAGATACCTGAGAGGGAGACAGACTGGAGCGGGGTCCCGGCAGGGTCTCCAACAAGGCCATAAACAGGTTGTCTGCATAGTCTCAGAGACGTGGCTCTGCTGTGATGCAGTGGAGGAGCCGTGGTCTCCTGCTCTCTTACCTCTGTGTAAATACACGGCTCTTTGTTTATACAGAGTGGTGTGGCTTCAGGTTCCAGGGACCATCACTCTGGGTCTGGGTCAGATCGCCAGAAACACACACACACATACACAAACGCACACACAGGTCTTGCACATGTGGCTACACACACACACACACACATACACACACACACTGATATTCCTCCTAATGCAAACCAGACTCCCCCTCTCCCTCTTTTCTTCTTGGAGAGAGAGGGAGAGGGAGCGGTAGTAGGGAGACCGCACAGCATTGGATCAGGGCCAAATGGACCAGCGGAGCTTGTTTGGAAAGCTTTCAGTCAGAAAGCCACTTTTTGGCAGGGGCCCTGTGAGTGCTGCTGAGCCCTCTGAAGCGGGCTGGAGCTGCTAAAATAAATAATGGTTAGGGCTGAGGGGGTAAGAGTGGCGTTGGAGGGTGGGGTGTAGAAGGGTAGAGGGGTAGCAGGAGGAAAAAGGAGGGTTGGGGAAACTGGTGGAGAAGGAAGGAGGGTGAGAGGAGGCTGGGGGGAAGGGGGGGGGGGGGGTGAGGTTTAGAGACCGCTCCTGTAATTATATCTGTCAGTCGACACCAAGGCACTTGGACCGCCAACGCTCACGTCCCCCTGCCTGCTCTCTCGCTGTCACCAGAAAGAGAGGGAGAGAGGAAGAGAGAGGGTACCCACTTTGTGTGTCTGAATTTGTCCTACTGCATACAGAATTTTTATGTGTGCATCAGCATGTGTCTGCGAACAGTCTTGTGAGCTCCCTGGGTGGTGTATGAATGTGTGTGTGTGTGTGTAAGTATGTGAGTGTGTGTATGTCGGTGGGCCTGCAGGGAAACAAACCTGGTCATTCTGGGAGAGGGAGATAAGGAGGTGTTTCACACGAGAGTATGTTGGTCTTTCAGCGGGGAGCAGAGTAGTGGCCCCTCTGTACCGCGGCTCTCTACAAAAAGCCCAGAACAGCTTTTCACACATGAGCTGAGTGGGACATGTGCACCAAGTATGTGGAAGCTGTGGAGCCAAAACCGCTCTTCTTCTGTTTGTTTTAAATTGCACAGTCATGCTGATTTAATGCGATCATTATCTTCAAGTCATCTGATCAGGTTAAGAAATCTATACAAGCTGTTTTTTTCTTGTAGTTTTGAGCTTGATTTCCTTTCACGAAAATAAACATTGAAAATGAAGCAACATTAACAACAAAGTGTGAAAGTACAACCTAATAAACACCTGTTAGCTGTTTCTGTCTGATCAGCTGTCTGTGGTTTCATAAAAACAGCATATGCAGCATTTGTTCTGGTCGTACATCACATTTGATAAGCTGTGGAGAAAATGTTTTATTACTACACTAAACATGCTGTGATCAAACTTAATCCACTGATTGTTTTTTTTTTTTATCTATCAAAGAAATTTCTCATCCGTTTTTGACATAAAAACAAAACAACAACAAAAAAAAAAAAAAAACAGAAAAAAATGTTATAGGCCGACCTCTTTGTATGTTATCACTTTGTTGTTTTTCTGTCATTAATTCATTTTCAGTTTGTTGAGTGGATCATAGCTTAGACCCTGTGTGTTTATTGTTTATCTCGTGTGATTTGATTGTAGTTTTGTTTCTTAGGAACGGTGAGATCCTTTTGTATAAGTCTGATGGCTTCTTGACATCTCCTCTTACTATCAGATTGTATCCATTCTTACATGTTTGCAAATCAGTATATTAAAGAAATAAGAGCGTTCACTGTAAATTGAATAAAGCCGTCCCGGTTCGGTAACACATCTTTAAGAGAGAGGAATATCTTTAACCGAATAGTCAAATGGTCCAATCGGCTGATTGGTGAGTCATAGCCTTGTCCAGCATCACTGTACACCAGACAGGTACAGCGGAAACCTACCTCAGTTTTTAACAGTGACTCCCATCATCCTTTGCCCAACGAGTTTCAGCTTCTAACCTCTGTGTGGACGCTCACGATCCAAAGGTGAGACTGACAAAGAGATAAAAACAGCTTTGTTCCTGTTGCTATCACTGAACTGAACAAGATGTTGTAATATTTTGTACATACCTCTTTGTTTATTTATGTATCTGGTCTTCACGGCTTTCATCTTGGTTTTATTGCTATTATTGCCTTTACCTTGGTATTTATTTTTCTATGGTACGATTTCCTTTATATTTATAGATGTATCTTTTATTGATATTCTCTTTTCATTTAATTATGGTTGGTGGAACTGGAGTGCTTTTTAAATCATGTTTTAGTGTCCGAATATTGTGTCAATTCTGGCTTCTGAATCCTGTTTTTCGTAGGGTTTTGTGTTTATGTTTGTTTTTGTGACTAAAATGTCAAAGTGGATGCCATCCTCTTGCTGCAACACAAATCCACCAAAGGGTAAAAATAAAGTAACCTATCTACCTACCGACGGTCCTTGCGCATCACTGCTTAAACTAGGGCGATCATACGTCATCTTTTGCCCGGATGTCTCCTTTTTGGTCATAATATTATGTCCAGGGAGATTTTACAAAATTCCCTAAAATTTCTGGGTTTTGCTCGGCGTACTCTACAGACCGTTAATGTTTATAAAAAAAAGTGTTGTAGTGGGCCACTGGTATTGTTCTGATGTACTGCCCTGTCAAGATCTTCATGGTCAAAACAGAGAACATGCTCTAGCTGCCTCTGTGGTGGGGTGTCCTCCTTTTGGGACCCTTCTTAAACCCTCCTTCTTTAAAGGAAGCAGAACAGAACTTTTAGTGTGTTGATTACACTCTGAATAACCAGCTAGAAATGGCATTTATTTTTTCACACTTGCGTAGAATATTTTACAAAATCAGAGGCATCGTTCCAGTTTGGAACCTCTTTTTTGTCTTTGGAAATTTGGGTTATTTTAAGTCAAGCTCCAAATGATTGTACATAAATATGGAGAATCTGTACTCGGTGCAAACAAGTGATGTGTTATTTTCTGTTTTCTTTTCTTTCCTTCTTTTTAAGTTTTGTTTTAGGACTTTCATACCTTTGTTTGTAGAGGACAGGACAAGTGGACCAAGCAGGGAACTGGGAGTCGGTGTGTGGGAATGAAACGCCAGAGAGCGGCTGCAGACTGGATGCTATATAGGCAAAGTCCGCGCCCGTGATTTGCTGTTTTCAAAAGACAAATTTGGTGTTAAATGCATCCTCTATTAGGATTTGTTAAAAGTCATCATTGCTGGAGTTTTTCTGTCACTGCTGCAGTTTAATTACGTCTTTTGGCAGCCAAGGGGTTAACAGCTGAGTTTGAACAGGGGTCTTCCACTTTGAGGACTGCAGCTTCTGTACATGAGGAGCACTTTTTAACACCAGTGAACCAGTAAATTAAAGCGGTTTCTTACAGCAGACATTTTGAGATGCAAAGTAGAGAAAAACCCTAAAACTAAAACTCACATCACACGAGTTTGAAGTGTGTAGGTAAGTTTGCACACCGAGCTCTGAAAACGTCCATAAGAAAACATTTATAATGCTTCTTTATTGCTGTGCTATGTGTGTTGAACTGTCTCTTATCTGATCTAGTAAGTTTGCTTCACTCCACTGACTCATTCACACAAATTGAGGTGATAAAGGCATGCATGCACTGACACATCGATAATTACGCTAACCTACATGAGTCTTAGCACATGTTACATTCTCTCAGACACTCTCCATCACTCTAATTCTTTCTTTTTCTTCTCCAACTTTGAAGTGATCCGCTCAGCTCTCTGATCTCTGCCGGGATCAGGTCCAAGGATCTCACCCCAGAGACACAATTATCACACCAAGCTAAATGTGCCGCCTACAAGCTACAGTGCCCATCAAAGACCCAACGAACTCTCTGCAACCCTCTTCCTTTCTCATACTTTCTGCCTTTTCTCGACATAAGAAGTGGAATATATTACACTGACATGCTCTTTGTGCTTGTTCTTCTGACATTACTGATTCATGCTTTCATTGATGAGAGGTGAGACCTCTCCTTTAAGAGAGATAGGGCAAAGATGGGGGTGCAAATACTGTCTCCAGCTCAGTGTAGGCGAAACACCACATATTGTGTCTTGAGAGGACGTGTACCCATTTGTGGATTACTGTCTCTCGATACCAGAACAAATATTGGAAAAAATGCCGGTACTTTATTGACCACTTAAACCCGCCAAGACAGGCGGCGGGATGGAGCGGCAGACAGACAGCAGTGGTGGTCCAAACCGGCTCGGAGTGTGCGAGAGGTGTTGATTTAGCTGTAAGAAGGAGGATTAAATGGCTCATTGGTGGGGCGAGGAGGGGAGAAGGTGTGAAGTGATCAGCCCTCCCTCTCTCTCTCTCTCTCTCTCCCTCCTTCTCTCTCCCGTTCTCTCTCAGCCAGGAGAAAAGGCCATTGGGGCTGAACAAACAAATCACATGGCCATCAAACACTACTCACCACTGCTGCTCTGGGACTTCATTCAGACAGCATTTTACTGGTCTCTGCAGTGTGCTCACACCCACATTCAAAGACGCACACACACAGTCCCAACAAATACACACATGCGTGCAAAAAATACACACTGCTGAGTCGCCCCATCAACATGACAGTAGTTTTACAAGTCCCCACAGTGTGAGGTCTCTTATTCCCCGAGAAGCACTAGAATAACATCGGCAGTACGAGCAGAGGGGAAAAGGAAGACAGGGACAATTCAACTATTGAACTGCTCCACGTTGCAGAGAGGGTTGTCAATAAAGCTCGTAAAAAAAGCTTGTGAAAGTTGTAACTGTTTTGTAAAGGGAAGCTGGTGTCAACCCCCTTTAAGTTATGGCCCATTTAAAGAGGAGTGAGTGCGAACGAGTCAAGGATGCACCTTGCAGGACACGAAAGATTAATGGGTATAAGTGAAAGTGTTCAGTTCTGTGATGGAGGTGAGTATGCATATACACACATGTGCATGTGTGTGTGTGTGTGTGTGTGTGTGTGTGTTTGTGTGGTTTGGTGGGTGTGTATGGCACAAAAACCTGCCTGTAACCGAAAGCCTCGGCTGGCATTTTCTTTTTAAAAACGAAACTTTCACTTTCATGTTCTCTCCCTCGCCCCTCGGTTAGCCACTAAATGTCAGTCTCCTCTCTTTAAAACAAACAAAGCCAGTTGAGTCTAGCATTAGCTGCTGTTTGAAATGGCTCCGAGCCCTCAGAGGGAGCCCCTAAAAAGTGTATCATACACAAAGCACGCGCAAACACCCCATTAGTTTTAAGAATCAGATGGAAAATATCAGGAAAAATCTCTGACTTGACTGGATAATCACAGCCGTTGGATATTAAAGGGCTGCCGTGGTATTATGGAGGGATGTGGGAGAGGCTGAGGGAGACGCAGATGGTGGGAAAGAGAGATGGAGATACAGGGGGAGAGAGAGAGGCAGACAGATAGCAAAGGGCACAGACTTTGGTTTGGAACAACAGCTACCTCCACACCACACTTAACACGGAGTTATCGCCAAAGATCTGTCTTTGGTGTCCTCACAGTCATAACATAATCATAAGGACAGGAACATTCAGCAAATGAGCGCTCTAACCACTGGATAATGAATCTACATCTCAAGGAATATGATGTTTCAAATCTGAGATCTTAACCTCAAACTGAGAAGCGTAATTTGTCTTTTGCTTGATTAAATCTCTGCTTGCTTTACAGGATTATAAGAGTTTCTTGCAGGACTATCGTGAGCTGCTTGTATTTTATTTTAAGAACAGAAAAACCCACAAAGAGAACGTTCGTATGGATTGCAAATGATCTAAAGCCTCTTTTTGATCGTAATAATAATGCCAAAACAAAATATCAAACACTTAAAATCAAATACTTGTTGTTTTATCCTTAAAGGGACAAAAATCACTGTATTATTATTTTAGCCTGGTTCCTTTTATACATACATTTCTACAGACTCTCTGTAACTTTGAATGACTTTACACTGATGACGATGACATTTTACACTGAGGAGCATTGTTCTAAAATAGTTAAATGATTTGCTCATGCAAGTTCACAAAGAGCTCACTTACTTGTCACAAATATTGTGTAATAAGTTGGCAGATATTCCTCCATGTTATTGAATTATCATTTATCATTGTCATTAACTAATTTTATTTCATTTATTTATTTTAGAATAACACTTTTTTTGTTGTCACTTTTTTTCTGAAACATGCTGATGGCAACAAATTCAAACACTATTTTTATTTATTTTATTTTTTCTATTTTTTAAATTTGATACGTTGTCAATGATTGTTGTCATTGTCATTGCTTAGCTCCTGAAAGAGTGGCAGCTTGTTGCAGCAGCTCTCTCTTCATTGTTTTTTTCTCCTTTTTTTCTTATCTTTTTTAGTTGTCTTCATATTTTAAGCTTGTCATTATTATTATTATTTTTTTTTACCTTTTATGGCTCTTCTGTTGGCGATTGACACCAAACTGGTTGTGTTTACAGTGGTGTTTTTACCTATTTTGTTCCTGTTTGTATGGGGATCCTACGTGTAACCATGGTTGCCCAGTTGCATTGCATCTGCGAAGAAGTTTCTGTAAATTATGAGAGTGTGCTGAGCAGCTCTGAGCAGAAATTTTATACCTGCAAGACAATGCCATGTGAAGCAAAATTCAAAGAACTTTTGCTGAAAGCATTAAAGAACACTGAATTATTGTTTTTGTTGTTGTAGAGAATTCATCTACAGCAAACAGTTTATTTTCTGCAAATTTTCAAAGAGGACATGAGAATCAAAGCGATGTTGATGAAATTCTCCCCTCTTCTCTGCTCTGTTTAGACATGTTGCTACAATCACTTGTGATACATTCAGGTACCTTCAGAAACTGAGAATCTGACCATTATCCCACTTTTTTTTTGGATTGGACAAATGGTCTTTGTGGAATTGGGCAAATCAACAAAAATCACAGCAGTACCAACAACAACAAACAAAAAGCCTCTCCTAATTTGGATATGAATTAGATTATGTGCTCAATTTTTACTTCTTAACTTTTCAATCTTTTGGACTCATGTGTAAAACAATTTTGACTTTATTTATCCCCTAAATCGGATTTTCAGCTCAGTGATTCTCAGTGATTTTACTAAAGCAGAACACTAAAGCACCCTGTGACCACTGACTGCATATTAATTTGAACCCCACACCCCTTAACTCTTCCTGCTGTGAGATGTAAAGTTAAAATACCGCCTCAGTGGGCGCTGACATATTGTGCTATAGTGGAGCCAAGAAGCAATCTGGCTGTACTGACGTCACAGCACTTCTGCTAACCAAAACATGCATTTAACTTAAAATGTCAAGGGTCCCTTGGGTTGGTACGGTCCACGGCGGAGCAGAGTTTTGTGTTGATCTGAAGCCAACACTCATGGTTATGGAAAGCTCAGTGACTTTTGTGTTAATGTTTGTTACATTTTTTTCTGCTGTTGCTTCTCTTCTCCTCTCAAGAACTCTTACTTTAAAACACACCAGTAAAACAATCATTTTTATTATTCAGATAGGTTAACATAGATCAGCATTGTGAGGATAACTTAAAACCAGAAACGTTTGTTAGAGTGAATTTAAATGATTTTAGTTTATGTTATAAAGGAGGAGGGAGACTTAAGATGTATACTGCCATGGGTCACATGAATCTGTCCAAATGTTTATTCTCTCTGAACACTTTACACACACCATTAATAATCAATCTCATAATCAACCATATACTCATTGTGCTCTCAGCAAAGCCAGGATTCAGGATCCTGAGTATCAAACGAAGTGTGAGGGTTATAAATGGAGTAAGGAGGGCCAAGTGAAACCCCCAAGATGTTGTATTGTATCATGAATAGTGGTGAAGGAAAATACCAGGAGGGAGGAGGACCCAAGTGCAGATTCAACAAGAAGCGTTTTTTTATTAACTGAACGCAAAAGTCCAACAACAGAAAATTCAAAAAGAGCAAACTCAAAATCCAGAAGGCACTGTACAATGAACATGAAACAGCAATATCCACAAACATCAAACAACAATGAACTGACAAGAAACTGAACTCAAGACAGAGAATATAGAGACAAAGAGGGCAATCAGATACTGGTGAAGCACATGAGGCGCAAACACACAGGAGGGAAACCAGGGGCGTTTCTCAATACGCATACTTCAGCATCCTTCTGAACTTACGGACTTGTGATACGTCATCAATCAAAGCCAAAGCTCTGTTCCAATTCAAAGTCTGCATCAAAACAAGTTTGGTTAAAATCCCCGAATGTGGACTTGCCCCGCCACTTTTACCAAGTCTGCTGCCAGATGTAAAGTGAGCGGACTTTCACGGTTACAATCCCACAATGTGATTTGAGCCGTCAAGCAGAAAAACTCTAACAATGGCGGCGGAGGAGAAGACGTACAACGGTAAGTAACTGTTGCTGCTGGTCAAAGATATGAATAAGATACTTATTTGTGACAGAATTTTGTTTGAAATCCAGAAGCATTGGATGAGTTGGGTAAAATTATGCATCAGAAACAAGCGGCAACCTCCAGTCTGGAAATATGAGAATGCGGAAGTGCTAAAGTCAGCTGTTCCTCGAGTGTTCGCTTGAGGCTGGCTCCGAAAGTACCGGAAGTCACAAACACACCAAGCCAAAATGAGCCTATTTACAGCCCGGTACAAAGAATGCCTCCAATGAATCGTTAATTTCACTAACACACTGTACGGGGGTGAATTTTTTTTCTCTAACTCATCAGTTTCCACAATACTAAGATCGTCAGTTCATCCAATCAAGGCACAGCTCAGCTAATGTGACTGTCGCTCACGTTAAAGTGGCGCTCCTATGGCTGTTACTGTGGAGACTCACAGCACGCCTCATTCCCAATGTGGCTCCACCGGCTGTTTTAGTTCAAAATTCCAAACAGACGGATGACGTCGCGGAGACTACGTCTATTATTTATACTGTCTATGGTCAACAAACTGCTGGCAATGCAACCGTATGTGACGTGTACGTACGCAAGTCCGCTGCTGTTTCAACAGTAGGAGGATGGTTCTGCAGACTCCCGTCCCACTTCCAGAGAACCCAATTTCGAACTAGTGAACTTTGAATTGAGAAACTGCTATGGTCAGGAAAAGCACAAGACAAGAAATGCTTAGAAATGGGGAAAACTCAAGAATGTGACGTAACCGTATGAAATAAACATGAATTTAGAAACTACAAAATCGAACATGGAACACTAAAGACTGAACTATCAAACAAGAAGACAAAAGACACACACGGGAAACATCAGGAACCACAAGAAACACTGGGAAACAAGGGACACGAAGGAAACAAAACCAAGTCATCACAGTATTGTGGATCGTGTTGGGATTCTATAGATTGAGAGTAAGTATAGCTCTAAAACCTCAATCACTGGACCTTAAGGCAGAATTAATTTGGTGTACCCAGCTTTATAAATTGTTCCTTGTCTGTTGTCTGCAGTATCTTCAGTGCGGTCTCCCTTCCTCACACATTTAAAAACAAACAAAAGGCAGCTACACAAAACAAACAGCGCAGTAGAGCTCAGATAATACAATAAACCCGGCCAATGCTCTGGATCTCAGGTGCAGAGCTCATATTATGGTGACAAGGAGACCTACCTGAACACTACAAAATGAATTTTTCCACCATTTCTCTCTCAGGATTCAAGGTGTTTGTCAAATCGCTGTCTGCACTGGAAGCCAGTCTGACATCTGTAATGCATTTTTCTGTTCTTTTTGCATGATTAAGCAAACTTGGCATGCAGGTGCTGCCCAGTGGACTGCACCAGTACAACAATATTCCCAGAACAAATTAAAGTAGCTGTCGTATGGATCAGTCTCTCTCTCGCTTTCTCTCTCTCTTTCCCCTTCCCCCTTTCTCTCTTTCTTACACAAAAAGCAGTGTTATATACACACACAAACACACACGACTAAGGCAAACACAAACTAATAACACAGCTGATATCTGATATCACAGGAGAGCAGCAGAAATCGCACAAACAGAGATTCATGGAACAACAAATCTCTGAGACTTGAGTGGATGGGTCCAGAGAGAGGCTTTGTTTCACTGTATAATGTCTGCCATATGCTCTGATGGTGGCACATCAGCACCACGGGCCCACTCACTACAGTCACAGAAATGAATGAAGCGCTGCAGCAAATCCTCTAACCCAAATCCAGGAGCAGTGATGAAGGGGCCTCGGGTGACATCACTAATGCGCTAACTAGTTTCAGTCCTCTGCAGTCTCATCACTTATTCAGATGGACCCAGAGAGAAAGAAAAAGACGGATACAGAGCGAGGGAGAGAGAGAGAGAGAGAGGCGACAAGCACTTCACACTCTCAATTACGCAGTGGAGCTCATCACTTGGCAATCTGTCCCGATCGCTTTAATTGGCTTGTAATATTGCCTCTGATCTTGTCGCCCAATTAACAGGCCTGTCTGGCAGCAGGACTGGGAAGCCGGCGAGCATGTGATGCCTCCCGATCTGTGCCATATGGAACAGAACCACTGATTGGCTGCTGATGAGGCACCGCTTTGCCCCTCTCACACCAAGCGTCTGCATAACAAGAATGTGTGTGTGTGTGTGTGTGTGTGTGTTTGTGTTTGTATTTGTGTGTGTGTGTGTGATGGAGCACTTTATGGCAGTAATTTTATGTGGATGAAGACGACTCTGTTTTGCAGTTATGGGACAAGAGGACTTGCCAGAAGCGTAATGAGTGAGCTGATCTAAAGGGACATGTTGGAATGATAATCTTTGTACAGTCAGAGACACACATGATAAGGTGCTGGCTCTGAATGATGGCCCCACTGACACACAATAAAACAGATGCAAAATCTATTTTTGGAGTGCAGATGGCCTAGTAGTTAAGGTCGCACTCCATATGGGCAAAAAGCCCTTGAGCGGGCAGCCCGGGTTCGAGTGTGACCTGTGGCGACTTTCCCGCATGTCACTGCCCACTCTCACCCTGTTTCCCCCTCTATTCACTGTCCTGTCCTCTCAAAAATAAAGGCATAAAAAGCCCCCCAAAATAACGCAGAAATAATAATAATAATAACACTTTCACACAGAAACTACAGAAAATAATACAGGGCTTGTGTCCAATGTTTGATGCAGTGACTCCAACTTAAAATAACCGTCAGCATCAGCTGTTTTTTTCAAAGAAGTTAAACTTTAGAAACTCTGCCGACCTCATCACTGATCAGTCAAAATAAAATAAGGTTAGACTTATAATATCAGCTTTATGGTTGATGTGGAGAACAGCTTAACCAACTCATTTATTTTAGCATACAATTTAATTTCTATATTAATTGTTTCTTTTCCTCCTCTTTTTTTTTTCTCTTTAATTTTTTTTTGTATGACAGCAAATAATGCAAGTGTGAAGTATACAGATAACAGTCTCTTTCAAGTACTGACCATACCTTTAAACGTTTAGTTTTAGTGGATAAATAAATACATTACAAGAACTATATTATATATTCTTTGGTATAGAAACATGTTTTTCTTTTCTCTCCTTGTTTTTTTTATGGACATTATTTGGCAGAGCTGGTTAAGGTGATTGTTTTGTTCTCATTCATAGCTGGAAGCCTCAGTGAGAAATCTCTGCCTGTGCATTCATTTGCTGTTATCCTTCATAAACTTTCACATCTCTCTCTCTGCAGTGTTTTAATTAAGATCTGTTTAACTGTGATCACAAAGATTGAGATATCGCAGTTAAAAGACATTTCAATCATTGCTTTGGCACTCCGGCTCTTTACGCCACACTCACACACTCATCACATGTATTGATTGAGAAATTGTAATAATTGTAATACTTAAGAGAAATAAAAAAAAACAATGCATTAATGTAGTGAAACTATCATAAAGATACTCATCTGTTTTTCTAAGGCTCTAGTTTGATGTGGTGTCGAACTCGACAATGAGAGCTGCTGGAAACATGTTTGTTCAGCCAATTAACACAGAGAAGGAGGAAACATATATATAATATATGATCCCCCTTTGGACAAAAAAAAAAAGGATGATGGGAAAATCCAACAGAACATTATGGCTGTAATAACAAATGAAGAATAGTGACATTTTGAAGACAAATTAAGGAAATCAGCATAATAATAATAATAATAATAATAATAATAATAATAATAATAATAATAATAATAATAATAATAATAATAACATGCTCGCTGAAAATGATTCGGGCTGTCAAAATAAATACATTCATATCACAGCAAAAATAATGAACTGAAAATGTCATTCAAACACGCACAAGCTTCATAGAAATGTTGAAAACACACACACACACACACACACACACACACACACACACATACACACACACACACACACACACACACACAGAGGCATGCTCAGATATGTACAAACTCAAAATGCATCGACGTATCGATAAGGTTCAACCTGTCCTGTTCAAGGAGTTTGAATCTGTTCTTGCCTGTAAAAAGTGTAGGCGTCATCCAGAATCACTTTGTTTTTACACTTTTGAAATGCAGTGGAAATAAAACAACACTCCTCTTTCATGTGAAACAAATTTACATGGCAAAAAAAAAACTTGTTTGACTTATAAAACATCCTGATGATCAAGTTAAAAATAGTGAGTGAGTTGGTGACACATCAAGTTAAGTGATAAATCTAATTAGAACGCACTTCCTCACATGTTAATGATATATGTAGTTAATTGTGAGTAATTGTACTGAACTAACCCCTTAGCCTTTAATTAATTTTATACATTTCATATTATAAACGTTTCCTGTCTGTCATCAGATGGATCTGGTTTAAAAAAGCTTGAAGTTGCTTGTTTAAACAGGAATAATTCCATGAACAGTATAAAGCTGATTATGAAAATATTTGTTTTAATGTTTCTGTAATGGTTAAACCTCCAGTATGCATGAGCTCTTTAATTGAAATGATACACTTAAAGCTAAAATATAATAATTGTTGTTTTCCATGAATTCTCAGATGTGCTGTTTTACAAAAAAAAAAAAAAAAAAGGCAGAAAAAAACAGTGAAGCACTTTATTTTTGATGGAAAAATTACAGTCATTTACTTTCATTCCTGAACAGAAACATGTGTTTTAGTGGTTCTTTGTTATTCTTGATTAATTTCTCAGAGGATTCCAGTTTTATGGCTCAAATTTGGGTTTAAAAACACAAATTCAGTTTGAAACTCCTCACTCCTGAACTTCATGATGCTGGATGGTTTTGTTTTTAAGACGGGTGGTTTAATAAATTTGTTAAACACTGTAGATGCATGCCTAACAGAAGTGATACACATTCAATCAGACGTTTGCCCACTTTGATCTCCAGCAGGTTAGCCAGATTATTGGGACTCTCTTCGCTTATGTAAATTTGTCCTGTGGGGGTCTAACTATCCTTTGCTGAAACCTTCTTTCCTCCTTCAACTGACGTGAGCACGAGGACAAAATCTCTTTTATCTCGTAATCTGTTTTCATTTAATCCCTTCTCGCCTCAGGACTTGATGACATATTCTGCAAAGATTTCACAAGTCAAATTGCTGCAGTGCTTTTGATTTCACAGTCCAAGGTGTTTAACTTTCAGCCGCACTGCCAGCTGACCAGAGCACAAACTACAGAGGCCTGGGCTGAGGCCAGAGTGCCAGTGCCAGGCGAGTATCCATGGACGCTGGGTGCTTGGCAGGGAACTCGCTCAACACTACATGGCACGAAACCCAGCCGGGGCTTTAGGCTCCACCTGAGAAGAGACGGCCAAGGAGAAAGGGCAGGGGAGAGGAAGTAGTGAGAGAGGCAAGATGAGAGTAAGGACGAAACAATCTGGAAGAGGAGAGAGAGAGGAAAGAGAGAGAGAGGAAAAGGAGACAAAGATATGGGGTTAAGAGTGAGCCTGTCTGGCCTTGTCTTTGTGTCCACAGCTTTTTTTGGGTGCTTTTCAAGTGACTGTGGGGCCATCCCTGCACTGCTATTTCCCCATTAACTGGCCCCCACATCTGTTTCTCCCATTCCAGCTGCACTTTAAGGTCCCTGAAGGTGCAGTTAAATTAGAGCCAGCACAGGTTTATAAATGTAAAATCCTCCAATAATCTGCAGCTGACATGACCCCTAATCTTCTTGCTCTAGTCAGCAGAGCTCATGCCACTAACTATGGCTTTGGCTGCACCAACATGTGTTCTGGCCACCAGACTTTTAAGAGGAAGGTGCAGAGCAAGAAGGATTTTATGGGGTAACAAGTTCTTATTTGCATGTCTTTGGAAAGGTTGAGACTTGCAGAGGAAGAGGAAAGGCATCCGTTTGTAAAATATTATAGCTGTTTGGATAAAGAATGAAAATGTCTAAATATAGTTTTTATTCAAGTTGAATAAAATGTGTCCTAGATGTTTAACTTGTGAAAACATTAAAAAATAACGCAAAAACGATGGTGTATTCTTTAATTGAATTACTCGCTCTTTCTATTAACAAAACATTTCTCAACAGTGGTCCATAAAATCTTTCAAGATCATGCTTAAAAACCTTTGGGAATAGAAACAGTGTATAAAAGGATGGAGAGAAGAAAAGAAGACTGAAACCCCATGTCTCTCAGCTCCAGAGGAGGGGGGTTTCACTAAACTAGCCTGTCTAATGCAATTAATCTAATTGGAGCTGGCGTAAAGTGACAAATTACTACCTTTCACACCAGAGACTCAGAGGGAGCCTCTAGAGATGGATGGAGAAAAGGATACCCAGGTAGTTAATGTTATATCTTTTAATTCCATCTTAAATGCTTTTGTAAATGGTGGAAAAAACTGTCAGTTTGATAGAAATCATTAGCCGTTACCCATGCTGCTTTCTTCAGAGCATGTAAACGTATCATATGGTATGACTCATCTACATATTCTATAGTCAAGAGTCTGCTTCTGTGTAAGCTTTCAGACTACAAAGAAAAGCAGGTGTTATTTGAGTTTTTAGATACATTTCTACATAACTGATGATATATAAAACACCTGCCTTTTTAATGGAGAGGCGTTTAAAGCTCCATTTTTTTTTTTCATGATCATTAGGTAAAGTCCTATACCTCACCATGCCTTTCAGCCACAGTATCAATATCACCCTCTCTGCCCTATTTGCTCAGATCTGCATGCATTTACACTTGACATTTGAGTTTTTGATTTAATCTCGGAACATATGCACATGAACTCTGCATATTTCACTGAAATTGTGTTAATGCATGCCCTTTTCTGTAACCTTGATTACTTGCTGTGGTATCAAAAACCTTTTTGCGGACATTGATTTCTGCCCGGGGCCATAGTACTGAACCTGGAGCAGCAGATCTCTGTGGATATAATGAACTTAAAGAAAGCTAGCTATTACTGAAACCTCTGACATTTTGACATTATCAAATGCCTTGGTTAAAAAGCACATATGGAGCGAAAATGCATTGTGATCTACATATAATTTGCATTATATTTCCATGAGTGATAGGAAGTCGAACATCACGGCCTGCGTTTGTAGGTGTTTGTCACAATTACTGAATCAAAGTTTTAATTGGATTTTATTGCTGTTATGTCAAGTGCTGTTGAAGTATTTATGTAAAGTGGAAACTGGCCACTTTTAAGAGGGGTTTTTTTTTGTTTTTTTTTTAAACATTTGTTGTGGGCCATGAAATTTAACATTTGTGTGATTCCACTTACCCACGCTAACCATGAACTCTGACCCCAATAATTGTTCCAAATTGTGACCTGTGAACCTCTGAGCTTGTGAAAAAACAGAGAGGGAGGCATCCAGCACTGGAATGCTCTGCTGTTTCTCTCACCGGGCAGGTTCGAACGTGCTCAAAGAGAGCCTCAAGGACCCCCCCCTGAAAAAAAAAAAAACAAAGACAAAAACGCCTCTTTTCTCTGGGTGATGGTTTACCGTAACCCACCTCAACATTTCCCTTTCCCCACATCTTGTTGTCTCCATCTCTCTTCTTGTACTTCTTTTTCATAAACTTTTTTTTTTTTTTTGCTCTTTAGTTGCCCAAAGTCCATTCCCCTCCATCACCTTCACTGCAGCCTCCACCCACCCGTCCCTCCCTCTCTCTCTCTCTCTCTCTCTGTCTGGAGAGGAAACGGTGGCCATTAAACGTGTCTGCTGGGGTCTGGGGGTCTGGAGAACAACCGTCACATTGTGTGACCCCGCCTTGGACCCCAGACGGACTAATGAATAAGGGTAACCCAGCTACCCCCCTCCACAATTCTTTCTCTAACCCCCTCTTCGTTCATGCCAGACCCCTGGTAGGTAATTCTCCCACTTCTTTCACAGGGTCCCAGACATCTCCCGCGGCCTTTGACTGAGGGCTTATCTTTTCAGAGGGAAATGTGTGTCATTTGGGGTTTAAGGAAAAACCAAAACAAAAACATTGTCACTACCGTAGAGTTCACCCCCCTGTCCTGGTACCCCTGGTCCTTCACTTTCCCCTTCTCTCCCAAAATTTGTAAGGTCTAGATGCAGGCTTAAGGAAATAGTGTGAGACATCTACAGAGTCTCCAATTATCTAAAGGAATATGTAAATAGGTGAAGAGACAGTGGTGGGATTATATGCAACTGGCAACAGCTCATGACATGGGATGGACAAAAGGCTGAGTGGAAAACAGGATTATTCCAACACACAAGGGGCTAATGTATTACTGAGACAAATTCCCTAACCTCGTTTTACTATAAAACTACAGCACAAAGTTAGAAAATAACATTTTGAATCAAAGAATATCAAAAAAAAGAAGTGCTTTGCACTGCTAAAAGGAGCCAAATCTATCGCTTATCTCTTCGGGAAAACCCTCTATCATGTCATTTTTCATGCTCCTCATCTGATTATTTGCCTGACGACGAACAAAACCACAGCCATGGAAAAGAAAATGGTCCATCTTTTTGTTTTGAGACACCCACGCTAGCAGTAGACTCTTCAATAACCACATGAATAACACAAAGCACTGGTGCTCCTCTGAAAGGCATCCATGTATCCCTAGGAGATTTAACAATGGTGACATGTGTAAGCTCAATGCATACAAAATATCTCTCCTGTGCTCTCTCTCTCTCTCTCTCTCTCCCTCTCTCTGTTCTCTCTCCCTTTCGTCTTCTTCTGTCATGTTTGTCTTACATGGCTCCTGCCCACAGCACATAACATCATTTCACGACACTCAGCAATTCAGAGTGCTCTCATTATTAGTATTTCTTCTGTAGCTTTGTGGCTAAAGCACTTGCACTTACGGCTAATGTATTCTGCACACACCAAGACTGACTGCCGCTATCAAAGGACTTGCCTGAACGGCGGTAATAACTGGAAAATTATTTCTGATAGCCTGAAACAATCTTCCAAATCATCACAGAACTTTATTAAAATAATATCAAATCAAATTAGCCAGCGTCCCCCTGTAATGAATTAAGTAAAGGGTTATGCCAGCATTAATCCCATCATGCTCGGAGGCATGGGGGCGGTGGGAGTGTTTAATAAACCAGTCAGTCCCTTCAAGTAGAGAGGCCAGCCTTCGGATCCGCCATCCGCCCTGATGCCCGCTCTGCAGAGGGAAACACATCAAAAGACTTCCTCTCCCTTCCTCTCGCTTTTTCTCTACCCCTCGTCCCCTGCATCCCTCCTCCTCCCTCCTTCCCTTTATTCTCTCCATCCCGCATCTCTCCAGTCTCGCTCCTTTCCTCTCCTTTTTTCTTTCCCATCCCCCGCCTAAAACTATCCCTAACCCTCCCTGTGTCTTTCTAAATAATCTGTCGGGTTTTTTTTCCCCCCCTTCTAATGCTGGATTGTGCCTGTGGGTGAGTTTATTCATAAGGGGGTGAATCTTAGTGGAATCTCAGAAGGCTGGTGATAAGTGGTAGAGCCCGTTGGGACAGCTCAGCTTGTCCTCCCAGAGCAGCCTTTCCTTCCAAACCATTAAGAAGAGAGGAGCGAGACGAAACCAAATAGGTCACTCTTCAGCCATGCTGGAAAGACAAAGATATTTTGGATGTAATTGCTGCCAAGTATCCATGAACAGCTCAGGAGAAACTGTTGCTGTTCAAATTTAACATCGTTGTTATGAAGAATCAGTGCAGAAGAAGATGCATGTCTTTAAAAAGTTGGACCAATTTTTTTTTCAAGAGTGAAAAACAGACGAGATGCCAAAGGATGAATGATGAAACAACACCACCTGAAATTTATGATTTTATTTAATTCTTTTCATCCAACATTTGATTATAAAGGTTAAAGTTTTTTGCTGAACTGGAAAAATTGTTCTACTGTCATGTTTGCTTGTCTCTTAAATCAGGCTATACGTGAGCACCACGACTACATTAATCCAACCATCTCCTGTCATCTATGCTCATTCTCTGACACAGTAGAGTATTTTAGCTACAATGTGCTTCTGAAACATCTGAATGAAACGTAAGCTGACCCTCAACATTCAGAGTGACCAATAACAGTGACCCAGAGTGGAAAGATGACAACATTTGGTTTTGTGATGTTTTCAAGAGGCTAAAGCCCCGTTTCCACCAAGCAGACCGGTATGGATCAGTACAGTTTGGTACAAGTCGGATCAGTAAAGCCTGATCCAGTTGCCATTTCCACAACAAACCATGCCCTTCTTGGTAGGCGGCGTTTAAGCCGAATGCTGATAGCTGCATCAGTTACGTAATAACATGACGGCATAGCAGCATGACACAGTGTACCCTGCTTATAAATCAAATGAAGAAGAAAAACTGCGACAGAGTAAACTATTTCGTGACGCCATTTTTCAAAGAAATAGAAAGTTGTCTTCATGAAGTCGACTCGAGATTTAAACACATGGTTATGTGTTGTTCTTTATTAATGCTGTCACAAAAGTGACGATTCTTTCGACCAATCAACGGACTTTAGGGTTTCTAGTTCCACCTTCTGGGGTCAGATCGGTATGTTTGGCACCCAAACAGAAGGATACGAAAAAGTGGGATAGTACAGGTCTGTAATTTGAGGACCTGTCCTGGTTTTAGCCAAAAGCCCTATGCTCCCCACAAGAATTTTTGGAAGGTCTTTGTAGTGAATGAATGAATGAATAAATGATTGAATGAATGAGTAATTTCGTTTTGATCAGAAGAAGCAGAAATTGTCGCAATCACAATCGTTACAAGAAAAAAATAAAAAAGGCTAATTAAAAAGGATTTCGGCTGAAGCAGAGCTTATACATGCCGAACACTTGATTTCATTTCCTTAAGTCGGACGAACAAAACCAGATTTTGGAAAAAAAAATCTGAAAAAATGTGGGAAAATTGGGCTGTGGGAACATAGACACGCTCCTGATCTGTCCTTTCTCTTGAAGAACATGATTTCTTAGATTTCTTTTTATTATTATTTTTTTAGTCATTTTTTTATTATTGTGGTATATGCAATATTTTATCTAAAGCAGAATGCTGTTTTCCCTTACGTACACCATAGCTGTTTCTCAATTCAGAGTTCACAAGTTGCATTCTCTGGAAGTTAAGACTTCGCAAGTTCATTCCAGAGTTTGGACTTCAGAGGTACGGCAGTCCGCAGAATGATCCTACAACTATCGGAACAGCAGACGACTTTGCTAGCGTTCCCTTCTACGTACGTACATGTCGCATCCCGTTGCATTGCTGGCAGTTTGTTGACATTATTTTACACAACTCATCCATAATTTCTGAGTTTTAAACAAAATTCTGTCACAAAGTATCATTGTCATATTTTTACACAGCAGCAACGGTTGCCTACAGTTGTGCGTCTTCTCCTCCGCCATTGTTTGAATTTCTCGTCGGACGACATCAATTGCATTGTGGGATTGTAACCGTGAAAGTCCCCTAAATTTACGTCGAGCAGCAGACTTTGTAAAAAGGGCGTGGCGAGTCCATCCGGGTACTTCGACCAAAGTTGTTTTGATGCAGACTTTGAATTGGAGCAGAACTTTAGCTTTGATTGGTGACGTATCACAAGTCCTTAAGTTCAGAAGGGTGCTGATGTATGCACATTGAAAAACGGCTCATATTTGTGCTCTGGCTCCAGCTGCTACAGGACAATAACCACTTCTCTGTGCTTTTTAAGGGCACATTTCACTTTAAAGAAAACTCCCAGATGACTCAGTTGATAAGTCAAATGTGATATGCATCAAAACAATGAAATATATTACCAAAATTCTCTGAGCTTGAGCTACCACCTTGGAGTAAAGCATGCAGGTGCAGCAAATCAGAAAGTGTGAGCATCATGAAAGCTGGCTCAGCACTCTTTCCGACTTTTTTTTTGTTTGTTTGTTTTAATCATTTTTCTTTTCTTTAGAAATCTATTAAACCAAAAAAACACCTGATGTGTGCAAATGGTGCTGAGCTAATTCACTCTAATTTGATGTCAGAATAACTACACACCATATCAGCACTGATGGGATATTTTGGACACACTACTGCACATTTTTTTTTTTGTACGTGAGTTCTTTAAAAATAGAAAAAAAAAAAAAGAAAAAAAGAAAGTAAGAGTAAAACCACAGAATAAGACTCTGAAGCTGCCTTCCACCTCTAATTTATGGTTCCAGACCACAGTGGTGAAGCTGTGCAGCATTTCTGTGAATGATGAATCCAAGAGTGAAGATCTTAAATATGTTTAATGTATTTATTTCATCCTCAAATGAATAAACCGGTCAGAACTTTTGAATACATTTAGAAACACAAGACAATAACGGAGTTATGTTTGTCAAAATACACCTGCATGTGGGTGAACTACTTTGTATCATATTCTTAATGTGTGGCTGTAATTTTAGTGGTTTTGATAATCGGCTGGACTGTTGGCTTGTTTGCGAGATGTAATCAGCTCACTGTGTTTCTGTCGTCTCCTGGCGTGTAGCTGTATCACTAAGTTTCCAGATATGGGTTGAATTTTCTTGCCCTATAATATTCATTAGGAGAAAGTATGTTAATATTATAAAGTGATATAACTCTATAGTGTTGTAGCAAATGCATTTATAGCAAATACTGAGACAGCTGCGCATTCATCACTCCTATGACATAATGACACACGCCATGGAGGCGCTTTGATTAATATGGCCTCCACCACCAGCAACGCCATGCCTCAGTTCCTGTCATGTCACCCACATTCATTCCCGATCTTTCTCTCCTCTCCGCAGCTCTCTTTGTCTCTGAACTGCTCACCTTTTCCCAACACTGCCACTCCTCGTGAGGGTTTTTGGACAGGACTCGCAGGTCCTGTAGCTGCACGGCAGCAAAGGTCTGAGGGGAGGCGGGTCACCGTGCACTATGCAGGCGGAGGTGAGATAGCATCTTCAGATAAGCTGGGCACGGATCGCAGACAACATGAAGGCAGCTAATGTTTGATGTCGGGCACTGTCCGTGAGCCGCCGCAGCAGAAACCCACAGGCTGGCCACATTTTTGAAGGGCTATTCAAATTCTTTGCTTGCCTCTGTGTGTGTCAAGGCATGCCTTGATATCGCTGTATCTCAGGGGTTAGTCAGTGCGAAGCTTGTCTGTGTGTATGCGTGTGTGTATGTGTGTGTGAAGATGCTTTGATGGGCATCACTGATAACCCCCCCCCCCCCCTCTGCATCTCTGCTTCCATTTGTCTTCAATGTGTGAGAAAGTATGGGTGAGAGTAGGAGGGGTCACTACCCTGTTTTCCCCTGAGGAGGGTTTGTCCTGTGCCATCTGGCACCTCAGAGGCATGGGCATGAGAGCAGGAGGGGGCCTGTGTGTGTGTGTGTGTGTGTGTCCATTAGAAAACAGGGGGTCCTCGTATCACGTCTTGTGCGCCTTTTTGTGTCCTGTATTCTTAAAACGCACTCCATCTTCGCCTTGTAAACTCGTCTTTTGCTTTCTGTCACATCTCTTCTTAATTGTAGGGAAGTATGTGGATGATCCCTCCTCCCTCTGTGCTCCTGACATTTTCAATTTCGGACAACTTCTTTACTTTTAGATGATGATCGCATTGTTTATCCCCTGTTGTTTCCAGCTTTCTAACTTACCGTTTTCTTTCACATCACACTATTTCTGTCTATGATGCATGGTAACAGCTCGGCCAGCTGACGAGGGCCAGTCAGAGACGGCACCCAACCTTGATACCCGCAGCTGCGGTCCACACACACTCACACATACACGAACACACACACACACACACACACACACACACATATGCATGCAAAGCGGGCGAAGGATTTGGGGCATTGCGCCATGTAAAATAATCACAATGCATTTACATTCATTGTGGTGTGGATTTGTTGCTATAAATAAGGCTGCAGAAATCATGAATATTCACACACACTTTAAGCAATTATGATAATCTGCGTTATTCTGAGCCTCACCACTATCTGTCAGAGGAGGCGGCAGCACAGGCAGCAGCAGAAAAGTAGGTTTGGATAGTCTGCAGTTTTACACTCCTGAAATTATATCACATTTTTCTTTCTTTTTCCACTCTCCTTCTTTGTCTGCTCCATTGTATTGTTGTTTCCGTGTCCCCTCATCTTCTTCCCTCCTCATATTTTACCCCTTCTTCTGCGAGGCTTGTTCTGTGCTGAAGTCCATTGTGCCGTATGAAGAGGAGGGGTAGGATCCCGGAGTGAGAACGGCCCCTGGGTGCTGCAGAGCTGGCAGCAGTGTTGGTCTAATCTTCCGGGTCAGGCTTGGCGCTTTCATCTTTTCTCACTTGGAGCCCCTTGTGTTTGATGTGAACTTAGCCCAGGAATAACCGTTCCTTTCTTCTCGGCTAACCTGGCCCTGGAGTAGGGGAAAGCACTTTGTTGTTATCCTAGGAGCCAAACAATGCTGGAAGGAGTGAGGAAAACCTTAATGAAAGGCTTTTGATCCGCAGTGATATTAGAGTGAGGACCTTGAGAGGGAGAGAGGGTAATACAGAAAAAGTGCAGAAATCGCAGAAATCAAAATGCAAATTGCATCGGAATGGGTGAGATGGAAACATTCTTTAATTCTCACCCTTTGAAATTAATTATTTCAGATTTGCCTGCATTTGTTTCAAGTTTGGGGGGAAAAGAATAAAGGACTGAGCTAATTTATTTTGGATGAGAAATTCAAATTAGTACAGAGAGCCTTGCAGGGTTTTCATGATTAATTTTCTCAGGTCTGCACCATGCAAAACACTGTCTCTGCTTTCTACATCGCAGCCAAGTGTATTCGTGCCATGCACGTCCAGAACAGTGTTTCTCCAATATTTACAGTCCATATGCATGCATTACCGTCACTCTGTTTTAATAAAGATACAGTAGATTTCTTTCCTTGAACCCATGCACCGCCCTCAGCCCTTGACTTTTATTCATGTGCCTCAGCATCGTATGGCTACAGAAGGAACAAAAGTGCTGGTACTGAAAGAGGAACTTTTGGATCTTTGGTGTGATCTGGTGTCAAACTTCAGAGTTTTTTTTTTTTTTTGACTCAACAAGGTTTCTTTAATGGTGCCTCAACAGCAGTCAAACATCATCTTTTCACCTTCAGCTTACTTTGAAGTGTCAAAGTGAAACCTTTTCAACCTGCAATTTGAAAATGAAGTTGAACCCAAAGGCCAGAAAAACAAGTCCTAAACAAACCTTTCTTTTTGGAGGAAGGAAACACACCTTGGTATTTGACATGCCTGCTGCCATGGTGATAGCCCAAACCTCTGTGCAACAGCAGCACATTAACCCCTCTTGACCCTCTATTCTCACCTGTGATAAAAGAGGAGGAAGAGGAGGAGGAGGTGCCCCCCCACCCCTTACCTCTTTCCACTGCGCCGCACTTTCGAGTACCCGGGCACCAGCAGGCCCTTGAGAGCCCACGGTCATTAGGAGCTCTTTATTCTCGTAGAGGTAGAGAAAAGGAGAGGAGAGGGGAAAAGAAGAGGTGGGAGAGGAGCATTGAGCCTGAAAGATAATGTATGGTCAAGGCCGGAGTCTTGTGGGCACGGCTGAAGAGAGAGGGTCGAGAGAGAAGCAGCGCTTTCATACAGCAGCAGCGAGCAAGCCAGCTGCTTTTGGGGTTTTGTTTGTCTTTCATTGGAAGTAAAGAAAGGTAGGGGAAAGAGCGCCGGGTAATTGGTCCAGGGCGCTGACTTACACACTGGGCTGTGGACAGAGGATATAAAGTTTCAAACTCTTTGTTCCCTTATTTTACCCACTGGCCTGCTCGTACTTTATCTCCTCAGAATGGAAAAAAAAAAACAGAATCTTAAAAAAATAAGTCTATAAAACTTTTAAGTTTTCATTCAAGTGATAATTCTTATATTTTTGTTTCCACTCACTCACCGAACAGGGACACGCTCTCATCAACAAGGAGAAGCCTTCGTTTCTTTACCAGCAGCATTAAGGAGCTAACCCTGAGCTAATCCTTCTGATAATCAATAAGAAAGAGTAGCTTTCAT
This sequence comes from Labroides dimidiatus, assembly GCA_030710495.1. Lineage (NCBI taxonomy): Eukaryota > Metazoa > Chordata > Actinopteri > Labriformes > Labridae > Labroides > Labroides dimidiatus. The sequence goes on from CM061145.1 coordinate 32,114,867, forward strand.
CTCTGCTGGGGTCTTAATAGAGTTGAGAGGCCATGAATGATTGAATAATGTGAACATGTTCTTTGACACTCTGAGAAGTAATGGAAGAAAAAAATAATAATAGATGTTGCACCCCCAAAAATAACTGGGTGAGGCTTATGCTCATCTGATGATATGATGAAAATAAATGAATTATGCATTGGCTATCAATGAGGGAGCAGAAGACGCATTGCTTCAGGCCATGGTTAAGCCTCTATTCATAAAGAGGAGACAGACACAAAGGCCCAAAGACTGTGGGAGTCCACCATCGGGGAGTAAGGAATGAGGACACATATTTTTAAGAGGAAAAATGTTTTTCCCCTTCATGTTTGGTTCTCTTTTTCCCTAATAATTCCAATAATTAGAGGATTGTTGTTTGCTAGCAGATGGATTAGCCTGGAGATGCTTGGTTGTGGGAGTGAAGCCCCATGATTAAGTATGCAAACACATGTTTAGTGCACTCCCTCATTGTTATCCTTGACTCTTATCTGCACTTTGCTAACGCTGTTTCGTCCACAGACTCCAGGTGGAAATATCTCACATATTCCTGATAAACAGAGCGATAGCATGTATAGCTTTTGCATGTCTTTATCAAACCCCCTTGGAGTTTTGATTGTCTCCATTCAAGGAGGTATGCATCACTACACACACACACACACACACACACACACACACACACACACACACACACACACACACACACACACACACACACACACACACACATACACACACCCAAAAAAGAGCCACAAATAGAAGAGCTTTTCTTGACTGCAGCCACATTAAAGAGGGCAGACAGGAACATCTCAGTGTCTTCAAACATGCAGAGCGGGTAGGACAGGGGGCTGTGTTTTTTCACTCTTTTTAAGCTGCGTTTGAGCTGCTGTCTGTGAATGAAGATGTCTGGGCCTGTTGGTTATTGATCTGTGAGCATTCAGAGAACAAAGAGTTAATCCTCACGAAGGCCCGCGCTGAATGATCTCTGAAGTTATTAAAGTTCAAACTATTTTCTTTCATCTGTGTTTCTCTCACTCTTTTTTTTTTCTTCGTCATCTTTTCTTCACATGTAACCTTGGAGGATGAATAGTTAGTTTAGCTGACTGACCCAAGGCCGGTTTTTAAACTCCCTCTGAGATGGCCAGTCCTGATGAGAGCAGCAAACTGTTGGTGTGTGAACAATGTCAGTGAAGGACGCTCATGATGCGATACTGGAAACATGGTTTTAAAAAAGAGTTTAGTTTTCTTTTAACTGACATCTCCCAGAAATATGCTCTTGAACAGTTCTTTAGATTTATGGGGTTTTTTTTAAGTATCCTTTGGTATCCACCAATTTTAAGAAAGCTGAACTACAACAGTATGTCACATCTTTATATGTTTAAAACAGTATACTGGCCTCTAGCTGGCTCTTAGAGGTCCAGTTTGATGATTCAGAAAATCTAAATGAATTCATGATAAATGAACTTATTTCAGAATTTTAAAAGATGTAAGACAGAAACCATCACTGTGAGTCAAGCACGACTACACGTCGATATTTGGTTGTGTTTAACACCATACATCTGAAGCTTCAGTCAGTATGTTAGACTTTCAACTCTAGTGTCAGGAATAAAAAGTTATCATCACAAATGGGATGTACACCATTTGCACATTTTGCCTGGGTTAGCCAGATTTTTTTTAAAAAAAGCAGAAAGTTTATTCATCGGACTCAGTATGAATAAAACTTCATGTTCACTGAATATTGGCTCCCATAACTACACTGGAAAAACTGAAATCCAAGCAAGAATTTTTGTCTTATTTTTTACTAAATGTTGACTTTTTTATACTTGATATGAGCCACATTCAACTGACAAGTCCAGAAGCACGTCTTATTTCAAGATATTAAATGACAAAAATAAGATCTGAATTGCTTGTAACAAGTAAAAACAAAAATCTGCCAATAGAAAATGAAAAATTGGCTCGTCAAGTTTCTTGAAATTAGAGTAATGTCTTAATACAAGAAGCTTTTCTCTTAACCCATTGGCAGACTTTTTTTTTTTTCTTGTTACAACTCAGACCTCATTTTTGTCTCTAAATAACTTGAAATGAGACATTTTTCTGGACTAGTCCAGTGAATGTGGCTCATATTTAGTCTAAAATGACCTTTTTTTCACAAAAAATAGGAGAGATTTGTTTGATTGATTGATTGATTGATTGATTGATTGATTGATTGATTGATTGATTGATTGCAGTGAATTACATCATTTCTATAGCTTCCTCCCTGGTAAAGTCGAATGAATTTCAACCTTTAAGTTACCATCATTGACACACAAAAGTTTTTCTGTTTCAGACTCATGATGACTCTGTTCCCAGCGTGATGGTTACACGCTGGGACACGTTACAAAAAAAAAAAAAAAAAAAAAGAAAAAGAAAAGAAAAGAAACACTGTAACTTATTGATTCAACCTGTTCCATGTCAATGTATCAGGTAAGCTGAAAACAATAATTTCAACATCAAATAAGTTGCACTTGAAATTATTGCTTTCATTATTGCTCGACATAAGTAATTTTATTAAAGTCAATGTTTCATTTTTTAGAGTGTATTTACTCAACTGGAGAACTCTATCCAGGCCACATCGGAGACGTTTACCTCTTTCACTGGTCAGTATTTCTTCTAATGATAGATGACTAACATGAAGTGAGAAAATTTAGTTAACTGGGGAATTTTAAATTATTGGCATATTTCAAGACTCATGTACCTTGAATTAACAATGGACAGTATTTACCAAACTGGGCTACACAATCAAATAAGTCAAGTAGGGTCATGTAGCCTGTAGCATGGAGCCAATAAAAAGAACTTGAAACTAGTGATGCTCAGTATTTTGATTTGTTATGAGTAGATACAAACTCTGTGTTATAGTCTGGTCAGTTCTGATTGTTTAATTTACAGATTTTCTTACTTTTGTGTGACTAATTTGCGCTGCTTTACAGGACAAATGTCAATATTTCCGCCCTACTTTATGGTCTGCTGAATGGTGAAGAATGCAGAGAGGCCTGGAGGCCAAGGTTTAGACCTGTGTCTGTTTCTTGTCAAGTCAGATTCCTTGTTAGGGGGGTCTGGGGCACCCTGGCATTTTCTCCTCTGAGGGGTTTTGTTTATATGGCCGGAGGACTCTGCTCAGTCTCATCAGCCCTCAGGAACGACGCACGCATATTTCTCCATTACAAGAGCCCCAGAGAGAGATGATTTCTAGTTTTGATTTTGTGATTTTCTAAATATAATTTCAATATTTAAATGATGAATTCTTGACCAAAACATCACTTTCTGTCAGCCAGCGGACATTTAGTCATCAGCGACATTTCAGCATGCCGCCCCTTTAAATGTTTTGACATGTCATTACAGGGCGTCTGATGGAAAGGGCAGTGACATACAGTGACCATTCCAGCACTGTTACAACGCTTTAATTCACCCAGGCAACACACACAAGTCATATGGACCAATGACACAACTCCTGCCAGGGCCCCAATGTCCTAATGTCACACATGTCCCAACAGTTTTACTTCAAACTTCCTCCCCTCTCGTCACCCCCCCATCGTCCCCTCCTTCCTTTCATGCACAGCCTCTCTCTCCCTTTCAACCTCCACTCGCCCCTCCACCCCTCTGTTCTTTATTTCTCTCACCCACACCTCTCTGTCTGCCTCTCTGTCTGCCTGTCTGTCTTATCTTGCCTTGCATTAACCCTTTCTACCTCGCTCCCTTGTCTCTTTGCGGCTTTGTCCCTATGTAACATATGCTCAGGCTGGCATCCCATCTCAGAGCTGCTGCAGGTCTTGTCCTCTTCACGTCGCGTGAGGATGGACATTTGAAGAGTCCTGCAGGCATCTCTCTTTGTCACCAGCGTTTAGCCTCAAAGCTGCCTCCGACCCGTTGCAAAGTCTGCTGCAAATACCATCAGTACAGCTGCACACTGGCCTCTACTGTGGAGAAAAATGTGTGAAATTAGAAATTCGGTGCACGGAACAATGCTTCAAATCTTTACAGATCGGAAAGATACGGACGGCATTGGCTTTTACCTTTTCTTCACCCATCCTCTGACCAGAGCATGCAGGTTTTCCCTTCATACAATGGTACTTTTGTCTTGAGGTTGTGCTCTGACAGTTGTCACAGACTGATCCCTCCTGATCAGTTAATTGGGTTGACAACCGATGGAGCTGAATTAGAAATTAAGAGTCTCTTTGTCCTATTTTACTTAAGAGCCTTTCAGAGCTGCGATCGGAGGGAAAGCTATCCCACAGATTAGGTGGTTCCTCTGTCAGGCCACAAAAGCCTCAGAATATTTCTCACATATGTTATGCCACATATTCACCATCACCATGTCCACAGGTCTGTATGAATGAATGACAAAGACAATGGTGTGAGGGGTCTGGAGAGTATGCTAATCATGTGTCATAGCCACCGCGCTCGTTTTTTTTTTTTTTTTTAATTCACTGCTTGAATGGTGCGGTACAGTTTCCTTTGCTTTATAAACTCTGCTTCTTCATCTTGCTGTGTGGGGTTAATGAATAACGCAGTTTTAATCTCAATGTGATGATTTTCTCTTCCATTCGGAAGCTACATTTGAGAATATAATGTAAAGCAGACTTTCCCTCATCACTTCATCCCTCTGAGAAATCCTTGTGATACTAATCTGCCCACCTAGTCCAGCGCTCCGCCTGTCCAAGCTGCTTTTCTCCCTCGGCTCTCTAAGCCCTACAGTAGGCTTTGCTCACACCTCTCTCTCTCCTTCTTTGAGACTTAGTGTGGACTACAGTCAGTTCTCATTCTTTGTTCTACTTTCAACCAGACAAAATAAGGATTCTGTGTTTTGGGGGCAAATCAACTTTCCTTTGGACCAGCTGAAACGACTCATCATCTCGGGATCAGCTGGCACAAAGAACAGGCTGTTTCTAGTTGGCTGATCATTCCCTGCCAGGAAAAAAGACTATCATAGAACAAAATAAGACTCTTTGAGTCGGATTCAAATAGTGACTCTCAGTCTGCTTTTCATCTCAGTAAAGACCCTTATACAGCAGGCAGGCAGTCGATGAGTGGGGAAAAGAGAGTGCAGTAAAACAGACATATTGCTCTGCTCGATGTTGAACTTTGTCCAGTTCTCTAATGCCTGTAAATGTGTCTCATAGGTAAGGGGATCACAGCCTTGGCCGAAGCAGTGCCATAAAACACCCCAGTTCCTCCGAGACAGAGACTTCTCCAGTGAGGACTGTTTCCTTCTTACCTACAGTGTGCAAGAAAACTAATGTAGCCCTGTCATAACATTGAGGAGGCAGAGCTTCGGGTTGAGTTATTAAAAAAAGAAAAGCATTAAGGAATTTTGGGGAAAAAAAAACCAACGAAAAAAAACGAAGGTCAGACTGAAAAAGACAGATTTATCTCCTCTGTAGGTCCAAGAAATCTGAATTCTCTACTAACTGTTTGAACAGCTTCACTATAAGGACACAACAGACGAGTTCCTTTTTGCATTTTTACATCCACATTTACAAAAAGGGCAGTGAAATAATGCCAACCATAAATAGAATAGAGAAATGCAGATCAATTAAAATCACAAGGAGCAGTTGAAATCTTCTCTAGATGTTAACTCCCCAAAGTCCCTGTGAGGAATTTCTAAGTGATCTTGAAAAAGTCTCACTTCGAGATATATACCTAATTGTAATCTACAATTTAGAATGAAATTATCAGCGCCAATATAGGTTATTTCTAAATGCTGTTTCTTAGCTTCCCAATCGGGTCAGACAGGACCGGATTGATTTATGGCACGCGTTGAAGTCCCTATGACAACACCACGCTGGCTGACAAAGTTTAGAAGTGAGAAGAGAGATCTGTGATTTTCCTTGCAGAAAACTATTTCTGTGATTAATTTTGTAGTGATGGTGGACACAGGAGTTGAACTGTCAGACAAAAAAAGGACAGAAGAGAATAAGAAAGCTAAATGGGAGAGTGATAGAGCACAAGCTAAAGGCTAAGACATGAGCTAAAGGCTAAACCACGAGTTAAACTGTTTGTGATAATGTTCATTCCAACCCACATGCAGCAGTTATGCTGCAGAGATTTGATCGAACTTCAGAGTCTGTCAATAAAATGAAGAGGATGAGCAGGACATAAGGATTTGCTAACATTACGTTAGCCTACGGATACGTCTCAGAGCTGTGAGCGGCACTAACGTTAACCAACTACTAAACTACAGTACAAACTAATGAAGTTTACTTGTTGTCACGTTTCAAACAACAGCGCTGTGTAACTGGTGATAATACCTTACCTTGTCACGTTGTACCCGCTGAAAAGTTGTCTTGAACAAAGAAAAGTAGTGTTTAAAAGAAGATCTGATCTCCATTCATTTCCAAAACAAACACAGGCCTTTTCAAGAGTCATGTCACCACAACTGTGTGCCTGATTCCAGCCAAAGGTGTCGCTGTAATCCACTTCAAACAGATAGTCCTCACAGACCTTTAAAGTAGCATTTAAAAGATCTGAGATGTTTTCATTCTCTATAGACAAAAGAGATTCAGTGTAAATAAGTTATGATGCTTTAGAAGGCCACTCGAAAGAAGATAAGGTGATTTTGCACTTATCTTATTAAATTGAATGTTTTACTTTAGTTTGAGAATAGTTGTTTTATTTTTAAATGGTTGGAAAGAAAAGACTCTCTGGGTGTTAGATATAATTTTAAAAAAGTCTTAAATTAGATCTATCTGATGTAAAAATGTTGAAATTCACAGCACATTAAAGGAATGGAAATACGTGCCACATGTACCATAAATCAGGCTGGGTATTTTTTTTTTAAAACACCAGGCTCACAAAATATCATGACCACGTTGGCCACACTGAGAGAACATGAAAGGAGACGGGAAATGCCTGTGGCAGACTCAATAACTACCTTGCTAAAATCAGCACGTTAGCTTACTTGGCACTTCCAGTTTAGCCGTGCTGCTTATCATTCAGTGTGGAGGTGAAGTAATCTCTTTGTCATTCTGGGGTCAAAACACACACCACAGGTCACTTATGTTGACTCCATCTCTGCAGTTCAGATCTTATCCTTGCTCCTTTCATCTTAAGGTTAGCTAATTGCTAACGGCTAATAACCAATTCTTTACTGCTCTTTGACACCACTCAGGCACTTGCTAAGTGTACCATAATACATTTTAGTGGTGTTGCCTCAGAGAGTAAAATCACACGTGGAAGAAATGGATACATAGGGCAGAGAATAAAAGAAGAAGAAGAAGGAAAAAAAGCTCATGATTAGTTGGCCTAGATTTTTAAAATGATCTGCTGTTTTGGGCATTAAATAAAATAAGCATAGTGGTTGTCGAGCATAATCAACTGGCCCCATTCCAGTAACTTCTCTCATGTAGGGCAATTGAACAAAGTGCGTCTGAATCGAAATCAGGTCGTTCCTGGGGGCCACTGATAATGAACTTGGCGAGGAGACGAGGGAGAGGAGGAGAGGAGGAGGAGGAGGGCCGAGTTGCAGTCGAGCTGACCTGGGTTGTAACACTACAGCTAAAGGTGCTGTGCTCAAACTTAGTTATGCTAACCTTTTTCAGCTTGCGACTGCAAAGTGCTGTAAGTAATGACTATAAGTGATGATCCTCACTGAAGGTGTCGGGCGAACCGACGGCTTTAAGAGCCATGCCGAAGGGAGGGCTGTCACTGTGACATTTTCTAGGCCTCTGAATTACAGTGAGAGCAGGTGGACCAGCAAATGTCACCTGTTAAATATACAGAAATTCACAGATTCACGGCCATTTCCTGCATTTAGTTTTCACTGATTTGCAATGTGAAAGATTTGAAGTTGGTAATGTATGTGTAAATCGAGGCTCAGTGCATAAGAATACCCTCACACAGGTTCAGCTTCACAGAAAGCAAAAAAAAACACCTAATTTGTGAATATATGGCCACGGTTTCTTGGCTCAAAGATTGATTGTGAATTTGACCAGTATCCCTCATCTCAATCCCCTGTGCATACATAACTGCCTCATCTGCTCTTCTCTCCCTTCTCCTTTGCCTGTCCGGGGGCCTAATTTAGCCTTAGTAGGCTCTCCTGGTGCCTAAGAGAATTCTCCTTTATGCAAGCCAGGTAAAATACGAGCGTAGCACAGATGAGGCCCCTCTCCATCATGGTGGATGGGGGGAGTCACGGGTGACACCCCCTGATCAGGTGTGCATGCGTAATGGCCATCCCAAAATAATCACTGCTTTGAATAATTTCCCCGCTCTGTCTCTCCGCGCCATGATTCTTGCTGCTTCGACTCGTTTTGTGGCGGGCATCCCATAAATCCTTGCGGTAAATGTAAATCAGTGGGCCGGGTGCGTCTGACAGATGGGGGCTGCGAGGAGTCCTGGGAGATCTCTCCTCTCACCTTTCCTTTCAGCTGGAATGGATGAATCACTAGCCAGGCTAGCTAAATAGCATTAGTGAGCGTCCCTCACTGAAGGAAAGAGTGAGAGAGGAAGCTAAGGCATGAGCTCATGCAGCTCAGACGTAAGCGTGGGTCATTTTGATGAAGAATGATGTCGAGAGGATGTGAATGTACCGAGGACAGGCAAGGAACCAGTAAACAAAAAGCCTCCTACCTACCTTTGTTGTTGTTATGATGGGGAAATGAGGTTGTGCAGGTGGAGGAGATGCATACTTGCGGATCTTGGAGCTGTCAGCTCCTCAGAGGATTGGAGATCTGAGGGGTGGAGGGGAGGAATGAGGAGGAGGCGGGGAGGGCCCTTCCTTGGTCCCCTTGGCTGTCTGTGGAGCAGAACCCATCTCTCATTAAGGGAGAGTGCCGAGGAGACACTTGAAAGTGACATTCACCCTCCCTCCGCCCGCCCCCCTTTCTCCATTTTAGAGATGCTATGCATGACGGCCACTGCCACTCAGCCAGCGGGGTCACCTCTCTCTCCCTCGCTGTCTCCCTCCCTCTCTCTTTCTTTGCCTGGGGGAGAATATCAATGCCATCGCGCTTTTGGCAGATATACATACAACACCTACACCCTTCAATGAAATCCATCAATTACAGACCCCTCACCGGGAAGAGGATGACAACAGTTGTAAGAAAGCAAGGAAAGGAAGAGGAAGATGAAGAAAAGACGGATGCTCCTTATTAGAGATGAGGAGGACGGGGTGGAGTCAGATAATATGCAAAGAGATGAAACGATCAGTGTTCTTGATGTGGGGATGAAAAAAGGAGGAGAGGAATCAAAGGCTGCAGCCCGCTGTGGGGTCAGGGGCTCGGGAGCTGGATCATCTCTGCTGTGGCAGAGTGTCGATTTTCGCCCTCCAGTTCTAACCCCGGGCCTTGACTTCTCCGCTCATATCCATCTCTTTAATCTTCAGCAGCTCCACCTAATGAGCAGCATAGTTCATCGAGTCAAGGAACAATGGATGCCTCTGTACTCCATTGTCCTTCCATGACCAAAAGACTCTATTCTGCACAGTTATGATCAATGTTTGTCCCATTATCACCATGTGTTTTTGTACGTTTTCTCTCCTTCTGTAATTACCAGACAAAACATGATTATGGTCTTTTAAAAAAGCATTTCCTGTTGACTTCGTGGGCTGGTTGTTGTCTGTCCGGTGGTCACATTCGCCCTGTAATCGCCACCGGCTGTTTGAACCCTCACTCTCAGCCAATGAGGCTCCTCCATCCGGCCAACACAGCCCATAAATAAATGACCAAAATGGCCCTTGGTGCTGTCATACTTATTCACTGAGCGAAGCACTTGTAATTAAATTCACACAGATATGCTGAAATAAACCAAAGACTCAAAACAGCACAGGCTTAAAGGGTGTTATACTGTTCACATTTCATATCCAGCCGTAAATCCTGACTAAACTATACACTCATAAAGACGATATAAATGGCTGCAGACACACATGCTCACAAGAAGCCAGAGTCCTGTAAGTAATTTGTCGTAGGATCCTTTCATTTGCTAACTATCTGTTTGTCGCTTCGGCTATTTTGGATGAGGCTTAAACACAGTTGGGTCGGCGGTGAGACCTCAGCTATGAATGTTGATGAAAGGGCAACGGGGAGCAAATGTCCAAATGTGCCTGAGCTTGGACACTTAAACGCAAGAAATCATCTCTGTAAATCGTCTCAAGATGGCGGACTGAGATGTTTACTGTAATTATTGTACTTAGTCCAACTATTTACTGAACTGTGCGGCACCAAGCATGTGAAACAATGGTTTAAAATCTCTACGGCGAAGATGTCTGTAACTTAAAAAACACAACTTTAACGGTAAAATACTGCACAGTTAAGGCTCTTCATGATCACTTATTTCCATTTGTGTCCAAATTAACCAAAAAAAAAGCTATACTTTCAGAATAAAATACAAATCTTTTCTTTCAGATTACACTTACAGCAGATACAAAGTGCATATTCTTGGCCATTTTCTTTTTTAGTGCAGTCCTCATCACACTGGCTGAGAGGGAGAATAGCCAGTGCCCGTGTGAGGGATAATTTGTACCTTCTCAATGAATGAGGACAGGCAAATTACTGGCTGAATAAGGACTGCCTGTGGATCCCACTGTCAGAAAGAGAGAGAAGGGCAGAGAAGGAGAGTGTAATTATCAACTAGCAAAGTGCATTCATATCCTATCACAAAAGGATTGGGATGTGGGTGGAAAAGAGAAAGAGAGCAAGAGAGAGTGAAGGAGGTTGAAAAATGGAGCGAGATATGGAGAGGGGGAGGGACGCAGAGTGAAGGACTCCTGGCCAAATGGATGCAAGGCCGTAAACAGGGTTAAAAACAGCCTTCTATGGTCTGGCTCCATGAATGCAGACACATTAAGACCTTTTAGCCCAGCGCACAAGCACCTCTTTGGAGTTAAAGACGAGGAGAAGATGGAAGAAGATGAGGAGAGGAAGGCGGGCAAGAGGGGAGAGGAGGAAGGTGGTGGGTTGTGGGCTTACAATCGAAAGCACCCATTTTTTTTTAATTTGAATAGACTCAGATACTTTATAAGGACGATGGGTTAGAGGGAGTTTTTTTTTTCCTCCCTCGTCTTTTCCTTTTTGGTAGCTGACATCACAGAACAAAGCTAGTCTATTAGTGACCCTGAACTTTATTGACAAGCCTGCCATTACCCATACTTCCCGGGGTCCGCAGGGTCAGGGGTCACGGACGGGCGGCTTGAAGGGGGCTGGTGAAGGGTCTGGGGAACACATTTAGAGAGCAGGGACACCTGTAGGGTCGCATCCAGTTCAGAACGTGACCATGGACAACAGAAAAACCCTTTGAGAGGGAGCAGACAATGCAGGCCTAGTCTCTAACAACTCCCCCCACCCCTCCTGCTCCCCCGTCTTCTCTCAAGCTTTCTTCCTCCAAACACTCACGGCTCCATAATGATGCACTGACTGTGGTTTACCGGCTAAAGAGGTAGAAAATTTGTCTGCAATTTAAATGTGCATTTACGACAGAGTTGGTGCATCTGTGTGTGTGTGTGTGTGTGTGTGTGTGTGTGTGCTTGCATGTGTATGAGATTATAAGAAGGTCATGGGTTTATAATTTGGTATAAAGTTCCATAAAACGGAGGGAAATAAAATCCAAAGACATGTCAGTTTGTGTTGAGGCAGAGTGGGGTGAGTGTCTGGTCACAGATAATCCTGAGAGCACTTTCATTCACTCTGATTTTCACACAATCAATCATGGCATTATGGTGGACCATCGTCAATCAAATATCCAGCGGAGGACATCGCAGCGGAAGGAACCAGATGCCATATACAGACACACGCGCACATTTTGCACAGCAAGGCAGGCAGGCAGGCGAGCAGGGTTCAGACTACTGAGGGCTAAGTGATAGCAGCGTGTATTTGATATATGTGACACTGCAAATGGAGGGCATCGGTGCTGTTTGCTGGCACAGCATGGCAGCGTGTGGTGCACTGCGGGCGACTGGCACACCAGCCAAGCCTGGCATACACACACACTCTCTGAGTAAGGAAATTAATCCCCATTGGGTGTGCTGTGTATGTTTTCATGCATGTGTGTGTGCCCGGGCTCCACTGCCATAAAACATGTCATTTGGCATGTTTGGACTAGATTTTGCATTCTTATTGTACATACTAATGAAGGAGTGCTAAAATGTGTTTTCCTGTCTATCATTATGGTTTGTGCGTGTTCGTGTGTGTTCTATTCTTCCACATTCGTATGTTAATGTGCAATTTTTTTATTCACATATTGAACTTAAAAAAAAAAACAAACTTATTTTTGCACATGCTAAAAAGTCGTCTTTCTTCATTTGTGTTTATGCATTTCTGCTCTCTTTAGAGTCACACTTAATGTAAGTGAAATATATTGTTTGTTTGTTTTTTCTAAGCCTGAATTGCCTAGATATTTCGAATTGAACATGCTACATAGGCTTCCAGCCTTGCCATATTTTACATATAGGTGTGTTTGTGAATGCAACTATTGTCACACTTGTAGTAAGTTAAAACTCATTTACTATCAGTCTACTTGCTTTTAAAGTGAGGGAAAGTGTGCAGATATTCATGCACATACCATTCCAGGCTCCATCTCCAGCAATGTTGCATACATATGTGTGTGTGTGAGTGTGTTTTGAATCTACATGTGCTGCGTTTGTGTTCTCTGGCAGCCTCGTCCACGGCGGTGGCACAGCAATCAGGTGTTGCTGCATATGTTCCTGGTGTCAGCTCCCTGTTTTCCCCAGCGGGCAGGCCAGCTTATTGCCAGCCTCGTAATAGGAGGGCTGGGCAGGGGCCATGACTACCACTTGGCACACAGCACCGCCAATATGGCTGGCTTTTTGTTCCACCTCCCTCTGAAACTTAACCACTTCTGTGCCAAGATTGATTGCTGCGAATTTGCATAGCATCGTTACTGCCGCACGTGTCAGCGCAGTTGTCGGAAATGTCCGTCTTTATTGTGTCATTAATCACCAGGACCACACAGTAAGATGTACAGTGGTGGTATAAACATAGAAGAGTATCTAAAAACCAGGAAACAGTGGGAAAAAAAGGTTAAAATAGAACATGTTACGGTTGATTTGAACTGAGACTGTTAAATCCTTATATATGATACTAACTGCTGCCCACTGATACAATATACCAGATATAACATTTTACTTTGTTACAAATAAGGAAAAAAATAACATTTTTATCTTTACAGCAGAAAATAATACTGAGTTAAACAAACTCTCCAGACACTTCCTCCTCTTTGGGACAGAAAGGAACACTGCAAGTGGTTATTTGTGGCATCATTCACTTACTCAAACCTCTTTCAGAGAAGATCGAAAAATTTCAGAGAAGCCTGTTTTCTGGTACTTCCTGTTAGATGCTGTCATGCTGCTCGCTGTGTGAAGTTTTCCAGTCAGATAAATCTCCTGACTGTTACCTGCTGCTTTCTCACCACTGATTATTCAGGCTTTTCATTCTGCTTTTCAGCTTTTCTGAATATTTTGGGAGTTTTGGGGGCATATAGACCAGGTGTGAATACGGCCGAGACCATTAACTTTCCAGCTGTTCTCGTCTCAGACATTTGACTTGTGCAAAGACATTGGAGCTACTGCATTGCACATCAGAAAGAAATGATCTTTTCTTAATTTGTTTTAGGATGTAACAATCAAATTTGATATATGCTGCTTTGCTCAAGCAAACCTGAATAAGTTTGAGTTACCTCCAGAACAAAATCTGGAGAATTGATTACTAATATTTAACCAACAGCATTCCTGATTATATCTCTCCAGTTTCTTTATCTTTTAGATCCTTCCCTTTGAATTGCTTTTAAATGATTGAAGAAGAATTAATACAGTATATATATAAAAAGATAAAACCATCTGTGACTAGATTTTCTACAAAGTATCCTAAGGCCCAGTTTATACGACAATGCTGTACAGCGTTTCACTCGAAAACGCAAAAAAAACGCGGAGAAAAAAATCTGTTTGTACTGAAACGCTGAAGGAATGAAAACGCTGTAGTATGCATACAAAGCCTGTAGGTAGTGATAGAACTATAGAGTCTTTTGGTAGTCTGCCGCTGAAGAAGAGGCGGGCTGATTGTCTGGCGTATATATTAAATGCGTCTTATCTGAGTGTAGAAGTGGAGCAACAGATGCACATTTTGTTGAAAGGCAGTCAGCAGATTCGGCAGCACAAGCACAGCTCGGTAAGTCCGCCATTTAACCGTTGTTGTTGTCCGGTTGGCAAAAGTTCCCACAATGAAAGTGGAATGCGCACGTGCAAAACGGAGCGTGACGTCAGTGTTTTCACTGAAAATGCCGGCTTGCTATTTATACAGAAACGGAGGCTGCAGCGCTTCAGAAAAATTCCACTCTGGCAGGCTTTTTAAAAAAGTTGCATTTTTGGTCGGCTGAAATGGCATTTCTGTATAAATGAGAGGCCATAACGCAACAAAACTTTTGCATTTCACCCCAATACCGTTGCCGTATAAACGGGGCCTAAGTTCTCAGGCCCCTTTAACAAGTAGAGTTCCTCTAAATACAGAAATACTGGATTTACATTCGCCTGCATGAACCTTTACTGCAAGCTGGGGAGTTTTTGACTGTCATGTTTTAGAGGAGAGAAGAAACGCCTGACAATGAAAGTGATCTTGAAACTAACATCACCTGAATAAACTCACTTTGATTGGTCATTTAACTGGTTGAGATAACTGTGCAAAGTGAAATAGATTTAAATTCTTAACGCTCATCCTCCTGTTACTGTTCATAATAAAAATAATTAACCTCAGAACTGTTCTAAAGTACATGTGAATACTTCCACCACCCCTGTCTATTAAAGTGAGCTGATGATTCGACAAGTTTGCAGTGAATAGTCACATCAGTAGGGGAGAATGGGGTTAGTTGTCACATTCATTACATCTTGCCACCAGAGGGGGCTGTCTCTAAAACTATGGTATAGAAATTTACAGAATTGGGATCAGAGCTTAGCTACATAATCTTCTCTTGAGTAAGACAGCTGAACTTTGTGTTTCTCATGTCAAATTGTAAATATTCAGCTCCTCAGTATTTTTCTTCTAGACTTTTACACAATGAGTTTATAATAAAATAATCATTAGCCTTAAAAAGTGTAAAGGGAAAACTATAGTTTAGACTGTTATTAGCTAGCTTGCTAGATGTTACATGGTTGCTAACCTTGATGCTAGCAAGAAATTTCAGTTGTAGTTAGTCATCAAATGTATACAGTAGGCAGGTCTAAAGATGTGTTTCCTGTCCATGTTCCTCACTCATTTTCATTTTGTCAACTTTTCAATAAAATTAAATTTTCAAAGGGCTGGGTCTGTCTGATGACGCTGCTAGCGCTAGCTTCCATTGTTACTGAAGGTAACGTCCTTGTACAGTACACGAGGGTGGCGCCCCTTCCACATGTGGGCGTGGCCAAGCGCCTCTAACTGACACGCCCCTAGTGTTCCACATGATTCTGAAACCTAATTTTATACATGTAGCGTTTTTTTTTTAAATCTTTCAAATTTGGCTCAGTGTTCAATGACGCATGTTTTTGTGGTGTGATAAACTCATAACACAAATTTATTTCTGCTTTACACAGACTTTAAGATTTTTTCCCATTAAAATAACATTGTGACAAACAACCCCATGATGGGGTTGTTAATTACCTCTTTGTTACAATGCATTTGAAAATGAGAGGGACACACATTTCAAGCTAACACCTTAAGCTTTAATTTAATGTAGCAATGACTACGGAAAGATGTTTTGATGATAAGCAATTTACACTAGAGTAAAAAGTGTGACAGCCAACCCTGTTCTCCCCTACAACTTTCTCACCTACAGTCACACTTATCTCTCCATCACAGAGGCTTTGGTTTTCAATGAAAACATGTGACAGCCCCCTTTCCTCTCTTCTTTCTCACTCTCTCTTTTATTGTCAGTTTTTTTTTCCAAGTGTTGTAAAAAAAAATCAAAGAAGGACACACACACACATGCATTTACATGATGGTACCAGGAGGATATGCATGTGTGCATGTATGTTTAGGTTAAATAATATGACTGATTTGATAAATAATAAGTAAATGTACTGTCACTGATGCAAATATCAGATCAGTAGAGTATCTAATAAAGTTCACCAACCCCCCCCCCCCCCCCCCCCCCCCCCAGCACACACACAGAAGCATTTGTGTGTCCACATTCGTACAACAGTGACATGCTTCAGCCATGCACCATATGGAGTGAAGCCACTTTTTCTCCCTCCTTCTCTGCTTGATTTCATTCCCTGTGTCCGAGATATTCCACAGCCCCGAGGCCTGCCTTTGACAAGGAGAGCACATTGTTTATTTTCCCCTGCTGACTACACACACACACACACACACACACACACACACACACACACACACACACACACACACACAGAGAAAGGGAGAGAGACACGCACTTACGCTCACACAATAATCCATGAACACACGAGTACGAATTTGAAACTTTCTGCACACATGCATGCACATGAAGACATCCTCTCACACATATGCAGAAATACACACTCTGACACACTCACATATACACACCATCCCTGGCCTGGCCAGAGCAGCAGGGTCAGCGGCAGGGCAGCCTGTACCGCTGCACATCTCTGTTATTCATCCATGTCATTCAGGCCAGGATCACGAGGGAGGGGCGGAGTGCTGGATGGAGGGGAAGGAGAGGCTTGCATGGCTTACGTTCAACCCCCTCGCTGCTGCCCTGTGCTCACCCATAGCCTATAGCAGAGGGCAGCCCCACTTCTCCACTCCTCACTCACACACACATACACACACACACATACACACTCCTTCCTCTGCCCCCCACCCCCGGGCCCCAGTCCATTCTCCTCCAGCATGGGTCAGTGCTAAAGACGACACATGGCAGAGGACATTAGACCCAAGGCGGCATGGACCCCATCAGACCAGGTCAGCAACAGAAGGAGGGAAAAACAAAAACTGAGTTTATTTTCTGTGTGTTTCAGTAAATTCAACAGATTTGATGAGTTTCAGTTGGAGGAATTTGAACATTAAGTATTCAAGGTCAAACTTCTAATAATGCAGATAGAGCTGTATACACACTCAAACATTCACTACACTCCACAGCCGTCATGTTTGCTGAATATAACACAGCTTTGCTTTTAAAAAACCATTCCCTGTCACAATATGTACAGAGGCTGATGAGCAGAACCTAACAAAGCAATTACTTCCACTGATAAGACAAACATATCTGTTATGTGCCACTCGTTTGCTTGTGCTAATTGATGGAGAAACATATACAAACGCACACACACATGGGCACACAAACACGGAGCGTCTCTGGAGAGTGAGGATGAGCGCGTCATTAGGGGAGGCTCACATGCATTTCAGAGAAGTGCCACTAATCCAGCATGAAATTCAATTTAAAACTTGGAGCGTTCCCCTGCTTTGATACAACGCCAGATACCAACAGAAGACGGAGGGCTGAAGCAAGTGAGACCAGCGCGGCGGTGTGTCAGCGGCTGTAAACACACAAGTACCTCAAGTAAACAAACATATGAAATATGTTTAGCTATCTGGTGCTTGGTTTGTTTTCTTTTCTTTTTGTATGGTTTAGAGAGAAGTCTGCAGATATTTAACAGCTGTTTTCTCTTTGCTTCTACCGCTACTTTTTGTACAAGCCGATTTCTATTAGCATGAGAAGAGCAGACAGCAATAAATAAGGGAAATATTGCTCATGTTAAATGGGATGAACCTTTTGGGATCCCTCCCTGCAGAATTCCTTGGCTACCTTTATTCTCTGAATACCATCGGATCATCACTTAACAATAACAAGCACATTGAAGCTACACTTTTCATGGTTGCCAAGGCGTTACTTTGCAAGATAAAATTGCTGTTTGGAAAAAAAAGAAAAAGAAAAAAAAAACAAAAGGTGAAAAATGACCTGTCAGTCAGCAGCCCCCTCCAACAATACTGCCGCTGGCCCCGCTGCTCTTTATGCTCAGGCAGAGACCGGGGCCCCTTTTCTATCCCATAGACCAGGGTTAAGGGTCAGCATGGACCTCTGGACATATCCTATGATAATACCCCGGGCTGTGTCATGTGAGGGGGGGGGGTAGGCGGTATTTCTATACTAGAAAGAGAGAAAAACAAGTGAAATGATGAGAGAGAAATGAGAAGTAAAAAACTTGCCTTTAAAAAGCACTGGAAGGCACGGATCATAAGATCAGCATGCAGGTCATCTGTTTTGAAATCCATTCACACAACTCACGCCCTGGGTTGTCAAGTCCGTACTGCTCCCTGCTGTCCCACAATCCCCCCCTCTTCTCTCTCCCTTATCCGCAGCCTTACAGTGTTTCCCTTCTCCACCAAAGCCCTTTTAGCTTTCCATAATTAAAGAGGGCATTTTTTTACCAGGAGCTACACGAAAATGGCCGCCACACTTGTTAGAAAGAGCTGAGAGAGTGAGAGGGGTTGTATCTCACAGTTCAGACTATGAGGCCTTGTCAGTCTTGATATAAAAGCATTAAGCGTAACTTTTCCCAAAGCCCAATAAATTACATTCAAAAGCTGAAACGAGTTACTTCTTTAATTATTTTCTTAACTCTTTACATTTTTGAGTGATCCTGCCTGAAATCTTGTTTCCTTTTCTTTCTTTCTTTTTTTCTAAATTAAAGTCAGATTATTTTAAATCCTATAACGGATGTAGTGGAGGGGCACTGGGACTGCGTGGAGGTGAGAGGGGCCAATCAGAGGCAAGCAGGAACTAATCAGGGACCGATAGACAGCAGGTGAGACTGCAGCTCCTCACAAGCAATCCCTCCATGTGGCAGTGCTTCTCCAGACTCTCAATGGCTTGGTAGGCCATGCTCTTTGGTTCTTGCTGTCATTTTTGTATATATTTTAATTGTGTATACACCCTGAGGTAACTGTATTTTAATCCTTTGTAAACCTGTGGGTGTATTTTAATCATTTGTGGGTCTGTCATTCTTTTAGGAAAGAATGGATGTATTGTTTCTTTAAAAAAAGAAAAGATTGTTTAGCTGTAAAGGTATGTGGTGCTAACATTTTAAATTGTACATTCAATTATCATTGAATGATGGCTCCACAGGTTAACATTGGTGTGCTTTGTCTGTTTCCAGGCAGAGCACTGATTGCTGTTTATTTTAATTGCTT
Organism: Labroides dimidiatus; assembly: GCA_030710495.1. Taxonomy (NCBI): domain Eukaryota; kingdom Metazoa; phylum Chordata; class Actinopteri; order Labriformes; family Labridae; genus Labroides; species Labroides dimidiatus. The sequence goes on from CM061145.1 coordinate 32,134,003, forward strand.
TTAGGTTACAAATAGTCCAAAGTATTTTATTATTTTACTGTTTAATTTTATCACCTCTGTGTATTTTAGAGTTTTAACTTCCATCTCCTTTTGTTTCCAGTGCTGCGGCTGGGGTGGTCTCCACCCCCTGGTGTGATTAAGATACTAGGAGTTCACTCACTGAAGCTATGTTTTGGGTTTGTAATTGCACTCTTTAATTTATGCTGTGAATTATTTCGAGGTGTGTTTTTAGTTTTATTGTGATTTTCTACACGGGTAGAATACTCCCAGCCTTATCCTCAGTGTATGGTTAACACCCTGGCTATAGTACAGCTGCCTGTCCTTCTCATTTCTTGTTTGGGTTTTATTAGTTTTCGTCTATTGTAAATAAATGAAATGACCCACACTAATTGTTGTGGCCTCTTTATTGAAGCCCCTGCACTCCATTGAACCGTGCTTTGCTACACAGACGTTCCTCATGTTATAAAGAAAAAAAAAATCAATGTTAAGGATTCCATTGGAGATGAAAAGGTATAAAAAAGGTGTTTTTGTAACAGTTTTTTCATTAAAGCTGAAGTTATTCAATTATGGAGGGGAACCATTTGAATACAAGTCAAACTAAAGTAATAGACCCCTTGCGAGGTGACGTCACCATAAAGATGTGCACATATTTTGGCAAAGGAAGCAGCGTTTAGCTCAATTCATTCAGACGAGGTATTGTTCTTTAAACATTAAATTCGATTTGTCAGCAGCATAAAAATGTCCGGTTGTTGGTTGTCAGAAACGGTACTTCACCATGGAGTCAACTCCTATTGAGTTTTGTTACAGAGCAACCGGTGTTTTGAAGTAAAGAGTGACCGTGTTTATGGGTGACTCTCAACTGAACATGTCAATGATTGTCGGCTGAGAGTCACCAGTTAACAGGGTCACTCTTTACACTGAAACACCAGCGACGTCTGCAGCTGTGGTATTAAATGTCTTCTTTATCCAACCTCAGTTAACCAGGTTTGACTACAAATAATCAATATTAACTGCTGATATGCTAAATCCAGTTATAACTTTGTGTGTTTTATGAAAAAGTTGGTTTGGAGCCAAAGGTTATGACCAAATATGGACTCACTATGAAGAGTAAATAAGTGAACCTATAAATGATGATTAACAGAAACAGATTTGAAGTTCAACGTTAAACTACGGTATATTATCAAACTTTTAAGCAGTCTGATTAGTAATCTGAAAATATCAAACCATTAAAATTCTGATAGATTTGGAGCAGTTCTCTGTCTGGACCTAGTTTTCTGGATCCTTTATTATGACCCAGGTCTCAGACTCAGCTCTCTGTGAGCTCTTTTTGGTTTGGGAGGGTTTCTGCTTTATGCCACGAGTTCATGTTTTTATATTTCCCAGTCTAGTCAGTGTCAACAGATAATGCAGTCATAAGCATGGAGTGACTTGTGTGTTTAAACTCCTCTCTGGGGTACACGCTGGATTTCTCCACTAAAATACGTCTGTCCACTTGTTGATGTTTTCCATTCGCTCACCCAGGAGTTGTTTACCATCTGTCAGATTTGTGTTATTTAGGTAAAAAATGAGTTTTTTGATGGTTCACATCCTCGCGTCGCTTGACCAGCCATTGTACTCCGCAACACTTTCATTGCCAAAATGCGTGCAGCCATAGAAACTGATGGAAATATACAATACGAAAAATGTTCATCATGTAAAAAAAACATGAAAAAATAGTTACTCATCAACACAGCTGTAGATATTGTAAAACGGGTTTTAAGCAAAGTTCCTTAAAATCTCTCTATAAAAAAAATTGAACATCAAAATATAACTTTATACACATACCGATAGGTCAAAGAATTAAATTAAACTGACAAACGAAGCTTTCCTGCTGGTCAACACAGCCAGATGCACTGGCTTGTAACAGCCTGTTCTCCTGTGCTGGCTGAACTCAGCTACGAGCGAGTCATGTGACATAATACAACCAATGAGAAGCAAGTAAAATTAAGTTGCAAAACCTTACCCTGCCACTAGCGAATGCTTTACCTCCCTGCATGTACAAGGTCCACAAACACAGCAGCAAAGAAACAGTTGATGCAGGAAGAACAGACCCAGACGTTTAAAAAAAAATAAATAAATGTTCTTAACTTTTCATTTTAATCATGTTTGTGTGGAAAAAAAAACAACTAGTAGATCAAACATTACTTTTGGGGTTGGACAGATGTTAACAGCTTTACTTCTAGAAAAAAATAACATTTATGAAAAGGGAGATGAGAATTGTTTGAGAAGGTTTGTGACAGGCCTGAAAGTGGCGAACATGACTATAGAATAAAGAACAATAAAGGACCTTGAATAGCAAGGATTCAGAAAGCTGGAACGGTTATTTTGTCTGAGTTTTTTTTTTTTTTTTTTTTTTTTTTTTTTTTTTTTTGCTTCTTTTCTTTTGTTTTTATTTATCTAAATATTTAAGTACAGTTGTTTATTAAACTTAATGTTTTATCTGTTTTTATATATCTATCTGACTTTCCTACAACTTGTGTAACGAAACAACAGTGAATCGTACAGGTGGTTTATCTGTGTACAATGTCGATAAAAACAGTGTTCTAGAAAAAAAATCAAGTTTGTATGATTTTTCATTCTTTGTCAGTGCTTTTGGTTTCAAGTTTTTACGTTGGAAATATTCATCTCTGTGTCGTCACTTACATGCATGTGACAATGACAGGGAGTGATTCATTGCATGTGTGATTAAAAAAGTACCGCAATAATAATAACAACAACATATCTTTCTACAATATTTTAGAAATGAATCTGGAAACATGAAGATTAAGCAATGATGTTTTCGATTTCTACCACTGGAGGATGATCGTGTGACGGCAAAGGCTGTCCAAGCTTTAATACAATACATGAAATACTTCATGGATTAGTGCTACATTATCAAAATGCTCAGACTTTGATAATATACCTCTGGTGCTTATAAGGTCACATTGAAATCAGGGTGGTGTCACTAATCAGAGACTAGCCACAGGGCCATTTCTACATGTAAATTATAGACTATTATTATTTTAATAGAAATCCCGTAGCTTGGAAACTTTTCAGCACAATAGAGGTGGATCGGTTTGTGAAGACTGACATTAAAGTTGCGACAAAACACACATTGTGCTCTTTCTTCAGGCCTGAATACTCGGTGTCTATACTGCTTTAAGAGTGGATGGTGAACAATGGCAATGCTAATAAATTTTTAAATAAGCAGGCTATCAACCGTCACTCCTCTCTCCTTGTCACATGACCCACATGCTGGACGACATGTCACAGCCAGCGTGGCCTCATTTGCATAAGACAATCACCCTTCCGGACGCAGGGCACAAATGTTGTCTAGACGACATTTATTAGACGGGTGAACCCCCAGCCACACACACACGCACACATATATATGCACACATCCGCCTGCATAAACACCTATATCTATATCTCTGTGCATCCTTTCATCCACACAGACTCACACCCGTCACATCAAACGGCCCAGACTGAGCCTCCAGTCAGGGAAGACTATAAATCAGCTCCAGGTCTGGCTTGGCTTGATTCCCATGCTGTGTTATTATGGTGCAGTGGATCAGGCATGAGAAAGAATTAAATACATCACACACATGCAAATCCTCAGTGATGGAATGACAGGACGGCCCAGCCAGTCATTTAGATACGTATACGGCTCCTTCGTTTGGAGATTATGCGATTATTCTGCTCTTTGTGCCAAGGCGGGTCAGCGGGACGATTCCTTTGATATGAGATATGTGTTGATGCGATGACAATGAGTGTTGACAGTGCATGCAGTTTTATGCATATGATGGATATGCATGCATATGTGTGTTAAATTTGAAAGCACTGATTTGAGTGTGCGTCACAGTGGCCAGTGGCCCCTGATTGTTTGATGTATGTTTTAGTCCAGCTGTAATGACTGTGGCAGCAGCAGGATGGGTCCCTGGAGAGCTGATTATATCTGTTTGTCATCTGTGGAGAGGGTGATCCTGTGACACCAGGAACAACACAGCCTCTCTCTCTTCTGATGTGGGCATCCAGAAACCCGTGTATGAGTGTATACCTGTTTATGTAAAGAATCTGCTGGAGGTGCTTTGCATATAACAGAGAGTGCTGCAGCTGTCACCGTGCGGCACATTTTCTATGTGAGTGTATAAATTTGCATGTGTGGACTCAGCTTCCTGTCTTGCATTTTGTCTTTGCAAAAAAAAAAAAAAAAAAATGGCACCAAACATCTGTCTGCTGTCACTGTGGCAACGCCACTGGTGCGGGGCGACTGCATTAGTGCAGAGGCAAAGCAGAAGAGAGAAAATGAGAGAGATGGCCAGTAGGGAAATAGAAGAAAATGAGAGAAGACAAGGCGAGGGATGGAGAGATGACCAGATAAAACATGTGGGTCACTTCACCGCTGTCCAAAAGGGTCTCGTTTATCCTCCCCCACTTTCCACACATGGCCAGAAGGCAAACTTGAGCTGCGTACTAAGACAGCATCGCCTCTGTCAGGAAAGAAGCAGAAGTGACTACGAGAGCTGTTGCAGACAGAAGTTAGTTATTGTTGGCTGAGGGTGCGTGTGTGTGTGTGCATGTGTGTGTGTGAGTGTGTTATAACTCAGCACGCTGGGCCAAGCTCCTTTTGGCTACAGCAGTCTGTAACAGCACCAATCAACACCTTGCTATTCACACACCAAGCTAGCAGTCATTAACACATATTATGCTTGTTTGCGTTTCTGTCGGCACTTTGCAATAGAGCTAACTCCTTGAGCAAATAAAATGGTGGTCGGCTGATGCTGTTTACTGTCAAAGTAAAAATAACTAGAACATTGTCAGTCTTCAAACAGGTCTGTGGGTAATGAAATGTCCTTAGTGATAAATTTCAATCTAAAGTTGTAATCTTCACGGCTTTCCTTATGTCAGCACTTATTGGTGATGTCGTGTCTTGATGGTTTTTAATTTGCAGTTTACATGAAATGCATTTATACTCACTATTTACCTTCACTTGGCTGCATGTGCACAAAGCATCACAGAGATCACATTGCACGCACACACAGAGAATGAGGTTAAAAAGGCAAGAGGCTGCTCATAAGTTCAGTAGTCAATTTGGGACGGAGAAACAGGTTTGCAGTTGTGGAAGAATAGCTTTTAAGATGCAAGATCTTTTCCTGGGGGAGGACTTTTCTCCATCTGTTAGATTTTAAACTGAGAAGCTCCTCAAAGTTTTCCGTCTTAGGAGTCCAAAGTCAACGGTGCTTTTTCTTAAAAATTATTCAGTTCTTTTTCCTGGCCTAGAGGATTATTTTGAACACTGAAAGAAAGAGAATAATGTTCATCTCATTATTATTATTATTATTATTATTATTATTATTTTTATATTATTATTATATTATTATACAGTTGCCCATAAAGTTGGATTAAACATTTATTTACAGCTTCTTGTGAAATGATTGTGACATGAAGGTTAACTATGGTGTAATTTTTACTGTGATATGTTTGGAAGAGATGGAACAATAAAGTTTTTAAATTATCTTTGTCTATAATAGTTAAGTCATATTGTTGCAATCATTTCATAAGAAGGGGAACCAATTATTATTATTATTATTATTATTATTATTATTATTATTATTATTATTATTATTATTATTATTATTATTATTATTGGGAGTGAAATTCTATGTCATGGTTTAATTTTGGATTATTATGTTTTAAAACCAAGGTGATCCTCTGTCCCATCAGCACTCTGATACTGCCTTACACTTCCTCTTCCCATCAGCCTTTTAAGTCGATACTCTTGAGTCTAGATTAGCTCTGTTTGCACATACAAACACATGCACACAGACACTCTTCTTCAACCTGCTCATGCACCACCACGCTTGTTTAAGCCGGGCCTACAGTGAGAGAAACCACTCTTTAATCATTTCATAAGATCATTTGCCTGGCAGATATGCCTCAGGCTTTTCCCATTACCCCTGGATGCCTTGACCTAGATATTTGTGAGAGAGAGAGAGAGAGAGAGAGAGAAAGAGAGAGAGAGAGAGAGAGAGAGAGAGAGAGAGAGAGAGAGAGAGAGAGAGAGAGAGAGAGAGAGAGAGAGAGAGAGAGTGTATTGATGGAGAATAGAGCAATGACTATGAGGCCTTGCATGGCTGTGTCCAGCAGTGGCTAAAATGCAAATGTCTGCAAAGACAAGCTACAGTACATATGAGCAGTCAATGTTACTCATGTTTCAACTTACCAACATCTTATATTAACACACACCACTTGTATCAGCTTTCTTTGCTCATGTATGTTGTGGTCAAGGACTGTATATAGAATGGACAGTGTGGCTCCGCCTTTTACCATTGTACGGTTTTGAAGCCAAAACCCCTCCATCACGGGAGCCGCCATTGTGCAGCCAGAGTCCGCGCAGTAGAGACTTACAAGGAACTCTGGGAAAACTGAGTGGAAACGGGTGACAAAAATATTTTTTTTTTCTTTTGACAGTCTAATCTCTTCTTAGCTGTCCTTCCTGATGTATTTTATTATCCCCGAAAAAACTATACAAGAACGGCAGCTGTCAATCATCGTTAAACGAGACGTAAAACCCCGTTTTTAACCTCTAATATCTAATGAAAAAGAAACATCTCAGAAAAAGAGGACCTGAACACAACACAGCCCAATAATATCTAAATATCTAAATATCACCACAGCATACGGATGTGAGAAATGTTCCTACGAGGTGTAATAATTATTTTTAGTGTGACCACATCCCATCTGGAATGAATAGAGAGGCAGAGTTTTTGACGTGTACTGCAGCCAGCCACCAGGGGGAGCAGTTTTTGTGGCAACCTCAGTTTGAGCTGAGCAGGATGTAGTCCATTTTTTTTTTACAGTCTATGGTTGTGGTTGTGTTTCTCCTTATGTGTTATTTTTATTTGGTCGTTGAATTTTACAGTTGTTTGACACTGTTACAGCTGGCTCAAACACCAAACATAATAAGGGACACAACAGATTGTTAAGTTTAAGTTCTTATTTAATTGACAATAAAAACAAAAATTACCTGAAAACCCGGCAAAAACACTCACAAGGTGTTTCTGCTGTGGAGGCTCAGGCCTGAGACAGAGTGGTTAACTAGGAGGTCTTGCCGAAATGGATTCAGCCTGATTGTCTGCAGGTGCTGACAGACAGGTGAAATTAAAAGCAGGCTACAGAGGGCACTAAACAAACAGAAAATAACAGTGATGTAACACTTCCCCCATAAAGATGGCACATAATGTGACATCATTCAAATAGTGAAAGAGCATCAGCAACAACATTTTCTTATGGTGAATCTCTGAGCTGTAGTTCTGAGCAATGTTTGCCCAACATTTTAGCCTCTGGTTGCTGTCGTACATACGGTTCAATAACACCAAAAGGTTGTGGTCGGTGTAAACGAAAACAAGCTGCAAGAAGAAACCCAACATGTCCCTCAAAATGCTGTAGAGCCCACAGCAAAGCCAGGGCCTCCTTTTCAGTAGTGCTGTAATTCTGCTGAGCCTGTGAAACTGTTTTTTTTATTTTTTTTAAAGTAGCACACAGGGTGGTCAATGCCTGCCAGACCCTCCTGAGTCAGAACGGCCCCTGCACCTGTAAAGATCAGTCAGTGGAGCAACAATAGTAGGAAAGTTACGGCAGAAAGCTCTATAATAACCTGCTAACCCAAAGAAATTCCCCATCTGCCATTTAGTAGTGGATGCTGGGTACTGAGCTACAATTCATGCTTGTTGACAAACAGGAAGACAAATGCAACTACTTTATTGTCCAGATACACCACACACTGGTTAGCCACTCCATTAGGACCGCTATAAAAGCCTACAACGGGCACATCAAATCTAGACCTTGGAGCCTAAAGGAACTCAACAATGAGTTCAAGGTGTTTACTTGGCCTGCAATTTCCTCTGGTGTCAATCCAACTGAGCATCTGCGGGTGCTCTGGACAATCAGTTCTGATCCTTGGAGGCCCCACCACACAACTTCTAGGACTTAAAGGATCTGCTGCTAACATCTTACCTTCAGACACCCCAGCACACCTTCAGAGGACTGGTGGAGTCTGCGTCTGTGGGCTGCTTTGGTCCGGGCCTGATAAGTGGAGGGCTGGCACAGTATAAAGCAGGAGGTCATCCTGTCATAACAAAATAATAAACAAACAAACAAACAAACAAATAAATAAATAAAACAAAATCGGAGCTTTTCCAATTGCAAATCAGCTAATTTGAGACCATCATTTACTAATGATAAAATGACATCACACATGAGCTTCATGGTTCTTAGCTCCTTTATTCTCAGGTTCTCATGCTGAATTACATAAGACAGTGTTCAGATTGTTGTAGGTGGGTCAAACTGCATCATTGTGAAGATGGACTGACATTCAAAATGTATTTTTGGTTGAATGGCAGAAAAAAAAGAGTACAGGATGTCCCAAAAAATGTATAAACACTTTAAATAATTGTAAACTAGGTGTTTTAATTTTATTTTTTGTGATTTCCAACATGTTAAAGTATTTACAAACATCATTCTATTGTTTTGTCACTGCCTGTTCTCAAAATGATGTCCGTTCTGGTCCAGACACTGCCGACAACGCGAAGCGATGGAATAGCACACATCATGAAACAATTCCCTTGTGTTTTCATACTTCCAGAAGCATTTTAGAATAAATTTTCTTTCTTCAAAGTTTAGTCTGACTGCAGGCATTCAGTTCAGTGGGTTCAATCTGCAAAGAAACAACAAACAATTGAGTTATCAGCTGCTAAAAGGTGTATACATTTTTTTTTGGACATTGTTTTCCTAAAAAAATCAAAACAAAAACACAAAAATGTTGTTGTTTTTAACCCCCTTGAGGATTATCATTCCACTACAGGTAGCTGAAGCTGTATTTTGGCCTTTTATTCTCCAATATGGCTGCTCTCAGGAAATTATCCATACATTTTTTTGTTGAAAATGATTTCTAAATTTCAAGAATTTGTGGTGAGAATAACATCTAAATTGTTTACTCATTTAAATAAGCATTTCCTGCATGGAATGAACACATATGTTTTAAAAACTTTACAAAAATAGTTTATAAAACGGCTCAATGTATCAAATGTGGTACAAAAAGGCAGAAATAATTGGGTGATTTAATAATTTCTACAACGGGAGAACACTGAATGTAATAAAGAGATCATTAAAAAAGATTATAATAATTTTTATTGAGCTGACATACACAGGACATGATCCAGATATACATTTACTAGATTGTTGACATCATAGAAAAACCTTGTTCCTTTTCTTTTCCTCCATGAATTTGTCCTGCTGTTCAAACACTTTTTCAACCACATGAATAGAGTTAAATACATTGTTAGAAAGATACTTGTACTCTGATGGGATAAACACAGCACACTAAAAGAGTGATGTGAGCAACTGAACAGTGCTGCGATTGTGCTTTGTGACAGGGAAGCCTTCTATCCATTGAGGGTTTAAGGTGGATTTCCTTTATAGACATATATTTCATTCACAGACATGTTCGTGCATGTGTGGACATAAGCTAGCTCAAAACGGTAAACGGTGCTGCTTAGTTTTTTTTTTATGTGCATGTACTCCATAGAGACGTTTGGTGTCTATGCCAGCTGGAGCTATTTGGATTATGTCATTAAATTTAAAGCATATGTTGCTATGATCAGACGTCTCATTGTGAAGTATTAGGACCAAATACCTGCATAAACACTACACCTCTTCTCAGAAAAAATATGGACTGTTACACACACACACACACACAGCCAATTTGCCTTTTAAATGGACAGCCATGTCTTCAAACAAACAGGAGCTGAGCAGACAGCAGGGAGTGGTAACCCTTCCAGGACCTTTTGTATAGTCAGCCTGGCTCCTGCCCGCTCGCCTCAGGACAGCCGAATGACGGATGGAGGGACGGAGGAGCTGCAGGTGGAGGGAGCATGAATCAGTGACAGGCTGAGAGATGTCAGGATGGAAGGTAAAATTAGGGGACAGAGAGGGGAAAAAAACACAAGAAAAAGACAGAAAAAAAAGATTAGTGACAAAAAATAAAAAGAGAGAGAGAGAGAGAATGAAAGCGGTGTCCAGAGTTTGACAGATTCAAACGCAGACACGACCTTTGACATTACAAGGCTGAAGGTGAGGACGGAGTAGACTGAGTCTTTAGGCAAACATATGGGCTGGATTTATCCTCTGCATATGAGCACAGCACAAACATGCAGGTAACTCTGCAGGTGTTCGTGTCCCTAATCTTCACAGAACACACAGCCTTTACTGGTGGTTGTGTGTAAATCAGCACTGCAGCTTAACCAGATGGCCACCTGCTGTTTACCTGCACAAATGTGTTTTTATAACACGTGTAAAACACATCCTCCAGTTTAAATGTCTTTTTCTAGACCTTCTGTGTGTGTGTGTATATATATATATATATATATATATATATATATATATATATATATATATATATACGAGGAATATTTATATATGTGGCTTAAGCTTCCTGAAATACTTTGATAGCCTTCACTGGACGACATGCCTGACTGTGCTTTGACTGACACACACTGAAGCCCAGCGTGGTCTATTTTCACATTCAAGCTGCAGAGAGATAATGCTGGTTTCTAATCCCGTGGAATAACCTCTGGCAATACAAGCATACCTGATATTTCTGATAACACCCCGTCTGTGAGATTGCGTCGAAGCTGCTCTCCATCCCTGAAGCCATATCACATGCTCTTGTATCTCTTCATTCCACTTTCAATCAAATTTTGGTGGAACGCTTGACTTGATGTTGGCGAGGAGTAGCCCTGGGCAGGCAGAGGTGGTGAGGCCAGTAAACGGCTACCCAGCCTCTCTTGCAGTGAATGAACGTTTATTATCTGCAGAGCTAAATGTATATGCTAATACACAAGTAAAAAAAGACACAGGTTAGGACCAAAGACTGCATCAGGGCCAACACAGCAGCTAACGCCTCCCAAATGAAACCAAAACTGTTAAAGCTCCTCCTGGTGACTGGTTGCTTGTAAATACAAGTCAAATACATTGTCCTCACACAGGCTTTCTGTCGTATCAGTCATCATACTGATAAATGTGCATGGGTTCATTTTTTTTTAACCCAACATCAGGGGATGATTTGCCCAAAAACCAGAGGGGGAGGTGTTTTTTTTTTTTATTTAATTTAATTTTATTTTAAATCATCAAAAAACAAGAAATCAATAAGCCTAACTCTTTATTAATTTAATATTTAACAGTAGGCCCTATTACATTTTTAATAGTTGAACATTCATCTTTAATACAAACTTAAAAAAACTGAAACCTTTAACTTTCTGCGACAGCAACACCTGTGATTTGGGATAAGGCCTAATGAAGCTTCAGGACCATGGATAGGGCCGATCACACAAACATGGCAGAGGATTTAAAGCTAACGGACAACTCAGTCAGACTATAAATCGTAACATAAAACCTAATCGAGTAAGGTTTCACGTCATGTAAAAATAACTCAGCTTATCAGATTAAGTAAACAGTTTGCTCAGATGTCGGACTTCGTGTGACCTTTCCAGCTTTCCTGTTGGCGCGTCATCTGCAGCGTTTCGCCTTCTTTTATCCAAATCTTTGCGAACACCCTTTAACAACGATGAAGAGAAGACTGTTCAGTGTGGACAATTTCATTCTGTTTACAAGCTCATCTGTGAGGATGTGATTCATGGCACTAAACCCATGTTTGCACTCTGCATGTATGTACGTGCATGGGAGACATTTGCAAATTCTGAGACTGCTGACAGTTGGAGTCAGGTGAAAGTTAGCGCCTGCAATGTAGGCTATACATGTAGGAAAACTGTCACAACCTGCCTGTTACATCAGTTGGTTTTCAATCATTGACAGGGTCCCAGCCTGAGAGATTAATTGGTCAGTCTTGCAGCTCCACCAGATTTGCCTCAACCAGAAGAATATGTCAGCACCAAGATGGCATTTTAGCATCATAATAACTATGAGAGGAGATGGCAGGGTCCATCATGATGAAATACTGTATGACAGGTATCATTATTTAAAATTATGTGAAACTCATAAGTGTAATTAATGGACGTAGTCTCAGCAACGTCACCTGTCTGTTTCTGAAATGGATTTCTGAAGATAATCGGCTGAAGCAGCCATATTGGGTTTCGGGCGAGCTTTGAATGTCCACACTAACAGTCATATAGTGGCTGTCAGTCACGTGAGCTGAGCTCTGCCTCTGATTGGGTGAATTCGCGTTTTTAATAACTTCTAAACTGCTGAGTTAAGAAAAGAAATTCACCCCCGTACAGTGTGTGCCGTTATCAAAATTAACAATTCAGACAGGAAATATTTTTTTGCAACAGGCTGTACACGTTTATTTCTGCTGTGAGTATGGGACCTCAGGTACTTCCAGAGCCAGCCTCGAGCGGACACTTGATGAACTGCAGAATTCAGCGCTTTACCTTATAAGCTGATCAATTTGGCGCAGGTGGAAGAACATGTAAATGCTGCGTTTCTGAGGGCAAAAAAAATAAATAAATAAAGGGCCAGAAGACTAAACTGTTGGAAAGTTCAGAACAGCGCAAACACTTTCTTGACCTCCCCAAAACATCACTGCTTTTGTTTTGTTGTTTCTAGAACTGCGAAAGTGACAGAAAGTTTCTCAGGCTTAATATCATTTTGACCTCAAGCTGATTAGCTTCACTACTACATATTAAATCAGATATCTATGTGTATGACCCAGAGGATGGAATAAATTGTCAGAGCGTATCTTTTCATTAAGATAAGAGATATAAATCTTTATTTTTTTTTATTTATTTTTCCTTCTTTATTTAGCTCATAATTGGAGATAAGAAAACAATTAATGTAGGAGCATGTATGTGTACTTGGTGAATGGGGATGTCAGTTTTTGTAGAGATAAATAAATAAACACCACCACATTTTATTCATGAGATTTTTTTTTACTATGCAGGAATACAGGGAGGAAATGAAAGCTTTCACCCCTAACACGTCTGCAGTTTCTGTCTTCACTATAGTGAGTTAAAACGACTCCTTTTTGTTTGATTTAACTGCCCTTTTTGGTATTTTTGTGTCAACTCAGATAGAAATATTGTTGTATTTAAGGAGTGGTAAATGAACTCAGTGCCCTCTGCTCAGTCTTTCTCTTTACAGTGTGAAGCATGTTGACCAGTGAACATTCTGCACTCATATATATCATTAAGACATATGTGAACTATGCCTATGGACTGTGACCTTTGCACACATGCTGACATGATCCTCAGAGTACAGAACAGAACAGCAGTGTGTGTTACAGTGTGTGTGCTGGCGCAGTATGCATGTGCATTTATCTTTAGGTGTGTGTGAGTGTGCATGTGTATGTGTGTGTGTGTGTGTGTGTGTGTGTGCATAGGTCCATATCTGTGTGTGTGTGACCCTTTTCACCTAAAGTGTCTACGTTGCCCAACATGCGTACGTGCAGGGCATGTGGGAAAGAGCACATCTCAGGTTATGGACAGTATTTACATGTCCTAGCAGCTTCATAGCGTGTGAGGGCCAAAGAGACTATTTCTGTCACGTAACATGAAGATGGCTTCTTGTCAGGCGGTTGAACTGGGCCTTGGTCACAGGAGGACATGTGGGGCGAGGCGGGGGGATAGTGTGTACAGTATATGTGCGTGTACGATAAAGACTTATCTCTGTTTGGTTGCTCTCTGTGTACTGTACGTTGTCAATGCAGGAAAGTTAGGCCACGTATAGGAGGTCATCATAGGATCCTGTAAGAGAAAACTCATTGTGTGTTCATATAGGCTTCTCTTTGAAAGGAGAGAAAAGCTGTGAACACTAATGAAGGTAGCTGAGCCCGAGGCTTTATCTTGTCCCGGAGAGATAATGAAACAACAGCTTCAGGTTATTTCATGGAGCTGGAGGTCATTTCAGCTATGAGGAAGGCAAATATTTTCCTGCATTAGCTGTTTACTTTTCAGTTTAGTGTACGCACAGCGATTGTTTTGCTGGCAGGTCAAAGGAGCGTATTGCAGACAGGCCCAACAAGTTTTTTTTCATGACCTTTTTTACCCATACATTTCATTTACTCAGACTGATTTATGTTTAATGATATTTTATAAGGCTTGGATGACATAGTCAGATTTGTTAAGCTACTACCAATCACCTGTCCTCAGTCTGGAGCTTTAAAGGTCATTGTTTATTTCAGTGCATGCATGATAATATTCAGCTTTAGGTGGTCCCAGAAGGACTCCTATCTGTTGGGAACCCATTCCAGGACGCATTCAGCGCTCCTTTCTTTTCATATATCAACACAACCGGCAGAACAATCATCCTCAATCACCCTTTTTCTGTCTGTCACTCGGAACCCCACAACACATTGGCAGTGCTCCCAAAAGCTAACGTGGCATCACATTCTTGACTAAACGTGCATAAAAACAAATTAGCCTGGCCCATACAATTTGCAAAGAGATGTGTGCAGCCAGCCAGCAAATAGATGTCATTCCAAACCAAGGTCAGGATGGTATTGAGGCTGGAAATTTAGGATTGATGTCTGCAGACGGCAGCCTCCTTCACTTTTCACTTGCAGTCTGACGGCTTGATACGAGCTTATTGGACAAGAGCCGCTGGGAGCGACACAGGACAGAGAACAGATTCCATCCTGTAGCCCTGTAATCTAGAGCTATTTGAACCTTCATCTAACTCATGTTGGTGTCACAACAGCTTGAACAACATCAAGTAATAAACATGTTTTGGTGAAAGAAATCTAAATCTCTTTTAAATAAATAAATGAATAAATAAATAACCTAAGATTTAGCAAGAAAGATGTATTCATGGCCTCAGATTGGATCTTAACCATTGACTGCCAATCGAAATGTGATAAAAAAAAAGACCTCTATCTTATCAAAATGATAAATATTTTAAGTAAAATAGTGTTTAATAAAAATTTTGAAAAAAAAAAAACATTCTACCAATATTATCAATTCACTACAGGCAGCTGATGTTGTATTTTGGCTCTTTTCAAAATGGAAAATCAAATATTCCAGAAGTTGTGGTAAGAATAATTCTTTTACTCATTTTATGAAAGTACTTTCTGCATTGAAAAAAATGCATATTTACAAAAAAATTTATTCAAAAAGTTACAAAAACCACCCAATTTATCAAATGTGACACAAAAAAGAAATCATAAAAAAATGATACAGTAGTATTTTTTGTTGATTTTATTAGACGGGTTAATAAACATCCCAGTTAAAAAAAGAGAACAGATAAATAAAAAATAAGAATAAAATTGAAAAAAATATTTTTAAAAACAGAATTTTCTGCATATTTTTTGATAAGAACAGAAAAAAAACAATTTTCCAACTTTGGATGTGCATGTGTATTTGTGTTTATATTTTCATGGTTTTATTTAATAGTTGAATAATAACAACTTTTTATACTTTCTATAAACTTAAAGCTCCCCCTGAGATTTGTACCTGGTTATAAAAGGACTTCAATTAGCACTGATATCGCTCTATGACCCTGAAAAAGAAAAACACAAGACCATTAGCAAGAAGAGTAACCATTTTCGTGTAATAATAATTAATGTTTAAAACCATTAGCAGGGGGTAGGTGTCGCACCAAGTGCCTTAGCTGCATGCTGCTGATTCAGCCCTTTTTTTTCACATGTCCCATAACAAACATGCCCGATGAGTGATAGTTTGAGTGCTAAAGAAGGCAGTAAGAGATTATTTATCAAGATTACACATTTGTAAGTCCAAATCAACCCAAACAAAAATTTCCTCACAGGAGCTTTAAATAATGTTTTACAAAGAGAGATGTGTGTTACGCAGTCCAAACCATAATTTTCTTAAAAGGGACTTTTTTAGGAGATGGGTTTGTATGTATCTTCTAATTTCATTCAAGTCATTGGGATATGTGTGGTAAATACAGCATGTTACAGCAGCAGAGGCTTTTCACCCTCCATGCAGAGTGGGGCTGAGCTGAACCGAGCAGGGCCGGACTAATAAGTCCCCAGGCTGTGGCGGCCAAGTCTGTGGTAGGTGGATGATGGATCTCAGTGCCAGGGTACATAATGGTGGGACAGGGGAGCACGAGGGTGAAGGACAACACTCTGCCCTCTCTCCTTAATCAGATGCAGATCAAGCTAAAAGCAGCGGAGCAGCAAATCCCTCCTCTAACAGCGAGCCCCAAGACCCCGCACAATCCCCTCTCCCTTTGCCTTTCTCCCTCCATCCTCCGGCCCCTCCTCCTCCTCCTCCTCCTCATCGCTTCATCCCTCGCTCTTTTCTTCTGATTGTCTTAGCAACAGAGCTTAGGGAGCAGAGCAGTGGCGGAGATGGATGCTTGGAGGCCTTTACAACAAAGATCATATAGGATAAGTGCAGAAGCCCGCTGTGGCTTGTTGATAAAGTATTGATCTTTAGGCAAGCTGCTGTTTACGAATCACCTTGGAGGGAGTGATCCTTGAGACCTTAGGGTGTGAGGTAGGAGCATAGGAGGGAGGGGGCAGCGGGGGACACAGGGAGGTAATGTGAAAAATGAAGAAATGGGGGGAGTGAGAGAGAGGGAGATGGACGAATAGAGGAAGAGAAGAGGGAGATGGGAATTGATTGGGGACAAACCTGGCTGTTAATTGAAGGGACAGATCGATGATGGTGGAATGTGGAATTTGGGGTAAACAAGGCGGGGGGTTTGCTCTTCTTGATAACGGTGGATAACAGCCTCCACACAGTGACACACTCAAATGAACACCGTCTTCACTTTGATGCCTCGTCTCATTGTCTCCTGAGAGATCAAGGCCTCGACCACATAAAGAATATGTGGAATGTTAATGTCATCCTCAACCCAGACGCCGCTTCCTGCTCTCTGTTTGGGAGCTGCTGGTAAACAATGTGGGTAAAGCCAGTTTGGAGCATCTATACTAGCTCCATTGTGACTGACACAGACAATGTCACCACCCCTTGGGGAAGTAATAGGCCAGACAGGCTCAGGGCTCTCAGCTTTCAAGTTCAAAAAGGAAAGTTTAAGCCCCCGTTAAGGACTACATTTTTTTCTTTGCTACCCCATCTTTATCTAACGGTCTTAAAATGTCTCAGTATATGTGTGTGTGTGTGTGTGTGTGTGTCTGTGTGTGTGTGTGTGTGTGTGTGTGTGTGTCTGTGTGTGTGTGTGTGTGTGTGTGTGTGTGTGTGTGTGTGTTTCATTTTCAAGGTAAAATACAACAAGAATATCGATTTATCCAAGAAAATACCTTGTTTGTTAGGTGATATCAAACCTCTGATTTTATACTTAGTAGTATGTTACTAAGTTACATTTAAAACTTTAAGCCTTATAGATTTTGGCGCCCTCTACAGACAAAAAGGTTTCTTTTATCTTTGCTGATTTCATTTTGAACATGCAAAAGTGACGTTCTTCAAAGGAACAGTGAGTAGTATTTAGTGGCAAGAGATGGCTGCCCTGAAAGCATTAGAGAGAACTCAGGTGAGATAACGCGGTCCAAATAACTCCTTTGGTTTTGTGGACCACCCTACTGTTAGAGAGCTCAAGTCTATAAACTGGAATACAGAAATCTTGGTTAATGTGAAGCGCTTGTTTTTCAGAAAACAATTAGAAAATAAAAAGAAAAGAAAAACTTTTAATCAAGACTAACACAATCTTCATTGCCTCCACCTACAAACATTCAGCTTGTTTAGAAAACATTTACTGGAATGCACCAATGTCATCAAAATATATGGATTACATGCATTAACCTACTTGGGTATGAATCTGTTTCTGATTTTTGATTCTTATTCAACAAGACTGGCATAAAGAAAGAGAGAATCAGAATCAGAATCAGAAATACTTTATGTATCCCAAGGGAAATTGCATTTCAGTTACATCCAATCCAGGAAAAAAAAACACAAAAACATAAACATGGAAGAAAAAGAAAGAAAGAAAGAAAGAAAGAAAGAAAGAAAGAAAGAAAGAAAGAAAGGAGGACAGAAGGAAAGAAAGAAAGAAAGAAAGAAAGAAAGAAAGAAAGAAAGAAAGAAAGAAAGAAAGAAAGAAAGAAAGAAAAGGGAACAGAAGGAAAGAAAAAGATAACTGCTTACCTTCAAACCTCCTCCATCTTGTACACCTTGTTGTCAGGAAATCTAATTTGTACCAGCAGCCTGCAGAGCCACCTGGTAACATATGCAGCATGCAAATGTGTCTCTGTTTTCTGCGATGCCAGTTGTAGCAGGAGAGCGAGGAGGTAGGGAGAGATTGCCCCGGAGGATTAATGACATCATTCTGTATGCACCTCTGGACTCCCAGACCGCCAGGATATTACCCACCTCTGACATAGAGGGATAATGTTGGTTCTGTGAAAGCACAATGTTCAGGGATCTATCTCTTCCGGCTGGCGTACAAAAAATAATGGGGCTGGTTCATCATCAGATTGCCGTGTCAGGTTTTGGGTAAAAATGAATAAGAATGTGACACACTGAAGATGGATGGCTCTGAGGCTGTGGGCTAGTTAAAGTGTGGCGCTGTGGATGCCGACGGTCTCGGTGATGGCTAGCACAGCGATGCAGCTAGCTGCAGCAGGGTGCAGCGTGTGGCTGCTCGACATGCACTCCTTTTTGGACATTATCCATCTTTTATGCTGTTATTTGACTTAGAGGATCAGTGTAGATGAAAGGAGGCACAGAGGACAATGAGTGCAAGTCGCTGAAACACTACACAGATGCTAGAGTGAGTCACCGAAGTGGCTTTCTCACCAGGGGAGCAGCTATCACAAACAAAATCCATCAATGTGTCAGCAAAGTGGTATTTGGTCTATTAGCATTGTAGCTGTAAACTTGTCACTCTGTCTCTCCTTCTATCACCCTCTCTGGGCTCAGCCAGTCGAAGCAGATGGCTGTTTGTTTGACAAGTCTGGCCCTGCCAAGGTTTCTACCTGTTAGAAAAAAAAAGAGTTTTTCCTGGCTACATGCTGCAGACTGCTAATAAGAGCACTAATAAAGAGAGACAAAGAGTCAATCTAAAGCTGACCGGAGTGTGAAAAGTCTCAAAGCAACTTCTGTTTCGATGATAGGCATTTAAATATCTTGACTGATTTCTTTTTCAATGTGTCTTTTTGAAGACTTGAGGTGAGTTCTGATCCACACGATAGATAAGATCAGATCCATCCATTCATTATCTTTAGTACGTTTTCGACTGAGGGAGGAAGTTGGAGTACCTGTCAAGAGTTCACACAAGCAAACTCCACACAAGAAGATTCTGTCCAGCCAGGGAATCGAACCAGGAACGTTCCTTCCTGTAATGCAATGTTTTTTTTTGTTTTTTTTTTACTGTGTACATGGTAACACTGACTTAAAGGTGCAAAAACTCCACCCTCTGCAATACTGTTTATTTAAGGAGTTAACACCTTTCGTTATAGATATGTTGCTTCTCTTTTTTCCTGAACAGGTAAATTGTTGGAGCATCCCACACGTCCAATCCACTCACTGTTCTGTTCTCACATGACGCTGACATAGAAAACTGCCTCGACGTTTATGGGTTGCATGTGGGAAAGGAGTTTCTCCGTCTCTCTCTCTCTCTCTCTCTCTCTCTTTTACATACACACACACATACCCTGCACACACATCAATCCTGTTTATCCTGTCCTCTGGACCCAGAGGCCCCTGGCTTCAAGGCCAGAGAAGACCAGCCTAGAGGCTATAGGCTGTCCTATCCTGTTTCAGGCCCCTCATAGCCAGCCACATCTGTTTAATGCATACATCCAGTCATGAGGTCATGAAGGGGGAATGTGACAGGGAGCAAAGAGAGCTCTGGACCTGACGATCATTAGCGCCTATGGATATTGTGACATTTGTCAAAAAAATGGTCTCAAAAGATAAAATAAAGTATTTGTTTCATTTTAAGGGGATTTTATTCTATTCAAGGGTTACTCTCTCTTAAAAATAAAAGTGGCATATAATTGAAGAAATTAAATTTGTACGTCAGAAGCTCAAACAAAGTTCACTGCAGTTTAAAAAAAAAAAAAGTGAGCAGAATTTGGCATCCAAATCCTCCTTCCTGCGTTCATCAGGGCATATGTCATTTCACAGTGAGTCCCAAAGGTGCTCTGAGGAAAAACGGACCGTTTTTCACCTTCAGGCTCTGTCATTGAGACATAATGAGACCTATCTGGCCAAAGGCCCTTTTTTGGTTTCCATCAAATGGAGAGGTGAATGGATCCCAGAGGAAGGTATCAGTGTCCATGCGGTGTTCTCTGGTCCGATCGGGGAGCGCCAAGAACAACACAGCGGGTTTAGTGCTCAGGACCCACAGAGGAAATTACAAGCTAAAGACACTAGATCTTAGGACATTTCCAGGTATTTAAGACTATTAATCTGCTGAATTCCTTAATGACAATATTATGGTTCGTTGGCTACTGCTTTCTCTCTGTCTGCCTGTCTGCCAGTGGACAGGGACGCACACATGACCCTCACACTCATCAGGATGCAAACGCTGGATTTGGAAAAAACACACAATGTTGAATCACTGAATAATGTTGTCTTGTTTTGGTGCGCACTGTCAAAATATTTGTGTTAAAACGATGTTTTCTTTAAGGCTGATGTTATAGAATATTTCATTACAATGATGGATGAAAGCTTTTTATATTTGAAGAAACTTTTAAGGGTGATGCTGCAGATTCAGTGTACGTGTTGGAAATGTTCTGCGCTGGTTCTGTGTTTTTGACGCTCTTCTAAGGCCCCGTTTACACGACAATGTTTCACTCTAAAACGCAAAAAACTCAGAGAGAAAAATCTATTGACATGGAAAAGCTGAGGGACTGAAAACGCTGTAGTATGTAGAATGTAGACTAGGCCTGTAGGTGGCGATATAACTGTGGAGTCTTTTGGTAGTCTGCCGTCAAAGAAGAGGTGGGCTGATCATCTGGCGTATATATTGAATGTGACTTATTTGAGTGCAGAAATGGTTCAACAGATGCACATTTTGTTGAAAGGCAGTCAGCTGATTCAACAGCACAAGCACAACAAGATAGTCCGCCATCGAGCAGTTGTTGTTGTCCGGTTCGTGCATGCCGATTAAAAGTTCCCCCAATGTAGGTGGAATGTGCATGTGCAGAGCGGAGCGTGACGTCAGCATTTCCACCAAAAATTCCTGCTTCATGTTTACACGGCAACGGTGGCCATAGCGTTTCAGAAAAATTCCCCACTGGAAGCCATATTAAAAAATCAGGCCCAGTTTCTGTGTAAACAAGAGGCCGAAACGTAACAATATTTTTGCGTTTCATCCTAAAACCGTTGTCGTGTAAACGGGGCCTAAGTTTCTGTGAGGAGCTTCCAGTTTGTGCTGATTTTAACAGTCCCTTTGGTCAAAGACGAACCTCTAAGTTTACCTCCTATCTTGTACTGTAAATTTGTACATATCTTTTCACAGCCATAAGTATCATTCAGTAAGAACCTTTGTGATAGAAAATCTAATCAAAGTGTGCCTTTGCAACATGTTGTAACTGACATTACCTGGCACTTATCAGCAAAACTCTGAAGTAGTAGGTTTTGAGTAGATTGTTCTGCCTTAAACTGCATCCAAAGGTGACTCTAGTTTGTTGTTAATTTGTTATCCTTGTGTTTTCTTTTTCAAAAACTTAAGGTATTGTGAATTCTGTTTGAGATTTTCCCTCATTTTGTCTTTCCCCCCTCTTTGCTTGGGACACAGATAGCCTGGTGTGAACATTGAATGCCTTTTCCACGAAATCTGATCCAAGTTATATTCATCAACCCGTCAACACCCATCGTCATATCATGTGATATGCTTAAAATGACTCAACTTTTAGAGAAACACTCACACGCTTTCGCCACCTTTACATGCATGTTCCACACAATACTTAAAGGTCCACTCTAACTGTGGCACACTGCCACTCACTGGTCTGAGAGCGGTGCTGCTGTCCCCTCCTCCTCCAAAAAATCTCTCCCACAAAGTCTTACTCATATCTTTTTTTGGCAGTTTTATTCCCCTATTTTCTGGAAAACAATAAAACAAGATGTTTTTCTCTATTTCTGTGTTGACAGCAATGTCATTGTCAAGGTTTTCATTCAGCATAAATCATGTGAAGTTATTCAAAAACAAAAGCCCTGACAGGTTTTGGCAGACTTCCTGCGCCAAAGGTTTCCTGGTCCTGCACTCTAAGGTCAGCACCTTGTCTCTTAGATACCTGTACAGTGATGTCTCTTTAAATAAACTGTTACTTTTTTTTTTTTTACAGAATGAGAAAAACATGAAAAGGGAGGCAGGGAGTGAGATAGAGCACTAAGGGAGGGAAGAAGAAGAGAAGATGTGCAGAAAGGGAAAGTGACATAGGAGAGAAGTGAGAGAGCAGCGCACTGTGTGACATGCAGACAGATGGTAGCCACACTGCAGAGCTGCTGAGGCACATGCGATAGCCGTGAACCATGATGGAGCGTCCCACACCCACGCCTCTACTGTTGTCACCTCTCAATATACTCCGGCAGGAAGGGAGGGAGGGTGAGGGTGGGGATGGAGGTGACACACAGGCAGGGCGCTGATTTTTCCACCAGTGTTCTGGATGACTAAGGAGTTGATGTGCAGAACTCCTTCAGTGAACATCTGGAATATGAACAGACTGCTGGAACACAAAACAATGACAAAGCATGAAAAGCAAAGTAAGGACAATGTGTTTGATTATTATTGTTTAATTATAATTTATTTTTAAGGGGAGATTTAAAAAAATACCATTTTACTTTTTTTCTAGACTATAGTTAACACTTTACCCCACAATTAAGAAGCTCTTCAGTAAGTAAAGTCACAACCCTGGACTTTATGAGGCCTTGTACCGGTGTTTTTCTGTCCTTCCCTCACAGTCATATATCTTATGAAGGCGTAAAACAACATTAACATAAATTGCAATATTGCTGCTTGACCTGGACTGTTTCTCTTTATTTATTTATTTATTTTGCAAGCAGGTATTCATTTGATGACAGCGGAACTTGCTTGAAGCTATGGACAAGAAAATGCATTTCATCTCTTTGCTTATAAAAACAGCTCATCCTGTTTTCTTTAACAGCCAGATGTGTTAAACAGTAACAAAATGTCTATTGCTTGAAAATATATATTAGCAAAAAAAAAATGTTATTTCACCAAACAATTGAACTAGTGATATACAAGACCCGAATTTAACACTATTTATTTTTTTTCCCCCAAACATAAATCTGACAAAAGGATGATGACACTTTGGAGATTTAACTATTAAAGTTACAGTTTGCAGAAACAGGAATTATTGGCCTTTTCGCTCAACCCTCCAGAGGCAGTCAAGGAAAACAAGCTACTGAGC